>OY855908.1:19894492-21261992 GCA_963693305.1 Meandrina meandrites | reverse complement strand
TTGAGCTCGACGTTTAGGTTTTACCTCTCTTGCGTACTGCCAAAGCATCATTTCCTGAAAGCAACTAAATCATACTCTGTTTTTTCTTTAGAATTTATTTCTTCTGCTTTCGCTGCAAGGACATTCATTGATCATGATTATGATCATGTTTTCCTTTCCTTCGTAGTCTCCATATTGCCATCAGCACGTAAATCACAAATGTTAATCGATGACTCAGAGGTATCGATTAACATTTGATAGACGTTTCACAGCTCTAAGCCAATCCGAAATTCGTGTGCACTTGCGTACCCATAATTAAAAAAAAAAACACGCATTCCGATCCGGCAGGCGGGATCTCAACTCGACTCCCCATCAAACCCCTCGTTGCTTGGCGGCTAAGACCAAAGCATGTGGTCGCTAAAAAAGCACTTGCTCGCGAAATCCCGCCAGCTACGCAGGCTACTTCCAGTAAGGTTCTGAGTACTCTTGTCAAGTACTTGGATACTTGGTACGTGGGTGAACTAATGCAGCTGTTAATTGGTCTTAGGGGAATGAGATCCACTTCCGGTGGGACCGTGTAATGATCATCACGTAGTCAAAGCTCCATCTTGTGAACTTTTTGAAAGTCCATTAAAAGATGCAGGATTTGGATCTGGAACTTGGAGTCGGGCGGCTCGAGGTCTTCGAGCTTCGTCTGTAGGTCTTTTGCAGTTTTTGGGGTCGGCTTCCGTCTTATGTCTCTGATTACCTCATACGTTTTGTGGTCTTGAATCATGGACTTGATTTCTTGTTGGTGGTCGGACTTGTTCATCACTACGACAGAATTGCCCATGTCCGCGGGAAGAATAAGTATGCTCTCGTTCTGCTGAAGACCTGTCAGCCCCTGCCGCTCGTCTCTTGTTGTGTTGCTCGTTCTCGGAGGCTTGGCGTTCTTCAGTGTTCTTAAGTGTATGGCTCACTCCAACCCTCATTTCGTCTTGCGCCGCGGCTAATAGTCCCGAAATGCTTTGCTCGACCGATGCCACGATATCTTTCCGAGGTATTGAGTCAGGTGTCATCGCGAAATTAAGTCCTTTAGTAGGATTTCACTCTCTTTAAGATCAGCGGAGGACGCGTTCGCTACTTGTATCCTTTGACGTCGTCTCTCTTTTCACGTCCATTCCGGTTAAGTTTCTTCTCGAAGTTGTAAAAGCGAAACTCGAGAAGTCCGAGAAGAGGAAAGAAACAACTAACCTCACCGTGGAGCAAGATATGGACCTGTTGGAGATCGTGCTAATTAACAATTATGTCACTTATGACGGAATGCATTACTACCAAGTAGTTGGTTGCGCTGTGGGGTCACCGGTCAGCGCAGTGATTGCGAACCTTGTTATGGGTAACATCGAAGATCGAGCCTTGTCCACCTCCCCAGTTACACCTTGCTGGTGGCGGGGGTATGTCAATGACTCAAACGTATGTTTGAAGAAAATGGACGTTCAAGTTTTTCTTCAGCATCTTAACTATATTGACAGTAACATCCAGTTCACGATAGAGAGCGCAAGGCAAACAGACAAGGGTCGGAGTATCTCCTTCTTGGACTCGCAAGTTACAGTGCTGAGCGATAGCTCAAAAGAGATCGACGCCTTCAGAAAGAAGACTCACACGAACAAATATCTCGACTTCGCTTCTCACAACCCAATGCAGCACAAAGAAGCCGTGGTCAAAACACTCCTAAACAGGGCCAACCTGCTTCCATCACATCCTGAACTAAAAACCGATGAGAATGATCTAGTGATGGATGATACACGAGCGAATTGGTGCCACGATTGCTCCTTTACCTACATCGGGAAGAACAAGCGCTCGTGGTCCTCGCGCGGAGCCGCGCGTGATCCAGGCCGCGCGAGCAATAGCGAATCAGCTATTAACAACATGCTGAGTCAACGGAACACAACATCCATCCGAAGGACGCCCAGATTCTTGAGCGTGGTGTAATCAGTTACAGCAAGAGACTTTTCTTGGAATCGTGGCACTCCACTTTGGACAGATATTTCTTTACGATGGACATCAAATAACTTTACACGGTCACTCCCAACAACGATGGCCTGCAGGCTCTAAGAGGAGATGAGGGTGATCTTCACTTCCAAGACGCTGGCTCCGGATGACATGAACATTGACTTAAGAGTCGGAAAAGGTTCTGAGGTTTTTTTTTTCTAAATTTCTGCCTGTGAGCGCTAAGCGCACACAATCGCGTATACTTTAATTATAAACTATACGCACGTAAGACAATGCCCGATTCCCTCTATGGCGCGCACCTGCAGGGGTTCACGGTAGTTGTATTCATCGTTGCTAAGTCTCGTGCTTTTCATAAAATTGACTTTCATAGAGTCTTACGAGATATCTGAATAACATTAGCTTTCTTATTGAATAAGTTACTATGAAGGGATTGAGTGGCAATTTCAGCCTTGTTCTCAAGTTCCGTTCGGTTTGACCTGTACCGACTGACAAAAACATAGCTACAACTCAAAAGGTATACACGTACCACAATTTGAAACCACAAACTACCTAGCATGAAAGAGGAGGCTTTAATCTATTGAAATCCGTGTTCAAACATTTTCAGTACTCTGGGTCTCTTAAAAAATTTGTTTTTAGCCTCTAGCTCCCGGACTATAAATGAGTCTGAATGGTACCACGGAATATAGACAACTATAAAAACGAGGGAGCTGATTTCTACAAACTGAACTTTTTGACACGGAATCGTATCGATAAAATCTGTCGCAATGTGGTGGAGTGACGTATGTGGAAGGCGGTTCAAAGCGGTCAAACGCAGAACTCCAAAACCACGTCCGCTTTTCGCTGCGTGCCTTTGTGACATCTACATCTACATTTAATTTGGTAGGTAAAAATCTACAGATATCACACCAACCGTTAAAAACTAAAATGAATGTTAAAAATGTAAAAAAAACTAAATAAAACTAATAAAATAAAATATTAAAAACTATTAACTAACTTAGATTTAAAACTATTTACAGAGGTTATATTTACAATATCATCTGGAAGGGAGTTCCATTCACAGATTGTTCTTGGAAAAAATGAAAACTTAAAAACATCTTTCTTTGATCTTGGAACTAAAAATTTAAAATCGTGGCTCCCACGGGTTCTGACAGTTCGACGGAAATGTGTGCAAGACGTTCGTCGAAAAAGAGTTTTAAAAGTAGCACTGGGAAAACCAAATTACGATGCATACGCGACGTCAACAAGTTATTGTTATTATAATCTATACAACAACCGAGTTACTGCGCGCATTGTGATTGGCTGATGCCTGCCATCTATTACAGTACAGACGCACAGATGACGTCACTGCGTGGTGTGACTCGCGCGCGAGATCAGAGTTCATAGTCGAAGTCAGTCTTCTCGGCAAAGTTTTTCAAAACTTGCAGCGAAAACAACAAGAGAAAATTCAGCTCAATTATAAATCTACATCGAGGAACAATCTGCCAAATACCCTACACCTTTCGAGACATTTAACTGGGCTAAACAAGCGTAAAGTAGACAGTGACTGATTTGAAAAATATTTATCGAAAGTTGCAAGTGTTTGTCCGATGCTCGAGCAGTTTGAAGACGCTACGGGAAATCCATGAATGGCAGTTTAACGCCGTTGAATGCTTACCTTTAGTTAAAGCTTGCAGAGCACAAATGGAATAAAGGTCAGTTTCTTTTGTTGACATTTCATTTTTCCCCTTCGTATTGCGTATTTTAAAATCGGTTTAACAGTGCTTCGTGATTACGGAAAACTATCTCGAAATGAAAACAATCGCAACCGAGGCTCACCGGTGACGGTGCTTTAGCGATACTGAATTGTGCAGAAGTCTTGTTATTGCAATTGTATAAAACAAATAGATTCCATTTTGCCTAGTGCGTCTGTTCAGTAATGGATCACAGAAGACGTCAAAATGTGGTAAGAACATCAGTGACCCACTCGCCTAGCGGCTCGTCGGCCACTTTTTTGTTCTTACCACATTTTGACGTCATCTGTGATCTATAACTGAACAGCCGCACGGCAAAATGGAATCTATTTGTTAAACAGGCTAAAAAATTTCTGAATGCTGATTGGTTAAAACGAGCTGTATTTATTTTAAATACTTGCCATATTTGGGAGAGAGTAGTATTTCAAGGGTTTGACTTTCCATATTTGGAAAAGAGTAGTATTTCAAGGGCTTGAAATATTACTCTCTTCCAAATATGGCAAGTGCCAACAAGCCAAACAAGATGGCGGACAATTCTAAGGGGACAGACCACGAACACAATAGTAGCTCCTGTAAATATCTAATTGTTGTAACCGTTCATCAGTAGGATACCTAAAATGCGTGCATTTCTACAATTGGTTTCGTTTCCATTAAATCCTATACCAATTGCAGAACATTTTAGGAGGAGCCACCCACGATGTGAGCACAGTTACTACAAAAAATAATAATAAGGAAAATAACGCAAAATAAACTAAACCGTTAAATTACGAACTAAGCGCACACGTCAAATGAATTAAGGACGTTCGCGCGAAAATTTTCTAGTCGATAGATTTTTCTAAAATTTTTACTGAGGACAGATAATGAGTTACTTGTGTCAGAAATACCAAAAAAAGTGGGGGTCACCGACTTCGTTTCAGAGATAAAGTCTGTTGAAAACTACCCTGATTTTGAAAAATTGGCGCACGTAATTTCGCACGGCTTTCAAGGTTTGCAGTTTAAATTATCAATGATGAGAAAACGGAGGCAAACGATCTTGGTGATATTTTGAAGAAGTGCGTCTGTTGCGTAAATAATTTTAAGTGTTGCCATCTTTTATGCAAAACTTCGCCCTGCAAGAGGTATTTGAACCCGTCGTACGGCAAAACGAAAAGATCAAAAAGCGGAATTCGAACGTGCGTGGGGCAAAAAAAATCAACCTTTTAATCGATAGATTTTTTTTATTTTCTCACAAAACGTAGATAATCATTAACAAAAGTGATCTGTTAAGAAAAAAGTAGGGGTCACCGACCATTTAAGCGAGCAAACTGCAAGCGAAGTTATCGCAACGGCTACTCACCCTATATGTGGTTGGAAAGTTTCCTCAGCACGCGCGCTCGATGCATGACGTGGCGTAACGTTGCGACAGGAATTACGTGCGCAGTAAGGATGCGCATAAACAATTGGCGCGAACGTCCTTAAGCAAAGCGCGCGGATATAACGAGACAAGCGCGCGCACCTTTATCCAAGTAAAAGGAAGCAGGTGAGAACTGAGGAACTAGGATTATTTACACGACACAAAGACAACAAACAAGCAAAGGATACGTCGGTGGTTTTCAACCATGAACCGCCGATCTTAACTTTCTTAAAGTAGCGTCGTATTTCCCAATTATTGTGCCGTGGCTTTTGAAGAATTTATTAGCGTGTGGAAATGTGGGCATTTCAATGAGATTAGCCGTCAAAGTGCACAAAAAAACTAGGAATATGGAAAGCACATTACTTTTGTGTGTTGTAACTGAGCTGAAAAGACTTTGTTGCTTAAACGTTCAAAACGAAGCTTTAATGGTATCTGCTACGAGCTACGATCATCGTAGGTAACTTGGGTAGGATTAGATATTTGCCTTGTATTATAAACAAAAGCGGCTCGTGATATTTTGGACAATTTTGAAATATTACAAGCCGGTATTATTTCCAAATACTATTACAACTCGTGCTATTACCTATACTTATTTTATTATCTTCAACGTTGGAATAGTATATACTGTTGGAAAACTATTTTCAAGCACTTATTGTTATTGCGGGCGAGCAAAAGCGAGCCCGCAGACTATTGTTGTCGTCAGCGGCACTTTCTTAAAGCGTATTAGCCACTATTAGCGGACTTGAAGCAAAATGTGGGCACATTTTTGGAATTCCTTTGTTCTTCCAACTGGAATGAATGGCATGTGAGCAAACGGCGGAGCAAAGGCCCTGGTGTTGAGTTCAAGGTCCGTGGTCATTGTTCACGTGAATTTCGTGTTGATGGCACAGAATTGAGTAATGCAATTTTCCGAAGCACATGTCATGTCCGGCGTTTACTTGTACAAGCAACGGTAGGCTAAACTGCAAACTTTGGGGGTGTCTCGAAAACTCAGACCTCAGACCCTCTGGGTGTCTCGAAAACTCAGACCCGAAAAACTCAGACCCTCTGGGTGTCTCGAAAACTCAGACCCGATGAAATAAAATTGCTACATGCCGGCTTGACTATTCGTAAACTTGAACTGATCACGAAAATAATACTTAACATTTCTATCGATTCTTGGTAGTTGTATTTCACAGGTATAAGCAAAGTCTAACCACAATGCGAAGAATCCATGCCAGCCAAATTAGCGCGAGGTACGTTGCGTGACGATTTTCGCAACAGGACAAACATTAAGCGTCACGTTGCAGAAGCAGATATTCGTAACCGGAAATAAACCTTATGGGGTCACTATGCTTCTTTTATTTCAACAACAACAATTTATTAAGGTATTTCCATAAAAAAATACATGGCATTACCTAATTACACTTGAGAAATTACAAAGATATGTAAAATACAATCAGAAATAAAAATGCGATTTTATCAATTGGAAAATGAAGTTTCATGGCTAAGAGACATTGCTTGAAAAACAAAAGCAGTAGCTGAACGACCTACAGCAGGATCAATGCTGTTACAAAGAACAAAGATTTTGCATTAATATCAAACTCATTAAAAATACTATATTTGGCTGTCAACCGTATATTTGTAACTTTATATGAAAGTTTTTGTTCTTTTTTCTTGGATATGGCAGAAGTTATCAAATCATGTGGTCTATTACGATAAAACAAGTATTTCTTCGCGAATGAAGTTTCCAAACCACGAGTTCATTTCATTCCCTTACAATGAGCACTCCAAAACTCACTTCCTTTGGAAAATTTTTTTAATTTTTTTTAAAAAATACTAGTGAGCAGCACACAGCAACATATCTTGTGAACTTGCTTTATTGACCGGTTTCGTCTGATCATACAGACTTCATCAGGGAGTTTGAACAAGATACATAAAGGAACTTACTTTATACCTATGCTAAAGAGTACAGGTCACGTTCCAATAAAGGTGTGAACAGCAAAAAACACCTACAAATTTGCGTGCAGGATATGACTAAAATCCTGCGAATGTGCAATGTTTCATTTTGGGGCTCACTGATTTAACGTTTAACGTTTGTTTACATAGATGTGCTAACGTATCAGGGCCCGCGCAGAGGGAGGGGCTGGGGGGGGCTTTAGCCCCCCCCCCCCCCCCCCCCCACTTTTTCACAGTAAAAGGAAAAAATAATATGAAGGAGGAAAAAATAATATGAACTTAAGTAAATAAACAAGTAAAGAAACGCAAAAAATAATTATTATTGAATGAATAATTACTAAAAGTATTTCATTTGAACGCCTTTCCAGAAGCTGGTGATAAACTGTGGTTTTGATTTAGTTCCATATTGGTAAATCCTGGTGAACAATCATTCAGTTTCCACCGCCTGAAGACTGAAAATTTTCTCAACAATGACGCAAGAGAGATTTAGAAACCTGACAATGATTAACAATCATGAAGGATGACGTAATGACATCTCTAACGAATTTGCAGATCGTAGCAATAACAGAAAGAGAAATTTCGGCGTCTTTAAAGAATCTAATTTACACTAAAATTTTAGTCGTTAATTTCCATTGATTGATATATACCGTTAAGCTGGAGTGTAGCAGAAATCGGCGGATTCCTGGTTTGTAAAGGCTAATGGCAGTAGTACTGATTTGGAGTAAATTATATTGTTTCAAGCAGGATTTGATAGTGAATCTATAGGTCTGGTTCTAAATGTTGAGTCTACTTATATTGTAAAGACATTACAATAATATAGCAAGGCTGATATTACGTGAAAAAGTAACTTTGCAAGACACCAACACGACCAGAACCGATAAAGCAGGGACAGCTGTTTCGTCCTTTGTGGGACTCATCGGTGCGGTGTAACAAATCTAAATAACGCCAGCTCGAAGGCGAGCGCAAATAAATTGCAATAATCTCTCGTAGATCCTTCGTTAGCAGCATTGTTGTTTGGGGTCCCTCAGTGCTGTTTCAAGTTGTAAAAACAATTAAGAACCACCTTCCGGTAGCTGAGAGTAACTAAAATCCAAATTTCCAAGGGTATGGACCCCCCCCCCCCCCCCCCCCCGAAAAAAAGCTGGCTCACGTTTAAGCCCCCCAGTCAAAATCTCGCTGCGCGGGCCCTGCGTATTGGTAGATTTATAACTAACAATAGAACTAAGGTTCGGTAAATGCTTAAGAATAACTTTTTTGATTCCAACATGACTGCAATTATACGTGGATTTAGACACCACTGTCCTTTGTCTAGATAACTGCTTAGGCTTAGAGAGCCATTTACTCCTGTTGCTATAGTTTATCTCCCTAAAAACGGGAAGTAAAAACCTAGCTGGATAACCACGAAGGCGTAAGCGCTTCCAGAATAATTGACGTGTCTCACTGAATGAGCGAAAAGTCGAGCTATTTCTGGCATAACGCATGAGCTCGCCTTTGATAAAAGCTTCTTTGTTACTAGCGGAGTGAAATGACTCATAAGGTATATATAAATACTTATTAAGCGGTTTCTGAAAGGTAGAGTATTGCAACTTATTGTTGGCAGGATCTTTAAAAAGTAGCAAGTCCAGAAAGAAAATCTTAGAATCGCTAATTTCATAAATTATCTTAATGCGTTCATCCATAGTATTAATGGCACTGAGAAATTCTAGGAGGGTACCTTCAAACACGTCTAAGAAGGAACTGAAATACGCAACTGCATAAATCAACAGCAGGAAACTGCAGCCCCGCGCGTCTACCTCGCTTCTTCCACGCTATCCTCAATGTCTATTCCATCTTGCAACAAACATGGCCGCCCGCACATCCTAACTATTGGTTACTGCTAGTTCTATTATCTTTGTTAGCGTAGTGAACTTTAGAAAAACTATAAAACAAAAAAATTAGTTTTGGGACCCCGGACAATTTTGTGGACGCGCGACATTTTACGCGCGACACGGGCCGATTAGACTATCTCGGGGGGAAATGAGCACTGCTGGAATCTGACTGATGCATTAGTTCCAGTTCTGTTAGACTTTAAGCTCGCAACAAGAAAAGTACCCGGCCAGAATGTTCGCCAAACCATCGACGCTATCACTAACAGGTAGGTGAATTAAAAAATTTGTCGTATTAATCTTGAGACGAATTAAGAATTCGCATTGAGAGAGTTCGTCGATCAAGGAAGCCTGTGCGTCGGACGAGGATAATTTTCAAGCTTGCCTGTAGATTTTTTTTGCAGATGCTGCAAATGACCTTCTAAGTATGAATGGAATCAGTTCAGCAAAATTATCAGCTAGTCTTTTAATCAAACATTTAGAGTATTCGATGCAAACAAATTTGTCAATTGGCGTTGTTGTGTCTGTGTTTCCTACCGTTTATTTATTTTGCGACTTCAATCAGGTTCAATCAAAGCATGCATAAACAAGGAAGAAATAAAGACGTAAATCTTACAATGGGAGGATAATTGCCCGGGGATAGTTGTCAACTGAATGGCGTTTTCCTTTTCTTACCCTTTTCTTTATCATAAGCCAACATTACAACCTACATTCAAAGCAATTTACCACGTTCATAATTTGATCGGCAAACTCCCCGGGGGGGACACTTCCAAAAATGGGCTAATGGGTATGTGCCGCTGGATCGCGACAGGACTGACTATAATGGGGTCGCTTTTTCAAGCATTTTTTATAGGGTGACTAGAATGGGGTCACACTTTTGCGGGATTTTGAGAGTAAGAAATTCTGGCAAGTTGCGATTTATAAACGGAAAGATTCGCTGAAAAAAAATGTTACCGTATTCATTGCTGTTGTTTAATATTTGACAAACGGCTTCCATTAAGTGACTAAGTTGGGGTCGTGAAAATTACATTTACCCAAAAGTGACTAAGATGGGGTCTATAATTAGCCATGGAATATGACTATAATGGGGTAGGGGTTCTGAGAGACCAGCGGCACATACCCAACAAAGATTGGTCCAAGTACCCCCCCCCCCCCCCCCGGGGCAAACTCACAATACACACGGACGACAAGTACCGTGATCAGTTACAAATTTGTTTACGACGAAATACTCTAATTACTCGATTAAAAAATGGCTACCTGAAATTTTTCCTGAACTGATTTTCTCCAGGATTCCCTTGGGCGGTCATTTGCTGCTACTTCTGCCACAAAAACTACAAGTAGGCTTGAAAGTAATTATACTCGTCCGACAGCACAGACTTCTTTGATCCACGAACTCTCTCAATGCGACTTAGGGCCTGTTTACAAGCAGGTAGGGTAACCCTAGTGCAAGGGTTACCCTAGCAAGAGGGTTAGAAGATAGCCCGGGTTTATAAGCAAAAATTCGCAGGTAGGCTAACCCTACTACCCGGGTCAACTTACACCGGATACGCTTCAGTTAACGTTGTAAATATAGCATGTAACGGGTAATAATCTAATCTAAGCGCCAAAACCGATTTTCGTTTTACTAACCCAGTTTATTAGTTCCTGTAAAACGTTATTTTAATTTCCAAGCTCATTAAAGTCATTAACGTACCAAGCACTAATTGATTTGTAGTTGGAACGCGTTTGACGGAGAAACTATAAATAGTTATGTTATGAAATGAATTCACTATGCAGTGCCAAACATTTTACCAAAAATTTTGTCGTAAGAAGCTGTTATGGGATAATAATTCCGTTCCAGTGCAAAAATACGACAAATTGTGAATGAATACGATGTTTCTTGGTCAAAATTCACTGTTTTCGTCGGTATTTTTAAACATATTTAGCTTCTTGGAGCCAAAATAAAGTTGTCCCGGGTTGGCGAGTTATCCCTAGCAGAGCGTTTACAAGGCGCTAGGGTTACCTCACTACCCGGGTCAACTTACACTGGTTACGCTTTAGTTAACCTTGTAAATATAGCATGTAACCGGTAATTATCATATTTCAATATCTAAGCTCATTAACGTCCCAAGCACTATTTTTTTATGGTTGTGACTCGTTTGACGGAGAAACTATAAATGATCATGTTTTGGATGACCTCACATATGCAGCACCAAACATTTTACCAAACATTTTGTCATAAGAAGCTGTTATTCGAAATAACTCGTTCCATTACAAAAATACGACAAATTGTGAATGAACACGATGTTTTTTGGTCACAATTCGCTGCTTTTGTCGTTATTTTCAAACATATTTAGTTTCTTGGAGCCAAAATAAAGTTCCCCCGGGTGGGCCAGTTATCCCTAGCAGAGCGTTTGCAAGGCACTAAGGTTACCCTGACGCTAGGATAACCTACCCTAGTGCTAGGGTAACCCAAGCTGCCTTCTTAACACGTCGATAAAAAAAAAAAGAAATGTGGGAACCATAAGGTAAGTCTCCTACTAAGGAAGCCATGATCTCACGACGGGAAGCGCTTCTGCGCCGATTTGGGGCGTAAGCACCAAATTTCAAAAAAATTGCGATTCGGCCGTAAAAATCCATCTCGCCATGATCTCACGACGGGAAGCGCTTCTGCGCCGATTTGGGGCGTGAGCACCAAATTTCAAAAAAATTGCGATTCGGCCGTAAAAATCCATCTAGCCATGATCTCACGACGGGAAGCGCTTCTGCGCCGATTTGGGGCGTGAGCACCAAATTTCAAAAAAATTGCGATTCGGCCGTAAAAATCCATCTCGCCATGATCTCACGACGGGAAGCGCTTCTGCGCCGATTTGGGGCGTGAGCACCAAATTTCAAAAAAATTGCGATTCGGCCGTAAAAATCCATCTCGCCATGATCTCACGACGGGAAGCGCTTCTGCGCCGATTTGGGGCGTGAGCACCAAATTTCAAAAAAATTGCGATTCGGCCGTAAAAATCCATCTCGCCATGATCTCACGACGGGAAGCGCTTCTGCGCCGATTTGGGGCGTGAGCACCAAATTTCAAAAAAATTGCGATTCGGCCGTAAAAATCCATCTCGCCATGATCTCACGACGGGAAGCGCTTCTGCGCCGATTTGGGGCGTGAGCACCAAATTTCAAAAAAATTGCGATTCGGCCGTAAAAATCCATCTCGCCATGATCTCACGACGGGAAGCGCTTCTGCGCCGACTTGGGGCGTGAGCACCAAATTTCAAAAAAATTGCGATTCGGCCGTAAAAATCCATCTCGCCATGATCTCACGACGGGAAGCGCTTCTGCGCCGATTTGGGGCGTGAGCACCAAATTTCAAAAAAATTGCGATTCGGCCGTAAAAATCCATCTCGCCATGATCTCACGACGGGAAGCGCTTCTGCGCCGACTTGGGGCGTGAGCACCAAATTTCAAAAAAATTGCGATTCGGCCGTAAAAATCCATCTCGCCATGATCTCACGCCGGGAAGCGCTTCTCCGCCGATTTGGGCCGTGAGCACCAAATTTAAAAAAAAAAATTCCGATTCGGCCGTTAAAATCCATCTTGCCATGATCTCACGTCGGGAAGCACTTCTGCGCCCATTTGGGCCGTGAGCACCAGATTTCACAACAATTGCGATTCGGCCTGAAAATTCCATCTTGCCATGATCTCACGTCGGGATACAATTCTGCGCCAATTTGGGCCGTGAGCACCAATTCTTCAAAAACATTACGATTCGGCCGTAATAATCCATCTTGCAATAAACACGCGAGGAATTGCTTCTGCGCCTAGTTTGGCCGTGAGCACCAAATTTCAAATAAAATAACGATTCGGCCGTAAAAATTCATCTTGCCATGATCTCACGTCGGGAAGCGCTTCTGTGCCCATTGTGGCCGTGAGCACCAAATTTCAAAACAATTGCGATTAGACTGCAAAAATCCATCTTGCCATGATGTCACGTCGGGAAGTGCTTCTGCGCCAATGTGGGTCGTGAGCACCACATTTTTTTAAAACAAATTGCGATTCGGGCGTAAAATCCCTGTTGCCATGATCTCACGTCGAAAAGCGCTTCTGCGCCTTTTTGGCCGTGAGCACCGACTTTTAAAAAAAATTGCGATTCACCAGTAAAAATCCATCTTGCCATGATCTCACGTCGGGAAGTGCTTTTGCGCCGATTTTGGCCGTGAGCACCAACTTTTAAAAAAATAGCGATTCACCAGTAAAAATCCATCTTGCCACGATCTCACGTCGGGAAGTGCTTTTGCGCCGATTTTGGCCGTGAGCACAAACTTTTAAAAAAATTGCGATTTACCAGTAAAAATCCATCTTGCCATGATCTCACGTCGGGAAGTGCTTTTGCGCCGATTTTGGCCGTGAGCACCAACTTTTAAAAAAATTGCGATTCACCAGTAAAAATCCATCTTGCCACGATCTCACGTCGGGAAGTGCTTTTGCGCCGATTTTGGCCGTGAGCACCAACTTTTAAAAAAATTGTGATTCACCAGTAAAAATCCATCTTGCCATGATTTCACGTCCGGAAGCCCTTCTGCGCCGATTTTGGCCGTGAGCACCAACTTTTAAAAAAATTGCGATTCACCAGTAAAAATCCATCTTGCCATGATTTCACGTCCGGAAGCCCTTCTGCGCCGATTTTGGCCGTTACCATCAAATTTAAAAAAAAATAGCGTTTCGCCCGTAAAAATCCATCTTCCATGATCTCACGTCGGGAACCGCTTATGCGCCGGTTAGGGCCGCGAACACCAATTTTTCAAAACAACTTGCAATTCGGCCGTAAAAATCTGTCTTGCCATTATGTCACGTCGCGAAGCGCTCCGGCACAGATTTCGGCCGTGAGGAACAAATTTTAAAACAATTTGCGATTTGACAGTAATAATCCGTCTCGCCATGATCTCACGTCGGGAAGCGCCTCTACGCAAATTTTGGCCGTCATCACCAAATTAAAAAAAACAATGGCGATTCGGCCGTAAAACTCCGTCTTGCCATGATCTCACACGCAGGCAAGCGCCTCTGTGCCCATTTCAGCCGTGAGCACCAAATTTAAACAAAAATCTATTTTCCTATGATCTCACCTCGGGAACACTTCTGTGCCAATTTGGGCCGTGGGCACAAAATTTAAAAAAAATTGCGATTCGGCCGTAAAAATCCATCTTCCCATTATCTCACGTCGGGAATCGCATATGCACCGATTTTCTCCTTGAGGACCGAATTTAAAAAAAAACTCACATTCCGCCGGAAAATTCATTTTGGCATGAGCTCACCTCCGGAAGCCCAGATGCATCGATCTTCTCCTTTAGCACCGTATATCAAAAAAAAATTCAGATTCGGCCGAAAAAAATCATTTTGACATGACCTAACCTCTGGAAGCGCATATGCACCGATTTTCTCCTTGAGGACCGACTTTCAAAAAAAATTCAGATTCGGCTGGAAAAATTCATTTTGGCATGAGCTCACGTAAAAAAACCCATATGCACCGATCTTCTCCTTGAGTACCGAATTTCAAAACAATTTCAGCTTCTCTAGGAAAAGTTAATTTTGGCATGAGCTTACCTCGGGAAGCGCATTTGCACCGATTTTCTCCTTGAGGACCCAATTTAAAAAAAAATCCAGATTCCGCCGGAAAAATTCGTTTTGGCATGATCTCAGCTCGGGAAGCGCATTTGCACCGATTTTTTTCAATAAGAGCCCAATTTCAAAAAAAATTCAGATTCGGCCGGAAAAATTCATTTTGGCATGATCTCAGCTCGGGAAGCGCATTTGCACCGATTTTCTCCCTGAGAGCCGAACTTCAAAAAAATTTCAGATTCGGCCGGAACAATTCACTTTGGCATGATCTCAGCTCGGGAAGCGCATTTGCACCGATTTTCTCCCTGAGAGCCCAATTTCAAAAACATTTCAGATTCGGCCGGAATAATTCATTGTGGCATGATCTCAGCTCGGGAAGCGCATTTGCACCGATTTTCTCCCTGAGAGCCGAATTTCAAAAATATTTCAGATTCGGCCGGAAAAATTCACTTTGGCATGATCTCAGCTCGGGAAGCTCATTTGCACCGATTTTCTCCCAGAGAGCCGAATTTCAAAAAAATTTCAGATTCGGCCTGGAAAATTCATTTTGGCATGTTCTCAGCTCGGGGAGTGCATTTGCAGCAATTTTCACCAAGAGAGGCGAATTTCACAAAAATTACAGATTCGGCCGGAAAAATTCATTTTGGCATGTTCTCAGCTCGGGAAGCGAATTTCCACCGATTTTCCTTCTGAGAGCCCAATTTCTAAAAAATTTCACATTTGGCCGGAAAAATTTATTTTCCCATGATCTCAGCTCGGGAAGCGCATTTGCACCGACTTTCTCCCAGAGAGCCCAATTTCAAAAAAATTTCACATTCGGCCTGGAAAATTCTTTTTGGCATGATCTCAGCTCAGGAGGAGAATTTGAATCCATTTTGTCCCGGAGAGCCGAATTTCAAAAAAATTTCGCATTCGGCCTGAGAAATTCATTTTGGCATGTTCTCAGCTCGGGCAGTAGTCTCCCTCGCAGCCGTTTTTAGTGTCGTCACGCAACGCTCCTCCCCACAAACGGCTGCTCACATTTGAACAACATTCCTTTCCCTTTGTTTCTTATGTGACCAATCAGAGTACAAGAGAATGTAATCAACATGGTTTTTCCCGCGTACTCAAGTGTTGCAAAGGATCGGAGTTTCTCCAATGTATGAGGCGCCAAAGAAAGCTCTGCAAAGTGATCGTCGCTTTATTTGCTCCACTGTAGTTCGGAAAAAAGAAAAGATTATATATTTCGATTTACCGGCGGTTATTTGTTCATGTCCGGATGTGAATGTGAGCAGTTATTCAGCGACCAGCGAGTTCACTTTGCAAAGCTTTGCTAAAGACGACTTTTCATGTTCGAGAAGGTCCAAAAAGGCATTCATCTTGGAGGGCTCAAACATGAATTGAAGGGACTCTACAAGGATCGTGAACTTACGAGAACATAACGCTTATTTAGCATTGAGAACGACCGTGACAATGGAGAAACCGCTGCAGCTGCATGCCGTGAGAAAACCTCGAATTGTTTTTACAATTTCCGATCGATATCACGTATGCTTCTTCTGATGCTGCAGCCCGAGATTTTCCGAAACCCGTCGGTAGGTTGACAAAAACATCCTTTCTTTCTTCAACGATTTTCCCAATTCCAGATTTTTTGCTGTGCGTTTATTGCGCCTTTCAATAACATGCGAAATCTCGACGAGTTTTTTCCGCAGCCGGCATCATGCAACGAACCTTGAAAAACAGAAACAAACAAAATGGATCGAAATCTACCAATCACTGCTGACACGCGTGACCTTTTGACCTTGCTGTAAGTTAACTTCTGTTTCCTGAGAGGTTCACTCAGAAGGTTGACGGTTGCGAAAACCGCTAACCAATATAAAAATGTTAGTTGAGGTTGAATTTCAGAGTTCGTATGTTATTGAAAACCACAATAAGCTAGAAATTTGAAATGTCTTTCTGACAACATGAAACATTTCTTGGGGGGTCGCTATTTTGAAAGCTATGAACTCAAAGATAAAACAAGCAAAATGATTGGTTAGATTTCTTTGGCGCGCACAGTTCTCGAAATATGGAACCCGAATGGTGATTGGTTGAAACGGAGGAAAGGAATGTTGTTCGAATGTGAGCAGCCGTTTGTGGGGAGGAGCATTCCGTGACGACACTAAAAACGGCTGCGAAGGAGACTACTCGGGCAGCGCATTTGCAGCGATTTTAAAAAAGAGAGCCGAATTTCAAAAAAAAATTCAGATTCGGCCTGGAAAATTCATTTTGGCATGTTCTCAGCTCGGGCAGCGCATTTGCAGCGATTTTCACCAAGAGAGCCGAATTTATAAAAAATTTAAGATTCGCCCTGGAAAATTCATTTTGGCATGTTCTCAGCTCGGGCAGCGCATTTGCAGCGATTTTCACCAAGAGAGGCGAATTTCAAAAAAATTTCAGATTCGGCCTGGAAAATTCATTTTGGCATGTTCTCAGCTTGGGCAGCGCGGTTGCAGCGATTTTCACCAAGAGAGGCGAATTTCAAAAAAATTTCAGATTCGGCCTGGAAAATTCATTTTGGCATGTTCTCAGCTCGGCCAGCGCATTTCCAGCGATTTTCACCTAGGGAGCCGAATTTCAAAAAAATTTCAGATTCGGGCTGGAAAATTCATTTTGGCATGTTCTCAGCTCGGGCAGCGCATTAGCAGCGATTTTCACCAAGAGAGGCGAATTTCAAAAAAATTTCAGATTCGGCCTGGAAAATTCATTTTGGCATGTTCTAAGCTCGGGCAGCGCATTTGCAGCGATTTTCACAAAGAGAGCCGAATTTCAAAAAAATTTCAGATTCGGTTTGGAAAATTAATTTTGGCATGTTCTAAGCTCGGACAGCGCGTTTGCAGCGATTTTCACCAAGAGAGGCAAATTTCAAAAAAAATTTCAGATTCGGCATGGAAAATTCATTTTTGAATGTTCTCAGCTCGGGCAGCGCATTTGCAGCGATTTTAACCAAGAGAGCCGAATTTCAAAAAAATTTCAGATTCGGCCTGGAAAATTCATTTTGGAATGTTCTCAGCTCGGGCAGCGCATTTGCAGCGACTTTCACCAAGAGAGCCCTATTTCCAAAAAATTTCAGATTCGGCCTGGAAAATTCATTTTGGCATGTTCTCAGCTCGGGCAGCGCATTTGCAGCGATTTTCACCAAGAGAGCCGAATTTCAAAAAAATTTCAGATTCGGGCTGGAAAATTCATTTTGGCATGTTGTAAGCTCGGGCAGCGCATTTCCAGCGATTTTCACCAAGAGAGGCGAATTTCAAAAAAATTTCAGATTCGGGCTGGAAAATTCATTTTGGCATGTTCTCAGCTCGGGGAGCGCACTTGCAGCGATTTTCACCAAGAGACGCGAATTTCAAAAAAATTTTAGATTCGGCCTGGAAAATTCATTTTTGCATGTTCTCAGCTCGGGGAACGCATTTGCAGCGATTTTCACCAAGAGAGCCCAATTTCAAAAAAATTTCAGATTCGGCCTGGAAAATTCATTTTGGCATGTTCTCAGCTCGGGCAGCGCATTTGCAGCGATTTTCACCAAGACAGCCCAATTTCAAAAAAATTTCAGATTCGGCCTGGAAAATTCATTTTGTCATGTTCTCAGCTCGGGCAGCGCATTTGCAGCGATTTTCACCAAGACAGCCCAATTTCAAAAAAATTTCAGATTCGGCCTGGAAAATTCATTTTGGCATGTTCTCAGCTCGGGCAGCGCATTTGCAGCGATTTTCACAAAGAGAGCCCAATTTCAAAAAAATTTCAGACTCGGCCTGGAAAATTCATTTTGGCATGTACTCAGCTCGGGAGCGCATTTGCAGCGATTTTCACCAAGAGAGCCGAATTTCAAAAAAATTTCAGATTCGGCCTGGAAAATTCATTTTGGCATTTTCTCAGCTCGGGGAGCGCATTTGCTGCGATTTTCACCAAGAGAGCCCAATTTCAAAAAAATTTCAGATTCGGCCTGGAAAATTCATTTTGGCATGTTCTCAGCTCGGGAAGCGCATTTGCAGCGATTTTCACCAAGAGAGCCCAATTTCAAAAAAATTTCAGATTCGGCCTGGAAAATTCATTTTGGCATGTTCTCAGCTCGGGCAGCGCATTTGCAGCGATTTTCACCAAGAGAGCCCAATTTAAAAAAAATTTCAGATTCGGCCTGGAAAATTAATTTTGGCATGTACTCAGCTCGGGCAGCGCATTTGCAGCGATTTTCACCAAGAGAGCCGAATTTATAAAAAATTTCAGATTCGGCCTGGAAAATTCATTTTGGCATGTTCTCAGCTCGGGCAGCGCATTTGCAGCGATTTTCACCAAGAGAGCCCAATTTCAAAAAAATTTCAGATTCGGCCTGGAAAATTCATTTTGGCATGTTCTCAGCTCGGGCAGCGCATTTGTAGCGATTTTCACCAACAGAGCCGAATTTCAAAAAAATTTCAGATTCGGCCTGGAAAATTCATTTTGGCATGTTCTCAGCTCGGGCAGCGCATTTGCTGCGATTTTCACCAACAGAGCCCAATTTCCAAAAAATTTCAGATTCGGCCTGGAAAATTCATTTTGGCATGTTCTCAGCTCGGGCAGCGCATTTGCAGCGATTTTCACAAAGAGAGCCCAATTTCAAAAAAATTTCAGACTCGGCCTGGAAAATTCATTTTGGCATGTTCTCAGCTCGGGCAGCGCATTTGCAGCGATTTTCACCAAGAGAGCCCAATTTGAAAAAAATTTCAGATTCGGCCTGGAAAATTCATTTTGGCATGTTCTCAGCTCGGGCAGCGCATTTGCAACCATTTTTTACAAAGAGAACCCAATTTCAAACAAATTTCAGACTCGGCCTGGAAAATTCATTTTTGCATGTACTCAGCTCGGGAGCGCATTTGCAGCAATTTTCACAAAGAGAGCCCAATTTCAATAAAATTTCAGACTCGGCCTGGAAAATTCATTTTGGCATGTACTCAGCTCGGGCGGCGCATTTGCAGCGATTTTCACCAAGAGAGCCGAATTTATAAAAAATTTCAGATTCGGCCTGGAAAATTCATTTTGGCATGTTCTAAGCTCGGGCAGCGCATTTGCAGCGATTTTCACAAAGAGAGCCCAATTTCAAAAAAATTTCAGTTTCGGCCTGGAAAATTCATTTTGGCATGTACTCAGCTCGGGCAGCGCATTTGCAGCGATTTTCACCAAGAGAGCCCAATTTCAAAAAAATTTCAGATTCGGCCTGGAAAATTCATTTAGGCATGTTCTCAGCTCGGGCAGCGCATTTGCAGCGATTTTCACCAAGAGAGCCCAATTTCAAAAAAATTTCAGATTCGGCCTGGAAAATTCATTTTGGCATGTACTCAGCTCGGGCAGCGCATTTGCAGCGATTTTCACCAAGAGAGCCGAATTTATAAAAAATTTCAGATTCGGCCTGGAAAATTCATTTTGGCATGTTCTGAGCTCGGGCAGTTCATTTGCAGCGATTTTCACCAAGAGAGCCGAATTTCAAAAAAATTTCAGATTCGGCCTGGAAAATTCATTTTGGCATGTTCTCAGCTCGGGCAGCGCATTTGTAGCGATTTTCACCAAGAGAGCCGAATTTCAAAAAAATTTCAGATTCGGCCTGGAAAATTCATTTTGGCATGTTCTCAGCTCGGGCAGCGCATTTGCTGCGATTTTCACCAACAGAGCCCAATTTCCAAAAAATTTCAGATTCGGCCTGGAAAATTCATTTTGGCATGTTCTCAGCTCGGGCAGCGCATTTGCAGCGATTTTCACAAAGAGAGCCCAATTTCAAAAAAATTTCAGACTCGGCCTGGAAAATTCATTTTGGCATGTTCTCAGCTCGGGCAGCGCATTTGCAGCGATTTTCACCAAGAGAGCCCAATTTGAAAAAAATTTCAGATTCGGCCTGGAAAATTCATTTTGGCATGTTCTCAGCTCGGGCAGCGCATTTGCAGCGATTTTCACCAAGAGAGCCCAATTTCAAAAAAATTTCAGATTCGGCCTGGAAAATTCATTTTGGCATGTTCTCAGCTCGGGCAGCGCATTTGCAGCGATTTTCAGAAAGAGAGCCCAATTTCAATAAAATTTCAGACTCGGCCTGGAAAATTCATTTTGGCATGTACTCAGCTCGGGCAGCGCATTTGCAGCGATTTTCACCAAGAGAGCCGAATTTCAAAAAAATTTCAGTTTCGGCCTGGAAAATTCATTTTGGCATGTTCTCAGCTCGGGCAGCGCATTTGCAGCGATTTTCACCAAGAGAGCCGAATTTCAAAAAAATTTCAGATTCGGCCTGGAAAATTCATTTTGGCATGTTCTCAGCTCGGGAAGCGCATTTGCAGCGATTTTCACCAAGAGAGCCCAATTTCAAAAAAATTTCAGATTCGGCCTGGAAAATTCATTTTGGCATGTACTCAGCTCGGGCAGCGCATTTGCAGCGATTGTCACCAAGAGAGCCGAATTTATAAAAAATTTCAGATTCGGCCTGGAAAATTCATTTTGGCATGTTCTCAGCTCGGGCAGCGCATTTGCAGCGATTTTCACCAAGAGAGCCCAATTTATAAAAAATTTCAGATTCGGCATGGAAAATTCATTTTGGCATGTTCTCAGCTCGGGCAGCGCATTTGTAGCGATTTTCACCAACAGAGCCGAATTTCAAAAAAATTTCAGATTCGGCCTGGAAAATTCATTTTGGCATGTTCTCAGCTCGGGCAGCGCATTTGCTGCGATTTTCACCAACAGAGCCCAATTTCCAAAAAATTTCATATTCGGCCTGGAAAATTCATTTTGGCATGTTCTCAGCTCGGGCAGCGCATTTGCAGCGATTTTCACAAAGAGAGCCCAATTTCAATAAAATTTCAGACTCGGCCTGGAAAATTCATTTTGGCATGTACTCAGCTCGGGCAGCGCATTTGCAGCGATTTTCACCAAGAGAGCCCAATTTCAATAAAATTTCAGACTCGGCCTGGAAAATTCATTTTGGCATGTACTCAGCTCGGGCAGCGCATTTGCAGCGATTTTCACCAAGAGAGCCGAATTTATAAAAAATTTCAGATTCGGCATGGAAAATTCATTTTGGCATGTTCTCAGCTCGGGCAGCGCATTTGTAGCGATTTTCACCAACAGAGCCGAATTTCAAAAAAATTTCAGATTCGGCCTGGAAAATTCATTTTGGCATGTTCTCAGCTCGGGCAGCGCATTTGCTGCGATTTTCACCAACAGAGCCCAATTTCCAAAAAATTTCATATTCGGCCTGGAAAATTCATTTTGGCATGTTCTCAGCTCGGGCAGCGCATTTGCAGCGATTTTCACAAAGAGAGCCCAATTTCAATAAAATTTCAGACTCGGCCTGGAAAATTCATTTTGGCATGTACTCAGCTCGGGCAGCGCATTTGCAGCGATTTTCACCAAGAGAGCCCAATTTCAATAAAATTTCAGACTCGGCCTGGAAAATTCATTTTGGCATGTACTCAGCTCGGGCAGCGCATTTGCAGCGATTTTCACCAAGAGAGCCCAATTTCAAAAAAATTTCAGATTCGGCCTGGAAAATTCATTTTGGCATGTTCTCAGCTCGGGCAGCGCATTTGCAGCGATTTTCACCAAGAGAGCCCAATTTCAAAAAAATTTCAGATTCGGCCTGGAAAATTCATTTTGGCATGTACTCAGCTCGGGCAGCGCATTTGCAGCGATTTTCACAAAGAGAGCCCAATTTCAATAAAATTTCAGACTCGGCCTGGAAAATTCATTTTTGCATGTACTCAGCTCGGGCAGCGCATTTGCAGCGATTTTCACCAAGAGAGCCCAATTTCAAAAAAATTTCAGATTCGGCCTGGAAAATTCATTTTGGCATGTTCTCAGCTCGGGCAGCGCATTTGCAGCGATTTTCACAAAGAGAGCCCAATTTCAATAAAATTTCAGACTCGACCTGGAAAATTCATTTTGGCATGTACTCAGCTCGGGCAGCGCATTTGCAGCGATTTTGACCAAGAGAGCCCAATTTCAAAAAAATTTCAGATTCGGCCTGGAAAATTCATTTTGGCATGTTCTCAGCTCGGGCAGCGCATTTGCAGCGATTTTCACCAAGAGAGCCCAATTTCAAAAAAATTTCAGATTCGGCCTGGAAAATTCATTTTGGCATGTTCTCAGCTCGGGCAGCGCATTTGCAGCGATTTTCAGAAAGAGAGCCCAATTTCAATAAAATTTCAGACTCGGCCTGGAAAATTCATTTTGGCATGTACTCAGCTCGGGCAGCGCATTTGCAGCGATTTTCACCAAGAGAGCCGAATTTAAAAAAAAATTTCAGTTTCGGCCTGGAAAATTCATTTTGGCATGTTCTCAGCTCGGGCAGCGCATTTGCAGCGATTTTCACCAAGAGAGCCGAATTTCAAAAAAATTTCAGATTCGGCCTGGAAAATTCATTTTGGCATGTTCTCAGCTCGGGAAGCGCATTTGCAGCGATTTTCACCAAGAGAGCCCAATTTCAAAAAAATTTCAGATTCGGCCTGGAAAATTCATTTTGGCATGTACTCAGCTCGGGCAGCGCATTTGCAGCGATTTTCACCAAGAGAGCCGAATTTATAAAAAATTTCAGATTCGGCCTGGAAAATTCATTTTGGCATGTTCTCAGCTCGGGCAGCGCATTTGCAGCGATTTTCACCAAGAGAGCCGAATTTATAAAAAATTTCAGATTCGGCATGGAAAATTCATTTTGGCATGTTCTCAGCTCGGGCAGCGCATTTGTAGCGATTTTCACCAACAGAGCCGAATTTCAAAAAAATTTCAGATTCGGCCTGGAAAATTCATTTTGGCATGTTCTCAGCTCGGGCAGCGCATTTGCTGCGATTTTCACCAACAGAGCCCAATTTCCAAAAAATTTCATATTCGGCCTGGAAAATTCATTTTGGCATGTTCTCAGCTCGGGCAGCGCATTTGCAGCGATTTTCACAAAGAGAGCCCAATTTCAAAAAAATTTCAGACTCGGCCTGGAAAATTCATTTTGGCATGTTCTCAGCTCGGGCAGCGCATTTGCAGCGATTTTCACCAAGAGAGCCCAATTTGAAAAAAATTTCAGATTCGGCCTGGAAAATTCATTTTGGCATGTTCTCAGCTCGGGCAGCGCATTTGCAGCGATTTTCACAAAGAGAGCCCAATTTCAAAAAAATTTCAGACTCGGCCTGGAAAATTCATTTTGGCATGTACTCAGCTCGGGAGCGCATATGCAGCAATTTTCACAAAGAGAGCCCAATTTCAATAAAATTTCAGACTCGGCCTGGAAAATTCATTTTGGCATGTACTCAGCTCGGGCAGCGCATTTGCAGCGATTTTCACCAAGAGAGCCGAATTTATAAAAAATTTCAGATTCGGCCTGGAAAATTCATTTTGGCATGTTCTCAGCTCGGGCAGCGCATTTGCAGCGATTTTCACCAAGAGAGCCCAATTTCAATAAAATTTCAGTTTCGACCTGGAAAATTCATTTTGGCATGTACTCAGCTCGGGCAGCGCATTTGCAGCGATTTTCACCAAGAGAGCCCAATTTCAAAAAAATTTCAGATTCGGCCTGGAAAATTCATTTTGGCATGTTCTCAGCTCGGGCAGCGCATTTGCAGCGATTTTCACAAAGAGAGCCCAATTTCAATAAAATTTCAGACTCGACCTGGAAAATTCATTTTGGCATGTACTCAGCTCGGGCAGCGCATTTGCAGCGATTTTCACCAAGAGAGCCCAATTTCAAAAAAATTTCCGATTCGGCCTGGAAAATTCATTATGGCATGTTCTCAGCTCGGGCAGCGCATTTGCAGCGATTTTCACCAAGAGAGCCGAAATTCAAAAAAATTTCAGATTCGGCCTGGAAAATTCATTTTGGCATGTTCTCAGCTCGGGCAGCGCATTTGCAGCGATTTTCACAAAGAGAGCCCAATTTCAATAAAATTTCAGACTCGGCCTGGAAAATTCATTTTGGCATGTACTCAGCTCGGGCAGCGCATTTGCAGCGATTTTCACCAAGAGAGCCGAATTTCAAAAAAATTTCAGTTTCGGCCTGGAAAATTCATTTTGGCATGTTCTCAGCTCGGGCAGCGCATTTGCAGCGATTTTCACAAAGAGAGCCCAATTTCAATAAAATTTCAGACTCGGCCTGGAAAATTCATTTTGGCATGTACTCAGCTCGGGCAGCGCATTTGCAGCGATTTTCACCAAGAGAGCCCAATTTCAATAAAATTTCAGACTCGGCCTGGAAAATTCATTTTGGCATGTACTCAGCTCGGGCAGCGCATTTGCAGCGATTTTCACCAAGAGAGCCCAATTTCAAAAAAATTTCAGATTCGGCCTGGAAAATTCATTTTGGCATGTTCTCAGCTCGGGCAGCGCATTTGCAGCGATTTTCACCAAGAGAGCCCAATTTCAAAAAAATTTCAGATTCGGCCTGGAAAATTCATTTTGGCATGTACTCAGCTCGGGCAGCGCATTTGCAGCGATTTTCACAAAGAGAGCCCAATTTCAATAAAATTTCAGACTCGACCTGGAAAATTCATTTTGGCATGTACTCAGCTCGGGCAGCGCATTTGCAGCGATTTTCACCAAGAGAGCCCAATTTCAAAAAAATTTCCGATTCGGCCTGGAAAATTCATTATGGCATGTTCTCAGCTCGGGCAGCGCATTTGCAGCGATTTTCACCAAGAGAGCCGAAATTCAAAAAAATTTCAGATTCGGCCTGGAAAATTCATTTTGGCATGTTCTCAGCTCGGGCAGCGCATTTGCAGCGATTTTCACAAAGAGAGCCCAATTTCAATAAAATTTCAGACTCGGCCTGGAAAATTCATTTTGGCATGTACTCAGCTCGGGCAGCGCATTTGCAGCGATTTTCACCAAGAGAGCCGAATTTCAAAAAAATTTCAGTTTCGGCCTGGAAAATTCATTTTGGCATGTTCTCAGCTCGGGCAGCGCATTTGCAGCGATTTTCACAAAGAGAGCCCAATTTCAATAAAATTTCAGACTCGGCCTGGAAAATTCATTTTGGCATGTACTCAGCTCGGGCAGCGCATTTGCAGCGATTTTCACCAAGAGAGCCCAATTTCAATAAAATTTCAGACTCGGCCTGGAAAATTCATTTTGGCATGTACTCAGCTCGGGCAGCGCATTTGCAGCGATTTTCACCAAGAGAGCCCAATTTCAAAAAAATTTCAGATTCGGCCTGGAAAATTCATTTTGGCATGTACTCAGCTCGGGCAGCGCATTTGCAGCGATTTTCACAAAGAGAGCCCAATTTCAATAAAATTTCAGACTCGGCCTGGAAAATTCATTTTTGCATGTACTCAGCTCGGGCAGCGCATTTGCAGCGATTTTCACCAAGAGAGCCCAATTTCAAAAAAATTTCAGATTCGGCCTGGAAAATTCATTTTGGCATGTTCTCAGCTCGGGCAGCGCATTTGCAGCGATTTTCACAAAGAGAGCCCAATTTCAATAAAATTTCAGACTCGACCTGGAAAATTCATTTTGGCATGTACTCAGCTCGGGCAGCGCATTTGCAGCGATTTTCACCAAGAGAGCCCAATTTCAAAAAAATTTCAGATTCGGCCTGGAAAATTCATTTTGGCATGTTCTCAGCTCGGGCAGCGCATTTGCAGCGATTTTCACCAAGAGAGCCCAATTTCAAAAAAATTTCAGATTCGGCCTGCAAAATTCATTTTGGCATGTTCTCAGCTCGGGCAGCGCATTTGCAGCGATTTTCAGAAAGAGAGCCCAATTTCAATAAAATTTCAGACTCGGCCTGGAAAATTCATTTTGGCATGTTCTCAGCTCGGGCAGCGCATTTGCAGCGATTTTCACAAAGAGAGCCCAATTTTAATAAAATTTCAGATTCGGCCTGGAAAATTCATTTTGGCATGTACTCAGCTCGGGCAGCGCATTTGCAGCGATTTTCACCAAGAGAGCCCAATTTCAAAAAAATTTCAGATTCGGCCTGGAAAATTCATTTTGGCATGTACTCAGCTCGGGCAGCGCATTTGCAGCGATTTTCACCAAGAGAGCCGAATTTATAAAAAATTTCAGATTCGGCCTGGAAAATTCTTTTTGGCATGTTCTCAGCTCGGGCAGCGCATTTGTAGCGATTTTCACCAACAGAGCCGAATTTCAAAAAAATTTCAGATTCGGCCTGCAAAATTCATTTTGGCATGTTCTCAGCTCGGGCAGCGCATTTGCTGCGATTTTCACCAACAGAGCCCAATTTCAAAAAAATTTCAGATTCGGCCTGGAAAATTCATTTTGGCATGTTCTCAGCTCGGGCAGCGCATTTGAAGCGATTTTCACAAAGAGAGCCCAATTTCAAAAAAATTTCAGACTCGGCCTGGAAAATTCATTTTGGCATGTACTCAGCTCGGGAGCGCATTTGCAGCAATTTTCACAAAGAGAGCCCAATTTCAATAAAATTTCAGACTCGGCCTGGAAAATTCATTTTGGCATGTACTCAGCTCGGGCAGCGCATTTGCAGCGATTTTCACCAAGAGAGCCGAATTTATAAAAAATTTCAGATTCGGCCTGGAAAATTCATTTTGGCATGTTCTCAGCTCGGGCAGCGCATTTGCAGCGATTTTCACCAAGAGAGCCCAATTTCAAAAAAATTTCAGTTTCGGCCTGGAAAATTCATTTTGGCATGTACTCAGCTCGGGCAGCGCATTTGCAGCGATTTTCACCAAGAGAGCCCAATTTCAAAAAAATTTCAGATTCGGCCTGGAAAATTCATTTAGGCATGTTCTCAGCTCGGGCAGCGCATTTGCAGCGATTTTCACCAAGAGAGCCCAATTTCAAAAAAATTTCAGATTCGGCCTGGAAAATTCATTTTGGCATGTACTCAGCTCGGGCAGCGCATTTGCAGCGATTTTCACCAAGAGAGCCGAATTTATAAAAAATTTCAGATTCGGCCTGGAAAATTCATTTTGGCATGTTCTGAGCTCGGGCAGTTCATTTGCAGCGATTTTCACCAAGAGAGCCCAATTTCAAAAAAATTTCAGATTCGGCCTGGAAAATTCATTTAGGCATGTTCTCAGCTCGGGCAGCGCATTTGCAGCGATTTTCACCAAGAGAGCCCAATTTCAAAAAAATTTCAGATTCGGCCTGGAAAATTCATTTTGGCATGTACTCAGCTCGGGCAGCGCATTTGCAGCGATTTTCACCAAGAGAGCCGAATTTATAAAAAATTTCAGATTCGGCCTGGAAAATTCATTTTGGCATGTTCTGAGCTCGGGCAGTTCATTTGCAGCGATTTTCACCAAGAGAGCCGAATTTCAAAAAAATTTCAGATTCGGCCTGGAAAATTCATTTTGGCATGTTCTCAGCTCGGGCAGCGCATTTGTAGCGATTTTCACCAAGAGAGCCGAATTTCAAAAAAATTTCAGATTCGGCCTGGAAAATTCATTTTGGCATGTTCTCAGCTCGGGCAGCGCATTTGCTGCGATTTTCACCAACAGAGCCCAATTTCCAAAAAATTTCAGATTCGGCCTGGAAAATTCATTTTGGCATGTTCTCAGCTCGGGCAGCGCATTTGCAGCGATTTTCACAAAGAGAGCCCAATTTCAAAAAAATTTCAGACTCGGCCTGGAAAATTCATTTTGGCATGTTCTCAGCTCGGGCAGCGCATTTGCAGCGATTTTCACCAAGAGAGCCCAATTTGAAAAAAATTTCAGATTCGGCCTGGAAAATTCATTTTGGCATGTTCTCAGCTCGGGCAGCGCATTTGCAGCGATTTTCACCAAGAGAGCCCAATTTCAAAAAAATTTCAGATTCGGCCTGGAAAATTCATTTTGGCATGTTCTCAGCTCGGGCAGCGCATTTGCAGCGATTTTCAGAAAGAGAGCCCAATTTCAATAAAATTTCAGACTCGGCCTGGAAAATTCATTTTGGCATGTACTCAGCTCGGGCAGCGCATTTGCAGCGATTTTCACCAAGAGAGCCGAATTTCAAAAAAATTTCAGTTTCGGCCTGGAAAATTCATTTTGGCATGTTCTCAGCTCGGGCAGCGCATTTGCAGCGATTTTCACCAAGAGAGCCGAATTTCAAAAAAATTTCAGATTCGGCCTGGAAAATTCATTTTGGCATGTTCTCAGCTCGGGAAGCGCATTTGCAGCGATTTTCACCAAGAGAGCCCAATTTCAAAAAAATTTCAGATTCGGCCTGGAAAATTCATTTTGGCATGTACTCAGCTCGGGCAGCGCATTTGCAGCGATTGTCACCAAGAGAGCCGAATTTATAAAAAATTTCAGATTCGGCCTGGAAAATTCATTTTGGCATGTTCTCAGCTCGGGCAGCGCATTTGCAGCGATTTTCACCAAGAGAGCCGAATTTATAAAAAATTTCAGATTCGGCATGGAAAATTCATTTTGGCATGTTCTCAGCTCGGGCAGCGCATTTGTAGCGATTTTCACCAACAGAGCCGAATTTCAAAAAAATTTCAGATTCGGCCTGGAAAATTCATTTTGGCATGTTCTCAGCTCGGGCAGCGCATTTGCTGCGATTTTCACCAACAGAGCCCAATTTCCAAAAAATTTCATATTCGGCCTGGAAAATTCATTTTGGCATGTTCTCAGCTCGGGCAGCGCATTTGCAGCGATTTTCACAAAGAGAGCCCAATTTCAATAAAATTTCAGACTCGGCCTGGAAAATTCATTTTGGCATGTACTCAGCTCGGGCAGCGCATTTGCAGCGATTTTCACCAAGAGAGCCCAATTTCAATAAAATTTCAGACTCGGCCTGGAAAATTCATTTTGGCATGTACTCAGCTCGGGCAGCGCATTTGCAGCGATTTTCACCAAGAGAGCCGAATTTATAAAAAATTTCAGATTCGGCATGGAAAATTCATTTTGGCATGTTCTCAGCTCGGGCAGCGCATTTGTAGCGATTTTCACCAACAGAGCCGAATTTCAAAAAAATTTCAGATTCGGCCTGGAAAATTCATTTTGGCATGTTCTCAGCTCGGGCAGCGCATTTGCTGCGATTTTCACCAACAGAGCCCAATTTCCAAAAAATTTCATATTCGGCCTGGAAAATTCATTTTGGCATGTTCTCAGCTCGGGCAGCGCATTTGCAGCGATTTTCACAAAGAGAGCCCAATTTCAATAAAATTTCAGACTCGGCCTGGAAAATTCATTTTGGCATGTACTCAGCTCGGGCAGCGCATTTGCAGCGATTTTCACCAAGAGAGCCCAATTTCAATAAAATTTCAGACTCGGCCTGGAAAATTCATTTTGGCATGTACTCAGCTCGGGCAGCGCATTTGCAGCGATTTTCACCAAGAGAGCCCAATTTCAAAAAAATTTCAGATTCGGCCTGGAAAATTCATTTTGGCATGTTCTCAGCTCGGGCAGCGCATTTGCAGCGATTTTCACCAAGAGAGCCCAATTTCAAAAAAATTTCAGATTCGGCCTGGAAAATTCATTTTGGCATGTACTCAGCTCGGGCAGCGCATTTGCAGCGATTTTCACAAAGAGAGCCCAATTTCAATAAAATTTCAGACTCGGCCTGGAAAATTCATTTTTGCATGTACTCAGCTCGGGCAGCGCATTTGCAGCGATTTTCACCAAGAGAGCCCAATTTCAAAAAAATTTCAGATTCGGCCTGGAAAATTCATTTTGGCATGTTCTCAGCTCGGGCAGCGCATTTGCAGCGATTTTCACAAAGAGAGCCCAATTTCAATAAAATTTCAGACTCGACCTGGAAAATTCATTTTGGCATGTACTCAGCTCGGGCAGCGCATTTGCAGCGATTTTGACCAAGAGAGCCCAATTTCAAAAAAATTTCAGATTCGGCCTGGAAAATTCATTTTGGCATGTTCTCAGCTCGGGCAGCGCATTTGCAGCGATTTTCACCAAGAGAGCCCAATTTCAAAAAAATTTCAGATTCGGCCTGGAAAATTCATTTTGGCATGTTCTCAGCTCGGGCAGCGCATTTGCAGCGATTTTCAGAAAGAGAGCCCAATTTCAATAAAATTTCAGACTCGGCCTGGAAAATTCATTTTGGCATGTACTCAGCTCGGGCAGCGCATTTGCAGCGATTTTCACCAAGAGAGCCGAATTTAAAAAAAAATTTCAGTTTCGGCCTGGAAAATTCATTTTGGCATGTTCTCAGCTCGGGCAGCGCATTTGCAGCGATTTTCACCAAGAGAGCCGAATTTCAAAAAAATTTCAGATTCGGCCTGGAAAATTCATTTTGGCATGTTCTCAGCTCGGGAAGCGCATTTGCAGCGATTTTCACCAAGAGAGCCCAATTTCAAAAAAATTTCAGATTCGGCCTGGAAAATTCATTTTGGCATGTACTCAGCTCGGGCAGCGCATTTGCAGCGATTTTCACCAAGAGAGCCGAATTTATAAAAAATTTCAGATTCGGCCTGGAAAATTCATTTTGGCATGTTCTCAGCTCGGGCAGCGCATTTGCAGCGATTTTCACCAAGAGAGCCGAATTTATAAAAAATTTCAGATTCGGCATGGAAAATTCATTTTGGCATGTTCTCAGCTCGGGCAGCGCATTTGTAGCGATTTTCACCAACAGAGCCCAATTTCCAAAAAATTTCATATTCGGCCTGGAAAATTCATTTTGGCATGTTCTCAGCTCGGGCAGCGCATTTGCAGCGATTTTCACAAAGAGAGCCCAATTTCAAAAAAATTTCAGACTCGGCCTGGAAAATTCATTTTGGCATGTTCTCAGCTCGGGCAGCGCATTTGCAGCGATTTTCACCAAGAGAGCCCAATTTGAAAAAAATTTCAGATTCGGCCTGGAAAATTCATTTTGGCATGTTCTCAGCTCGGGCAGCGCATTTGCAGCGATTTTCACAAAGAGAGCCCAATTTCAAAAAAATTTCAGACTCGGCCTGGAAAATTCATTTTGGCATGTACTCAGCTCGGGAGCGCATATGCAGCAATTTTCACAAAGAGAGCCCAATTTCAATAAAATTTCAGACTCGGCCTGGAAAATTCATTTTGGCATGTACTCAGCTCGGGCAGCGCATTTGCAGCGATTTTCACCAAGAGAGCCGAATTTATAAAAAATTTCAGATTCGGCCTGGAAAATTCATTTTGGCATGTTCTCAGCTCGGGCAGCGCATTTGCAGCGATTTTCACCAAGAGAGCCCAATTTCAATAAAATTTCAGTTTCGACCTGGAAAATTCATTTTGGCATGTACTCAGCTCGGGCAGCGCATTTGCAGCGATTTTCACCAAGAGAGCCCAATTTCAAAAAAATTTCAGATTCGGCCTGGAAAATTCATTTTGGCATGTTCTCAGCTCGGGCAGCGCATTTGCAGCGATTTTCACAAAGAGAGCCCAATTTCAATAAAATTTCAGACTCGACCTGGAAAATTCATTTTGGCATGTACTCAGCTCGGGCAGCGCATTTGCAGCGATTTTCACCAAGAGAGCCCAATTTCAAAAAAATTTCCGATTCGGCCTGGAAAATTCATTATGGCATGTTCTCAGCTCGGGCAGCGCATTTGCAGCGATTTTCACCAAGAGAGCCGAAATTCAAAAAAATTTCAGATTCGGCCTGGAAAATTCATTTTGGCATGTTCTCAGCTCGGGCAGCGCATTTGCAGCGATTTTCACAAAGAGAGCCCAATTTCAATAAAATTTCAGACTCGGCCTGGAAAATTCATTTTGGCATGTACTCAGCTCGGGCAGCGCATTTGCAGCGATTTTCACCAAGAGAGCCGAATTTCAAAAAAATTTCAGTTTCGGCCTGGAAAATTCATTTTGGCATGTTCTCAGCTCGGGCAGCGCATTTGCAGCGATTTTCACAAAGAGAGCCCAATTTCAATAAAATTTCAGACTCGGCCTGGAAAATTCATTTTGGCATGTACTCAGCTCGGGCAGCGCATTTGCAGCGATTTTCACCAAGAGAGCCCAATTTCAATAAAATTTCAGACTCGGCCTGGAAAATTCATTTTGGCATGTACTCAGCTCGGGCAGCGCATTTGCAGCGATTTTCACCAAGAGAGCCCAATTTCAAAAAAATTTCAGATTCGGCCTGGAAAATTCATTTTGGCATGTTCTCAGCTCGGGCAGCGCATTTGCAGCGATTTTCACCAAGAGAGCCCAATTTCAAAAAAATTTCAGATTCGGCCTGGAAAATTCATTTTGGCATGTACTCAGCTCGGGCAGCGCATTTGCAGCGATTTTCACAAAGAGAGCCCAATTTCAATAAAATTTCAGACTCGACCTGGAAAATTCATTTTGGCATGTACTCAGCTCGGGCAGCGCATTTGCAGCGATTTTCACCAAGAGAGCCCAATTTCAAAAAAATTTCCGATTCGGCCTGGAAAATTCATTATGGCATGTTCTCAGCTCGGGCAGCGCATTTGCAGCGATTTTCACCAAGAGAGCCGAAATTCAAAAAAATTTCAGATTCGGCCTGGAAAATTCATTTTGGCATGTTCTCAGCTCGGGCAGCGCATTTGCAGCGATTTTCACAAAGAGAGCCCAATTTCAATAAAATTTCAGACTCGGCCTGGAAAATTCATTTTGGCATGTACTCAGCTCGGGCAGCGCATTTGCAGCGATTTTCACCAAGAGAGCCGAATTTCAAAAAAATTTCAGTTTCGGCCTGGAAAATTCATTTTGGCATGTTCTCAGCTCGGGCAGCGCATTTGCAGCGATTTTCACAAAGAGAGCCCAATTTCAATAAAATTTCAGACTCGGCCTGGAAAATTCATTTTGGCATGTACTCAGCTCGGGCAGCGCATTTGCAGCGATTTTCACCAAGAGAGCCCAATTTCAATAAAATTTCAGACTCGGCCTGGAAAATTCATTTTGGCATGTACTCAGCTCGGGCAGCGCATTTGCAGCGATTTTCACCAAGAGAGCCCAATTTCAAAAAAATTTCAGATTCGGCCTGGAAAATTCATTTTGGCATGTACTCAGCTCGGGCAGCGCATTTGCAGCGATTTTCACAAAGAGAGCCCAATTTCAATAAAATTTCAGACTCGGCCTGGAAAATTCATTTTTGCATGTACTCAGCTCGGGCAGCGCATTTGCAGCGATTTTCACCAAGAGAGCCCAATTTCAAAAAAATTTCAGATTCGGCCTGGAAAATTCATTTTGGCATGTTCTCAGCTCGGGCAGCGCATTTGCAGCGATTTTCACAAAGAGAGCCCAATTTCAATAAAATTTCAGACTCGACCTGGAAAATTCATTTTGGCATGTACTCAGCTCGGGCAGCGCATTTGCAGCGATTTTCACCAAGAGAGCCCAATTTCAAAAAAATTTCAGATTCGGCCTGGAAAATTCATTTTGGCATGTTCTCAGCTCGGGCAGCGCATTTGCAGCGATTTTCACCAAGAGAGCCCAATTTCAAAAAAATTTCAGATTCGGCCTGCAAAATTCATTTTGGCATGTTCTCAGCTCGGGCAGCGCATTTGCAGCGATTTTCAGAAAGAGAGCCCAATTTCAATAAAATTTCAGACTCGGCCTGGAAAATTCATTTTGGCATGTTCTCAGCTCGGGCAGCGCATTTGCAGCGATTTTCACAAAGAGAGCCCAATTTTAATAAAATTTCAGATTCGGCCTGGAAAATTCATTTTGGCATGTACTCAGCTCGGGCAGCGCATTTGCAGCGATTTTCACCAAGAGAGCCCAATTTCAAAAAAATTTCAGATTCGGCCTGGAAAATTCATTTTGGCATGTACTCAGCTCGGGCAGCGCATTTGCAGCGATTTTCACCAAGAGAGCCGAATTTATAAAAAATTTCAGATTCGGCCTGGAAAATTCTTTTTGGCATGTTCTCAGCTCGGGCAGCGCATTTGTAGCGATTTTCACCAACAGAGCCGAATTTCAAAAAAATTTCAGATTCGGCCTGCAAAATTCATTTTGGCATGTTCTCAGCTCGGGCAGCGCATTTGCTGCGATTTTCACCAACAGAGCCCAATTTCAAAAAAATTTCAGATTCGGCCTGGAAAATTCATTTTGGCATGTTCTCAGCTCGGGCAGCGCATTTGAAGCGATTTTCACAAAGAGAGCCCAATTTCAAAAAAATTTCAGACTCGGCCTGGAAAATTCATTTTGGCATGTACTCAGCTCGGGAGCGCATTTGCAGCAATTTTCACAAAGAGAGCCCAATTTCAATAAAATTTCAGACTCGGCCTGTAAAATTCATTTTGGCATGTACTCAGCTCGGGCAGCGCATTTGCAGCGATTTTCACCAAGAGAGCCGAATTTATAAAAAATTTCAGATTCGGCCTGGAAAATTCATTTTGGCATGTTCTCAGCTCGGGCAGCGCATTTGCAGCGATTTTCACCAAGAGAGCCCAATTTCAAAAAAATTTCAGTTTCGGCCTGGAAAATTCATTTTGGCATGTACTCAGCTCGGGCAGCGCATTTGCAGCGATTTTCACCAAGAGAGCCCAATTTCAAAAAAATTTCAGATTCGGCCTGGAAAATTCATTTTGGCATGTTCTCAGCTCGGGCAGCGCATTTGCAGCGATTTTCACCGAGAGAGCCCAATTTCAAAAAAATTTCAGATTCGGCCTGGAAAATTCATTTTGGCATGTACTCAGCTCGGGCAGCGCATTTGCAGCGATTTTCACCAAGAGAGCCGAATTTATAAAAAATTTCAGATTCGGCCTGGAAAATTCATTTTGGCATGTTCTCAGCTCGGGCAGCGCATTTGCAGCGATTTTCACAAAGAGAGCCCAATTTCAATAAAATTTCAGACTCGGCCTGGAAAATTCATTTTGGCATGTACTCAGCTCGGGCAGCGCATTTGCAGCGATTTTCACCAAGAGAGCCCAATTTCAAAAAAATTTCAGATTCGGCCTGGAAAATTCGTTTTGGCATGTTCTCAGCTCGGGCAGCGCATTTGCAGCGATTTTCACAAAGAGAGCCCAATTTCAATAAAATTTCAGACTCGACCTGGAAAATTCATTTTGGCATGTACTCAGCTCGGGCAGCGCATTTGCAGCGATTTTCACCAAGAGAGCCCAATTTCAATAAAATTTCAGATTCGGCCTGGAAAATTCATTTTGGCATGTACTCAGCTCGGGCAGCGCATTTGCAGCGATTTTCACCAAGAGAGCCGAATTTATAAAAAATTTCAGATTCGGCCTGGAAAATTCATTTTGGCATGTTCTCAGCTCGGGCAGCGCATTTGCAGCGATTTTCACAAAGAGAGCCCAATTTCAATAAAATTTCAGACTCGGCCTGGAAAATTCATTTTGGCATGTACTCAGCTCGGGCAGCGCATTTGCAGCGATTTTCACCAAGAGAGCCCAATTTGAAAAAAATTTCAGATTCGGCCTGGAAAATTCGTTTTGGCATGTTCTCAGCTCGGGCAGCGCATTTGCAGCGATTTTCACAAAGAGAGCCCAATTTCAATAAAATTTCAGACTCGACCTGGAAAATTCATTTTGGCATGTACTCAGCTCGGCCAGCGCATTTCCAGCGATTTTCACCAAGAGAGCCCAATTTCAAAAAAATTTCAGATTCGGCCTGGAAAATTCATTATGGCATGTTCTGAGCTCGGGCAGCGCATTTGCAGCGATTTTCACCAAGAGAGCCGAAATTCAAAAAAATTTCAGATTCGGCCTGGAAAATTCATTTTGGCATGTTCTCAGCTCGGGCAGCGCATTTGCAGCGATTTTCACAAAGAGAGCCCAATTTCAATAAAATTTCAGACTCGGCCTGGAAAATTCATTTTGGCATGTACTCAGCTCGGGCAGCGCATTTGCAGCGATTTTCACCAAGAGAGCCGAATTTCAAAAAAATTTCAGTTTCGGCCTGGAAAATTCATTTTGGCATGTTCTCAGCTCGGGCAGCGCATTTGCAGCGATTTTCACAAAGAGAGCCCAATTTCAATAAAATTTCAGACTCGGCCTGGAAAATTCATTTTGGCATGTACTCAGCTCGGGCAGCGCATTTGCAGCGATTTTCACCAAGCGAGCCCAATTTCAAAAAAATTTCAGATTCGGCCCTGAAAATTCATTTTGGCATGTTCTCAGCTCGGGCAGCGCATTTGCAGCGATTTTCACCAAGAGAGCCCAATTTCAAAAAAATTTCAGATTCGGCCTGGAAAATTCATTTTGGCATGTACTCAGCTCGGGCAGCGCATTTGCAGCGATTTTCACCAAGAGAGCCGAATTTCAAAAAAATTTCAGTTTCGGCCTGGAAAATTCATTTTGGCATGTTCTCAGCTCGGGCAGCGCATTTGCAGCGATTTTCACCAAGAGAGCCCAATTTCAATAAAATTTCAGACTCGGCCTGGAAAATTCATTTTGGCATGTTCTCAGCTCGGGCAGCGCATTTGCAGCGATTTTCACCAAGAGAGCCCAATTTCAAAAAAATTTCAGATTCGGCCTGGAAAATTCATTTTGGCATGTACTCAGCTCGGGCAGCGCATTTGCAGCGATTTTCACCAAGAGAGCCGAATTTATAAAAAATTTCAGATTCGGCCTGGAAAATTCATTTTGGCATGTTCTCACCTCGGGCAGCGCATTTGCAGCGATTTTCACCAAGAGAGCCCAATTTCAAAAAAATTTCAGATTCGGCCTGGAAAATTCATTTTGGCATGTACTCAGCTCGGGCAGCGCATTTGCAGCGATTTTCACCAAGAGAGCCGAATTTATAAAAAATTTCAGATTCGGCCTGGAAAATTCATTTTGGTATGTTCTCAGCTCGGGCAGCGCATTTGCAGCGATTTTCACCAAGAGAGCCGAATTTATAAAAAATTTCAGATTCGGCATGGAAAATTCATTTTGGCATGTTCTCAGCTCGGGCAGCGCATTTGTAGCGATTTTCACCAACAGAGCCGAATTTCAAAAAAATTTCAGATTCGGCCTGGAAAATTCATTTTGGCATGTTCTCAGCTCGGGCAGCGCATTTGCTGCGATTTTCACCAACAGAGCCCAATTTCCAAAAAATTTCAGATTCGGCCTGGAAAATTCATTTTGGCATGTTCTCAGCTCGGGCAGCGCATTTGCAGCGATTTTCACCAAGAGAGCCCAATTTCAAAAAAATTTCAGATTCGGCCTGGAAAATTCATTATGGCATGTTCTCAGCTCGGGCAGCGCATTTGCAGCGATTTTCACCAAGAGAGCCGAAATTCAAAAAAATTTCAGATTCGGCCTGGAAAATTCATTTTGGCATGTTCTCAGCTCGGGCAGCGCATTTGCAGCGATTTTCACAAAGAGAGCCCAATTTCAATAAAATTTCAGACTCGGCCTGGAAAATTCATTTTGGCATGTACTCAGCTCGGGCAGCGCATTTGCAGCGATTTTCACCAAGAGAGCCGAATTTCAAAAAAATTTCAGTTTCGGCCTGGAAAATTCATTTTGGCATGTTCTCAGCTCGGGCAGCGCATTTGCAGCGATTTTCACAAAGAGAGCCCAATTTCAATAAAATTTCAGACTCGGCCTGGAAAATTCATTTTGGCATGTACTCAGCTCGGGCAGCGCATTTGCAGCGATTTTCACCAAGAGAGCCCAATTTCAAAAAAATTTCAGATTCGGCCTGGAAAATTCATTTTGGCATGTTCTCAGCTCGGGCAGCGCATTTGCAGCGATTTTCACAAAGAGAGCCCAATTTCAAAAAAATTTCAGATTCGGCCTGGAAAATTCATTTTGGCATGTACTCAGCTCGGGCAGCGCATTTGCAGCGATTTTCACCAAGAGAGCCGAATTTCAAAAAAATTTCAGTTTCGGCCTGGAAAATTCATTTTGGCATGTTCTCAGCTCGGGCAGCGCATTTGCAGCGATTTTCACAAAGAGAGCCCAATTTCAATAAAATTTCAGACTCGGCCTGGAAAATTCATTTTGGCATGTTCTCAGCTCGGGCAGCGCATTTGCAGCGATTTTCACCAAGAGAGCCCAATTTCAAAAAAATTTCAGATTCGGCCTGGAAAATTCATTTTGGCATGTTCTCAGCTCGGGCAGCGCATTTGCAGCGATTTTCACCAAGAGAGCCCAATTTCAATAAAATTTCAGACTCGGCCTGGAAAATTCATTTTGGCATGTACTCAGCTCGGGCAGCGCATTTGCAGCGATTTTCACCAAGAGAGCCGAATTTCAAAAAAATTTCAGTTTCGGCCTGGAAAATTCATTTTGGCATGTTCTCAGCTCGGGCAGCGCATTTGCAGCGATTTTCACAAAGAGAGCCCAATTTCAATAAAATTTCAGACTCGGCCTGGAAAATTCATTTTGGCATGTACTCAGCTCGGGCAGCGCATTTGCAGCGATTTTCACCAAGAGAGCCCAATTTCAAAAAAATTTCAGATTCGGCCTGGAAAATTCATTTTGGCATGTTCTCAGCTCGGGCAGCGCATTTGCAGCGATTTTCACCAAGAGAGCCCAATTTCAAAAAAATTTCAGATTCGGCCTGCAAAATTCATTTTGGCATGTTCTCAGCTCGGGCAGCGCATTTGCTGCGATTTTCACCAACAGAGCCCAATTTCAAAAAAATTTCAGATTCGGCCTGGAAAATTCATTTTGGCATGTTCTCAGCTCGGGCAGCGCATTTGAAGCGATTTTCACAAAGAGAGCCCAATTTCAAAAAAATTTCAGACTCGGCCTGGAAAATTCATTTTGGCATGTACTCAGCTCGGGAGCGCATTTGCAGCAATTTTCACAAAGAGAGCCCAATTTCAATAAAATTTCAGACTCGGCCTGGAAAATTCATTTTGGCATGTACTCAGCTCGGGCAGCGCATTTGCAGCGATTTTCACCAAGAGAGCCGAATTTATAAAAAATTTCAGATTCGGCCTGGAAAATTCATTTTGGCATGTTCTCAGCTCGGGCAGCGCATTTGCAGCGATTTTCACCAAGAGAGCCCAATTTCAAAAAAATTTCAGTTTCGGCCTGGAAAATTCATTTTGGCATGTACTCAGCTCGGGCAGCGCATTTGCAGCGATTTTCACCAAGAGAGCCCAATTTCAAAAAAATTTCAGATTCGGCCTGGAAAATTCATTTTGGCATGTTCTCAGCTCGGGCAGCGCATTTGCAGCGATTTTCACCAAGAGAGCCCAATTTCAAAAAAATTTCAGATTCGGCCTGGAAAATTCATTTTGGCATGTTCTCAGCTCGGGCAGCGCATTTGCAGCGATTTTCACCAAGAGAGCCGAATTTCAAAAAAATTTCAGTTTCGGCCTGGAAAATTCATTTTGGCATGTTCTCAGCTCGGGCAGCGCATTTGCAGCGATTTTCACAAAGAGAGCCCAATTTCAATAAAATTTCAGACTCGGCCTGGAAAATTCATTTTGGCATGTTCTCAGCTCGGGCAGCGCATTTGCAGCGATTTTCACCAAGAGAGCCCAATTTCAAAAAAATTTCAGATTCGGCCTGGAAAATTCATTTTGGCATGTTCTCAGCTCGGGCAGCGCATTTGCAGCGATTTTCACCAAGAGAGCCCAATTTCAAAAAAATTTCAGATTCGGCCTGGAAAATTCATTATGGCATGTTCTCAGCTCGGGCAGCGCATTTGCAGCGATTTTCACCAAGAGAGCCGAAATTCAAAAAAATTTCAGATTCGGCCTGGAAAATTCATTTTGGCATGTTCTCAGCTCGGGCAGCGCATTTGCAGCGATTTTCACAAAGAGAGCCCAATTTCAATAAAATTTCAGACTCGGCCTGGAAAATTCATTTTGGCATGTTCTCAGCTCGGGCAGCGCATTTGCAGCGATTTTCACAAAGAGAGCCCAATTTCAATAAAATTTCAGATTCGGCCTGGAAAATTCATTTTGGCATGTACTCAGCTCGGGCAGCGCATTTGCAGCGATTTTCACCAAGAGAGCCGAATTTATAAAAAATTTCAGATTCGGCCTGGAAAATTCATTTTGGCATGTTCTCACCTCGGGCAGCGCATTTGCAGCGATTTTCACCAAGAGAGCCCAATTTCAAAAAAATTTCAGATTCGGCCTGGAAAATTCATTTTGGCATGTACTCAGCTCGGGCAGCGCATTTGCAGCGATTTTCACCAAGAGAGCCGAATTTATAAAAAATTTCAGATTCGGCCTGGAAAATTCATTTTGGCATGTTCTCAGCTCGGGCAGCGCATTTGCAGCGATTTTCACAAAGAGAGCCCAATTTCAATAAAATTTCAGACTCGGCCTGGAAAATTCATTTTGGCATGTACTCAGCTCGGGCAGCGCATTTGCAGCGATTTTCACCAAGAGAGCCCAATTTCAAAAAAATTTCAGATTCGGCCTGAAAAATTCGTTTTGGCATGTTCTCAGCTCGGGCAGCGCATTTGCAGCGATTTTCACAAAGAGAGCCCAATTTCAATAAAATTTCAGACTCGACCTGCAAAATTCATTTTGGCATGTACTCAGCTCGGGCAGCGCATTTGCAGCGATTTTCACCAAGAGAGCCCAATTTCAAAAAAATTTCAGATTCGGCCTGGAAAATTCATTATGGCATGTTCTCAGCTCGGGCAGCGCATTTGCAGCGATTTTCACCAAGAGAGCCGAAATTCAAAAAAATTTCAGATTCGGCCTGGAAAATTCATTTTGGCATGTTCTCAGCTCGGGCAGCGCATTTGCAGCGATTTTCACAAAGAGAGCCCAATTTCAATAAAATTTCAGACTCGGCCTGGAAAATTCATTTTGGCATGTACTCAGCTCGGGCAGCGCATTTGCAGCGATTTTCACCAAGAGAGCCGAATTTCAAAAAAATTTCAGTTTCGGCCTGGAAAATTCATTTTGGCATGTTCTCAGCTCGGGCAGCGCATTTGCAGCGATTTTCACAAAGAGAGCCCAATTTCAAAAAAATTTCAGATTCGGCCTGGAAAATTCATTTTGGCATGTACTCAGCTCGGGCAGCGCATTTGCAGCGATTTTCACCAAGAGAGCCGAATTTATAAAAAATTTCAGATTCGGCCTGGAAAATTCATTTTGGCATGTTCTCAGCTCGGGCAGCGCATTTGCAGCGATTTTCACAAAGAGAGCCCAATTTCAATAAAATTTCAGACTCGGCCTGGAAAATTCATTTTGGCATGTACTCAGCTCGGGCAGCGCATTTGCAGCGATTTTCACCAAGAGAGCCCAATTTCAAAAAAATTTCAGATTCGGCCTGAAAAATTCGTTTTGGCATGTTCTCAGCTCGGGCAGCGCATTTGCAGCGATTTTCACAAAGAGAGCCCAATTTCAATAAAATTTCAGACTCGACCTGCAAAATTCATTTTGGCATGTACTCAGCTCGGGCAGCGCATTTGCAGCGATTTTCACCAAGAGAGCCCAATTTCAAAAAAATTTCAGATTCGGCCTGGAAAATTCATTATGGCATGTTCTCAGCTCGGGCAGCGCATTTGCAGCGATTTTCACCAAGAGAGCCGAAATTCAAAAAAATTTAAGATTCGGCCTGGAAAATTCATTTTGGCATGTTCTCAGCTCGGGCAGCGCATTTGCAGCGATTTTCACCAAGAGAGCCCAATTTCAAAAAAATTTCAGATTCGGCCTGGAAAATTCATTTTGGCATGTACTCAGCTCGGGCAGCGCATTTGCAGCGATTTTCAAAAAGAGAGCCGAATTTCAAAAAAATTTCAGTTTCGGCCTGGAAAATTCATTTTGGCATGTTCTCAGCTCGGGCAGCGCATTTGCAGCGATTTTCACAAAGAGAGCCCAATTTCAATAAAATTTCAGACTCGGCCTGGAAAATTCATTTTGGCATGTTCTCAGCTCGGGCAGCGCATTTGCAGCGATTTTCACCAAGAGAGCCCAATTTCAAAAAAATTTCAGACTCGGCCTGGAAAATTCATTTTGGCATGTACTCAGCTCGGGAGCGCATTTGCAGCAATTTTCACAAAGAGAGCCCAATTTCAATAAAATTTCAGACTCGGCCTGGAAAATTCATTTTGGCATGTACTCAGCTCGGGCAGCGCATTTGCAGCGATTTTCACCAAGAGAGCCGAATTTATAAAAAATTTCAGATTCGGCCTGGAAAATTCATTTTGGCATGTTCTCAGCTCGGGCAGCGCATTTGCAGCGATTTTCACCAAGAGAGCCCAATTTCAAAAAAATTTCAGTTTCGGCCTGGAAAATTCATTTTGGCATGTACTCAGCTCGGGCAGCGCATTTGCAGCGATTTTCACCAAGAGAGCCCAATTTCAAAAAAATTTCAGATTCGGCCTGGAAAATTCATTTTGGCATGTTCTCAGCTCGGGCAGCGCATTTGCAGCGATTTTCACCAAGAGAGCCCAATTTCAAAAAAATTTCAGATTCGGCCTGGAAAATTCATTTTGGCATGTTCTCAGCTCGGGCAGCGCATTTGCAGCGATTTTCACCAAGAGAGCCGAATTTCAAAAAAATTTCAGTTTCGGCCTGGAAAATTCATTTTGGCATGTTCTCAGCTCGGGCAGCGCATTTGCAGCGATTTTCACAAAGAGAGCCCAATTTCAATAAAATTTCAGACTCGGCCTGGAAAATTCATTTTGGCATGTTCTCAGCTCGGGCAGCGCATTTGCAGCGATTTTCACCAAGAGAGCCCAATTTCAAAAAAATTTCAGATTCGGCCTGGAAAATTCATTTTGGCATGTTCTCAGCTCGGGCAGCGCATTTGCAGCGATTTTCACCAAGAGAGCCCAATTTCAAAAAAATTTCAGATTCGGCCTGGAAAATTCATTATGGCATGTTCTCAGCTCGGGCAGCGCATTTGCAGCGATTTTCACCAAGAGAGCCGAAATTCAAAAAAATTTCAGATTCGGCCTGGAAAATTCATTTTGGCATGTTCTCAGCTCGGGCAGCGCATTTGCAGCGATTTTCACAAAGAGAGCCCAATTTCAATAAAATTTCAGACTCGGCCTGGAAAATTCATTTTGGCATGTACTCAGCTCGGGCAGCGCATTTGCAGCGATTTTCACCAAGAGAGCCGAATTTCAAAAAAATTTCAGTTTCGGCCTGGAAAATTCATTTTGGCATGTTCTCAGCTCGGGCAGCGCATTTGCAGCGATTTTCACAAAGAGAGCCCAATTTCAATAAAATTTCAGACTCGGCCTGGAAAATTCATTTTGGCATGTACTCAGCTCGGGCAGCGCATTTGCAGCGATTTTCACCAAGAGAGCCCAATTTATAAAAAATTTCAGATTCGGCCTGGAAAATTCATTTTGGCATGTTCTCAGCTCGGGCAGCGCATTTGCAGCGATTTTCACCAAGAGAGCCCAATTTATAAAAAATTTCAGATTCGGCCTGGAAAATTCATTTTGGCATGTTCTCAGCTCGGGCAGCGCATTTGCTGCGATTTTCACCAACAGAGCCCAATTTCCAAAAAATTTCAGATTCGGCCTGGAAAATTCATTTTGGCATGTTCTCAGCTCGGGCAGCGCATTTGCAGCGATTTTCACCAAGAGAGCCGAATTTATAAAAAATTTCAGATTCGGCATGGAAAATTCATTTTGGCATGTTCTCAGCTCGGGCAGCGCATTTGTAGCGATTTTCACCAACAGAGCCGAATTTCAAAAAAATTTCAGATTCGGCCTGGAAAATTCATTTTGGCATGTTCTCAGCTCGGGCAGCGCATTTGCTGCGATTTTCACCAACAGAGCCCAATTTCCAAAAAATTTCAGATTCGGCCTGGAAAATTCATTTTGGCATGTTCTCAGCTCGGGCAGCGCATTTGCAGCGATTTTCACCAAGAGAGCCCAATTTCAAAAAAATTTCAGATTCGGCCTGGAAAATTCATTTTGGCATGTTCTCAGCTCGGGCAGCGCATTTGCAGCGATTTTCACCAAGAGAGCCCAATTTCAAAAAAATTTCAGATTCGGCCTGGAAAATTCATTTTGGCATGTTCTCAGCTCGGGCAGCGCATTTGCAGCGATTTTCACCAAGAGAGCCCAATTTCAAAAAAATTTCAGATTCGGCCTGGAAAATTCATTATGGCATGTTCTCAGCTCGGGCAGCGCATTTGCAGCGATTTTCACCAAGAGAGCCGAAATTCAAAAAAATTTCAGATTCGGCCTGGAAAATTCATTTTGGCATGTTCTCAGCTCGGGCAGCGCATTTGCAGCGATTTTCACAAAGAGAGCCCAATTTCAATAAAATTTCAGACTCGGCCTGGAAAATTCATTTTGGCATGTACTCAGCTCGGGCAGCGCATTTGCAGCGATTTTCACCAAGAGAGCCGAATTTCAAAAAAATTTCAGATTCGGCCTGGAAAATTCATTTTGGCATGTTCTCAGCTCGGGCAGCGCATTTGCAGCGATTTTCACCAAGAGAGCCGAATTTCAAAAAAATTTCAGTTTCGGCCTGGAAAATTCATTTTGGCATGTTCTCAGCTCGGGCAGCGCATTTGCAGCGATTTTCACAAAGAGAGCCCAATTTCAATAAAATTTCAGACTCGGCCTGGAAAATTCATTTTGGCATGTTCTCAGCTCGGGCAGCGCATTTGCAGCGATTTTCACCAAGAGAGCCCAATTTCAAAAAAATTTCAGATTCGGCCTGGAAAATTCATTTTGGCATGTTCTCAGCTCGGGCAGCGCATTTGCAGCGATTTTCACCAAGAGAGCCCAATTTCAAAAAAATTTCAGATTCGGCCTGGAAAATTCATTATGGCATGTTCTCAGCTCGGGCAGCGCATTTGCAGCGATTTTCACCAAGAGAGCCGAAATTCAAAAAAATTTCAGATTCGGCCTGGAAAATTCATTTTGGCATGTTCTCAGCTCGGGCAGCGCATTTGCAGCGATTTTCACAAAGAGAGCCCAATTTCAATAAAATTTCAGACTCGGCCTGGAAAATTCATTTTGGCATGTACTCAGCTCGGGCAGCGCATTTGCAGCGATTTTCACCAAGAGAGCCGAATTTCAAAAAAATTTCAGTTTCGGCCTGGAAAATTCATTTTGGCATGTTCTCAGCTCGGGCAGCGCATTTGCAGCGATTTTCACAAAGAGAGCCCAATTTCAATAAAATTTCAGACTCGGCCTGGAAAATTCATTTTGGCATGTACTCAGCTCGGGCAGCGCATTTGCAGCGATTTTCACCAAGAGAGCCCAATTTATAAAAAATTTCAGATTCGGCCTGGAAAATTCATTTTGGCATGTTCTCAGCTCGGGCAGCGCATTTGCAGCGATTTTCACCAAGAGAGCCCAATTTCAAAAAAATTTCAGATTCGGCCTGGAAAATTCATTTTGGCATGTACTCAGCTCGGGCAGCGCATTTGCAGCGATTTTCACCAAGAGAGCCGAATTTCAAAAAAATTTCAGTTTCGGCCTGGAAAATTCATTTTGGCATGTTCTCAGCTCGGGCAGCGCATTTGCAGCGATTTTCACAAAGAGAGCCCAATTTCAATAAAATTTCAGACTCGGCCTGGAAAATTCATTTTGGCATGTTCTCAGCTCGGGCAGCGCATTTGCAGCGATTTTCACCAAGAGAGCCCAATTTCAAAAAAATTTCAGATTCGGCCTGGAAAATTCATTTTGGCATGTTCTCAGCTCGGGCAGCGCATTTGCAGCGATTTTCACAAAGAGAGCCCAATTTCAATAAAATTTCAGACTCGGCCTGGAAAATTCATTTTGGCATGTTCTCAGCTCGGGCAGCGCATTTGCAGCGATTTTCACAAAGAGAGCCCAATTTCAATAAAATTTCAGATTCGGCCTGGAAAATTCATTTTGGCATGTACTCAGCTCGGGCAGCGCATTTGCAGCGATTTTCACCAAGAGAGCCGAATTTATAAAAAATTTCAGATTCGGCCTGGAAAATTCATTTTGGCATGTTCTCACCTCGGGCAGCGCATTTGCAGCGATTTTCACCAAGAGAGCCCAATTTCAAAAAAATTTCAGATTCGGCCTGGAAAATTCATTTTGGCATGTACTCAGCTCGGGCAGCGCATTTGCAGCGATTTTCACCAAGAGAGCCGAATTTATAAAAAATTTCAGATTCGGCCTGGAAAATTCATTTTGGCATGTTCTCAGCTCGGGCAGCGCATTTGCAGCGATTTTCACAAAGAGAGCCCAATTTCAATAAAATTTCAGACTCGGCCTGGAAAATTCATTTTGGCATGTACTCAGCTCGGGCAGCGCATTTGCAGCGATTTTCACCAAGAGAGCCCAATTTCAAAAAAATTTCAGATTCGGCCTGAAAAATTCGTTTTGGCATGTTCTCAGCTCGGGCAGCGCATTTGCAGCGATTTTCACAAAGAGAGCCCAATTTCAATAAAATTTCAGACTCGACCTGCAAAATTCATTTTGGCATGTACTCAGCTCGGGCAGCGCATTTGCAGCGATTTTCACCAAGAGAGCCCAATTTCAAAAAAATTTCAGATTCGGCCTGGAAAATTCATTATGGCATGTTCTCAGCTCGGGCAGCGCATTTGCAGCGATTTTCACCAAGAGAGCCGAAATTCAAAAAAATTTCAGATTCGGCCTGGAAAATTCATTTTGGCATGTTCTCAGCTCGGGCAGCGCATTTGCAGCGATTTTCACAAAGAGAGCCCAATTTCAATAAAATTTCAGACTCGGCCTGGAAAATTCATTTTGGCATGTACTCAGCTCGGGCAGCGCATTTGCAGCGATTTTCACCAAGAGAGCCGAATTTCAAAAAAATTTCAGTTTCGGCCTGGAAAATTCATTTTGGCATGTTCTCAGCTCGGGCAGCGCATTTGCAGCGATTTTCACAAAGAGAGCCCAATTTCAATAAAATTTCAGACTCGGCCTGGAAAATTCATTTTGGCATGTACTCAGCTCGGGCAGCGCATTTGCAGCGATTTTCACCAAGAGAGCCCAATTTATAAAAAATTTCAGATTCGGCCTGGAAAATTCATTTTGGCATGTTCTCAGCTCGGGCAGCGCATTTGCAGCGATTTTCACCAAGAGAGCCCAATTTCAAAAAAATTTCAGATTCGGCCTGGAAAATTCATTTTGGCATGTACTCAGCTCGGGCAGCGCATTTGCAGCGATTTTCACCAAGAGAGCCGAATTTCAAAAAAATTTCAGTTTCGGCCTGGAAAATTCATTTTGGCATGTTCTCAGCTCGGGCAGCGCATTTGCAGCGATTTTCACAAAGAGAGCCCAATTTCAATAAAATTTCAGACTCGGCCTGGAAAATTCATTTTGGCATGTACTCAGCTCGGGCAGCGCATTTGCAGCGATTTTCACCAAGAGAGCCCAATTTCAAAAAAATTTCAGATTCGGCCTGAAAAATTCGTTTTGGCATGTTCTCAGCTCGGGCAGCGCATTTGCAGCGATTTTCACAAAGAGAGCCCAATTTCAATAAAATTTCAGACTCGACCTGCAAAATTCATTTTGGCATGTACTCAGCTCGGGCAGCGCATTTGCAGCGATTTTCACCAAGAGAGCCCAATTTCAAAAAAATTTCAGATTCGGCCTGGAAAATTCATTATGGCATGTTCTCAGCTCGGGCAGCGCATTTGCAGCGATTTTCACCAAGAGAGCCGAAATTCAAAAAAATTTAAGATTCGGCCTGGAAAATTCATTTTGGCATGTTCTCAGCTCGGGCAGCGCATTTGCAGCGATTTTCACAAAGAGAGCCCAATTTCAATAAAATTTCAGACTCGGCCTGGAAAATTCATTTTGGCATGTACTCAGCTCGGGCAGCGCATTTGCAGCGATTTTCACCAAGAGAGCCGAATTTCAAAAAAATTTCAGTTTCGGCCTGGAAAATTCATTTTGGCATGTTCTCAGCTCGGGCAGCGCATTTGCAGCGATTTTCACAAAGAGAGCCCAATTTCAATAAAATTTCAGACTCGGCCTGGAAAATTCATTTTGGCATGTTCTAAGCTCGGGCAGCGCATTTGCAGCGATTTTCACCAAGAGAGCCCAATTTCAAAAAAATTTCAGATTCGGCCTGGAAAATTCATTTTGGCATGTACTCAGCTCGGGCAGCGCATTTGCAGCGATTTTCACCAAGAGAGCCGAATTTATAAAAAATTTCAGATTCGGCCTGGAAAATTCATTTTGGCATGTTCTCACCTCGGGCAGCGCATTTGCAGCGATTTTCACCAAGAGAGCCCAATTTCAAAAAAATTTCAGATTCGGCCTGGAAAATTCATTTTGGCATGTACTCAGCTCGGGCAGCGCATTTGCAGCGATTTTCACCAAGAGAGCCGAATTTATAAAAAATTTCAGATTCGGCCTGGAAAATTCATTTTGGCATGTTCTCACCTCGGGCAGCGCATTTGCAGCGATTTTCACAAAGAGAGCCCAATTTCAATAAAATTTCAGACTCGGCCTGGAAAATTCATTTTGGCATGTACTCAGCTCGGGCAGCGCATTTGCAGCGATTTTCACCAAGAGAGCCCAATTTCAAAAAAATTTCAGATTCGGCCTGAAAAATTCGTTTTGGCATGTTCTCAGCTCGGGCAGCGCATTTGCAGCGATTTTCACAAAGAGAGCCCAATTTCAATAAAATTTCAGACTCGACCTGCAAAATTCATTTTGGCATGTACTCAGCTCGGGCAGCGCATTTGCAGCGATTTTCACCAAGAGAGCCCAATTTCAAAAAAATTTCAGATTCGGCCTGGAAAATTCATTATGGCATGTTCTCAGCTCGGGCAGCGCATTTGCAGCGATTTTCACCAAGAGAGCCGAAATTCAAAAAAATTTCAGATTCGGCCTGGAAAATTCATTTTGGCATGTTCTCAGCTCGGGCAGCGCATTTGCAGCGATTTTCACAAAGAGAGCCCAATTTCAATAAAATTTCAGACTCGGCCTGGAAAATTCATTTTGGCATGTACTCAGCTCGGGCAGCGCATTTGCAGCGATTTTCACCAAGAGAGCCGAATTTCAAAAAAATTTCAGTTTCGGCCTGGAAAATTCATTTTGGCATGTTCTCAGCTCGGGCAGCGCATTTGCAGCGATTTTCACAAAGAGAGCCCAATTTCAATAAAATTTCAGACTCGGCCTGGAAAATTCATTTTGGCATGTACTCAGCTCGGGCAGCGCATTTGCAGCGATTTTCACCAAGAGAGCCCAATTTCAAAAAAATTTCAGATTCGGCCTGAAAAATTCGTTTTGGCATGTTCTCAGCTCGGGCAGCGCATTTGCAGCGATTTTCACAAAGAGAGCCCAATTTCAATAAAATTTCAGACTCGACCTGGAAAATTCATTTTGGCATGTACTCAGCTCGGGCAGCGCATTTGCAGCGATTTTCACCAAGAGAGCCCAATTTCAAAAAAATTTCAGATTCGGCCTGGAAAATTCATTATGGCATGTTCTCAGCTCGGGCAGCGCATTTGCAGCGATTTTCACCAAGAGAGCCGAAATTCAAAAAAATTTCAGATTCGGCCTGGAAAATTCATTTTGGCATGTTCTCAGCTCGGGCAGCGCATTTGCAGCGATTTTCACAAAGAGAGCCCAATTTCAATAAAATTTCAGACTCGGCCTGGAAAATTCATTTTGGCATGTACTCAGCTCGGGCAGCGCATTTGCAGCGATTTTCACCAAGAGAGCCGAATTTCAAAAAAATTTCAGTTTCGGCCTGGAAAATTCATTTTGGCATGTTCTCAGCTCGGGCAGCGCATTTGCAGCGATTTTCACCAAGAGAGCCCAATTTCAAAAAAATTTCAGATTCGGCCTGGAAAATTCATTTTGGCATGTACTCAGCTCGGGCAGCGCATTTGCAGCGATTTTCACCAAGAGAGCCGAATTTCAAAAAAATTTCAGTTTCGGCCTGGAAAATTCATTTTGGCATGTTCTCAGCTCGAGCAGCGCATTTGCAGCGATTTTCACAAAGAGAGCCCAATTTCAATAAAATTTCAGACTCGGCCTGAAAATTCATTTTGGCATGTTCTCAGCTCGGGCAGCGCATTTGCAGCGATTTTCACCAAGAGAGCCCAATTTCAAAAAAATTTCAGATTCGGCCCTGAAAATTCATTTTGGCATGTTCTCAGCTCGGGCAGCGCATTTGCAGCGATTTTCACAAAGAGAGCCCAATTTCAATAAAATTTCAGACTCGGCCTGGAAAATTCATTTTGGCATGTTCTCAGCTCGGGCAGCGCATTTGCAGCGATTTTCACCAAGAGAGCCCAATTTCAAAAAAATTTCAGACTCGGCCTGGAAAATTCATTTTGGCATGTTCTCAGCTCGGGCAGCGCATTTGCAGCGATTTTCACCAAGAGAGCCCAATTTCAAAAAAATTTCAGATTCGGCCTGAAAAATTCGTTTTGGCATGTTCTCAGCTCGGGCAGCGCATTTGCAGCGATTTTCACAAAGAGAGCCCAATTTCAATAAAATTTCAGACTCGACCTGCAAAATTCATTTTGGCATGTACTCAGCTCGGGCAGCGCATTTGCAGCGATTTTCACCAAGAGAGCCCAATTTCAAAAAAATTTCAGATTCGGCCTGGAAAATTCATTATGGCATGTTCTCAGCTCGGGCAGCGCATTTGCAGCGATTTTCACCAAGAGAGCCGAAATTCAAAAAAATTTAAGATTCGGCCTGGAAAATTCATTTTGGCATGTTCTCAGCTCGGGCAGCGCATTTGCAGCGATTTTCACAAAGAGAGCCCAATTTCAATAAAATTTCAGACTCGGCCTGGAAAATTCATTTTGGCATGTACTCAGCTCGGGCAGCGCATTTGCAGCGATTTTCACCAAGAGAGCCGAATTTCAAAAAAATTTCAGTTTCGGCCTGGAAAATTCATTTTGGCATGTTCTCAGCTCGGGCAGCGCATTTGCAGCGATTTTCACAAAGAGAGCCCAATTTCAATAAAATTTCAGACTCGGCCTGGAAAATTCATTTTGGCATGTTCTAAGCTCGGGCAGCGCATTTGCAGCGATTTTCACCAAGAGAGCCCAATTTCAAAAAAATTTCAGATTCGGCCTGGAAAATTCATTTTGGCATGTACTCAGCTCGGGCAGCGCATTTGCAGCGATTTTCACCAAGAGAGCCGAATTTATAAAAAATTTCAGATTCGGCCTGGAAAATTCATTTTGGCATGTTCTCACCTCGGGCAGCGCATTTGCAGCGATTTTCACCAAGAGAGCCCAATTTCAAAAAAATTTCAGATTCGGCCTGGAAAATTCATTTTGGCATGTACTCAGCTCGGGCAGCGCATTTGCAGCGATTTTCACCAAGAGAGCCGAATTTATAAAAAATTTCAGATTCGGCCTGGAAAATTCATTTTGGCATGTTCTCACCTCGGGCAGCGCATTTGCAGCGATTTTCACAAAGAGAGCCCAATTTCAATAAAATTTCAGACTCGGCCTGGAAAATTCATTTTGGCATGTACTCAGCTCGGGCAGCGCATTTGCAGCGATTTTCACCAAGAGAGCCCAATTTCAAAAAAATTTCAGATTCGGCCTGAAAAATTCGTTTTGGCATGTTCTCAGCTCGGGCAGCGCATTTGCAGCGATTTTCACAAAGAGAGCCCAATTTCAATAAAATTTCAGACTCGACCTGCAAAATTCATTTTGGCATGTACTCAGCTCGGGCAGCGCATTTGCAGCGATTTTCACCAAGAGAGCCCAATTTCAAAAAAATTTCAGATTCGGCCTGGAAAATTCATTATGGCATGTTCTCAGCTCGGGCAGCGCATTTGCAGCGATTTTCACCAAGAGAGCCGAAATTCAAAAAAATTTCAGATTCGGCCTGGAAAATTCATTTTGGCATGTTCTCAGCTCGGGCAGCGCATTTGCAGCGATTTTCACAAAGAGAGCCCAATTTCAATAAAATTTCAGACTCGGCCTGGAAAATTCATTTTGGCATGTACTCAGCTCGGGCAGCGCATTTGCAGCGATTTTCACCAAGAGAGCCGAATTTCAAAAAAATTTCAGTTTCGGCCTGGAAAATTCATTTTGGCATGTTCTCAGCTCGGGCAGCGCATTTGCAGCGATTTTCACAAAGAGAGCCCAATTTCAATAAAATTTCAGACTCGGCCTGGAAAATTCATTTTGGCATGTACTCAGCTCGGGCAGCGCATTTGCAGCGATTTTCACCAAGAGAGCCCAATTTCAAAAAAATTTCAGATTCGGCCTGAAAAATTCGTTTTGGCATGTTCTCAGCTCGGGCAGCGCATTTGCAGCGATTTTCACAAAGAGAGCCCAATTTCAATAAAATTTCAGACTCGACCTGGAAAATTCATTTTGGCATGTACTCAGCTCGGGCAGCGCATTTGCAGCGATTTTCACCAAGAGAGCCCAATTTCAAAAAAATTTCAGATTCGGCCTGGAAAATTCATTATGGCATGTTCTCAGCTCGGGCAGCGCATTTGCAGCGATTTTCACCAAGAGAGCCGAAATTCAAAAAAATTTCAGATTCGGCCTGGAAAATTCATTTTGGCATGTTCTCAGCTCGGGCAGCGCATTTGCAGCGATTTTCACAAAGAGAGCCCAATTTCAATAAAATTTCAGACTCGGCCTGGAAAATTCATTTTGGCATGTACTCAGCTCGGGCAGCGCATTTGCAGCGATTTTCACCAAGAGAGCCGAATTTCAAAAAAATTTCAGTTTCGGCCTGGAAAATTCATTTTGGCATGTTCTCAGCTCGGGCAGCGCATTTGCAGCGATTTTCACCAAGAGAGCCCAATTTCAAAAAAATTTCAGATTCGGCCTGGAAAATTCATTTTGGCATGTACTCAGCTCGGGCAGCGCATTTGCAGCGATTTTCACCAAGAGAGCCGAATTTCAAAAAAATTTCAGTTTCGGCCTGGAAAATTCATTTTGGCATGTTCTCAGCTCGAGCAGCGCATTTGCAGCGATTTTCACAAAGAGAGCCCAATTTCAATAAAATTTCAGACTCGGCCTGAAAATTCATTTTGGCATGTTCTCAGCTCGGGCAGCGCATTTGCAGCGATTTTCACCAAGAGAGCCCAATTTCAAAAAAATTTCAGATTCGGCCCTGAAAATTCATTTTGGCATGTTCTCAGCTCGGGCAGCGCATTTGCAGCGATTTTCACAAAGAGAGCCCAATTTCAATAAAATTTCAGACTCGGCCTGGAAAATTCATTTTGGCATGTTCTCAGCTCGGGCAGCGCATTTGCAGCGATTTTCACCAAGAGAGCCCAATTTCAAAAAAATTTCAGATTCGGCCTGGAAAATTCATTTTGGCATGTTCTCAGGTCGGGCAGCGCATTTGCAGCGATTTTCACCAAGAGAGCCCAATTTCAAAAAAATTTCAGATTCGGCCTGGAAAATTCATTTTGGCATGTTCTCAGCTCGGGCAGCGCATTTGCAGCGATTTTCACAAAGAGAGCCCAATTTCAATAAAATTTCAGACTCGACCTGGAAAATTCATTTTGGCATGTACTCAGCTCGGGCAGCGCATTTGCAGCGATTTTCACCAAGAGAGCCCAATTTCAAAAAAATTTCAGATTCGGCCTGGAAAATTCATTTTGGCATGTTCTCAGCTCGGGCAGCGCATTTGCAGCGATTTTCACCAAGAGAGCCCAATTTCAAAAAAATTTCAGATTCGGCCTGGAAAATTCATTTTGGCATGTTCTCAGCTCGGGCAGCGCATTTGCAGCGATTTTCAGAAAGAGAGCCCAATTTCAATAAAATTTCAGACTCGGCCTGGAAAATTCATTTTGGCATGTACTCAGCTCGGGCAGCGCATTTGCAACGATTTTCACCAAGAGAGCCCAATTTCAAAAAAATTTCAGATTCGGCCTGGAAAATTCATTTTGGCATGTACTCAGCTCGGGCAGCGCATTTGCAGCGATTTTCACCAAGAGAGCCGAATTTATAAAAAATTTCAGATTCGGCCTGGAAAATTCATTTTGGCATGTTCTCAGCTCGGGCAGCGCATTTGCAGCGATTTTCACAAAGAGAGCCCAATTTCAATAAAATTTCAGACTCGGCCTGGAAAATTCGTTTTGGCATGTACTCAGCTCGGGCAGCGCATTTGCAGCGATTTTCACCAAGAGAGCCCAATTTCAAAAAAATTTCAGATTCGGCCTGAAAAATTCGTTTTGGCATGTTCTCAGCTCGGGCAGCGCATTTGCAGCGATTTTCACAAAGAGAGCCCAATTTCAATAAAATTTCAGACTCGACCTGCAAAATTCATTTTGGCATGTACTCAGCTCGGGCAGCGCATTTGCAGCGATTTTCACCAAGAGAGCCCAATTTCAAAAAAATTTCAGATTCGGCCTGGAAAATTCATTATGGCATGTTCTCAGCTCGGGCAGCGCATTTGCAGCGATTTTCACCAAGAGAGCCGAAATTCAAAAAAATTTCAGATTCGGCCTGGAAAATTCATTTTGGCATGTTCTCAGCTCGGGCAGCGCATTTGCAGCGATTTTCACAAAGAGAGCCCAATTTCAATAAAATTTCAGACTCGGCCTGGAAAATTCATTTTGGCATGTACTCAGCTCGGGCAGCGCATTTGCAGCGATTTTCACCAAGAGAGCCGAATTTCAAAAAAATTTCAGTTTCGGCCTGGAAAATTCATTTTGGCATGTTCTCAGCTCGGGCAGCGCATTTGCAGCGATTTTCACAAAGAGAGCCCAATTTCAATAAAATTTCAGACTCGGCCTGGAAAATTCATTTTGGCATGTTCTCAGCTCGGGCAGCGCATTTGCAGCGATTTTCACCAAGAGAGCCCAATTTCAAAAAAATTTCAGATTCGGCCTGGAAAATTCATTTTGGCATGTTCTCAGCTCGGGCAGCGCATTTGCAGCGATTTTCACCAAGAGAGCCCAATTTCAAAAAAATTTCAGATTCGGCCTGGAAAATTCATTTTGGCATGTACTCAGCTCGGGCAGCGCATTTGCAGCGATTTTCACAAAGAGAGCCCAATTTCAATAAAATTTCAGACTCGGCCTGGAAAATTCATTTTGGCATGTACTCAGCTCGGGCAGCGCATTTGCAGCGATTTTCACCAAGAGAGCCGAATTTCAAAAAAATTTCAGTTTCGGCCTGGAAAATTCATTTTGGCATGTTCTCAGCTCGGGCAGCGCATTTGCAGCGATTTTCACAAAGAGAGCCCAATTTCAATAAAATTTCAGACTCGGCCTGGAAAATTCATTTTGGCATGTACTCAGCTCGGGCAGCGCATTTGCAGCGATTTTCACCAAGAGAGCCCAATTTCAAAAAAATTTCAGATTCGGCCTGGAAAATTCATTTTGGCATGTTCTCAGCTCGGGCAGCGCATTTGCAGCGATTTTCACCAAGAGAGCCCAATTTCAAAAAAATTTCAGACTCGGCCTGGAAAATTCATTTTGGCATGTACTCAGCTCGGGCAGCGCATTTGCAGCGATTTTCACCAAGAGAGCCGAATTTCAAAAAAATTTCAGTTTCGGCCTGGAAAATTCATTTTGGCATGTTCTCAGCTCGGGCAGCGCATTTGCAGCGATTTTCACAAAGAGAGCCCAATTTCAATAAAATTTCAGACTCGGCCTGGAAAATTCATTTTGGCATGTTCTCAGCTCGGGCAGCGCATTTGCAGCGATTTTCACAAAGAGAGCCCAATTTCAAAAAAATTTCAGATTCGGCCTGGAAAATTCATTTTGGCATGTACTCAGCTCGGGCAGCGCATTTGCAGCGATTTTCACCAAGAGAGCCGAATTTCAAAAAAATTTCAGTTTCGGCCTGGAAAATTCATTTTGGCATGTTCTCAGCTCGGGCAGCGCATTTGCAGCGATTTTCACAAAGAGAGCCCAATTTCAATAAAATTTCAGACTCGGCCTGGAAAATTCATTTTGGCATGTTCTCAGCTCGGGCAGCGCATTTGCAGCGATTTTCACAAAGAGAGCCCAATTTCAAAAAAATTTCAGATTCGGCCTGGAAAATTCATTTTGGCATGTACTCAGCTCGGGCAGCGCATTTGCAGCGATTTTCACCAAGAGAGCCGAATTTCAAAAAAATTTCAGTTTCGGCCTGGAAAATTCATTTTGGCATGTTCTCAGCTCGGGCAGCGCATTTGCAGCGATTTTCACAAAGAGAGCCCAATTTCAATAAAATTTCAGACTCGGCCTGGAAAATTCATTTTGGCATGTTCTCAGCTCGGGCAGCGCATTTGCAGCGATTTTCACAAAGAGAGCCCAATTTCAAAAAAATTTCAGATTCGGCCTGGAAAATTCATTTTGGCATGTACTCAGCTCGGGCAGCGCATTTGCAGCGATTTTCACCAAGAGAGCCGAATTTCAAAAAAATTTCAGTTTCGGCCTGGAAAATTCATTTTGGCATGTTCTCAGCTCGGGCAGCGCATTTGCAGCGATTTTCACAAAGAGAGCCCAATTTCAATAAAATTTCAGACTCGGCCTGGAAAATTCATTTTGGCATGTTCTCAGCTCGGGCAGCGCATTTGCAGCGATTTTCACCAAGAGAGCCCAATTTCAAAAAAATTTCAGATTCGGCCTGGAAAATTCATTTTGGCATGTACTCAGCTCGGGCAGCGCATTTGCAGCGATTTTCACCAAGAGGGCCGAATTTATAAAAAATTTCAGATTCGGCCTGGAAAATTCATTTTGGCATGTTCTCACCTCGGGCAGCGCATTTGCAGCGATTTTCACCAAGAGAGCCCAATTTCAAAAAAATTTCAGATTCGGCCTGGAAAATTCATTTTGGCATGTACTCAGCTCGGGCAGCGCATTTGCAGCGATTTTCACCAAGAGAGCCGAATTTATAAAAAATTTCAGATTCGGCCTGGAAAATTCATTTTGGCATGTTCTCAGCTCGGGCAGCGCATTTGCAGCGATTTTCACAAAGAGAGCCCAATTTCAATAAAATTTCAGACTCGGCCTGGAAAATTCATTTTGGCATGTACTCAGCTCGGGCAGCGCATTTGCAGCGATTTTCACCAAGAGAGCCCAATTTCAAAAAAATTTCAGATTCGGCCTGGAAAATTCGTTTTGGCATGTTCTCAGCTCGGGCAGCGCATTTGCAGCGATTTTCACAAAGAGAGCCCAATTTCAATAAAATTTCAGACTCGACCTGGAAAATTCATTTTGGCATGTACTCAGCTCGGGCAGCGCATTTGCAGCGATTTTCACCAAGAGAGCCCAATTTCAAAAAAATTTCAGATTCGGCCTGGAAAATTCATTATGGCATGTTCTCAGCTCGGGCAGCGCATTTGCAGCGATTTTCACAAAGAGAGCCCAATTTCAATAAAATTTCAGATTCGGCCTGGAAAATTCATTTTGGCATGTTCTCAGCTCGGGCAGCGCATTTGCAGCGATTTTCACCAAGAGAGCCCAATTTCAAAAAAATTTCAGATTCGGCCTGGAAAATTCATTTTGGCATGTACTCAGCTCGGGCAGCGCATTTGCAGCGATTTTCACCAAGAGAGCCGAATTTATAAAAAATTTCAGATTCGGCCTGGAAAATTCATTTTGGCATGTTCTCACCTCGGGCAGCGCATTTGCAGCGATTTTCACCAAGAGAGCCCAATTTCAAAAAAATTTCAGATTCGGCCTGGAAAATTCATTTTGGCATGTACTCAGCTCGGGCAGCGCATTTGCAGCGATTTTCACCAAGAGAGCCGAATTTATAAAAAATTTCAGATTCGGCCTGGAAAATTCATTTTGGCATGTTCTCAGCTCGGGCAGCGCATTTGCAGCGATTTTCACAAAGAGAGCCCAATTTCAATAAAATTTCAGACTCGGCCTGGAAAATTCATTTTGGCATGTACTCAGCTCGGGCAGCGCATTTGCAGCGATTTTCACCAAGAGAGCCCAATTTCAAAAAAATTTCAGATTCGGCCTGGAAAATTCGTTTTGGCATTTTCTCAGCTCGGGCAGCGCATTTGCAGCGATTTTCACAAAGAGAGCCCAATTTCAATAAAATTTCAGACTCGACCTGGAAAATTCATTTTGGCATGTACTCAGCTCGGGCAGCGCATTTGCAGCGATTTTCACCAAGAGAGCCCAATTTCAAAAAAATTTCAGATTCGGCCTGGAAAATTCATTATGGCATGTTCTCAGCTCGGGCAGCGCATTTGCAGCGATTTTCACCAAGAGAGCCGAAATTCAAAAAAATTTCAGATTCGGCCTGGAAAATTCATTTTGGCATGTTCTCAGCTCGGGCAGCGCATTTGCAGCGATTTTCACAAAGAGAGCCCAATTTCAATAAAATTTCAGACTCGGCCTGGAAAATTCATTTTGGCATGTACTCAGCTCGGGCAGCGCATTTGCAGCGATTTTCACCAAGAGAGCCGAATTTCAAAAAAATTTCAGTTTCGGCCTGGAAAATTCATTTTGGCATGTTCTCAGCTCGGGCAGCGCATTTGCAGCGATTTTCACCAAGAGAGCCCAATTTCAAAAAAATTTCAGATTCGGCCTGGAAAATTCATTTTGGCATGTACTCAGCTCGGGCAGCGCATTTGCAGCGATTTTCACCAAGAGAGCCGAATTTATAAAAAATTTCAGATTCGGCCTGGAAAATTCATTTTGGCATGTTCTCACCTCGGGCAGCGCATTTGCAGCGATTTTCACCAAGAGAGCCCAATTTCAAAAAAATTTCAGATTCGGCCTGGAAAATTCATTTTGGCATGTACTCAGCTCGGGCAGCGCATTTGCAGCGATTTTCACCAAGAGAGCCGAATTTATAAAAAATTTCAGATTCGGCCTGGAAAATTCATTTTGGCATGTTCTCAGCTCGGGCAGCGCATTTGCAGCGATTTTCACAAAGAGAGCCCAATTTCAATAAAATTTCAGACTCGGCCTGGAAAATTCATTTTGGCATGTACTCAGCTCGGGCAGCGCATTTGCAGCGATTTTCACCAAGAGAGCCCAATTTCAAAAAAATTTCAGATTCGGCCTGGAAAATTCGTTTTGGCATGTTCTCAGCTCGGGCAGCGCATTTGCAGCGATTTTCACAAAGAGAGCCCAATTTCAATAAAATTTCAGACTCGACCTGGAAAATTCATTTTGGCATGTACTCAGCTCGGGCAGCGCATTTGCAGCGATTTTCACCAAGAGAGCCCAATTTCAAAAAAATTTCAGATTCGGCCTGGAAAATTCATTATGGCATGTTCTCACCTCGGGCAGCGCATTTGCAGCGATTTTCACCAAGAGAGCCCAATTTCAAAAAAATTTCAGATTCGGCCTGGAAAATTCATTTTGGCATGTACTCAGCTCGGGCAGCGCATTTGCAGCGATTTTCACCAAGAGAGCCGAATTTATAAAAAATTTCAGATTCGGCCTGGAAAATTCATTTTGGCATGTTCTCAGCTCGGGCAGCGCATTTGCAGCGATTTTCACAAAGAGAGCCCAATTTCAAAAAAATTTCAGATTCGGCCTGGAAAATTCATTTTGGCATGTACTCAGCTCGGGCAGCGCATTTGCAGCGATTTTCACCAAGAGAGCCCAATTTCAAAAAAATTTCAGATTCGGCCTGGAAAATTCGTTTTGGCATGTTCTCAGCTCGGGCAGCGCATTTGCAGCGATTTTCACAAAGAGAGCCCAATTTCAATAAAATTTCAGACTCGACCTGGAAAATTCATTTTGGCATGTACTCAGCTCGGGCAGCGCATTTGCAGCGATTTTCACCAAGAGAGCCCAATTTCAAAAAAATTTCAGATTCGGCCTGGAAAATTCATTATGGCATGTTCTCAGCTCGGGCAGCGCATTTGCAGCGATTTTCACCAAGAGAGCCGAAATTCAAAAAAATTTCAGATTCGGCCTGGAAAATTCATTTTGGCATGTTCTCAGCTCGGGCAGCGCATTTGCTGCGATTTTCACCAACAGAGCCCAATTTCCAAAAAATTTCAGATTCGGCCTGGAAAATTCATTTTGGCATGTTCTCAGCTCGGGCAGCGCATTTGCAGCGATTTTCACAAAGAGAGCCCAATTTCAAAAAAATTTCAGATTCGGCCTGGAAAATTCATTTTGGCATGTACTCAGCTCGGGCAGCGCATTTGCAGCGATTTTCACCAAGAGAGCCGAATTTCAAAAAAATTTCAGTTTCGGCCTGGAAAATTCATTTTGGCATGTTCTCAGCTCGGGCAGCGCATTTGCAGCGATTTTCACAAAGAGAGCCCAATTTCAATAAAATTTCAGACTCGGCCTGGAAAATTCATTTTGGCATGTTCTCAGCTCGGGCAGCGCATTTGCAGCGATTTTCACAAAGAGAGCCCAATTTCAAAAAAATTTCAGATTCGGCCTGGAAAATTCATTTTGGCATGTACTCAGCTCGGGCAGCGCATTTGCAGCGATTTTCACCAAGAGAGCCGAATTTCAAAAAAATTTCAGTTTCGGCCTGGAAAATTCATTTTGGCATGTTCTCAGCTCGGGCAGCGCATTTGCAGCGATTTTCACAAAGAGAGCCCAATTTCAATAAAATTTCAGACTCGGCCTGGAAAATTCATTTTGGCATGTTCTCAGCTCGGGCAGCGCATTTGCAGCGATTTTCACCAAGAGAGCCCAATTTCAAAAAAATTTCAGATTCGGCCTGGAAAATTCATTTTGGCATGTACTCAGCTCGGGCAGCGCATTTGCAGCGATTTTCACCAAGAGAGCCGAATTTATAAAAAATTTCAGATTCGGCCTGGAAAATTCATTTTGGCATGTTCTCACCTCGGGCAGCGCATTTGCAGCGATTTTCACCAAGAGAGCCCAATTTCAAAAAAATTTCAGATTCGGCCTGGAAAATTCATTTTGGCATGTACTCAGCTCGGGCAGCGCATTTGCAGCGATTTTCACCAAGAGAGCCGAATTTATAAAAAATTTCAGATTCGGCCTGGAAAATTCATTTTGGCATGTTCTCAGCTCGGGCAGCGCATTTGCAGCGATTTTCACAAAGAGAGCCCAATTTCAATAAAATTTCAGACTCGGCCTGGAAAATTCATTTTGGCATGTACTCAGCTCGGGCAGCGCATTTGCAGCGATTTTCACAAAGAGAGCCCAATTTCAATAAAATTTCAGACTCGGCCTGGAAAATTCATTTTGGCATGTACTCAGCTCGGGCAGCGCATTTGCAGCGATTTTCACCAAGAGAGCCCAATTTCAAAAAAATTTCAGATTCGGCCTGGAAAATTCGTTTTGGCATGTTCTCAGCTCGGGCAGCGCATTTGCAGCGATTTTCACAAAGAGAGCCCAATTTCAATAAAATTTCAGACTCGACCTGGAAAATTCATTTTGGCATGTACTCAGCTCGGGCAGCGCATTTGCAGCGATTTTCACCAAGAGAGCCCAATTTCAAAAAAATTTCAGATTCGGCCTGGAAAATTCATTATGGCATGTTCTCAGCTCGGGCAGCGCATTTGCAGCGATTTTCACAAAGAGAGCCCAATTTCAATAAAATTTCAGACTCGGCCTGGAAAATTCATTTTGGCATGTTCTCAGCTCGGGCAGCGCATTTGCAGCGATTTTCACCAAGAGAGCCCAATTTCAAAAAAATTTCAGATTCGGCCTGGAAAATTCATTTTGGCATGTTCTCAGCTCGGGCAGCGCATTTGCAGCGATTTTCACAAAGAGAGCCCAATTTCAATAAAATTTCAGACTCGGCCTGGAAAATTCATTTTGGCATGTTCTCAGCTCGGGCAGCGCATTTGCTGCGATTTTCACCAACAGAGCCCAATTTCCAAAAAATTTCAGATTCGGCCTGGAAAATTCATTTTGGCATGTTCTCAGCTCGGGCAGCGCATTTGCAGCGATTTTCACCAAGAGAGCCCAATTTCAAAAAAATTTCAGATTCGGCCTGGAAAATTCATTATGGCATGTTCTCAGCTCGGGCAGCGCATTTGCAGCGATTTTCACCAAGAGAGCCGAAATTCAAAAAAATTTCAGATTCGGCCTGGAAAATTCATTTTGGCATGTTCTCAGCTCGGGCAGCGCATTTGCTGCGATTTTCACCAACAGAGCCCAATTTCCAAAAAATTTCAGATTCGGCCTGGAAAATTCATTTTGGCATGTTCTCAGCTCGGGCAGCGCATTTGCAGCGATTTTCACCAAGAGAGCCCAATTTCAAAAAAATTTCAGATTCGGCCTGGAAAATTCATTATGGCATGTTCTCAGCTCGGGCAGCGCATTTGCAGCGATTTTCACCAAGAGAGCCGAAATTCAAAAAAATTTCAGATTCGGCCTGGAAAATTCATTTTGGCATGTTCTCAGCTCGGGCAGCGCATTTGCAGCGATTTTCACAAAGAGAGCCCAATTTCAATAAAATTTCAGACTCGGCCTGGAAAATTCATTTTGGCATGTACTCAGCTCGGGCAGCGCATTTGCAGCGATTTTCACAAAGAGAGCCCAATTTCAATAAAATTTCAGACTCGGCCTGGAAAATTCATTTTGGCATGTACTCAGCTCGGGCAGCGCATTTGCAGCGATTTTCACCAAGAGAGCCCAATTTCAAAAAAATTTCAGATTCGGCCTGGAAAATTCGTTTTGGCATGTTCTCAGCTCGGGCAGCGCATTTGCAGCGATTTTCACAAAGAGAGCCCAATTTCAATAAAATTTCAGACTCGACCTGGAAAATTCATTTTGGCATGTACTCAGCTCGGGCAGCGCATTTGCAGCGATTTTCACCAAGAGAGCCCAATTTCAAAAAAATTTCAGATTCGGCCTGGAAAATTCATTATGGCATGTTCTCAGCTCGGGCAGCGCATTTGCAGCGATTTTCACAAAGAGAGCCCAATTTCAATAAAATTTCAGACTCGGCCTGGAAAATTCATTTTGGCATGTTCTCAGCTCGGGCAGCGCATTTGCAGCGATTTTCACCAAGAGAGCCCAATTTCAAAAAAATTTCAGATTCGGCCTGGAAAATTCATTTTGGCATGTTCTCAGCTCGGGCAGCGCATTTGCAGCGATTTTCACAAAGAGAGCCCAATTTCAATAAAATTTCAGACTCGGCCTGGAAAATTCATTTTGGCATGTTCTCAGCTCGGGCAGCGCATTTGCTGCGATTTTCACCAACAGAGCCCAATTTCCAAAAAATTTCAGATTCGGCCTGGAAAATTCATTTTGGCATGTTCTCAGCTCGGGCAGCGCATTTGCAGCGATTTTCACCAAGAGAGCCCAATTTCAAAAAAATTTCAGATTCGGCCTGGAAAATTCATTATGGCATGTTCTCAGCTCGGGCAGCGCATTTGCAGCGATTTTCACCAAGAGAGCCGAAATTCAAAAAAATTTCAGATTCGGCCTGGAAAATTCATTTTGGCATGTTCTCAGCTCGGGCAGCGCATTTGCTGCGATTTTCACCAACAGAGCCCAATTTCCAAAAAATTTCAGATTCGGCCTGGAAAATTCATTTTGGCATGTTCTCAGCTCGGGCAGCGCATTTGCAGCGATTTTCACCAAGAGAGCCCAATTTCAAAAAAATTTCAGATTCGGCCTGGAAAATTCATTATGGCATGTTCTCAGCTCGGGCAGCGCATTTGCAGCGATTTTCACCAAGAGAGCCGAAATTCAAAAAAATTTCAGATTCGGCCTGGAAAATTCATTTTGGCATGTTCTCAGCTCGGGCAGCGCATTTGCAGCGATTTTCACAAAGAGAGCCCAATTTCAATAAAATTTCAGACTCGGCCTGGAAAATTCATTTTGGCATGTACTCAGCTCGGGCAGCGCATTTGCAGCGATTTTCACCAAGAGAGCCGAATTTCAAAAAAATTTCAGTTTCGGCCTGGAAAATTCATTTTGGCATGTTCTCAGCTCGGGCAGCGCATTTGCAGCGATTTTCACAAAGAGAGCCCAATTTCAATAAAATTTCAGACTCGGCCTGGAAAATTCATTTTGGCATGTACTCAGCTCGGGCAGCGCATTTGCAGCGATTTTCACCAAGAGAGCCCAATTTCAAAAAAATTTCAGATTCGGCCTGGAAAATTCATTTTGGCATGTTCTCAGCTCGGGCAGCGCATTTGCAGCGATTTTCACCAAGAGAGCCCAATTTCAAAAAAATTTCAGATTCGGCCTGGAAAATTCATTTTGGCATGTACTCAGCTCGGGCAGCGCATTTGCAGCGATTTTCACCAAGAGAGCCCAATTTCAAAAAAATTTCAGTTTCGGCCTGGAAAATTCATTTTGGCATGTTCTCAGCTCGGGCAGCGCATTTGCAGCGATTTTCACAAAGAGAGCCCAATTTCAATAAAATTTCAGACTCGGCCTGGAAAATTCATTTTGGCATGTACTCAGCTCGGGCAGCGCATTTGCAGCGATTTTCACCAAGAGAGCCCAATTTCAAAAAAATTTCAGATTCGGCCTGGAAAATTCATTTTGGCATGTTCTCAGCTCGGGCAGCGCATTTGCAGCGATTTTCACCAAGAGAGCCCAATTTCAAAAAAATTTCAGATTCGGCCTGGAAAATTCATTTTGGCATGTACTCAGCTCGGGCAGCGCATTTGCAGCGATTTTCACCAAGAGAGCCCAATTTCAAAAAAATTTCAGTTTCGGCCTGGAAAATTCATTTTGGCATGTTCTCAGCTCGGGCAGCGCATTTGCAGCGATTTTCACAAAGAGAGCCCAATTTCAATAAAATTTCAGACTCGGCCTGGAAAATTCATTTTGGCATGTTCTCAGCTCGGGCAGCGCATTTGCAGCGATTTTCACAAAGAGAGCCCAATTTCAAAAAAATTTCAGATTCGGCCTGGAAAATTCATTTTGGCATGTACTCAGCTCGGGCAGCGCATTTGCAGCGATTTTCACCAAGAGAGCCGAATTTCAAAAAAATTTCAGTTTCGGCCTGGAAAATTCATTTTGGCATGTACTCAGCTCGGGCAGCGCATTTGCAGCGATTTTCACCAAGAGAGCCCAATTTCAAAAAAATTTCAGATTCGGCCTGGAAAATTCGTTTTGGCATGTTCTCAGCTCGGGCAGCGCATTTGCAGCGATTTTCACAAAGAGAGCCCAATTTCAATAAAATTTCAGACTCGACCTGGAAAATTCATTTTGGCATGTACTCAGCTCGGGCAGCGCATTTGCAGCGATTTTCACCAAGAGAGCCCAATTTCAAAAAAATTTCAGATTCGGCCTGGAAAATTCATTATGGCATGTTCTCAGCTCGGGCAGCGCATTTGCAGCGATTTTCACAAAGAGAGCCCAATTTCAATAAAATTTCAGACTCGGCCTGGAAAATTCATTTTGGCATGTTCTCAGCTCGGGCAGCGCATTTGCAGCGATTTTCACCAAGAGAGCCCAATTTCAAAAAAATTTCAGATTCGGCCTGGAAAATTCATTTTGGCATGTACTCAGCTCGGGCAGCGCATTTGCAGCGATTTTCACCAAGAGAGCCGAATTTATAAAAAATTTCAGATTCGGCCTGGAAAATTCATTTTGGCATGTTCTCACCTCGGGCAGCGCATTTGCAGCGATTTTCACCAAGAGAGCCCAATTTCAAAAAAATTTCAGATTCGGCCTGGAAAATTCATTATGGCATGTTCTCAGCTCGGGCAGCGCATTTGCAGCGATTTTCACCAAGAGAGCCGAAATTCAAAAAAATTTCAGATTCGGCCTGGAAAATTCATTTTGGCATGTTCTCAGCTCGGGCAGCGCATTTGCAGCGATTTTCACAAAGAGAGCCCAATTTCAATAAAATTTCAGACTCGGCCTGGAAAATTCATTTTGGCATGTACTCAGCTCGGGCAGCGCATTTGCAGCGATTTTCACCAAGAGAGCCGAATTTCAAAAAAATTTCAGTTTCGGCCTGGAAAATTCATTTTGGCATGTTCTCAGCTCGGGCAGCGCATTTGCAGCGATTTTCACCAAGAGAGCCCAATTTCAAAAAAATTTCAGATTCGGCCTGGAAAATTCATTTTGGCATGTACTCAGCTCGGGCAGCGCATTTGCAGCGATTTTCACCAAGAGAGCCGAATTTATAAAAAATTTCAGATTCGGCCTGGAAAATTCATTTTGGCATGTTCTCAGCTCGGGCAGCGCATTTGCAGCGATTTTCACAAAGAGAGCCCAATTTCAATAAAATTTCAGACTCGGCCTGGAAAATTCATTTTGGCATGTACTCAGCTCGGGCAGCGCATTTGCAGCGATTTTCACCAAGAGAGCCCAATTTCAAAAAAATTTCAGATTCGGCCTGGAAAATTCGTTTTGGCATGTTCTCAGCTCGGGCAGCGCATTTGCAGCGATTTTCACAAAGAGAGCCCAATTTCAATAAAATTTCAGACTCGACCTGGAAAATTCATTTTGGCATGTACTCAGCTCGGGCAGCGCATTTGCAGCGATTTTCACCAAGAGAGCCCAATTTCAAAAAAATTTCAGATTCGGCCTGGAAAATTCATTATGGCATGTTCTCAGCTCGGGCAGCGCATTTGCAGCGATTTTCACAAAGAGAGCCCAATTTCAATAAAATTTCAGACTCGGCCTGGAAAATTCATTTTGGCATGTTCTCAGCTCGGGCAGCGCATTTGCAGCGATTTTCACAAAGAGAGCCCAATTTCAAAAAAATTTCAGATTCGGCCTGGAAAATTCATTTTGGCATGTACTCAGCTCGGGCAGCGCATTTGCAGCGATTTTCACCAAGAGAGCCCAATTTCAAAAAAATTTCAGATTCGGCCTGGAAAATTCGTTTTGGCATGTTCTCAGCTCGGGCAGCGCATTTGCAGCGATTTTCACAAAGAGAGCCCAATTTCAATAAAATTTCAGACTCGACCTGGAAAATTCATTTTGGCATGTACTCAGCTCGGGCAGCGCATTTGCAGCGATTTTCACCAAGAGAGCCCAATTTCAAAAAAATTTCAGATTCGGCCTGGAAAATTCATTATGGCATGTTCTCAGCTCGGGCAGCGCATTTGCAGCGATTTTCACCAAGAGAGCCGAAATTCAAAAAAATTTCAGATTCGGCCTGGAAAATTCATTTTGGCATGTTCTCAGCTCGGGCAGCGCATTTGCTGCGATTTTCACCAACAGAGCCCAATTTCCAAAAAATTTCAGATTCGGCCTGGAAAATTCATTTTGGCATGTTCTCAGCTCGGGCAGCGCATTTGCAGCGATTTTCACCAAGAGAGCCCAATTTCAAAAAAATTTCAGATTCGGCCTGGAAAATTCATTATGGCATGTTCTCAGCTCGGGCAGCGCATTTGCAGCGATTTTCACCAAGAGAGCCGAAATTCAAAAAAATTTCAGATTCGGCCTGGAAAATTCATTTTGGCATGTTCTCAGCTCGGGCAGCGCATTTGCTGCGATTTTCACCAACAGAGCCCAATTTCCAAAAAATTTCAGATTCGGCCTGGAAAATTCATTTTGGCATGTTCTCAGCTCGGGCAGCGCATTTGCAGCGATTTTCACCAAGAGAGCCCAATTTCAAAAAAATTTCAGATTGGGCCTGGAAAATTCATTTTGGCATGTTCTCAGCTCGGGCAGCGCATTTGAAGCGATTTTCACCAAGAGAGCCCAATTTCAAAAAAATTTCAGATTCGGCCTGGAAAATTCATTTTGGCATGTTCTCAGCTCGGGCAGCGCATTTGCAGCGATTTTCACCAAGAGAGCCCAATTTCAAAAAAATTTCAGACTCGGCCTGGAAAATTCATTTTGGCATGTTCTCAGCTCGGGCAGCGCATTTGCAGCGATTTTCACCAAGAGAGCCCAATTTCAAAAAAATTTCAGATTCGGCCTGGAAAATTCATTTTGGCATGTTCTCAGCTCGGGCAGCGAATTTGCAGCGATTTTCACCAAGAGAGCCCAATTTCAAAAAAATTTCAGACTCGGCCTGGAAAATTCATTTTGGCATGTTCTCAGCTCGGGCAGCGCATTTGCAGCGATTTTCACCAAGAGAGCCCAATTTCAAAAAAATTTCAGATTCGGCCTGGAAAATTCATTTTGGCATGTTCTCAGCTCGGGCAGCGCATTTGCAGCGATTTTCACCAAGAGAGCCCAATTTCAAAAAAATTTCAGATTCGGCCTGGAAAATTCATTTTGGCATGTACTCAGCTCGGGCAGCGCATTTGCAGCGATTTTCACCAAGAGAGCCCAATTTCAAAAAAATTTCAGTTTCGGCCTGGAAAATTCATTTTGGCATGTTCTCAGCTCGGGCAGCGCATTTGCAGCGATTTTCACAAAGAGAGCCCAATTTCAATAAAATTTCAGACTCGGCCTGGAAAATTCATTTTGGCATGTTCTCAGCTCGGGCAGCGCATTTGCAGCGATTTTCACCAAGAGAGCCCAATTTCAAAAAAATTTCAGATTCGGCCTGGAAAATTCATTATGGCATGTTCTCAGCTCGGGCAGCGCATTTGCAGCGATTTTCACCAAGAGAGCCGAAATTCAAAAAAATTTCAGATTCGGCCTGGAAAATTCATTTTGGCATGTTCTCAGCTCGGGCAGCGCATTTGCTGCGATTTTCACCAACAGAGCCCAATTTCCAAAAAATTTCAGATTCGGCCTGGAAAATTCATTTTGGCATGTTCTCAGCTCGGGCAGCGCATTTGCAGCGATTTTCACCAAGAGAGCCCAATTTCAAAAAAATTTCAGATTCGGCCTGGAAAATTCATTATGGCATGTTCTCAGCTCGGGCAGCGCATTTGCAGCGATTTTCACCAAGAGAGCCGAAATTCAAAAAAATTTCAGATTCGGCCTGGAAAATTCATTTTGGCATGTTCTCAGCTCGGGCAGCGCATTTGCTGCGATTTTCACCAACAGAGCCCAATTTCCAAAAAATTTCAGATTCGGCCTGGAAAATTCATTTTGGCATGTTCTCAGCTCGGGCAGCGCATTTGCAGCGATTTTCACCAAGAGAGCCCAATTTCAAAAAAATTTCAGATTCGGCCTGGAAAATTCATTATGGCATGTTCTCAGCTCGGGCAGCGCATTTGCAGCGATTTTCACCAAGAGAGCCGAAATTCAAAAAAATTTCAGATTCGGCCTGGAAAATTCATTTTGGCATGTTCTCAGCTCGGGCAGCGCATTTGCAGCGATTTTCACAAAGAGAGCCCAATTTCAATAAAATTTCAGACTCGGCCTGGAAAATTCATTTTGGCATGTACTCAGCTCGGGCAGCGCATTTGCAGCGATTTTCACCAAGAGAGCCGAATTTCAAAAAAATTTCAGTTTCGGCCTGGAAAATTCATTTTGGCATGTTCTCAGCTCGGGCAGCGCATTTGCAGCGATTTTCACAAAGAGAGCCCAATTTCAATAAAATTTCAGACTCGGCCTGGAAAATTCATTTTGGCATGTACTCAGCTCGGGCAGCGCATTTGCAGCGATTTTCACCAAGAGAGCCCAATTTCAAAAAAATTTCAGATTCGGCCTGGAAAATTCATTTTGGCATGTTCTCAGCTCGGGCAGCGCATTTGCAGCGATTTTCACCAAGAGAGCCCAATTTCAAAAAAATTTCAGATTCGGCCTGGAAAATTCATTTTGGCATGTACTCAGCTCGGGCAGCGCATTTGCAGCGATTTTCACCAAGAGAGCCGAATTTCAAAAAAATTTCAGTTTCGGCCTGGAAAATTCATTTTGGCATGTTCTCAGCTCGGGCAGCGCATTTGCAGCGATTTTCACAAAGAGAGCCCAATTTCAATAAAATTTCAGACTCGGCCTGGAAAATTCATTTTGGCATGTTCTCAGCTCGGGCAGCGCATTTGCAGCGATTTTCACAAAGAGAGCCCAATTTCAAAAAAATTTCAGATTCGGCCTGGAAAATTCATTTTGGCATGTACTCAGCTCGGGCAGCGCATTTGCAGCGATTTTCACCAAGAGAGCCGAATTTCAAAAAAATTTCAGTTTCGGCCTGGAAAATTCATTTTGGCATGTTCTCAGCTCGGGCAGCGCATTTGCAGCGATTTTCACAAAGAGAGCCCAATTTCAATAAAATTTCAGACTCGGCCTGGAAAATTCATTTTGGCATGTTCTCAGCTCGGGCAGCGCATTTGCAGCGATTTTCACCAAGAGAGCCCAATTTCAAAAAAATTTCAGATTCGGCCTGGAAAATTCATTTTGGCATGTACTCAGCTCGGGCAGCGCATTTGCAGCGATTTTCACCAAGAGAGCCGAATTTCAAAAAAATTTCAGTTTCGGCCTGGAAAATTCATTTTGGCATGTTCTCAGCTCGGGCAGCGCATTTGCAGCGATTTTCACAAAGAGAGCCCAATTTCAATAAAATTTCAGACTCGGCCTGGAAAATTCATTTTGGCATGTTCTCAGCTCGGGCAGCGCATTTGCAGCGATTTTCACCAAGAGAGCCCAATTTCAAAAAAATTTCAGATTCGGCCTGGAAAATTCATTTTGGCATGTACTCAGCTCGGGCAGCGCATTTGCAGCGATTTTCACCAAGAGAGCCGAATTTATAAAAAATTTCAGATTCGGCCTGGAAAATTCATTTTGGCATGTTCTCACCTCGGGCAGCGCATTTGCAGCGATTTTCACCAAGAGAGCCCAATTTCAAAAAAATTTCAGATTCGGCCTGGAAAATTCATTTTGGCATGTACTCAGCTCGGGCAGCGCATTTGCAGCGATTTTCACCAAGAGAGCCGAAATTATAAAAAATTTCAGATTCGGCCTGGAAAATTCATTTTGGCATGTTCTCAGCTCGGGCAGCGCATTTGCAGCGATTTTCACCAAGAGAGCCGAATTTATAAAAAATTTCAGATTCGGCATGGAAAATTCATTTTGGCATGTTCTCAGCTCGGGCAGCGCATTTGTAGCGATTTTCACCAACAGAGCCGAATTTCAAAAAAATTTCAGATTCGGCCTGGAAAATTCATTTTGGCATGTTCTCAGCTCGGGCAGCGCATTTGCAGCGATTTTCACCAAGAGAGCCCAATTTCAAAAAAATTTCAGATTCGGCCTGGAAAATTCATTTTGGCATGTACTCAGCTCGGGCAGCGCATTTGCAGCGATTTTCACCAAGAGAGCCGAAATTATAAAAAATTTCAGATTCGGCCTGGAAAATTCATTTTGGCATGTTCTCAGCTCGGGCAGCGCATTTGCAGCGATTTTCACCAAGAGAGCCGAATTTATAAAAAATTTCAGATTCGGCATGGAAAATTCATTTTGGCATGTTCTCAGCTCGGGCAGCGCATTTGTAGCGATTTTCACCAACAGAGCCGAATTTCAAAAAAATTTCAGATTCGGCCTGGAAAATTCATTTTGGCATGTTCTCAGCTCGGGCAGCGCATTTGCAGCGATTTTCACCAAGAGAGCCGAAATTATAAAAAATTTCAGATTCGGCCTGGAAAATTCATTTTGGCATGTTCTCAGCTCGGGCAGCGCATTTGCAGCGATTTTCACCAAGAGAGCCGAATTTATAAAAAATTTCAGATTCGGCATGGAAAATTCATTTTGGCATGTTCTCAGCTCGGGCAGCGCATTTGTAGCGATTTTCACCAACAGAGCCGAATTTCAAAAAAATTTCAGATTCGGCCTGGAAAATTCATTTTGGCATGTTCTCAGCTCGGGCAGCGCATTTGCTGCGATTTTCACCAACAGAGCCCAATTTCCAAAAAATTTCAGATTCGGCCTGGAAAATTCATTTTGGCATGTTCTCAGCTCGGGCAGCGCATTTGCAGCGATTTTCACCAAGAGAGCCGAATTTATAAAAAATTTCAGATTCGGCATGGAAAATTCATTTTGGCATGTTCTCAGCTCGGGCAGCGCATTTGTAGCGATTTTCACCAACAGAGCCGAATTTCAAAAAAATTTCAGATTCGGCCTGGAAAATTCATTTTGGCATGTTCTCAGCTCGGGCAGCGCATTTGCTGCGATTTTCACCAACAGAGCCCAATTTCCAAAAAATTTCAGATTCGGCCTGGAAAATTCATTTTGGCATGTTCTCAGCTCGGGCAGCGCATTTGCAGCGATTTTCACCAAGAGAGCCCAATTTCAAAAAAATTTCAGATTCGGCCTGGAAAATTCATTATGGCATGTTCTCAGCTCGGGCAGCGCATTTGCAGCGATTTTCACCAAGAGAGCCGAAATTCAAAAAAATTTCAGATTCGGCCTGGAAAATTCATTTTGGCATGTTCTCAGCTCGGGCAGCGCATTTGCAGCGATTTTCACAAAGAGAGCCCAATTTCAATAAAATTTCAGACTCGGCCTGGAAAATTCATTTTGGCATGTACTCAGCTCGGGCAGCGCATTTGCAGCGATTTTCACCAAGAGAGCCGAATTTCAAAAAAATTTCAGTTTCGGCCTGGAAAATTCATTTTGGCATGTTCTCAGCTCGGGCAGCGCATTTGCAGCGATTTTCACAAAGAGAGCCCAATTTCAATAAAATTTCAGACTCGGCCTGGAAAATTCATTTTGGCATGTACTCAGCTCGGGCAGCGCATTTGCAGCGATTTTCACCAAGAGAGCCCAATTTCAAAAAAATTTCAGATTCGGCCTGGAAAATTCATTTTGGCATGTTCTCAGCTCGGGCAGCGCATTTGCAGCGATTTTCACCAAGAGAGCCCAATTTCAAAAAAATTTCAGATTCGGCCTGGAAAATTCATTTTGGCATGTACTCAGCTCGGGCAGCGCATTTGCAGCGATTTTCACCAAGAGAGCCGAATTTCAAAAAAATTTCAGTTTCGGCCTGGAAAATTCATTTTGGCATGTTCTCAGCTCGGGCAGCGCATTTGCAGCGATTTTCACAAAGAGAGCCCAATTTCAATAAAATTTCAGACTCGGCCTGGAAAATTCATTTTGGCATGTTCTCAGCTCGGGCAGCGCATTTGCAGCGATTTTAACCAAGAGAGCCCAATTTCAAAAAAATTTCAGATTCGGCCTGGAAAATTCATTTTGGCATGTACTCAGCTCGGGCAGCGCATTTGCAGCGATTTTCACCAAGAGAGCCGAATTTATAAAAAATTTCAGATTCGGCCTGGAAAATTCATTTTGGCATGTTCTCACCTCGGGCAGCGCATTTGCAGCGATTTTCACCAAGAGAGCCCAATTTCAAAAAAATTTCAGATTCGGCCTGGAAAATTCATTTTGGCATGTACTCAGCTCGGGCAGCGCATTTGCAGCGATTTTCACCAAGAGAGCCGAATTTATAAAAAATTTCAGATTCGGCCTGGAAAATTCATTTTGGCATGTTCTCAGCTCGGGCAGCGCATTTGCAGCGATTTTCACAAAGAGAGCCCAATTTCAATAAAATTTCAGACTCGGCCTGGAAAATTCATTTTGGCATGTACTCAGCTCGGGCAGCGCATTTGCAGCGATTTTCACCAAGAGAGCCCAATTTCAAAAAAATTTCAGATTCGGCCTGGAAAATTCGTTTTGGCATGTTCTCAGCTCGGGCAGCGCATTTGCAGCGATTTTCACAAAGAGAGCCCAATTTCAATAAAATTTCAGACTCGACCTGGAAAATTCATTTTGGCATGTACTCAGCTCGGGCAGCGCATTTGCAGCGATTTTCACCAAGAGAGCCCAATTTCAAAAAAATTTCAGATTCGGCCTGGAAAATTCATTATGGCATGTTCTCAGCTCGGGCAGCGCATTTGCAGCGATTTTCACCAAGAGAGCCGAAATTCAAAAAAATTTCAGATTCGGCCTGGAAAATTCATTTTGGCATGTTCTCAGCTCGGGCAGCGCATTTGCAGCGATTTTAAAAAAGAGAGCCCAATTTCAATAAAATTTCAGACTCGGCCTGGAAAATTCATTTTGGCATGTACTCAGCTCGGGCAGCGCATTTGCAGCGATTTTCACCAAGAGAGCCGAATTTCAAAAAAATTTCAGTTTCGGCCTGGAAAATTCATTTTGGCATGTTCTCAGCTCGGGCAGCGCATTTGCAGCGATTTTCACAAAGAGAGCCCAATTTCAATAAAATTTCAGACTCGGCCTGGAAAATTCATTTTGGCATGTACTCAGCTCGGGCAGCGCATTTGCAGCGATTTTCACCAAGAGAGCCCAATTTAAAAAAAATTTCAGATTCGGCCTGGAAAATTCATTTTGGCATGTTCTCAGCTCGGGCAGCGCATTTGCAGCGATTTTCACCAAGAGAGCCCAATTTCAAAAAAATTTCAGTTTCGGCCTGGAAAATTCATTTTGGCATGTTCTCAGCTCGGGCAGCGCATTTGCAGCGATTTTCACAAAGAGAGCCCAATTTCAATAAAATTTCAGACTCGGCCTGGAAAATTCATTTTGGCATGTTCTCAGCTCGGGCAGCGCATTTGCAGCGATTTTCACCAAGAGAGCCCAATTTCAAAAAAATTTCAGATTCGGCCTGGAAAATTCATTTTGGCATGTACTCAGCTCGGGCAGCGCATTTGCAGCGATTTTCACCAAGAGAGCCGAATTTATAAAAAATTTCAGATTCGGCCTGGAAAATTCATTTTGGCATGTTCTCACCTCGGGCAGCGCATTTGCAGCGATTTTCACCAAGAGAGCCCAATTTCAAAAAAATTTCAGATTCGGCCTGGAAAATTCATTTTGGCATGTACTCAGCTCGGGCAGCGCATTGGCAGCGATTTTCACCAAGAGAGCCGAATTTATAAAAAATTTCAGATTCGGCCTGGAAAATTCATTTTGGCATGTTCTCAGCTCGGGCAGCGCATTTGCAGCGATTTTCACCAAGAGAGCCGAATTTATAAAAAATTTCAGATTCGGCATGGAAAATTCATTTTGGCATGTTCTCAGCTCGGGCAGCGCATTTGTAGCGATTTTCACCAACAGAGCCGAATTACAAAAAAATTTCAGATTCGGCCTGGAAAATTCATTTTGGCATGTTCTCAGCTCGGGCAGCGCATTTGCTGCGATTTTCACCAACAGAGCCCAATTTCCAAAAAATTTCAGATTCGGCCTGGAAAATTCATTTTGGCATGTTCTCAGCTCGGGCAGCGCATTTGCAGCGATTTTCACCAAGAGAGCCGAATTTATAAAAAATTTCAGATTCGGCATGAAAAATTCATTTTGGCATGTTCTCAGCTCGGGCAGCGCATTTGCAGCGATTTTCACCAAGAGAGCCCAATTTCAAAAAAATTTCAGATTCGGCCTGGAAAATTCATTTTGGCATGTTCTCAGCTCGGGCAGCGCATTTGCAGCGATTTTCACCAAGAGAGCCCAATTTCAAAAAAATTTCAGATTCGGCCTGGAAAATTCATTTTGGCATGTTCTCAGCTCGGGCAGCGCATTTGCAGCGATTTTCAAAAAGAGAGCCGAATTTCAAAAAAATTTCAGTTTCGGCCTGGAAAATTCATTTTGGCATGTTCTCAGCTCGGGCAGCGCATTTGCAGCGATTTTCACAAAGAGAGCCCAATTTCAATAAAATTTCAGACTCGGCCTGGAAAATTCATTTTGGCATGTTCTCAGCTCGGGCAGCGCATTTGCAGCGACTTTCACCAAGAGAGCCCAATTTCAAAAAAATTTCAGATTCGGCCCTGAAAATTCATTTTGGCATGTTCTCAGCTCGGGCAGCGCATTTGCAGCGATTTTCACAAAGAGAGCCCAATTTCAATAAAATTTCAGACTCGGCCTGGAAAATTCATTTTGGCATGTTCTCAGCTCGGGCAGCGCATTTGCAGCGATTTTCACCAAGAGAGCCCAATTTCAAAAAAATTTCAGATTCGGCCTGGAAAATTCATTTTGGCATGTACTCAGCTCGGGCAGCGCATTTGCAGCGATTTTCACCAAGAGAGCCGAATTTCAAAAAAATTTCAGTTTCGGCCTGGAAAATTCATTTTGGCATGTTCTCAGCTCGGGCAGCGCATTTGCAGCGATTTTCACAAAGAGAGCCCAATTTCAATAAAATTTCAGACTCGGCCTGGAAAATTCATTTTGGCATGTTCTCAGCTCGGGCAGCGCATTTGCAGCGATTTTCACCAAGAGAGCCCAATTTCAAAAAAATTTCAGATTCGGCCTGGAAAATTCATTTTGGCATGTACTCAGCTCGGGCAGCGCATTTGCAGCGATTTTCACCAAGAGAGCCGAATTTATAAAAAATTTCAGATTCGGCCTGGAAAATTCATTTTGGCATGTTCTCACCTCGGGCAGCGCATTTGCAGCGATTTTCACCAAGAGAGCCCAATTTCAAAAAAATTTCAGATTCGGCCTGGAAAATTCATTTTGGCATGTACTCAGCTCGGGCAGCGCATTTGCAGCGATTTTCACCAAGAGAGCCGAAATTATAAAAAATTTCAGATTCGGCCTGGAAAATTCATTTTGGCATGTTCTCAGCTCGGGCAGCGCATTTGCAGCGATTTTCACCAAGAGAGCCGAATTTATAAAAAATTTCAGATTCGGCATGGAAAATTCATTTTGGCATGTTCTCAGCTCGGGCAGCGCATTTGTAGCGATTTTCACCAACAGAGCCGAATTTCAAAAAAATTTCAGATTCGGCCTGGAAAATTCATTTTGGCATGTTCTCAGCTCGGGCAGCGCATTTGCAGCGATTTTCACCAAGAGAGCCGAAATTATAAAAAATTTCAGATTCGGCCTGGAAAATTCATTTTGGCATGTTCTCAGCTCGGGCAGCGCATTTGCAGCGATTTTCACCAAGAGAGCCGAATTTATAAAAAATTTCAGATTCGGCATGGAAAATTCATTTTGGCATGTTCTCAGCTCGGGCAGCGCATTTGTAGCGATTTTCACCAACAGAGCCGAATTTAAAAAAAATTTCAGATTCGGCCTGGAAAATTCATTTTGGCATGTTCTCAGCTCGGGCAGCGCGTTTGCTGCGATTTTCACCAACAGAGCCCAATTTCCAAAAAATTTCAGATTCGGCCTGGAAAATTCATTTTGGCATGTTCTCAGCTCGGGCAGCGCATTTGCAGCGATTTTCACCAAGAGAGCCGAATTTATAAAAAATTTCAGATTCGGCATGGAAAATTCATTTTGGCATGTTCTCAGCTCGGGCAGCGCATTTGTAGCGATTTTCACCAACAGAGCCGAATTTCAAAAAAATTTCAGATTCGGCCTGGAAAATTCATTTTGGCATGTTCTCAGCTCGGGCAGCGCATTTGCTGCGATTTTCACCAACAGAGCCCAATTTCCAAAAAATTTCAGATTCGGCCTGGAAAATTCATTTTGGCATGTTCTCAGCTCGGGCAGCGCATTTGCAGCGATTTTCACCAAGAGAGCCCAATTTCAAAAAAATTTCAGATTCGGCCTGGAAAATTCATTATGGCATGTTCTCAGCTCGGGCAGCGCATTTGCAGCGATTTTCACCAAGAGAGCCGAAATTCAAAAAAATTTCAGATTCGGCCTGGAAAATTCATTTTGGCATGTTCTCAGCTCGGGCAGCGCATTTGCAGCGATTTTCACAAAGAGAGCCCAATTTCAATAAAATTTCAGACTCGGCCTGGAAAATTCATTTTGGCATGTACTCAGCTCGGGCAGCGCATTTGCAGCGATTTTCACCAAGAGAGCCCAATTTCAAAAAAATTTCAGATTCGGCCTGGAAAATTCATTTTGGCATGTTCTCAGCTCGGGCAGCGCATTTGCAGCGATTTTCACCAAGAGAGCCCAATTTCAAAAAAATTTCAGATTCGGCCTGGAAAATTCATTTTGGCATGTTCTCAGCTCGGGCAGCGCATTTGCAGCGATTTTCACCAAGAGAGCCGAATTTATAAAAAATTTCAGATTCGGCCTGGAAAATTCATTTTGGCATGTTCTCACCTCGGGCAGCGCATTTGCAGCGATTTTCACCAAGAGAGCCCAATTTCAAAAAAATTTCAGATTCGGCCTGGAAAATTCATTTTGGCATGTACTCAGCTCGGGCAGCGCATTTGCAGCGATTTTCACCAAGAGAGCCGAATTTATAAAAAATTTCAGATTCGGCCTGGAAAATTCATTTTGGCATGTTCTCAGCTCGGGCAGCGCATTTGCAGCGATTTTCACAAAGAGAGCCCAATTTCAATAAAATTTCAGACTCGGCCTGGAAAATTCATTTTGGCATGTACTCAGCTCGGGCAGCGCATTTGCAGCGATTTTCACCAAGAGAGCCCAATTTCAAAAAAATTTCAGATTCGGCCTGGAAAATTCGTTTTGGCATGTTCTCAGCTCGGGCAGCGCATTTGCAGCGATTTTCACAAAGAGAGCCCAATATCAATAAAATTTCAGACTCGACCTGGAAAATTCATTTTGGCATGTACTCAGCTCGGGCAGCGCATTTGCAGCGATTTTCACCAAGAGAGCCCAATTTCAAAAAAATTTCAGATTCGGCCTGGAAAATTCATTATGGCATGTTCTCAGCTCGGGCAGCGCATTTGCAGCGATTTTCACCAAGAGAGCCGAAATTCAAAAAAATTTCAGATTCGGCCTGGAAAATTCATTTTGGCATGTTCTCAGCTCGGGCAGCGCATTTGCAGCGATTTTAACAAAGAGAGCCCAATTTCAATAAAATTTCAGACTCGGCCTGGAAAATTCATTTTGGCATGTACTCAGCTCGGGCAGCGCATTTGCAGCGATTTTCACCAAGAGAGCCGAATTTCAAAAAAATTTCAGTTTCGGCCTGGAAAATTCATTTTGGCATGTTCTCAGCTCGGGCAGCGCATTTGCAGCGATTTTCACAAAGAGAGCCCAATTTCAATAAAATTTCAGACTCGGCCTGGAAAATTCATTTTGGCATGTACTCAGCTCGGGCAGCGCATTTGCAGCGATTTTCACCAAGAGAGCCCAATTTAAAAAAAATTTCAGATTCGGCCTGGAAAATTCATTTTGGCATGTTCTCAGCTCGGGCAGCGCATTTGCAGCGATTTTCACCAAGAGAGCCCAATTTCAAAAAAATTTCAGATTCGGCCTGGAAAATTCATTTTGGCATGTACTCAGCTCGGGCAGCGCATTTGCAGCGATTTTCACCAAGAGAGCCGAATTTCAAAAAAATTTCAGTTTCGGCCTGGAAAATTCATTTTGGCATGTTCTCAGCTCGGGCAGCGCATTTGCAGCGATTTTCACAAAGAGAGCCCAATTTCAATAAAATTTCAGACTCGGCCTGGAAAATTCATTTTGGCATGTTCTCAGCTCGGGCAGCGCATTTGCAGCGATTTTCACCAAGAGAGCCCAATTTCAAAAAAATTTCAGATTCGGCCTGGAAAATTCATTTTGGCATGTACTCAGCTCGGGCAGCGCATTTGCAGCGATTTTCACCAAGAGAGCCGAATTTATAAAAAATTTCAGATTCGGCCTGGAAAATTCATTTTGGCATGTTCTCACCTCGGGCAGCGCATTTGCAGCGATTTTCACCAAGAGAGCCCAATTTCAAAAAAATTTCAGATTCGGCCTGGAAAATTCATTTTGGCATGTACTCAGCTCGGGCAGCGCATTTGCAGCGATTTTCACCAAGAGAGCCGAATTTATAAAAAATTTCAGATTCGGCCTGGAAAATTCATTTTGGCATGTTCTCACCTCGGGCAGCGCATTTGCAGCGATTTTCACCAAGAGAGCCCAATTTCAAAAAAATTTCAGATTCGGCCTGGAAAATTCATTTTGGCATGTACTCAGCTCGGGCAGCGCATTTGCAGCGATTTTCACCAAGAGAGCCGAATTTATAAAAAATTTCAGATTCGGCCTGGAAAATTCATTTTGGCATGTTCTCACCTCGGGCAGCGCATTTGCAGCGATTTTCACCAAGAGAGCCCAATTTCAAAAAAATTTCAGATTCGGCCTGGAAAATTCATTTTGGCATGTACTCAGCTCGGGCAGCGCATTGGCAGCGATTTTCACCAAGAGAGCCGAATTTATAAAAAATTTCACATTCGGCCTGGAAAATTCATTTTGGCATGTTCTCAGCTCGGGCAGCGCATTTGCAGCGATTTTCACCAAGAGAGCCGAATTTATAAAAAATTTCACATTCGGCCTGGAAAATTCATTTTGGCATGTTCTCAGCTCGGGCAGCGCATTTGCAGCGATTTTCACCAAGAGAGCCGAATTTATAAAAAATTTCAGATTCGGCATGGAAAATTCATTTTGGCATGTTCTCAGCTCGGGCAGCGCATTTGTAGCGATTTTCACCAACAGAGCCGAATTTCAAAAAAATTTCAGATTCGGCCTGGAAAATTCATTTTGGCATGTTCTCAGCTCGGGCAGCGCATTTGCTGCGATTTTCACCAACAGAGCCCAATTTCCAAAAAATTTCAGATTCGGCCTGGAAAATTCATTTTGGCATGTTCTCAGCTCGGGCAGCGCATTTGCAGCGATTTTCACCAAGAGAGCCGAATTTATAAAAAATTTCAGATTCGGCATGGAAAATTCATTTTGGCATGTTCTCAGCTCGGGCAGCGCATTTGCAGCGATTTTCACCAAGAGAGCCCAATTTCAAAAAAATTTCAGATTCGGCCTGGAAAATTCATTTTGGCATGTTCTCAGCTCGGGCAGCGCATTTGCAGCGATTTTCACCAAGAGAGCCCAATTTCAAAAAAATTTCAGATTCGGCCTGGAAAATTCATTTTGGCATGTACTCAGCTCGGGCAGCGCATTTGCAGCGATTTTCAAAAAGAGAGCCGAATTTCAAAAAAATTTCAGTTTCGGCCTGGAAAATTCATTTTGGCATGTTCTCAGCTCGGGCAGCGCATTTGCAGCGATTTTCACAAAGAGAGCCCAATTTCAATAAAATTTCAGACTCGGCCTGGAAAATTCATTTTGGCATGTTCTCAGCTCGGGCAGCGCATTTGCAGCGATTTTCACCAAGAGAGCCCAATTTCAAAAAAATTTCAGATTCGGCCCTGAAAATTCATTTTGGCATGTTCTCAGCTCGGGCAGCGCATTTGCAGCGATTTTCACAAAGAGAGCCCAATTTCAATAAAATTTCAGACTCGGCCTGGAAAATTCATTTTGGCATGTTCTCAGCTCGGGCAGCGCATTTGCAGCGATTTTCACAAAGAGAGCCCAATTTCAATAAAATTTCAGACTCGGCCTGGAAAATTCATTTTGGCATGTTCTCAGCTCGGGCAGCGCATTTGCAGCGATTTTCACCAAGAGAGCCCAATTTCAAAAAAATTTCAGTTTCGGCCTGGAAAATTCATTTTGGCATGTTCTCAGCTCGGGCAGCGCATTTGCAGCGATTTTCACAAAGAGAGCCCAATTTCAATAAAATTTCAGACTCGGCCTGGAAAATTCATTTTGGCATGTTCTCAGCTCGGGCAGCGCATTTGCAGCGATTTTCACCAAGAGAGCCCAATTTCAAAAAAATTTCAGATTCGGCCCTGAAAATTCATTTTGGCATGTTCTCAGCTCGGGCAGCGCATTTGCAGCGATTTTCACAAAGAGAGCCCAATTTCAATAAAATTTCAGACTCGGCCTGGAAAATTCATTTTGGCATGTTCTCAGCTCGGGCAGCGCATTTGCAGCGATTTTCACAAAGAGAGCCCAATTTCAATAAAATTTCAGACTCGGCCTGGAAAATTCATTTTGGCATGTTCTCAGCTCGGGCAGCGCATTTGCAGCGATTTTCACCAAGAGAGCCCAATTTCAAAAAAATTTCAGTTTCGGCCTGGAAAATTCATTTTGGCATGTTCTCAGCTCGGGCAGCGCATTTGCAGCGATTTTCACAAAGAGAGCCCAATTTCAATAAAATTTCAGACTCGGCCTGGAAAATTCATTTTGGCATGTTCTCAGCTCGGGCAGCGCATTTGCAGCGATTTTCACCAAGAGAGCCCAATTTCAAAAAAATTTCAGATTCGGCCTGGAAAATTCATTTTGGCATGTACTCAGCTCGGGCAGCGCATTTGCAGCGATTTTCACCAAGAGAGCCGAATTTATAAAAAATTTCAGATTCGGCCTGGAAAATTCATTTTGGCATGTTCTCACCTCGGGCAGCGCATTTGCAGCGATTTTCACCAAGAGAGCCCAATTTCAAAAAAATTTCAGATTCGGCCTGGAAAATTCATTTTGGCATGTACTCAGCTCGGGCAGCGCATTGGCAGCGATTTTCACCAAGAGAGCCGAATTTATAAAAAATTTCAGATTCGGCCTGGAAAATTCATTTTGGCATGTTCTCAGCTCGGGCAGCGCATTTGCAGCGATTTTCACAAAGAGAGCCCAATTTCAATAAAATTTCAGACTCGGCCTGGAAAATTCATTTTGGCATGTTCTCAGCTCGGGCAGCGCATTTGCAGCGATTTTCACAAAGAGAGCCCAATTTCAATAAAATTTCAGACTCGGCCTGGAAAATTCATTTTGGCATGTTCTCAGCTCGGGCAGCGCATTTGCAGCGATTTTCACCAAGAGAGCCCAATTTCAAAAAAATTTCAGTTTCGGCCTGGAAAATTCATTTTGGCATGTTCTCAGCTCGGGCAGCGCATTTGCAGCGATTTTCACAAAGAGAGCCCAATTTCAATAAAATTTCAGACTCGGCCTGGAAAATTCATTTTGGCATGTTCTCAGCTCGGGCAGCGCATTTGCAGCGATTTTCACCAAGAGAGCCCAATTTCAAAAAAATTTCAGATTCGGCCTGGAAAATTCATTTTGGCATGTACTCAGCTCGGGCAGCGCATTTGCAGCGATTTTCACCAAGAGGGCCGAATTTATAAAAAATTTCAGATTCGGCCTGGAAAATTCATTTTGGCATGTTCTCACCTCGGGCAGCGCATTTGCAGCGATTTTCACCAAGAGAGCCCAATTTCAAAAAAATTTCAGATTCGGCCTGGAAAATTCATTTTGGCATGTACTCAGCTCGGGCAGCGCATTGGCAGCGATTTTCACCAAGAGAGCCGAATTTATAAAAAATTTCAGATTCGGCCTGGAAAATTCATTTTGGCATGTTCTCAGCTCGGGCAGCGCATTTGCAGCGATTTTCACCAAGAGAGCCGAATTTATAAAAAATTTCAGATTCGGCATGGAAAATTCATTTTGGCATGTTCTCAGCTCGGGCAGCGCATTTGTAGCGATTTTCACCAACAGAGCCGAATTTCAAAAAAATTTCAGATTCGGCCTGGAAAATTCATTTTGGCATGTTCTCAGCTCGGGCAGCGCATTTGCTGCGATTTTCACCAACAGAGCCCAATTTCCAAAAAATTTCAGATTCGGCCTGGAAAATTCATTTTGGCATGTTCTCAGCTCGGGCAGCGCATTTGCAGCGATTTTCACCAAGAGAGCCGAATTTATAAAAAATTTCAGATTCGGCATGGAAAATTCATTTTGGCATGTTCTCAGCTCGGGCAGCGCATTTGCAGCGATTTTCACCAAGAGAGCCCAATTTCAAAAAAATTTCAGATTCGGCCTGGAAAATTCATTTTGGCATGTTCTCAGCTCGGGCAGCGCATTTGCAGCGATTTTCACCAAGAGAGCCCAATTTCAAAAAAATTTCAGATTCGGCCTGGAAAATTCATTTTGGCATGTACTCAGCTCGGGCAGCGCATTTGCAGCGATTTTCAAAAAGAGAGCCGAATTTCAAAAAAATTTCAGTTTCGGCCTGGAAAATTCATTTTGGCATGTTCTCAGCTCGGGCAGCGCATTTGCAGCGATTTTCACAAAGAGAGCCCAATTTCAATAAAATTTCAGACTCGGCCTGGAAAATTCATTTTGGCATGTTCTCAGCTCGGGCAGCGCATTTGCAGCGATTTTCACCAAGAGAGCCCAATTTCAAAAAAATTTCAGATTCGGCCCTGAAAATTCATTTTGGCATGTTCTCAGCTCGGGCAGCGCATTTGCAGCGATTTTCACAAAGAGAGCCCAATTTCAATAAAATTTCAGACTCGGCCTGGAAAATTCATTTTGGCATGTTCTCAGCTCGGGCAGCGCATTTGCAGCGATTTTCACCAAGAGAGCCCAATTTCAAAAAAATTTCAGATTCGGCCCTGAAAATTCATTTTGGCATGTTCTCAGCTCGGGCAGCGCATTTGCAGCGATTTTCACAAAGAGAGCCCAATTTCAATAAAATTTCAGACTCGGCCTGGAAAATTCATTTTGGCATGTTCTCAGCTCGGGCAGCGCATTTGCAGCGATTTTCACAAAGAGAGCCCAATTTCAATAAAATTTCAGATTCGGCCTGGAAAATTCATTTTGGCATGTTCTCAGCTCGGGCAGCGCATTTGCAGCGATTTTCACCAAGAGAGCCCAATTTCAAAAAAATTTCAGATTCGGCCCTGAAAATTCATTTTGGCATGTTCTCAGCTCGGGCAGCGCATTTGCAGCGATTTTCACAAAGAGAGCCCAATTTCAATAAAATTTCAGACTCGGCCTGGAAAATTCATTTTGGCATGTTCTCAGCTCGGGCAGCGCATTTGCAGCGATTTTCACCAAGAGAGCCCAATTTCAAAAAAATTTCAGATTCGGCCTGGAAAATTCATTTTGGCATGTACTCAGCTCGGGCAGCGCATTTGCAGCGATTTTCACCAAGAGAGCCGAATTTCAAAAAAATTTCAGTTTCGGCCTGGAAAATTCATTTTGGCATGTTCTCAGCTCGGGCAGCGCATTTGCAGCGATTTTCACAAAGAGAGCCCAATTTCAATAAAATTTCAGACTCGGCCTGGAAAATTCATTTTGGCATGTTCTCAGCTCGGGCAGCGCATTTGCAGCGATTTTCACCAAGAGAGCCCAATTTCAAAAAAATTTCAGATTCGGCCTGGAAAATTCATTTTGGCATGTACTCAGCTCGGGCAGCGCATTTGCAGCGATTTTCACCAAGAGAGCCGAATTTATAAAAAATTTCAGATTCGGCCTGGAAAATTCATTTTGGCATGTTCTCACCTCGGGCAGCGCATTTGCAGCGATTTTCACCAAGAGAGCCCAATTTCAAAAAAATTTCAGATTCGGCCTGGAAAATTCATTTTGGCATGTACTCAGCTCGGGCAGCGCATTTGCAGCGATTTTCACCAAGAGAGCCGAAATTATAAAAAATTTCAGATTCGGCCTGGAAAATTCATTTTGGCATGTTCTCAGCTCGGGCAGCGCATTTGCAGCGATTTTCACCAAGAGAGCCGAATTTATAAAAAATTTCAGATTCGGCATGGAAAATTCATTTTGGCATGTTCTCAGCTCGGGCAGCGCATTTGTAGCGATTTTCACCAACAGAGCCGAATTTCAAAAAAATTTCAGATTCGGCCTGGAAAATTCATTTTGGCATGTACTCAGCTCGGGCAGCGCATTTGCAGCGATTTTCACCAAGAGAGCCGAATTTATAAAAAATTTCAGATTCGGCATGGAAAATTCATTTTGGCATGTTCTCAGCTCGGGCAGCGCATTTGTAGCGATTTTCACCAACAGAGCCGAATTTCAAAAAAATTTCAGATTCGGCCTGGAAAATTCATTTTGGCATGTTCTCAGCTCGGGCAGCGCATTTGCTGCGATTTTCACCAACAGAGCCCAATTTCCAAAAAATTTCAGATTCGGCCTGGAAAATTCATTTTGGCATGTTCTCAGCTCGGGCAGCGCATTTGCAGCGATTTTCACCAAGAGAGCCCAATTTCAAAAAAATTTCAGATTCGGCCTGGAAAATTCATTATGGCATGTTCTCAGCTCGGGCAGCGCATTTGCAGCGATTTTCACCAAGAGAGCCGAAATTCAAAAAAATTTCAGATTCGGCCTGGAAAATTCATTTTGGCATGTTCTCAGCTCGGGCAGCGCATTTGCAGCGATTTTCACAAAGAGAGCCCAATTTCAATAAAATTTCAGACTCGGCCTGGAAAATTCATTTTGGCATGTACTCAGCTCGGGCAGCGCATTTACAGCGATTTTCACCAAGAGAGCCGAATTTCAAAAAAATTTCAGTTTCGGCCTGGAAAATTGATTTTGGCATGTTCTCAGCTCGGGCAGCGCATTTGCAGCGATTTTCACAAAGAGAGCCCAATTTCAATAAAATTTCAGACTCGGCCTGGAAAATTCATTTTGGCATGTACTCAGCTCGGGCAGCGCATTTGCAGCGATTTTCACCAAGAGAGCCCAATTTCAAAAAAATTTCAGATTCGGCCTGGAAAATTCATTTTGGCATGTTCTCAGCTCGGGCAGCGCATTTGCAGCGATTTTCACCAAGAGAGCCCAATTTCAAAAAAATTTCAGATTCGGCCTGGAAAATTCATTTTGGCATGTACTCAGCTCGGGCAGCGCATTTGCAGCGATTTTCACCAAGAGAGCCCAATTTCAAAAAAATTTCAGATTCGGCCTGGAAAATTCATTTTGGCATGTTCTCAGCTCGGGCAGCGCATTTGCAGCGATTTTCACCAAGAGAGCCCAATTTCAAAAAAATTTCAGATTCGGCCTGGAAAATTCATTTTGGCATGTACTCAGCTCGGGCAGCGCATTTGCAGCGATTTTCACCAAGAGAGCCGAATTTCAAAAAAATTTCAGTTTCGGCCTGGAAAATTCATTTTGGCATGTTCTCAGCTCGGGCAGCGCATTTGCAGCGATTTTCACAAAGAGAGCCCAATTTCAATAAAATTTCAGACTCGGCCTGGAAAATTCATTTTGGCATGTTCTCAGCTCGGGCAGCGCATTTGCAGCGATTTTAACCAAGAGAGCCCAATTTCAAAAAAATTTCAGATTCGGCCTGGAAAATTCATTTTGGCATGTACTCAGCTCGGGCAGCGCATTTGCAGCGATTTTCACCAAGAGAGCCGAATTTATAAAAAATTTCAGATTCGGCCTGGAAAATTCATTTTGGCATGTTCTCACCTCGGGCAGCGCATTTGCAGCGATTTTCACCAAGAGAGCCCAATTTCAAAAAAATTTCAGATTCGGCCTGGAAAATTCATTTTGGCATGTACTCAGCTCGGGCAGCGCATTTGCAGCGATTTTCACCAAGAGAGCCGAATTTATAAAAAATTTCAGATTCGGCCTGGAAAATTCATTTTGGCATGTTCTCAGCTCGGGCAGCGCATTTGCAGCGATTTTCACAAAGAGAGCCCAATTTCAATAAAATTTCAGACTCGGCCTGGAAAATTCATTTTGGCATGTACTCAGCTCGGGCAGCGCATTTGCAGCGATTTTCACCAAGAGAGCCCAATTTCAAAAAAATTTCAGATTCGGCCTGGAAAATTCGTTTTGGCATGTTCTCAGCTCGGGCAGCGCATTTGCAGCGATTTTCACAAAGAGAGCCCAATTTCAATAAAATTTCAGACTCGACCTGGAAAATTCATTTTGGCATGTACTCAGCTCGGGCAGCGCATTTGCAGCGATTTTCACCAAGAGAGCCCAATTTCAAAAAAATTTCAGATTCGGCCTGGAAAATTCATTATGGCATGTTCTCAGCTCGGGCAGCGCATTTGCAGCGATTTTCACCAAGAGAGCCGAAATTCAAAAAAATTTCAGATTCGGCCTGGAAAATTCATTTTGGCATGTTCTCAGCTCGGGCAGCGCATTTGCAGCGATTTTCACAAAGAGAGCCCAATTTCAATAAAATTTCAGACTCGGCCTGGAAAATTCATTTTGGCATGTACTCAGCTCGGGCAGCGCATTTGCAGCGATTTTCACCAAGAGAGCCGAATTTCAAAAAAATTTCAGTTTCGGCCTGGAAAATTCATTTTGGCATGTTCTCAGCTCGGGCAGCGCATTTGCAGCGATTTTCACAAAGAGAGCCCAATTTCAATAAAATTTCAGACTCGGCCTGGAAAATTCATTTTGGCATGTACTCAGCTCGGGCAGCGCATTTGCAGCGATTTTCACCAAGAGAGCCCAATTTAAAAAAAATTTCAGATTCGGCCTGGAAAATTCATTTTGGCATGTTCTCAGCTCGGGCAGCGCATTTGCAGCGATTTTCACCAAGAGAGCCCAATTTCAAAAAAATTTCAGATTCGGCCTGGAAAATTCATTTTGGCATGTACTCAGCTCGGGCAGCGCATTTGCAGCGATTTTCACCAAGAGAGCCGAATTTATAAAAAATTTCAGATTCGGCCTGGAAAATTCATTTTGGCATGTTCTCAGCTCGGGCAGCGCATTTGCAGCGATTTTCACCAAGAGAGCCGAATTTATAAAAAATTTCAGATTCGGCCTGGAAAATTCATTTTGGCATGTTCTCAGCTCGGGCAGCGCATTTGTAGCGATTTTCACCAACAGAGCCGAATTTCAAAAAAATTTCAGATTCGGCCTGGAAAATTCATTTTGGCATGTTCTCAGCTCGGGCAGCGCATTTGCTGCGATTTTCACCAACAGAGCCCAATTTCCAAAAAATTTCAGATTCGGCCTGGAAAATTCATTTTGGCATGTTCTCAGCTCGGGCAGCGCATTTGCAGCGATTTTCACCAAGAGAGCCGAAATTCAAAAAAATTTCAGATTCGGCCTGGAAAATTCATTTTGGCATGTACTCAGCTCGGGCAGCGCATTTGCAGCGATTTTCACCAAGAGAGCCGAATTTCAAAAAAATTTCAGTTTCGGCCTGGAAAATTCATTTTGGCATGTTCTCAGCTCGGGCAGCGCATTTGCAGCGATTTTCACAAAGAGAGCCCAATTTCAATAAAATTTCAGACTCGGCCTGGAAAATTCATTTTGGCATGTTCTCAGCTCGGGCAGCGCATTTGCAGCGATTTTCACCAAGAGAGCCCAATTTCAAAAAAATTTCAGATTCGGCCTGGAAAATTCATTTTGGCATGTACTCAGCTCGGGCAGCGCATTTGCAGCGATTTTCACCAAGAGAGCCGAATTTATAAAAAATTTCAGATTCGGCCTGGAAAATTCATTTTGGCATGTTCTCACCTCGGGCAGCGCATTTGCAGCGATTTTCACCAAGAGAGCCCAATTTCAAAAAAATTTCAGATTCGGCCTGGAAAATTCATTTTGGCATGTACTCAGCTCGGGCAGCGCATTTGCAGCGATTTTCACCAAGAGAGCCGAAATTATAAAAAATTTCAGATTCGGCCTGGAAAATTCATTTTGGCATGTTCTCAGCTCGGGCAGCGCATTTGCAGCGATTTTCACCAAGAGAGCCGAAATTATAAAAAATTTCAGATTCGGCCTGGAAAATTCATTTTGGCATGTACTCAGCTCGGGCAGCGCATTTGCAGCGATTTTCACCAAGAGAGCCGAATTTATAAAAAATTTCAGATTCGGCCTGGAAAATTCATTTTGGCATGTTCTCACCTCGGGCAGCGCATTTGCAGCGATTTTCACAAAGAGAGCCCAATTTCAATAAAATTTCAGACTCGGCCTGGAAAATTCATTTTGGCATGTACTCAGCTCGGGCAGCGCATTTGCAGCGATTTTCACCAAGAGAGCCCAATTTCAAAAAAATTTCAGATTCGGCCTGAAAAATTCGTTTTGGCATGTTCTCAGCTCGGGCAGCGCATTTGCAGCGATTTTCACAAAGAGAGCCCAATTTCAATAAAATTTCAGACTCGACCTGCAAAATTCATTTTGGCATGTACTCAGCTCGGGCAGCGCATTTGCAGCGATTTTCACCAAGAGAGCCCAATTTCAAAAAAATTTCAGATTCGGCCTGGAAAATTCATTATGGCATGTTCTCAGCTCGGGCAGCGCATTTGCAGCGATTTTCACCAAGAGAGCCGAAATTCAAAAAAATTTCAGATTCGGCCTGGAAAATTCATTTTGGCATGTTCTCAGCTCGGGCAGCGCATTTGCAGCGATTTTCACAAAGAGAGCCCAATTTCAATAAAATTTCAGACTCGGCCTGGAAAATTCATTTTGGCATGTACTCAGCTCGGGCAGCGCATTTGCAGCGATTTTCACCAAGAGAGCCGAATTTCAAAAAAATTTCAGTTTCGGCCTGGAAAATTCATTTTGGCATGTTCTCAGCTCGGGCAGCGCATTTGCAGCGATTTTCACAAAGAGAGCCCAATTTCAATAAAATTTCAGACTCGGCCTGGAAAATTCATTTTGGCATGTACTCAGCTCGGGCAGCGCATTTGCAGCGATTTTCACCAAGAGAGCCCAATTTCAAAAAAATTTCAGATTCGGCCTGAAAAATTCGTTTTGGCATGTTCTCAGCTCGGGCAGCGCATTTGCAGCGATTTTCACAAAGAGAGCCCAATTTCAATAAAATTTCAGACTCGACCTGGAAAATTCATTTTGGCATGTACTCAGCTCGGGCAGCGCATTTGCAGCGATTTTCACCAAGAGAGCCCAATTTCAAAAAAATTTCAGATTCGGCCTGGAAAATTCATTATGGCATGTTCTCAGCTCGGGCAGCGCATTTGCAGCGATTTTCACCAAGAGAGCCGAAATTCAAAAAAATTTCAGATTCGGCCTGGAAAATTCATTTTGGCATGTTCTCAGCTCGGGCAGCGCATTTGCAGCGATTTTCACAAAGAGAGCCCAATTTCAATAAAATTTCAGACTCGGCCTGGAAAATTCATTTTGGCATGTACTCAGCTCGGGCAGCGCATTTGCAGCGATTTTCACCAAGAGAGCCGAATTTCAAAAAAATTTCAGTTTCGGCCTGGAAAATTCATTTTGGCATGTTCTCAGCTCGGGCAGCGCATTTGCAGCGATTTTCACCAAGAGAGCCCAATTTCAAAAAAATTTCAGATTCGGCCTGGAAAATTCATTTTGGCATGTTCTCAGCTCGGGCAGCGCATTTGCAGCGATTTTCACAAAGAGAGCCCAATTTCAATAAAATTTCAGACTCGGCCTGGAAAATTCATTTTGGCATGTACTCAGCTCGGGCAGCGCATTTGCAGCGATTTTCACCAAGAGAGCCGAATTTCAAAAAAATTTCAGTTTCGGCCTGGAAAATTCATTTTGGCATGTTCTCAGCTCGGGCAGCGCATTTGCAGCGATTTTCACCAAGAGAGCCCAATTTCAAAAAAATTTCAGATTCGGCCTGGAAAATTCATTTTGGCATGTACTCAGCTCGGGCAGCGCATTTGCAGCGATTTTCACCAAGAGAGCCGAATTTCAAAAAAATTTCAGTTTCGGCCTGGAAAATTCATTTTGGCATGTTCTCAGCTCGAGCAGCGCATTTGCAGCGATTTTCACAAAGAGAGCCCAATTTCAATAAAATTTCAGACTCGGCCTGAAAATTCATTTTGGCATGTTCTCAGCTCGGGCAGCGCATTTGCAGCGATTTTCACCAAGAGAGCCCAATTTCAAAAAAATTTCAGATTCGGCCCTGAAAATTCATTTTGGCATGTTCTCAGCTCGGGCAGCGCATTTGCAGCGATTTTCACAAAGAGAGCCCAATTTCAATAAAATTTCAGACTCGGCCTGGAAAATTCATTTTGGCATGTTCTCAGCTCGGGCAGCGCATTTGCAGCGATTTTCACCAAGAGAGCCCAATTTCAAAAAAATTTCAGATTCGGCCTGGAAAATTCATTTTGGCATGTTCTCAGGTCGGGCAGCGCATTTGCAGCGATTTTCACCAAGAGAGCCCAATTTCAAAAAAATTTCAGATTCGGCCTGGAAAATTCATTTTGGCATGTTCTCAGCTCGGGCAGCGCATTTGCAGCGATTTTCACCAAGAGAGCCCAATTTCAAAAAAATTTCAGATTCGGCCTGGAAAATTCATTTTGGCATGTTCTCAGCTCGGGCAGCGCATTTGCAGCGATTTTCACAAAGAGAGCCCAATTTCAATAAAATTTCAGACTCGACCTGGAAAATTCATTTTGGCATGTACTCAGCTCGGGCAGCGCATTTGCAGCGATTTTCACCAAGAGAGCCCAATTTCAAAAAAATTTCAGATTCGGCCTGGAAAATTCATTTTGGCATGTTCTCAGCTCGGGCAGCGCATTTGCAGCGATTTTCACCAAGAGAGCCCAATTTCAAAAAAATTTCAGATTCGGCCTGGAAAATTCATTTTGGCATGTTCTCAGCTCGGGCAGCGCATTTGCAGCGATTTTCAGAAAGAGAGCCCAATTTCAATAAAATTTCAGACTCGGCCTGGAAAATTCATTTTGGCATGTACTCAGCTCGGGCAGCGCATTTGCAACGATTTTCACCAAGAGAGCCCAATTTCAAAAAAATTTCAGATTCGGCCTGGAAAATTCATTTTGGCATGTACTCAGCTCGGGCAGCGCATTTGCAGCGATTTTCACCAAGAGAGCCGAATTTATAAAAAATTTCAGATTCGGCCTGGAAAATTCATTTTGGCATGTTCTCAGCTCGGGCAGCGCATTTGCAGCGATTTTCACAAAGAGAGCCCAATTTCAATAAAATTTCAGACTCGGCCTGGAAAATTCGTTTTGGCATGTACTCAGCTCGGGCAGCGCATTTGCAGCGATTTTCACCAAGAGAGCCCAATTTTAAAAAAATTTCAGATTCGGCCTGAAAAATTCGTTTTGGCATGTTCTCAGCTCGGGCAGCGCATTTGCAGCGATTTTCACAAAGAGAGCCCAATTTCAATAAAATTTCAGACTCGACCTGCAAAATTCATTTTGGCATGTACTCAGCTCGGGCAGCGCATTTGCAGCGATTTTCACCAAGAGAGCCCAATTTCAAAAAAATTTCAGATTCGGCCTGGAAAATTCATTATGGCATGTTCTCAGCTCGGGCAGCGCATTTGCAGCGATTTTCACCAAGAGAGCCGAAATTCAAAAAAATTTCAGATTCGGCCTGGAAAATTCATTTTGGCATGTTCTCAGCTCGGGCAGCGCATTTGCAGCGATTTTCACAAAGAGAGCCCAATTTCAATAAAATTTCAGACTCGGCCTGGAAAATTCATTTTGGCATGTACTCAGCTCGGGCAGCGCATTTGCAGCGATTTTCACCAAGAGAGCCGAATTTCAAAAAAATTTCAGTTTCGGCCTGGAAAATTCATTTTGGCATGTTCTCAGCTCGGGCAGCGCATTTGCAGCGATTTTCACCAAGAGAGCCCAATTTCAAAAAAATTTCAGATTCGGCCTGGAAAATTCATTATGGCATGTTCTCAGCTCGGGCAGCGCATTTGCAGCGATTTTCACCAAGAGAGCCGAAATTCAAAAAAATTTCAGATTCGGCCTGGAAAATTCATTTTGGCATGTTCTCAGCTCGGGCAGCGCATTTGCAGCGATTTTCACAAAGAGAGCCCAATTTCAATAAAATTTCAGACTCGGCCTGGAAAATTCATTTTGGCATGTACTCAGCTCGGGCAGCGCATTTGCAGCGATTTTCACCAAGAGAGCCGAATTTCAAAAAAATTTCAGTTTCGGCCTGGAAAATTCATTTTGGCATGTTCTCAGCTCGGGCAGCGCATTTGCAGCGATTTTCACAAAGAGAGCCCAATTTCAATAAAATTTCAGACTCGGCCTGGAAAATTCATTTTGGCATGTACTCAGCTCGGGCAGCGCATTTGCAGCGATTTTCACAAAGAGAGCCCAATTTCAATAAAATTTCAGACTCGGCCTGGAAAATTCATTTTGGCATGTACTCAGCTCGGGCAGCGCATTTGCAGCGATTTTCACCAAGAGAGCCCAATTTCAAAAAAATTTCAGATTCGGCCTGGAAAATTCATTTTGGCATGTTCTCAGCTCGGGCAGCGCATTTGCAGCGATTTTCACCAAGAGAGCCCAATTTCAAAAAAATTTCAGATTCGGCCTGGAAAATTCATTTTGGCATGTACTCAGCTCGGGCAGCGCATTTGCAGCGATTTTCACAAAGAGAGCCCAATTTCAATAAAATTTCAGACTCGGCCTGGAAAATTCATTTTGGCATGTACTCAGCTCGGGCAGCGCATTTGCAGCGATTTTCACCAAGAGAGCCGAATTTCAAAAAAATTTCAGTTTCGGCCTGGAAAATTCATTTTGGCATGTTCTCAGCTCGGGCAGCGCATTTGCAGCGATTTTCACAAAGAGAGCCCAATTTCAATAAAATTTCAGACTCGGCCTGGAAAATTCATTTTGGCATGTACTCAGCTCGGGCAGCGCATTTGCAGCGATTTTCACCAAGAGAGCCCAATTTCAAAAAAATTTCAGATTCGGCCTGGAAAATTCATTTTGGCATGTTCTCAGCTCGGGCAGCGCATTTGCAGCGATTTTCACCAAGAGAGCCCAATTTCAAAAAAATTTCAGATTCGGCCTGGAAAATTCATTTTGGCATGTACTCAGCTCGGGCAGCGCATTTGCAGCGATTTTCACCAAGAGAGCCGAATTTCAAAAAAATTTCAGTTTCGGCCTGGAAAATTCATTTTGGCATGTTCTCAGCTCGGGCAGCGCATTTGCAGCGATTTTCACAAAGAGAGCCCAATTTCAATAAAATTTCAGACTCGGCCTGGAAAATTCATTTTGGCATGTTCTCAGCTCGGGCAGCGCATTTGCAGCGATTTTCACAAAGAGAGCCCAATTTCAAAAAAATTTCAGATTCGGCCTGGAAAATTCATTTTGGCATGTACTCAGCTCGGGCAGCGCATTTGCAGCGATTTTCACCAAGAGAGCCGAATTTCAAAAAAATTTCAGTTTCGGCCTGGAAAATTCATTTTGGCATGTTGTCAGCTCGGGCAGCGCATTTGCAGCGATTTTCACAAAGAGAGCCCAATTTCAATAAAATTTCAGACTCGGCCTGGAAAATTCATTTTGGCATGTTCTCAGCTCGGGCAGCGCATTTGCAGCGATTTTCACAAAGAGAGCCCAATTTCAAAAAAATTTCAGATTCGGCCTGGAAAATTCATTTTGGCATGTACTCAGCTCGGGCAGCGCATTTGCAGCGATTTTCACCAAGAGAGCCGAATTTCAAAAAAATTTCAGTTTCGGCCTGGAAAATTCATTTTGGCATGTTCTCAGCTCGGGCAGCGCATTTGCAGCGATTTTCACAAAGAGAGCCCAATTTCAATAAAATTTCAGACTCGGCCTGGAAAATTCATTTTGGCATGTTCTCAGCTCGGGCAGCGCATTTGCAGCGATTTTCACAAAGAGAGCCCAATTTCAAAAAAATTTCAGATTCGGCCTGGAAAATTCATTTTGGCATGTACTCAGCTCGGGCAGCGCATTTGCAGCGATTTTCACCAAGAGAGCCGAATTTCAAAAAAATTTCAGTTTCGGCCTGGAAAATTCATTTTGGCATGTTCTCAGCTCGGGCAGCGCATTTGCAGCGATTTTCACAAAGAGAGCCCAATTTCAATAAAATTTCAGACTCGGCCTGGAAAATTCATTTTGGCATGTTCTCAGCTCGGGCAGCGCATTTGCAGCGATTTTCACCAAGAGAGCCCAATTTCAAAAAAATTTCAGATTCGGCCTGGAAAATTCATTTTGGCATGTACTCAGCTCGGGCAGCGCATTTGCAGCGATTTTCACCAAGAGGGCCGAATTTATAAAAAATTTCAGATTCGGCCTGGAAAATTCATTTTGGCATGTTCTCACCTCGGGCAGCGCATTTGCAGCGATTTTCACCAAGAGAGCCCAATTTCAAAAAAATTTCAGATTCGGCCTGGAAAATTCATTTTGGCATGTACTCAGCTCGGGCAGCGCATTTGCAGCGATTTTCACCAAGAGAGCCGAATTTATAAAAAATTTCAGATTCGGCCTGGAAAATTCATTTTGGCATGTTCTCAGCTCGGGCAGCGCATTTGCAGCGATTTTCACAAAGAGAGCCCAATTTCAATAAAATTTCAGACTCGGCCTGGAAAATTCATTTTGGCATGTACTCAGCTCGGGCAGCGCATTTGCAGCGATTTTCACCAAGAGAGCCCAATTTCAAAAAAATTTCAGATTCGGCCTGGAAAATTCGTTTTGGCATGTTCTCAGCTCGGGCAGCGCATTTGCAGCGATTTTCACAAAGAGAGCCCAATTTCAATAAAATTTCAGACTCGACCTGGAAAATTCATTTTGGCATGTACTCAGCTCGGGCAGCGCATTTGCAGCGATTTTCACCAAGAGAGCCCAATTTCAAAAAAATTTCAGATTCGGCCTGGAAAATTCATTATGGCATGTTCTCAGCTCGGGCAGCGCATTTGCAGCGATTTTCACAAAGAGAGCCCAATTTCAATAAAATTTCAGATTCGGCCTGGAAAATTCATTTTGGCATGTTCTCAGCTCGGGCAGCGCATTTGCAGCGATTTTCACCAAGAGAGCCCAATTTCAAAAAAATTTCAGATTCGGCCTGGAAAATTCATTTTGGCATGTACTCAGCTCGGGCAGCGCATTTGCAGCGATTTTCACCAAGAGAGCCGAATTTATAAAAAATTTCAGATTCGGCCTGGAAAATTCATTTTGGCATGTTCTCACCTCGGGCAGCGCATTTGCAGCGATTTTCACCAAGAGAGCCCAATTTCAAAAAAATTTCAGATTCGGCCTGGAAAATTCATTTTGGCATGTACTCAGCTCGGGCAGCGCATTTGCAGCGATTTTCACCAAGAGAGCCGAATTTATAAAAAATTTCAGATTCGGCCTGGAAAATTCATTTTGGCATGTTCTCAGCTCGGGCAGCGCATTTGCAGCGATTTTCACAAAGAGAGCCCAATTTCAATAAAATTTCAGACTCGGCCTGGAAAATTCATTTTGGCATGTACTCAGCTCGGGCAGCGCATTTGCAGCGATTTTCACCAAGAGAGCCCAATTTCAAAAAAATTTCAGATTCGGCCTGGAAAATTCGTTTTGGCATTTTCTCAGCTCGGGCAGCGCATTTGCAGCGATTTTCACAAAGAGAGCCCAATTTCAATAAAATTTCAGACTCGACCTGGAAAATTCATTTTGGCATGTACTCAGCTCGGGCAGCGCATTTGCAGCGATTTTCACCAAGAGAGCCCAATTTCAAAAAAATTTCAGATTCGGCCTGGAAAATTCATTATGGCATGTTCTCAGCTCGGGCAGCGCATTTGCAGCGATTTTCACCAAGAGAGCCGAAATTCAAAAAAATTTCAGATTCGGCCTGGAAAATTCATTTTGGCATGTTCTCAGCTCGGGCAGCGCATTTGCAGCGATTTTCACAAAGAGAGCCCAATTTCAATAAAATTTCAGACTCGGCCTGGAAAATTCATTTTGGCATGTACTCAGCTCGGGCAGCGCATTTGCAGCGATTTTCACCAAGAGAGCCGAATTTCAAAAAAATTTCAGTTTCGGCCTGGAAAATTCATTTTGGCATGTTCTCAGCTCGGGCAGCGCATTTGCAGCGATTTTCACCAAGAGAGCCCAATTTCAAAAAAATTTCAGATTCGGCCTGGAAAATTCATTTTGGCATGTACTCAGCTCGGGCAGCGCATTTGCAGCGATTTTCACCAAGAGAGCCGAATTTATAAAAAATTTCAGATTCGGCCTGGAAAATTCATTTTGGCATGTTCTCACCTCGGGCAGCGCATTTGCAGCGATTTTCACCAAGAGAGCCCAATTTCAAAAAAATTTCAGATTCGGCCTGGAAAATTCATTTTGGCATGTACTCAGCTCGGGCAGCGCATTTGCAGCGATTTTCACCAAGAGAGCCGAATTTATAAAAAATTTCAGATTCGGCCTGGAAAATTCATTTTGGCATGTTCTCAGCTCGGGCAGCGCATTTGCAGCGATTTTCACAAAGAGAGCCCAATTTCAATAAAATTTCAGACTCGGCCTGGAAAATTCATTTTGGCATGTACTCAGCTCGGGCAGCGCATTTGCAGCGATTTTCACCAAGAGAGCCCAATTTCAAAAAAATTTCAGATTCGGCCTGGAAAATTCGTTTTGGCATGTTCTCAGCTCGGGCAGCGCATTTGCAGCGATTTTCACAAAGAGAGCCCAATTTCAATAAAATTTCAGACTCGACCTGGAAAATTCATTTTGGCATGTACTCAGCTCGGGCAGCGCATTTGCAGCGATTTTCACCAAGAGAGCCCAATTTCAAAAAAATTTCAGATTCGGCCTGGAAAATTCATTATGGCATGTTCTCACCTCGGGCAGCGCATTTGCAGCGATTTTCACCAAGAGAGCCCAATTTCAAAAAAATTTCAGATTCGGCCTGGAAAATTCATTTTGGCATGTACTCAGCTCGGGCAGCGCATTTGCAGCGATTTTCACCAAGAGAGCCGAATTTATAAAAAATTTCAGATTCGGCCTGGAAAATTCATTTTGGCATGTTCTCAGCTCGGGCAGCGCATTTGCAGCGATTTTCACAAAGAGAGCCCAATTTCAAAAAAATTTCAGATTCGGCCTGGAAAATTCATTTTGGCATGTACTCAGCTCGGGCAGCGCATTTGCAGCGATTTTCACCAAGAGAGCCCAATTTCAAAAAAATTTCAGATTCGGCCTGGAAAATTCGTTTTGGCATGTTCTCAGCTCGGGCAGCGCATTTGCAGCGATTTTCACAAAGAGAGCCCAATTTCAATAAAATTTCAGACTCGACCTGGAAAATTCATTTTGGCATGTACTCAGCTCGGGCAGCGCATTTGCAGCGATTTTCACCAAGAGAGCCCAATTTCAAAAAAATTTCAGATTCGGCCTGGAAAATTCATTATGGCATGTTCTCAGCTCGGGCAGCGCATTTGCAGCGATTTTCACCAAGAGAGCCGAAATTCAAAAAAATTTCAGATTCGGCCTGGAAAATTCATTTTGGCATGTTCTCAGCTCGGGCAGCGCATTTGCTGCGATTTTCACCAACAGAGCCCAATTTCCAAAAAATTTCAGATTCGGCCTGGAAAATTCATTTTGGCATGTTCTCAGCTCGGGCAGCGCATTTGCAGCGATTTTCACCAAGAGAGCCCAATTTCAAAAAAATTTCAGATTCGGCCTGGAAAATTCATTATGGCATGTTCTCAGCTCGGGCAGCGCATTTGCAGCGATTTTCACCAAGAGAGCCGAAATTCAAAAAAATTTCAGATTCGGCCTGGAAAATTCATTTTGGCATGTTCTCAGCTCGGGCAGCGCATTTGCTGCGATTTTCACCAACAGAGCCCAATTTCCAAAAAATTTCAGATTCGGCCTGGAAAATTCATTTTGGCATGTTCTCAGCTCGGGCAGCGCATTTGCAGCGATTTTCACCAAGAGAGCCCAATTTCAAAAAAATTTCAGATTCGGCCTGGAAAATTCATTATGGCATGTTCTCAGCTCGGGCAGCGCATTTGCAGCGATTTTCACCAAGAGAGCCGAAATTCAAAAAAATTTCAGATTCGGCCTGGAAAATTCATTTTGGCATGTTCTCAGCTCGGGCAGCGCATTTGCAGCGATTTTCACAAAGAGAGCCCAATTTCAATAAAATTTCAGACTCGGCCTGGAAAATTCATTTTGGCATGTACTCAGCTCGGGCAGCGCATTTGCAGCGATTTTCACCAAGAGAGCCGAATTTCAAAAAAATTTCAGTTTCGGCCTGGAAAATTCATTTTGGCATGTTCTCAGCTCGGGCAGCGCATTTGCAGCGATTTTCACAAAGAGAGCCCAATTTCAATAAAATTTCAGACTCGGCCTGGAAAATTCATTTTGGCATGTACTCAGCTCGGGCAGCGCATTTGCAGCGATTTTCACCAAGAGAGCCCAATTTCAAAAAAATTTCAGATTCGGCCTGGAAAATTCATTTTGGCATGTTCTCAGCTCGGGCAGCGCATTTGCAGCGATTTTCACCAAGAGAGCCCAATTTCAAAAAAATTTCAGATTCGGCCTGGAAAATTCATTTTGGCATGTACTCAGCTCGGGCAGCGCATTTGCAGCGATTTTCACCAAGAGAGCCGAATTTCAAAAAAATTTCAGTTTCGGCCTGGAAAATTCATTTTGGCATGTTCTCAGCTCGGGCAGCGCATTTGCAGCGATTTTCACAAAGAGAGCCCAATTTCAATAAAATTTCAGACTCGGCCTGGAAAATTCATTTTGGCATGTTCTCAGCTCGGGCAGCGCATTTGCAGCGATTTTCACAAAGAGAGCCCAATTTCAAAAAAATTTCAGATTCGGCCTGGAAAATTCATTTTGGCATGTACTCAGCTCGGGCAGCGCATTTGCAGCGATTTTCACCAAGAGAGCCGAATTTCAAAAAAATTTCAGTTTCGGCCTGGAAAATTCATTTTGGCATGTTCTCAGCTCGGGCAGCGCATTTGCAGCGATTTTCACAAAGAGAGCCCAATTTCAATAAAATTTCAGACTCGGCCTGGAAAATTCATTTTGGCATGTTCTCAGCTCGGGCAGCGCATTTGCAGCGATTTTCACAAAGAGAGCCCAATTTCAATAAAATTTCAGACTCGGCCTGGAAAATTCATTTTGGCATGTTCTCAGCTCGGGCAGCGCATTTGCAGCGATTTTCACAAAGAGAGCCCAATTTCAAAAAAATTTCAGATTCGGCCTGGAAAATTCATTTTGGCATGTACTCAGCTCGGGCAGCGCATTTGCAGCGATTTTCACCAAGAGAGCCGAATTTCAAAAAAATTTCAGTTTCGGCCTGGAAAATTCATTTTGGCATGTTCTCAGCTCGGGCAGCGCATTTGCAGCGATTTTCACAAAGAGAGCCCAATTTCAATAAAATTTCAGACTCGGCCTGGAAAATTCATTTTGGCATGTTCTCAGCTCGGGCAGCGCATTTGCAGCGATTTTCACAAAGAGAGCCCAATTTCAAAAAAATTTCAGATTCGGCCTGGAAAATTCATTTTGGCATGTACTCAGCTCGGGCAGCGCATTTGCAGCGATTTTCACCAAGAGAGCCGAATTTCAAAAAAATTTCAGTTTCGGCCTGGAAAATTCATTTTGGCATGTTCTCAGCTCGGGCAGCGCATTTGCAGCGATTTTCACAAAGAGAGCCCAATTTCAATAAAATTTCAGACTCGGCCTGGAAAATTCATTTTGGCATGTTCTCAGCTCGGGCAGCGCATTTGCAGCGATTTTCACCAAGAGAGCCCAATTTCAAAAAAATTTCAGATTCGGCCTGGAAAATTCATTTTGGCATGTACTCAGCTCGGGCAGCGCATTTGCAGCGATTTTCACCAAGAGAGCCGAATTTATAAAAAATTTCAGATTCGGCCTGGAAAATTCATTTTGGCATGTTCTCACCTCGGGCAGCGCATTTGCAGCGATTTTCACCAAGAGAGCCCAATTTCAAAAAAATTTCAGATTCGGCCTGGAAAATTCATTTTGGCATGTACTCAGCTCGGGCAGCGCATTTGCAGCGATTTTCACCAAGAGAGCCGAATTTATAAAAAATTTCAGATTCGGCCTGGAAAATTCATTTTGGCATGTTCTCAGCTCGGGCAGCGCATTTGCAGCGATTTTCACAAAGAGAGCCCAATTTCAATAAAATTTCAGACTCGGCCTGGAAAATTCATTTTGGCATGTACTCAGCTCGGGCAGCGCATTTGCAGCGATTTTCACCAAGAGAGCCCAATTTCAAAAAAATTTCAGATTCGGCCTGGAAAATTCGTTTTGGCATGTTCTCAGCTCGGGCAGCGCATTTGCAGCGATTTTCACAAAGAGAGCCCAATTTCAATAAAATTTCAGACTCGACCTGGAAAATTCATTTTGGCATGTACTCAGCTCGGGCAGCGCATTTGCAGCGATTTTCACCAAGAGAGCCCAATTTCAAAAAAATTTCAGATTCGGCCTGGAAAATTCATTATGGCATGTTCTCAGCTCGGGCAGCGCATTTGCAGCGATTTTCACAAAGAGAGCCCAATTTCAATAAAATTTCAGACTCGGCCTGGAAAATTCATTTTGGCATGTTCTCAGCTCGGGCAGCGCATTTGCAGCGATTTTCACCAAGAGAGCCCAATTTCAAAAAAATTTCAGATTCGGCCTGGAAAATTCATTTTGGCATGTTCTCAGCTCGGGCAGCGCATTTGCAGCGATTTTCACAAAGAGAGCCCAATTTCAATAAAATTTCAGACTCGGCCTGGAAAATTCATTTTGGCATGTTCTCAGCTCGGGCAGCGCATTTGCTGCGATTTTCACCAACAGAGCCCAATTTCCAAAAAATTTCAGATTCGGCCTGGAAAATTCATTTTGGCATGTTCTCAGCTCGGGCAGCGCATTTGCAGCGATTTTCACCAAGAGAGCCCAATTTCAAAAAAATTTCAGATTCGGCCTGGAAAATTCATTATGGCATGTTCTCAGCTCGGGCAGCGCATTTGCAGCGATTTTCACCAAGAGAGCCGAAATTCAAAAAAATTTCAGATTCGGCCTGGAAAATTCATTTTGGCATGTTCTCAGCTCGGGCAGCGCATTTGCTGCGATTTTCACCAACAGAGCCCAATTTCCAAAAAATTTCAGATTCGGCCTGGAAAATTCATTTTGGCATGTTCTCAGCTCGGGCAGCGCATTTGCAGCGATTTTCACCAAGAGAGCCCAATTTCAAAAAAATTTCAGATTCGGCCTGGAAAATTCATTATGGCATGTTCTCAGCTCGGGCAGCGCATTTGCAGCGATTTTCACCAAGAGAGCCGAAATTCAAAAAAATTTCAGATTCGGCCTGGAAAATTCATTTTGGCATGTTCTCAGCTCGGGCAGCGCATTTGCAGCGATTTTCACAAAGAGAGCCCAATTTCAATAAAATTTCAGACTCGGCCTGGAAAATTCATTTTGGCATGTACTCAGCTCGGGCAGCGCATTTGCAGCGATTTTCACCAAGAGAGCCGAATTTCAAAAAAATTTCAGTTTCGGCCTGGAAAATTCATTTTGGCATGTTCTCAGCTCGGGCAGCGCATTTGCAGCGATTTTCACAAAGAGAGCCCAATTTCAATAAAATTTCAGACTCGGCCTGGAAAATTCATTTTGGCATGTACTCAGCTCGGGCAGCGCATTTGCAGCGATTTTCACCAAGAGAGCCCAATTTCAAAAAAATTTCAGATTCGGCCTGGAAAATTCATTTTGGCATGTTCTCAGCTCGGGCAGCGCATTTGCAGCGATTTTCACCAAGAGAGCCCAATTTCAAAAAAATTTCAGATTCGGCCTGGAAAATTCATTTTGGCATGTACTCAGCTCGGGCAGCGCATTTGCAGCGATTTTCACCAAGAGAGCCCAATTTCAAAAAAATTTCAGTTTCGGCCTGGAAAATTCATTTTGGCATGTTCTCAGCTCGGGCAGCGCATTTGCAGCGATTTTCACAAAGAGAGCCCAATTTCAATAAAATTTCAGACTCGGCCTGGAAAATTCATTTTGGCATGTTCTCAGCTCGGGCAGCGCATTTGCAGCGATTTTCACAAAGAGAGCCCAATTTCAAAAAAATTTCAGATTCGGCCTGGAAAATTCATTTTGGCATGTACTCAGCTCGGGCAGCGCATTTGCAGCGATTTTCACCAAGAGAGCCGAATTTCAAAAAAATTTCAGTTTCGGCCTGGAAAATTCATTTTGGCATGTACTCAGCTCGGGCAGCGCATTTGCAGCGATTTTCACCAAGAGAGCCCAATTTCAAAAAAATTTCAGATTCGGCCTGGAAAATTCGTTTTGGCATGTTCTCAGCTCGGGCAGCGCATTTGCAGCGATTTTCACAAAGAGAGCCCAATTTCAATAAAATTTCAGACTCGACCTGGAAAATTCATTTTGGCATGTACTCAGCTCGGGCAGCGCATTTGCAGCGATTTTCACCAAGAGAGCCCAATTTCAAAAAAATTTCAGATTCGGCCTGGAAAATTCATTATGGCATGTTCTCAGCTCGGGCAGCGCATTTGCAGCGATTTTCACAAAGAGAGCCCAATTTCAATAAAATTTCAGACTCGGCCTGGAAAATTCATTTTGGCATGTTCTCAGCTCGGGCAGCGCATTTGCAGCGATTTTCACCAAGAGAGCCCAATTTCAAAAAAATTTCAGATTCGGCCTGGAAAATTCATTTTGGCATGTACTCAGCTCGGGCAGCGCATTTGCAGCGATTTTCACCAAGAGAGCCGAATTTATAAAAAATTTCAGATTCGGCCTGGAAAATTCATTTTGGCATGTTCTCACCTCGGGCAGCGCATTTGCAGCGATTTTCACCAAGAGAGCCCAATTTCAAAAAAATTTCAGATTCGGCCTGGAAAATTCATTTTGGCATGTACTCAGCTCGGGCAGCGCATTTGCAGCGATTTTCACCAAGAGAGCCGAATTTATAAAAAATTTCAGATTCGGCCTGGAAAATTCATTTTGGCATGTTCTCAGCTCGGGCAGCGCATTTGCAGCGATTTTCACAAAGAGAGCCCAATTTCAATAAAATTTCAGACTCGGCCTGGAAAATTCATTTTGGCATGTACTCAGCTCGGGCAGCGCATTTGCAGCGATTTTCACCAAGAGAGCCCAATTTCAAAAAAATTTCAGATTCGGCCTGGAAAATTCGTTTTGGCATTTTCTCAGCTCGGGCAGCGCATTTGCAGCGATTTTCACAAAGAGAGCCCAATTTCAATAAAATTTCAGACTCGACCTGGAAAATTCATTTTGGCATGTACTCAGCTCGGGCAGCGCATTTGCAGCGATTTTCACCAAGAGAGCCCAATTTCAAAAAAATTTCAGATTCGGCCTGGAAAATTCATTATGGCATGTTCTCAGCTCGGGCAGCGCATTTGCAGCGATTTTCACCAAGAGAGCCGAAATTCAAAAAAATTTCAGATTCGGCCTGGAAAATTCATTTTGGCATGTTCTCAGCTCGGGCAGCGCATTTGCAGCGATTTTCACAAAGAGAGCCCAATTTCAATAAAATTTCAGACTCGGCCTGGAAAATTCATTTTGGCATGTACTCAGCTCGGGCAGCGCATTTGCAGCGATTTTCACCAAGAGAGCCGAATTTCAAAAAAATTTCAGTTTCGGCCTGGAAAATTCATTTTGGCATGTTCTCAGCTCGGGCAGCGCATTTGCAGCGATTTTCACCAAGAGAGCCCAATTTCAAAAAAATTTCAGATTCGGCCTGGAAAATTCATTTTGGCATGTACTCAGCTCGGGCAGCGCATTTGCAGCGATTTTCACCAAGAGAGCCGAATTTATAAAAAATTTCAGATTCGGCCTGGAAAATTCATTTTGGCATGTTCTCAGCTCGGGCAGCGCATTTGCAGCGATTTTCACAAAGAGAGCCCAATTTCAATAAAATTTCAGACTCGGCCTGGAAAATTCATTTTGGCATGTACTCAGCTCGGGCAGCGCATTTGCAGCGATTTTCACCAAGAGAGCCCAATTTCAAAAAAATTTCAGATTCGGCCTGGAAAATTCGTTTTGGCATTTTCTCAGCTCGGGCAGCGCATTTGCAGCGATTTTCACAAAGAGAGCCCAATTTCAATAAAATTTCAGACTCGACCTGGAAAATTCATTTTGGCATGTACTCAGCTCGGGCAGCGCATTTGCAGCGATTTTCACCAAGAGAGCCCAATTTCAAAAAAATTTCAGATTCGGCCTGGAAAATTCATTATGGCATGTTCTCAGCTCGGGCAGCGCATTTGCAGCGATTTTCACCAAGAGAGCCGAAATTCAAAAAAATTTCAGATTCGGCCTGGAAAATTCATTTTGGCATGTTCTCAGCTCGGGCAGCGCATTTGCAGCGATTTTCACAAAGAGAGCCCAATTTCAATAAAATTTCAGACTCGGCCTGGAAAATTCATTTTGGCATGTACTCAGCTCGGGCAGCGCATTTGCAGCGATTTTCACCAAGAGAGCCGAATTTCAAAAAAATTTCAGTTTCGGCCTGGAAAATTCATTTTGGCATGTTCTCAGCTCGGGCAGCGCATTTGCAGCGATTTTCACCAAGAGAGCCCAATTTCAAAAAAATTTCAGATTCGGCCTGGAAAATTCATTTTGGCATGTACTCAGCTCGGGCAGCGCATTTGCAGCGATTTTCACCAAGAGAGCCGAATTTATAAAAAATTTCAGATTCGGCCTGGAAAATTCATTTTGGCATGTTCTCAGCTCGGGCAGCGCATTTGCAGCGATTTTCACAAAGAGAGCCCAATTTCAATAAAATTTCAGACTCGGCCTGGAAAATTCATTTTGGCATGTACTCAGCTCGGGCAGCGCATTTGCAGCGATTTTCACCAAGAGAGCCCAATTTCAAAAAAATTTCAGATTCGGCCTGGAAAATTCATTTTGGCATGTTCTCAGCTCGGGCAGCGCATTTGCAGCGATTTTCACCAAGAGAGCCCAATTTCAAAAAAATTTCAGATTCGGCCTGGAAAATTCATTTTGGCATGTACTCAGCTCGGGCAGCGCATTTGCAGCGATTTTCACCAAGAGAGCCCAATTTCAAAAAAATTTCAGTTTCGGCCTGGAAAATTCATTTTGGCATGTTCTCAGCTCGGGCAGCGCATTTGCAGCGATTTTCACAAAGAGAGCCCAATTTCAATAAAATTTCAGACTCGGCCTGGAAAATTCATTTTGGCATGTTCTCAGCTCGGGCAGCGCATTTGCAGCGATTTTCACAAAGAGAGCCCAATTTCAAAAAAATTTCAGATTCGGCCTGGAAAATTCATTTTGGCATGTACTCAGCTCGGGCAGCGCATTTGCAGCGATTTTCACCAAGAGAGCCGAATTTCAAAAAAATTTCAGTTTCGGCCTGGAAAATTCATTTTGGCATGTACTTAGCTCGGGCAGCGCATTTGCAGCGATTTTCACCAAGAGAGCCCAATTTCAAAAAAATTTCAGATTCGGCCTGGAAAATTCGTTTTGGCATGTTCTCAGCTCGGGCAGCGCATTTGCAGCGATTTTCACAAAGAGAGCCCAATTTCAATAAAATTTCAGACTCGACCTGGAAAATTCATTTTGGCATGTACTCAGCTCGGGCAGCGCATTTGCAGCGATTTTCACCAAGAGAGCCCAATTTCAAAAAAATTTCAGATTCGGCCTGGAAAATTCATTATGGCATGTTCTCAGCTCGGGCAGCGCATTTGCAGCGATTTTCACAAAGAGAGCCCAATTTCAATAAAATTTCAGACTCGGCCTGGAAAATTCATTTTGGCATGTTCTCAGCTCGGGCAGCGCATTTGCAGCGATTTTCACCAAGAGAGCCCAATTTCAAAAAAATTTCAGATTCGGCCTGGAAAATTCATTTTGGCATGTACTCAGCTCGGGCAGCGCATTTGCAGCGATTTTCACCAAGAGAGCCGAATTTATAAAAAATTTCAGATTCGGCCTGGAAAATTCATTTTGGCATGTTCTCACCTCGGGCAGCGCATTTGCAGCGATTTTCACCAAGAGAGCCCAATTTCAAAAAAATTTCAGATTCGGCCTGGAAAATTCATTTTGGCATGTACTCAGCTCGGGCAGCGCATTTGCAGCGATTTTCACCAAGAGAGCCGAATTTATAAAAAATTTCAGATTCGGCCTGGAAAATTCATTTTGGCATGTTCTCAGCTCGGGCAGCGCATTTGCAGCGATTTTCACAAAGAGAGCCCAATTTCAATAAAATTTCAGACTCGGCCTGGAAAATTCATTTTGGCATGTACTCAGCTCGGGCAGCGCATTTGCAGCGATTTTCACCAAGAGAGCCCAATTTCAAAAAAATTTCAGATTCGGCCTGGAAAATTCGTTTTGGCATTTTCTCAGCTCGGGCAGCGCATTTGCAGCGATTTTCACAAAGAGAGCCCAATTTCAATAAAATTTCAGACTCGACCTGGAAAATTCATTTTGGCATGTACTCAGCTCGGGCAGCGCATTTGCAGCGATTTTCACCAAGAGAGCCCAATTTCAAAAAAATTTCAGATTCGGCCTGGAAAATTCATTATGGCATGTTCTCAGCTCGGGCAGCGCATTTGCAGCGATTTTCACCAAGAGAGCCGAAATTCAAAAAAATTTCAGATTCGGCCTGGAAAATTCATTTTGGCATGTTCTCAGCTCGGGCAGCGCATTTGCAGCGATTTTCACAAAGAGAGCCCAATTTCAATAAAATTTCAGACTCGGCCTGGAAAATTCATTTTGGCATGTACTCAGCTCGGGCAGCGCATTTGCAGCGATTTTCACCAAGAGAGCCGAATTTCAAAAAAATTTCAGTTTCGGCCTGGAAAATTCATTTTGGCATGTTCTCAGCTCGGGCAGCGCATTTGCAGCGATTTTCACCAAGAGAGCCCAATTTCAAAAAAATTTCAGATTCGGCCTGGAAAATTCATTTTGGCATGTACTCAGCTCGGGCAGCGCATTTGCAGCGATTTTCACCAAGAGAGCCGAATTTATAAAAAATTTCAGATTCGGCCTGGAAAATTCATTTTGGCATGTTCTCAGCTCGGGCAGCGCATTTGCAGCGATTTTCACAAAGAGAGCCCAATTTCAATAAAATTTCAGACTCGGCCTGGAAAATTCATTTTGGCATGTACTCAGCTCGGGCAGCGCATTTGCAGCGATTTTCACCAAGAGAGCCGAATTTCAAAAAAATTTCAGTTTCGGCCTGGAAAATTCATTTTGGCATGTTCTCAGCTCGGGCAGCGCATTTGCAGCGATTTTCACCAAGAGAGCCCAATTTCAAAAAAATTTCAGATTCGGCCTGGAAAATTCATTTTGGCATGTACTCAGCTCGGGCAGCGCATTTGCAGCGATTTTCACCAAGAGAGCCGAATTTATAAAAAATTTCAGATTCGGCCTGGAAAATTCATTTTGGCATGTTCTCAGCTCGGGCAGCGCATTTGCAGCGATTTTCACAAAGAGAGCCCAATTTCAATAAAATTTCAGACTCGGCCTGGAAAATTCATTTTGGCATGTACTCAGCTCGGGCAGCGCATTTGCAGCGATTTTCACCAAGAGAGCCCAATTTCAAAAAAATTTCAGATTCGGCCTGGAAAATTCGTTTTGGCATGTTCTCAGCTCGGGCAGCGCATTTGCAGCGATTTTCACAAAGAGAGCCCAATTTCAATAAAATTTCAGACTCGACCTGGAAAATTCATTTTGGCATGTACTCAGCTCGGGCAGCGCATTTGCAGCGATTTTCACCAAGAGAGCCCAATTTCAAAAAAATTTCAGATTCGGCCTGGAAAATTCATTATGGCATGTTCTCAGCTCGGGCAGCGCATTTGCAGCGATTTTCACAAAGAGAGCCCAATTTCAATAAAATTTCAGACTCGGCCTGGAAAATTCATTTTGGCATGTTCTCAGCTCGGGCAGCGCATTTGCAGCGATTTTCACAAAGAGAGCCCAATTTCAAAAAAATTTCAGATTCGGCCTGGAAAATTCATTTTGGCATGTACTCAGCTCGGGCAGCGCATTTGCAGCGATTTTCACCAAGAGAGCCCAATTTCAAAAAAATTTCAGATTCGGCCTGGAAAATTCGTTTTGGCATGTTCTCAGCTCGGGCAGCGCATTTGCAGCGATTTTCACAAAGAGAGCCCAATTTCAATAAAATTTCAGACTCGACCTGGAAAATTCATTTTGGCATGTACTCAGCTCGGGCAGCGCATTTGCAGCGATTTTCACCAAGAGAGCCCAATTTCAAAAAAATTTCAGATTCGGCCTGGAAAATTCATTATGGCATGTTCTCAGCTCGGGCAGCGCATTTGCAGCGATTTTCACCAAGAGAGCCGAAATTCAAAAAAATTTCAGATTCGGCCTGGAAAATTCATTTTGGCATGTTCTCAGCTCGGGCAGCGCATTTGCTGCGATTTTCACCAACAGAGCCCAATTTCCAAAAAATTTCAGATTCGGCCTGGAAAATTCATTTTGGCATGTTCTCAGCTCGGGCAGCGCATTTGCAGCGATTTTCACCAAGAGAGCCCAATTTCAAAAAAATTTCAGATTCGGCCTGGAAAATTCATTATGGCATGTTCTCAGCTCGGGCAGCGCATTTGCAGCGATTTTCACCAAGAGAGCCGAAATTCAAAAAAATTTCAGATTCGGCCTGGAAAATTCATTTTGGCATGTTCTCAGCTCGGGCAGCGCATTTGCTGCGATTTTCACCAACAGAGCCCAATTTCCAAAAAATTTCAGATTCGGCCTGGAAAATTCATTTTGGCATGTTCTCAGCTCGGGCAGCGCATTTGCAGCGATTTTCACCAAGAGAGCCCAATTTCAAAAAAATTTCAGATTGGGCCTGGAAAATTCATTTTGGCATGTTCTCAGCTCGGGCAGCGCATTTGAAGCGATTTTCACCAAGAGAGCCCAATTTCAAAAAAATTTCAGATTCGGCCTGGAAAATTCATTTTGGCATGTTCTCAGCTCGGGCAGCGCATTTGCAGCGATTTTCACCAAGAGAGCCCAATTTCAAAAAAATTTCAGACTCGGCCTGGAAAATTCATTTTGGCATGTTCTCAGCTCGGGCAGCGCATTTGCAGCGATTTTCACCAAGAGAGCCCAATTTCAAAAAAATTTCAGATTCGGCCTGGAAAATTCATTTTGGCATGTTCTCAGCTCGGGCAGCGAATTTGCAGCGATTTTCACCAAGAGAGCCCAATTTCAAAAAAATTTCAGACTCGGCCTGGAAAATTCATTTTGGCATGTTCTCAGCTCGGGCAGCGCATTTGCAGCGATTTTCACCAAGAGAGCCCAATTTCAAAAAAATTTCAGATTCGGCCTGGAAAATTCATTATGGCATGTTCTCAGCTCGGGCAGCGCATTTGCAGCGATTTTCACCAAGAGAGCCCAATTTCAAAAAAATTTCAGATTCGGCCTGGAAAATTCATTTTGGCATGTACTCAGCTCGGGCAGCGCATTTGCAGCGATTTTCACCAAGAGAGCCCAATTTCAAAAAAATTTCAGTTTCGGCCTGGAAAATTCATTTTGGCATGTTCTCAGCTCGGGCAGCGCATTTGCAGCGATTTTCACAAAGAGAGCCCAATTTCAATAAAATTTCAGACTCGGCCTGGAAAATTCATTTTGGCATGTTCTCAGCTCGGGCAGCGCATTTGCAGCGATTTTCACCAAGAGAGCCCAATTTCAAAAAAATTTCAGATTCGGCCTGGAAAATTCATTATGGCATGTTCTCAGCTCGGGCAGCGCATTTGCAGCGATTTTCACCAAGAGAGCCGAAATTCAAAAAAATTTCAGATTCGGCCTGGAAAATTCATTTTGGCATGTTCTCAGCTCGGGCAGCGCATTTGCTGCGATTTTCACCAACAGAGCCCAATTTCCAAAAAATTTCAGATTCGGCCTGGAAAATTCATTTTGGCATGTTCTCAGCTCGGGCAGCGCATTTGCAGCGATTTTCACCAAGAGAGCCCAATTTCAAAAAAATTTCAGATTCGGCCTGGAAAATTCATTATGGCATGTTCTCAGCTCGGGCAGCGCATTTGCAGCGATTTTCACCAAGAGAGCCGAAATTCAAAAAAATTTCAGATTCGGCCTGGAAAATTCATTTTGGCATGTTCTCAGCTCGGGCAGCGCATTTGCAGCGATTTTCACAAAGAGAGCCCAATTTCAATAAAATTTCAGACTCGGCCTGGAAAATTCATTTTGGCATGTACTCAGCTCGGGCAGCGCATTTGCAGCGATTTTCACCAAGAGAGCCGAATTTCAAAAAAATTTCAGTTTCGGCCTGGAAAATTCATTTTGGCATGTTCTCAGCTCGGGCAGCGCATTTGCAGCGATTTTCACAAAGAGAGCCCAATTTCAATAAAATTTCAGACTCGGCCTGGAAAATTCATTTTGGCATGTACTCAGCTCGGGCAGCGCATTTGCAGCGATTTTCACCAAGAGAGCCGAATTTCAAAAAAATTTCAGATTCGGCCTGGAAAATTCATTTTGGCATGTTCTCAGCTCGGGCAGCGCATTTGCAGCGATTTTCACCAAGAGAGCCCAATTTCAAAAAAATTTCAGATTCGGCCTGGAAAATTCATTTTGGCATGTACTCAGCTCGGGCAGCGCATTTGCAGCGATTTTCACCAAGAGAGCCGAATTTCAAAAAAATTTCAGTTTCGGCCTGGAAAATTCATTTTGGCATGTTCTCAGCTCGGGCAGCGCATTTGCAGCGATTTTCACAAAGAGAGCCCAATTTCAATAAAATTTCAGACTCGGCCTGGAAAATTCATTTTGGCATGTTCTCAGCTCGGGCAGCGCATTTGCAGCGATTTTCACAAAGAGAGCCCAATTTCAAAAAAATTTCAGATTCGGCCTGGAAAATTCATTTTGGCATGTACTCAGCTCGGGCAGCGCATTTGCAGCGATTTTCACCAAGAGAGCCGAATTTCAAAAAAATTTCAGTTTCGGCCTGGAAAATTCATTTTGGCATGTTCTCAGCTCGGGCAGCGCATTTGCAGCGATTTTCACAAAGAGAGCCCAATTTCAATAAAATTTCAGACTCGGCCTGGAAAATTCATTTTGGCATGTTCTCAGCTCGGGCAGCGCATTTGCAGCGATTTTCACAAAGAGAGCCCAATTTCAAAAAAATTTCAGATTCGGCCTGGAAAATTCATTTTGGCATGTACTCAGCTCGGGCAGCGCATTTGCAGCGATTTTCACCAAGAGAGCCGAATTTCAAAAAAATTTCAGTTTCGGCCTGGAAAATTCATTTTGGCATGTTCTCAGCTCGGGCAGCGCATTTGCAGCGATTTTCACAAAGAGAGCCCAATTTCAATAAAATTTCAGACTCGGCCTGGAAAATTCATTTTGGCATGTTCTCAGCTCGGGCAGCGCATTTGCAGCGATTTTCACCAACAGAGCCCAATTTCAAAAAAATTTCAGATTCGGCCTGGAAAATTCATTTTGGCATGTACTCAGCTCGGGCAGCGCATTTGCAGCGATTTTCACCAAGAGAGCCGAATTTATAAAAAATTTCAGATTCGGCCTGGAAAATTCATTTTGGCATGTTCTCACCTCGGGCAGCGCATTTGCAGCGATTTTCACCAAGAGAGCCCAATTTCAAAAAAATTTCAGATTCGGCCTGGAAAATTCATTTTGGCATGTACTCAGCTCGGGCAGCGCATTTGCAGCGATTTTCACCAAGAGAGCCGAATTTATAAAAAATTTCAGATTCGGCCTGGAAAATTCATTTTGGCATGTTCTCAGCTCGGGCAGCGCATTTGCAGCGATTTTCACAAAGAGAGCCCAATTTCAATAAAATTTCAGACTCGGCCTGGAAAATTCATTTTGGCATGTACTCAGCTCGGGCAGCGCATTTGCAGCGATTTTCACCAAGAGAGCCCAATTTCAAAAAAATTTCAGATTCGGCCTGGAAAATTCGTTTTGGCATTTTCTCAGCTCGGGCAGCGCATTTGCAGCGATTTTCACAAAGAGAGCCCAATTTCAATAAAATTTCAGACTCGACCTGGAAAATTCATTTTGGCATGTACTCAGCTCGGGCAGCGCATTTGCAGCGATTTTCACCAAGAGAGCCCAATTTCAAAAAAATTTCAGATTCGGCCTGGAAAATTCATTTTGGCATGTACTCAGCTCAAGCAGCGCATTTGCAGCGATTTTCACCAAGAGAGCCGAATTTCAAAAAAATTTCAGTTTCGGCCTGGAAAATTCATTTTGGCATGTTCTCAGCTCGGGCAGCGCATTTGCAGCGATTTTCACCAAGAGAGCCCAATTTCAAAAAAATTTCAGATTCGGCCTGGAAAATTCATTTTGGCATGTACTCAGCTCGGGCAGCGCATTTGCAGCGATTTTCACCAAGAGAGCCGAATTTATAAAAAATTTCAGATTCGGCCTGGAAAATTCATTTTGGCATGTTCTCACCTCGGGCAGCGCATTTGCAGCGATTTTCACCAAGAGAGCCCAATTTCAAAAAAATTTCAGATTCGGCCTGGAAAATTCATTTTGGCATGTAGTCAGCTCGGGCAGCGCATTTGCAGCGATTTTCACCAAGAGAGCCGAATTTATAAAAAATTTCAGATTCGACCTGGAAAATTCATTTTGGCATGTACTCAGCTCGGGCAGCGCATTTGCAGCGATTTTCACCAAGAGAGCCCAATTTCAAAAAAATTTCAGATTCGGCCTGGAAAATTCATTATGGCATGTTCTCAGCTCGGGCAGCGCATTTGCAGCGATTTTCACCAAGAGAGCCGAAATTCAAAAAAATTTCAGATTCGGCCTGGAAAATTCATTTTGGCATGTTCTCAGCTCGGGCAGCGCATTTGCAGCGATTTTCACAAAGAGAGCCCAATTTCAATAAAATTTCAGACTCGGCCTGGAAAATTCATTTTGGCATGTACTCAGCTCGGGCAGCGCATTTGCAGCGATTTTCACCAAGAGAGCCCAATTTCAATAAAATTTCAGACTCGGCCTGGAAAATTCATTTTGGCATGTACTCAGCTCAAGCAGCGCATTTGCAGCGATTTTCACCAAGAGAGCCGAATTTCAAAAAAAAATCAGTTTCGGCCTGGAAAATTCATTTTGGCATGTTCTCAGCTCGGGCAGCGCATTTGCAGCGATTTTCACCAAGAGAGCCCAATTTCAAAAAAATTTCAGATTCGGCCTGGAAAATTCATTTTGGCATGTACTCAGCTCGGGCAGCGCATTTGCAGCGATTTTCACCAAGAGAGCCGAATTTATAAAAAATTTCAGATTCGGCCTGGAAAATTCATTTTGGCATGTTCTCACCTCGGGCAGCGCATTTGCAGCGATTTTCACCAAGAGAGCCCAATTTCAAAAAAATTTCAGATTCGGCCTGGAAAATTCATTTTGGCATGTACTCAGCTCGGGCAGCGCATTTGCAGCGATTTTCACCAAGAGAGCCGAATTTATAAAAAATTTCAGATTCGGCCTGGAAAATTCATTTTGGCATGTTCTCAGCTCGGGCAGCGCATTTGCAGCGATTTTCACAAAGAGAGCCCAATTTCAATAAAATTTCAGACTCGGCCTGGAAAATTCATTTTGGCATGTACTCAGCTCGGGCAGCGCATTTGCAGCGATTTTCACCAAGAGAGCCCAATTTCAAAAAAATTTCAGATTCGGCCTGGAAAATTCATTATGGCATGTTCTCAGCTCGGGCAGCGCATTTGCAGCGATTTTCACAAAGAGAGCCCAATTTCAATAAAATTTCAGACTCGGCCTGGAAAATTCATTTTGGCATGTTCTCAGCTCGGGCAGCGCATTTGCAGCGATTTTCACAAAGAGAGCCCAATTTCAAAAAAATTTCAGATTCGGCCTGGAAAATTCATTTTGGCATGTACTCAGCTCGGGCAGCGCATTTGCAGCGATTTTCACCAAGAGAGCCCAATTTCAAAAAAATTTCAGATTCGGCCTGGAAAATTCGTTTTGGCATGTTCTCAGCTCGGGCAGCGCATTTGCAGCGATTTTCACAAAGAGAGCCCAATTTCAATAAAATTTCAGACTCGACCTGGAAAATTCATTTTGGCATGTACTCAGCTCGGGCAGCGCATTTGCAGCGATTTTCACCAAGAGAGCCCAATTTCAAAAAAATTTCAGATTCGGCCTGGAAAATTCATTATGGCATGTTCTCAGCTCGGGCAGCGCATTTGCAGCGATTTTCACCAAGAGAGCCGAAATTCAAAAAAATTTCAGATTCGGCCTGGAAAATTCATTTTGGCATGTTCTCAGCTCGGGCAGCGCATTTGCTGCGATTTTCACCAACAGAGCCCAATTTCCAAAAAATTTCAGATTCGGCCTGGAAAATTCATTTTGGCATGTTCTCAGCTCGGGCAGCGCATTTGCAGCGATTTTCACCAAGAGAGCCCAATTTCAAAAAAATTTCAGATTCGGCCTGGAAAATTCATTATGGCATGTTCTGAGCTCGGGCAGCGCATTTGCAGCGATTTTCACCAAGAGAGCCGAAATTCAAAAAAATTTCAGATTCGGCCTGGAAAATTCATTTTGGCATGTTCTCAGCTCGGGCAGCGCATTTGCTGCGATTTTCACCAACAGAGCCCAATTTCCAAAAAATTTCAGATTCGGCCTGGAAAATTCATTTTGGCATGTTCTCAGCTCGGGCAGCGCATTTGCAGCGATTTTCACCAAGAGAGCCCAATTTCAAAAAAATTTCAGATTCGGCCTGGAAAATTCATTATGGCATGTTCTCAGCTCGGGCAGCGCATTTGCAGCGATTTTCACCAAGAGAGCCGAAATTAAAAAAAAAATTTCAGATTCGGCCTGGAAAATTCATTTTGGCATGTTCTCAGCTCGGGCAGCGCATTTGCAGCGATTTTCACAAAGAGAGCCCAATTTCAATAAAATTTCAGACTCGGCCTGGAAAATTCATTTTGGCATGTACTCAGCTCGGGCAGCGCATTTGCAGCGATTTTCACCAAGAGAGCCGAATTTCAAAAAAATTTCAGTTTCGGCCTGGAAAATTCATTTTGGCATGTTCTCAGCTCGGGCAGCGCATTTGCAGCGATTTTCACAAAGAGAGCCCAATTTCAATAAAATTTCAGACTCGGCCTGGAAAATTCATTTTGGCATGTACTCAGCTCGGGCAGCGCATTTGCAGCGATTTTCACCAAGAGAGCCCAATTTCAAAAAAATTTCAGATTCGGCCTGGAAAATTCATTTTGGCATGTTCTCAGCTCGGGCAGCGCATTTGCAGCGATTTTCACCAAGAGAGCCCAATTTCAAAAAAATTTCAGATTCGGCCTGGAAAATTCATTTTGGCATGTACTCAGCTCGGGCAGCGCATTTGCAGCGATTTTCACCAAGAGAGCCGAATTTCAAAAAAATTTCAGTTTCGGCCTGGAAAATTCATTTTGGCATGTACTCAGCTCGGGCAGCGCATTTGCAGCGATTTTCACAAAGAGAGCCCAATTTCAATAAAATTTCAGACTCGGCCTGGAAAATTCATTTTGGCATGTTCTCAGCTCGGGCAGCGCATTTGCAGCGATTTTCACAAAGAGAGCCCAATTTCAAAAAAATTTCAGATTCGGCCTGGAAAATTCATTTTGGCATGTACTCAGCTCGGGCAGCGCATTTGCAGCGATTTTCACCAAGAGAGCCGAATTTCAAAAAAATTTCAGTTTCGGCCTGGAAAATTCATTTTGGCATGTTCTCAGCTCGGGCAGCGCATTTGCAGCGATTTTCACAAAGAGAGCCCAATTTCAATAAAATTTCAGACTCGGCCTGGAAAATTCATTTTGGCATGTTCTCAGCTCGGGCAGCGCATTTGCAGCGATTTTCACAAAGAGAGCCCAATTTCAAAAAAATTTCAGATTCGGCCTGGAAAATTCATTTTGGCATGTACTCAGCTCGGGCAGCGCATTTGCAGCGATTTTCACCAAGAGAGCCGAATTTCAAAAAAATTTCAGTTTCGGCCTGGAAAATTCATTTTGGCATGTTCTCAGCTCGGGCAGCGCATTTGCAGCGATTTTCACAAAGAGAGCCCAATTTCAATAAAATTTCAGACTCGGCCTGGAAAATTCATTTTGGCATGTTCTCAGCTCGGGCAGCGCATTTGCAGCGATTTTCACCAAGAGAGCCCAATTTCAAAAAAATTTCAGATTCGGCCTGGAAAATTCATTTTGGCATGTACTCAGCTCGGGCAGCGCATTTGCAGCGATTTTCACCAAGAGAGCCGAATTTATAAAAAATTTCAGATTCGGCCTGGAAAATTCATTTTGGCATGTTCTCACCTCGGGCAGCGCATTTGCAGCGATTTTCACCAAGAGAGCCCAATTTCAAAAAAATTTCAGATTCGGCCTGGAAAATTCATTTTGGCATGTACTCAGCTCGGGCAGCGCATTTGCAGCGATTTTCACCAAGAGAGCCGAATTTCAAAAAAATTTCAGATTCGGCCTGGAAAATTCATTTTGGCATGTTCTCAGCTCGGGCAGCGCATTTGCAGCGATTTTCACAAAGAGAGCCCAATTTCAATAAAATTTCAGACTCGGCCTGGAAAATTCATTTTGGCATGTTCTCAGCTCGGGCAGCGCATTTGCAGCGATTTTCACAAAGAGAGCCCAATTTCAAAAAAATTTCAGATTCGGCCTGGAAAATTCATTTTGGCATGTACTCAGCTCGGGCAGCGCATTTGCAGCGATTTTCACCAAGAGAGCCGAATTTCAAAAAAATTTCAGTTTCGGCCTGGAAAATTCATTTTGGCATGTTCTCAGCTCGGGCAGCGCATTTGCAGCGATTTTCACAAAGAGAGCCCAATTTCAATAAAATTTCAGACTCGGCCTGGAAAATTCATTTTGGCATGTTCTCAGCTCGGGCAGCGCATTTGCAGCGATTTTCACAAAGAGAGCCCAATTTCAAAAAAATTTCAGATTCGGCCTGGAAAATTCATTTTGGCATGTACTCAGCTCGGGCAGCGCATTTGCAGCGATTTTCACCAAGAGAGCCGAATTTCAAAAAAATTTCAGTTTCGGCCTGGAAAATTCATTTTGGCATGTTCTCAGCTCGGGCAGCGCATTTGCAGCGATTTTCACAAAGAGAGCCCAATTTCAATAAAATTTCAGACTCGGCCTGGAAAATTCATTTTGGCATGTTCTCAGCTCGGGCAGCGCATTTGCAGCGATTTTCACCAAGAGAGCCCAATTTCAAAAAAATTTCAGATTCGGCCTGGAAAATTCATTTTGGCATGTACTCAGCTCGGGCAGCGCATTTGCAGCGATTTTCACCAAGAGAGCCGAATTTATAAAAAATTTCAGATTCGGCCTGGAAAATTCATTTTGGCATGTTCTCACCTCGGGCAGCGCATTTGCAGCGATTTTCACCAAGAGAGCCCAATTTCAAAAAAATTTCAGATTCGGCCTGGAAAATTCATTTTGGCATGTACTCAGCTCGGGCAGCGCATTTGCAGCGATTTTCACCAAGAGAGCCGAATTTATAAAAAATTTCAGATTCGGCCTGGAAAATTCATTTTGGCATGTTCTCAGCTCGGGCAGCGCATTTGCAGCGATTTTCACAAAGAGAGCCCAATTTCAATAAAATTTCAGACTCGGCCTGGAAAATTCATTTTGGCATGTACTCAGCTCGGGCAGCGCATTTGCAGCGATTTTCACCAAGAGAGCCCAATTTCAAAAAAATTTCAGATTCGGCCTGGAAAATTCGTTTTGGCATGTTCTCAGCTCGGGCAGCGCATTTGCAGCGATTTTCACAAAGAGAGCCCAATTTCAATAAAATTTCAGACTCGACCTGGAAAATTCATTTTGGCATGTACTCAGCTCGGGCAGCGCATTTGCAGCGATTTTCACCAAGAGAGCCCAATTTCAAAAAAATTTCAGATTCGGCCTGGAAAATTCATTATGGCATGTTCTCAGCTCGGGCAGCGCATTTGCAGCGATTTTCACAAAGAGAGCCCAATTTCAATAAAATTTCAGACTCGGCCTGGAAAATTCATTTTGGCATGTTCTCAGCTCGGGCAGCGCATTTGCAGCGATTTTCACCAAGAGAGCCCAATTTCAAAAAAATTTCAGATTCGGCCTGGAAAATTCATTTTGGCATGTACTCAGCTCGGGCAGCGCATTTGCAGCGATTTTCACCAAGAGAGCCGAATTTATAAAAAATTTCAGATTCGGCCTGGAAAATTCATTTTGGCATGTTCTCACCTCGGGCAGCGCATTTGCAGCGATTTTCACCAAGAGAGCCCAATTTCAAAAAAATTTCAGATTCGGCCTGGAAAATTCATTTTGGCATGTTCTCACCTCGGGCAGCGCATTTGCAGCGATTTTCACCAAGAGAGCCGAATTTCAAAAAAATTTCAGTTTCGGCCTGGAAAATTCATTTTGGCATGTTCTCAGCTCGGGCAGCGCATTTGCAGCGATTTTCACAAAGAGAGCCCAATTTCAATAAAATTTCAGACTCGGCCTGGAAAATTCATTTTGGCATGTTCTCAGCTCGGGCAGCGCATTTGCAGCGATTTTCACCAAGAGAGCCCAATTTCAAAAAAATTTCAGATTCGGCCTGGAAAATTCATTTTGGCATGTACTCAGCTCGGGCAGCGCATTTGCAGCGATTTTCACCAAGAGAGCCGAATTTATAAAAAATTTCAGATTCGGCCTGGAAAATTCATTTTGGCATGTTCTCACCTCGGGCAGCGCATTTGCAGCGATTTTCACCAAGAGAGCCCAATTTCAAAAAAATTTCAGATTCGGCCTGGAAAATTCATTTTGGCATGTACTCAGCTCGGGCAGCGCATTGGCAGCGATTTTCACCAAGAGAGCCGAATTTATAAAAAATTTCAGATTCGGCCTGGAAAATTCATTTTGGCATGTTCTCAGCTCGGGCAGCGCATTTGCAGCGATTTTCACCAAGAGAGCCGAATTTATAAAAAATTTCAGATTCGGCATGGAAAATTCATTTTGGCATGTTCTCAGCTCGGGCAGCGCATTTGTAGCGATTTTCACCAACAGAGCCGAATTTCAAAAAAATTTCAGATTCGGCCTGGAAAATTCATTTTGGCATGTTCTCAGCTCGGGCAGCGCATTTGCTGCGATTTTCACCAACAGAGCCCAATTTCCAAAAAATTTCAGATTCGGCCTGGAAAATTCATTTTGGCATGTTCTCAGCTCGGGCAGCGCATTTGCAGCGATTTTCACCAAGAGAGCCGAATTTATAAAAAATTTCAGATTCGGCATGAAAAATTCATTTTGGCATGTTCTCAGCTCGGGCAGCGCATTTGCAGCGATTTTCACCAAGAGAGCCCAATTTCAAAAAAATTTCAGATTCGGCCTGGAAAATTCATTTTGGCATGTTCTCAGCTCGGGCAGCGCATTTGCAGCGATTTTCACCAAGAGAGCCCAATTTCAAAAAAATTTCAGATTCGGCCTGGAAAATTCATTTTGGCATGTACTCAGCTCGGGCAGCGCATTTGCAGCGATTTTCACCAAGAGAGCCCAATTTCAAAAAAATTTCAGATTCGGCCTGGAAAATTCGTTTTGGCATGTTCTCAGCTCGGGCAGCGCATTTGCAGCGATTTTCACAAAGAGAGCCCAATTTCAATAAAATTTCAGACTCGACCTGGAAAATTCATTTTGGCATGTACTCAGCTCGGGCAGCGCATTTGCAGCGATTTTCACCAAGAGAGCCCAATTTCAAAAAAATTTCAGATTCGGCCTGGAAAATTCATTATGGCATGTTCTCAGCTCGGGCAGCGCATTTGCAGCGATTTTCACAAAGAGAGCCCAATTTCAATAAAATTTCAGACTCGGCCTGGAAAATTCATTTTGGCATGTTCTCAGCTCGGGCAGCGCATTTGCAGCGATTTTCACCAAGAGAGCCCAATTTCAAAAAAATTTCAGATTCGGCCTGGAAAATTCATTTTGGCATGTACTCAGCTCGGGCAGCGCATTGGCAGCGATTTTCACCAAGAGAGCCGAATTTATAAAAAATTTCAGATTCGGCCTGGAAAATTCATTTTGGCATGTTCTCAGCTCGGGCAGCGCATTTGCAGCGATTTTCACCAAGAGAGCCGAATTTATAAAAAATTTCAGATTCGGCATGGAAAATTCATTTTGGCATGTTCTCAGCTCGGGCAGCGCATTTGTAGCGATTTTCACCAACAGAGCCGAATTTCAAAAAAATTTCAGATTCGGCCTGGAAAATTCATTTTGGCATGTTCTCAGCTCGGGCAGCGCATTTGCTGCGATTTTCACCAACAGAGCCCAATTTCCAAAAAATTTCAGATTCGGCCTGGAAAATTCATTTTGGCATGTTCTCAGCTCGGGCAGCGCATTTGCAGCGATTTTCACCAAGAGAGCCGAATTTATAAAAAATTTCAGATTCGGCATGAAAAATTCATTTTGGCATGTTCTCAGCTCGGGCAGCGCATTTGCAGCGATTTTCACCAAGAGAGCCCAATTTCAAAAAAATTTCAGATTCGGCCTGGAAAATTCATTTTGGCATGTTCTCAGCTCGGGCAGCGCATTTGCAGCGATTTTCACCAAGAGAGCCCAATTTCAAAAAAATTTCAGATTCGGCCTGGAAAATTCATTTTGGCATGTACTCAGCTCGGGCAGCGCATTTGCAGCGATTTTCACCAAGAGAGCCCAATTTCAAAAAAATTTCAGATTCGGCCTGGAAAATTCGTTTTGGCATGTTCTCAGCTCGGGCAGCGCATTTGCAGCGATTTTCACAAAGAGAGCCCAATTTCAATAAAATTTCAGACTCGACCTGGAAAATTCATTTTGGCATGTACTCAGCTCGGGCAGCGCATTTGCAGCGATTTTCACCAAGAGAGCCCAATTTCAAAAAAATTTCAGATTCGGCCTGGAAAATTCATTATGGCATGTTCTCAGCTCGGGCAGCGCATTTGCAGCGATTTTCACAAAGAGAGCCCAATTTCAATAAAATTTCAGACTCGGCCTGGAAAATTCATTTTGGCATGTTCTCAGCTCGGGCAGCGCATTTGCAGCGATTTTCACCAAGAGAGCCCAATTTCAAAAAAATTTCAGATTCGGCCTGGAAAATTCATTTTGGCATGTACTCAGCTCGGGCAGCGCATTTGCAGCGATTTTCACCAAGAGAGCCGAATTTATAAAAAATTTCAGATTCGGCCTGGAAAATTCATTTTGGCATGTTCTCACCTCGGGCAGCGCATTTGCAGCGATTTTCACCAAGAGAGCCCAATTTCAAAAAAATTTCAGATTCGGCCTGGAAAATTCATTTTGGCATGTACTCAGCTCGGGCAGCGCATTTGCAGCGATTTTCACCAAGAGAGCCGAATTTATAAAAAATTTCAGATTCGGCCTGGAAAATTCATTTTGGCATGTTCTCAGCTCGGGCAGCGCATTTGCAGCGATTTTCACAAAGAGAGCCCAATTTCAATAAAATTTCAGACTCGACCTGGAAAATTCATTTTGGCATGTACTCAGCTCGGGCAGCGCATTTGCAGCGATTTTCACCAAGAGAGCCCAATTTCAAAAAAATTTCAGATTCGGCCTGGAAAATTCGTTTTGGCATGTTCTCAGCTCGGGCAGCGCATTTGCAGCGATTTTCACAAAGAGAGCCCAATTTCAATAAAATTTCAGACTCGACCTGGAAAATTCATTTTGGCATGTACTCAGCTCGGGCAGCGCATTTGCAGCGATTTTCACCAAGAGAGCCCAATTTCAAAAAAATTTCAGATTCGGCCTGGAAAATTCATTATGGCATGTTCTCAGCTCGGGCAGCGCATTTGCAGCGATTTTCACAAAGAGAGCCCAATTTCAATAAAATTTCAGACTCGGCCTGGAAAATTCATTTTGGCATGTTCTCAGCTCGGGCAGCGCATTTGCAGCGATTTTCACCAAGAGAGCCCAATTTCAATAAAATTTCAGACTCGGCCTGGAAAATTCATTTTGGCATGTTCTCAGCTCGGGCAGCGCATTTGCAGCGATTTTCACCAAGAGAGCCCAATTTCAAAAAAATTTCAGATTCGGCCTGGAAAATTCATTTTGGCATGTACTCAGCTCGGGCAGCGCATTTGCAGCGATTTTCACCAAGAGAGCCGAATTTATAAAAAATTTCAGATTCGGCCTGGAAAATTCATTTTGGCATGTTCTCACCTCGGGCAGCGCATTTGCAGCGATTTTCACCAAGAGAGCCCAATTTCAAAAAAATTTCAGATTCGGCCTGGAAAATTCATTTTGGCATGTACTCAGCTCGGGCAGCGCATTTGCAGCGATTTTCACCAAGAGAGCCGAATTTATAAAAAATTTCAGATTCGGCCTGGAAAATTCATTTTGGCATGTTCTCAGCTCGGGCAGCGCATTTGCAGCGATTTTCACAAAGAGAGCCCAATTTCAATAAAATTTCAGACTCGGCCTGGAAAATTCATTTTGGCATGTACTCAGCTCGGGCAGCGCATTTGCAGCGATTTTCACCAAGAGAGCCCAATTTCAAAAAAATTTCAGATTCGGCCTGGAAAATTCGTTTTGGCATGTTCTCAGCTCGGGCAGCGCATTTGCAGCGATTTTCACAAAGAGAGCCCAATTTCAATAAAATTTCAGACTCGACCTGGAAAATTCATTTTGGCATGTACTCAGCTCGGGCAGCGCATTTGCAGCGATTTTCACCAAGAGAGCCCAATTTCAAAAAAATTTCAGATTCGGCCTGGAAAATTCATTATGGCATGTTCTCAGCTCGGGCAGCGCATTTGCAGCGATTTTCACCAAGAGAGCCCAATTTCAAAAAAATTTCAGATTCGGCCTGGAAAATTCGTTTTGGCATGTTCTCAGCTCGGGCAGCGCATTTGCAGCGATTTTCACAAAGAGAGCCCAATTTCAATAAAATTTCAGACTCGACCTGGAAAATTCATTTTGGCATGTACTCAGCTCGGGCAGCGCATTTGCAGCGATTTTCACCAAGAGAGCCGAATTTCAAAAAAATTTCAGTTTCGGCCTGGAAAATTCATTTTGGCATGTTCTCAGCTCGGGCAGCGCATTTGCAGCGATTTTCACAAAGAGAGCCCAATTTCAATAAAATTTCAGACTCGGCCTGGAAAATTCATTTTGGCATGTACTCAGCTCGGGCAGCGCATTTGCAGCGATTTTCACCAAGAGAGCCCAATTTCAAAAAAATTTCAGATTCGGCCTGGAAAATTCATTTTGGCATGTTCTCAGCTCGGGCAGCGCATTTGCAGCGATTTTCACCAAGAGAGCCCAATTTCAAAAAAATTTCAGATTCGGCCTGGAAAATTCATTTTGGCATGTACTCAGCTCGGGCAGCGCATTTGCAGCGATTTTCACCAAGAGAGCCGAATTTCAAAAAAATTTCAGTTTCGGCCTGGAAAATTCATTTTGGCATGTTCTCAGCTCGGGCAGCGCATTTGCAGCGATTTTCACAAAGAGAGCCCAATTTCAATAAAATTTCAGACTCGGCCTGGAAAATTCATTTTGGCATGTACTCAGCTCGGGCAGCGCATTTGCAGCGATTTTCACCAAGAGAGCCGAATTTCAAAAAAATTTCAGTTTCGGCCTGGAAAATTCATTTTGGCATGTTCTCAGCTCGGGCAGCGCATTTGCAGCGATTTTCACAAAGAGAGCCCAATTTCAATAAAATTTCAGACTCGGCCTGGAAAATTCATTTTGGCATGTACTCAGCTCGGGCAGCGCATTTGCAGCGATTTTCACCAAGAGAGCCCAATTTCAAAAAAATTTCAGATTCGGCCTGGAAAATTCATTTTGGCATGTTCTCAGCTCGGGCAGCGCATTTGCAGCGATTTTCACCAAGAGAGCCCAATTTCAAAAAAATTTCAGATTCGGCCCTGAAAATTCATTTTGGCATGTTCTCAGCTCGGGCAGCGCATTTGCAGCGATTTTCACAAAGAGAGCCCAATTTCAATAAAATTTCAGACTCGGCCTGGAAAATTCATTTTGGCATGTTCTCAGCTCGGGCAGCGCATTTGCAGCGATTTTCACCAAGAGAGCCCAATTTCAAAAAAATTTCAGATTCGGCCTGGAAAATTCATTTTGGCATGTACTCAGCTCGGGCAGCGCATTTGCAGCGATTTTCACCAAGAGAGCCGAATTTCAAAAAAATTTCAGTTTCGGCCTGGAAAATTCATTTTGGCATGTTCTCAGCTCGGGCAGCGCATTTGCAGCGATTTTCACAAAGAGAGCCCAATTTCAATAAAATTTCAGACTCGGCCTGGAAAATTCATTTTGGCATGTTCTCAGCTCGGGCAGCGCATTTGCAGCGATTTTCACCAAGAGAGCCCAATTTCAAAAAAATTTCAGATTCGGCCTGGAAAATTCATTTTGGCATGTACTCAGCTCGGGCAGCGCATTTGCAGCGATTTTCACCAAGAGAGCCGAATTTATAAAAAATTTCAGATTCGGCCTGGAAAATTCATTTTGGCATGTTCTCACCTCGGGCAGCGCATTTGCAGCGATTTTCACCAAGAGAGCCCAATTTCAAAAAAATTTCAGATTCGGCCTGGAAAATTCATTTTGGCATGTACTCAGCTCGGGCAGCGCATTGGCAGCGATTTTCACCAAGAGAGCCGAATTTATAAAAAATTTCAGATTCGGCCTGGAAAATTCATTTTGGCATGTTCTCAGCTCGGGCAGCGCATTTGCAGCGATTTTCACCAAGAGAGCCGAATTTATAAAAAATTTCAGATTCGGCATGGAAAATTCATTTTGGCATGTTCTCAGCTCGGGCAGCGCATTTGTAGCGATTTTCACCAACAGAGCCGAATTTCAAAAAAATTTCAGATTCGGCCTGGAAAATTCATTTTGGCATGTTCTCAGCTCGGGCAGCGCATTTGCTGCGATTTTCACCAACAGAGCCCAATTTCCAAAAAATTTCAGATTCGGCCTGGAAAATTCATTTTGGCATGTTCTCAGCTCGGGCAGCGCATTTGCAGCGATTTTCACCAAGAGAGCCGAATTTATAAAAAATTTCAGATTCGGCATGAAAAATTCATTTTGGCATGTTCTCAGCTCGGGCAGCGCATTTGCAGCGATTTTCACCAAGAGAGCCCAATTTCAAAAAAATTTCAGATTCGGCCTGGAAAATTCATTTTGGCATGTTCTCAGCTCGGGCAGCGCATTTGCAGCGATTTTCACCAAGAGAGCCCAATTTCAAAAAAATTTCAGATTCGGCCTGGAAAATTCATTTTGGCATGTACTCAGCTCGGGCAGCGCATTTGCAGCGATTTTCAAAAAGAGAGCCGAATTTCAAAAAAATTTCAGTTTCGGCCTGGAAAATTCATTTTGGCATGTTCTCAGCTCGGGCAGCGCATTTGCAGCGATTTTCACAAAGAGAGCCCAATTTCAATAAAATTTCAGACTCGGCCTGGAAAATTCATTTTGGCATGTTCTCAGCTCGGGCAGCGCATTTGCAGCGATTTTCACCAAGAGAGCCCAATTTCAAAAAAATTTCAGATTCGGCCCTGAAAATTCATTTTGGCATGTTCTCAGCTCGGGCAGCGCATTTGCAGCGATTTTCACAAAGAGAGCCCAATTTCAATAAAATTTCAGACTCGGCCTGGAAAATTCATTTTGGCATGTTCTCAGCTCGGGCAGCGCATTTGCAGCGATTTTCACCAAGAGAGCCCAATTTCAAAAAAATTTCAGATTCGGCCTGGAAAATTCATTTTGGCATGTACTCAGCTCGGGCAGCGCATTTGCAGCGATTTTCACCAAGAGAGCCGAATTTCAAAAAAATTTCAGTTTCGGCCTGGAAAATTCATTTTGGCATGTTCTCAGCTCGGGCAGCGCATTTGCAGCGATTTTCACAAAGAGAGCCCAATTTCAATAAAATTTCAGACTCGGCCTGGAAAATTCATTTTGGCATGTTCTCAGCTCGGGCAGCGCATTTGCAGCGATTTTCACCAAGAGAGCCCAATTTCAAAAAAATTTCAGATTCGGCCTGGAAAATTCATTTTGGCATGTACTCAGCTCGGCCAGCGCATTTGCAGCGATTTTCACCAAGAGAGCCGAATTTATAAAAAATTTCAGATTCGGCCTGGAAAATTCATTTTGGCATGTTCTCACCTCGGGCAGCGCATTTGCAGCGATTTTCACCAAGAGAGCCCAATTTCAAAAAAATTTCAGATTCGGCCTGGAAAATTCATTTTGGCATGTACTCAGCTCGGGCAGCGCATTTGCAGCGATTTTCACCAAGAGAGCCGAAATTATAAAAAATTTCAGATTCGGCCTGGAAAATTCATTTTGGCATGTTCTCAGCTCGGGCAGCGCATTTGCAGCGATTTTCACCAAGAGAGCCGAATTTATAAAAAATTTCAGATTCGGCATGGAAAATTCATTTTGGCATGTTCTCAGCTCGGGCAGCGCATTTGTAGCGATTTTCACCAACAGAGCCGAATTTCAAAAAAATTTCAGATTCGGCCTGGAAAATTCATTTTGGCATGTTCTCAGCTCGGGCAGCGCATTTGCAGCGATTTTCACCAAGAGAGCCGAATTTATAAAAAATTTCAGATTCGGCATGGAAAATTCATTTTGGCATGTTCTCAGCTCGGGCAGCGCATTTGTAGCGATTTTCACCAACAGAGCCGAATTTCAAAAAAATTTCAGATTCGGCCTGGAAAATTCATTTTGGCATGTTCTCAGCTCGGGCAGCGCATTTGCTGCGATTTTCACCAACAGAGCCCAATTTCCAAAAAATTTCAGATTCGGCCTGGAAAATTCATTTTGGCATGTTCTCAGCTCGGGCAGCGCATTTGCAGCGATTTTCACCAAGAGAGCCGAATTTATAAAAAATTTCAGATTCGGCATGGAAAATTCATTTTGGCATGTTCTCAGCTCGGGCAGCGCATTTGTAGCGATTTTCACCAACAGAGCCGAATTTCAAAAAAATTTCAGATTCGGCCTGGAAAATTCATTTTGGCATGTTCTCAGCTCGGGCAGCGCATTTGCTGCGATTTTCACCAACAGAGCCCAATTTCCAAAAAATTTCAGATTCGGCCTGGAAAATTCATTTTGGCATGTTCTCAGCTCGGGCAGCGCATTTGCAGCGATTTTCACCAAGAGAGCCCAATTTCAAAAAAATTTCAGATTCGGCCTGGAAAATTCATTATGGCATGTTCTCAGCTCGGGCAGCGCATTTGCAGCGATTTTCACCAAGAGAGCCGAAATTCAAAAAAATTTCAGATTCGGCCTGGAAAATTCATTTTGGCATGTTCTCAGCTCGGGCAGCGCATTTGCAGCGATTTTCACAAAGAGAGCCCAATTTCAATAAAATTTCAGACTCGGCCTGGAAAATTCATTTTGGCATGTACTCAGCTCGGGCAGCGCATTTGCAGCGATTTTCACCAAGAGAGCCGAATTTCAAAAAAATTTCAGTTTCGGCCTGGAAAATTCATTTTGGCATGTTCTCAGCTCGGGCAGCGCATTTGCAGCGATTTTCACAAAGAGAGCCCAATTTCAATAAAATTTCAGACTCGGCCTGGAAAATTCATTTTGGCATGTACTCAGCTCGGGCAGCGCATTTGCAGCGATTTTCACCAAGAGAGCCCAATTTCAAAAAAATTTCAGATTCGGCCTGGAAAATTCATTTTGGCATGTTCTCAGCTCGGGCAGCGCATTTGCAGCGATTTTCACCAAGAGAGCCCAATTTCAAAAAAATTTCAGATTCGGCCTGGAAAATTCATTTTGGCATGTACTCAGCTCGGGCAGCGCATTTGCAGCGATTTTCACCAAGAGAGCCGAATTTCAAAAAAATTTCAGTTTCGGCCTGGAAAATTCATTTTGGCATGTTCTCAGCTCGGGCAGCGCATTTGCAGCGATTTTCACAAAGAGAGCCCAATTTCAATAAAATTTCAGACTCGGCCTGGAAAATTCATTTTGGCATGTTCTCAGCTCGGGCAGCGCATTTGCAGCGATTTTAACCAAGAGAGCCCAATTTCAAAAAAATTTCAGATTCGGCCTGGAAAATTCATTTTGGCATGTACTCAGCTCGGGCAGCGCATTTGCAGCGATTTTCACCAAGAGAGCCGAATTTATAAAAAATTTCAGATTCGGCCTGGAAAATTCATTTTGGCATGTTCTCACCTCGGGCAGCGCATTTGCAGCGATTTTCACCAAGAGAGCCCAATTTCAAAAAAATTTCAGATTCGGCCTGGAAAATTCATTTTGGCATGTACTCAGCTCGGGCAGCGCATTTGCAGCGATTTTCACCAAGAGAGCCGAATTTATAAAAAATTTCAGATTCGGCCTGGAAAATTCATTTTGGCATGTTCTCAGCTCGGGCAGCGCATTTGCAGCGATTTTCACAAAGAGAGCCCAATTTCAATAAAATTTCAGACTCGGCCTGGAAAATTCATTTTGGCATGTACTCAGCTCGGGCAGCGCATTTGCAGCGATTTTCACCAAGAGAGCCCAATTTCAAAAAAATTTCAGATTCGGCCTGGAAAATTCGTTTTGGCATGTTCTCAGCTCGGGCAGCGCATTTGCAGCGATTTTCACAAAGAGAGCCCAATTTCAATAAAATTTCAGACTCGACCTGGAAAATTCATTTTGGCATGTACTCAGCTCGGGCAGCGCATTTGCAGCGATTTTCACCAAGAGAGCCCAATTTCAAAAAAATTTCAGATTCGGCCTGGAAAATTCATTATGGCATGTTCTCAGCTCGGGCAGCGCATTTGCAGCGATTTTCACCAAGAGAGCCCAATTTCAAAAAAATTTCAGTTTCGGCCTGGAAAATTCATTTTGGCATGTACTCAGCTCGGGCAGCGCATTTGCAGCGATTTTCACCAAGAGAGCCGAATTTCAAAAAAATTTCAGTTTCGGCCTGGAAAATTCATTTTGGCATGTTCTCAGCTCGGGCAGCGCATTTGCAGCGATTTTCACAAAGAGAGCCCAATTTCAATAAAATTTCAGACTCGGCCTGGAAAATTCATTTTGGCATGTACTCAGCTCGGGCAGCGCATTTGCAGCGATTTTCACCAAGAGAGCCCAATTTAAAAAAAATTTCAGATTCGGCCTGGAAAATTCATTTTGGCATGTTCTCAGCTCGGGCAGCGCATTTGCAGCGATTTTCACCAAGAGAGCCCAATTTCAAAAAAATTTCAGATTCGGCCTGGAAAATTCATTTTGGCATGTACTCAGCTCGGGCAGCGCATTTGCAGCGATTTTCACCAAGAGAGCCGAATTTCAAAAAAATTTCAGTTTCGGCCTGGAAAATTCATTTTGGCATGTTCTCAGCTCGGGCAGCGCATTTGCAGCGATTTTCACAAAGAGAGCCCAATTTCAATAAAATTTCAGACTCGGCCTGGAAAATTCATTTTGGCATGTTCTCAGCTCGGGCAGCGCATTTGCAGCGATTTTCACCAAGAGAGCCCAATTTCAAAAAAATTTCAGATTCGGCCTGGAAAATTCATTTTGGCATGTACTCAGCTCGGGCAGCGCATTTGCAGCGATTTTCACCAAGAGAGCCGAATTTATAAAAAATTTCAGATTCGGCCTGGAAAATTCATTTTGGCATGTTCTCAGCTCGGGCAGCGCATTTGCAGCGATTTTCACCAAGAGAGCCGAATTTATAAAAAATTTCAGATTCGGCCTGGAAAATTCATTTTGGCATGTTCTCAGCTCGGGCAGCGCATTTGTAGCGATTTTCACCAACAGAGCCGAATTTCAAAAAAATTTCAGATTCGGCCTGGAAAATTCATTTTGGCATGTTCTCAGCTCGGGCAGCGCATTTGCTGCGATTTTCACCAACAGAGCCCAATTTCCAAAAAATTTCAGATTCGGCCTGGAAAATTCATTTTGGCATGTTCTCAGCTCGGGCAGCGCATTTGCAGCGATTTTCACCAAGAGAGCCGAAATTCAAAAAAATTTCAGATTCGGCCTGGAAAATTCATTTTGGCATGTACTCAGCTCGGGCAGCGCATTTGCAGCGATTTTCACCAAGAGAGCCGAATTTCAAAAAAATTTCAGTTTCGGCCTGGAAAATTCATTTTGGCATGTTCTCAGCTCGGGCAGCGCATTTGCAGCGATTTTCACAAAGAGAGCCCAATTTCAATAAAATTTCAGACTCGGCCTGGAAAATTCATTTTGGCATGTTCTCAGCTCGGGCAGCGCATTTGCAGCGATTTTCACCAAGAGAGCCCAATTTCAAAAAAATTTCAGATTCGGCCTGGAAAATTCATTTTGGCATGTACTCAGCTCGGGCAGCGCATTTGCAGCGATTTTCACCAAGAGAGCCGAATTTATAAAAAATTTCAGATTCGGCCTGGAAAATTCATTTTGGCATGTTCTCACCTCGGGCAGCGCATTTGCAGCGATTTTCACCAAGAGAGCCCAATTTCAAAAAAATTTCAGATTCGGCCTGGAAAATTCATTTTGGCATGTACTCAGCTCGGGCAGCGCATTTGCAGCGATTTTCACCAAGAGAGCCGAAATTATAAAAAATTTCAGATTCGGCCTGGAAAATTCATTTTGGCATGTTCTCAGCTCGGGCAGCGCATTTGCAGCGATTTTCACCAAGAGAGCCGAAATTATAAAAAATTTCAGATTCGGCCTGGAAAATTCATTTTGGCATGTACTCAGCTCGGGCAGCGCATTTGCAGCGATTTTCACCAAGAGAGCCGAATTTATAAAAAATTTCAGATTCGGCCTGGAAAATTCATTTTGGCATGTTCTCACCTCGGGCAGCGCATTTGCAGCGATTTTCACAAAGAGAGCCCAATTTCAATAAAATTTCAGACTCGGCCTGGAAAATTCATTTTGGCATGTACTCAGCTCGGGCAGCGCATTTGCAGCGATTTTCACCAAGAGAGCCCAATTTCAAAAAAATTTCAGATTCGGCCTGAAAAATTCGTTTTGGCATGTTCTCAGCTCGGGCAGCGCATTTGCAGCGATTTTCACAAAGAGAGCCCAATTTCAATAAAATTTCAGACTCGACCTGCAAAATTCATTTTGGCATGTACTCAGCTCGGGCAGCGCATTTGCAGCGATTTTCACCAAGAGAGCCCAATTTCAAAAAAATTTCAGATTCGGCCTGGAAAATTCATTATGGCATGTTCTCAGCTCGGGCAGCGCATTTGCAGCGATTTTCACCAAGAGAGCCGAAATTCAAAAAAATTTCAGATTCGGCCTGGAAAATTCATTTTGGCATGTTCTCAGCTCGGGCAGCGCATTTGCAGCGATTTTCACAAAGAGAGCCCAATTTCAATAAAATTTCAGACTCGGCCTGGAAAATTCATTTTGGCATGTACTCAGCTCGGGCAGCGCATTTGCAGCGATTTTCACCAAGAGAGCCGAATTTCAAAAAAATTTCAGTTTCGGCCTGGAAAATTCATTTTGGCATGTTCTCAGCTCGGGCAGCGCATTTGCAGCGATTTTCACAAAGAGAGCCCAATTTCAATAAAATTTCAGACTCGGCCTGGAAAATTCATTTTGGCATGTACTCAGCTCGGGCAGCGCATTTGCAGCGATTTTCACCAAGAGAGCCCAATTTCAAAAAAATTTCAGATTCGGCCTGAAAAATTCGTTTTGGCATGTTCTCAGCTCGGGCAGCGCATTTGCAGCGATTTTCACAAAGAGAGCCCAATTTCAATAAAATTTCAGACTCGACCTGGAAAATTCATTTTGGCATGTACTCAGCTCGGGCAGCGCATTTGCAGCGATTTTCACCAAGAGAGCCCAATTTCAAAAAAATTTCAGATTCGGCCTGGAAAATTCATTATGGCATGTTCTCAGCTCGGGCAGCGCATTTGCAGCGATTTTCACCAAGAGAGCCGAAATTCAAAAAAATTTCAGATTCGGCCTGGAAAATTCATTTTGGCATGTTCTCAGCTCGGGCAGCGCATTTGCAGCGATTTTCACAAAGAGAGCCCAATTTCAATAAAATTTCAGACTCGGCCTGGAAAATTCATTTTGGCATGTACTCAGCTCGGGCAGCGCATTTGCAGCGATTTTCACCAAGAGAGCCGAATTTCAAAAAAATTTCAGTTTCGGCCTGGAAAATTCATTTTGGCATGTTCTCAGCTCGGGCAGCGCATTTGCAGCGATTTTCACCAAGAGAGCCCAATTTCAAAAAAATTTCAGATTCGGCCTGGAAAATTCATTTTGGCATGTTCTCAGCTCGGGCAGCGCATTTGCAGCGATTTTCACAAAGAGAGCCCAATTTCAATAAAATTTCAGACTCGGCCTGGAAAATTCATTTTGGCATGTACTCAGCTCGGGCAGCGCATTTGCAGCGATTTTCACCAAGAGAGCCGAATTTCAAAAAAATTTCAGTTTCGGCCTGGAAAATTCATTTTGGCATGTTCTCAGCTCGGGCAGCGCATTTGCAGCGATTTTCACCAAGAGAGCCCAATTTCAAAAAAATTTCAGATTCGGCCTGGAAAATTCATTTTGGCATGTACTCAGCTCGGGCAGCGCATTTGCAGCGATTTTCACCAAGAGAGCCGAATTTCAAAAAAATTTCAGTTTCGGCCTGGAAAATTCATTTTGGCATGTTCTCAGCTCGAGCAGCGCATTTGCAGCGATTTTCACAAAGAGAGCCCAATTTCAATAAAATTTCAGACTCGGCCTGAAAATTCATTTTGGCATGTTCTCAGCTCGGGCAGCGCATTTGCAGCGATTTTCACCAAGAGAGCCCAATTTCAAAAAAATTTCAGATTCGGCCCTGAAAATTCATTTTGGCATGTTCTCAGCTCGGGCAGCGCATTTGCAGCGATTTTCACAAAGAGAGCCCAATTTCAATAAAATTTCAGACTCGGCCTGGAAAATTCATTTTGGCATGTTCTCAGCTCGGGCAGCGCATTTGCAGCGATTTTCACCAAGAGAGCCCAATTTCAAAAAAATTTCAGATTCGGCCTGGAAAATTCATTTTGGCATGTTCTCAGGTCGGGCAGCGCATTTGCAGCGATTTTCACCAAGAGAGCCCAATTTCAAAAAAATTTCAGATTCGGCCTGGAAAATTCATTTTGGCATGTTCTCAGCTCGGGCAGCGCATTTGCAGCGATTTTCACCAAGAGAGCCCAATTTCAAAAAAATTTCAGATTCGGCCTGGAAAATTCATTTTGGCATGTTCTCAGCTCGGGCAGCGCATTTGCAGCGATTTTCACAAAGAGAGCCCAATTTCAATAAAATTTCAGACTCGACCTGGAAAATTCATTTTGGCATGTACTCAGCTCGGGCAGCGCATTTGCAGCGATTTTCACCAAGAGAGCCCAATTTCAAAAAAATTTCAGATTCGGCCTGGAAAATTCATTTTGGCATGTTCTCAGCTCGGGCAGCGCATTTGCAGCGATTTTCACCAAGAGAGCCCAATTTCAAAAAAATTTCAGATTCGGCCTGGAAAATTCATTTTGGCATGTTCTCAGCTCGGGCAGCGCATTTGCAGCGATTTTCAGAAAGAGAGCCCAATTTCAATAAAATTTCAGACTCGGCCTGGAAAATTCATTTTGGCATGTACTCAGCTCGGGCAGCGCATTTGCAACGATTTTCACCAAGAGAGCCCAATTTCAAAAAAATTTCAGATTCGGCCTGGAAAATTCATTTTGGCATGTACTCAGCTCGGGCAGCGCATTTGCAGCGATTTTCACCAAGAGAGCCGAATTTATAAAAAATTTCAGATTCGGCCTGGAAAATTCATTTTGGCATGTTCTCAGCTCGGGCAGCGCATTTGCAGCGATTTTCACAAAGAGAGCCCAATTTCAATAAAATTTCAGACTCGGCCTGGAAAATTCGTTTTGGCATGTACTCAGCTCGGGCAGCGCATTTGCAGCGATTTTCACCAAGAGAGCCCAATTTTAAAAAAATTTCAGATTCGGCCTGAAAAATTCGTTTTGGCATGTTCTCAGCTCGGGCAGCGCATTTGCAGCGATTTTCACAAAGAGAGCCCAATTTCAATAAAATTTCAGACTCGACCTGCAAAATTCATTTTGGCATGTACTCAGCTCGGGCAGCGCATTTGCAGCGATTTTCACCAAGAGAGCCCAATTTCAAAAAAATTTCAGATTCGGCCTGGAAAATTCATTATGGCATGTTCTCAGCTCGGGCAGCGCATTTGCAGCGATTTTCACCAAGAGAGCCGAAATTCAAAAAAATTTCAGATTCGGCCTGGAAAATTCATTTTGGCATGTTCTCAGCTCGGGCAGCGCATTTGCAGCGATTTTCACAAAGAGAGCCCAATTTCAATAAAATTTCAGACTCGGCCTGGAAAATTCATTTTGGCATGTACTCAGCTCGGGCAGCGCATTTGCAGCGATTTTCACCAAGAGAGCCGAATTTCAAAAAAATTTCAGTTTCGGCCTGGAAAATTCATTTTGGCATGTTCTCAGCTCGGGCAGCGCATTTGCAGCGATTTTCACCAAGAGAGCCCAATTTCAAAAAAATTTCAGATTCGGCCTGGAAAATTCATTATGGCATGTTCTCAGCTCGGGCAGCGCATTTGCAGCGATTTTCACCAAGAGAGCCGAAATTCAAAAAAATTTCAGATTCGGCCTGGAAAATTCATTTTGGCATGTTCTCAGCTCGGGCAGCGCATTTGCAGCGATTTTCACAAAGAGAGCCCAATTTCAATAAAATTTCAGACTCGGCCTGGAAAATTCATTTTGGCATGTACTCAGCTCGGGCAGCGCATTTGCAGCGATTTTCACCAAGAGAGCCGAATTTCAAAAAAATTTCAGTTTCGGCCTGGAAAATTCATTTTGGCATGTTCTCAGCTCGGGCAGCGCATTTGCAGCGATTTTCACAAAGAGAGCCCAATTTCAATAAAATTTCAGACTCGGCCTGGAAAATTCATTTTGGCATGTACTCAGCTCGGGCAGCGCATTTGCAGCGATTTTCACAAAGAGAGCCCAATTTCAATAAAATTTCAGACTCGGCCTGGAAAATTCATTTTGGCATGTACTCAGCTCGGGCAGCGCATTTGCAGCGATTTTCACCAAGAGAGCCCAATTTCAAAAAAATTTCAGATTCGGCCTGGAAAATTCATTTTGGCATGTTCTCAGCTCGGGCAGCGCATTTGCAGCGATTTTCACCAAGAGAGCCCAATTTCAAAAAAATTTCAGATTCGGCCTGGAAAATTCATTTTGGCATGTACTCAGCTCGGGCAGCGCATTTGCAGCGATTTTCACAAAGAGAGCCCAATTTCAATAAAATTTCAGACTCGGCCTGGAAAATTCATTTTGGCATGTACTCAGCTCGGGCAGCGCATTTGCAGCGATTTTCACCAAGAGAGCCGAATTTCAAAAAAATTTCAGTTTCGGCCTGGAAAATTCATTTTGGCATGTTCTCAGCTCGGGCAGCGCATTTGCAGCGATTTTCACAAAGAGAGCCCAATTTCAATAAAATTTCAGACTCGGCCTGGAAAATTCATTTTGGCATGTACTCAGCTCGGGCAGCGCATTTGCAGCGATTTTCACCAAGAGAGCCCAATTTCAAAAAAATTTCAGATTCGGCCTGGAAAATTCATTTTGGCATGTTCTCAGCTCGGGCAGCGCATTTGCAGCGATTTTCACAAAGAGAGCCCAATTTCAATAAAATTTCAGACTCGGCCTGGAAAATTCATTTTGGCATGTTCTCAGCTCGGGCAGCGCATTTGCAGCGATTTTCACAAAGAGAGCCCAATTTCAAAAAAATTTCAGATTCGGCCTGGAAAATTCATTTTGGCATGTACTCAGCTCGGGCAGCGTATTTGCAGCGATTTTCACCAAGAGAGCCGAATTTCAAAAAAATTTCAGTTTCGGCCTGGAAAATTCATTTTGGCATGTTCTCAGCTCGGGCAGCGCATTTGCAGCGATTTTCACAAAGAGAGCCCAATTTCAATAAAATTTCAGACTCGGCCTGGAAAATTCATTTTGGCATGTTCTCAGCTCGGGCAGCGCATTTGCAGCGATTTTCACAAAGAGAGCCCAATTTCAAAAAAATTTCAGATTCGGCCTGGAAAATTCATTTTGGCATGTACTCAGCTCGGGCAGCGCATTTGCAGCGATTTTCACCAAGAGAGCCGAATTTCAAAAAAATTTCAGTTTCGGCCTGGAAAATTCATTTTGGCATGTTCTCAGCTCGGGCAGCGCATTTGCAGCGATTTTCACAAAGAGAGCCCAATTTCAATAAAATTTCAGACTCGGCCTGGAAAATTCATTTTGGCATGTTCTCAGCTCGGGCAGCGCATTTGCAGCGATTTTCACAAAGAGAGCCCAATTTCAAAAAAATTTCAGATTCGGCCTGGAAAATTCATTTTGGCATGTACTCAGCTCGGGCAGCGCATTTGCAGCGATTTTCACCAAGAGAGCCGAATTTCAAAAAAATTTCAGTTTCGGCCTGGAAAATTCATTTTGGCATGTTCTCAGCTCGGGCAGCGCATTTGCAGCGATTTTCACAAAGAGAGCCCAATTTCAATAAAATTTCAGACTCGGCCTGGAAAATTCATTTTGGCATGTTCTCAGCTCGGGCAGCGCATTTGCAGCGATTTTCACCAAGAGAGCCCAATTTCAAAAAAATTTCAGATTCGGCCTGGAAAATTCATTTTGGCATGTACTCAGCTCGGGCAGCGCATTTGCAGCGATTTTCACCAAGAGGGCCGAATTTATAAAAAATTTCAGATTCGGCCTGGAAAATTCATTTTGGCATGTTCTCACCTCGGGCAGCGCATTTGCAGCGATTTTCACCAAGAGAGCCCAATTTCAAAAAAATTTCAGATTCGGCCTGGAAAATTCATTTTGGCATGTACTCAGCTCGGGCAGCGCATTTGCAGCGATTTTCACCAAGAGAGCCGAATTTATAAAAAATTTCAGATTCGGCCTGGAAAATTCATTTTGGCATGTTCTCAGCTCGGGCAGCGCATTTGCAGCGATTTTCACAAAGAGAGCCCAATTTCAATAAAATTTCAGACTCGGCCTGGAAAATTCATTTTGGCATGTACTCAGCTCGGGCAGCGCATTTGCAGCGATTTTCACCAAGAGAGCCCAATTTCAAAAAAATTTCAGATTCGGCCTGGAAAATTCGTTTTGGCATGTTCTCAGCTCGGGCAGCGCATTTGCAGCGATTTTCACAAAGAGAGCCCAATTTCAATAAAATTTCAGACTCGACCTGGAAAATTCATTTTGGCATGTACTCAGCTCGGGCAGCGCATTTGCAGCGATTTTCACCAAGAGAGCCCAATTTCAAAAAAATTTCAGATTCGGCCTGGAAAATTCATTATGGCATGTTCTCAGCTCGGGCAGCGCATTTGCAGCGATTTTCACAAAGAGAGCCCAATTTCAATAAAATTTCAGATTCGGCCTGGAAAATTCATTTTGGCATGTTCTCAGCTCGGGCAGCGCATTTGCAGCGATTTTCACCAAGAGAGCCCAATTTCAAAAAAATTTCAGATTCGGCCTGGAAAATTCATTTTGGCATGTACTCAGCTCGGGCAGCGCATTTGCAGCGATTTTCACCAAGAGAGCCGAATTTATAAAAAATTTCAGATTCGGCCTGGAAAATTCATTTTGGCATGTTCTCACCTCGGGCAGCGCATTTGCAGCGATTTTCACCAAGAGAGCCCAATTTCAAAAAAATTTCAGATTCGGCCTGGAAAATTCATTTTGGCATGTACTCAGCTCGGGCAGCGCATTTGCAGCGATTTTCACCAAGAGAGCCGAATTTATAAAAAATTTCAGATTCGGCCTGGAAAATTCATTTTGGCATGTTCTCAGCTCGGGCAGCGCATTTGCAGCGATTTTCACAAAGAGAGCCCAATTTCAATAAAATTTCAGACTCGGCCTGGAAAATTCATTTTGGCATGTACTCAGCTCGGGCAGCGCATTTGCAGCGATTTTCACCAAGAGAGCCCAATTTCAAAAAAATTTCAGATTCGGCCTGGAAAATTCGTTTTGGCATTTTCTCAGCTCGGGCAGCGCATTTGCAGCGATTTTCACAAAGAGAGCCCAATTTCAATAAAATTTCAGACTCGACCTGGAAAATTCATTTTGGCATGTACTCAGCTCGGGCAGCGCATTTGCAGCGATTTTCACCAAGAGAGCCCAATTTCAAAAAAATTTCAGATTCGGCCTGGAAAATTCATTATGGCATGTTCTCAGCTCGGGCAGCGCATTTGCAGCGATTTTCACCAAGAGAGCCGAAATTCAAAAAAATTTCAGATTCGGCCTGGAAAATTCATTTTGGCATGTTCTCAGCTCGGGCAGCGCATTTGCAGCGATTTTCACAAAGAGAGCCCAATTTCAATAAAATTTCAGACTCGGCCTGGAAAATTCATTTTGGCATGTACTCAGCTCGGGCAGCGCATTTGCAGCGATTTTCACCAAGAGAGCCGAATTTCAAAAAAATTTCAGTTTCGGCCTGGAAAATTCATTTTGGCATGTTCTCAGCTCGGGCAGCGCATTTGCAGCGATTTTCACCAAGAGAGCCCAATTTCAAAAAAATTTCAGATTCGGCCTGGAAAATTCATTTTGGCATGTACTCAGCTCGGGCAGCGCATTTGCAGCGATTTTCACCAAGAGAGCCGAATTTATAAAAAATTTCAGATTCGGCCTGGAAAATTCATTTTGGCATGTTCTCACCTCGGGCAGCGCATTTGCAGCGATTTTCACCAAGAGAGCCCAATTTCAAAAAAATTTCAGATTCGGCCTGGAAAATTCATTTTGGCATGTACTCAGCTCGGGCAGCGCATTTGCAGCGATTTTCACCAAGAGAGCCGAATTTATAAAAAATTTCAGATTCGGCCTGGAAAATTCATTTTGGCATGTTCTCAGCTCGGGCAGCGCATTTGCAGCGATTTTCACAAAGAGAGCCCAATTTCAATAAAATTTCAGACTCGGCCTGGAAAATTCATTTTGGCATGTACTCAGCTCGGGCAGCGCATTTGCAGCGATTTTCACCAAGAGAGCCCAATTTCAAAAAAATTTCAGATTCGGCCTGGAAAATTCGTTTTGGCATGTTCTCAGCTCGGGCAGCGCATTTGCAGCGATTTTCACAAAGAGAGCCCAATTTCAATAAAATTTCAGACTCGACCTGGAAAATTCATTTTGGCATGTACTCAGCTCGGGCAGCGCATTTGCAGCGATTTTCACCAAGAGAGCCCAATTTCAAAAAAATTTCAGATTCGGCCTGGAAAATTCATTATGGCATGTTCTCACCTCGGGCAGCGCATTTGCAGCGATTTTCACCAAGAGAGCCCAATTTCAAAAAAATTTCAGATTCGGCCTGGAAAATTCATTTTGGCATGTACTCAGCTCGGGCAGCGCATTTGCAGCGATTTTCACCAAGAGAGCCGAATTTATAAAAAATTTCAGATTCGGCCTGGAAAATTCATTTTGGCATGTTCTCAGCTCGGGCAGCGCATTTGCAGCGATTTTCACAAAGAGAGCCCAATTTCAAAAAAATTTCAGATTCGGCCTGGAAAATTCATTTTGGCATGTACTCAGCTCGGGCAGCGCATTTGCAGCGATTTTCACCAAGAGAGCCCAATTTCAAAAAAATTTCAGATTCGGCCTGGAAAATTCGTTTTGGCATGTTCTCAGCTCGGGCAGCGCATTTGCAGCGATTTTCACAAAGAGAGCCCAATTTCAATAAAATTTCAGACTCGACCTGGAAAATTCATTTTGGCATGTACTCAGCTCGGGCAGCGCATTTGCAGCGATTTTCACCAAGAGAGCCCAATTTCAAAAAAATTTCAGATTCGGCCTGGAAAATTCATTATGGCATGTTCTCAGCTCGGGCAGCGCATTTGCAGCGATTTTCACCAAGAGAGCCGAAATTCAAAAAAATTTCAGATTCGGCCTGGAAAATTCATTTTGGCATGTTCTCAGCTCGGGCAGCGCATTTGCTGCGATTTTCACCAACAGAGCCCAATTTCCAAAAAATTTCAGATTCGGCCTGGAAAATTCATTTTGGCATGTTCTCAGCTCGGGCAGCGCATTTGCAGCGATTTTCACCAAGAGAGCCCAATTTCAAAAAAATTTCAGATTCGGCCTGGAAAATTCATTATGGCATGTTCTCAGCTCGGGCAGCGCATTTGCAGCGATTTTCACCAAGAGAGCCGAAATTCAAAAAAATTTCAGATTCGGCCTGGAAAATTCATTTTGGCATGTTCTCAGCTCGGGCAGCGCATTTGCTGCGATTTTCACCAACAGAGCCCAATTTCCAAAAAATTTCAGATTCGGCCTGGAAAATTCATTTTGGCATGTTCTCAGCTCGGGCAGCGCATTTGCAGCGATTTTCACCAAGAGAGCCCAATTTCAAAAAAATTTCAGATTCGGCCTGGAAAATTCATTATGGCATGTTCTCAGCTCGGGCAGCGCATTTGCAGCGATTTTCACCAAGAGAGCCGAAATTCAAAAAAATTTCAGATTCGGCCTGGAAAATTCATTTTGGCATGTTCTCAGCTCGGGCAGCGCATTTGCAGCGATTTTCACAAAGAGAGCCCAATTTCAATAAAATTTCAGACTCGGCCTGGAAAATTCATTTTGGCATGTACTCAGCTCGGGCAGCGCATTTGCAGCGATTTTCACCAAGAGAGCCGAATTTCAAAAAAATTTCAGTTTCGGCCTGGAAAATTCATTTTGGCATGTTCTCAGCTCGGGCAGCGCATTTGCAGCGATTTTCACAAAGAGAGCCCAATTTCAATAAAATTTCAGACTCGGCCTGGAAAATTCATTTTGGCATGTACTCAGCTCGGGCAGCGCATTTGCAGCGATTTTCACCAAGAGAGCCCAATTTCAAAAAAATTTCAGATTCGGCCTGGAAAATTCATTTTGGCATGTTCTCAGCTCGGGCAGCGCATTTGCAGCGATTTTCACCAAGAGAGCCCAATTTCAAAAAAATTTCAGATTCGGCCTGGAAAATTCATTTTGGCATGTACTCAGCTCGGGCAGCGCATTTGCAGCGATTTTCACCAAGAGAGCCGAATTTCAAAAAAATTTCAGTTTCGGCCTGGAAAATTCATTTTGGCATGTTCTCAGCTCGGGCAGCGCATTTGCAGCGATTTTCACAAAGAGAGCCCAATTTCAATAAAATTTCAGACTCGGCCTGGAAAATTCATTTTGGCATGTTCTCAGCTCGGGCAGCGCATTTGCAGCGATTTTCACAAAGAGAGCCCAATTTCAAAAAAATTTCAGATTCGGCCTGGAAAATTCATTTTGGCATGTACTCAGCTCGGGCAGCGCATTTGCAGCGATTTTCACCAAGAGAGCCGAATTTCAAAAAAATTTCAGTTTCGGCCTGGAAAATTCATTTTGGCATGTTCTCAGCTCGGGCAGCGCATTTGCAGCGATTTTCACAAAGAGAGCCCAATTTCAATAAAATTTCAGACTCGGCCTGGAAAATTCATTTTGGCATGTTCTCAGCTCGGGCAGCGCATTTGCAGCGATTTTCACAAAGAGAGCCCAATTTCAATAAAATTTCAGACTCGGCCTGGAAAATTCATTTTGGCATGTTCTCAGCTCGGGCAGCGCATTTGCAGCGATTTTCACAAAGAGAGCCCAATTTCAAAAAAATTTCAGATTCGGCCTGGAAAATTCATTTTGGCATGTACTCAGCTCGGGCAGCGCATTTGCAGCGATTTTCACCAAGAGAGCCGAATTTCAAAAAAATTTCAGTTTCGGCCTGGAAAATTCATTTTGGCATGTTCTCAGCTCGGGCAGCGCATTTGCAGCGATTTTCACAAAGAGAGCCCAATTTCAATAAAATTTCAGACTCGGCCTGGAAAATTCATTTTGGCATGTTCTCAGCTCGGGCAGCGCATTTGCAGCGATTTTCACAAAGAGAGCCCAATTTCAAAAAAATTTCAGATTCGGCCTGGAAAATTCATTTTGGCATGTACTCAGCTCGGGCAGCGCATTTGCAGCGATTTTCACCAAGAGAGCCGAATTTCAAAAAAATTTCAGTTTCGGCCTGGAAAATTCATTTTGGCATGTTCTCAGCTCGGGCAGCGCATTTGCAGCGATTTTCACAAAGAGAGCCCAATTTCAATAAAATTTCAGACTCGGCCTGGAAAATTCATTTTGGCATGTTCTCAGCTCGGGCAGCGCATTTGCAGCGATTTTCACCAAGAGAGCCCAATTTCAAAAAAATTTCAGATTCGGCCTGGAAAATTCATTTTGGCATGTACTCAGCTCGGGCAGCGCATTTGCAGCGATTTTCACCAAGAGAGCCGAATTTATAAAAAATTTCAGATTCGGCCTGGAAAATTCATTTTGGCATGTTCTCACCTCGGGCAGCGCATTTGCAGCGATTTTCACCAAGAGAGCCCAATTTCAAAAAAATTTCAGATTCGGCCTGGAAAATTCATTTTGGCATGTACTCAGCTCGGGCAGCGCATTTGCAGCGATTTTCACCAAGAGAGCCGAATTTATAAAAAATTTCAGATTCGGCCTGGAAAATTCATTTTGGCATGTTCTCAGCTCGGGCAGCGCATTTGCAGCGATTTTCACAAAGAGAGCCCAATTTCAATAAAATTTCAGACTCGGCCTGGAAAATTCATTTTGGCATGTACTCAGCTCGGGCAGCGCATTTGCAGCGATTTTCACCAAGAGAGCCCAATTTCAAAAAAATTTCAGATTCGGCCTGGAAAATTCGTTTTGGCATGTTCTCAGCTCGGGCAGCGCATTTGCAGCGATTTTCACAAAGAGAGCCCAATTTCAATAAAATTTCAGACTCGACCTGGAAAATTCATTTTGGCATGTACTCAGCTCGGGCAGCGCATTTGCAGCGATTTTCACCAAGAGAGCCCAATTTCAAAAAAATTTCAGATTCGGCCTGGAAAATTCATTATGGCATGTTCTCAGCTCGGGCAGCGCATTTGCAGCGATTTTCACAAAGAGAGCCCAATTTCAATAAAATTTCAGACTCGGCCTGGAAAATTCATTTTGGCATGTTCTCAGCTCGGGCAGCGCATTTGCAGCGATTTTCACCAAGAGAGCCCAATTTCAAAAAAATTTCAGATTCGGCCTGGAAAATTCATTTTGGCATGTTCTCAGCTCGGGCAGCGCATTTGCAGCGATTTTCACAAAGAGAGCCCAATTTCAATAAAATTTCAGACTCGGCCTGGAAAATTCATTTTGGCATGTTCTCAGCTCGGGCAGCGCATTTGCTGCGATTTTCACCAACAGAGCCCAATTTCCAAAAAATTTCAGATTCGGCCTGGAAAATTCATTTTGGCATGTTCTCAGCTCGGGCAGCGCATTTGCAGCGATTTTCACCAAGAGAGCCCAATTTCAAAAAAATTTCAGATTCGGCCTGGAAAATTCATTATGGCATGTTCTCAGCTCGGGCAGCGCATTTGCAGCGATTTTCACCAAGAGAGCCGAAATTCAAAAAAATTTCAGATTCGGCCTGGAAAATTCATTTTGGCATGTTCTCAGCTCGGGCAGCGCATTTGCTGCGATTTTCACCAACAGAGCCCAATTTCCAAAAAATTTCAGATTCGGCCTGGAAAATTCATTTTGGCATGTTCTCAGCTCGGGCAGCGCATTTGCAGCGATTTTCACCAAGAGAGCCCAATTTCAAAAAAATTTCAGATTCGGCCTGGAAAATTCATTATGGCATGTTCTCAGCTCGGGCAGCGCATTTGCAGCGATTTTCACCAAGAGAGCCGAAATTCAAAAAAATTTCAGATTCGGCCTGGAAAATTCATTTTGGCATGTTCTCAGCTCGGGCAGCGCATTTGCAGCGATTTTCACAAAGAGAGCCCAATTTCAATAAAATTTCAGACTCGGCCTGGAAAATTCATTTTGGCATGTACTCAGCTCGGGCAGCGCATTTGCAGCGATTTTCACCAAGAGAGCCGAATTTCAAAAAAATTTCAGTTTCGGCCTGGAAAATTCATTTTGGCATGTTCTCAGCTCGGGCAGCGCATTTGCAGCGATTTTCACAAAGAGAGCCCAATTTCAATAAAATTTCAGACTCGGCCTGGAAAATTCATTTTGGCATGTACTCAGCTCGGGCAGCGCATTTGCAGCGATTTTCACCAAGAGAGCCCAATTTCAAAAAAATTTCAGATTCGGCCTGGAAAATTCATTTTGGCATGTTCTCAGCTCGGGCAGCGCATTTGCAGCGATTTTCACCAAGAGAGCCCAATTTCAAAAAAATTTCAGATTCGGCCTGGAAAATTCATTTTGGCATGTACTCAGCTCGGGCAGCGCATTTGCAGCGATTTTCACCAAGAGAGCCCAATTTCAAAAAAATTTCAGTTTCGGCCTGGAAAATTCATTTTGGCATGTTCTCAGCTCGGGCAGCGCATTTGCAGCGATTTTCACAAAGAGAGCCCAATTTCAATAAAATTTCAGACTCGGCCTGGAAAATTCATTTTGGCATGTTCTCAGCTCGGGCAGCGCATTTGCAGCGATTTTCACAAAGAGAGCCCAATTTCAAAAAAATTTCAGATTCGGCCTGGAAAATTCATTTTGGCATGTACTCAGCTCGGGCAGCGCATTTGCAGCGATTTTCACCAAGAGAGCCGAATTTCAAAAAAATTTCAGTTTCGGCCTGGAAAATTCATTTTGGCATGTACTCAGCTCGGGCAGCGCATTTGCAGCGATTTTCACCAAGAGAGCCCAATTTCAAAAAAATTTCAGATTCGGCCTGGAAAATTCGTTTTGGCATGTTCTCAGCTCGGGCAGCGCATTTGCAGCGATTTTCACAAAGAGAGCCCAATTTCAATAAAATTTCAGACTCGACCTGGAAAATTCATTTTGGCATGTACTCAGCTCGGGCAGCGCATTTGCAGCGATTTTCACCAAGAGAGCCCAATTTCAAAAAAATTTCAGATTCGGCCTGGAAAATTCATTATGGCATGTTCTCAGCTCGGGCAGCGCATTTGCAGCGATTTTCACAAAGAGAGCCCAATTTCAATAAAATTTCAGACTCGGCCTGGAAAATTCATTTTGGCATGTTCTCAGCTCGGGCAGCGCATTTGCAGCGATTTTCACCAAGAGAGCCCAATTTCAAAAAAATTTCAGATTCGGCCTGGAAAATTCATTTTGGCATGTACTCAGCTCGGGCAGCGCATTTGCAGCGATTTTCACCAAGAGAGCCGAATTTATAAAAAATTTCAGATTCGGCCTGGAAAATTCATTTTGGCATGTTCTCACCTCGGGCAGCGCATTTGCAGCGATTTTCACCAAGAGAGCCCAATTTCAAAAAAATTTCAGATTCGGCCTGGAAAATTCATTTTGGCATGTACTCAGCTCGGGCAGCGCATTTGCAGCGATTTTCACCAAGAGAGCCGAATTTATAAAAAATTTCAGATTCGGCCTGGAAAATTCATTTTGGCATGTTCTCAGCTCGGGCAGCGCATTTGCAGCGATTTTCACAAAGAGAGCCCAATTTCAATAAAATTTCAGACTCGGCCTGGAAAATTCATTTTGGCATGTACTCAGCTCGGGCAGCGCATTTGCAGCGATTTTCACCAAGAGAGCCCAATTTCAAAAAAATTTCAGATTCGGCCTGGAAAATTCGTTTTGGCATTTTCTCAGCTCGGGCAGCGCATTTGCAGCGATTTTCACAAAGAGAGCCCAATTTCAATAAAATTTCAGACTCGACCTGGAAAATTCATTTTGGCATGTACTCAGCTCGGGCAGCGCATTTGCAGCGATTTTCACCAAGAGAGCCCAATTTCAAAAAAATTTCAGATTCGGCCTGGAAAATTCATTATGGCATGTTCTCAGCTCGGGCAGCGCATTTGCAGCGATTTTCACCAAGAGAGCCGAAATTCAAAAAAATTTCAGATTCGGCCTGGAAAATTCATTTTGGCATGTTCTCAGCTCGGGCAGCGCATTTGCAGCGATTTTCACAAAGAGAGCCCAATTTCAATAAAATTTCAGACTCGGCCTGGAAAATTCATTTTGGCATGTACTCAGCTCGGGCAGCGCATTTGCAGCGATTTTCACCAAGAGAGCCGAATTTCAAAAAAATTTCAGTTTCGGCCTGGAAAATTCATTTTGGCATGTTCTCAGCTCGGGCAGCGCATTTGCAGCGATTTTCACCAAGAGAGCCCAATTTCAAAAAAATTTCAGATTCGGCCTGGAAAATTCATTTTGGCATGTACTCAGCTCGGGCAGCGCATTTGCAGCGATTTTCACCAAGAGAGCCGAATTTATAAAAAATTTCAGATTCGGCCTGGAAAATTCATTTTGGCATGTTCTCAGCTCGGGCAGCGCATTTGCAGCGATTTTCACAAAGAGAGCCCAATTTCAATAAAATTTCAGACTCGGCCTGGAAAATTCATTTTGGCATGTACTCAGCTCGGGCAGCGCATTTGCAGCGATTTTCACCAAGAGAGCCCAATTTCAAAAAAATTTCAGATTCGGCCTGGAAAATTCGTTTTGGCATTTTCTCAGCTCGGGCAGCGCATTTGCAGCGATTTTCACAAAGAGAGCCCAATTTCAATAAAATTTCAGACTCGACCTGGAAAATTCATTTTGGCATGTACTCAGCTCGGGCAGCGCATTTGCAGCGATTTTCACCAAGAGAGCCCAATTTCAAAAAAATTTCAGATTCGGCCTGGAAAATTCATTATGGCATGTTCTCAGCTCGGGCAGCGCATTTGCAGCGATTTTCACCAAGAGAGCCGAAATTCAAAAAAATTTCAGATTCGGCCTGGAAAATTCATTTTGGCATGTTCTCAGCTCGGGCAGCGCATTTGCAGCGATTTTCACAAAGAGAGCCCAATTTCAATAAAATTTCAGACTCGGCCTGGAAAATTCATTTTGGCATGTACTCAGCTCGGGCAGCGCATTTGCAGCGATTTTCACCAAGAGAGCCGAATTTCAAAAAAATTTCAGTTTCGGCCTGGAAAATTCATTTTGGCATGTTCTCAGCTCGGGCAGCGCATTTGCAGCGATTTTCACCAAGAGAGCCCAATTTCAAAAAAATTTCAGATTCGGCCTGGAAAATTCATTTTGGCATGTACTCAGCTCGGGCAGCGCATTTGCAGCGATTTTCACCAAGAGAGCCGAATTTATAAAAAATTTCAGATTCGGCCTGGAAAATTCATTTTGGCGTGTTCTCAGCTCGGGCAGCGCATTTGCAGCGATTTTCACAAAGAGAGCCCAATTTCAATAAAATTTCAGACTCGGCCTGGAAAATTCATTTTGGCATGTACTCAGCTCGGGCAGCGCATTTGCAGCGATTTTCACCAAGAGAGCCCAATTTCAAAAAAATTTCAGATTCGGCCTGGAAAATTCATTTTGGCATGTTCTCAGCTCGGGCAGCGCATTTGCAGCGATTTTCACCAAGAGAGCCCAATTTCAAAAAAATTTCAGATTCGGCCTGGAAAATTCATTTTGGCATGTACTCAGCTCGGGCAGCGCATTTGCAGCGATTTTCACCAAGAGAGCCCAATTTCAAAAAAATTTCAGTTTCGGCCTGGAAAATTCATTTTGGCATGTTCTCAGCTCGGGCAGCGCATTTGCAGCGATTTTCACAAAGAGAGCCCAATTTCAATAAAATTTCAGACTCGGCCTGGAAAATTCATTTTGGCATGTTCTCAGCTCGGGCAGCGCATTTGCAGCGATTTTCACAAAGAGAGCCCAATTTCAAAAAAATTTCAGATTCGGCCTGGAAAATTCATTTTGGCATGTACTCAGCTCGGGCAGCGCATTTGCAGCGATTTTCACCAAGAGAGCCGAATTTCAAAAAAATTTCAGTTTCGGCCTGGAAAATTCATTTTGGCATGTACTTAGCTCGGGCAGCGCATTTGCAGCGATTTTCACCAAGAGAGCCCAATTTCAAAAAAATTTCAGATTCGGCCTGGAAAATTCGTTTTGGCATGTTCTCAGCTCGGGCAGCGCATTTGCAGCGATTTTCACAAAGAGAGCCCAATTTCAATAAAATTTCAGACTCGACCTGGAAAATTCATTTTGGCATGTACTCAGCTCGGGCAGCGCATTTGCAGCGATTTTCACCAAGAGAGCCCAATTTCAAAAAAATTTCAGATTCGGCCTGGAAAATTCATTATGGCATGTTCTCAGCTCGGGCAGCGCATTTGCAGCGATTTTCACAAAGAGAGCCCAATTTCAATAAAATTTCAGACTCGGCCTGGAAAATTCATTTTGGCATGTTCTCAGCTCGGGCAGCGCATTTGCAGCGATTTTCACCAAGAGAGCCCAATTTCAAAAAAATTTCAGATTCGGCCTGGAAAATTCATTTTGGCATGTACTCAGCTCGGGCAGCGCATTTGCAGCGATTTTCACCAAGAGAGCCGAATTTATAAAAAATTTCAGATTCGGCCTGGAAAATTCATTTTGGCATGTTCTCACCTCGGGCAGCGCATTTGCAGCGATTTTCACCAAGAGAGCCCAATTTCAAAAAAATTTCAGATTCGGCCTGGAAAATTCATTTTGGCATGTACTCAGCTCGGGCAGCGCATTTGCAGCGATTTTCACCAAGAGAGCCGAATTTATAAAAAATTTCAGATTCGGCCTGGAAAATTCATTTTGGCATGTTCTCAGCTCGGGCAGCGCATTTGCAGCGATTTTCACAAAGAGAGCCCAATTTCAATAAAATTTCAGACTCGGCCTGGAAAATTCATTTTGGCATGTACTCAGCTCGGGCAGCGCATTTGCAGCGATTTTCACCAAGAGAGCCCAATTTCAAAAAAATTTCAGATTCGGCCTGGAAAATTCGTTTTGGCATTTTCTCAGCTCGGGCAGCGCATTTGCAGCGATTTTCACAAAGAGAGCCCAATTTCAATAAAATTTCAGACTCGACCTGGAAAATTCATTTTGGCATGTACTCAGCTCGGGCAGCGCATTTGCAGCGATTTTCACCAAGAGAGCCCAATTTCAAAAAAATTTCAGATTCGGCCTGGAAAATTCATTATGGCATGTTCTCAGCTCGGGCAGCGCATTTGCAGCGATTTTCACCAAGAGAGCCGAAATTCAAAAAAATTTCAGATTCGGCCTGGAAAATTCATTTTGGCATGTTCTCAGCTCGGGCAGCGCATTTGCAGCGATTTTCACAAAGAGAGCCCAATTTCAATAAAATTTCAGACTCGGCCTGGAAAATTCATTTTGGCATGTACTCAGCTCGGGCAGCGCATTTGCAGCGATTTTCACCAAGAGAGCCGAATTTCAAAAAAATTTCAGTTTCGGCCTGGAAAATTCATTTTGGCATGTTCTCAGCTCGGGCAGCGCATTTGCAGCGATTTTCACCAAGAGAGCCCAATTTCAAAAAAATTTCAGATTCGGCCTGGAAAATTCATTTTGGCATGTACTCAGCTCGGGCAGCGCATTTGCAGCGATTTTCACCAAGAGAGCCGAATTTATAAAAAATTTCAGATTCGGCCTGGAAAATTCATTTTGGCATGTTCTCAGCTCGGGCAGCGCATTTGCAGCGATTTTCACAAAGAGAGCCCAATTTCAATAAAATTTCAGACTCGGCCTGGAAAATTCATTTTGGCATGTACTCAGCTCGGGCAGCGCATTTGCAGCGATTTTCACCAAGAGAGCCGAATTTCAAAAAAATTTCAGTTTCGGCCTGGAAAATTCATTTTGGCATGTTCTCAGCTCGGGCAGCGCATTTGCAGCGATTTTCACCAAGAGAGCCCAATTTCAAAAAAATTTCAGATTCGGCCTGGAAAATTCATTTTGGCATGTACTCAGCTCGGGCAGCGCATTTGCAGCGATTTTCACCAAGAGAGCCGAATTTATAAAAAATTTCAGATTCGGCCTGGAAAATTCATTTTGGCATGTTCTCAGCTCGGGCAGCGCATTTGCAGCGATTTTCACAAAGAGAGCCCAATTTCAATAAAATTTCAGACTCGGCCTGGAAAATTCATTTTGGCATGTACTCAGCTCGGGCAGCGCATTTGCAGCGATTTTCACCAAGAGAGCCCAATTTCAAAAAAATTTCAGATTCGGCCTGGAAAATTCGTTTTGGCATGTTCTCAGCTCGGGCAGCGCATTTGCAGCGATTTTCACAAAGAGAGCCCAATTTCAATAAAATTTCAGACTCGACCTGGAAAATTCATTTTGGCATGTACTCAGCTCGGGCAGCGCATTTGCAGCGATTTTCACCAAGAGAGCCCAATTTCAAAAAAATTTCAGATTCGGCCTGGAAAATTCATTATGGCATGTTCTCAGCTCGGGCAGCGCATTTGCAGCGATTTTCACAAAGAGAGCCCAATTTCAATAAAATTTCAGACTCGGCCTGGAAAATTCATTTTGGCATGTTCTCAGCTCGGGCAGCGCATTTGCAGCGATTTTCACAAAGAGAGCCCAATTTCAAAAAAATTTCAGATTCGGCCTGGAAAATTCATTTTGGCATGTACTCAGCTCGGGCAGCGCATTTGCAGCGATTTTCACCAAGAGAGCCCAATTTCAAAAAAATTTCAGATTCGGCCTGGAAAATTCGTTTTGGCATGTTCTCAGCTCGGGCAGCGCATTTGCAGCGATTTTCACAAAGAGAGCCCAATTTCAATAAAATTTCAGACTCGACCTGGAAAATTCATTTTGGCATGTACTCAGCTCGGGCAGCGCATTTGCAGCGATTTTCACCAAGAGAGCCCAATTTCAAAAAAATTTCAGATTCGGCCTGGAAAATTCATTATGGCATGTTCTCAGCTCGGGCAGCGCATTTGCAGCGATTTTCACCAAGAGAGCCGAAATTCAAAAAAATTTCAGATTCGGCCTGGAAAATTCATTTTGGCATGTTCTCAGCTCGGGCAGCGCATTTGCTGCGATTTTCACCAACAGAGCCCAATTTCCAAAAAATTTCAGATTCGGCCTGGAAAATTCATTTTGGCATGTTCTCAGCTCGGGCAGCGCATTTGCAGCGATTTTCACCAAGAGAGCCCAATTTCAAAAAAATTTCAGATTCGGCCTGGAAAATTCATTATGGCATGTTCTCAGCTCGGGCAGCGCATTTGCAGCGATTTTCACCAAGAGAGCCGAAATTCAAAAAAATTTCAGATTCGGCCTGGAAAATTCATTTTGGCATGTTCTCAGCTCGGGCAGCGCATTTGCTGCGATTTTCACCAACAGAGCCCAATTTCCAAAAAATTTCAGATTCGGCCTGGAAAATTCATTTTGGCATGTTCTCAGCTCGGGCAGCGCATTTGCAGCGATTTTCACCAAGAGAGCCCAATTTCAAAAAAATTTCAGATTGGGCCTGGAAAATTCATTTTGGCATGTTCTCAGCTCGGGCAGCGCATTTGAAGCGATTTTCACCAAGAGAGCCCAATTTCAAAAAAATTTCAGATTCGGCCTGGAAAATTCATTTTGGCATGTTCTCAGCTCGGGCAGCGCATTTGCAGCGATTTTCACCAAGAGAGCCCAATTTCAAAAAAATTTCAGACTCGGCCTGGAAAATTCATTTTGGCATGTTCTCAGCTCGGGCAGCGCATTTGCAGCGATTTTCACCAAGAGAGCCCAATTTCAAAAAAATTTCAGATTCGGCCTGGAAAATTCATTTTGGCATGTTCTCAGCTCGGGCAGCGAATTTGCAGCGATTTTCACCAAGAGAGCCCAATTTCAAAAAAATTTCAGACTCGGCCTGGAAAATTCATTTTGGCATGTTCTCAGCTCGGGCAGCGCATTTGCAGCGATTTTCACCAAGAGAGCCCAATTTCAAAAAAATTTCAGATTCGGCCTGGAAAATTCATTATGGCATGTTCTCAGCTCGGGCAGCGCATTTGCAGCGATTTTCACCAAGAGAGCCCAATTTCAAAAAAATTTCAGATTCGGCCTGGAAAATTCATTTTGGCATGTACTCAGCTCGGGCAGCGCATTTGCAGCGATTTTCACCAAGAGAGCCCAATTTCAAAAAAATTTCAGTTTCGGCCTGGAAAATTCATTTTGGCATGTTCTCAGCTCGGGCAGCGCATTTGCAGCGATTTTCACAAAGAGAGCCCAATTTCAATAAAATTTCAGACTCGGCCTGGAAAATTCATTTTGGCATGTTCTCAGCTCGGGCAGCGCATTTGCAGCGATTTTCACCAAGAGAGCCCAATTTCAAAAAAATTTCAGATTCGGCCTGGAAAATTCATTATGGCATGTTCTCAGCTCGGGCAGCGCATTTGCAGCGATTTTCACCAAGAGAGCCGAAATTCAAAAAAATTTCAGATTCGGCCTGGAAAATTCATTTTGGCATGTTCTCAGCTCGGGCAGCGCATTTGCTGCGATTTTCACCAACAGAGCCCAATTTCCAAAAAATTTCAGATTCGGCCTGGAAAATTCATTTTGGCATGTTCTCAGCTCGGGCAGCGCATTTGCAGCGATTTTCACCAAGAGAGCCCAATTTCAAAAAAATTTCAGATTCGGCCTGGAAAATTCATTATGGCATGTTCTCAGCTCGGGCAGCGCATTTGCAGCGATTTTCACCAAGAGAGCCGAAATTCAAAAAAATTTCAGATTCGGCCTGGAAAATTCATTTTGGCATGTTCTCAGCTCGGGCAGCGCATTTGCAGCGATTTTCACAAAGAGAGCCCAATTTCAATAAAATTTCAGACTCGGCCTGGAAAATTCATTTTGGCATGTACTCAGCTCGGGCAGCGCATTTGCAGCGATTTTCACCAAGAGAGCCGAATTTCAAAAAAATTTCAGTTTCGGCCTGGAAAATTCATTTTGGCATGTTCTCAGCTCGGGCAGCGCATTTGCAGCGATTTTCACAAAGAGAGCCCAATTTCAATAAAATTTCAGACTCGGCCTGGAAAATTCATTTTGGCATGTACTCAGCTCGGGCAGCGCATTTGCAGCGATTTTCACCAAGAGAGCCGAATTTCAAAAAAATTTCAGATTCGGCCTGGAAAATTCATTTTGGCATGTTCTCAGCTCGGGCAGCGCATTTGCAGCGATTTTCACCAAGAGAGCCCAATTTCAAAAAAATTTCAGATTCGGCCTGGAAAATTCATTTTGGCATGTACTCAGCTCGGGCAGCGCATTTGCAGCGATTTTCACCAAGAGAGCCGAATTTCAAAAAAATTTCAGTTTCGGCCTGGAAAATTCATTTTGGCATGTTCTCAGCTCGGGCAGCGCATTTGCAGCGATTTTCACAAAGAGAGCCCAATTTCAATAAAATTTCAGACTCGGCCTGGAAAATTCATTTTGGCATGTTCTCAGCTCGGGCAGCGCATTTGCAGCGATTTTCACAAAGAGAGCCCAATTTCAAAAAAATTTCAGATTCGGCCTGGAAAATTCATTTTGGCATGTACTCAGCTCGGGCAGCGCATTTGCAGCGATTTTCACCAAGAGAGCCGAATTTCAAAAAAATTTCAGTTTCGGCCTGGAAAATTCATTTTGGCATGTTCTCAGCTCGGGCAGCGCATTTGCAGCGATTTTCACAAAGAGAGCCCAATTTCAATAAAATTTCAGACTCGGCCTGGAAAATTCATTTTGGCATGTTCTCAGCTCGGGCAGCGCATTTGCAGCGATTTTCACAAAGAGAGCCCAATTTCAAAAAAATTTCAGATTCGGCCTGGAAAATTCATTTTGGCATGTACTCAGCTCGGGCAGCGCATTTGCAGCGATTTTCACCAAGAGAGCCGAATTTCAAAAAAATTTCAGTTTCGGCCTGGAAAATTCATTTTGGCATGTTCTCAGCTCGGGCAGCGCATTTGCAGCGATTTTCACAAAGAGAGCCCAATTTCAATAAAATTTCAGACTCGGCCTGGAAAATTCATTTTGGCATGTTCTCAGCTCGGGCAGCGCATTTGCAGCGATTTTCACCAACAGAGCCCAATTTCAAAAAAATTTCAGATTCGGCCTGGAAAATTCATTTTGGCATGTACTCAGCTCGGGCAGCGCATTTGCAGCGATTTTCACGAAGAGAGCCGAATTTATAAAAAATTTCAGATTCGGCCTGGAAAATTCATTTTGGCATGTTCTCACCTCGGGCAGCGCATTTGCAGCGATTTTCACCAAGAGAGCCCAATTTCAAAAAAATTTCAGATTCGGCCTGGAAAATTCATTTTGGCATGTACTCAGCTCGGGCAGCGCATTTGCAGCGATTTTCACCAAGAGAGCCGAATTTATAAAAAATTTCAGATTCGGCCTGGAAAATTCATTTTGGCATGTTCTCAGCTCGGGCAGCGCATTTGCAGCGATTTTCACAAAGAGAGCCCAATTTCAATAAAATTTCAGACTCGGCCTGGAAAATTCATTTTGGCATGTACTCAGCTCGGGCAGCGCATTTGCAGCGATTTTCACCAAGAGAGCCCAATTTCAAAAAAATTTCAGATTCGGCCTGGAAAATTCGTTTTGGCATTTTCTCAGCTCGGGCAGCGCATTTGCAGCGATTTTCACAAAGAGAGCCCAATTTCAATAAAATTTCAGACTCGACCTGGAAAATTCATTTTGGCATGTACTCAGCTCGGGCAGCGCATTTGCAGCGATTTTCACCAAGAGAGCCCAATTTCAAAAAAATTTCAGATTCGGCCTGGAAAATTCATTTTGGCATGTACTCAGCTCAAGCAGCGCATTTGCAGCGATTTTCACCAAGAGAGCCGAATTTCAAAAAAATTTCAGTTTCGGCCTGGAAAATTCATTTTGGCATGTTCTCAGCTCGGGCAGCGCATTTGCAGCGATTTTCACCAAGAGAGCCCAATTTCAAAAAAATTTCAGATTCGGCCTGGAAAATTCATTTTGGCATGTACTCAGCTCGGGCAGCGCATTTGCAGCGATTTTCACCAAGAGAGCCGAATTTATAAAAAATTTCAGATTCGGCCTGGAAAATTCATTTTGGCATGTTCTCACCTCGGGCAGCGCATTTGCAGCGATTTTCACCAAGAGAGCCCAATTTCAAAAAAATTTCAGATTCGGCCTGGAAAATTCATTTTGGCATGTAGTCAGCTCGGGCAGCGCATTTGCAGCGATTTTCACCAAGAGAGCCGAATTTATAAAAAATTTCAGATTCGACCTGGAAAATTCATTTTGGCATGTACTCAGCTCGGGCAGCGCATTTGCAGCGATTTTCACCAAGAGAGCCCAATTTCAAAAAAATTTCAGATTCGGCCTGGAAAATTCATTATGGCATGTTCTCAGCTCGGGCAGCGCATTTGCAGCGATTTTCACCAAGAGAGCCGAAATTCAAAAAAATTTCAGATTCGGCCTGGAAAATTCATTTTGGCATGTTCTCAGCTCGGGCAGCGCATTTGCAGCGATTTTCACAAAGAGAGCCCAATTTCAATAAAATTTCAGACTCGGCCTGGAAAATTCATTTTGGCATGTACTCAGCTCGGGCAGCGCATTTGCAGCGATTTTCACCAAGAGAGCCCAATTTCAATAAAATTTCAGACTCGGCCTGGAAAATTCATTTTGGCATGTACTCAGCTCAAGCAGCGCATTTGCAGCGATTTTCACCAAGAGAGCCGAATTTCAAAAAAAAATCAGTTTCGGCCTGGAAAATTCATTTTGGCATGTTCTCAGCTCGGGCAGCGCATTTGCAGCGATTTTCACCAAGAGAGCCCAATTTCAAAAAAATTTCAGATTCGGCCTGGAAAATTCATTTTGGCATGTACTCAGCTCGGGCAGCGCATTTGCAGCGATTTTCACCAAGAGAGCCGAATTTATAAAAAATTTCAGATTCGGCCTGGAAAATTCATTTTGGCATGTTCTCACCTCGGGCAGCGCATTTGCAGCGATTTTCACCAAGAGAGCCCAATTTCAAAAAAATTTCAGATTCGGCCTGGAAAATTCATTTTGGCATGTACTCAGCTCGGGCAGCGCATTTGCAGCGATTTTCACCAAGAGAGCCGAATTTATAAAAAATTTCAGATTCGGCCTGGAAAATTCATTTTGGCATGTTCTCAGCTCGGGCAGCGCATTTGCAGCGATTTTCACAAAGAGAGCCCAATTTCAATAAAATTTCAGACTCGGCCTGGAAAATTCATTTTGGCATGTACTCAGCTCGGGCAGCGCATTTGCAGCGATTTTCACCAAGAGAGCCCAATTTCAAAAAAATTTCAGATTCGGCCTGGAAAATTCATTATGGCATGTTCTCAGCTCGGGCAGCGCATTTGCAGCGATTTTCACAAAGAGAGCCCAATTTCAATAAAATTTCAGACTCGGCCTGGAAAATTCATTTTGGCATGTTCTCAGCTCGGGCAGCGCATTTGCAGCGATTTTCACAAAGAGAGCCCAATTTCAAAAAAATTTCAGATTCGGCCTGGAAAATTCATTTTGGCATGTACTCAGCTCGGGCAGCGCATTTGCAGCGATTTTCACCAAGAGAGCCCAATTTCAAAAAAATTTCAGATTCGGCCTGGAAAATTCGTTTTGGCATGTTCTCAGCTCGGGCAGCGCATTTGCAGCGATTTTCACAAAGAGAGCCCAATTTCAATAAAATTTCAGACTCGACCTGGAAAATTCATTTTGGCATGTACTCAGCTCGGGCAGCGCATTTGCAGCGATTTTCACCAAGAGAGCCCAATTTCAAAAAAATTTCAGATTCGGCCTGGAAAATTCATTATGGCATGTTCTCAGCTCGGGCAGCGCATTTGCAGCGATTTTCACCAAGAGAGCCGAAATTCAAAAAAATTTCAGATTCGGCCTGGAAAATTCATTTTGGCATGTTCTCAGCTCGGGCAGCGCATTTGCTGCGATTTTCACCAACAGAGCCCAATTTCCAAAAAATTTCAGATTCGGCCTGGAAAATTCATTTTGGCATGTTCTCAGCTCGGGCAGCGCATTTGCAGCGATTTTCACCAAGAGAGCCCAATTTCAAAAAAATTTCAGATTCGGCCTGGAAAATTCATTATGGCATGTTCTGAGCTCGGGCAGCGCATTTGCAGCGATTTTCACCAAGAGAGCCGAAATTCAAAAAAATTTCAGATTCGGCCTGGAAAATTCATTTTGGCATGTTCTCAGCTCGGGCAGCGCATTTGCTGCGATTTTCACCAACAGAGCCCAATTTCCAAAAAATTTCAGATTCGGCCTGGAAAATTCATTTTGGCATGTTCTCAGCTCGGGCAGCGCATTTGCAGCGATTTTCACCAAGAGAGCCCAATTTCAAAAAAATTTCAGATTCGGCCTGGAAAATTCATTATGGCATGTTCTCAGCTCGGGCAGCGCATTTGCAGCGATTTTCACCAAGAGAGCCGAAATTAAAAAAAAAATTTCAGATTCGGCCTGGAAAATTCATTTTGGCATGTTCTCAGCTCGGGCAGCGCATTTGCAGCGATTTTCACAAAGAGAGCCCAATTTCAATAAAATTTCAGACTCGGCCTGGAAAATTCATTTTGGCATGTACTCAGCTCGGGCAGCGCATTTGCAGCGATTTTCACCAAGAGAGCCGAATTTCAAAAAAATTTCAGTTTCGGCCTGGAAAATTCATTTTGGCATGTTCTCAGCTCGGGCAGCGCATTTGCAGCGATTTTCACAAAGAGAGCCCAATTTCAATAAAATTTCAGACTCGGCCTGGAAAATTCATTTTGGCATGTACTCAGCTCGGGCAGCGCATTTGCAGCGATTTTCACCAAGAGAGCCCAATTTCAAAAAAATTTCAGATTCGGCCTGGAAAATTCATTTTGGCATGTTCTCAGCTCGGGCAGCGCATTTGCAGCGATTTTCACCAAGAGAGCCCAATTTCAAAAAAATTTCAGATTCGGCCTGGAAAATTCATTTTGGCATGTACTCAGCTCGGGCAGCGCATTTGCAGCGATTTTCACCAAGAGAGCCGAATTTCAAAAAAATTTCAGTTTCGGCCTGGAAAATTCATTTTGGCATGTACTCAGCTCGGGCAGCGCATTTGCAGCGATTTTCACAAAGAGAGCCCAATTTCAATAAAATTTCAGACTCGGCCTGGAAAATTCATTTTGGCATGTTCTCAGCTCGGGCAGCGCATTTGCAGCGATTTTCACAAAGAGAGCCCAATTTCAAAAAAATTTCAGATTCGGCCTGGAAAATTCATTTTGGCATGTACTCAGCTCGGGCAGCGCATTTGCAGCGATTTTCACCAAGAGAGCCGAATTTCAAAAAAATTTCAGTTTCGGCCTGGAAAATTCATTTTGGCATGTTCTCAGCTCGGGCAGCGCATTTGCAGCGATTTTCACAAAGAGAGCCCAATTTCAATAAAATTTCAGACTCGGCCTGGAAAATTCATTTTGGCATGTTCTCAGCTCGGGCAGCGCATTTGCAGCGATTTTCACAAAGAGAGCCCAATTTCAAAAAAATTTCAGATTCGGCCTGGAAAATTCATTTTGGCATGTACTCAGCTCGGGCAGCGCATTTGCAGCGATTTTCACCAAGAGAGCCGAATTTCAAAAAAATTTCAGTTTCGGCCTGGAAAATTCATTTTGGCATGTTCTCAGCTCGGGCAGCGCATTTGCAGCGATTTTCACAAAGAGAGCCCAATTTCAATAAAATTTCAGACTCGGCCTGGAAAATTCATTTTGGCATGTTCTCAGCTCGGGCAGCGCATTTGCAGCGATTTTCACCAAGAGAGCCCAATTTCAAAAAAATTTCAGATTCGGCCTGGAAAATTCATTTTGGCATGTACTCAGCTCGGGCAGCGCATTTGCAGCGATTTTCACCAAGAGAGCCGAATTTATAAAAAATTTCAGATTCGGCCTGGAAAATTCATTTTGGCATGTTCTCACCTCGGGCAGCGCATTTGCAGCGATTTTCACCAAGAGAGCCCAATTTCAAAAAAATTTCAGATTCGGCCTGGAAAATTCATTTTGGCATGTACTCAGCTCGGGCAGCGCATTTGCAGCGATTTTCACCAAGAGAGCCGAATTTCAAAAAAATTTCAGATTCGGCCTGGAAAATTCATTTTGGCATGTTCTCAGCTCGGGCAGCGCATTTGCAGCGATTTTCACAAAGAGAGCCCAATTTCAATAAAATTTCAGACTCGGCCTGGAAAATTCATTTTGGCATGTTCTCAGCTCGGGCAGCGCATTTGCAGCGATTTTCACAAAGAGAGCCCAATTTCAAAAAAATTTCAGATTCGGCCTGGAAAATTCATTTTGGCATGTACTCAGCTCGGGCAGCGCATTTGCAGCGATTTTCACCAAGAGAGCCGAATTTCAAAAAAATTTCAGTTTCGGCCTGGAAAATTCATTTTGGCATGTTCTCAGCTCGGGCAGCGCATTTGCAGCGATTTTCACAAAGAGAGCCCAATTTCAATAAAATTTCAGACTCGGCCTGGAAAATTCATTTTGGCATGTTCTCAGCTCGGGCAGCGCATTTGCAGCGATTTTCACAAAGAGAGCCCAATTTCAAAAAAATTTCAGATTCGGCCTGGAAAATTCATTTTGGCATGTACTCAGCTCGGGCAGCGCATTTGCAGCGATTTTCACCAAGAGAGCCGAATTTCAAAAAAATTTCAGTTTCGGCCTGGAAAATTCATTTTGGCATGTTCTCAGCTCGGGCAGCGCATTTGCAGCGATTTTCACAAAGAGAGCCCAATTTCAATAAAATTTCAGACTCGGCCTGGAAAATTCATTTTGGCATGTTCTCAGCTCGGGCAGCGCATTTGCAGCGATTTTCACCAAGAGAGCCCAATTTCAAAAAAATTTCAGATTCGGCCTGGAAAATTCATTTTGGCATGTACTCAGCTCGGGCAGCGCATTTGCAGCGATTTTCACCAAGAGAGCCGAATTTATAAAAAATTTCAGATTCGGCCTGGAAAATTCATTTTGGCATGTTCTCACCTCGGGCAGCGCATTTGCAGCGATTTTCACCAAGAGAGCCCAATTTCAAAAAAATTTCAGATTCGGCCTGGAAAATTCATTTTGGCATGTACTCAGCTCGGGCAGCGCATTTGCAGCGATTTTCACCAAGAGAGCCGAATTTATAAAAAATTTCAGATTCGGCCTGGAAAATTCATTTTGGCATGTTCTCAGCTCGGGCAGCGCATTTGCAGCGATTTTCACAAAGAGAGCCCAATTTCAATAAAATTTCAGACTCGGCCTGGAAAATTCATTTTGGCATGTACTCAGCTCGGGCAGCGCATTTGCAGCGATTTTCACCAAGAGAGCCCAATTTCAAAAAAATTTCAGATTCGGCCTGGAAAATTCGTTTTGGCATGTTCTCAGCTCGGGCAGCGCATTTGCAGCGATTTTCACAAAGAGAGCCCAATTTCAATAAAATTTCAGACTCGACCTGGAAAATTCATTTTGGCATGTACTCAGCTCGGGCAGCGCATTTGCAGCGATTTTCACCAAGAGAGCCCAATTTCAAAAAAATTTCAGATTCGGCCTGGAAAATTCATTATGGCATGTTCTCAGCTCGGGCAGCGCATTTGCAGCGATTTTCACAAAGAGAGCCCAATTTCAATAAAATTTCAGACTCGGCCTGGAAAATTCATTTTGGCATGTTCTCAGCTCGGGCAGCGCATTTGCAGCTATTTTCACCAAGAGAGCCCAATTTCAAAAAAATTTCAGATTCGGCCTGGAAAATTCATTTTGGCATGTACTCAGCTCGGGCAGCGCATTTGCAGCGATTTTCACCAAGAGAGCCGAATTTATAAAAAATTTCAGATTCGGCCTGGAAAATTCATTTTGGCATGTTCTCACCTCGGGCAGCGCATTTGCAGCGATTTTCACCAAGAGAGCCCAATTTCAAAAAAATTTCAGATTCGGCCTGGAAAATTCATTTTGGCATGTTCTCACCTCGGGCAGCGCATTTGCAGCGATTTTCACCAAGAGAGCCGAATTTCAAAAAAATTTCAGTTTCGGCCTGGAAAATTCATTTTGGCATGTTCTCAGCTCGGGCAGCGCATTTGCAGCGATTTTCACAAAGAGAGCCCAATTTCAATAAAATTTCAGACTCGGCCTGGAAAATTCATTTTGGCATGTTCTCAGCTCGGGCAGCGCATTTGCAGCGATTTTCACCAAGAGAGCCCAATTTCAAAAAAATTTCAGATTCGGCCTGGAAAATTCATTTTGGCATGTACTCAGCTCGGGCAGCGCATTTGCAGCGATTTTCACCAAGAGAGCCGAATTTATAAAAAATTTCAGATTCGGCCTGGAAAATTCATTTTGGCATGTTCTCACCTCGGGCAGCGCATTTGCAGCGATTTTCACCAAGAGAGCCCAATTTCAAAAAAATTTCAGATTCGGCCTGGAAAATTCATTTTGGCATGTACTCAGCTCGGGCAGCGCATTGGCAGCGATTTTCACCAAGAGAGCCGAATTTATAAAAAATTTCAGATTCGGCCTGGAAAATTCATTTTGGCATGTTCTCAGCTCGGGCAGCGCATTTGCAGCGATTTTCACCAAGAGAGCCGAATTTATAAAAAATTTCAGATTCGGCATGGAAAATTCATTTTGGCATGTTCTCAGCTCGGGCAGCGCATTTGTAGCGATTTTCACCAACAGAGCCGAATTTCAAAAAAATTTCAGATTCGGCCTGGAAAATTCATTTTGGCATGTTCTCAGCTCGGGCAGCGCATTTGCTGCGATTTTCACCAACAGAGCCCAATTTCCAAAAAATTTCAGATTCGGCCTGGAAAATTCATTTTGGCATGTTCTCAGCTCGGGCAGCGCATTTGCAGCGATTTTCACCAAGAGAGCCGAATTTATAAAAAATTTCAGATTCGGCATGAAAAATTCATTTTGGCATGTTCTCAGCTCGGGCAGCGCATTTGCAGCGATTTTCACCAAGAGAGCCCAATTTCAAAAAAATTTCAGATTCGGCCTGGAAAATTCATTTTGGCATGTTCTCAGCTCGGGCAGCGCATTTGCAGCGATTTTCACCAAGAGAGCCCAATTTCAAAAAAATTTCAGATTCGGCCTGGAAAATTCATTTTGGCATGTACTCAGCTCGGGCAGCGCATTTGCAGCGATTTTCACCAAGAGAGCCCAATTTCAAAAAAATTTCAGATTCGGCCTGGAAAATTCGTTTTGGCATGTTCTCAGCTCGGGCAGCGCATTTGCAGCGATTTTCACAAAGAGAGCCCAATTTCAATAAAATTTCAGACTCGACCTGGAAAATTCATTTTGGCATGTACTCAGCTCGGGCAGCGCATTTGCAGCGATTTTCACCAAGAGAGCCCAATTTCAAAAAAATTTCAGATTCGGCCTGGAAAATTCATTATGGCATGTTCTCAGCTCGGGCAGCGCATTTGCAGCGATTTTCACAAAGAGAGCCCAATTTCAATAAAATTTCAGACTCGGCCTGGAAAATTCATTTTGGCATGTTCTCAGCTCGGGCAGCGCATTTGCAGCGATTTTCACCAAGAGAGCCCAATTTCAAAAAAATTTCAGATTCGGCCTGGAAAATTCATTTTGGCATGTACTCAGCTCGGGCAGCGCATTGGCAGCGATTTTCACCAAGAGAGCCGAATTTATAAAAAATTTCAGATTCGGCCTGGAAAATTCATTTTGGCATGTTCTCAGCTCGGGCAGCGCATTTGCAGCGATTTTCACCAAGAGAGCCGAATTTATAAAAAATTTCAGATTCGGCATGGAAAATTCATTTTGGCATGTTCTCAGCTCGGGCAGCGCATTTGTAGCGATTTTCACCAACAGAGCCGAATTTCAAAAAAATTTCAGATTCGGCCTGGAAAATTCATTTTGGCATGTTCTCAGCTCGGGCAGCGCATTTGCAGCGATTTTCACCAAGAGAGCCGAATTTATAAAAAATTTCAGATTCGGCATGAAAAATTCATTTTGGCATGTTCTCAGCTCGGGCAGCGCATTTGCAGCGATTTTCACCAAGAGAGCCCAATTTCAAAAAAATTTCAGATTCGGCCTGGAAAATTCATTTTGGCATGTTCTCAGCTCGGGCAGCGCATTTGCAGCGATTTTCACCAAGAGAGCCCAATTTCAAAAAAATTTCAGATTCGGCCTGGAAAATTCATTTTGGCATGTACTCAGCTCGGGCAGCGCATTTGCAGCGATTTTCACCAAGAGAGCCCAATTTCAAAAAAATTTCAGATTCGGCCTGGAAAATTCGTTTTGGCATGTTCTCAGCTCGGGCAGCGCATTTGCAGCGATTTTCACAAAGAGAGCCCAATTTCAATAAAATTTCAGACTCGACCTGGAAAATTCATTTTGGCATGTACTCAGCTCGGGCAGCGCATTTGCAGCGATTTTCACCAAGAGAGCCCAATTTCAAAAAAATTTCAGATTCGGCCTGGAAAATTCATTATGGCATGTTCTCAGCTCGGGCAGCGCATTTGCAGCGATTTTCACAAAGAGAGCCCAATTTCAATAAAATTTCAGACTCGGCCTGGAAAATTCATTTTGGCATGTTCTCAGCTCGGGCAGCGCATTTGCAGCGATTTTCACCAAGAGAGCCCAATTTCAAAAAAATTTCAGATTCGGCCTGGAAAATTCATTTTGGCATGTACTCAGCTCGGGCAGCGCATTTGCAGCGATTTTCACCAAGAGAGCCGAATTTATAAAAAATTTCAGATTCGGCCTGGAAAATTCATTTTGGCATGTTCTCACCTCGGGCAGCGCATTTGCAGCGATTTTCACCAAGAGAGCCCAATTTCAAAAAAATTTCAGATTCGGCCTGGAAAATTCATTTTGGCATGTACTCAGCTCGGGCAGCGCATTTGCAGCGATTTTCACCAAGAGAGCCGAATTTATAAAAAATTTCAGATTCGGCCTGGAAAATTCATTTTGGCATGTTCTCAGCTCGGGCAGCGCATTTGCAGCGATTTTCACAAAGAGAGCCCAATTTCAATAAAATTTCAGACTCGACCTGGAAAATTCATTTTGGCATGTACTCAGCTCGGGCAGCGCATTTGCAGCGATTTTCACCAAGAGAGCCCAATTTCAAAAAAATTTCAGATTCGGCCTGGAAAATTCGTTTTGGCATGTTCTCAGCTCGGGCAGCGCATTTGCAGCGATTTTCACAAAGAGAGCCCAATTTCAATAAAATTTCAGACTCGACCTGGAAAATTCATTTTGGCATGTACTCAGCTCGGGCAGCGCATTTGCAGCGATTTTCACCAAGAGAGCCCAATTTCAAAAAAATTTCAGATTCGGCCTGGAAAATTCATTATGGCATGTTCTCAGCTCGGGCAGCGCATTTGCAGCGATTTTCACAAAGAGAGCCCAATTTCAATAAAATTTCAGACTCGGCCTGGAAAATTCATTTTGGCATGTTCTCAGCTCGGGCAGCGCATTTGCAGCGATTTTCACCAAGAGAGCCCAATTTCAATAAAATTTCAGACTCGGCCTGGAAAATTCATTTTGGCATGTTCTCAGCTCGGGCAGCGCATTTGCAGCGATTTTCACCAAGAGAGCCCAATTTCAAAAAAATTTCAGATTCGGCCTGGAAAATTCATTTTGGCATGTACTCAGCTCGGGCAGCGCATTTGCAGCGATTTTCACCAAGAGAGCCGAATTTATAAAAAATTTCAGATTCGGCCTGGAAAATTCATTTTGGCATGTTCTCACCTCGGGCAGCGCATTTGCAGCGATTTTCACCAAGAGAGCCCAATTTCAAAAAAATTTCAGATTCGGCCTGGAAAATTCATTTTGGCATGTACTCAGCTCGGGCAGCGCATTTGCAGCGATTTTCACCAAGAGAGCCGAATTTATAAAAAATTTCAGATTCGGCCTGGAAAATTCATTTTGGCATGTTCTCAGCTCGGGCAGCGCATTTGCAGCGATTTTCACAAAGAGAGCCCAATTTCAATAAAATTTCAGACTCGGCCTGGAAAATTCATTTTGGCATGTACTCAGCTCGGGCAGCGCATTTGCAGCGATTTTCACCAAGAGAGCCCAATTTCAAAAAAATTTCAGATTCGGCCTGGAAAATTCGTTTTGGCATGTTCTCAGCTCGGGCAGCGCATTTGCAGCGATTTTCACAAAGAGAGCCCAATTTCAATAAAATTTCAGACTCGACCTGGAAAATTCATTTTGGCATGTACTCAGCTCGGGCAGCGCATTTGCAGCGATTTTCACCAAGAGAGCCCAATTTCAAAAAAATTTCAGATTCGGCCTGGAAAATTCATTATGGCATGTTCTCAGCTCGGGCAGCGCATTTGCAGCGATTTTCACCAAGAGAGCCCAATTTCAAAAAAATTTCAGATTCGGCCTGGAAAATTCGTTTTGGCATGTTCTCAGCTCGGGCAGCGCATTTGCAGCGATTTTCACAAAGAGAGCCCAATTTCAATAAAATTTCAGACTCGACCTGGAAAATTCATTTTGGCATGTACTCAGCTCGGGCAGCGCATTTGCAGCGATTTTCACCAAGAGAGCCGAATTTCAAAAAAATTTCAGTTTCGGCCTGGAAAATTCATTTTGGCATGTTCTCAGCTCGGGCAGCGCATTTGCAGCGATTTTCACAAAGAGAGCCCAATTTCAATAAAATTTCAGACTCGGCCTGGAAAATTCATTTTGGCATGTACTCAGCTCGGGCAGCGCATTTGCAGCGATTTTCACCAAGAGAGCCCAATTTCAAAAAAATTTCAGATTCGGCCTGGAAAATTCATTTTGGCATGTTCTCAGCTCGGGCAGCGCATTTGCAGCGATTTTCACCAAGAGAGCCCAATTTCAAAAAAATTTCAGATTCGGCCTGGAAAATTCATTTTGGCATGTACTCAGCTCGGGCAGCGCATTTGCAGCGATTTTCACCAAGAGAGCCGAATTTCAAAAAAATTTCAGTTTCGGCCTGGAAAATTCATTTTGGCATGTTCTCAGCTCGGGCAGCGCATTTGCAGCGATTTTCACAAAGAGAGCCCAATTTCAATAAAATTTCAGACTCGGCCTGGAAAATTCATTTTGGCATGTACTCAGCTCGGGCAGCGCATTTGCAGCGATTTTCACCAAGAGAGCCGAATTTCAAAAAAATTTCAGTTTCGGCCTGGAAAATTCATTTTGGCATGTTCTCAGCTCGGGCAGCGCATTTGCAGCGATTTTCACAAAGAGAGCCCAATTTCAATAAAATTTCAGACTCGGCCTGGAAAATTCATTTTGGCATGTACTCAGCTCGGGCAGCGCATTTGCAGCGATTTTCACCAAGAGAGCCCAATTTCAAAAAAATTTCAGATTCGGCCTGGAAAATTCATTTTGGCATGTTCTCAGCTCGGGCAGCGCATTTGCAGCGATTTTCACCAAGAGAGCCCAATTTCAAAAAAATTTCAGATTCGGCCCTGAAAATTCATTTTGGCATGTTCTCAGCTCGGGCAGCGCATTTGCAGCGATTTTCACAAAGAGAGCCCAATTTCAATAAAATTTCAGACTCGGCCTGGAAAATTCATTTTGGCATGTTCTCAGCTCGGGCAGCGCATTTGCAGCGATTTTCACCAAGAGAGCCCAATTTCAAAAAAATTTCAGATTCGGCCTGGAAAATTCATTTTGGCATGTACTCAGCTCGGGCAGCGCATTTGCAGCGATTTTCACCAAGAGAGCCGAATTTCAAAAAAATTTCAGTTTCGGCCTGGAAAATTCATTTTGGCATGTTCTCAGCTCGGGCAGCGCATTTGCAGCGATTTTCACAAAGAGAGCCCAATTTCAATAAAATTTCAGACTCGGCCTGGAAAATTCATTTTGGCATGTTCTCAGCTCGGGCAGCGCATTTGCAGCGATTTTCACCAAGAGAGCCCAATTTCAAAAAAATTTCAGATTCGGCCTGGAAAATTCATTTTGGCATGTACTCAGCTCGGGCAGCGCATTTGCAGCGATTTTCACCAAGAGAGCCGAATTTATAAAAAATTTCAGATTCGGCCTGGAAAATTCATTTTGGCATGTTCTCACCTCGGGCAGCGCATTTGCAGCGATTTTCACCAAGAGAGCCCAATTTCAAAAAAATTTCAGATTCGGCCTGGAAAATTCATTTTGGCATGTACTCAGCTCGGGCAGCGCATTGGCAGCGATTTTCACCAAGAGAGCCGAATTTATAAAAAATTTCAGATTCGGCCTGGAAAATTCATTTTGGCATGTTCTCAGCTCGGGCAGCGCATTTGCAGCGATTTTCACCAAGAGAGCCGAATTTATAAAAAATTTCAGATTCGGCATGGAAAATTCATTTTGGCATGTTCTCAGCTCGGGCAGCGCATTTGTAGCGATTTTCACCAACAGAGCCGAATTTCAAAAAAATTTCAGATTCGGCCTGGAAAATTCATTTTGGCATGTTCTCAGCTCGGGCAGCGCATTTGCTGCGATTTTCACCAACAGAGCCCAATTTCCAAAAAATTTCAGATTCGGCCTGGAAAATTCATTTTGGCATGTTCTCAGCTCGGGCAGCGCATTTGCAGCGATTTTCACCAAGAGAGCCGAATTTATAAAAAATTTCAGATTCGGCATGAAAAATTCATTTTGGCATGTTCTCAGCTCGGGCAGCGCATTTGCAGCGATTTTCACCAAGAGAGCCCAATTTCAAAAAAATTTCAGATTCGGCCTGGAAAATTCATTTTGGCATGTTCTCAGCTCGGGCAGCGCATTTGCAGCGATTTTCACCAAGAGAGCCCAATTTCAAAAAAATTTCAGATTCGGCCTGGAAAATTCATTTTGGCATGTACTCAGCTCGGGCAGCGCATTTGCAGCGATTTTCAAAAAGAGAGCCGAATTTCAAAAAAATTTCAGTTTCGGCCTGGAAAATTCATTTTGGCATGTTCTCAGCTCGGGCAGCGCATTTGCAGCGATTTTCACAAAGAGAGCCCAATTTCAATAAAATTTCAGACTCGGCCTGGAAAATTCATTTTGGCATGTTCTCAGCTCGGGCAGCGCATTTGCAGCGATTTTCACCAAGAGAGCCCAATTTCAAAAAAATTTCAGATTCGGCCCTGAAAATTCATTTTGGCATGTTCTCAGCTCGGGCAGCGCATTTGCAGCGATTTTCACAAAGAGAGCCCAATTTCAATAAAATTTCAGACTCGGCCTGGAAAATTCATTTTGGCATGTTCTCAGCTCGGGCAGCGCATTTGCAGCGATTTTCACCAAGAGAGCCCAATTTCAAAAAAATTTCAGATTCGGCCTGGAAAATTCATTTTGGCATGTACTCAGCTCGGGCAGCGCATTTGCAGCGATTTTCACCAAGAGAGCCGAATTTCAAAAAAATTTCAGTTTCGGCCTGGAAAATTCATTTTGGCATGTTCTCAGCTCGGGCAGCGCATTTGCAGCGATTTTCACAAAGAGAGCCCAATTTCAATAAAATTTCAGACTCGGCCTGGAAAATTCATTTTGGCATGTTCTCAGCTCGGGCAGCGCATTTGCAGCGATTTTCACCAAGAGAGCCCAATTTCAAAAAAATTTCAGATTCGGCCTGGAAAATTCATTTTGGCATGTACTCAGCTCGGCCAGCGCATTTGCAGCGATTTTCACCAAGAGAGCCGAATTTATAAAAAATTTCAGATTCGGCCTGGAAAATTCATTTTGGCATGTTCTCACCTCGGGCAGCGCATTTGCAGCGATTTTCACCAAGAGAGCCCAATTTCAAAAAAATTTCAGATTCGGCCTGGAAAATTCATTTTGGCATGTACTCAGCTCGGGCAGCGCATTTGCAGCGATTTTCACCAAGAGAGCCGAAATTATAAAAAATTTCAGATTCGGCCTGGAAAATTCATTTTGGCATGTTCTCAGCTCGGGCAGCGCATTTGCAGCGATTTTCACCAAGAGAGCCGAATTTATAAAAAATTTCAGATTCGGCATGGAAAATTCATTTTGGCATGTTCTCAGCTCGGGCAGCGCATTTGTAGCGATTTTCACCAACAGAGCCGAATTTCAAAAAAATTTCAGATTCGGCCTGGAAAATTCATTTTGGCATGTTCTCAGCTCGGGCAGCGCATTTGCAGCGATTTTCACCAAGAGAGCCGAATTTATAAAAAATTTCAGATTCGGCATGGAAAATTCATTTTGGCATGTTCTCAGCTCGGGCAGCGCATTTGTAGCGATTTTCACCAACAGAGCCGAATTTCAAAAAAATTTCAGATTCGGCCTGGAAAATTCATTTTGGCATGTTCTCAGCTCGGGCAGCGCATTTGCTGCGATTTTCACCAACAGAGCCCAATTTCCAAAAAATTTCAGATTCGGCCTGGAAAATTCATTTTGGCATGTTCTCAGCTCGGGCAGCGCATTTGCAGCGATTTTCACCAAGAGAGCCGAATTTATAAAAAATTTCAGATTCGGCATGGAAAATTCATTTTGGCATGTTCTCAGCTCGGGCAGCGCATTTGTAGCGATTTTCACCAACAGAGCCGAATTTCAAAAAAATTTCAGATTCGGCCTGGAAAATTCATTTTGGCATGTTCTCAGCTCGGGCAGCGCATTTGCTGCGATTTTCACCAACAGAGCCCAATTTCCAAAAAATTTCAGATTCGGCCTGGAAAATTCATTTTGGCATGTTCTCAGCTCGGGCAGCGCATTTGCAGCGATTTTCACCAAGAGAGCCCAATTTCAAAAAAATTTCAGATTCGGCCTGGAAAATTCATTATGGCATGTTCTCAGCTCGGGCAGCGCATTTGCAGCGATTTTCACCAAGAGAGCCGAAATTCAAAAAAATTTCAGATTCGGCCTGGAAAATTCATTTTGGCATGTTCTCAGCTCGGGCAGCGCATTTGCAGCGATTTTCACAAAGAGAGCCCAATTTCAATAAAATTTCAGACTCGGCCTGGAAAATTCATTTTGGCATGTACTCAGCTCGGGCAGCGCATTTGCAGCGATTTTCACCAAGAGAGCCGAATTTCAAAAAAATTTCAGTTTCGGCCTGGAAAATTCATTTTGGCATGTTCTCAGCTCGGGCAGCGCATTTGCAGCGATTTTCACAAAGAGAGCCCAATTTCAATAAAATTTCAGACTCGGCCTGGAAAATTCATTTTGGCATGTACTCAGCTCGGGCAGCGCATTTGCAGCGATTTTCACCAAGAGAGCCCAATTTCAAAAAAATTTCAGATTCGGCCTGGAAAATTCATTTTGGCATGTTCTCAGCTCGGGCAGCGCATTTGCAGCGATTTTCACCAAGAGAGCCCAATTTCAAAAAAATTTCAGATTCGGCCTGGAAAATTCATTTTGGCATGTACTCAGCTCGGGCAGCGCATTTGCAGCGATTTTCACCAAGAGAGCCGAATTTCAAAAAAATTTCAGTTTCGGCCTGGAAAATTCATTTTGGCATGTTCTCAGCTCGGGCAGCGCATTTGCAGCGATTTTCACAAAGAGAGCCCAATTTCAATAAAATTTCAGACTCGGCCTGGAAAATTCATTTTGGCATGTTCTCAGCTCGGGCAGCGCATTTGCAGCGATTTTAACCAAGAGAGCCCAATTTCAAAAAAATTTCAGATTCGGCCTGGAAAATTCATTTTGGCATGTACTCAGCTCGGGCAGCGCATTTGCAGCGATTTTCACCAAGAGAGCCGAATTTATAAAAAATTTCAGATTCGGCCTGGAAAATTCATTTTGGCATGTTCTCACCTCGGGCAGCGCATTTGCAGCGATTTTCACCAAGAGAGCCCAATTTCAAAAAAATTTCAGATTCGGCCTGGAAAATTCATTTTGGCATGTACTCAGCTCGGGCAGCGCATTTGCAGCGATTTTCACCAAGAGAGCCGAATTTATAAAAAATTTCAGATTCGGCCTGGAAAATTCATTTTGGCATGTTCTCAGCTCGGGCAGCGCATTTGCAGCGATTTTCACAAAGAGAGCCCAATTTCAATAAAATTTCAGACTCGGCCTGGAAAATTCATTTTGGCATGTACTCAGCTCGGGCAGCGCATTTGCAGCGATTTTCACCAAGAGAGCCCAATTTCAAAAAAATTTCAGATTCGGCCTGGAAAATTCGTTTTGGCATGTTCTCAGCTCGGGCAGCGCATTTGCAGCGATTTTCACAAAGAGAGCCCAATTTCAATAAAATTTCAGACTCGACCTGGAAAATTCATTTTGGCATGTACTCAGCTCGGGCAGCGCATTTGCAGCGATTTTCACCAAGAGAGCCCAATTTCAAAAAAATTTCAGATTCGGCCTGGAAAATTCATTATGGCATGTTCTCAGCTCGGGCAGCGCATTTGCAGCGATTTTCACCAAGAGAGCCGAAATTCAAAAAAATTTCAGATTCGGCCTGGAAAATTCATTTTGGCATGTTCTCAGCTCGGGCAGCGCATTTGCAGCGATTTTCACAAAGAGAGCCCAATTTCAATAAAATTTCAGACTCGGCCTGGAAAATTCATTTTGGCATGTACTCAGCTCGGGCAGCGCATTTGCAGCGATTTTCACCAAGAGAGCCGAATTTCAAAAAAATTTCAGTTTCGGCCTGGAAAATTCATTTTGGCATGTTCTCAGCTCGGGCAGCGCATTTGCAGCGATTTTCACAAAGAGAGCCCAATTTCAATAAAATTTCAGACTCGGCCTGGAAAATTCATTTTGGCATGTACTCAGCTCGGGCAGCGCATTTGCAGCGATTTTCACCAAGAGAGCCCAATTTCAAAAAAATTTCAGATTCGGCCTGGAAAATTCATTTTGGCATGTTCTCAGCTCGGGCAGCGCATTTGCAGCGATTTTCACCAAGAGAGCCCAATTTCAAAAAAATTTCAGATTCGGCCTGGAAAATTCATTTTGGCATGTACTCAGCTCGGGCAGCGCATTTGCAGCGATTTTCACCAAGAGAGCCGAATTTCAAAAAAATTTCAGTTTCGGCCTGGAAAATTCATTTTGGCATGTTCTCAGCTCGGGCAGCGCATTTGCAGCGATTTTCACAAAGAGAGCCCAATTTCAATAAAATTTCAGACTCGGCCTGGAAAATTCATTTTGGCATGTTCTCAGCTCGGGCAGCGCATTTGCAGCGATTTTAACCAAGAGAGCCCAATTTCAAAAAAATTTCAGATTCGGCCTGGAAAATTCATTTTGGCATGTACTCAGCTCGGGCAGCGCATTTGCAGCGATTTTCACCAAGAGAGCCGAATTTATAAAAAATTTCAGATTCGGCCTGGAAAATTCATTTTGGCATGTTCTCACCTCGGGCAGCGCATTTGCAGCGATTTTCACCAAGAGAGCCCAATTTCAAAAAAATTTCAGATTCGGCCTGGAAAATTCATTTTGGCATGTACTCAGCTCGGGCAGCGCATTTGCAGCGATTTTCACCAAGAGAGCCGAATTTATAAAAAATTTCAGATTCGGCCTGGAAAATTCATTTTGGCATGTTCTCAGCTCGGGCAGCGCATTTGCAGCGATTTTCACAAAGAGAGCCCAATTTCAATAAAATTTCAGACTCGGCCTGGAAAATTCATTTTGGCATGTACTCAGCTCGGGCAGCGCATTTGCAGCGATTTTCACCAAGAGAGCCCAATTTCAAAAAAATTTCAGATTCGGCCTGGAAAATTCGTTTTGGCATGTTCTCAGCTCGGGCAGCGCATTTGCAGCGATTTTCACAAAGAGAGCCCAATTTCAATAAAATTTCAGACTCGACCTGGAAAATTCATTTTGGCATGTACTCAGCTCGGGCAGCGCATTTGCAGCGATTTTCACCAAGAGAGCCCAATTTCAAAAAAATTTCAGATTCGGCCTGGAAAATTCATTATGGCATGTTCTCAGCTCGGGCAGCGCATTTGCAGCGATTTTCACCAAGAGAGCCGAATTTCAAAAAAATTTCAGTTTCGGCCTGGAAAATTCATTTTGGCATGTTCTCAGCTCGGGCAGCGCATTTGCAGCGATTTTCACAAAGAGAGCCCAATTTCAATAAAATTTCAGACTCGGCCTGGAAAATTCATTTTGGCATGTACTCAGCTCGGGCAGCGCATTTGCAGCGATTTTCACCAAGAGAGCCCAATTTAAAAAAAATTTCAGATTCGGCCTGGAAAATTCATTTTGGCATGTTCTCAGCTCGGGCAGCGCATTTGCAGCGATTTTCACCAAGAGAGCCCAATTTCAAAAAAATTTCAGTTTCGGCCTGGAAAATTCATTTTGGCATGTTCTCAGCTCGGGCAGCGCATTTGCAGCGATTTTCACAAAGAGAGCCCAATTTCAATAAAATTTCAGACTCGGCCTGGAAAATTCATTTTGGCATGTTCTCAGCTCGGGCAGCGCATTTGCAGCGATTTTCACCAAGAGAGCCCAATTTCAAAAAAATTTCAGATTCGGCCTGGAAAATTCATTTTGGCATGTACTCAGCTCGGGCAGCGCATTTGCAGCGATTTTCACCAAGAGAGCCGAATTTATAAAAAATTTCAGATTCGGCCTGGAAAATTCATTTTGGCATGTTCTCACCTCGGGCAGCGCATTTGCAGCGATTTTCACCAAGAGAGCCCAATTTCAAAAAAATTTCAGATTCGGCCTGGAAAATTCATTTTGGCATGTACTCAGCTCGGGCAGCGCATTGGCAGCGATTTTCACCAAGAGAGCCGAATTTATAAAAAATTTCAGATTCGGCCTGGAAAATTCATTTTGGCATGTTCTCAGCTCGGGCAGCGCATTTGCAGCGATTTTCACCAAGAGAGCCGAATTTATAAAAAATTTCAGATTCGGCATGGAAAATTCATTTTGGCATGTTCTCAGCTCGGGCAGCGCATTTGTAGCGATTTTCACCAACAGAGCCGAATTACAAAAAAATTTCAGATTCGGCCTGGAAAATTCATTTTGGCATGTTCTCAGCTCGGGCAGCGCATTTGCTGCGATTTTCACCAACAGAGCCCAATTTCCAAAAAATTTCAGATTCGGCCTGGAAAATTCATTTTGGCATGTTCTCAGCTCGGGCAGCGCATTTGCAGCGATTTTCACCAAGAGAGCCGAATTTATAAAAAATTTCAGATTCGGCATGAAAAATTCATTTTGGCATGTTCTCAGCTCGGGCAGCGCATTTGCAGCGATTTTCACCAAGAGAGCCCAATTTCAAAAAAATTTCAGATTCGGCCTGGAAAATTCATTTTGGCATGTTCTCAGCTCGGGCAGCGCATTTGCAGCGATTTTCACCAAGAGAGCCCAATTTCAAAAAAATTTCAGATTCGGCCTGGAAAATTCATTTTGGCATGTTCTCAGCTCGGGCAGCGCATTTGCAGCGATTTTCAAAAAGAGAGCCGAATTTCAAAAAAATTTCAGTTTCGGCCTGGAAAATTCATTTTGGCATGTTCTCAGCTCGGGCAGCGCATTTGCAGCGATTTTCACAAAGAGAGCCCAATTTCAATAAAATTTCAGACTCGGCCTGGAAAATTCATTTTGGCATGTTCTCAGCTCGGGCAGCGCATTTGCAGCGATTTTCACCAAGAGAGCCCAATTTCAAAAAAATTTCAGATTCGGCCCTGAAAATTCATTTTGGCATGTTCTCAGCTCGGGCAGCGCATTTGCAGCGATTTTCACAAAGAGAGCCCAATTTCAATAAAATTTCAGACTCGGCCTGGAAAATTCATTTTGGCATGTTCTCAGCTCGGGCAGCGCATTTGCAGCGATTTTCACCAAGAGAGCCCAATTTCAAAAAAATTTCAGATTCGGCCTGGAAAATTCATTTTGGCATGTACTCAGCTCGGGCAGCGCATTTGCAGCGATTTTCACCAAGAGAGCCGAATTTCAAAAAAATTTCAGTTTCGGCCTGGAAAATTCATTTTGGCATGTTCTCAGCTCGGGCAGCGCATTTGCAGCGATTTTCACAAAGAGAGCCCAATTTCAATAAAATTTCAGACTCGGCCTGGAAAATTCATTTTGGCATGTTCTCAGCTCGGGCAGCGCATTTGCAGCGATTTTCACCAAGAGAGCCCAATTTCAAAAAAATTTCAGATTCGGCCTGGAAAATTCATTTTGGCATGTACTCAGCTCGGGCAGCGCATTTGCAGCGATTTTCACCAAGAGAGCCGAATTTATAAAAAATTTCAGATTCGGCCTGGAAAATTCATTTTGGCATGTTCTCACCTCGGGCAGCGCATTTGCAGCGATTTTCACCAAGAGAGCCCAATTTCAAAAAAATTTCAGATTCGGCCTGGAAAATTCATTTTGGCATGTACTCAGCTCGGGCAGCGCATTTGCAGCGATTTTGACCAAGAGAGCCGAAATTATAAAAAATTTCAGATTCGGCCTGGAAAATTCATTTTGGCATGTTCTCAGCTCGGGCAGCGCATTTGCAGCGATTTTCACCAAGAGAGCCGAATTTATAAAAAATTTCAGATTCGGCATGGAAAATTCATTTTGGCATGTTCTCAGCTCGGGCAGCGCATTTGTAGCGATTTTCACCAACAGAGCCGAATTTCAAAAAAATTTCAGATTCGGCCTGGAAAATTCATTTTGGCATGTTCTCAGCTCGGGCAGCGCATTTGCAGCGATTTTCACCAAGAGAGCCGAAATTATAAAAAATTTCAGATTCGGCCTGGAAAATTCATTTTGGCATGTTCTCAGCTCGGGCAGCGCATTTGCAGCGATTTTCACCAAGAGAGCCGAATTTATAAAAAATTTCAGATTCGGCATGGAAAATTCATTTTGGCATGTTCTCAGCTCGGGCAGCGCATTTGTAGCGATTTTCACCAACAGAGCCGAATTTCAAAAAAATTTCAGATTCGGCCTGGAAAATTCATTTTGGCATGTTCTCAGCTCGGGCAGCGCATTTGCTGCGATTTTCACCAACAGAGCCCAATTTCCAAAAAATTTCAGATTCGGCCTGGAAAATTCATTTTGGCATGTTCTCAGCTCGGGCAGCGCATTTGCAGCGATTTTCACCAAGAGAGCCGAATTTATAAAAAATTTCAGATTCGGCATGGAAAATTCATTTTGGCATGTTCTCAGCTCGGGCAGCGCATTTGTAGCGATTTTCACCAACAGAGCCGAATTTCAAAAAAATTTCAGATTCGGCCTGGAAAATTCATTTTGGCATGTTCTCAGCTCGGGCAGCGCATTTGCTGCGATTTTCACCAACAGAGCCCAATTTCCAAAAAATTTCAGATTCGGCCTGGAAAATTCATTTTGGCATGTTCTCAGCTCGGGCAGCGCATTTGCAGCGATTTTCACCAAGAGAGCCCAATTTCAAAAAAATTTCAGATTCGGCCTGGAAAATTCATTATGGCATGTTCTCAGCTCGGGCAGCGCATTTGCAGCGATTTTCACCAAGAGAGCCGAAATTCAAAAAAATTTCAGATTCGGCCTGGAAAATTCATTTTGGCATGTTCTCAGCTCGGGCAGCGCATTTGCAGCGATTTTCACAAAGAGAGCCCAATTTCAATAAAATTTCAGACTCGGCCTGGAAAATTCATTTTGGCATGTACTCAGCTCGGGCAGCGCATTTGCAGCGATTTTCACCAAGAGAGCCCAATTTCAAAAAAATTTCAGATTCGGCCTGGAAAATTCATTTTGGCATGTTCTCAGCTCGGGCAGCGCATTTGCAGCGATTTTCACCAAGAGAGCCCAATTTCAAAAAAATTTCAGATTCGGCCTGGAAAATTCATTTTGGCATGTACTCAGCTCGGGCAGCGCATTTGCAGCGATTTTCACCAAGAGAGCCGAATTTCAAAAAAATTTCAGTTTCGGCCTGGAAAATTCATTTTGGCATGTTCTCAGCTCGGGCAGCGCATTTGCAGCGATTTTCACAAAGAGAGCCCAATTTCAATAAAATTTCAGACTCGGCCTGGAAAATTCATTTTGGCATGTTCTCAGCTCGGGCAGCGCATTTGCAGCGATTTTAACCGAGAGAGCCCAATTTCAAAAAAATTTCAGATTCGGCCTGGAAAATTCATTTTGGCATGTACTCAGCTCGGGCAGCGCATTTGCAGCGATTTTCACCAAGAGAGCCGAATTTATAAAAAATTTCAGATTCGGCCTGGAAAATTCATTTTGGCATGTTCTCACCTCGGGCAGCGCATTTGCAGCGATTTTCACCAAGAGAGCCCAATTTCAAAAAAATTTCAGATTCGGCCTGGAAAATTCATTTTGGCATGTACTCAGCTCGGGCAGCGCATTTGCAGCGATTTTCACCAAGAGAGCCGAATTTATAAAAAATTTCAGATTCGGCCTGGAAAATTCATTTTGGCATGTTCTCAGCTCGGGCAGCGCATTTGCAGCGATTTTCACAAAGAGAGCCCAATTTCAATAAAATTTCAGACTCGGCCTGGAAAATTCATTTTGGCATGTACTCAGCTCGGGCAGCGCATTTGCAGCGATTTTCACCAAGAGAGCCCAATTTCAAAAAAATTTCAGATTCGGCCTGGAAAATTCGTTTTGGCATGTTCTCAGCTCGGGCAGCGCATTTGCAGCGATTTTCACAAAGAGAGCCCAATATCAATAAAATTTCAGACTCGACCTGGAAAATTCATTTTGGCATGTACTCAGCTCGGGCAGCGCATTTGCAGCGATTTTCACCAAGAGAGCCCAATTTCAAAAAAATTTCAGATTCGGCCTGGAAAATTCATTATGGCATGTTCTCAGCTCGGGCAGCGCATTTGCAGCGATTTTCACCAAGAGAGCCGAAATTCAAAAAAATTTCAGATTCGGCCTGGAAAATTCATTTTGGCATGTTCTCAGCTCGGGCAGCGCATTTGCAGCGATTTTAACAAAGAGAGCCCAATTTCAATAAAATTTCAGACTCGGCCTGGAAAATTCATTTTGGCATGTACTCAGCTCGGGCAGCGCATTTGCAGCGATTTTCACCAAGAGAGCCGAATTTCAAAAAAATTTCAGTTTCGGCCTGGAAAATTCATTTTGGCATGTTCTCAGCTCGGGCAGCGCATTTGCAGCGATTTTCACAAAGAGAGCCCAATTTCAATAAAATTTCAGACTCGGCCTGGAAAATTCATTTTGGCATGTACTCAGCTCGGGCAGCGCATTTGCAGCGATTTTCACCAAGAGAGCCCAATTTAAAAAAAATTTCAGATTCGGCCTGGAAAATTCATTTTGGCATGTTCTCAGCTCGGGCAGCGCATTTGCAGCGATTTTCACCAAGAGAGCCCAATTTCAAAAAAATTTCAGATTCGGCCTGGAAAATTCATTTTGGCATGTACTCAGCTCGGGCAGCGCATTTGCAGCGATTTTCACCAAGAGAGCCGAATTTCAAAAAAATTTCAGTTTCGGCCTGGAAAATTCATTTTGGCATGTTCTCAGCTCGGGCAGCGCATTTGCAGCGATTTTCACAAAGAGAGCCCAATTTCAATAAAATTTCAGACTCGGCCTGGAAAATTCATTTTGGCATGTTCTCAGCTCGGGCAGCGCATTTGCAGCGATTTTCACCAAGAGAGCCCAATTTCAAAAAAATTTCAGATTCGGCCTGGAAAATTCATTTTGGCATGTACTCAGCTCGGGCAGCGCATTTGCAGCGATTTTCACCAAGAGAGCCGAATTTATAAAAAATTTCAGATTCGGCCTGGAAAATTCATTTTGGCATGTTCTCACCTCGGGCAGCGCATTTGCAGCGATTTTCACCAAGAGAGCCCAATTTCAAAAAAATTTCAGATTCGGCCTGGAAAATTCATTTTGGCATGTACTCAGCTCGGGCAGCGCATTTGCAGCGATTTTCACCAAGAGAGCCGAATTTATAAAAAATTTCAGATTCGGCCTGGAAAATTCATTTTGGCATGTTCTCACCTCGGGCAGCGCATTTGCAGCGATTTTCACCAAGAGAGCCCAATTTCAAAAAAATTTCAGATTCGGCCTGGAAAATTCATTTTGGCATGTACTCAGCTCGGGCAGCGCATTTGCAGCGATTTTCACCAAGAGAGCCGAATTTATAAAAAATTTCAGATTCGGCCTGGAAAATTCATTTTGGCATGTTCTCACCTCGGGCAGCGCATTTGCAGCGATTTTCACCAAGAGAGCCCAATTTCAAAAAAATTTCAGATTCGGCCTGGAAAATTCATTTTGGCATGTACTCAGCTCGGGCAGCGCATTGGCAGCGATTTTCACCAAGAGAGCCGAATTTATAAAAAATTTCACATTCGGCCTGGAAAATTCATTTTGGCATGTTCTCAGCTCGGGCAGCGCATTTGCAGCGATTTTCACCAAGAGAGCCGAATTTATAAAAAATTTCACATTCGGCCTGGAAAATTCATTTTGGCATGTTCTCAGCTCGGGCAGCGCATTTGCAGCGATTTTCACCAAGAGAGCCGAATTTATAAAAAATTTCAGATTCGGCATGGAAAATTCATTTTGGCATGTTCTCAGCTCGGGCAGCGCATTTGTAGCGATTTTCACCAACAGAGCCGAATTTCAAAAAAATTTCAGATTCGGCCTGGAAAATTCATTTTGGCATGTTCTCAGCTCGGGCAGCGCATTTGCTGCGATTTTCACCAACAGAGCCCAATTTCCAAAAAATTTCAGATTCGGCCTGGAAAATTCATTTTGGCATGTTCTCAGCTCGGGCAGCGCATTTGCAGCGATTTTCACCAAGAGAGCCGAATTTATAAAAAATTTCAGATTCGGCATGGAAAATTCATTTTGGCATGTTCTCAGCTCGGGCAGCGCATTTGCAGCGATTTTCACCAAGAGAGCCCAATTTCAAAAAAATTTCAGATTCGGCCTGGAAAATTCATTTTGGCATGTTCTCAGCTCGGGCAGCGCATTTGCAGCGATTTTCACCAAGAGAGCCCAATTTCAAAAAAATTTCAGATTCGGCCTGGAAAATTCATTTTGGCATGTACTCAGCTCGGGCAGCGCATTTGCAGCGATTTTCAAAAAGAGAGCCGAATTTCAAAAAAATTTCAGTTTCGGCCTGGAAAATTCATTTTGGCATGTTCTCAGCTCGGGCAGCGCATTTGCAGCGATTTTCACAAAGAGAGCCCAATTTCAATAAAATTTCAGACTCGGCCTGGAAAATTCATTTTGGCATGTTCTCAGCTCGGGCAGCGCATTTGCAGCGATTTTCACCAAGAGAGCCCAATTTCAAAAAAATTTCAGATTCGGCCCTGAAAATTCATTTTGGCATGTTCTCAGCTCGGGCAGCGCATTTGCAGCGATTTTCACAAAGAGAGCCCAATTTCAATAAAATTTCAGACTCGGCCTGGAAAATTCATTTTGGCATGTTCTCAGCTCGGGCAGCGCATTTGCAGCGATTTTCACAAAGAGAGCCCAATTTCAATAAAATTTCAGACTCGGCCTGGAAAATTCATTTTGGCATGTTCTCAGCTCGGGCAGCGCATTTGCAGCGATTTTCACCAAGAGAGCCCAATTTCAAAAAAATTTCAGTTTCGGCCTGGAAAATTCATTTTGGCATGTTCTCAGCTCGGGCAGCGCATTTGCAGCGATTTTCACAAAGAGAGCCCAATTTCAATAAAATTTCAGACTCGGCCTGGAAAATTCATTTTGGCATGTTCTCAGCTCGGGCAGCGCATTTGCAGCGATTTTCACCAAGAGAGCCCAATTTCAAAAAAATTTCAGATTCGGCCCTGAAAATTCATTTTGGCATGTTCTCAGCTCGGGCAGCGCATTTGCAGCGATTTTCACAAAGAGAGCCCAATTTCAATAAAATTTCAGACTCGGCCTGGAAAATTCATTTTGGCATGTTCTCAGCTCGGGCAGCGCATTTGCAGCGATTTTCACAAAGAGAGCCCAATTTCAATAAAATTTCAGACTCGGCCTGGAAAATTCATTTTGGCATGTTCTCAGCTCGGGCAGCGCATTTGCAGCGATTTTCACCAAGAGAGCCCAATTTCAAAAAAATTTCAGATTCGGCCCTGAAAATTCATTTTGGCATGTTCTCAGCTCGGGCAGCGCATTTGCAGCGATTTTCACAAAGAGAGCCCAATTTCAATAAAATTTCAGACTCGGCCTGGAAAATTCATTTTGGCATGTTCTCAGCTCGGGCAGCGCATTTGCAGCGATTTTCACAAAGAGAGCCCAATTTCAATAAAATTTCAGACTCGGCCTGGAAAATTCATTTTGGCATGTTCTCAGCTCGGGCAGCGCATTTGCAGCGATTTTCACCAAGAGAGCCCAATTTCAAAAAAATTTCAGTTTCGGCCTGGAAAATTCATTTTGGCATGTTCTCAGCTCGGGCAGCGCATTTGCAGCGATTTTCACAAAGAGAGCCCAATTTCAATAAAATTTCAGACTCGGCCTGGAAAATTCATTTTGGCATGTTCTCAGCTCGGGCAGCGCATTTGCAGCGATTTTCACCAAGAGAGCCCAATTTCAAAAAAATTTCAGATTCGGCCTGGAAAATTCATTTTGGCATGTACTCAGCTCGGGCAGCGCATTTGCAGCGATTTTCACCAAGAGAGCCGAATTTATAAAAAATTTCAGATTCGGCCTGGAAAATTCATTTTGGCATGTTCTCACCTCGGGCAGCGCATTTGCAGCGATTTTCACCAAGAGAGCCCAATTTCAAAAAAATTTCAGATTCGGCCTGGAAAATTCATTTTGGCATGTACTCAGCTCGGGCAGCGCATTGGCAGCGATTTTCACCAAGAGAGCCGAATTTATAAAAAATTTCAGATTCGGCCTGGAAAATTCATTTTGGCATGTTCTCAGCTCGGGCAGCGCATTTGCAGCGATTTTCACAAAGAGAGCCCAATTTCAATAAAATTTCAGACTCGGCCTGGAAAATTCATTTTGGCATGTTCTCAGCTCGGGCAGCGCATTTGCAGCGATTTTCACAAAGAGAGCCCAATTTCAATAAAATTTCAGACTCGGCCTGGAAAATTCATTTTGGCATGTTCTCAGCTCGGGCAGCGCATTTGCAGCGATTTTCACCAAGAGAGCCCAATTTCAAAAAAATTTCAGTTTCGGCCTGGAAAATTCATTTTGGCATGTTCTCAGCTCGGGCAGCGCATTTGCAGCGATTTTCACAAAGAGAGCCCAATTTCAATAAAATTTCAGACTCGGCCTGGAAAATTCATTTTGGCATGTTCTCAGCTCGGGCAGCGCATTTGCAGCGATTTTCACCAAGAGAGCCCAATTTCAAAAAAATTTCAGATTCGGCCTGGAAAATTCATTTTGGCATGTACTCAGCTCGGGCAGCGCATTTGCAGCGATTTTCACCAAGAGAGCCGAATTTATAAAAAATTTCAGATTCGGCCTGGAAAATTCATTTTGGCATGTTCTCACCTCGGGCAGCGCATTTGCAGCGATTTTCACCAAGAGAGCCCAATTTCAAAAAAATTTCAGATTCGGCCTGGAAAATTCATTTTGGCATGTACTCAGCTCGGGCAGCGCATTGGCAGCGATTTTCACCAAGAGAGCCGAATTTATAAAAAATTTCAGATTCGGCCTGGAAAATTCATTTTGGCATGTTCTCAGCTCGGGCAGCGCATTTGCAGCGATTTTCACCAAGAGAGCCGAATTTATAAAAAATTTCAGATTCGGCATGGAAAATTCATTTTGGCATGTTCTCAGCTCGGGCAGCGCATTTGTAGCGATTTTCACCAACAGAGCCGAATTTCAAAAAAATTTCAGATTCGGCCTGGAAAATTCATTTTGGCATGTTCTCAGCTCGGGCAGCGCATTTGCTGCGATTTTCACCAACAGAGCCCAATTTCCAAAAAATTTCAGATTCGGCCTGGAAAATTCATTTTGGCATGTTCTCAGCTCGGGCAGCGCATTTGCAGCGATTTTCACCAAGAGAGCCGAATTTATAAAAAATTTCAGATTCGGCATGGAAAATTCATTTTGGCATGTTCTCAGCTCGGGCAGCGCATTTGCAGCGATTTTCACCAAGAGAGCCCAATTTCAAAAAAATTTCAGATTCGGCCTGGAAAATTCATTTTGGCATGTTCTCAGCTCGGGCAGCGCATTTGCAGCGATTTTCACCAAGAGAGCCCAATTTCAAAAAAATTTCAGATTCGGCCTGGAAAATTCATTTTGGCATGTACTCAGCTCGGGCAGCGCATTTGCAGCGATTTTCAAAAAGAGAGCCGAATTTCAAAAAAATTTCAGTTTCGGCCTGGAAAATTCATTTTGGCATGTTCTCAGCTCGGGCAGCGCATTTGCAGCGATTTTCACAAAGAGAGCCCAATTTCAATAAAATTTCAGACTCGGCCTGGAAAATTCATTTTGGCATGTTCTCAGCTCGGGCAGCGCATTTGCAGCGATTTTCACCAAGAGAGCCCAATTTCAAAAAAATTTCAGATTCGGCCCTGAAAATTCATTTTGGCATGTTCTCAGCTCGGGCAGCGCATTTGCAGCGATTTTCACAAAGAGAGCCCAATTTCAATAAAATTTCAGACTCGGCCTGGAAAATTCATTTTGGCATGTTCTCAGCTCGGGCAGCGCATTTGCAGCGATTTTCACCAAGAGAGCCCAATTTCAAAAAAATTTCAGATTCGGCCCTGAAAATTCATTTTGGCATGTTCTCAGCTCGGGCAGCGCATTTGCAGCGATTTTCACAAAGAGAGCCCAATTTCAATAAAATTTCAGACTCGGCCTGGAAAATTCATTTTGGCATGTTCTCAGCTCGGGCAGCGCATTTGCAGCGATTTTCACAAAGAGAGCCCAATTTCAATAAAATTTCAGATTCGGCCTGGAAAATTCATTTTGGCATGTTCTCAGCTCGGGCAGCGCATTTGCAGCGATTTTCACCAAGAGAGCCCAATTTCAAAAAAATTTCAGATTCGGCCCTGAAAATTCATTTTGGCATGTTCTCAGCTCGGGCAGCGCATTTGCAGCGATTTTCACAAAGAGAGCCCAATTTCAATAAAATTTCAGACTCGGCCTGGAAAATTCATTTTGGCATGTTCTCAGCTCGGGCAGCGCATTTGCAGCGATTTTCACCAAGAGAGCCCAATTTCAAAAAAATTTCAGATTCGGCCTGGAAAATTCATTTTGGCATGTACTCAGCTCGGGCAGCGCATTTGCAGCGATTTTCACCAAGAGAGCCGAATTTCAAAAAAATTTCAGTTTCGGCCTGGAAAATTCATTTTGGCATGTTCTCAGCTCGGGCAGCGCATTTGCAGCGATTTTCACAAAGAGAGCCCAATTTCAATAAAATTTCAGACTCGGCCTGGAAAATTCATTTTGGCATGTTCTCAGCTCGGGCAGCGCATTTGCAGCGATTTTCACCAAGAGAGCCCAATTTCAAAAAAATTTCAGATTCGGCCTGGAAAATTCATTTTGGCATGTACTCAGCTCGGGCAGCGCATTTGCAGCGATTTTCACCAAGAGAGCCGAATTTATAAAAAATTTCAGATTCGGCCTGGAAAATTCATTTTGGCATGTTCTCACCTCGGGCAGCGCATTTGCAGCGATTTTCACCAAGAGAGCCCAATTTCAAAAAAATTTCAGATTCGGCCTGGAAAATTCATTTTGGCATGTACTCAGCTCGGGCAGCGCATTTGCAGCGATTTTCACCAAGAGAGCCGAAATTATAAAAAATTTCAGATTCGGCCTGGAAAATTTATTTTGGCATGTTCTCAGCTCGGGCAGCGCATTTGCAGCGATTTTCACCAAGAGAGCCGAATTTATAAAAAATTTCAGATTCGGCATGGAAAATTCATTTTGGCATGTTCTCAGCTCGGGCAGCGCATTTGTAGCGATTTTCACCAACAGAGCCGAATTTCAAAAAAATTTCAGATTCGGCCTGGAAAATTCATTTTGGCATGTACTCAGCTCGGGCAGCGCATTTGCAGCGATTTTCACCAAGAGAGCCGAATTTATAAAAAATTTCAGATTCGGCATGGAAAATTCATTTTGGCATGTTCTCAGCTCGGGCAGCGCATTTGTAGCGATTTTCACCAACAGAGCCGAATTTCAAAAAAATTTCAGATTCGGCCTGGAAAATTCATTTTGGCATGTTCTCAGCTCGGGCAGCGCATTTGCTGCGATTTTCACCAACAGAGCCCAATTTCCAAAAAATTTCAGATTCGGCCTGGAAAATTCATTTTGGCATGTTCTCAGCTCGGGCAGCGCATTTGCAGCGATTTTCACCAAGAGAGCCCAATTTCAAAAAAATTTCAGATTCGGCCTGGAAAATTCATTATGGCATGTTCTCAGCTCGGGCAGCGCATTTGCAGCGATTTTCACCAAGAGAGCCGAAATTCAAAAAAATTTCAGATTCGGCCTGGAAAATTCATTTTGGCATGTTCTCAGCTCGGGCAGCGCATTTGCAGCGATTTTCACAAAGAGAGCCCAATTTCAATAAAATTTCAGACTCGGCCTGGAAAATTCATTTTGGCATGTACTCAGCTCGGGCAGCGCATTTGCAGCGATTTTCACCAAGAGAGCCGAATTTCAAAAAAATTTCAGTTTCGGCCTGGAAAATTCATTTTGGCATGTTCTCAGCTCGGGCAGCGCATTTGCAGCGATTTTCACAAAGAGAGCCCAATTTCAATAAAATTTCAGACTCGGCCTGGAAAATTCATTTTGGCATGTACTCAGCTCGGGCAGCGCATTTGCAGCGATTTTCACCAAGAGAGCCCAATTTCAAAAAAATTTCAGATTCGGCCTGGAAAATTCATTTTGGCATGTTCTCAGCTCGGGCAGCGCATTTGCAGCGATTTTCACCAAGAGAGCCCAATTTCAAAAAAATTTCAGATTCGGCCTGGAAAATTCATTTTGGCATGTACTCAGCTCGGGCAGCGCATTTGCAGCGATTTTCACCAAGAGAGCCGAATTTCAAAAAAATTTCAGTTTCGGCCTGGAAAATTCATTTTGGCATGTTCTCAGCTCGGGCAGCGCATTTGCAGCGATTTTCACAAAGAGAGCCCAATTTCAATAAAATTTCAGACTCGGCCTGGAAAATTCATTTTGGCATGTTCTCAGCTCGGGCAGCGCATTTGCAGCGATTTTAACCAAGAGAGCCCAATTTCAAAAAAATTTCAGATTCGGCCTGGAAAATTCATTTTGGCATGTACTCAGCTCGGGCAGCGCATTTGCAGCGATTTTCACCAAGAGAGCCGAATTTATAAAAAATTTCAGATTCGGCCTGGAAAATTCATTTTGGCATGTTCTCACCTCGGGCAGCGCATTTGCAGCGATTTTCACCAAGAGAGCCCAATTTCAAAAAAATTTCAGATTCGGCCTGGAAAATTCATTTTGGCATGTACTCAGCTCGGGCAGCGCATTTGCAGCGATTTTCACCAAGAGAGCCGAATTTATAAAAAATTTCAGATTCGGCCTGGAAAATTCATTTTGGCATGTTCTCAGCTCGGGCAGCGCATTTGCAGCGATTTTCACAAAGAGAGCCCAATTTCAATAAAATTTCAGACTCGGCCTGGAAAATTCATTTTGGCATGTACTCAGCTCGGGCAGCGCATTTGCAGCGATTTTCACCAAGAGAGCCCAATTTCAAAAAAATTTCAGATTCGGCCTGGAAAATTCGTTTTGGCATGTTCTCAGCTCGGGCAGCGCATTTGCAGCGATTTTCACAAAGAGAGCCCAATTTCAATAAAATTTCAGACTCGACCTGGAAAATTCATTTTGGCATGTACTCAGCTCGGGCAGCGCATTTGCAGCGATTTTCACCAAGAGAGCCCAATTTCAAAAAAATTTCAGATTCGGCCTGGAAAATTCATTATGGCATGTTCTCAGCTCGGGCAGCGCATTTGCAGCGATTTTCACCAAGAGAGCCGAAATTCAAAAAAATTTCAGATTCGGCCTGGAAAATTCATTTTGGCATGTTCTCAGCTCGGGCAGCGCATTTGCAGCGATTTTCACAAAGAGAGCCCAATTTCAATAAAATTTCAGACTCGGCCTGGAAAATTCATTTTGGCATGTACTCAGCTCGGGCAGCGCATTTGCAGCGATTTTCACCAAGAGAGCCGAATTTCAAAAAAATTTCAGTTTCGGCCTGGAAAATTCATTTTGGCATGTTCTCAGCTCGGGCAGCGCATTTGCAGCGATTTTCACAAAGAGAGCCCAATTTCAATAAAATTTCAGACTCGGCCTGGAAAATTCATTTTGGCATGTACTCAGCTCGGGCAGCGCATTTGCAGCGATTTTCACCAAGAGAGCCCAATTTAAAAAAAATTTCAGATTCGGCCTGGAAAATTCATTTTGGCATGTTCTCAGCTCGGGCAGCGCATTTGCAGCGATTTTCACCAAGAGAGCCCAATTTCAAAAAAATTTCAGATTCGGCCTGGAAAATTCATTTTGGCATGTACTCAGCTCGGGCAGCGCATTTGCAGCGATTTTCACCAAGAGAGCCGAATTTCAAAAAAATTTCAGTTTCGGCCTGGAAAATTCATTTTGGCATGTTCTCAGCTCGGGCAGCGCATTTGCAGCGATTTTCACAAAGAGAGCCCAATTTCAATAAAATTTCAGACTCGGCCTGGAAAATTCATTTTGGCATGTTCTCAGCTCGGGCAGCGCATTTGCAGCGATTTTCACCAAGAGAGCCCAATTTCAAAAAAATTTCAGATTCGGCCTGGAAAATTCATTTTGGCATGTACTCAGCTCGGGCAGCGCATTTGCAGCGATTTTCACCAAGAGAGCCGAATTTATAAAAAATTTCAGATTCGGCCTGGAAAATTCATTTTGGCATGTTCTCAGCTCGGGCAGCGCATTTGCAGCGATTTTCACCAAGAGAGCCGAATTTATAAAAAATTTCAGATTCGGCCTGGAAAATTCATTTTGGCATGTTCTCAGCTCGGGCAGCGCATTTGTAGCGATTTTCACCAACAGAGCCGAATTTCAAAAAAATTTCAGATTCGGCCTGGAAAATTCATTTTGGCATGTTCTCAGCTCGGGCAGCGCATTTGCTGCGATTTTCACCAACAGAGCCCAATTTCCAAAAAATTTCAGATTCGGCCTGGAAAATTCATTTTGGCATGTTCTCAGCTCGGGCAGCGCATTTGCAGCGATTTTCACCAAGAGAGCCGAAATTCAAAAAAATTTCAGATTCGGCCTGGAAAATTCATTTTGGCATGTACTCAGCTCGGGCAGCGCATTTGCAGCGATTTTCACCAAGAGAGCCGAATTTCAAAAAAATTTCAGTTTCGGCCTGGAAAATTCATTTTGGCATGTTCTCAGCTCGGGCAGCGCATTTGCAGCGATTTTCACAAAGAGAGCCCAATTTCAATAAAATTTCAGACTCGGCCTGGAAAATTCATTTTGGCATGTTCTCAGCTCGGGCAGCGCATTTGCAGCGATTTTCACCAAGAGAGCCCAATTTCAAAAAAATTTCAGATTCGGCCTGGAAAATTCATTTTGGCATGTACTCAGCTCGGGCAGCGCATTTGCAGCGATTTTCACCAAGAGAGCCGAATTTATAAAAAATTTCAGATTCGGCCTGGAAAATTCATTTTGGCATGTTCTCACCTCGGGCAGCGCATTTGCAGCGATTTTCACCAAGAGAGCCCAATTTCAAAAAAATTTCAGATTCGGCCTGGAAAATTCATTTTGGCATGTACTCAGCTCGGGCAGCGCATTTGCAGCGATTTTCACCAAGAGAGCCGAAATTATAAAAAATTTCAGATTCGGCCTGGAAAATTCATTTTGGCATGTTCTCAGCTCGGGCAGCGCATTTGCAGCGATTTTCACCAAGAGAGCCGAATTTATAAAAAATTTCAGATTCGGCATGGAAAATTCATTTTGGCATGTTCTCAGCTCGGGCAGCGCATTTGTAGCGATTTTCACCAACAGAGCCGAATTTCAAAAAAATTTCAGATTCGGCCTGGAAAATTCATTTTGGCATGTTCTCAGCTCGGGCAGCGCATTTGCAGCGATTTTCACCAAGAGAGCCGAAATTATAAAAAATTTCAGATTCGGCCTGGAAAATTCATTTTGGCATGTTCTCAGCTCGGGCAGCGCATTTGCAGCGATTTTCACCAAGAGAGCCGAATTTATAAAAAATTTCAGATTCGGCATGGAAAATTCATTTTGGCATGTTCTCAGCTCGGGCAGCGCATTTGTAGCGATTTTCACCAACAGAGCCGAATTTCAAAAAAATTTCAGATTCGGCCTGGAAAATTCATTTTGGCATGTTCTCAGCTCGGGCAGCGCATTTGCTGCGATTTTCACCAACAGAGCCCAATTTCCAAAAAATTTCAGATTCGGCCTGGAAAATTCATTTTGGCATGTTCTCAGCTCGGGCAGCGCATTTGCAGCGATTTTCACCAAGAGAGCCGAATTTATAAAAAATTTCAGATTCGGCATGGAAAATTCATTTTGGCATGTTCTCAGCTCGGGCAGCGCATTTGTAGCGATTTTCACCAACAGAGCCGAATTTCAAAAAAATTTCAGATTCGGCCTGGAAAATTCATTTTGGCATGTTCTCAGCTCGGGCAGCGCATTTGCTGCGATTTTCACCAACAGAGCCCAATTTCCAAAAAATTTCAGATTCGGCCTGGAAAATTCATTTTGGCATGTTCTCAGCTCGGGCAGCGCATTTGCAGCGATTTTCACCAAGAGAGCCCAATTTCAATAAAATTTCAGATTCGGCCTGGAAAATTCATTATGGCATGTTCTCAGCTCGGGCAGCGCATTTGCAGCGATTTTCACCAAGAGAGCCGAAATTCAAAAAAATTTCAGATTCGGCCTGGAAAATTCATTTTGGCATGTTCTCAGCTCGGGCAGCGCATTTGCAGCGATTTTCACAAAGAGAGCCCAATTTCAATAAAATTTCAGACTCGGCCTGGAAAATTCATTTTGGCATGTACTCAGCTCGGGCAGCGCATTTGCAGCGATTTTCACCAAGAGAGCCGAATTTCAAAAAAATTTCAGTTTCGGCCTGGAAAATTCATTTTGGCATGTTCTCAGCTCGGGCAGCGCATTTGCAGCGATTTTCACAAAGAGAGCCCAATTTCAATAAAATTTCAGACTCGGCCTGGAAAATTCATTTTGGCATGTTCTCAGCTCGGGCAGCGCATTTGCAGCGATTTTCACCAAGAGAGCCCAATTTCAAAAAAATTTCAGATTCGGCCCTGAAAATTCATTTTGGCATGTTCTCACCTCGGGCAGCGCATTTGCAGCGATTTTCACCAAGAGAGCCCAATTTCAAAAAAATTTCAGATTCGGCCTGGAAAATTCATTTTGGCATGTACTCAGCTCGGGCAGCGCATTTGCAGCGATTTTCACCAAGAGAGCCGAAATTATAAAAAATTTCAGATTCGGCCTGGAAAATTCATTTTGGCATGTTCTCAGCTCGGGCAGCGCATTTGCAGCGATTTTCACCAAGAGAGCCGAATTTATAAAAAATTTAAGATTCGGCATGGAAAATTCATTTTGGCATGTTCTCAGCTCGGGCAGCGCATTTGTAGCGATTTTCACCAACAGAGCCGAATTTCAAAAAAATTTCAGATTCGGCCTGGAAAATTCATTTTGGCATGTTCTCAGCTCGGGCAGCGCATTTGCAGCGATTTTCACCAAGAGAGCCGAAATTATAAAAAATTTCAGATTCGGCCTGGAAAATTCATTTTGGCATGTTCTCAGCTCGGGCAGCGCATTTGCAGCGATTTTCACCAAGAGAGCCGAATTTATAAAAAATTTCAGATTCGGCATGGAAAATTCATTTTGGCATGTTCTCAGCTTGGGCAGCGCATTTGTAGCGATTTTCACCAACAGAGCCGAATTTCAAAAAAATTTCAGATTCGGCCTGGAAAATTCATTTTGGCATGTTCTCAGCTCGGGCAGCGCATTTGCTGCGATTTTCACCAACAGAGCCCAATTTCCAAAAAATTTCAGATTCGGCCTGGAAAATTCATTTTGGCATGTTCTCAGCTCGGGCAGCGCATTTGCAGCGATTTTCACCAAGAGAGCCGAAATTATAAAAAATTTCAGATTCGGCCTGGAAAATTCATTTTGGCATGTTCTCAGCTCGGGCAGCGCATTTGCAGCGATTTTCACCAAGAGAGCCGAATTTCAAAAAAATTTCAGATTCGGCCTGGAAAATTCATTTTGGCATGTACTCAGCTCGGGCAGCGCATTTGCAGCGATTTTCACCAAGAGAGCCGAATTTCAAAAAAATTTCAGTTTCGGCCTGGAAAATTCATTTTGGCATGTTCTCAGCTCGGGCAGTGCATTTGCAGCGATTTTCACAAAGAGAGCCCAATTTCAAAAAAATTTCAGACTCGGCCTGGAAAATTCATTTTGGCATGTTCTCAGCTCGGGCAGCGCATTTGCAGCGATTTTCACCAAGAGAGCCCAATTTCAAAAAAATTTCAGATTCGGCCTGGAAAATTCATTTTGGCATGTACTCAGCTCGGGCAGCGCATTTGCAGCGATTTTCACCAAGAGAGCCGAATTTATAAAAAATTTCAGATTCGGCCTGGAAAATTCATTTTGGCATGTTCTCACCTCGGGCAGCGCATTTGCAGCGATTTTCACAAAGAGAGCCCAATTTCAATAAAATTTCAGACTCGGCCTGGAAAATTCATTTTGGCATGTTCTCAGCTCGGGCAGCGCATTTGCAGCGATTTTCACCAAGAGAGCCGAATTTATAAAAAATTTCAGATTCGGCCTGGAAAATTCATTTTGGCATGTTCTCAGCTCGGGCAGCGCATTTGCAGCGATTTTCACCAAGAGAGCCCAATTTCAAAAAAATTTCAGATTCGGCCTGGAAAATTCATTTTGGCATGTACTCAGCTCGGGCAGCGCATTTGCAGCGATTTTCACCAAGAGAGCCGAATTTCAAAAAAATTTCAGTTTCGGCCTGGAAAATTCATTTTGGCATGTTCTCAGCTCGGGCAGCGCATTTGCAGCGATTTTCACAAAGAGAGCCCAATTTCAATAAAATTTCAGACTCGGCCTGGAAAATTCATTTTGGCATGTTCTCAGCTCGGGCAGCGCATTTGCAGCGATTTTAACCAAGAGAGCCCAATTTCAAAAAAATTTCAGATTCGGCCTGGAAAATTCATTTTGGCATGTACTCAGCTCGGGCAGCGCATTTGCAGCGATTTTCACCAAGAGAGCCGAATTTATAAAAAATTTCAGATTCGGCCTGGAAAATTCATTTTGGCATGTTCTCACCTCGGGCAGCGCATTTGCAGCGATTTTCACCAAGAGAGCCCAATTTCAAAAAAATTTCAGATTCGGCCTGGAAAATTCATTTTGGCATGTACTCAGCTCGGGCAGCGCATTTGCAGCGATTTTCACCAAGAGAGCCGAATTTATAAAAAATTTCAGATTCGGCCTGGAAAATTCATTTTGGCATGTTCTCAGCTCGGGCAGCGCATTTGCAGCGATTTTCACAAAGAGAGCCCAATTTCAATAAAATTTCAGACTCGGCCTGGAAAATTCATTTTGGCATGTACTCAGCTCGGGCAGCGCATTTGCAGCGATTTTCACCAAGAGAGCCCAATTTCAAAAAAATTTCAGATTCGGCCTGGAAAATTTGTTTTGGCATGTTCTCAGCTCGGGCAGCGCATTTGCAGCGATTTTCACAAAGAGAGCCCAATTTCAATAAAATTTCAGACTCGACCTGGAAAATTCATTTTGGCATGTACTCAGCTCGGGCAGCGCATTTGCAGCGATTTTCACCAAGAGAGCCCAATTTCAAAAAAATTTCAGATTCGGCCTGGAAAATTCATTATGGCATGTTCTCAGCTCGGGCAGCGCATTTGCAGCGATTTTCACCAAGAGAGCCGAAATTCAAAAAAATTTCAGATTCGGCCTGGAAAATTCATTTTGGCATGTTCTCAGCTCGGGCAGCGCATTTGCAGCGATTTTAACAAAGAGAGCCCAATTTCAATAAAATTTCAGACTCGGCCTGGAAAATTCATTTTGGCATGTACTCAGCTCGGGCAGCGCATTTGCAGCGATTTTCACCAAGAGAGCCGAATTTCAAAAAAATTTCAGTTTCGGCCTGGAAAATTCATTTTGGCATGTTCTCAGCTCGGGCAGCGCATTTGCAGCGATTTTCACAAAGAGAGCCCAATTTCAATAAAATTTCAGACTCGGCCTGGAAAATTCATTTTGGCATGTACTCAGCTCGGGCAGCGCATTTGCAGCGATTTTCACCAAGAGAGCCGAATTTATAAAAAATTTCAGATTCGGCCTGGAAAATTCATTTTGGCATGTTCTCAGCTCGGGCAGCGCATTTGCAGCGATTTTCACAAAGAGAGCCCAATTTCAATAAAATTTCAGACTCGGCCTGGAAAATTCATTTTGGCATGTACTCAGCTCGGGCAGCGCATTTGCAGCGATTTTCACCAAGAGAGCCCAATTTCAAAAAAATTTCAGATTCGGCCTGGAAAATTCGTTTTGGCATGTACTCAGCTCGGGCAGCGCATTTGCAGCGATTTTCACCAAGAGAGCCCAATTTCAAAAAAATTTCAGATTCGGCCTGGAAAATTCATTATGGCATGTTCTCAGCTCGGGCAGCGCATTTGCAGCGATTTTCACCAAGAGAGCCGAAATTCAAAAAAATTTCAGATTCGGCCTGGAAAATTCATTTTGGCATGTTCTCAGCTCGGGCAGCGCATTTGCAGCGATTTTAACAAAGAGAGCCCAATTTCAATAAAATTTCAGACTCGGCCTGGAAAATTCATTTTGGCATGTACTCAGCTCGGGCAGCGCATTTGCAGCGATTTTCACCAAGAGAGCCGAATTTCAAAAAAATTTCAGTTTCGGCCTGGAAAATTCATTTTGGCATGTTCTCAGCTCGGGCAGCGCATTTGCAGCGATTTTCACAAAGAGAGCCCAATTTCAATAAAATTTCAGACTCGGCCTGGAAAATTCATTTTGGCATGTACTCAGCTCGGGCAGCGCATTTGCAGCGATTTTCACCAAGAGAGCCCAATTTAAAAAAAATTTCAGATTCGGCCTGGAAAATTCATTTTGGCATGTTCTCAGCTCGGGCAGCGCATTTGCAGCGATTTTCACCAAGAGAGCCCAATTTCAAAAAAATTTCAGATTCGGCCTGGAAAATTCATTTTGGCATGTACTCAGCTCGGGCAGCGCATTTGCAGCGATTTTCACCAAGAGAGCCCAATTTCAAAAAAATTTCAGATTCGGCCTGGAAAATTCATTTTGGCATGTTCTCAGCTCGGGCAGCGCATTTGCAGCGATTTTCACCAAGAGAGCCCAATTTCAAAAAAATTTCAGATTCGGCCTGGAAAATTCATTTTGGCATGTACTCAGCTCGGGCAGCGCATTTGCAGCGATTTTCACCAAGAGAGCCGAATTTCAAAAAAATTTCAGTTTCGGCCTGGAAAATTCATTTTGGCATGTTCTCAGCTCGGGCAGCGCATTTGCAGCGATTTTCACAAAGAGAGCCCAATTTCAATAAAATTTCAGACTCGGCCTGGAAAATTCATTTTGGCATGTTCTCAGCTCGGGCAGCGCATTTGCAGCGATTTTCACCAAGAGAGCCCAATTTCAAAAAAATTTCAGATTCGGCCTGGAAAATTCATTTTGGCATGTACTCAGCTCGGGCAGCGCATTTGCAGCGATTTTCACCAAGAGAGCCGAATTTATAAAAAATTTCAGATTCGGCCTGGAAAATTCATTTTGGCATGTTCTCACCTCGGGCAGCGCATTTGCAGCGATTTTCACCAAGAGAGCCCAATTTCAAAAAAATTTCAGATTCGGCCTGGAAAATTCATTTTGGCATGTACTCAGCTCGGGCAGCGCATTGGCAGCGATTTTCACCAAGAGAGCCGAATTTATAAAAAATTTCAGATTCGGCCTGGAAAATTCATTTTGGCATGTTCTCAGCTCGGGCAGCGCATTTGCAGCGATTTTCACCAAGAGAGCCGAATTTATAAAAAATTTCAGATTCGGCATGGAAAATTCATTTTGGCATGTTCTCAGCTCGGGCAGCGCATTTGTAGCGATTTTCACCAACAGAGCCGAATTTCAAAAAAATTTCAGATTCGGCCTGGAAAATTCATTTTGGCATGTACTCAGCTCGGGCAGCGCATTTGCAGCGATTTTCACCAAGAGAGCCCAATTTCAAAAAAATTTCAGTTTCGGCCTGGAAAATTCATTTTGGCATGTTCTCAGCTCGGGCAGCGCATTTGCAGCGATTTTCACAAAGAGAGCCCAATTTCAATAAAATTTCAGACTCGGCCTGGAAAATTCATTTTGGCATGTTCTCAGCTCGGGCAGCGCATTTGCAGCGATTTTCACCAAGAGAGCCCAATTTCAAAAAAATTTCAGATTCGGCCTGGAAAATTCATTTTGGCATGTACTCAGCTCGGGCAGCGCATTTGCAGCGATTTTCACCAAGAGAGCCGAATTTATAAAAAATTTCAGATTCGGCCTGGAAAATTCATTTTGGCATGTTCTCACCTCGGGCAGCGCATTTGCAGCGATTTTCACCAAGAGAGCCCAATTTCAAAAAAATTTCAGATTCGGCCTGGAAAATTCATTTTGGCATGTACTCAGCTCGGGCAGCGCATTTGCAGCGATTTTCACCAAGAGAGCCGAAATTATAAAAAATTTCAGATTCGGCCTGGAAAATTCATTTTGGCATGTTCTCAGCTCGGGCAGCGCATTTGCAGCGATTTTCACCAAGAGAGCCGAATTTATAAAAAATTTCAGATTCGGCATGGAAAATTCATTTTGGCATGTTCTCAGCTCGGGCAGCGCATTTGTAGCGATTTTCACCAACAGAGCCGAATTTCAAAAAAATTTCAGATTCGGCCTGGAAAATTCATTTTGGCATGTTCTCAGCTCGGGCAGCGCATTTGCAGCGATTTTCACCAAGAGAGCCGAAATTATAAAAAATTTCAGATTCGGCCTGGAAAATTCATTTTGGCATGTTCTCAGCTCGGGCAGCGCATTTGCAGCGATTTTCACCAAGAGAGCCGAATTTATAAAAAATTTCAGATTCGGCATGGAAAATTCATTTTGGCATGTTCTCAGCTCGGGCAGCGCATTTGTAGCGATTTTCACCAACAGAGCCGAATTTCAAAAAAATTTCAGATTCGGCCTGGAAAATTCATTTTGGCATGTTCTCAGCTCGGGCAGCGCATTTGCAGCGATTTTCACCAAGAGAGCCGAATTTATAAAAAATTTCAGATTCGGCATGGAAAATTCATTTTGGCATGTTCTCAGCTCGGGCAGCGCATTTGTAGCGATTTTCACCAACAGAGCCGAATTTCAAAAAAATTTCAGATTCGGCCTGGAAAATTCATTTTGGCATGTTCTCAGCTCGGGCAGCGCATTTGTAGCGATTTTCACCAACAGAGCCCAATTTCCAAAAAATTTCAGATTCGGCCTGGAAAATTCATTTTGGCATGTTCTCAGCTCGGGCAGCGCATTTGCAGCGATTTTCACCAAGAGAGCCGAATTTATAAAAAATTTCAGATTCGGCATGGAAAATTCATTTTGGCATGTTCTCAGCTCGGGCAGCGCATTTGTAGCGATTTTCACCAACAGAGCCGAATTTCAAAAAAATTTCAGATTCGGCCTGGAAAATTCATTTTGGCATGTTCTCAGCTCGGGCAGCGCATTTGCTGCGATTTTCACCAACAGAGCCCAATTTCCAAAAAATTTCAGATTCGGCCTGGAAAATTCATTTTGGCATGTTCTCAGCTCGGGCAGCGCATTTGCAGCGATTTTCACCAAGAGAGCCCAATTTCAAAAAAATTTCAGATTCGGCCTGGAAAATTCATTATGGCATGTTCTCAGCTCGGGCAGCGCATTTGCAGCGATTTTCACCAAGAGAGCCGAAATTCAAAAAAATTTCAGATTCGGCCTGGAAAATTCATTTTGGCATGTTCTCAGCTCGGGCAGCGCATTTGCAGCGATTTTCACAAAGAGAGCCCAATTTCAATAAAATTTCAGACTCGGCCTGGAAAATTCATTTTGGCATGTACTCAGCTCGGGCAGCGCATTTGCAGCGATTTTCACCAAGAGAGCCGAATTTCAAAAAAATTTCAGTTTCGGCCTGGAAAATTCATTTTGGCATGTTCTCAGCTCGGGCAGCGCATTTGCAGCGATTTTCACAAAGAGAGCCCAATTTCAATAAAATTTCAGACTCGGCCTGGAAAATTCATTTTGGCATGTACTCAGCTCGGGCAGCGCATTTGCAGCGATTTTCACCAAGAGAGCCCAATTTCAATAAAATTTCAGACTCGGCCTGGAAAATTCATTTTGGCATGTACTCAGCTCGGGCAGCGCATTTGCAGCGATTTTCACCAAGAGAGCCCAATTTCAAAAAAATTTCAGATTCGGCCTGGAAAATTCATTTTGGCATGTTCTCAGCTCGGGCAGCGCATTTGCAGCGATTTTCACCAAGAGAGCCCAATTTCAAAAAAATTTCAGATTCGGCCTGGAAAATTCATTTTGGCATGTACTCAGCTCGGGCAGCGCATTTGCAGCGATTTTCACCAAGAGAGCCGAATTTATAAAAAATTTCAGATTCGGCCTGGAAAATTCATTTTGGCATGTTCTCACCTCGGGCAGCGCATTTGCAGCGATTTTCACCAAGAGAGCCCAATTTCAAAAAAATTTCAGATTCGGCCTGGAAAATTCATTTTGGCATGTACTCAGCTCGGGCAGCGCATTTGCAGCGATTTTCACCAAGAGAGCCGAAATTATAAAAAATTTCAGATTCGGCCTGGAAAATTCATTTTGGCATGTTCTCAGCTCGGGCAGCGCATTTGCAGCGATTTTCACCAAGAGAGCCGAATTTATAAAAAATTTCAGATTCGGCATGGAAAATTCATTTTGGCATGTTCTCAGCTCGGGCAGCGCATTTGTAGCGATTTTCACCAACAGAGCCGAATTTCAAAAAAATTTCAGATTCGGCCTGGAAAATTCATTTTGGCATGTTCTCAGCTCGGGCAGCGCATTTGCAGCGATTTTCACCAAGAGAGCCGAAATTATAAAAAATTTCAGATTCGGCCTGGAAAATTCATTTTGGCATGTTCTCAGCTCGGGCAGCGCATTTGCAGCGATTTTCACCAAGAGAGCCGAATTTATAAAAAATTTCAGATTCGGCATGGAAAATTCATTTTGGCATGTTCTCAGCTCGGGCAGCGCATTTGTAGCGATTTTCACCAAGAGAGCCGAATTTCAAAAAAATTTCAGATTCGGCCTGGAAAATTCATTTTGGCATGTTCTCAGCTCGGGCAGCGCATTTGCAGCGATTTTCACCAAGAGAGCCGAATTTATAAAAAATTTCAGATTCGGCATGGAAAATTCATTTTGGCATGTTCTCAGCTCGGGCAGCGCATTTGTAGCGATTTTCACCAACAGAGCCGAATTTCAAAAAAATTTCAGATTCGGCCTGGAAAATTCATTTTGGCATGTTCTCAGCTCGGGCAGCGCATTTGTAGCGATTTTCACCAACAGAGCCCAATTTCCAAAAAATTTCAGATTCGGCCTGGAAAATTCATTTTGGCATGTTCTCAGCTCGGGCAGCGCATTTGCAGCGATTTTCACCAAGAGAGCCGAATTTATAAAAAATTTCAGATTCGGCATGGAAAATTCATTTTGGCATGTTCTCAGCTCGGGCAGCGCATTTGTAGCGATTTTCACCAACAGAGCCGAATTTCAAAAAAATTTCAGATTCGGCCTGGAAAATTCATTTTGGCATGTTCTCAGCTCGGGCAGCGCATTTGCTGCGATTTTCACCAACAGAGCCCAATTTCCAAAAAATTTCAGATTCGGCCTGGAAAATTCATTTTGGCATGTTCTCAGCTCGGGCAGCGCATTTGCAGCGATTTTCACCAAGAGAGCCCAATTTCAAAAAAATTTCAGATTCGGCCTGGAAAATTCATTATGGCATGTTCTCAGCTCGGGCAGCGCATTTGCAGCGATTTTCACCAAGAGAGCCGAAATTCAAAAAAATTTCAGATTCGGCCTGGAAAATTCATTTTGGCATGTTCTCAGCTCGGGCAGCGCATTTGCAGCGATTTTCACAAAGAGAGCCCAATTTCAATAAAATTTCAGACTCGGCCTGGAAAATTCATTTTGGCATGTACTCAGCTCGGGCAGCGCATTTGCAGCGATTTTCACCAAGAGAGCCGAATTTCAAAAAAATTTCAGTTTCGGCCTGGAAAATTCATTTTGGCATGTTCTCAGCTCGGGCAGCGCATTTGCAGCGATTTTCACAAAGAGAGCCCAATTTCAATAAAATTTCAGACTCGGCCTGGAAAATTCATTTTGGCATGTACTCAGCTCGGGCAGCGCATTTGCAGCGATTTTCACCAAGAGAGCCCAATTTCAATAAAATTTCAGACTCGGCCTGGAAAATTCATTTTGGCATGTACTCAGCTCGGGCAGCGCATTTGCAGCGATTTTCACCAAGAGAGCCCAATTTCAAAAAAATTTCAGATTCGGCCTGGAAAATTCATTTTGGCATGTTCTCAGCTCGGGCAGCGCATTTGCAGCGATTTTCACCAAGAGAGCCCAATTTCAAAAAAATTTCAGATTCGGCCTGGAAAATTCATTTTGGCATGTACTCAGCTCGGGCAGCGCATTTGCAGCGATTTTCACCAAGAGAGCCGAATTTCAAAAAAATTTCAGTTTCGGCCTGGAAAATTCATTTTGGCATGTTCTCAGCTCGGGCAGCGCATTTGCAGCGATTTTCACAAAGAGAGCCCAATTTCAATAAAATTTCAGACTCGGCCTGGAAAATTCATTTTGGCATGTTCTCAGCTCGGGCAGCGCATTTGCAGCGATTTTAACCAAGAGAGCCCAATTTCAAAAAAATTTCAGATTCGGCCTGGAAAATTCATTTTGGCATGTACTCAGCTCGGGCAGCGCATTTGCAGCGATTTTCACCAAGAGAGCCGAAATTATAAAAAATTTCAGATTCGGCCTGGAAAATTCATTTTGGCATGTTCTCAGCTCGGGCAGCGCATTTGCAGCGATTTTCACCAAGAGAGCCGAATTTATAAAAAATTTCAGATTCGGCATGGAAAATTCATTTTGGCATGTTCTCAGCTCGGGCAGCGCATTTGTAGCGATTTTCACCAACAGAGCCGAATTTCAAAAAAATTTCAGATTCGGCCTGGAAAATTCATTTTGGCATGTTCTCAGCTCGGGCAGCGCATTTGCAGCGATTTTCACCAAGAGAGCCGAAATTATAAAAAATTTCAGATTCGGCCTGGAAAATTCATTTTGGCATGTTCTCAGCTCGGGCAGCGCATTTGCAGCGATTTTCACCAAGAGAGCCGAATTTATAAAAAATTTCAGATTCGGCATGGAAAATTCATTTTGGCATGTTCTCAGCTCGGGCAGCGCATTTGTAGCGATTTTCACCAACAGAGCCGAATTTCAAAAAAATTTCAGATTCGGCCTGGAAAATTCATTTTGGCATGTTCTCAGCTCGGGCAGCGCATTTGCTGCGATTTTCACCAACAGAGCCCAATTTCCAAAAAATTTCAGATTCGGCCTGGAAAATTCATTTTGGCATGTTCTCAGCTCGGGCAGCGCATTTGCAGCGATTTTCACCAAGAGAGCCGAATTTATAAAAAATTTCAGATTCGGCATGGAAAATTCATTTTGGCATGTTCTCAGCTCGGGCAGCGCATTTGTAGCGATTTTCACCAACAGAGCCGAATTTCAAAAAAATTTCAGATTCGGCCTGGAAAATTCATTTTGGCATGTTCTCACCTCGGGCAGCGCATTTGCTGCGATTTTCACCAACAGAGCCCAATTTCCAAAAAATTTCAGATTCGGCCTGGAAAATTCATTTTGGCATGTTCTCAGCTCGGGCAGCGCATTTGCAGCGATTTTCACCAAGAGAGCCCAATTTCAAAAAAATTTCAGATTCGGCCTGGAAAATTCATTATGGCATGTTCTCAGCTCGGGCAGCGCATTTGCAGCGATTTTCACCAAGAGAGCCGAAATTCAAAAAAATTTCAGATTCGGCCTGGAAAATTCATTTTGGCATGTTCTCAGCTCGGGCAGCGCATTTGCAGCGATTTTCACAAAGAGAGCCCAATTTCAATAAAATTTCAGACTCGGCCTGGAAAATTCATTTTGGCATGTACTCAGCTCGGGCAGCGCATTTGCAGCGATTTTCACCAAGAGAGCCGAATTTCAAAAAAATTTCAGTTTCGGCCTGGAAAATTCATTTTGGCATGTTCTCAGCTCGGGCAGCGCATTTGCAGCGATTTTCACAAAGAGAGCCCAATTTCAATAAAATTTCAGACTCGGCCTGGAAAATTCATTTTGGCATGTACTCAGCTCGGGCAGCGCATTTGCAGCGATTTTCACCAAGAGAGCCCAATTTCAATAAAATTTCAGACTCGGCCTGGAAAATTCATTTTGGCATGTACTCAGCTCGGGCAGCGCATTTGCAGCGATTTTCACCAAGAGAGCCCAATTTCAAAAAAATTTCAGATTCGGCCTGGAAAATTCATTTTGGCATGTTCTCAGCTCGGGCAGCGCATTTGCAGCGATTTTCACCAAGAGAGCCCAATTTCAAAAAAATTTCAGATTCGGCCTGGAAAATTCATTTTGGCATGTACTCAGCTCGGGCAGCGCATTTGCAGCGATTTTCACCAAGAGAGCCGAATTTCAAAAAAATTTCAGTTTCGGCCTGGAAAATTCATTTTGGCATGTTCTCAGCTCGGGCAGCGCATTTGCAGCGATTTTCACAAAGAGAGCCCAATTTCAATAAAATTTCAGACTCGGCCTGGAAAATTCATTTTGGCATGTTCTCAGCTCGGGCAGCGCATTTGCAGCGATTTTAACCAAGAGAGCCCAATTTCAAAAAAATTTCAGATTCGGCCTGGAAAATTCATTTTGGCATGTACTCAGCTCGGGCAGCGCATTTGCAGCGATTTTCACCAAGAGAGCCGAATTTATAAAAAATTTCAGATTCGGCCTGGAAAATTCATTTTGGCATGTTCTCACCTCGGGCAGCGCATTTGCAGCGATTTTCACCAAGAGAGCCCAATTTCAAAAAAATTTCAGATTCGGCCTGGAAAATTCATTTTGGCATGTACTCAGCTCGGGCAGCGCATTTGCAGCGATTTTCACCAAGAGAGCCGAATTTATAAAAAATTTCAGATTCGGCCTGGAAAATTCATTTTGGCATGTTCTCAGCTCGGGCAGCGCATTTGCAGCGATTTTCACAAAGAGAGCCCAATTTCAATAAAATTTCAGACTCGGCCTGGAAAATTCATTTTCGCATGTACTCAGCTCGGGCAGCGCATTTGCAGCGATTTTCACCAAGAGAGCCCAATTTCAAAAAAATTTCAGATTCGGCCTGGAAAATTCGTTTTGGCATGTTCTCAGCTCGGGCAGCGCATTTGCAGCGATTTTCACAAAGAGAGCCCAATTTCAATAAAATTTCAAACTCGACCTGGAAAATTCATTTTGGCATGTACTCAGCTCGGGCAGCGCATTTGCAGCGATTTTCACCAAGAGAGCCCAATTTCAAAAAAATTTCAGATTCGGCCTGGAAAATTCATTATGGCATGTTCTCAGCTCGGGCAGCGCATTTGCAGCGATTTTCACCAAGAGAGCCGAAATTCAAAAAAATTTCAGATTCGGCCTGGAAAATTCATTTTGGCATGTTCTCAGCTCGGGCAGCGCATTTGCAGCGATTTTCACAAAGAGAGCCCAATTTCAATAAAATTTCAGACTCGGCCTGGAAAATTCATTTTGGCATGTACTCAGCTCGGGCAGCGCATTTGCAGCGATTTTCACCAAGAGAGCCGAATTTCAAAAAAATTTCAGTTTCGGCCTGGAAAATTCATTTTGGCATGTTCTCAGCTCGGGCAGCGCATTTGCAGCGATTTTCACAAAGAGAGCCCAATTTCAATAAAATTTCAGACTCGGCCTGGAAAATTCATTTTGGCATGTACTCAGCTCGGGCAGCGCATTTGCAGCGATTTTCACCAAGAGAGCCCAATTTAAAAAAAATTTCAGATTCGGCCTGGAAAATTCATTTTGGCATGTTCTCAGCTCGGGCAGCGCATTTGCAGCGATTTTCACCAAGAGAGCCCAATTTCAAAAAAATTTCAGATTCGGCCTGGAAAATTCATTTTGGCATGTACTCAGCTCGGGCAGCGCATTTGCAGCGATTTTCACCAAGAGAGCCCAATTTCAAAAAAATTTCAGTTTCGGCCTGGAAAATTCATTTTGGCATGTTCTCAGCTCGGGCAGCGCATTTGCAGCGATTTTCACAAAGAGAGCCCAATTTCAATAAAATTTCAGACTCGGCCTGGAAAATTCATTTTGGCATGTTCTCAGCTCGGGCAGCGCATTTGCAGCGATTTTCACCAAGAGAGCCCAATTTCAAAAAAATTTCAGATTCGGCCTGGAAAATTCATTTTGGCATGTACTCAGCTCGGGCAGCGCATTTGCAGCGATTTTCACCAAGAGAGCCGAATTTATAAAAAATTTCAGATTCGGCCTGGAAAATTCATTTTGGCATGTTCTCAGCTCGGGCAGCGCATTTGCAGCGATTTTCACCAAGAGAGCCGAATTTATAAAAAATTTCAGATTCGGCCTGGAAAATTCATTTTGGCATGTTCTCAGCTCGGGCAGCGCATTTGTAGCGATTTTCACCAACAGAGCCGAATTTCAAAAAAATTTCAGATTCGGCCTGGAAAATTCATTTTGGCATGTTCTCAGCTCGGGCAGCGCATTTGCTGCGATTTTCACCAACAGAGCCCAATTTCCAAAAAATTTCAGATTCGGCCTGGAAAATTCATTTTGGCATGTTCTCAGCTCGGGCAGCGCATTTGCAGCGATTTTCACCAAGAGAGCCCAATTTCAAAAAAATTTCAGATTCGGCCTGGAAAATTCATTATGGCATGTTCTCAGCTCGGGCAGCGCATTTGCAGCGATTTTCACCAAGAGAGCCGAAATTCAAAAAAATTTCAGATTCGGCCTGGAAAATTCATTTTGGCATGTTCTCAGCTCGGGCAGCGCATTTGCAGCGATTTTCACAAAGAGAGCCCAATTTCAATAAAATTTCAGACTCGGCCTGGAAAATTCATTTTGGCATGTACTCAGCTCGGGCAGCGCATTTGCAGCGATTTTCACCAAGAGAGCCCAATTTCAAAAAAATTTCAGTTTCGGCCTGGAAAATTCATTTTGGCATGTTCTCAGCTCGGGCAGCGCATTTGCAGCGATTTTCACAAAGAGAGCCCAATTTCAATAAAATTTCAGACTCGGCCTGGAAAATTCATTTTGGCATGTACTCAGCTCGGGCAGCGCATTTGCAGCGATTTTCACCAAGAGAGCCCAATTTCAAAAAAATTTCAGATTCGGCCTGGAAAATTCATTTTGGCATGTTCTCAGCTCGGGCAGCGAATTTGCAGCGATTTTCACCAAGAGAGCCCAATTTCAAAAAAATTTCAGATTCGGCCTGGAAAATTCATTTTGGCATGTACTCAGCTCGGGCAGCGCATTTGCAGCGATTTTCACCAAGAGAGCCGAATTTCAAAAAAATTTCAGTTTCGGCCTGGAAAATTCATTTTGGCATGTTCTCAGCTCGGGCAGCGCATTTGCAGCGATTTTCACAAAGAGAGCCCAATTTCAATAAAATTTCAGACTCGGCCTGGAAAATTCATTTTGGCATGTTCTCAGCTCGGGCAGCGCATTTGCAGCGATTTTCACAAAGAGAGCCCAATTTCAAAAAAATTTCAGATTCGGCCTGGAAAATTCATTTTGGCATGTACTCAGCTCGGGCAGCGCATTTGCAGCGATTTTCACCAAGAGAGCCGAATTTATAAAAAATTTCAGATTCGGCCTGGAAAATTCATTTTGGCATGTTCTCACCTCGGGCAGCGCATTTGCAGCGATTTTCACCAAGAGAGCCCAATTTCAAAAAAATTTCAGATTCGGCCTGGAAAATTCATTTTGGCATGTACTCAGCTCGGGCAGCGCATTTGCAGCGATTTTCACCAAGAGAGCCGAATTTATAAAAAATTTCAGATTCGGCCTGGAAAATTCATTTTGGCATGTTCTCAGCTCGGGCAGCGCATTTGCAGCGATTTTCACAAAGAGAGCCCAATTTCAATAAAATTTCAGACTCGGCCTGGAAAATTCATTTTGGCATGTACTCAGCTCGGGCAGCGCATTTGCAGCGATTTTCACCAAGAGAGCCCAATTTCAAAAAAATTTCAGATTCGGCCTGGAAAATTCGTTTTGGCATGTTCTCAGCTCGGGCAGCGCATTTGCAGCGATTTTCACAAAGAGAGCCCAATTTCAATAAAATTTCAGACTCGACCTGGAAAATTCATTTTGGCATGTACTCAGCTCGGGCAGCGCATTTGCAGCGATTTTCACCAAGAGAGCCGAATTTATAAAAAATTTCAGATTCGGCCTGGAAAATTCATTTTGGCATGTTCTCACCTCGGGCAGCGCATTTGCAGCGATTTTCACAAAGAGAGCCCAATTTCAAAAAAATTTCAGATTCGGCCTGGAAAATTCATTTTGGCATGTACTCAGCTCGGGCAGCGCATTTGCAGCGATTTTCACCAAGAGAGCCGAATTTCAAAAAAATTTCAGTTTCGGCCTGGAAAATTCATTTTGGCATGTTCTCAGCTCGGGCAGCGCATTTGCAGCGATTTTCACAAAGAGAGCCCAATTTCAATAAAATTTCAGACTCGGCCTGGAAAATTCATTTTGGCATGTTCTCAGCTCGGGCAGCGCATTTGCAGCGATTTTCACCAAGAGAGCCCAATTTCAAAAAAATTTCAGATTCGGCCTGGAAAATTCATTTTGGCATGTACTCAGCTCGGGCAGCGCATTTGCAGCGATTTTCACCAAGAGAGCCGAATTTATAAAAAATTTCAGATTCGGCCTGGAAAATTCATTTTGGCATGTTCTCACCTCGGGCAGCGCATTTGCAGCGATTTTCACCAAGAGAGCCCAATTTCAAAAAAATTTCAGATTCGGCCTGGAAAATTCATTTTGGCATGTACTCAGCTCGGGCAGCGCATTTGCAGCGATTTTCACCAAGAGAGCCGAATTTATAAAAAATTTCAGATTCGGCCTGGAAAATTCATTTTGGCATGTTCTCAGCTCGGGCAGCGCATTTGCAGCGATTTTCACAAAGAGAGCCCAATTTCAATAAAATTTCAGACTCGGCCTGGAAAATTCATTTTGGCATGTACTCAGCTCGGGCAGCGCATTTGCAGCGATTTTCACCAAGAGAGCCCAATTTCAAAAAAATTTCAGATTCGGCCTGGAAAATTCATTTTGGCATGTACTCAGCTCGGGCAGCGCATTTGCAGCGATTTTCACCAAGAGAGCCGAATTTATAGAAAATTTCAGATTCGGCCTGGAAAATTCATTTTGGCATGTTCTCAGCTCGGGCAGCGCATTTGCAGCGATTTTCACAAAGAGAGCCCAATTTCAATAAAATTTCAGACTCGGCCTGGAAAATTCATTTTGGCATGTACTCAGCTCGGGCAGCGCATTTGCAGCGATTTTCACCAAGAGAGCCCAATTTCAAAAAAATTTCAGATTCGGCCTGGAAAATTCATTATGGCATGTTCTCAGCTCGGGCAGCGCATTTGCAGCGATTTTCACCAAGAGAGCCGAAATTCAAAAAAATTTCAGATTCGGCCTGGAAAATTCATTTTGGCATGTTCTCAGCTCGGGCAGCGCATTTGCAGCGATTTTCACAAAGAGAGCCCAATTTCAATAAAATTTCAGACTCGGCCTGGAAAATTCATTTTGGCATGTACTCAGCTCGGGCAGCGCATTTGCAGCGATTTTCACCAAGAGAGCCGAATTTCAAAAAAATTTCAGTTTCGGCCTGGAAAATTCATTTTGGCATGTTCTCAGCTCGGGCAGCGCATTTGCAGCGATTTTCACAAAGAGAGCCCAATTTCAATAAAATTTCAGACTCGGCCTGGAAAATTCATTTTGGCATGTACTCAGCTCGGGCAGCGCATTTGCAGCGATTTTAACCAAGAGAGCCCAATTTAAAAAAAATTTCAGATTCGGCCTGGAAAATTCATTTTGGCATGTTCTCAGCTCGGGCAGCGCATTTGCAGCGATTTTCACCAAGAGAGCCCAATTTCAAAAAAATTTCAGATTCGGCCTGGAAAATTCATTTTGGCATGTACTCAGCTCGGGCAGCGCATTTGCAGCGATTTTCACCAAGAGAGCCGAATTTCAAAAAAATTTCAGTTTCGGCCTGGAAAATTCATTTTGGCATGTTCTCAGCTCGGGCAGCGCATTTGCAGCGATTTTCACAAAGAGAGCCCAATTTCAATAAAATTTCAGACTCGGCCTGGAAAATTCATTTTGGCATGTTCTCAGCTCGGGCAGCGCATTTGCAGCGATTTTCACCAAGAGAGCCCAATTTCAAAAAAATTTCAGATTCGGCCTGGAAAATTCATTTTGGCATGTACTCAGCTCGGGCAGCGCATTTGCAGCGATTTTCACCAAGAGAGCCGAATTTATAAAAAATTTCAGATTCGGCCTGGAAAATTCATTTTGGCATGTTCTCAGCTCGGGCAGCGCATTTGCAGCGATTTTCACCAAGAGAGCCGAATTTATAAAAAATTTCAGATTCGGCCTGGAAAATTCATTTTGGCATGTTCTCAGCTCGGGCAGCGCATTTGTAGCGATTTTCACCAACAGAGCCGAATTTCAAAAAAATTTCAGATTCGGCCTGGAAAATTCATTTTGGCATGTTCTCAGCTCGGGCAGCGCATTTGCTGCGATTTTCACCAACAGAGCCCAATTTCCAAAAAATTTCAGATTCGGCCTGGAAAATTCATTTTGGCATGTTCTCAGCTCGGGCAGCGCATTTGCAGCGATTTTCACCAAGAGAGCCCAATTTCAAAAAAATTTCAGATTCGGCCTGGAAAATTCATTATGGCATGTTCTCAGCTCGGGCAGCGCATTTGCAGCGATTTTCACCAAGAGAGCCGAAATTCAAAAAAATTTCAGATTCGGCCTGGAAAATTCATTTTGGCATGTTCTCAGCTCGGGCAGCGCATTTGCAGCGATTTTCACAAAGAGAGCCCAATTTCAATAAAATTTCAGACTCGGCCTGGAAAATTCATTTTGGCATGTACTCAGCTCGGGCAGCGCATTTGCAGCGATTTTCACCAAGAGAGCCCAATTTCAAAAAAATTTCAGTTTCGGCCTGGAAAATTCATTTTGGCATGTTCTCAGCTCGGGCAGCGCATTTGCAGCGATTTTCACAAAGAGAGCCCAATTTCAATAAAATTTCAGACTCGGCCTGGAAAATTCATTTTGGCATGTACTCAGCTCGGGCAGCGCATTTGCAGCGATTTTCACCAAGAGAGCCCAATTTCAAAAAAATTTCAGATTCGGCCTGGAAAATTCATTTTGGCATGTTCTCAGCTCGGGCAGCGCATTTGCAGCGATTTTCACCAAGAGAGCCCAATTTCAAAAAAATTTCAGATTCGGCCTGGAAAATTCATTTTGGCATGTACTCAGCTCGGGCAGCGCATTTGCAGCGATTTTCACCAAGAGAGCCGAATTTATAAAAAATTTCAGATTCGGCCTGGAAAATTCATTTTGGCATGTTCTCACCTCGGGCAGCGCATTTGCAGCGATTTTCACCAAGAGAGCCCAATTTCAAAAAAATTTCAGATTCGGCCTGGAAAATTCATTTTGGCATGTACTCAGCTCGGGCAGCGCATTTGCAGCGATTTTCACCAAGAGAGCCGAATTTATAAAAAATTTCAGATTCGGCCTGGAAAATTCATTTTGGCATGTTCTCACCTCGGGCAGCGCATTTGCAGCGATTTTCACCAAGAGAGCCCAATTTCAAAAAAATTTCAGATTCGGCCTGGAAAATTCATTTTGGCATGTACTCAGCTCGGGCAGCGCATTTGCAGCGATTTTCACCAAGAGAGCCGAATTTAAAAAAAATTTCAGATTCGGCCTGGAAAATTCATTTTGGCATGTTCTCAGCTCGGGCAGCGCATTTGCAGCGATTTTCACCAAGAGAGCCGAATTTATAAAAAATTTCAGATTCGGCCTGGAAAATTCATTTTGGCATGTTCTCAGCTCGGGCAGCGCATTTGCAGCGATTTTCACAAAGAGAGCCCAATTTCAATAAAATTTCAGACTCGGCCTGGAAAATTCATTTTGGCATGTACTCAGCTCGGGCAGCGCATTTGCAGCGATTTTCACCAAGAGAGCCCAATTTCAAAAAAATTTCAGATTCGGCCTGGAAAATTCGTTTTGGCATGTTCTCAGCTCGGGCAGCGCATTTGCAGCGATTTTCACAAAGAGAGCCCAATTTCAATAAAATTTCAGACTCGACCTGGAAAATTCATTTTGGCATGTACTCAGCTCGGGCAGCGCATTTGCAGCGATTTTCACCAAGAGAGCCCAATTTCAAAAAAATTTCAGATTCGGCCTGGAAAATTCATTATGGCATGTTCTCAGCTCGGGCAGCGCATTTGCAGCGATTTTCACAAAGAGAGCCCAATTTCAATAAAATTTCAGACTCGGCCTGGAAAATTCATTTTGGCATGTTCTCAGCTCGGGCAGCGCATTTGCAGCGATTTTCACCAAGAGAGCCCAATTTCAAAAAAATTTCAGATTCGGCCTGGAAAATTCATTTTGGCATGTACTCAGCTCGGGCAGCGCATTTGCAGCGATTTTCACCAAGAGAGCCGAATTTATAAAAAATTTCAGATTCGGCCTGGAAAATTCATTTTGGCATGTTCTCACCTCGGGCAGCGCATTTGCAGCGATTTTCACCAAGAGAGCCCAATTTCAAAAAAATTTCAGATTCGGCCTGGAAAATTCATTTTGGCATGTACTCAGCTCGGGCAGCGCATTTGCAGCGATTTTCACCAAGAGAGCCGAATTTATAAAAAATTTCAGATTCGGCCTGGAAAATTCATTTTGGCATGTTCTCAGCTCGGGCAGCGCATTTGCAGCGATTTTCACAAAGAGAGCCCAATTTCAATAAAATTTCAGACTCGGCCTGGAAAATTCATTTTGGCATGTACTCAGCTCGGGCAGCGCATTTGCAGCGATTTTCACCAAGAGAGCCCAATTTCAAAAAAATTTCAGATTCGGCCTGGAAAATTCGTTTTGGCATGTTCTCAGCTCGGGCAGCGCATTTGCAGCGATTTTCACAAAGAGAGCCCAATTTCAATAAAATTTCAGACTCGACCTGGAAAATTCATTTTGGCATGTACTCAGCTCGGGCAGCGCATTTGCAGCGATTTTCACCAAGAGAGCCCAATTTCAAAAAAATTTCAGATTCGGCCTGGAAAATTCATTATGGCATGTTCTCAGCTCGGGCAGCGCATTTGCAGCGATTTTCACAAAGAGAGCCCAATTTCAATAAAATTTCAGACTCGGCCTGGAAAATTCATTTTGGCATGTTCTCAGCTCGGGCAGCGCATTTGCAGCGATTTTCACCAAGAGAGCCCAATTTCAAAAAAATTTCAGATTCGGCCTGGAAAATTCATTTTGGCATGTACTCAGCTCGGGCAGCGCATTTGCAGCGATTTTCACCAAGAGAGCCGAATTTATAAAAAATTTCAGATTCGGCCTGGAAAATTCATTTTGGCATGTTCTCACCTCGGGCAGCGCATTTGCAGCGATTTTCACCAAGAGAGCCCAATTTCAAAAAAATTTCAGATTCGGCCTGGAAAATTCATTTTGGCATGTACTCAGCTCGGGCAGCGCATTTGCAGCGATTTTCACCAAGAGAGCCGAATTTATAAAAAATTTCAGATTCGGCCTGGAAAATTCATTTTGGCATGTTCTCAGCTCGGGCAGCGCATTTGCAGCGATTTTCACAAAGAGAGCCCAATTTCAATAAAATTTCAGACTCGGCCTGGAAAATTCATTTTGGCATGTACTCAGCTCGGGCAGCGCATTTGCAGCGATTTTCACCAAGAGAGCCCAATTTCAAAAAAATTTCAGATTCGGCCTGGAAAATTCGTTTTGGCATGTTCTCAGCTCGGGCAGCGCATTTGCAGCGATTTTCACAAAGAGAGCCCAATTTCAATAAAATTTCAGACTCGACCTGGAAAATTCATTTTGGCATGTACTCAGCTCGGGCAGCGCATTTGCAGCGATTTTCACCAAGAGAGCCCAATTTCAAAAAAATTTCAGATTCGGCCTGGAAAATTCATTATGGCATGTTCTCAGCTCGGGCAGCGCATTTGCAGCGATTTTCACCAAGAGAGCCGAAATTCAAAAAAATTTCAGATTCCGCCTGGAAAATTCATTTTGGCATGTTCTCAGCTCGGGCAGCGCATTTGCAGCGATTTTCACAAAGAGAGCCCAATTTCAATAAAATTTCAGACTCGGCCTGGAAAATTCATTTTGGCATGTACTCAGCTCGGGCAGCGCATTTGCAGCGATTTTCACCAAGAGAGCCCAATTTCAAAAAAATTTCAGTTTCGGCCTGGAAAATTCATTTTGGCATGTTCTCAGCTCGGGCAGCGCATTTGCAGCGATTTTCACAAAGAGAGCCCAATTTCAATAAAATTTCAGACTCGGCCTGGAAAATTCATTTTGGCATGTACTCAGCTCGGGCAGCGCATTTGCAGCGATTTTCACCAAGAGAGCCAAATTTCAAAAAAATTTCAGACTCGGCCTGGAAAATTCATTTTGGCATGTTCTCAGCTCGGGCAGCGCATTTGCAGCAATTTTCACCAAGAGAGCCCAATTTCAAAAAAATTTCAGATTCGGCCTGGAAAATTCATTTTGGCATGTTCTCAGCTCGGGCAGAACATTTGCAGCGACTTTCACCAAGAGAGCCCAATTTCAAAAAAATTTCAGATTCGGCCTGGAAAATTCATTTTGGCATGTTCTCAGCTCGGGCAGCGCATTTGCAGCGATTTTCACCAAGAGAGCCCAATTTCAAAAATATTTCAGACTCGGCCTGGAAAATTCATTTTGGCATGTTTTCAGCTCGGGCAGCGCATTTGCAGCGATTTTCACCAAGAGAGCCCAATTTCAAAAAAATTTCAGACTCGGCCTGGAAAATTCATTTTGGCATGTTCTCAGCTCGGGCAGCGCATTTGCAGCAATTTTCACCAAGAGAGCCCAATTTCAAAAAAATTTCAGATTCGGCCTGGAAAATTCATTTTGGCATGTTCTCAGCTCGGGCAGCACATTTGCAGCGATTTTCACCAAGAGAGCCAAATTTCAAAAAAATTTCAGACTCGGCCTGGAAAATTCATTTTGGCATGTTCTCAGCTCGGGCAGCGCATTTGCAGCAATTTTCACCAAGAGAGCCCAATTTCAAAAAAATTTCAGATTCGGCCTGGAAAATTCATTTTGGCATGTTCTCAGCTCGGGCAGCGCATTTGCAGCAATTTTCACCAAGAGAGCCCAATTTCAAAAAAATTTCAGATTCGGCCTGGAAAATTCATTTTGGCATGTTCTCAGCTCGGGCAGAACATTTGCAGCGACTTTCACCAAGAGAGCCCAATTTCAAAAAAATTTCAGATTCGGCCTGGAAAATTCATTTTGGCATGTTCTCAGCTCGGGCAGCGCATTTGCAGCGATTTTCACCAAGAGAGCCCAATTTCAAAAATATTTCAGACTCGGCCTGGAAAATTCATTTTGGCATGTTTTCAGCTCGGGCAGCGCATTTGCAGCGATTTTCACAAAGAGAGAGCCCAATTTCAAAAAAATTTCAGACTCGGCCTGGAAAATTCATTTTGGCATGTTCTCAGCTCGGGCAGCGCATTTGCAGCAATTTTCACCAAGAGAGCCCAATTTCAAAAAAATTTCAGATTCGGCCTGGAAAATTCATTTTGGCATGTTCTCAGCTCGGGCAGCACATTTGCAGCGATTTTCACCAAGAGAGCCAAATTTCAAAAAAATTTCAGACTCGGCCTGGAAAATTCATTTTGGCATGTTCTCAGCTCGGGCAGCGCATTTGCAGCAATTTTCACCAAGAGAGCCCAATTTCAAAAAAATTTCAGATTCGGCCTGGAAAATTCATTTTGGCATGTTCTCAGCTCGGGCAGAACATTTGCAGCGACTTTCACCAAGAGAGCCCAATTTCAAAAAAATTTCAGATTCGGCCTGGAAAATTCATTTTGGCATGTTCTCAGCTCGGGCAGCGCATTTGCAGCGATTTTCACCAAGAGAGCCCAATTTCAAAAATATTTCAGACTCGGCCTGGAAAATTCATTTTGGCATGTTTTCAGCTCGGGCAGCGCATTTGCAGCGATTTTCACCAAGAGAGCCCAATTTCAAAAAAATTTCAGACTCGGCCTGGAAAATTCATTTTGGCATGTTCTCAGCTCGGGCAGCGCATTTGCAGCGATTTTCACCAAGAGAGCCCAATTTGAAAAAATTTCAGACTCGGCCTGGAAAATTCATTTTGGCATGTTCTCAGCTCGGGCAGCGCATTTGCAGCAATTTTCACCAAGAGAGCCCAATTTCAAAAAAATTTCAGATTCGGCCTGGAAAATTCATTTTGGCATGTTCTCAGCTCGGGCAGCGCAGTTGCAGCGATTTTCACCAAGAGAGCCCAATTTCAAAAAAATTTCAGACTCGGCCTGGAAAATTCATTTTGGCATGTTCTCAGCTCGGGCAGCGCATTTGCAGCGATTTTCACCAAGAGAGCCCAATTTGAAAAAATTTCAGACTCGGCCTGGAAAATTCATTTTGGCATGTTCTCAGCTCGGGCAGCGCATTTGCAGCAATTTTCACCAAGAGAGCCCAATTTCAAAAAAATTTCAGATTCGGCCTGGAAAATTCATTTTGGCATGTTCTCAGCTCGGGCAGCGCAGTTGCAGCGATTTTCACCAAGAGAGCCCAATTTCAAAAAAATTTCAGACTCGGCCTGGAAAATTCATTTTGGCATGTTCTCAGCTCGGGCAGCGCATTTGCAGCGACTTTTACCAAGAGAGCCCAATTTCAAAAAAATTTCAGATTCGACCTGGAATATTCATTTTGGCATGTTCTCAGCTAGGGCAGCGCATTTGCAGCGATTTTCACCAAGAGAGCCCAATTTAAAAAAAAATTTCAGATTCGGCCTGGAAAATTCATTTTGGCATGTTCTCAGCTCGGGCAGCGCATTTGCAGCGATTTTCACCAAGAGAGCCCAATTTCAAAAAAATTTCAGATTCGGCCTGGAAAATTCATTTTGGCATGTTCTCAGCTCGGGCAGCGCAGTTGCAGCGATTTTCACCAAGAGAGCCCAATTTCAAAAAAATTTCAGACTCGGCCTGGAAAATTCATTTTGGCATGTTCTCAGCTCGGGCAGCGCATTTGCAGCGATTTTCACCAAGAGAGCCCAATTTCAAAAAAATTTCAGATTCGGCCTGGAAAATTCATTTTGGCATGTTCTCAGCTCGGGCAGCGCATTTGCAGCGATTTTCACCAAGAGAGCCCAATTTCAAAAAAATTTCAGATTCGGCCTGGAAAATTCATTTTGGCATGTTATCAGCTCGGGCAGCACATTTGCAGCGATTTTCACCAAGAGAGCCCAATTTCAAAAAAATTTCAGACTCGGCCTGGAAAATTCATTTTGGCATGTTCTCAGCTCGGGCAGCGCATTTGCAGCGATTTTCACCAAGAGAGCCCAATTTCAAAAAAATTTCAGACTCGGCCTGGAAAATTCATTTTGGCATGTTCTCAGCTCGGGCAGCGCATTTGCAGCGATTTTCACCAAGAGAGCCCAATTTCAAAAAAATTTCAGACTCGGCCTGGAAAATTCATTTTGGCATGTTCTCAGCTCGGGCAGCGCATTTGCAGCGATTTTCACCAAGAGAGCCCAATTTCAAAAATATTTAAGACTCGGCCTGGAAAATTCATTTTGGCATGTTTTCAGCTCGGGCAGCGCATTTGCAGCGATTTTCACCAAGAGAGCCCAATTTCAAAAAAATTTCAGACTCGGCCTGGAAAATTCATTTTGGCATGTTCTCAGCTCGGGCAGCGCATTTGCAGCGATTTTCACCAAGAGAGCCCAATTTCAAAAAAATTCAGATTCGGCCTGGAAAATTCATTTTGGCATGTTCTCAGCTCGGGCAGCGCATTTGCAGCGATTTTCACCAAGAGAGCCCAATTTCAAAAAAATTTCAGATTCGGCCTGGAAAATTCATTTTGGCATGTTCTCAGCTCGGGCAGCACATTTGCAGCGATTTTCACCAAGAGAGCCAAATTTCAAAAAAATTTCAGACTCGGCCTGGAAAATTCATTTTGGCATGTTCTCAGCTCGGGCAGCGCATTTGCAGCAATTTTCACCAAGAGAGCCCAATTTCAAAAAAATTTCAGATTCGGCCTGGAAAATTCATTTTGGCATGTTCTCAGCTCGGGCAGAACATTTGCAGCGACTTTCACCAAGAGAGCCCAATTTCAAAAAAATTTCAGATTCGGCCTGGAAAATTCATTTTGGCATGTTCTCAGCTCGGGCAGCGCATTTGCAGCGATTTTCACCAAGAGAGCCCAATTTCAAAAATATTTCAGACTCGGCCTGGAAAATTCATTTTGGCATGTTCTCAGCTCGGGCAGCGCATTTGCAGCGATTTTCACCAAGAGAGCCCAATTTGAAAAAATTTCAGACTCGGCCTGGAAAATTCATTTTGGCATGTTCTCAGCTCGGGCAGCGCATTTGCAGCAATTTTCACCAAGAGAGCCCAATTTCAAAAAAATTTCAGATTCGGCCTGGAAAATTCATTTTGGCATGTTCTCAGCTCGGGCAGCGCATTTGCAGCGATTTTCACCAAGAGAGCCCAATTTCAAAAAAATTTCAGATTCGACCTGGAAAATTCATTTTGGCATGTTCTCAGCTCGGGCAGCGCAGTTGCAGCGATTTTCACCAAGAGAGCCCAATTTCAAAAAAATTTCAGACTCGGCCTGGAAAATTCATTTTGGCATGTTCTCAGCTCGGGCAGCGCATTTGCAGCGACTTTCACCAAGAGAGCCCAATTTCAAAAAAATTTCAGATTCGACCTGGAATATTCATTTTGGCATGTTCTCAGCTAGGGCAGCGCATTTGCAGCGATTTTCACCAAGAGAGCCCAATTTCAAAAAAATTTCAGACTCGGCCTGGAAAATTCATTTTGGCATGTTCTCAGCTCGGGCAGCGCATTTGCAGCGATTTTCACCAAGAGAGCCCAATTTCAAAAAAATTTCAGATTCGGCCTGGAAAATTCATTTTGGCATGTTCTCAGCTCGGGCAGCGCATTTGCAGCGATTTTCACCAAGAGAGCCCAATTTCAAAAAAATTTCAGATTCGGCCTGGAAAATTCATTTTGGCATGTTCTCAGCTCGGGCAGCACATTTGCAGCGATTTTCACCAAGAGAGCCCAATTTAAAAAAAATTTCAGACTCGGCCTGGAAAATTCATTTTGGCATGTTCTCAGCTCGGGCAGCGCATTTGCAGCAATTTTCACCAAGAGAGCCCAATTTCAAAAAAATTTCAGATTCGGCCTGGAAAATTCATTTTGGCATGTTCTCAGCTCGGGCAGCGCATTTGCAGCGATTTTCACCAAGAGAGCCCAATTTCAAAAAAATTTCAGATTCGACCTGGAAAATTCATTTTGGCATGTTCTCAGCTCGGGCAGCGCAGTTGCAGCGATTTTCACCAAGAGAGCCCAATTTCAAAAAAATTTCAGACTCGGCCTGGAAAATTCATTTTGGCATGTTCTCAGCTCGGGAAGCGCATTTGCAGCGACTTTCACCAAGAGAGCCCAATTTCAAAAAAATTTCAGACTCGGCCTGGAAAATTCATTTTGGCATGTTCTCAGCTCGGGAAGCGCATTTGCAGCGACTTTCACCAAGAGAGCCCAATTTCAAAAAAATTTCAGATTCGACCTGGAATATTCATTTTGGCATGTTCTCAGCTAGGGCAGCGCATTTGCAGCGATTTTCACCAAGAGAGCCCAATTTCAAAAAAATTTCAGATTCGACCTGGAAAATTCATTTTGGCATGTTCTCAGCTCGGGCAGCGCAGTTGCAGCGATTTTCACCAAGAGAGCCCAATTTCAAAAAAATTTCAGACTCGGCCTGGAAAATTCATTTTGGCATGTTCTCAGCTCGGGAAGCGCATTTGCAGCGACTTTCACCAAGAGAGCCCAATTTCAAAAAAATTTCAGATTCGACCTGGAATATTCATTTTGGCATGTTCTCAGCTAGGGCAGCGCATTTGCAGCGATTTTCACCAAGAGAGCCCAATTTAAAAAAAAATTTAAGATTCGGCCTGGAAAATTCATTTTGGCATGTTCTCAGCTCGGGCAGCGCATTTGCAGCGATTTTCACCAAGAGAGCCCAATTTCAAAAAAATTTCAGATTCGGCCTGGAAAATTCATTTTGGCATGTTCTCAGCTCGGGCAGCGAATTTGCAGCGATTTTCACCAAGAGAGCCCAATTTCAAAAAAATTTCAGATTCGGCCTGGAAAATTCATTTTGGCATGTTTTCAGCTCGGGCAGCGCATTTGCAGCGATTTTCACCAAGAGAGCCCAATTTCAAAAAAATTTCAGACTCGGCCTGGAAAATTCATTTTGGCATGTTCTCAGCTCGGGCAGCGCATTTGCAGCGATTTTCACCAAGAGAGCCCAATTTGAAAAAATTTCAGATTCGGCCTGGAAAATTCATTTTGGCATGTTCTCAGCTCGGGCAGCGCATTTGCAGCAATTTTCACCAAGAGAGCCCAATTTCAAAAAAATTTCAGATTCGGCCTGGAAAATTCATTTTGGCATGTTCTCAGCTCGGGCAGCGCATTTGCAGCGATTTTCACCAAGAGAGCCCAATTTCAAAAAAATTTCAGATTCGACCTGGAAAATTCATTTTGGCATGTTCTCAGCTCGGGCAGCGCAGTTGCAGCGATTTTCACCAAGAGAGCCCAATTTCAAAAAAATTTCAGACTCGGCCTGGAAAATTCATTTTGGCATGTTCTCAGCTCGGGCAGCGCATTTCCAGCGACTTTCACCAAGAGAGCCCAATTTCAAAAAAATTTCAGATTCGACCTGGAATATTCATTTTGGCATGTTCTCAGCTAGGGCAGCGCATTTGCAGCGATTTTCACCAAGAGAGCCCAATTTAAAAAAAAATTTCAGATTCGGCCTGGAAAATTCATTTTGGCATGTTCTCAGCTCGGGCAGCGCATTTGCAGCGATTTTCACCAAGAGAGCCCAATTTCAAAAAAATTTCAGATTCGGCCTGGAAAATTCATTTTGGCATGTTCTCAGCTCGGGCAGCGCATTTGCAGCGATTTTCACCAAGAGAGCCCAATTTCAAAAAAATTTCAGATTCGACCTGGAAAATTCATTTTGGCATGTTCTCAGCTCGGGCAGCGCAGTTGCAGCGATTTTCACCAAGAGAGCCCAATTTCAAAAAAATTTCAGATTCGGCCTGGAAAATTCATTTTGGCATGTTCTCAGCTCGGGCAGCGCATTTGCAGCGATTTTCACCAAGAGAGCCCAATTTCAAAAAAATTTCAGATTCGACCTGGAATATTCATTTTGGCATGTTCTCAGCTAGGGCAGCGCATTTGCAGCGATTTTCACCAAGAGAGCCCAATTTAAAAAAAAATTTCAGATTCGGCCTGGAAAATTCATTTTGGCATGTTCTCAGCTCGGGCAGCGCATTTGCAGCGATTTTCACCAAGAGAGCCCAATTTCAAAAAAATTTCAGATTCGGCCTGGAAAATTCATTTTGGCATGTTCTCAGCTCGGGCAGCGCATTTGCAGCGATTTTCACCAAGAGAGCCCAATTTCAAAAAAATTTCAGATTCGACCTGGAAAATTCATTTTGGCATGTTCTCAGCTCGGGCAGCGCAGTTGCAGCGATTTTCACCAAGAGAGCCCAATTTCAAAAAAATTTCAGATTCGGCCTGGAAAATTCATTTTGGCATGTTCTCAGCTCGGGCAGCGCATTTGCAGCGATTTTCACCAAGAGGGCCCAATTTCAAAAAAATTTCAGACTCGGCCTGGAAAATTCATTTTGGCATGTTCTCAGCTCGGGCAGCGCATTTGCAGCGATTTTCACCAAGAGAGCCCAATTTCAAAAAAATTTCAGATTCGGCCTGGAAAATTCATTTTGGCATGTTCTCAGCTCGGGCAGCGCATTTGCAGCGATTTTCACCAAGAGAGCCCAATTTCAAAAAAATTTCAGATTCGGCCTGGAAAATTCATTTTGGCATGTTCTCAGCTCGGGCAGCGCATTTGCAGCGATTTTCACCAAGAGAGCCCAATTTCAAAAAAATTTCAGATTCGGCCTGGAAAATTCATTTTGGCATGTTCTCAGCTCGGGCAGCGCATTTGCAGCGATTTTCACCAAGAGAGCTTAATTTCAAAAAAATTTCAGATTCGGCCTGGAAAATTCATTTTGGCATGTTCTCAGCTCGGGCAGCGCATTTGCAGCGATTTTCACCAAGAGAGCCCAATTTCAAAAAAATTTCAGATTCGGCCTGGAAAATTCATTTTGGCATGTTCTCAGCTCGGGCAGCGCATTTGCAGCGATTTTCACCAAGAGAGCCCAATTTCAAAAAAATTTCAGACTCGGCCTGGAAAATTCATTTTGGCATGTTCTCAGCTCGGACAGCGCATTTGCAGCGATTTTCACCAAGAGAGCCCAATTTCAAAAAAATTTCAGATTCGGCCTGGAAAATTCATTTTGGCATGTTCTCAGCTCGGGCAGCGCATTTGCAGCGATTTTCACCAAGAGAGCCCAATTTCAAAAAAATTTCAGACTCGGCCTGGAAAATTCATTTTGGCATGTTCTCAGCTCGGGCAGCGCATTTCCAGCGATTTTCACCAAGAGAGCCCAATTTCAAAAAAATTTCAGATTCGGCCTGGAATATTCATTTTGGCATGTTCTCAGCTAGGGCAGCGAATTTGCAGCGATTTTCACCAAGAGAGCCCAATTTCAAAAAAATTTCAGACTCGGCCTGGAAAATTCATTTTGGCATGTTCTCAGCTCGGGCAGCGCATTTGCAGCGATTTTCACCAAGAGAGCCCAATTTCAAAAAAATTTCAGACTCGGCCTGGAAAATTCATTTTGGCATGTTCTCAGCTCGGGCAGCGCATTTCCAGCGATTTTCACCAAGAGAGCCCAATTTCAAAAAAATTTCAGATTCGGCCTGGAATATTCATTTTGGCATGTTCTCAGCTAGGGCAGCGAATTTACAGCGATTTTCACCAAGAGAGCCCAATTTCAAAAAAATTTCAGACTCGGCCTGGAAAATTCATTTTGGCATGTTCTCAGCTCGGGCAGCGCATTTGCAGCGATTTTCACCAAGAGAGCCCAATTTCAAAAAAATTTCAGATTCGGCCTGGAAAATTCATTTTGGCATGTTCTCAGCTCGGGCAGCGCATTTGCAGCAATTTTCACCAAGAGAGCCCAATTTCAAAAAAATTTCAGATTCGGCCTGGAATATTCATTTTGGCATGTTCTCAGCTCGGGCAGCACATTTGCAGCGATTTTCACCAAGAAAGCCAAATTTCAAAAAAATTTCAGATTCGGCCTGGAAAATTCATTTTGGCATGTTCTCAGCTCGGGCAGCGCATTTGCAGCGATTTTCACCAAGAGAGCCCAATTTCAAAAAAATTTCAGATTCGACCTGGAAAATTCATTTTGGCATGTTCTCAGCTCGGGCAGCGCAGTTGCAGCGATTTTCACCAAGAGAGCCCAATTTCAAAAAAATTTCAGACTCGGCCTGGAAAATTCATTTTGGCATGTTCTCAGCTCGAGAAGCGCATTTGCAGCGACTTTCACCAAGAGAGCCCAATTTCAAAAAAATTTCAGATTCGACCTGGAATATTCATTTTGGCATGTTCTCAGCTAGGGCAGCGCATTTGCAGCGATTTTCACCAAGAGAGCCCAATTTAAAAAAAAATTTCAGATTCGGCCTGGAAAATTCATTTTGGCATGTTCTCAGCTCGGGCAGCGCATTTGCAGCGATTTTCACCAAGAGAGCCCAATTTCAAAAAAATTTCAGATTCGGCCTGGAAAATTCATTTTGGCATGTTCTCAGCTCGGGCAGCGCATTTGCAGCGATTTTCACCAAGAGAGCCCAATTTCAAAAAAATTTCAGATTCGGCCTGGAAAATTCATTTTGGCATGTTCTCAGCTCGGGCAGCGCAGTTGCAGCGATTTTCACCAAGAGAGCCCAATTTCAAAAAAATTTCAGACTCGGCCTGGAAAATTCATTTTGGCATGTTCTCAGCTCGGGCAGCGCATTTGCAGCGATTTTCACCAAGAGAGCCCAATTTCAAAAAAATTTCAGATTCGACCTGGAAAATTCATTTTGGCATGTTCTCAGCTCGGGCAGCGCAGTTGCAGCGATTTTCACCAAGAGAGCCCAATTTCAAAAAAATTTCAGACTCGGCCTGGAAAATTCATTTTGGCATGTTCTCAGCTCGGGCAGCGCATTTGCAGCGACTTTCACCAAGAGAGCCCAATTTCAAAAAAATTTCAGATTCGACCTGGAATATTCATTTTGGCATGTTCTCAGCTAGGGCAGCGCATTTGCAGCGATTTTCACCAAGAGAGCCCAATTTAAAAAAAAATTTCAGATTCGGCCTGGAAAATTCATTTTGGCATGTTCTCAGCTCGGGCAGCGCATTTGCAGCGACTTTCACCAAGAGAGCCCAATTTCAAAAAAATTTCAGATTCGACCTGGAATATTCATTTTGGCATGTTCTCAGCTAGGGCAGCGCATTTGCAGCGATTTTCACCAAGAGAGCCCAATTTAAAAAAAAATTTCAGATTCGGCCTGGAAAATTCATTTTGGCATGTTCTCAGCTCGGGCAGCGCATTTGCAGCGATTTTCACCAAGAGAGCCCAATTTCAAAAAAATTTCAGATTCGGCCTGGAATATTCATTTTGGCATGTTCTCAGCTAGGGCAGCGAATTTGCAGCGATTTTCACCAAGAGAGCCCAATTTCAAAAAAATTTCAGACTCGGCCTGGAAAATTCATTTTGGCATGTTCTCAGCTCGGGCAGCGCATTTGCAGCGATTTTCACCAAGAGAGCCCAATTTCAAAAAAATTTCAGATTCGGCCTGGAAAATTCATTTTGGCATGTTCTCAGCTCGGGCAGCGCATTTGCAGCAATTTTCACCAAGAGAGCCCAATTTCAAAAAAATTTCAGATTCGGCCTGGAATATTCATTTTGGCATGTTCTCAGCTCGGGCAGCACATTTGCAGCGATTTTCACCAAGAAAGCCAAATTTCAAAAAAATTTCAGATTCGGCCTGGAAAATTCATTTTGGCATGTTCTCAGCTCGGGCAGCGCATTTGCAGCGATTTTCACCAAGAGAGCCCAATTTCAAAAAAATTTCAGATTCGACCTGGAAAATTCATTTTGGCATGTTCTCAGCTCGGGCAGCGCAGTTGCAGCGATTTTCACCAAGAGAGCCCAATTTCAAAAAAATTTCAGACTCGGCCTGGAAAATTCATTTTGGCATGTTCTCAGCTCGGGAAGCACATTTGCAGCGACTTTCACCAAGAGAGCCCAATTTCAAAAAAATTTCAGATTCGACCTGGAATATTCATTTTGGCATGTTCTCAGCTAGGGCAGCGCATTTGCAGCGATTTTCACCAAGAGAGCCCAATTTAAAAAAAAATTTCAGATTCGGCCTGGAAAATTCATTTTGGCATGTTCTCAGCTCGGGCAGCGCATTTGCAGCGATTTTCACCAAGAGAGCCCAATTTCAAAAAAATTTCAGATTCGGCCTGGAAAATTCATTTTGGCATGTTCTCAGCTCGGGCAGCGCATTTGCAGCGATTTTCACCAAGAGAGCCCAATTTCAAAAAAATTTCAGATTCGGCCTGGAAAATTCATTTTGGCATGTTCTCAGCTCGGGCAGCGCAGTTGCAGCGATTTTCACCAAGAGAGCCCAATTTCAAAAAAATTTCAGACTCGGCCTGGAAAATTCATTTTGGCATGTTCTCAGCTCGGGCAGCGCATTTGCAGCGATTTTCACCAAGAGAGCCCAATTTCAAAAAAATTTCAGATTCGACCTGGAAAATTCATTTTGGCATGTTCTCAGCTCGGGCAGCGCAGTTGCAGCGATTTTCACCAAGAGAGCCCAATTTCAAAAAAATTTCAGACTCGGCCTGGAAAATTCATTTTGGCATGTTCTCAGCTCGGGCAGCGCATTTGCAGCGACTTTCACCAAGAGAGCCCAATTTCAAAAAAATTTCAGATTCGACCTGGAATATTCATTTTGGCATGTTCTCAGCTAGGGCAGCGAATTTGCAGCGATTTTCACCAAGAGAGCCCAATTTCAAAAAAATTTCAGACTCGGCCTGGAAAATTCATTTTGGCATGTTCTCAGCTCGGGCAGCGCATTTGCAGCGATTTTCACCAAGAGAGCCCAATTTCAAAAAAATTTCAGATTCGGCCTGGAAAATTCATTTTGGCATGTTCTCAGCTCGGGCAGCGCATTTGCAGCAATTTTCACCAAGAGAGCCCAATTTCAAAAAAATTTCAGATTCGGCCTGGAATATTCATTTTGGCATGTTCTCAGCTCGGGCAGCACATTTGCAGCGATTTTCACCAAGAAAGCCAAATTTCAAAAAAATTTCAGATTCGGCCTGGAAAATTCATTTTGGCATGTTCTCAGCTCGGGCAGCGCATTTGCAGCGATTTTCACCAAGAGAGCCCAATTTCAAAAAAATTTCAGATTCGACCTGGAAAATTCATTTTGGCATGTTCTCAGCTCGGGCAGCGCAGTTGCAGCGATTTTCACCAAGAGAGCCCAATTTCAAAAAAATTTCAGACTCGGCCTGGAAAATTCATTTTGGCATGTTCTCAGCTCGGGAAGCACATTTGCAGCGACTTTCACCAAGAGAGCCCAATTTCAAAAAAATTTCAGATTCGACCTGGAATATTCATTTTGGCATGTTCTCAGCTAGGGCAGCGCATTTGCAGCGATTTTCACCAAGAGAGCCCAATTTAAAAAAAAATTTCAGATTCGGCCTGGAAAATTCATTTTGGCATGTTCTCAGCTCGGGCAGCGCATTTGCAGCGATTTTCACCAAGAGAGCCCAATTTCAAAAAAATTTCAGATTCGGCCTGGAAAATTCATTTTGGCATGTTCTCAGCTCGGGCAGCGCATTTGCAGCGATTTTCACCAAGAGAGCCCAATTTCAAAAAAATTTCAGATTCGGCCTGGAAAATTCATTTTGGCATGTTCTCAGCTCGGGCAGCGCAGTTGCAGCGATTTTCACCAAGAGAGCCCAATTTCAAAAAAATTTCAGACTCGGCCTGGAAAATTCATTTTGGCATGTTCTCAGCTCGGGCAGCGCATTTGCAGCGATTTTCACCAAGAGAGCCCAATTTCAAAAAAATTTCAGATTCGACCTGGAAAATTCATTTTGGCATGTTCTCAGCTCGGGCAGCGCAGTTGCAGCGATTTTCACCAAGAGAGCCCAATTTCAAAAAAATTTCAGACTCGGCCTGGAAAATTCATTTTGGCATGTTCTCAGCTCGGGCAGCGCATTTGCAGCGACTTTCACCAAGAGAGCCCAATTTCAAAAAAATTTCAGATTCGACCTGGAATATTCATTTTGGCATGTTCTCAGCTAGGGCAGCGCATTTGCAGCGATTTTCACCAAGAGAGCCCAATTTCAAAAAAATTTCAGACTCGGCCTGGAAAATTCATTTTGGCATGTTCTCAGCTCGGGCAGCGCATTTGCAGCGATTTTCACCAAGAGAGCCCAATTTCAAAAAAATTTCAGATTCGGCCTGGAAAATTCATTTTGGCATGTTCTCAGCTCGGGCAGCGCATTTGCAGCGATTTTCACCAAGAGAGCCCAATTTCAAAAAAATTTCAGATTCGGCCTGGAATATTCATTTTGGCATGTTCTCAGCTCGGGCAGCGCATTTGCAGCGATTTTCACCAAGAGAGCCCAATTTCAAAAAAATTTCAGATTCGGCCTGGAAAATTCATTTTGGCATGTTCTCAGCTCGGGCAGCGCATTTGCAGCGATTTTCACCAAGAGAGCCCAATTTCAAAAACATTTCAGATTCGGCCTGGAAAATTCATTTTGGCATGTTCTCAGCTCGGGCAGCGCATTTGCAGCGATTTTCACCAAGAGAGCCCAATTTCAAAAAAATTTCAGACTCGGCCTGGAAAATTCATTTTGGCATGTTCTCAGCTCGGACAGCGCATTTGCAGCGATTTTCACCAAGAGAGCCCAATTTCAAAAAAATTTCAGATTCGGCCTGGAAAATTCATTTTGGCATGTTCTCAGCTCGGGCAGCGCATTTGCAGCGATTTTCACCAAGAGAGCCCAATTTCAAAAAAATTTCAGACTCGGCCTGGAAAATTCATTTTGGCATGTTCTCAGCTCGGGCAGCGCATTTCCAGCGATTTTCACCAAGAGAGCCCAATTTCAAAAAAATTTCAGATTCGGCCTGGAATATTCATTTTGGCATGTTCTCAGCTAGGGCAGCGAATTTGCAGCGATTTTCACCAAGAGAGCCCAATTTCAAAAAAATTTCAGACTCGGCCTGGAAAATTCATTTTGGCATGTTCTCAGCTCGGGCAGCGCATTTGCAGCGATTTTCACCAAGAGAGCCCAATTTCAAAAAAATTTCAGACTCGGCCTGGAAAATTCATTTTGGCATGTTCTCAGCTCGGGCAGCGCATTTCCAGCGATTTTCACCAAGAGAGCCCAATTTCAAAAAAATTTCAGATTCGGCCTGGAATATTCATTTTGGCATGTTCTCAGCTAGGGCAGCGAATTTGCAGCGATTTTCACCAAGAGAGCCCAATTTCAAAAAAATTTCAGACTCGGCCTGGAAAATTCATTTTGGCATGTTCTCAGCTCGGGCAGCGCATTTGCAGCGATTTTCACCAAGAGAGCCCAATTTCAAAAAAATTTCAGATTCGGCCTGGAAAATTCATTTTGGCATGTTCTCAGCTCGGGCAGCGCATTTGCAGCAATTTTCACCAAGAGAGCCCAATTTCAAAAAAATTTCAGATTCGGCCTGGAATATTCATTTTGGCATGTTCTCAGCTCGGGCAGCACATTTGCAGCGATTTTCACCAAGAAAGCCAAATTTCAAAAAAATTTCAGATTCGGCCTGGAAAATTCATTTTGGCATGTTCTCAGCTCGGGCAGCGCATTTGCAGCGATTTTCACCAAGAGAGCCCAATTTCAAAAAAATTTCAGATTCGACCTGGAAAATTCATTTTGGCATGTTCTCAGCTCAGGCAGCGCAGTTGCAGCGATTTTCACCAAGAGAGCCCAATTTCAAAAAAATTTCAGACTCGGCCTGGAAAATTCATTTTGGCATGTTCTCAGCTCGGGAAGCGCATTTGCAGCGACTTTCACCAAGAGAGCCCAATTTCAAAAAAATTTCAGATTCGACCTGGAATATTCATTTTGGCATGTTCTCAGCTAGGGCAGCGCATTTGCAGCGATTTTCACCAAGAGAGCCCAATTTAAAAAAAAATTTCAGATTCGGCCTGGAAAATTCATTTTGGCATGTTCTCAGCTCGGGCAGCGCATTTGCAGCGATTTTCACCAAGAGAGCCCAATTTCAAAAAAATTTCAGATTCGGCCTGGAAAATTCATTTTGGCATGTTCTCAGCTCGGGCAGCGCATTTGCAGCGATTTTCACCAAGAGAGCCCAATTTCAAAAAAATTTCAGATTCGGCCTGGAAAATTCATTTTGGCATGTTCTCAGCTCGGGCAGCGCAGTTGCAGCGATTTTCACCAAGAGAGCCCAATTTCAAAAAAATTTCAGACTCGGCCTGGAAAATTCATTTTGGCATGTTCTCAGCTCGGGCAGCGCATTTGCAGCGATTTTCACCAAGAGAGCCCAATTTCAAAAAAATTTCAGATTCGACCTGGAAAATTCATTTTGGCATGTTCTCAGCTCGGGCAGCGCAGTTGCAGCGATTTTCACCAAGAGAGCCCAATTTCAAAAAAATTTCAGACTCGGCCTGGAAAATTCATTTTGGCATGTTCTCAGCTCGGGCAGCGCATTTGCAGCGACTTTCACCAAGAGAGCCCAATTTCAAAAAAATTTCAGATTCGACCTGGAATATTCATTTTGGCATGTTCTCAGCTAGGGCAGCGCATTTGCAGCGATTTTCACCAAGAGAGCCCAATTTAAAAAAAAATTTCAGATTCGGCCTGGAAAATTCATTTTGGCATGTTCTCAGCTCGGGCAGCGCATTTGCAGCGATTTTCACCAAGAGAGCCCAATTTCAAAAAAATTTCAGATTCGGCCTGGAATATTCATTTTGGCATGTTCTCAGCTAGGGCAGCGAATTTGCAGCGATTTTCACCAAGAGAGCCCAATTTCAAAAAAATTTCAGACTCGGCCTGGAAAATTCATTTTGGCATGTTCTCAGCTCGGGCAGCGCATTTGCAGCGATTTTCACCAAGAGAGCCCAATTTCAAAAAAATTTCAGATTCGGCCTGGAAAATTCATTTTGGCATGTTCTCAGCTCGGGCAGCGCATTTGCAGCAATTTTCACCAAGAGAGCCCAATTTCAAAAAAATTTCAGATTCGGCCTGGAATATTCATTTTGGCATGTTCTCAGCTCGGGCAGCACATTTGCAGCGATTTTAACCAAGAAAGCCAAATTTCAAAAAAATTTCAGATTCGGCCTGGAAAATTCATTTTGGCATGTTCTCAGCTCGGGCAGCGCATTTGCAGCGATTTTCACCAAGAGAGCCCAATTTCAAAAAAATTTCAGATTCGACCTGGAAAATTCATTTTGGCATGTTCTCAGCTCGGGCAGCGCAGTTGCAGCGATTTTCACCAAGAGAGCCCAATTTCAAAAAAATTTCAGACTCGGCCTGGAAAATTCATTTTGGCATGTTCTCAGCTCGGGCAGCGCATTTGCAGCGACTTTCACCAAGAGAGCCCAATTTCAAAAAAATTTCAGATTCGACCTGGAATATTCATTTTGGCATGTTCTCAGCTAGGGCAGCGCATTTGCAGCGATTTTCACCAAGAGAGCCCAATTTAAAAAAAAATTTCAGATTCGGCCTGGAAAATTCATTTTGGCATGTTCTCAGCTCGGGCAGCGCATTTGCAGCGATTTTCACCAAGAGAGCCCAATTTCAAAAAAATTTCAGATTCGGCCTGGAAAATTCATTTTGGCATGTTCTCAGCTCGGGCAGCGCATTTGCAGCGATTTTCACCAAGAGAGCCCAATTTCAAAAAAATTTCAGATTCGGCCTGGAAAATTCATTTTGGCATGTTCTCAGCTCGGGCAGCGCAGTTGCAGCGATTTTCACCAAGAGAGCCCAATTTCAAAAAAATTTCAGACTCGGCCTGGAAAATTCATTTTGGCATGTTCTCAGCTCGGGCAGCGCATTTGCAGCGATTTTCACCAAGAGAGCCCAATTTCAAAAAAATTTCAGATTCGACCTGGAAAATTCATTTTGGCATGTTCTCAGCTCGGGCAGCGCAGTTGCAGCGATTTTCACCAAGAGAGCCCAATTTGAAAAAAATTTCAGACTCGGCCTGGAAAATTCATTTTGGCATGTTCTCAGCTCGGGCAGCGCATTTGCAGCGACTTTCACCAAGAGAGCCCAATTTCAAAAAAATTTCAGATTCGACCTGGAATATTCATTTTGGCATGTTCTCAGCTAGGGCAGCGCATTTGCAGCGATTTTCACCAAGAGAGCCCAATTTAAAAAAAAATTTCAGATTCGGCCTGGAAAATTCATTTTGGCATGTTCTCAGCTCGGGCAGCGCATTTGCAGCGATTTTCACCAAGAGAGCCCAATTTCAAAAAAATTTCAGACTCGGCCTGGAAAATTCATTTTGGCATGTTCTCAGCTCGGGCAGCGCATTTGCAGCGATTTTCACCAAGAGAGCCCAATTTCAAAAAAATTTCAGATTCGGCCTGGAATATTCATTTTGGCATGTTCTCAGCTAGGGCAGCGCATTTGCAGCGATTTTCACCAAGAGAGCCCAATTTCAAAAAAATTTCAGACTCGGCCTGGAAAATTCATTTTGGCATGTTCTCAGCTCGGGCAGCGCATTTGCAGCGATTTTCACCAAGAGAGCCCAATTTCAAAAAAATTTCAGACTCGGCCTGGAAAATTCATTTTGGCATGTTCTCAGCTCGGGCAGCGCATTTGCAGCGATTTTCACCAAGAGAGCCCAATTTCAAAAAAATTTCAGATTCGGCCTGGAATATTCATTTTGGCATGTTCTCAGCTAGGGCAGCGCATTTGCAGCGATTTTCACCAAGAGAGCCCAATTTAAAAAAAAATTTCAGATTCGGCCTGGAAAATTCATTTTGGCATGTTCTCAGCTCGGGCAGCGCATTTGCAGCGATTTTCACCAAGAGAGCCCAATTTCAAAAAAATTTCAGATTCGGCCTGGAAAATTCATTTTGGCATGTTCTCAGCTCGGGCAGCGCAGTTGCAGCGATTTTCACCAAGAGAGCCCAATTTCAAAAAAATTTCAGACTCGGCCTGGAAAATTCATTTTGGCATGTTCTCAGCTCGGGCAGCGCATTTGCAGCGATTTTCACCAAGAGAGCCCAATTTCAAAAAAATTTCAGATTCGACCTGGAAAATTCATTTTGGCATGTTCTCAGCTCGGGCAGCGCAGTTGCAGCGATTTTCACCAAGAGAGCCCAATTTCAAAAAAATTTCAGACTCGGCCTGGAAAATCCATTTTGGCATGTTCTCAGCTCGGGCAGCGCATTTGCAGCGACTTTCACCAAGAGAGCCCAATTTCAAAAAAATTTCAGATTCGACCTGGAATATTCATTTTGGCATGTTCTCAGCTAGGGCAGCGCATTTGCAGCGATTTTCACCAAGAGAGCCCAATTTAAAAAAAAATTTCAGATTCGGCCTGGAAAATTCATTTTGGCATGTTCTCAGCTCGGGCAGCGCATTTGCAGCGATTTTCACCAAGAGAGCCCAATTTCAAAAAAATTTCAGATTCGGCCTGGAATATTCATTTTGGCATGTTCTCAGCTAGGGCAGCGAATTTGCAGCGATTTTCACCAAGAGAGCCCAATTTCAAAAAAATTTCAGACTCGGCCTGGAAAATTCATTTTGGCATGTTCTCAGCTCGGGCAGCGCATTTGCAGCGATTTTCACCAAGAGAGCCCAATTTCAAAAAAATTTCAGATTCGGCCTGGAAAATTCATTTTGGCATGTTCTCAGCTCGGGCAGCGCATTTGCAGCAATTTTCACCAAGAGAGCCCAATTTCAAAAAAATTTCAGATTCGGCCTGGAATATTCATTTTGGCATGTTCTCAGCTCGGGCAGCACATTTGCAGCGATTTTCACCAAGAAAGCCAAATTTCAAAAAAATTTCAGATTCGGCCTGGAAAATTCATTTTGGCATGTTCTCAGCTCGGGCAGCGCATTTGCAGCGATTTTCACCAAGAGAGCCCAATTTCAAAAAAATTTCAGATTCGACCTGGAAAATTCATTTTGGCATGTTCTCAGCTCGGGCAGCGCAGTTGCAGCGATTTTCACCAAGAGAGCCCAATTTCAAAAAAATTTCAGACTCGGCCTGGAAAATTCATTTTGGCATGTTCTCAGCTCGGGAAGCGCATTTGCAGCGACTTTCACCAAGAGAGCCCAATTTCAAAAAAATTTCAGATTCGACCTGGAAAATTCATTTTGGCATGTTCTCAGCTCGGGCAGCGCATTTGCAGCGATTTTCACCAAGAGAGCCCAATTTCAAAAAAATTTCAGATTCGGCCTGGAAAATTCATTTTGGCATGTTCTCAGCTCGGGCAGCGCATTTGCAGCGATTTTCACCAAGAGAGCCCAATTTCAAAAAAATTTCAGATTCGGCCTGGAAAATTCATTTTGGCATGTTCTCAGCTCGGGCAGCGCAGTTGCAGCGATTTTCACCAAGAGAGCCCAATTTCAAAAAAATTTCAGACTCGGCCTGGAAAATTCATTTTGGCATGTTCTCAGCTCGGGCAGCGCATTTGCAGCGATTTTCACCAAGAGAGCCCAATTTCAAAAAAATTTCAGATTCGACCTGGAAAATTCATTTTGGCATGTTCTCAGCTCGGGCAGCGCAGTTGCAGCGATTTTCACCAAGAGAGCCCAATTTCAAAAAAATTTCAGACTCGGCCTGGAAAATTCATTTTGGCATGTTCTCAGCTCGGGCAGCGCATTTGCAGCGACTTTCACCAAGAGAGCCCAATTTCAAAAAAATTTCAGATTCGACCTGGAATATTCATTTTGGCATGTTCTCAGCTAGGGCAGCGCATTTGCAGCGATTTTCACCAAGAGAGCCCAATTTAAAAAAAAATTTCAGATTCGGCCTGGAAAATTCATTTTGGCATGTTCTCAGCTCGGGCAGCGCATTTGCAGCGATTTTCACCAAGAGAGCCCAATTTAAAAAAAATTTCAGATTCGGCCTGGAAAATTCATTTTGGCATGTTCTCAGCTCGGGCAGCGCATTTGCAGCGATTTTCACCAAGAGAGCCCAATTTCAAAAAAATTTCAGATTCGGCCTGGAAAATTCATTTTGGCATGTTCTCAGCTCGGGCAGCGCATTTGCAGCGATTTTCACCAAGAGAGCCCAATTTCAAAAAAATTTCAGACTCGGCCTGGAAAATTCATTTTGGCATGTTCTCAGCTCGGGCAGCGCATTTGCAGCGATTTTCACCAAGAGAGCCCAATTTCAAAAAAATTTCAGATTCGGCCTGGAAAATTCATTTTGGCATGTTCTCAGCTCGGGCAGCGCATTTGCAGCGATTTTCACCAAGAGAGCCCAATTTCAAAAAAATTTCAGATTCGGCCTGGAATATTCATTTTGGCATGTTCTCAGCTAGGGCAGCGAATTTGCAGCGATTTTCACCAAGAGAGCCCAATTTCAAAAAAATTTCAGACTCGGCCTGGAAAATTCATTTTGGCATGTTCTCAGCTCGGGCAGCGCATTTGCAGCGATTTTCACCAAGAGAGCCCAATTTCAAAAAAATTTCAGACTCGGCCTGGAAAATTCATTTTGGCATGTTCTCAGCTCGGGCAGCGCATTTCCAGCGATTTTCACCAAGAGAGCCCAATTTCAAAAAAATTTCAGATTCGGCCTGGAATATTCATTTTGGCATGTTCTCAGCTCGGGCAGCACATTTGCAGCGATTTTCACCAAGAAAGCCAAATTTCAAAAAAATTTCAGATTCGGCCTGGAAAATTCATTTTGGCATGTTCTCAGCTCGGGCAGCGCATTTGCAGCGATTTTCACCAAGAGAGCCCAATTTCAAAAAAATTTCAGATTCGACCTGGAAAATTCATTTTGGCATGTTCTCAGCTCGGGCAGCGCAGTTGCAGCGATTTTCACCAAGAGAGCCCAATTTCAAAAAAATTTCAGACTCGGCCTGGAAAATTCATTTTGGCATGTTCTCAGCTCGGGAAGCGCATTTGCAGCGACTTTCACCAAGAGAGCCCAATTTCAAAAAAATTTCAGATTCGACCTGGAAAATTCATTTTGGCATGTTCTCAGCTCGGGCAGCGCATTTGCAGCGATTTTCACCAAGAGAGCCCAATTTCAAAAAAATTTCAGATTCGGCCTGGAAAATTCATTTTGGCATGTTCTCAGCTCGGGCAGCGCATTTGCAGCGATTTTCACCAAGAGAGCCCAATTTCAAAAAAATTTCAGATTCGGCCTGGAAAATTCATTTTGGCATGTTCTCAGCTCGGGCAGCGCAGTTGCAGCGATTTTCACCAAGAGAGCCCAATTTCAAAAAAATTTCAGACTCGGCCTGGAAAATTCATTTTGGCATGTTCTCAGCTCGGGCAGCGCATTTGCAGCGATTTTCACCAAGAGAGCCCAATTTCAAAAAAATTTCAGATTCGACCTGGAAAATTCATTTTGGCATGTTCTCAGCTCGGGCAGCGCAGTTGCAGCGATTTTCACCAAGAGAGCCCAATTTCAAAAAAATTTCAGACTCGGCCTGGAAAATTCATTTTGGCATGTTCTCAGCTCGGGCAGCGCATTTGCAGCGACTTTCACCAAGAGAGCCCAATTTCAAAAAAATTTCAGATTCGACCTGGAATATTCATTTTGGCATGTTCTCAGCTAGGGCAGCGCATTTGCAGCGATTTTCACCAAGAGAGCCCAATTTAAAAAAAAATTTCAGATTCGGCCTGGAAAATTCATTTTGGCATGTTCTCAGCTCGGGCAGCGCATTTGCAGCGATTTTCACCAAGAGAGCCCAATTTCAAAAAAATTTCAGATTCGGCCTGGAAAATTCATTTTGGCATGTTCTCAGCTCGGGCAGCGCATTTGCAGCGATTTTCACCAAGAGAGCCCAATTTCAAAAAAATTTCAGACTCGGCCTGGAAAATTCATTTTGGCATGTTCTCAGCTCGGGCAGCGCATTTGCAGCGATTTTCACCAAGAGAGCCCAATTTCAAAAAAATTTCAGATTCGGCCTGGAAAATTCATTTTGGCATGTTCTCAGCTCGGGCAGCGCATTTGCAGCGATTTTCACCAAGAGAGCCCAATTTCAAAAAAATTTCAGACTCGGCCTGGAAAATTCATTTTGGCATGTTCTCAGCTCGGGCAGCGCATTTGCAGCGATTTTCACCAAGAGAGCCCAATTTCAAAAAAATTTCAGATTCGGCCTGGAATATTCATTTTGGCATGTTCTCAGCTAGGGCAGCGCATTTGCAGCGATTTTCACCAAGAGAGCCCAATTTCAAAAAAATTTCAGACTCGGCCTGGAAAATTCATTTTGGCATGTTCTCAGCTCGGGCAGCGCATTTGCAGCGATTTTCACCAAGAGAGCCCAATTTCAAAAAAATTTCAGACTCGGCCTGGAAAATTCATTTTGGCATGTTCTCAGCTCGGGCAGCGCATTTGCAGCGATTTTCACCAAGAGAGCCCAATTTCAAAAAAATTTCAGATTCGGCCTGGAATATTCATTTTGGCATGTTCTCAGCTAGGGCAGCGCATTTGCAGCGATTTTCACCAAGAGAGCCCAATTTAAAAAAAAATTTCAGATTCGGCCTGGAAAATTCATTTTGGCATGTTCTCAGCTCGGGCAGCGCATTTGCAGCGATTTTCACCAAGAGAGCCCAATTTCAAAAAAATTTCAGATTCGGCCTGGAAAATTCATTTTGGCATGTTCTCAGCTCGGGCAGCGCATTTGCAGCGATTTTCACCAAGAGAGCCCAATTTCAAAAAAATTTCAGACTCGGCCTGGAAAATTCATTTTGGCATGTTCTCAGCTCGGGCAGCGCATTTGCAGCGATTTTCACCAAGAGAGCCCAATTTCAAAAAAATTTCAGATTCGGCCTGGAATATTCATTTTGGCATGTTCTCAGCTAGGGCAGCGCATTTGCAGCGATTTTCACCAAGAGAGCCCAATTTCAAAAAAATTTCAGACTCGGCCTGGAAAATTCATTTTGGCATGTTCTCAGCTCGGGCAGCGCATTTGCAGCGATTTTCACCAAGAGAGCCCAATTTCAAAAAAATTTCAGATTCGACCTGGAATATTCATTTTGGCATGTTCTCAGCTAGGGCAGCGCATTTGCAGCGATTTTCACCAAGAGAGCCCAATTTAAAAAAAAATTTCAGATTCGGCCTGGAAAATTCATTTTGGCATGTTCTCAGCTCGGGCAGCGCATTTGCAGCGATTTTCACCAAGAGAGCCCAATTTCAAAAAAATTTCAGATTCGGCCTGGAAAATTCATTTTGGCATGTTCTCAGCTCGGGCAGCGCATTTGCAGCGATTTTCACCAAGAGAGCCCAATTTCAAAAAAATTTCAGATTCGGCCTGGAAAATTCATTTTGGCATGTTCTCAGCTCGGGCAGCGCAGTTGCAGCGATTTTCACCAAGAGAGCCCAATTTCAAAAAAATTTCAGACTCGGCCTGGAAAATTCATTTTGGCATGTTCTCAGCTCGGGCAGCGCATTTGCAGCGATTTTCACCAAGAGAGCCCAATTTCAAAAAAATTTCAGATTCGACCTGGAAAATTCATTTTGGCATGTTCTCAGCTCGGGCAGCGCAGTTGCAGCGATTTTCACCAAGAGAGCCCAATTTCAAAAAAATTTCAGACTCGGCCTGGAAAATTCATTTTGGCATGTTCTCAGCTCGGGCAGCGCATTTGCAGCGACTTTCACCAAGAGAGCCCAATTTCAAAAAAATTTCAGATTCGACCTGGAATATTCATTTTGGCATGTTCTCAGCTAGGGCAGCGCATTTGCAGCGATTTTCACCAAGAGAGCCCAATTTAAAAAAAAATTTCAGATTCGGCCTGGAAAATTCATTTTGGCATGTTCTCAGCTCGGGCAGCGCATTTGCAGCGATTTTCACCAAGAGAGCCCAATTTCAAAAAAATTTCAGATTCGGCCTGGAATATTCATTTTGGCATGTTCTCAGCTAGGGCAGCGAATTTGCAGCGATTTTCACCAAGAGAGCCCAATTTCAAAAAAATTTCAGACTCGGCCTGGAAAATTCATTTTGGCATGTTCTCAGCTCGGGCAGCGCATTTGCAGCGATTTTCACCAAGAGAGCCCAATTTCAAAAAAATTTCAGATTCGGCCTGGAAAATTCATTTTGGCATGTTCTCAGCTCGGGCAGCGCATTTGCAGCAATTTTCACCAAGAGAGCCCAATTTCAAAAAAATTTCAGATTCGGCCTGGAATATTCATTTTGGCATGTTCTCAGCTCGGGCAGCACATTTGCAGCGATTTTCACCAAGAAAGCCAAATTTCAAAAAAATTTCAGATTCGGCCTGGAAAATTCATTTTGGCATGTTCTCAGCTCGGGCAGCGCATTTGCAGCGATTTTCACCAAGAGAGCCCAATTTCAAAAAAATTTCAGATTCGACCTGGAAAATTCATTTTGGCATGTTCTCAGCTCGGGCAGCGCAGTTGCAGCGATTTTCACCAAGAGAGCCCAATTTCAAAAAAATTTCAGACTCGGCCTGGAAAATTCATTTTGGCATGTTCTCAGCTCGGGCAGCGCATTTGCAGCGACTTTCACCAAGAGAGCCCAATTTCAAAAAAATTTCAGATTCGACCTGGAATATTCATTTTGGCATGTTCTCAGCTAGGGCAGCGCATTTGCAGCGATTTTCACCAAGAGAGCCCAATTTAAAAAAAAATTTCAGATTCGGCCTGGAAAATTCATTTTGGCATGTTCTCAGCTCGGGCAGCGCATTTGCAGCGATTTTCACCAAGAGAGCCCAATTTCAAAAAAATTTCAGATTCGGCCTGGAAAATTCATTTTGGCATGTTCTCAGCTCGGGCAGCGCATTTGCAGCGATTTTCACCAAGAGAGCCCAATTTCAAAAAAATTTCAGATTCGGCCTGGAAAATTCATTTTGGCATGTTCTCAGCTCGGGCAGCGCAGTTGCAGCGATTTTCACCAAGAGAGCCCAATTTCAAAAAAATTTCAGACTCGGCCTGGAAAATTCATTTTGGCATGTTCTCAGCTCGGGCAGCGCATTTGCAGCGATTTTCACCAAGAGAGCCCAATTTCAAAAAAATTTCAGATTCGACCTGGAAAATTCATTTTGGCATGTTCTCAGCTCGGGCAGCGCAGTTGCAGCGATTTTCACCAAGAGAGCCCAATTTGAAAAAAATTTCAGACTCGGCCTGGAAAATTCATTTTGGCATGTTCTCAGCTCGGGCAGCGCATTTGCAGCGACTTTCACCAAGAGAGCCCAATTTCAAAAAAATTTCAGATTCGACCTGGAATATTCATTTTGGCATGTTCTCAGCTAGGGCAGCGCATTTGCAGCGATTTTCACCAAGAGAGCCCAATTTAAAAAAAAATTTCAGATTCGGCCTGGAAAATTCATTTTGGCATGTTCTCAGCTCGGGCAGCGCATTTGCAGCGATTTTCACCAAGAGAGCCCAATTTCAAAAAAATTTCAGACTCGGCCTGGAAAATTCATTTTGGCATGTTCTCAGCTCGGGCAGCGCATTTGCAGCGATTTTCACCAAGAGAGCCCAATTTCAAAAAAATTTCAGATTCGGCCTGGAAAATTCATTTTGGCATGTTCTCAGCTCGGGCAGCGCATTTGCAGCGACTTTCACCAAGAGAGCCCAATTTCAAAAAAATTTCAGATTCGACCTGGAATATTCATTTTGGCATGTTCTCAGCTAGGGCAGCGCATTTGCAGCGATTTTCACCAAGAGAGCCCAATTTAAAAAAAAATTTCAGATTCGGCCTGGAAAATTCATTTTGGCATGTTCTCAGCTCGGGCAGCGCATTTGCAGCGATTTTCACCAAGAGAGCCCAATTTCAAAAAAATTTCAGACTCGGCCTGGAAAATTCATTTTGGCATGTTCTCAGCTCGGGCAGCGCATTTGCAGCGATTTTCACCAAGAGAGCCCAATTTCAAAAAAATTTCAGATTCGGCCTGGAATATTCATTTTGGCATGTTCTCAGCTAGGGCAGCGCATTTGCAGCGATTTTCACCAAGAGAGCCCAATTTAAAAAAAAATTTCAGATTCGGCCTGGAAAATTCATTTTGGCATGTTCTCAGCTCGGGCAGCGCATTTGCAGCGATTTTCACCAAGAGAGCCCAATTTCAAAAAAATTTCAGATTCGGCCTGGAAAATTCATTTTGGCATGTTCTCAGCTCGGGCAGCGCAGTTGCAGCGATTTTCACCAAGAGAGCCCAATTTCAAAAAAATTTCAGACTCGGCCTGGAAAATTCATTTTGGCATGTTCTCAGCTCGGGCAGCGCATTTGCAGCGATTTTCACCAAGAGAGCCCAATTTCAAAAAAATTTCAGATTCGACCTGGAAAATTCATTTTGGCATGTTCTCAGCTCGGGCAGCGCAGTTGCAGCGATTTTCACCAAGAGAGCCCAATTTCAAAAAAATTTCAGACTCGGCCTGGAAAATCCATTTTGGCATGTTCTCAGCTCGGGCAGCGCATTTGAAGCGACTTTCACCAAGAGAGCCCAATTTCAAAAAAATTTCAGATTCGACCTGGAATATTCATTTTGGCATGTTCTCAGCTAGGGCAGCGCATTTGCAGCGATTTTCACCAAGAGAGCCCAATTTAAAAAAAAATTTCAGATTCGGCCTGGAAAATTCATTTTGGCATGTTCTCAGCTCGGGCAGCGCATTTGCAGCGATTTTCACCAAGAGAGCCCAATTTCAAAAAAATTTCAGATTCGGCCTGGAATATTCATTTTGGCATGTTCTCAGCTAGGGCAGCGAATTTGCAGCGATTTTCACCAAGAGAGCCCAATTTCAAAAAAATTTCAGACTCGGCCTGGAAAATTCATTTTGGCATGTTCTCAGCTCGGGCAGCGCATTTGCAGCGATTTTCACCAAGAGAGCCCAATTTCAAAAAAATTTCAGATTCGGCCTGGAAAATTCATTTTGGCATGTTCTCAGCTCGGGTAGCGCATTTGCAGCAATTTTCACCAAGAGAGCCCAATTTCAAAAAAATTTCAGATTCGGCCTGGAATATTCATTTTGGCATGTTCTCAGCTCGGGCAGCACATTTGCAGCGATTTTCACCAAGAAAGCCAAATTTCAAAAAAATTTCAGATTCGGCCTGGAAAATTCATTTTGGCATGTTCTCAGCTCGGGCAGCGCATTTGCAGCGATTTTCACCAAGAGAGCCCAATTTCAAAAAAATTTCAGATTCGACCTGGAAAATTCATTTTGGCATGTTCTCAGCTCGGGCAGCGCAGTTGCAGCGATTTTCACCAAGAGAGCCCAATTTCAAAAAAATTTCAGACTCGGCCTGGAAAATTCATTTTGGCATGTTCTCAGCTCGGGAAGCGCATTTGCAGCGACTTTCACCAAGAGAGCCCAATTTCAAAAAAATTTCAGATTCGACCTGGAAAATTCATTTTGGCATGTTCTCAGCTCGGGCAGCGCATTTGCAGCGATTTTCACCAAGAGAGCCCAATTTCAAAAAAATTTCAGATTCGGCCTGGAAAATTCATTTTGGCATGTTCTCAGCTCGGGCAGCGCATTTGCAGCGATTTTCACCAAGAGAGCCCAATTTCAAAAAAATTTCAGATTCGGCCTGGAAAATTCATTTTGGCATGTTCTCAGCTCGGGCAGCGCAGTTGCAGCGATTTTCACCAAGAGAGCCCAATTTCAAAAAAATTTCAGACTCGGCCTGGAAAATTCATTTTGGCATGTTCTCAGCTCGGGCAGCGCATTTGCAGCGATTTTCACCAAGAGAGCCCAATTTCAAAAAAATTTCAGATTCGACCTGGAAAATTCATTTTGGCATGTTCTCAGCTCGGGCAGCGCAGTTGCAGCGATTTTCACCAAGAGAGCCCAATTTCAAAAAAATTTCAGACTCGGCCTGGAAAATTCATTTTGGCATGTTCTCAGCTCGGGCAGCGCATTTGCAGCGACTTTCACCAAGAGAGCCCAATTTCAAAAAAATTTCAGATTCGACCTGGAATATTCATTTTGGCATGTTCTCAGCTAGGGCAGCGCATTTGCAGCGATTTTCACCAAGAGAGCCCAATTTAAAAAAAAATTTCAGATTCGGCCTGGAAAATTCATTTTGGCATGTTCTCAGCTCGGGCAGCGCATTTGCAGCGATTTTCACCAAGAGAGCCCAATTTAAAAAAAATTTCAGATTCGGCCTGGAAAATTCATTTTGGCATGTTCTCAGCTCGGGCAGCGCATTTGCAGCGATTTTCACCAAGAGAGCCCAATTTCAAAAAAATTTCAGATTCGGCCTGGAAAATTCATTTTGGCATGTTCTCAGCTCGGGCAGCGCATTTGCAGCGATTTTCACCAAGAGAGCCCAATTTCAAAAAAATTTCAGACTCGGCCTGGAAAATTCATTTTGGCATGTTCTCAGCTCGGGCAGCGCATTTGCAGCGATTTTCACCAAGAGAGCCCAATTTCAAAAAAATTTCAGATTCGGCCTGGAAAATTCATTTTGGCATGTTCTCAGCTCGGGCAGCGCATTTGCAGCGATTTTCACCAAGAGAGCCCAATTTCAAAAAAATTTCAGATTCGGCCTGGAATATTCATTTTGGCATGTTCTCAGCTAGGGCAGCGAATTTGCAGCGATTTTCACCAAGAGAGCCCAATTTCAAAAAAATTTCAGACTCGGCCTGGAAAATTCATTTTGGCATGTTCTCAGCTCGGGCAGCGCATTTGCAGCGATTTTCACCAAGAGAGCCCAATTTCAAAAAAATTTCAGACTCGGCCTGGAAAATTCATTTTGGCATGTTCTCAGCTCGGGCAGCGCATTTCCAGCGATTTTCACCAAGAGAGCCCAATTTCAAAAAAATTTCAGATTCGGCCTGGAATATTCATTTTGGCATGTTCTCAGCTCGGGCAGCACATTTGCAGCGATTTTCACCAAGAAAGCCAAATTTCAAAAAAATTTCAGATTCGGCCTGGAAAATTCATTTTGGCATGTTCTCAGCTCGGGCAGCGCATTTGCAGCGATTTTCACCAAGAGAGCCCAATTTCAAAAAAATTTCAGATTCGACCTGGAAAATTCATTTTGGCATGTTCTCAGCTCGGGCAGCGCAGTTGCAGCGATTTTCACCAAGAGAGCCCAATTTCAAAAAAATTTCAGACTCGGCCTGGAAAATTCATTTTGGCATGTTCTCAGCTCGGGAAGCGCATTTGCAGCGACTTTCACCAAGAGAGCCCAATTTCAAAAAAATTTCAGATTCGACCTGGAAAATTCATTTTGGCATGTTCTCAGCTCGGGCAGCGCATTTGCAGCGATTTTCACCAAGAGAGCCCAATTTCAAAAAAATTTCAGATTCGGCCTGGAAAATTCATTTTGGCATGTTCTCAGCTCGGGCAGCGCATTTGCAGCGATTTTCACCAAGAGAGCCCAATTTCAAAAAAATTTCAGATTCGGCCTGGAAAATTCATTTTGGCATGTTCTCAGCTCGGGCAGCGCAGTTGCAGCGATTTTCACCAAGAGAGCCCAATTTCAAAAAAATTTCAGACTCGGCCTGGAAAATTCATTTTGGCATGTTCTCAGCTCGGGCAGCGCATTTGCAGCGATTTTCACCAAGAGAGCCCAATTTCAAAAAAATTTCAGATTCGACCTGGAAAATTCATTTTGGCATGTTCTCAGCTCGGGCAGCGCAGTTGCAGCGATTTTCACCAAGAGAGCCCAATTTCAAAAAAATTTCAGACTCGGCCTGGAAAATTCATTTTGGCATGTTCTCAGCTCGGGCAGCGCATTTGCAGCGACTTTCACCAAGAGAGCCCAATTTCAAAAAAATTTCAGATTCGACCTGGAATATTCATTTTGGCATGTTCTCAGCTAGGGCAGCGCATTTGCAGCGATTTTCACCAAGAGAGCCCAATTTAAAAAAAAATTTCAGATTCGGCCTGGAAAATTCATTTTGGCATGTTCTCAGCTCGGGCAGCGCATTTGCAGCGATTTTCACCAAGAGAGCCCAATTTCAAAAAAATTTCAGATTCGGCCTGGAAAATTCATTTTGGCATGTTCTCAGCTCGGGCAGCGCATTTGCAGCGATTTTCACCAAGAGAGCCCAATTTCAAAAAAATTTCAGACTCGGCCTGGAAAATTCATTTTGGCATGTTCTCAGCTCGGGCAGCGCATTTGCAGCGATTTTCACCAAGAGAGCCCAATTTCAAAAAAATTTCAGATTCGGCCTGGAAAATTCATTTTGGCATGTTCTCAGCTCGGGCAGCGCATTTGCAGCGATTTTCACCAAGAGAGCCCAATTTCAAAAAAATTTCAGACTCGGCCTGGAAAATTCATTTTGGCATGTTCTCAGCTCGGGCAGCGCATTTGCAGCGATTTTCACCAAGAGAGCCCAATTTCAAAAAAATTTCAGATTCGGCCTGGAATATTCATTTTGGCATGTTCTCAGCTAGGGCAGCGCATTTGCAGCGATTTTCACCAAGAGAGCCCAATTTCAAAAAAATTTCAGACTCGGCCTGGAAAATTCATTTTGGCATGTTCTCAGCTCGGGCAGCGCATTTGCAGCGATTTTCACCAAGAGAGCCCAATTTCAAAAAAATTTCAGACTCGGCCTGGAAAATTCATTTTGGCATGTTCTCAGCTCGGGCAGCGCATTTGCAGCGATTTTCACCAAGAGAGCCCAATTTCAAAAAAATTTCAGATTCGGCCTGGAATATTCATTTTGGCATGTTCTCAGCTAGGGCAGCGCATTTGCAGCGATTTTCACCAAGAGAGCCCAATTTAAAAAAAAATTTCAGATTCGGCCTGGAAAATTCATTTTGGCATGTTCTCAGCTCGGGCAGCGCATTTGCAGCGATTTTCACCAAGAGAGCCCAATTTCAAAAAAATTTCAGATTCGGCCTGGAAAATTCATTTTGGCATGTTCTCAGCTCGGGCAGTGCATTTGCAGCGATTTTCACCAAGAGAGCCCAATTTCAAAAAAATTTCAGACTCGGCCTGGAAAATTCATTTTGGCATGTTCTCAGCTCGGGCAGCGCATTTGCAGCGATTTTCACCAAGAGAGCCCAATTTCAAAAAAATTTCAGATTCGGCCTGGAATATTCATTTTGGCATGTTCTCAGCTAGGGCAGCGCATTTGCAGCGATTTTCACCAAGAGAGCCCAATTTCAAAAAAATTTCAGACTCGGCCTGGAAAATTCATTTTGGCATGTTCTCAGCTCGGGCAGCGCATTTGCAGCGATTTTCACCAAGAGAGCCCAATTTCAAAAAAATTTCAGATTCGGCCTGGAAAATTCATTTTGGCATGTTCTCAGCTCGGGCAGCACATTTGCAGCGATTTTCACCAAGAGAGCCAAATTTCAAAAAAATTTCAGACTCGGCCTGGAAAATTCATTTTGGCATGTTCTCAGCTCGGGCAGCGCATTTGCAGCGATTTTCACCAAGAGAGCCCAATTTCAAAAAAATTTCAGATTCGGCCTGGAATATTCATTTTGGCATGTTCTCAGCTAGGGCAGCGCATTTGCAGCGATTTTCACCAAGAGAGCCCAATTTAAAAAAAAATTTCAGATTCGGCCTGGAAAATTCATTTTGGCATGTTCTCAGCTCGGGCAGCGCATTTGCAGCGATTTTCACCAAGAGAGCCCAATTTCAAAAAAATTTCAGATTCGGCCTGGAATATTCATTTTGGCATGTTCTCAGCTAGGGCAGCGCATTTGCAGCGATTTTCACCAAGAGAGCCCAATTTCAAAAAAATTTCAGACTCGGCCTGGAAAATTCATTTTGGCATGTTCTCAGCTCGGGCAGCGCATTTGCAGCGATTTTCACCAAGAGAGCCCAATTTCAAAAAAATTTCAGACTCGGCCTGGAAAATTCATTTTGGCATGTTCTCAGCTCGGGCAGCGCATTTGCAGCGATTTTCACCAAGAGAGCCCAATTTCAAAAAAATTTCAGATTCGGCCTGGAATATTCATTTTGGCATGTTCTCAGCTAGGGCAGCGCATTTGCAGCGATTTTCACCAAGAGAGCCCAATTTCAAAAAAATTTCAGATTCGGCCTGGAAAATTCATTTTGGCATGTTCTCAGCTCGGGAAGCGCATTTGCAGCGACTTTCACCAAGAGAGCCCAATTTCAAAAAAATTTCAGACTCGGCCTGGAAAATTCATTTTGGCATGTTCTCAGCTCGGGAAGCGCATTTGCAGCGACTTTCACCAAGAGAGCCCAATTTCAAAAAAATTTCAGATTCGACCTGGAATATTCATTTTGGCATGTTCTCAGCTAGGGCAGCGCATTTGCAGCGATTTTCACCAAGAGAGCCCAATTTAAAAAAAAATTTAAGATTCGGCCTGGAAAATTCATTTTGGCATGTTCTCAGCTCGGGCAGCGCATTTGCAGCGATTTTCACCAAGAGAGCCCAATTTCAAAAAAATTTCAGATTCGGCCTGGAATATTCATTTTGGCATGTTCTCAGCTAGGGCAGCGCATTTGCAGCGATTTTCACCAAGAGAGCCCAATTTCAAAAAAATTTCAGACTCGGCCTGGAAAATTCATTTTGGCATGTTCTCAGCTCGGGCAGCGCATTTGCAGCGATTTTCACCAAGAGAGCCCAATTTCAAAAAAATTTCAGACTCGGCCTGGAAAATTCATTTTGGCATGTTCTCAGCTCGGGCAGCGCATTTGCAGCGATTTTCACCAAGAGAGCCCAATTTCAAAAAAATTTCAGATTCGGCCTGGAATATTCATTTTGGCATGTTCTCAGCTAGGGCAGCGCATTTGCAGCGATTTTCACCAAGAGAGCCCAATTTAAAAAAAAATTTCAGATTCGGCCTGGAAAATTCATTTTGGCATGTTCTCAGCTCGGGCAGCGCATTTGCAGCGATTTTCACCAAGAGAGCCCAATTTCAAAAAAATTTCAGATTCGGCCTGGAAAATTCATTTTGGCATGTTCTCAGCTAGGGCAGCGCATTTGCAGCGATTTTCACCAAGAGAGCCCAATTTCAAAAAAATTTCAGACTCGGCCTGGAAAATTCATTTTGGCATGTTCTCAGCTCGGGCAGCGCATTTGCAGCGATTTTCACCAAGAGAGCCCAATTTCAAAAAAATTTCAGACTCGGCCTGGAAAATTCATTTTGGCATGTTCTCAGCTCGGGCAGCGCATTTGCAGCGATTTTCACCAAGAGAGCCCAATTTCAAAAAAATTTCAGATTCGGCCTGGAATATTCATTTTGGCATGTTCTCAGCTAGGGCAGCGCATTTGCAGCGATTTTCACCAAGAGAGCCCAATTTCAAAAAAATTTCAGACTCGGCCTGGAAAATTCATTTTGGCATGTTCTCAGCTCGGGCAGCGCATTTGCAGCGATTTTCACCAAGAGAGCCCAATTTCAAAAAAATTTCAGACTCGGCCTGGAAAATTCATTTTGGCATGTTCTCAGCTCGGGCAGCGCATTTGCAGCGATTTTCACCAAGAGAGCCCAATTTCAAAAAAATTTCAGATTCGGCCTGGAATATTCATTTTGGCATGTTCTCAGCTAGGGCAGCGCATTTGCAGCGATTTTCACCAAGAGAGCCCAATTTCAAAAAAATTTCAGACTCGGCCTGGAAAATTCATTTTGGCATGTTCTCAGCTCGGGCAGCGCATTTGCAGCGATTTTCACCAAGAGAGCCCAATTTCAAAAAAATTTCAGACTCGGCCTGGAAAATTCATTTTGGCATGTTCTCAGCTCGGGCAGCGCATTTGCAGCGATTTTCACCAAGAGAGCCCAATTTCAAAAAAATTTCAGATTCGGCCTGGAATATTCATTTTGGCATGTTCTCAGCTAGGGCAGCGCATTTGCAGCGATTTTCACCAAGAGAGCCCAATTTCAAAAAAATTTCAGACTCGGCCTGGAAAATTCATTTTGGCATGTTCTCAGCTCGGGAAGCGCATTTGCAGCGACTTTCACCAAGAGAGCCCAATTTCAAAAAAATTTCAGACTCGGCCTGGAAAATTCATTTTGGCATGTTCTCAGCTCGGGAAGCGCATTTGCAGCGACTTTCACCAAGAGAGCCCAATTTCAAAAAAATTTCAGATTCGACCTGGAATATTCATTTTGGCATGTTCTCAGCTAGGGCAGCGCATTTGCAGCGATTTTCACCAAGAGAGCCCAATTTCAAAAAAATTTCAGATTCGACCTGGAAAATTCATTTTGGCATGTTCTCAGCTCGGGCAGCGCAGTTGCAGCGATTTTCACCAAGAGAGCCCAATTTCAAAAAAATTTCAGACTCGGCCTGGAAAATTCATTTTGGCATGTTCTCAGCTCGGGAAGCGCATTTGCAGCGACTTTCACCAAGAGAGCCCAATTTCAAAAAAATTTCAGATTCGACCTGGAATATTCATTTTGGCATGTTCTCAGCTAGGGCAGCGCATTTGCAGCGATTTTCACCAAGAGAGCCCAATTTAAAAAAAAATTTAAGATTCGGCCTGGAAAATTCATTTTGGCATGTTCTCAGCTCGGGCAGCGCATTTGCAGCGATTTTCACCAAGAGAGCCCAATTTCAAAAAAATTTCAGATTCGGCCTGGAAAATTCATTTTGGCATGTTCTCAGCTCGGGAAGCGCATTTGCAGCGACTTTCACCAAGAGAGCCCAATTTCAAAAAAATTTCAGATTCGACCTGGAATATTCATTTTGGCATGTTCTCAGCTAGGGCAGCGCATTTGCAGCGATTTTCACCAAGAGAGCCCAATTTCAAAAAAATTTCAGATTCGACCTGGAAAATTCATTTTGGCATGTTCTCAGCTCGGGCAGCGCAGTTGCAGCGATTTTCACCAAGAGAGCCCAATTTCAAAAAAATTTCAGACTCGGCCTGGAAAATTCATTTTGGCATGTTCTCAGCTCGGGAAGCGCATTTGCAGCGACTTTCACCAAGAGAGCCCAATTTCAAAAAAATTTCAGATTCGACCTGGAATATTCATTTTGGCATGTTCTCAGCTAGGGCAGCGCATTTGCAGCGATTTTCACCAAGAGAGCCCAATTTAAAAAAAAATTTAAGATTCGGCCTGGAAAATTCATTTTGGCATGTTCTCAGCTCGGGCAGCGCATTTGCAGCGATTTTCACCAAGAGAGCCCAATTTCAAAAAAATTTCAGATTCGGCCTGGAAAATTCATTTTGGCATGTTCTCAGCTCGGGCAGCGAATTTGCAGCGATTTTCACCAAGAGAGCCCAATTTCAAAAAAATTTCAGACTCGGCCTGGAAAATTCATTTTGGCATGTTCTCAGCTCGGGCAGCGCATTTGCAGCGATTTTCACCAAGAGAGCCCAATTTCAAAAAAATTTCAGATTCGGCCTGGAAAATTCATTTTGGCATGTTCTCAGCTCGGGCAGCACATTTGCAGCGATTTTCACCAAGAGAGCCCAATTTCAAAAAAATTTCAGACTCGGCCTGGAAAATTCATTTTGGCATGTTCTCAGCTCGGGCAGCGCATTTGCAGCGATTTTCACCAAGAGAGCCCAATTTCAAAAATATTTCAGACTCGGCCTGGAAAATTCATTTTGGCATGTTTTCAGCTCGGGCAGCGCATTTGCAGCGATTTTCACCAAGAGAGCCCAATTTCAAAAAAATTTCAGACTCGGCCTGGAAAATTCATTTTGGCATGTTCTCAGCTCGGGCAGCGCATTTGCAGCGATTTTCACCAAGAGAGCCCAATTTGAAAAAATTTCAGATTCGGCCTGGAAAATTCATTTTGGCATGTTCTCAGCTCGGGCAGCGCATTTGCAGCAATTTTCACCAAGAGAGCCCAATTTCAAAAAAATTTCAGATTCGGCCTGGAAAATTCATTTTGGCATGTTCTCAGCTCGGGCAGCGCATTTGCAGCGATTTTCACCAAGAGAGCCCAATTTCAAAAAAATTTCAGATTCGACCTGGAAAATTCATTTTGGCATGTTCTCAGCTCGGGCAGCGCAGTTGCAGCGATTTTCACCAAGAGAGCCCAATTTCAAAAAAATTTCAGACTCGGCCTGGAAAATTCATTTTGGCATGTTCTCAGCTCGGGCAGCGCATTTGCAGCGACTTTCACCAAGAGAGCCCAATTTCAAAAAAATTTCAGATTCGACCTGGAATATTCATTTTGGCATGTTCTCAGCTAGGGCAGCGCATTTGCAGCGATTTTCACCAAGAGAGCCCAATTTAAAAAAAAATTTCAGATTCGACCTGGAATATTCATTTTGGCATGTTCTCAGCTCGGGCAGCGCATTTGCAGCGATTTTCACCAAGAGAGCCCAATTTCAAAAAAATTTCAGATTCGGCCTGGAAAATTCATTTTGGCATGTTCTCAGCTCGGGCAGCGCATTTGCAGCGATTTTCACCAAGAGAGCCCAATTTCAAAAAAATTTCAGACTCGGCCTGGAAAATTCATTTTGGCATGTTCTCAGCTCGGGCAGCGCAATTGCAGCGATTTTCACCAAGAGAGCCCAATTTCAAAAAAATTTCAGATTCGGCCTGGAAAATTCATTTTGGCATGTTCTCAGCTCGGGCAGCGCATTTGCAGCGATTTTCACCAAGAGAGCCCAATTTCAAAAAAATTTCAGATTCGGCCTGGAAAATTCATTTTGGCATGTTCTCAGCTCGGGCAGCGCATTTGCAGCGATTTTCACCAAGAGAGCCCAATTTCAAAAAAATTTCAGATTCGGCCTGGAAAATTCATTTTGGCATGTTCTCAGCTCGGGCAGCGCATTTGCAGCGATTTTCACCAAGAGAGCCCAATTTCAAAAAAATTTCAGATTCGGCCTGGAAAATTCATTTTGGCATGTTCTCAGCTCGGGCAGCGCATTTGCAGCGATTTTCACCAAGAGAGCCCAATTTCAAAAAAATTTCAGACTCGGCCTGGAAAATTCATTTTGGCATGTTCTCAGCTCGGACAGCGCATTTGCAGCGATTTTCACCAAGAGAGCCCAATTTCAAAAAAATTTCAGATTCGGCCTGGAAAATTCATTTTGGCATGTTCTCAGCTCGGGCAGCGCATTTGCAGCGATTTTCACCAAGAGAGCCCAATTTCAAAAAAATTTCAGACTCGGCCTGGAAAATTCATTTTGGCATGTTCTCAGCTCGGGAAGCGCATTTGCAGCGACTTTCACCAAGAGAGCCCAATTTCAAAAAAATTTCAGATTCGACCTGGAATATTCATTTTGGCATGTTCTCAGCTAGGGCAGCGCATTTGCAGCGATTTTCACCAAGAGAGCCCAATTTAAAAAAAAATTTCAGATTCGGCCTGGAAAATTCATTTTGGCATGTTCTCAGCTCGGGCAGCGCATTTGCAGCGATTTTCACCAAGAGAGCCCAATTTCAAAAAAATTTCAGATTCGGCCTGGAAAATTCATTTTGGCATGTTCTCAGCTCGGGCAGCGCATTTGCAGCGATTTTCACCAAGAGAGCCCAATTTCAAAAAAATTTCAGACTCGGCCTGGAAAATTCATTTTGGCATGTTCTCAGCTCGGGCAGCGCATTTGCAGCGATTTTCACCAAGAGAGCCCAATTTCAAAAAAATTTCAGATTCGGCCTGGAAAATTCATTTTGGCATGTTCTCAGCTCGGGCAGCGCATTTGCAGCGATTTTCACCAAGAGAGCCCAATTTCAAAAAAATTTCAGATTCGGCCTGGAAAATTCATTTTGGCATGTTCTCAGCTCGGGCAGCGCATTTGCAGCGATTTTCACCAAGAGAGCCCAATTTCAAAAAAATTTCAGATTCGGCCTGGAAAATTCATTTTGGCATGTTCTCAGCTCGGGCAGCGCATTTGCAGCGATTTTCACCAAGAGAGCCCAATTTCAAAAAAATTTCAGATTCGGCCTGGAAAATTCATTTTGGCATGTTCTCAGCTCGGGCAGCGCATTTGCAGCGATTTTCACCAAGAGAGCCCAATTTCAAAAAAATTTCAGATTCGGCCTGGAAAATTCATTTTGGCATCTTCTCAGCTCGGGCAGCGCATTTGCAGCGATTTTCACCAAGAGAGCCCAATTTCAAAAAAATTTCAGACTCGGCCTGGAAAATTCATTTTGGCATGTTCTCAGCTCGGACAGCGCATTTGCAGCGATTTTCACCAAGAGAGCCCAATTTCAAAAAAATTTCAGATTCGGCCTGGAAAATTCATTTTGGCATGTTCTCAGCTCGGGCAGCGCATTTGCAGCGATTTTCACCAAGAGAGCCCAATTTCAAAAAAATTTCAGACTCGGCCTGGAAAATTCATTTTGGCATGTTCTCAGCTCGGGCAGCGCATTTCCAGCGATTTTCACCAAGAGAGCCCAATTTCAAAAAAATTTCCGATTCGGCCTGGAATATTCATTTTGGCATGTTCTCAGCTAGGGCAGCGAATTTGCAGCGATTTTCACCAAGAGAGCCCAATTTCAAAAAAATTTCAGACTCGGCCTGGAAAATTCATTTTGGCATGTTCTCAGCTCGGGCAGCGCATTTGCAGCGATTTTCACCAAGAGAGCCCAATTTCAAAAAAATTTCAGATTCGGCCTGGAAAATTCATTTTGGCATGTTCTCAGCTCGGGCAGCGCATTTGCAGCGATTTTCACCAAGAGAGCCCAATTTCAAAAAAATTTCAGATTCGGCCTGGAAAATTCATTTTGGCATGTTCTCAGCTCGGGCAGCACATTTGCAGCGATTTTCACCAAGAGAGCCCAATTTCAAAAAAATTTCAGACTCGGCCTGGAAAATTCATTTTGGCATGTTCTCAGCTCGGGCAGCGCATTTGCAGCAATTTTCACCAAGAGAGCCCAATTTCAAAAAAATTTCAGATTCGGCCTGGAAAATTCATTTTGGCATGTTCTCAGCTCGGGCAGCGCATTTGCAGCGATTTTCACCAAGAGAGCCCAATTTGAAAAAATTTCAGATTCGGCCTGGAAAATTCATTTTGGCATGTTCTCAGCTCGGGCAGCGCATTTGCAGCGATTTTCACCAAGAGAGCCCAATTTCAAAAAAATTTCAGATTCGGCCTGGAAAATTCATTTTGGCATGTTCTCAGCACGGGCAGCGCATTTGCAGCGATTTTCACCAAGAGAGCCCAATTTCAAAAAAATTTCAGATTCGGCCTGGAAAATTCATTTTGGCATGTTCTCAGCTCGGGCAGCACATTTGCAGCGATTTTCACCAAGAGAGCCCAATTTCAAAAAAATTTCAGATTCGGCCTGGAAAATTCATTTTGGCATGTTCTCAGCTCGGGCAGCGCATTTGCAGCGATTTTCACCAAGAGAGCCCAATTTCAAAAAAATTTCAGATTCGGCCTGGAAAATTCATTTTGGCATGTTCTCAGCTCGGGCAGCACATTTGCAGCGATTTTCACCAAGAGAGCCCAATTTCAAAAAAATTTCAGACTCGGCCTGGAAAATTCATTTTGGCATGTTCTCAGCTCGGGCAGCGCATTTGCAGCAATTTTCACCAAGAGAGCCCAATTTCAAAAAAATTTCAGATTCGGCCTGGAAAATTCATTTTGGCATGTTCTCAGCTCGGGCAGCGCATTTGCAGCGATTTTCACCAAGAGAGCCCAATTTCAAAAAATTTCAGATTCGGCCTGGAAAATTCATTTTGGCATGTTCTCAGCTCGGGCAGCGCATTTGCAGCAATTTTCACCAAGAGAGCCCAATTTCAAAAAAATTTCAGATTCGGCCTGGAAAATTCATTTTGGCATGTTCTCAGCTCGGGCAGCGCATTTGCAGCGATTTTCACCAAGAGAGCCCAATTTCAAAAAAATTTCAGATTCGACCTGGAAAATTCATTTTGGCATGTTCTCAGCTCGGGCAGCGCAGTTGCAGCGATTTTCACCAAGAGAGCCCAATTTCAAAAAAATTTCAGACTCGGCCTGGAAAATTCATTTTGGCATGTTCTCAGCTCGGGCAGCGCATTTGCAGCGACTTTCACCAAGAGAGCCCAATTTCAAAAAAATTTCAGATTCGACCTGGAATATTCATTTTGGCATGTTCTCAGCTAGGGCAGCGCATTTGCAGCGATTTTCACCAAGAGAGCCCAATTTAAAAAAAAATTTCAGATTCGGCCTGGAAAATTCATTTTGGCATGTTCTCAGCTCGGGCAGCGCATTTGCAGCGATTTTCACCAAGAGAGCCCAATTTCAAAAAAATTTCAGATTCGGCCTGGAAAATTCATTTTGGCATGTTCTCAGCTCGGGCAGCGCATTTGCAGCGATTTTCACCAAGAGAGCCCAATTTCAAAAAAATTTCAGACTCGGCCTGGAAAATTCATTTTGGCATGTTCTCAGCTCGGGCAGCGCATTTGCAGCGATTTTCACCAAGAGAGCCCAATTTCAAAAAAATTTCAGATTCGGCCTGGAAAATTCATTTTGGCATGTTCTCAGCTCGGGCAGCGCATTTGCAGCGATTTTCACCAAGAGAGCCCAATTTCAAAAAAATTTCAGATTCGGCCTGGAAAATTCATTTTGGCATGTTCTCAGCTCGGGCAGCGCATTTGCAGCAATTTTCACCAAGAGAGCCCAATTTCAAAAAAATTTCAGATTCGGCCTGGAAAATTCATTTTGGCATGTTCTCAGCTCGGGCAGCGCATTTGCAGCGATTTTCACCAAGAGAGCCCAATTTCAAAAAATTTCAGATTCGGCCTGGAAAATTCATTTTGGCATGTTCTCAGCTCGGGCAGCGCATTTGCAGCAATTTTCACCAAGAGAGCCCAATTTCAAAAAAATTTCAGATTCGGCCTGGAAAATTCATTTTGGCATGTTCTCAGCTCGGGCAGCGCATTTGCAGCGATTTTCACCAAGAGAGCCCAATTTCAAAAAAATTTCAGATTCGACCTGGAAAATTCATTTTGGCATGTTCTCAGCTCGGGCAGCGCAGTTGCAGCGATTTTCACCAAGAGAGCCCAATTTCAAAAAAATTTCAGACTCGGCCTGGAAAATTCATTTTGGCATGTTCTCAGCTCGGGCAGCGCATTTGCAGCGACTTTCACCAAGAGAGCCCAATTTCAAAAAAATTTCAGATTCGACCTGGAATATTCATTTTGGCATGTTCTCAGCTAGGGCAGCGCATTTGCAGCGATTTTCACCAAGAGAGCCCAATTTAAAAAAAAATTTCAGATTCGGCCTGGAAAATTCATTTTGGCATGTTCTCAGCTCGGGCAGCGCATTTGCAGCGATTTTCACCAAGAGAGCCCAATTTCAAAAAAATTTCAGATTCGGCCTGGAAAATTCATTTTGGCATGTTCTCAGCTCGGGCAGCGCATTTGCAGCGATTTTCACCAAGAGAGCCCAATTTCAAAAAAATTTCAGACTCGGCCTGGAAAATTCATTTTGGCATGTTCTCAGCTCGGGCAGCGCATTTGCAGCGATTTTCACCAAGAGAGCCCAATTTCAAAAAAATTTCAGATTCGGCCTGGAAAATTCATTTTGGCATGTTCTCAGCTCGGGCAGCGCATTTGCAGCGATTTTCACCAAGAGAGCCCAATTTCAAAAAAATTTCAGATTCGGCCTGGAAAATTCATTTTGGCATGTTCTCAGCTCGGGCAGCGCATTTGCAGCGATTTTCACCAAGAGAGCCCAATTTCAAAAAAATTTCAGATTCGGCCTGGAAAATTCATTTTGGCATGTTCTCAGCTCGGGCAGCGCATTTGCAGCGATTTTCACCAAGAGAGCCCAATTTCAAAAAAATTTCAGATTCGGCCTGGAAAATTCATTTTGGCATGTTCTCAGCTCGGGCAGCGCATTTGCAGCGATTTTCACCAAGAGAGCCCAATTTCAAAAAAATTTCAGACTCGGCCTGGAAAATTCATTTTGGCATGTTCTCAGCTCGGACAGCGCATTTGCAGCGATTTTCACCAAGAGAGCCCAATTTCAAAAAAATTTCAGATTCGGCCTGGAAAATTCATTTTGGCATGTTCTCAGCTCGGGCAGCGCATTTGCAGCGATTTTCACCAAGAGAGCCCAATTTCAAAAAAATTTCAGACTCGGCCTGGAAAATTCATTTTGGCATGTTCTCAGCTCGGGCAGCGCATTTCCAGCGATTTTCACCAAGAGAGCCCAATTTCAAAAAAATTTCAGATTCGGCCTGGAATATTCATTTTGGCATGTTCTCAGCTAGGGCAGCGAATTTGCAGCGATTTTCACCAAGAGAGCCCAATTTCAAAAAAATTTCAGACTCGGCCTGGAAAATTCATTTTGGCATGTTCTCAGCTCGGGCAGCGCATTTGCAGCGATTTTCACCAAGAGAGCCCAATTTCAAAAAAATTTCAGACTCGGCCTGGAAAATTCATTTTGGCATGTTCTCAGCTCGGGCAGCGCATTTCCAGCGATTTTCACCAAGAGAGCCCAATTTCAAAAAAATTTCAGATTCGGCCTGGAATATTCATTTTGGCATGTTCTCAGCTAGGGCAGCGAATTTGCAGCGATTTTCACCAAGAGAGCCCAATTTCAAAAAAATTTCAGACTCGGCCTGGAAAATTCATTTTGGCATGTTCTCAGCTCGGGCAGCGCATTTGCAGCGATTTTCACCAAGAGAGCCCAATTTCAAAAAAATTTCAGATTCGGCCTGGAAAATTCATTTTGGCATGTTCTCAGCTCGGGCAGCGCATTTGCAGCAATTTTCACCAAGAGAGCCCAATTTCAAAAAAATTTCAGATTCGGCCTGGAATATTCATTTTGGCATGTTCTCAGCTCGGGCAGCACATTTGCAGCGATTTTCACCAAGAAAGCCAAATTTCAAAAAAATTTCAGATTCGGCCTGGAAAATTCATTTTGGCATGTTCTCAGCTCGGGCAGCGCATTTGCAGCGATTTTCACCAAGAGAGCCCAATTTCAAAAAAATTTCAGATTCGGCCTGGAAAATTCATTTTGGCATGTTCTCAGCTCGGGCAGCGCATTTGCAGCGATTTTCACCAAGAGAGCCCAATTTCAAAAAAATTTCAGATTCGGCCTGGAAAATTCATTTTGGCATGTTCTCAGCTCGGGCAGCGCATTTGCAGCGATTTTCACCAAGAGAGCCCAATTTCAAAAAAATTTCAGATTCGGCCTGGAAAATTCATTTTGGCATGTTCTCAGCTCGGGCAGCGCATTTGCAGCGATTTTCACCAAGAGAGCCCAATTTCAAAAAAATTTCAGACTCGGCCTGGAAAATTCATTTTGGCATGTTCTCAGCTCGGGCAGCGCATTTGCAGCGATTTTCACCAAGAGAGCCCAATTTCAAAAAAATTTCAGACTCGGCCTGGAAAATTCATTTTGGCATGTTCTCAGCTCGGACAGCGCATTTGCAGCGATTTTCACCAAGAGAGCCCAATTTCAAAAAAATTTCAGATTCGGCCTGGAAAATTCATTTTGGCATGTTCTCAGCTCGGGCAGCGCATTTGCAGCGATTTTCACCAAGAGAGCCCAATTTCAAAAAAATTTCAGACTCGGCCTGGAAAATTCATTTTGGCATGTTCTCAGCTCGGGCAGCGCATTTCCAGCGATTTTCACCAAGAGAGCCCAATTTCAAAAAAATTTCCGATTCGGCCTGGAAAATTCATTTTGGCATGTTCTCAGCTAGGGCAGCGAATTTGCAGCGATTTTCACCAAGAGAGCCCAATTTCAAAAAAATTTCAGACTCGGCCTGGAAAATTCATTTTGGCATGTTCTCAGCTCGGGCAGCGCATTTGCAGCGATTTTCACCAAGAGAGCCCAATTTCAAAAAAATTTCAGATTCGGCCTGGAAAATTCATTTTGGCATGTTCTCAGCTCGGGCAGCACATTTGCAGCGATTTTCACCAAGAGAGCCCAATTTCAAAAAAATTTCAGACTCGGCCTGGAAAATTCATTTTGGCATGTTCTCAGCTCGGGCAGCACATTTGCAGCGATTTTCACCAAGAGAGCCCAATTTCAAAAAAATTTCAGACTCGGCCTGGAAAATTCATTTTGGCATGTTCTCAGCTCGGGCAGCGCATTTGCAGCAATTTTCACCAAGAGAGCCCAATTTCAAAAAAATTTCAGATTCGGCCTGGAAAATTCATTTTGGCATGTTCTCAGCTCGGGCAGCGCATTTGCAGCGATTTTCACCAAGAGAGCCCAATTTGAAAAAATTTCAGATTCGGCCTGGAAAATTCATTTTGGCATGTTCTCAGCTCGGGCAGCGCATTTGCAGCAATTTTCACCAAGAGAGCCCAATTTCAAAAAAATTTCAGATTCGGCCTGGAAAATTCATTTTGGCATGTTCTCAGCTCGGGCAGCGCATTTGCAGCGATTTTCACCAAGAGAGCCCAATTTCAAAAAAATTTCAGATTCGACCTGGAAAATTCATTTTGGCATGTTCTCAGCTCGGGCAGCGCAGTTGCAGCGATTTTCACCAAGAGAGCCCAATTTCAAAAAAATTTCAGACTCGGCCTGGAAAATTCATTTTGGCATGTTCTCAGCTCGGGCAGCGCATTTGCAGCGACTTTCACCAAGAGAGCCCAATTTCAAAAAAATTTCAGATTCGACCTGGAATATTCATTTTGGCATGTTCTCAGCTAGGGCAGCGCATTTGCAGCGATTTTCACCAAGAGAGCCCAATTTAAAAAAAAATTTCAGATTCGGCCTGGAAAATTCATTTTGGCATGTTCTCAGCTCGGGCAGCGCATTTGCAGCGATTTTCACCAAGAGAGCCCAATTTCAAAAAAATTTCAGATTCGGCCTGGAAAATTCATTTTGGCATGTTCTCAGCTCGGGCAGCGCATTTGCAGCGATTTTCACCAAGAGAGCCCAATTTCAAAAAAATTTCAGACTCGGCCTGGAAAATTCATTTTGGCATGTTCTCAGCTCGGGCAGCGCATTTGCAGCGATTTTCACCAAGAGAGCCCAATTTCAAAAAAATTTCAGATTCGGCCTGGAAAATTCATTTTGGCATGTTCTCAGCTCGGGCAGCGCATTTGCAGCGATTTTCACCAAGAGAGCCCAATTTCAAAAAAATTTCAGATTCGGCCTGGAAAATTCATTTTGGCATGTTCTCAGCTCGGGCAGCGCATTTGCAGCGATTTTCACCAAGAGAGCCCAATTTCAAAAAAATTTCAGATTCGGCCTGGAAAATTCATTTTGGCATGTTCTCAGCTCGGGCAGCGCATTTGCAGCGATTTTCACCAAGAGAGCCCAATTTCAAAAAAATTTCAGATTCGGCCTGGAAAATTCATTTTGGCATGTTCTCAGCTCGGGCAGCGCATTTGCAGCGATTTTCACCAAGAGAGCCCAATTTCAAAAAAATTTCAGATTCGGCCTGGAAAATTCATTTTGGCATGTTCTCAGCTCGGGCAGCGCATTTGCAGCGATTTTCACCAAGAGAGCCCAATTTCAAAAAAATTTCAGATTCGGCCTGGAAAATTCATTTTGGCATGTTCTCAGCTCGGGCAGCGCATTTGCAGCGATTTTCACCAAGAGAGCCCAATTTCAAAAAAATTTCAGATTCGACCTGGAAAATTCATTTTGGCATGTTCTCAGCTCGGGCAGCGCAGTTGCAGCGATTTTCACCAAGAGAGCCCAATTTCAAAAAAATTTCAGACTCGGCCTGGAAAATTCATTTTGGCATGTTCTCAGCTCGGGCAGCGCATTTGCAGCGACTTTCACCAAGAGAGCCCAATTTCAAAAAAATTTCAGATTCGACCTGGAATATTCATTTTGGCATGTTCTCAGCTAGGGCAGCGCATTTGCAGCGATTTTCACCAAGAGAGCCCAATTTAAAAAAAAATTTCAGATTCGGCCTGGAAAATTCATTTTGGCATGTTCTCAGCTCGGGCAGCGCATTTGCAGCGATTTTCACCAAGAGAGCCCAATTTCAAAAAAATTTCAGATTCGGCCTGGAAAATTCATTTTGGCATGTTCTCAGCTCGGGCAGCGCATTTGCAGCGATTTTCACCAAGAGAGCCCAATTTCAAAAAAATTTCAGATTCGGCCTGGAAAATTCATTTTGGCATGTTCTCAGCTCGGGCAGCGCATTTGCAGCGATTTTCACCAAGAGAGCCCAATTTCAAAAAAATTTCAGATTCGGCCTGGAAAATTCATTTTGGCATGTTCTCAGCTCGGGCAGCGCATTTGCAGCGATTTTCACCAAGAGAGCCCAATTTCAAAAAAATTTCAGATTCGGCCTGGAAAATTCATTTTGGCATGTTCTCAGCTCGGGCAGCGCATTTGCAGCGATTTTCACCAAGAGAGCCCAATTTCAAAAAAATTTCAGATTCGACCTGGAAAATTCATTTTGGCATGTTCTCAGCTCGGGCAGCGCAGTTGCAGCGATTTTCACCAAGAGAGCCCAATTTCAAAAAAATTTCAGACTCGGCCTGGAAAATTCATTTTGGCATGTTCTCAGCTCGGGCAGCGCATTTGCAGCGACTTTCACCAAGAGAGCCCAATTTCAAAAAAATTTCAGATTCGACCTGGAATATTCATTTTGGCATGTTCTCAGCTAGGGCAGCGCATTTGCAGCGATTTTCACCAAGAGAGCCCAATTTAAAAAAAAATTTCAGATTCGGCCTGGAAAATTCATTTTGGCATGTTCTCAGCTCGGGCAGCGCATTTGCAGCGATTTTCACCAAGAGAGCCCAATTTCAAAAAAATTTCAGATTCGGCCTGGAAAATTCATTTTGGCATGTTCTCAGCTCGGGCAGCGCATTTGCAGCGATTTTCACCAAGAGAGCCCAATTTCAAAAAAATTTCAGACTCGGCCTGGAAAATTCATTTTGGCATGTTCTCAGCTCGGGCAGCGCATTTGCAGCGATTTTCACCAAGAGAGCCCAATTTCAAAAAAATTTCAGATTCGGCCTGGAAAATTCATTTTGGCATGTTCTCAGCTCGGGCAGCGCATTTGCAGCGATTTTCACCAAGAGAGCCCAATTTCAAAAAAATTTCAGATTCGGCCTGGAAAATTCATTTTGGCATGTTCTCAGCTCGGGCAGCGCATTTGCAGCGATTTTCACCAAGAGAGCCCAATTTCAAAAAAATTTCAGATTCGGCCTGGAAAATTCATTTTGGCATGTTCTCAGCTCGGGCAGCGCATTTGCAGCGATTTTCACCAAGAGAGCCCAATTTCAAAAAAATTTCAGATTCGGCCTGGAAAATTCATTTTGGCATGTTCTCAGCTCGGGCAGCGCATTTGCAGCGATTTTCACCAAGAGAGCCCAATTTCAAAAAAATTTCAGACTCGGCCTGGAAAATTCATTTTGGCATGTTCTCAGCTCGGACAGCGCATTTGCAGCGATTTTCACCAAGAGAGCCCAATTTCAAAAAAATTTCAGATTCGGCCTGGAAAATTCATTTTGGCATGTTCTCAGCTCGGGCAGCGCATTTGCAGCGATTTTCACCAAGAGAGCCCAATTTCAAAAAAATTTCAGACTCGGCCTGGAAAATTCATTTTGGCATGTTCTCAGCTCGGGCAGCGCATTTCCAGCGATTTTCACCAAGAGAGCCCAATTTCAAAAAAATTTCAGATTCGGCCTGGAATATTCATTTTGGCATGTTCTCAGCTAGGGCAGCGAATTTGCAGCGATTTTCACCAAGAGAGCCCAATTTCAAAAAAATTTCAGACTCGGCCTGGAAAATTCATTTTGGCATGTTCTCAGCTCGGGCAGCGCATTTGCAGCGATTTTCACCAAGAGAGCCCAATTTCAAAAAAATTTCAGACTCGGCCTGGAAAATTCATTTTGGCATGTTCTCAGCTCGGGCAGCGCATTTCCAGCGATTTTCACCAAGAGAGCCCAATTTCAAAAAAATTTCAGATTCGGCCTGGAATATTCATTTTGGCATGTTCTCAGCTAGGGCAGCGAATTTGCAGCGATTTTCACCAAGAGAGCCCAATTTCAAAAAAATTTCAGACTCGGCCTGGAAAATTCATTTTGGCATGTTCTCAGCTCGGGCAGCGCATTTGCAGCGATTTTCACCAAGAGAGCCCAATTTCAAAAAAATTTCAGATTCGGCCTGGAAAATTCATTTTGGCATGTTCTCAGCTCGGGCAGCGCATTTGCAGCAATTTTCACCAAGAGAGCCCAATTTCAAAAAAATTTCAGATTCGGCCTGGAATATTCATTTTGGCATGTTCTCAGCTCGGGCAGCACATTTGCAGCGATTTTCACCAAGAAAGCCAAATTTCAAAAAAATTTCAGATTCGGCCTGGAAAATTCATTTTGGCATGTTCTCAGCTCGGGCAGCGCATTTGCAGCGATTTTCACCAAGAGAGCCCAATTTCAAAAAAATTTCAGATTCGGCCTGGAAAATTCATTTTGGCATGTTCTCAGCTCGGGCAGCGCATTTGCAGCGATTTTCACCAAGAGAGCCCAATTTCAAAAAAATTTCAGATTCGGCCTGGAAAATTCATTTTGGCATGTTCTCAGCTCGGGCAGCGCATTTGCAGCGATTTTCACCAAGAGAGCCCAATTTCAAAAAAATTTCAGATTCGGCCTGGAAAATTCATTTTGGCATGTTCTCAGCTCGGGCAGCGCATTTGCAGCGATTTTCACCAAGAGAGCCCAATTTCAAAAAAATTTCAGACTCGGCCTGGAAAATTCATTTTGGCATGTTCTCAGCTCGGGCAGCGCATTTGCAGCGATTTTCACCAAGAGAGCCCAATTTCAAAAAAATTTCAGACTCGGCCTGGAAAATTCATTTTGGCATGTTCTCAGCTCGGACAGCGCATTTGCAGCGATTTTCACCAAGAGAGCCCAATTTCAAAAAAATTTCAGATTCGGCCTGGAAAATTCATTTTGGCATGTTCTCAGCTCGGGCAGCGCATTTGCAGCGATTTTCACCAAGAGAGCCCAATTTCAAAAAAATTTCAGACTCGGCCTGGAAAATTCATTTTGGCATGTTCTCAGCTCGGGCAGCGCATTTCCAGCGATTTTCACCAAGAGAGCCCAATTTCAAAAAAATTTCCGATTCGGCCTGGAATATTCATTTTGGCATGTTCTCAGCTAGGGCAGCGAATTTGCAGCGATTTTCACCAAGAGAGCCCAATTTCAAAAAAATTTCAGACTCGGCCTGGAAAATTCATTTTGGCATGTTCTCAGCTCGGGCAGCGCATTTGCAGCGATTTTCACCAAGAGAGCCCAATTTCAAAAAAATTTCAGACTCGGCCTGGAAAATTCATTTTGGCATGTTCTCAGCTCGGACAGCGCATTTGCAGCGATTTTCACCAAGAGAGCCCAATTTCAAAAAAATTTCAGATTCGGCCTGGAAAATTCATTTTGGCATGTTCTCAGCTCGGGCAGCGCATTTGCAGCGATTTTCACCAAGAGAGCCCAATTTCAAAAAAATTTCAGACTCGGCCTGGAAAATTCATTTTGGCATGTTCTCAGCTCGGGCAGCGCATTTCCAGCGATTTTCACCAAGAGAGCCCAATTTCAAAAAAATTTCCGATTCGGCCTGGAATATTCATTTTGGCATGTTCTCAGCTAGGGCAGCGAATTTGCAGCGATTTTCACCAAGAGAGCCCAATTTCAAAAAAATTTCAGACTCGGCCTGGAAAATTCATTTTGGCATGTTCTCAGCTCGGGCAGCGCATTTGCAGCGATTTTCACCAAGAGAGCCCAATTTCAAAAAAATTTCAGATTCGGCCTGGAAAATTCATTTTGGCATGTTCTCAGCTCGGGCAGCGCATTTGCAGCGATTTTCACCAAGAGAGCCCAATTTCAAAAAAATTTCAGATTCGGCCTGGAAAATTCATTTTGGCATGTTCTCAGCTCGGGCAGCACATTTGCAGCGATTTTCACCAAGAGAGCCCAATTTCAAAAAAATTTCAGACTCGGCCTGGAAAATTCATTTTGGCATGTTCTCAGCTCGGGCAGCGCATTTGCAGCAATTTTCACCAAGAGAGCCCAATTTCAAAAAAATTTCAGATTCGGCCTGGAAAATTCATTTTGGCATGTTCTCAGCTCGGGCAGCGCATTTGCAGCGATTTTCACCAAGAGAGCCCAATTTCAAAAAAATTTCAGATTCGGCCTGGAAAATTCATTTTGGCATGTTCTCAGCTCGGGCAGCGCATTTGCAGCGATTTTCACCAAGAGAGCCCAATTTCAAAAAAATTTCAGATTCGGCCTGGAAAATTCATTTTGGCATGTTCTCAGCTCGGGCAGCGAATTTGCAGCGATTTTCACCAAGAGAGCCCAATTTCAAAAAAATTTCAGATTCGGCCTGGAAAATTCATTTTGGCATATTCTCAGCTCGGGCAGCGCATTTGCAGCGATTTTCACAAAGAGAGCCCAATTTCAATAAAATTTCAGACTCGGCCTGGAAAATTCATTTTGGCATGTTCTTAGCTCGGGCAGCGCATTTGAAGCGATTTTCACCAAGAGAGCCCAATTTCAAAAAAATTTCAGATTCGGCCTGGAAAATTCATTTTGGCATGTTCTCAGCTCGGGCAGCGCATTTGCAGCGATTTTCACCAAGAGAGCCCAATTTCAAAAAAATTTCAGACTCGGCCTGGAAAATTCATTTTGGCATGTTCTCAGCTCGGGCAGCGCATTTGCAGCGATTTTCACCAAGAGAGCCCAATTTCAAAAAAATTTCAGATTCGACCTGGAAAATTCATTTTGGCATGTTCTCAGCTCGGGCAGCGCATTTGCAGCGATTTTCACAAAGAGAGCCCAATTTCAAAAAAATTTCAGATTCGGCCTGGAAAATTCATTTTGGCATGTTCTCAGCTCGGGCAGCGCATTTGCAGCGATTTTCACAAAGAGAGCCCAATTTCAATAAAATTTCAGACTCGGCCTGGAAAATTCATTTTGGCATGTTCTTAGCTCGGGCAGCGCATTTGAAGCGATTTTCACCAAGAGAGCCCAATTTCAAAAAAATTTCAGATTCGGCCTGGAAAATTCATTTTGGCATGTTCTCAGCTCGGGCAGCGCATTTGCAGCGATTTTCACCAAGAGAGCCTAATTTCAAAAAAATTTCAGACTCGGCCTGGAAAATTCATTTTGGCATGTTCTCAGCTCGGGCAGCGCAGTTGCAGCGATTTTCACCAAGAGAGCCCAATTTCAAAAAAATTTCAGACTCGGCCTGGAAAATTCATTTTGGCATGTTCTCAGCTCGGGCAGCGCATTTGCAGCGACTTTCACCAAGAGAGCCCAATTTCAAAAAAATTTCAGATTCGACCTGGAATATTCATTTTGGCATGTTCTCAGCTAGGGCAGCGCATTTGCAGCGATTTTCACCAAGAGAGCCCAATTTAAAAAAAATTTTCAGATTCGGCCTGGAAAATTCATTTTGGCATGTTCTCAGCTCGGGCAGCGCATTTGCAGCGATTTTCACCAAGAGAGCCCAATTTCAAAAAAATTTCAGATTCGGCCTGGAAAATTCATTTTGGCATGTTCTCAGCTCGGGCAGCGCATTTGCAGCGATTTTCACCAAGAGAGCCCAATTTCAAAAAAATTTCAGATTCGGCCTGGAAAATTCATTTTGGCATGTTCTCAGCACGGGCAGCGCATTTGTAGCGATTTTCACCAAGAGAGCCCAATTTCAAAAAAATTTCAGATTCGGCCTGGAAAATTCATTTTGGCATGTTCTCAGCTCGGGCAGCGCATTTGCAGCGATTTTCACCAAGAGAGCCCAATTTCAAAAAAATTTCAGACTCGGCCTGGAAAATTCATTTTGGCATGTTCTCAGCTCGGGCAGCGCATTTGCAGCGATTTTCACCAAGAGAGCCCAATTTCAAAAAAATTTCAGACTCGGCCTGGAAAATTCATTTTGGCATGTTCTCAGCTCGGGCAGCGCATTTGCAGCGATTTTCACCAAGAGAGCCCAATTTCAAAAAAATTTCAGACTCGGCCTGGAAAATTCATTTTGGCATGTTCTCAGCTCGGACAGCGCATTTGCAGCGATTTTCACCAAGAGAGCCCAATTTCAAAAAAATTTCAGATTCGGCCTGGAAAATTCATTTTGGCATGTTCTCAGCTCGGGCAGCGCATTTGCAGCGATTTTCACCAAGAGAGCCCAATTTCAAAAAAATTTCAGACTCGGCCTGGAAAATTCATTTTGGCATGTTCTCAGCTCGGGCAGCGCATTTGCAGCGATTTTCACCAAGAGAGCCCAATTTCAAAAAAATTTCAGATTCGACCTGGAAAATTCATTTTGGCATGTTCTCAGCTCGGGCAGCGCAGTTGCAGCGATTTTCACCAAGAGAGCCCAATTTCAAAAAAATTTCAGACTCGGCCTGGAAAATTCATTTTGGCATGTTCTCAGCTCGGGCAGCGCATTTGCAGCGACTTTCACCAAGAGAGCCCAATTTCAAAAAAATTTCAGATTCGACCTGGAATATTCATTTTGGCATGTTCTCAGCTAGGGCAGCGCATTTGCAGCGATTTTCACCAAGAGAGCCCAATTTAAAAAAAAATTTCAGATTCGGCCTGGAAAATTCATTTTGGCATGTTCTTAGCTCGGGCAGCGCATTTGCAGCGATTTTCACCAAGAGAGCCCAATTTCAAAAAAATTTCAGACTCGGCCTGGAAAATTCATTTTGGCATGTTCTCAGCTCGGGCAGCGCATTTGCAGCGATTTTCACCAAGAGAGCCCAATTTCAAAAAAATTTCAGACTCGGCCTGGAAAATTCATTTTGGCATGTTCTCAGCTCGGGCAGCGCATTTGCAGCGATTTTCACCAAGAGAGCCCAATTTCAAAAAAATTTCAGACTCGGCCTGGAAAATTCATTTTGGCATGTTCTCAGCTCGGACAGCGCATTTGCAGCGATTTTCACCAAGAGAGCCCAATTTCAAAAAAATTTCAGATTCGGCCTGGAAAATTCATTTTGGCATGTTCTCAGCTCGGGCAGCGCATTTGCAGCGATTTTCACCAAGAGAGCCCAATTTCAAAAAAATTTCAGACTCGGCCTGGAAAATTCATTTTGGCATGTTCTCAGCTCGGGCAGCGCATTTCCAGCGATTTTCACCAAGAGAGCCCAATTTCAAAAAAATTTCCGATTCGGCCTGGAATATTCATTTTGGCATGTTCTCAGCTAGGGCAGCGAATTTGCAGCGATTTTCACCAAGAGAGCCCAATTTCAAAAAAATTTCAGACTCGGCCTGGAAAATTCATTTTGGCATGTTCTCAGCTCGGGCAGCGCATTTGCAGCGATTTTCACCAAGAGAGCCCAATTTCAAAAAAATTTCAGATTCGGCCTGGAAAATTCATTTTGGCATGTTCTCAGCTCGGGCAGCGCATTTGCAGCGATTTTCACCAAGAGAGCCCAATTTCAAAAAAATTTCAGATTCGGCCTGGAAAATTCATTTTGGCATGTTCTCAGCTCGGGCAGCACATTTGCAGCGATTTTCACCAAGAGAGCCCAATTTCAAAAAAATTTCAGACTCGGCCTGGAAAATTCATTTTGGCATGTTCTCAGCTCGGGCAGCGCATTTGCAGCAATTTTCACCAAGAGAGCCCAATTTCAAAAAAATTTCAGATTCGGCCTGGAAAATTCATTTTGGCATGTTCTCAGCTCGGGCAGCGCATTTGCAGCGATTTTCACCAAGAGAGCCCAATTTCAAAAAAATTTCAGATTCGGCCTGGAAAATTCATTTTGGCATGTTCTCAGCTCGGGCAGCGCATTTGCAGCGATTTTCACCAAGAGAGCCCAATTTCAAAAAAATTTCAGATTCGACCTGGAAAATTCATTTTGGCATGTTCTCAGCTCGGGCAGCGCAGTTGCAGCGATTTTCACCAAGAGAGCCCAATTTCAAAAAAATTTCAGTCTCGGCCTGGAAAATTCATTTTGGCATGTTCTCAGCTCGGGAAGCGCATTTGCAGCGACTTTCACCAAGAGAGCCCAATTTCAAAAAAATTTCAGATTCGACCTGGAATATTCATTTTGGCATGTTCTCAGCTAGGGCAGCGCATTTGCAGCGATTTTCACCAAGAGAGCCCAATTTCAAAAAAAATTTCAGATTCGGCCTGGAAAATTCATTTTGGCATGTTCTCAGCTCGGGCAGCGCATTTGCAGCGATTTTCACCAAGAGAGCCCAATTTCAAAAAAATTTCAGATTCGGCCTGGAAAATTCATTTTGGCATGTTCTCAGCTCGGGCAGCGAATTTGCAGCGATTTTCACCAAGAGAGCCCAATTTCAAAAAAATTTCAGATTCGGCCTGGAAAATTCATTTTGGCATATTCTCAGCTCGGGCAGCGCATTTGCAGCGATTTTCACAAAGAGAGCCCAATTTCAATAAAATTTCAGACTCGGCCTGGAAAATTCATTTTGGCATGTTCTTAGCTCGGGCAGCGCATTTGAAGCGATTTTCACCAAGAGAGCCCAATTTCAAAAAAATTTCAGATTCGGCCTGGAAAATTCATTTTGGCATGTTCTCAGCTCGGGCAGCGAATTTGCAGCGATTTTCACCAAGAGAGCCCAATTTCAAAAAAATTTCAGATTCGGCCTGGAAAATTCATTTTGGCATATTCTCAGCTCGGGCAGCGCATTTGCAGCGATTTTCACAAAGAGAGCCCAATTTCAATAAAATTTCAGACTCGGCCTGGAAAATTCATTTTGGCATGTTCTTAGCTCGGGCAGCGCATTTGAAGCGATTTTCACCAAGAGAGCCCAATTTCAAAAAAATTTCAGATTCGGCCTGGAAAATTCATTTTGGCATGTTCTCAGCTCGGGCAGCGCATTTGCAGCGATTTTCACCAAGAGAGCCCAATTTCAAAAAAATTTCAGACTCGGCCTGGAAAATTCATTTTGGCATGTTCTCAGCTCGGGCAGCGCATTTGCAGCGATTTTCACCAAGAGAGCCCAATTTCAAAAAAATTTCAGATTCGACCTGGAAAATTCATTTTGGCATGTTCTCAGCTCGGGCAGCGCATTTGCAGCGATTTTCACAAAGAGAGCCCAATTTCAAAAAAATTTCAGATTCGGCCTGGAAAATTCATTTTGGCATGTTCTCAGCTCGGGCAGCGCATTTGCAGCGATTTTCACAAAGAGAGCCCAATTTCAATAAAATTTCAGACTCGGCCTGGAAAATTCATTTTGGCATGTTCTTAGCTCGGGCAGCGCATTTGAAGCGATTTTCACCAAGAGAGCCCAATTTCAAAAAAATTTCAGATTCGGCCTGGAAAATTCATTTTGGCATGTTCTCAGCTCGGGCAGCGCATTTGCAGCGATTTTCACCAAGAGAGCCTAATTTCAAAAAAATTTCAGACTCGGCCTGGAAAATTCATTTTGGCATGTTCTCAGCTCGGGCAGCGCAGTTGCAGCGATTTTCACCAAGAGAGCCCAATTTCAAAAAAATTTCAGACTCGGCCTGGAAAATTCATTTTGGCATGTTCTCAGCTCGGGCAGCGCATTTGCAGCGACTTTCACCAAGAGAGCCCAATTTCAAAAAAATTTCAGATTCGACCTGGAATATTCATTTTGGCATGTTCTCAGCTAGGGCAGCGCATTTGCAGCGATTTTCACCAAGAGAGCCCAATTTAAAAAAAATTTTCAGATTCGGCCTGGAAAATTCATTTTGGCATGTTCTCAGCTCGGGCAGCGCATTTGCAGCGATTTTCACCAAGAGAGCCCAATTTCAAAAAAATTTCAGATTCGGCCTGGAAAATTCATTTTCGCATGTTCTCAGCTCGGGCAGCGCATTTGCAGCGATTTTCACCAAGAGAGCCCAATTTCAAAAAAATTTCAGATTCGGCCTGGAAAATTCATTTTGGCATGTTCTCAGCTCGGGCAGCGCATTTGAAGCGATTTTCACAAAGAGAGCCCAATTTCAAAAAAATTTCACACTCGGCCAAGAAAATTCATTTTGGCATGTTCTAAGCTCGGGCAGCGCATTTGCAGCGATTTTCACCAAGAGAGCCCAATTTCAAAAAAATTTCAAATTCGGCCTGGAAAATTCATTTTGGCATGTTCTCAGCTCGGGCAGCGCATTTGCAGCAATTTTCACCAAGAGAGCCCAATTTCAAAAAAATTTCAGATTCGGCCTGGAAAATTCATTTTGGCATGTTCTCAGCTCGGGCAGCGCATTTGCAGCGATTTTCACCAAGAGAGCCCAATTTCAAAAAAATTTCAGATTCGGCCTGGAAAATTCATTTTGGCATGTTCTCAGCTCGGGCAGCGCATTTGCAGCGATTTTCACCAAGAGAGCCCAATTTCAAAAAAATTTCAGATTCGGCCTGGAAAATTCATTTTGGCATGTTCTCAGCTCGGGCAGCGCATTTGAAGCGATTTTCACAAAGAGAGCCCAATTTCAAAAAAATTTCAGATTCGGCCTGGAAAATTCATTTTGGCATGTTCTCAGCTCGGGCAGCGCATTTGCAGCGATTTTCACCAAGAGAGCCCAATTTCAAAAAAATTTCAGATTCGGCCTGGAAAATTCATTTTGGCATGTTCTCAGCTCGGGCAGCGCATTTGCAGCGATTTTCACCAAGAGAGCCCAATTTCAAAAAAATTTCAGATTCGGCCTGGAAAATTCATTTTGGCATGTTCTCAGCTCGGGCAGCGCATTTGAAGCGATTTTCACCAAGAGAGCCCAATTTCAAAAAAATTTCAGATTCGGCCTGGAAAATTCATTTTGGCATGTTCTCAGCTCGGGCAGCGCATTTGCAGCGATTTTCACCAAGAGAGCCCAATTTCAAAAAAATTTCAGATTCGGCCTGGAAAATTCATTTTGGCATGTTCTCAGCTCGGGCAGCGCATTTGCAGCGATTTTCACCAAGAGAGCCCAATTTCAAAAAAATTTCAGATTCGGCCTGGAAAATTCATTTTGGCATGTTCTCAGCTCGGGCAGCGCATTTGAAGCGATTTTCACCAAGAGAGCCCAATTTCAAAAAAATTTCAGATTCGGCCTGGAAAATTCATTTTGGCATGTTCTCAGCTCGGGCAGCGCATTTGCAGCGATTTTCACCAAGAGAGCCCAATTTCAAAAAAATTTCAGATTCGGCCTGGAAAATTCATTTTGGCATGTTCTCAGCTCGGGCAGCGCATTTGCAGCGATTTTCACCAAGAGAGCCCAATTTCAAAAAAATTTCAGATTCGGCCTGGAAAATTCATTTTGGCATGTTCTCAGCTCGGGCAGCGAATTTGCAGCGATTTTCACCAAGAGAGCCCAATTTCAAAAAAATTTCACACTCGGCCAAGAAAATTCATTTTGGCATGTTCTAAGCTCGGGCAGCGCATTTGCAGCGATTTTCACCAAGAGAGCCCAATTTCAAAAAAATTTCAGATTCGGCCTGGAAAATTCATTTTGGCATGTTCTCAGCTCGGGCAGCGCATTTGCAGCGATTTTCACCAAGAGAGCCCAATTTCAAAAAAATTTCAGATTCGGCCTGGAAAATTCATTTTGGCATGTTCTCAGCTCGGGCAGCGCATTTGCAGCGATTTTCACCAAGAGAGCCCAATTTCAAAAAAATTTCAGATTCGGCCTGGAAAATTCATTTTGGCATGTTCTCAGCTCGGGCAGCGAATTTGCAGCGATTTTCACCAAGAGAGCCCAATTTCAAAAAAATTTCACACTCGGCCAAGAAAATTCATTTTGGCATGTTCTAAGCTCGGGCAGCGCATTTGCAGCGATTTTCACCAAGAGAGCCCAATTTCAAAAAAATTTCAGATTCGGCCTGGAAAATTCATTTTGGCATGTTCTCAGCTCGGGCAGCGCATTTGCAGCGATTTTCACCAAGAGAGCCCAATTTCAAAAAAATTTCAGACTCGGCCTGGAAAATTCATTTTGGCATGTTCTCAGCTCGGGCAGCGCATTTGCAGCGATTTTCACCAAGAGAGCCCAATTTCAAAAAAATTTCAGATTCGGCCTGGAAAATTCATTTTGGCATTTTCTCAGCTCGGGCAGCGCATTTGCAGCGATTTTCACCAAGAGAGCCCAATTTCAAAAAAATTTCAGACTCGGCCTGGAAAATTCATTTTGGCATGTTTTCAGCTCGGGCAGCGCATTTGCAGCGATTTTCACCAAGAGAGCCCAATTTCAAAAAAATTTCAGATTCGGCCTGGAAAATTCATTTTGGCATGTTCTCAGCTCGGGCAGCGCATTTGCAGCGATTTTCACCAAGAGAGCCCAATTTCAAAAAAATTTCAGATTCGGCCTGGAAAATTCATTTTGGCATGTTCTCAGCTCGGGCAGCGCATTTGCAGCGATTTTCACCAAGAGAGCCCAATTTCAAAAAAATTTCAGATTCGGCCTGGAAAATTCATTTTGGCATGTTCTCAGCTCGGGCAGCGCATTTGCAGCGATTTTCACCAAGAGAGCCCAATTTCAAAAAAATTTCAGATTCGGCCTGGAAAATTCATTTTGGCATGTTCTCAGCTCGGGCAGCGCATTTGAAGCGATTTTCACCAAGAGAGCCCAATTTCAAAAAAATTTCAGATTCGGCCTGGAAAATTCATTTTGGCATGTTCTCAGCTCGGGCAGCGCATTTGCAGCGATTTTCACCAAGAGAGCCCAATTTCAAAAAAATTTCAGATTCGGCCTGGAAAATTCATTTTGGCATGTTCTCAGCTCGGGCAGCGCATTTGCAGCGATTTTCACCAAGAGAGCCCAATTTCAAAAAAATTTCAGATTCGGCCTGGAAAATTCATTTTGGCATGTTCTCAGCTCGGGCAGCGAATTTGCAGCGATTTTCACCAAGAGAGCCCAATTTCAAAAAAATTTCACACTCGGCCAAGAAAATTCATTTTGGCATGTTCTAAGCTCGGGCAGCGCATTTGCAGCGATTTTCACCAAGAGAGCCCAATTTCAAAAAAATTTCAGATTCGGCCTGGAAAATTCATTTTGGCATGTTCTCAGCTCGGGCAGCGCATTTGCAGCGATTTTCACCAAGAGAGCCCAATTTCAAAAAAATTTCAGACTCGGCCTGGAAAATTCATTTTGGCATGTTCTCAGCTCGGGCAGCGCATTTGCAGCGATTTTCACCAAGAGAGCCCAATTTCAAAAAAATTTCAGATTCGGCCTGGAAAATTCATTTTGGCATTTTCTCAGCTCGGGCAGCGCATTTGCAGCGATTTTCACCAAGAGAGCCCAATTTCAAAAAAATTTCAGACTCGGCCTGGAAAATTCATTTTGGCATGTTTTCAGCTCGGGCAGCGCATTTGCAGCGATTTTCACCAAGAGAGCCCAATTTCAAAAAAATTTCAGATTCGGCCTGGAAAATTCATTTTGGCATGTTCTCAGCTCGGGCAGCGCATTTGCAGCGATTTTCACCAAGAGAGCCCAATTTCAAAAAAATTTCAGATTCGGCCTGGAAAATTCATTTTGGCATGTTCTCAGCTCGGGCAGCGCATTTGCAGCGATTTTCACCAAGAGAGCCCAATTTCAAAAAAATTTCAGATTCGGCCTGGAAAATTCATTTTGGCATGTTCTCAGCTCGGGCAGCGCATTTGCAGCGATTTTCACCAAGAGAGCCCAATTTCAAAAAAATTTCAGATTCGGCCTGGAAAATTCATTTTGGCATGTTCTCAGCTCGGGCAGCGCATTTGCAGCGATTTTCACCAAGAGAGCCCAATTTCAAAAAAATTTCAGATTCGGCCTGGAAAATTCATTTTGGCATGTTCTCAGCTCGGGCAGCGCATTTGCAGCGATTTTCACCAAGAGAGCCCAATTTCAAAAAAATTTCAGATTCGGCCTGGAAAATTCATTTTGGCATGTTCTCAGCTCGGGCAGCGCATTTGCAGCGATTTTCACCAAGAGAGCCCAATTTCAAAAAAATTTCAGATTCGGCCTGGAAAATTCATTTTGGCATGTTCTCAGCTCGGGCAGCGCATTTGAAGCGATTTTCACCAAGAGAGCCCAATTTCAAAAAAATTTCAGATTCGGCCTGGAAAATTCATTTTGGCATGTTCTCAGCTCGGGCAGCGCATTTGCAGCGATTTTCACCAAGAGAGCCCAATTTCAAAAAAATTTCAGATTCGGCCTGGAAAATTCATTTTGGCATGTTCTAAGCTCGGGCAGCGCATTTGCAGCGATTTTCACCAAGAGAGCCCAATTTCAAAAAAATTTCAGATTCGGCCTGGAAAATTCATTTTGGCATGTTCTCAGCTCGGGCAGCGCATTTGAAGCGATTTTCACCAAGAGAGCCCAATTTCAAAAAAATTTCAGATTCGGCCTGGAAAATTCATTTTGGCATGTTCTCAGCTCGGGCAGCGCATTTGCAGCGATTTTCACCAAGAGAGCCCAATTTCAAAAAAATTTCAGATTCGGCCTGGAAAATTCATTTTGGCATGTTCTCAGCTCGGGCAGCGCATTTGCAGCGATTTTCACCAAGAGAGCCCAATTTCAAAAAAATTTCAGATTCGGCCTGGAAAATTCATTTTGGCATGTTCTCAGCTCGGGCAGCGAATTTGCAGCGATTTTCACCAAGAGAGCCCAATTTCAAAAAAATTTCACACTCGGCCAAGAAAATTCATTTTGGCATGTTCTAAGCTCGGGCAGCGCATTTGCAGCGATTTTCACCAAGAGAGCCCAATTTCAAAAAAATTTCAAATTCGGCCTGGAAAATTCATTTTGGCATGTTCTCAGCTCGGGCAGCGCATTTGCAGCGATTTTCACCAAGAGAGCCCAATTTCAAAAAAATTTCAGATTCGGCCTGGAAAATTCATTTTGGCATGTTCTCAGCTCGGGCAGCGCATTTGCAGCGATTTTCACCAAGAGAGCCCAATTTCAAAAAAATTTCAGATTCGGCCTGGAAAATTCATTTTGGCATGTTCTCAGCTCGGGCAGCGCATTTGCAGCGATTTTCACCAAGAGAGCCCAATTTCAAAAAAATTTCAGATTCGGCCTGGAAAATTCATTTTGGCATGTTCTCAGCTCGGGCAGCGCATTTGCAGCGATTTTCACCAAGAGAGCCCAATTTCAAAAAAATTTCAGATTCGGCCTGGAAAACTCATTTTGGCATGTTCTCAGCTCGGGCAGCGCATTTGAAGCGATTTTCACAAAGAGAGCCCAATTTCAAAAAAATTTCACACTCGGCCAAGAAAATTCATTTTGGCATGTTCTAAGCTCGGGCAGCGCATTTGCAGCGATTTTCACCAAGAGAGCCCAATTTCAAAAAAATTTCAAATTCGGCCTGGAAAATTCATTTTGGCATGTTCTCAGCTCGGGCAGCGCATTTGCAGCAATTTTCACCAAGAGAGCCCAATTTCAAAAAAATTTCAGATTCGGCCTGGAAAATTCATTTTGGCATGTTCTCAGCTCGGGCAGCGCATTTGCAGCGATTTTCACCAAGAGAGCCCAATTTCAAAAAAATTTCAGATTCGGCCTGGAAAATTCATTTTGGCATGTTCTCAGCTCGGGCAGCGCATTTGCAGCGATTTTCACCAAGAGAGCCCAATTTCAAAAAAATTTCAGATTCGGCCTGGAAAATTCATTTTGGCATGTTCTCAGCTCGGGCAGCGCATTTGAAGCGATTTTCACAAAGAGAGCCCAATTTCAAAAAAATTTCAGATTCGGCCTGGAAAATTCATTTTGGCATGTTCTCAGCTCGGGCAGCGCATTTGCAGCGATTTTCACCAAGAGAGCCCAATTTCAAAAAAATTTCAGATTCGGCCTGGAAAATTCATTTTGGCATGTTCTCAGCTCGGGCAGCGCATTTGCAGCGATTTTCACCAAGAGAGCCCAATTTCAAAAAAATTTCAGATTCGGCCTGGAAAATTCATTTTGGCATGTTCTCAGCTCGGGCAGCGCATTTGAAGCGATTTTCACCAAGAGAGCCCAATTTCAAAAAAATTTCAGATTCGGCCTGGAAAATTCATTTTGGCATGTTCTCAGCTCGGGCAGCGCATTTGCAGCGATTTTCACCAAGAGAGCCCAATTTCAAAAAAATTTCAGATTCGGCCTGGAAAATTCATTTTGGCATGTTCTCAGCTCGGGCAGCGCATTTGCAGCGATTTTCACCAAGAGAGCCCAATTTCAAAAAAATTTCAGATTCGGCCTGGAAAATTCATTTTGGCATGTTCTCAGCTCGGGCAGCGCATTTGAAGCGATTTTCACCAAGAGAGCCCAATTTCAAAAAAATTTCAGACTCGGCCTGGAAAATTCATTTTGGCATGTTCTCAGCTCGGGCAGCGCATTTGCAGCGATTTTCACCAAGAGAGCCCAATTTCAAAAAAATTTCAGATTCGGCCTGGAAAATTCATTTTGGCATGTTCTCAGCTCGGGCAGCGCATTTGCAGCGATTTTCACCAAGAGAGCCCAATTTCAAAAAAATTTCAGATTCGGCCTGGAAAATTCATTTTGGCATGTTCTCAGCTCGGGCAGCGAATTTGCAGCGATTTTCACCAAGAGAGCCCAATTTCAAAAAAATTTCACACTCGGCCAAGAAAATTCATTTTGGCATGTTCTAAGCTCGGGCAGCGCATTTGCAGCGATTTTCACCAAGAGAGCCCAATTTCAAAAAAATTTCAGATTCGGCCTGGAAAATTCATTTTGGCATGTTCTCAGCTCGGGCAGCGCATTTGCAGCGATTTTCACCAAGAGAGCCCAATTTCAAAAAAATTTCAGATTCGGCCTGGAAAATTCATTTTGGCATGTTCTCAGCTCGGGCAGCGCATTTGCAGCGATTTTCACCAAGAGAGCCCAATTTCAAAAAAATTTCAGATTCGGCCTGGAAAATTCATTTTGGCATGTTCTCAGCTCGGGCAGCGAATTTGCAGCGATTTTCACCAAGAGAGCCCAATTTCAAAAAAATTTCACACTCGGCCAAGAAAATTCATTTTGGCATGTTCTAAGCTCGGGCAGCGCATTTGCAGCGATTTTCACCAAGAGAGCCCAATTTCAAAAAAATTTCAGATTCGGCCTGGAAAATTCATTTTGGCATGTTCTCAGCTCGGGCAGCGCATTTGCAGCGATTTTCACCAAGAGAGCCCAATTTCAAAAAAATTTCAAATTCGGCCTGGAAAATTCATTTTGGCATGTTCTCAGCTCGGGCAGCGCATTTGCAGCGATTTTCACCAAGAGAGCCCAATTTCAAAAAAATTTCAGACTCGGCCTGGAAAATTCATTTTGGCATGTTCTCAGCTCGGGCAGCGCATTTGCAGCGATTTTCACCAAGAGAGCCCAATTTCAAAAAAATTTCAGATTCGGCCTGGAAAATTCATTTTGGCATTTTCTCAGCTCGGGCAGCGCATTTGCAGCGATTTTCACCAAGAGAGCCCAATTTCAAAAAAATTTCAGACTCGGCCTGGAAAATTCATTTTGGCATGTTTTCAGCTCGGGCAGCGCATTTGCAGCGATTTTCACCAAGAGAGCCCAATTTCAAAAAAATTTCAGATTCGGCCTGGAAAATTCATTTTGGCATGTTCTCAGCTCGGGCAGCGCATTTGCAGCGATTTTCACCAAGAGAGCCCAATTTCAAAAAAATTTCAGACTCGGCCTGGAAAATTCATTTTGGCATGTTTTCAGCTCGGGCAGCGCATTTGCAGCGATTTTCACCAAGAGAGCCCAATTTCAAAAAAATTTCAGACTCGGCCTGGAAAATTCATTTTGGCATGTTCTCAGCTCGGGCAGCGCATTTGCAGCGATTTTCACCAAGAGAGCCCAATTTCAAAAAAAATTCAGATTCGACCTGGAAAATTCATTTTGGCATGTTCTCAGCTCGGGCAGCGCATTTGCAGCGATTTTCACCAAGAGAGCCCAATTTCAAAAAAATTTCAGACTCGGCCTGGAAAATTCATTTTGGCATGTTCTCAGCTCGGGCAGCGCATTTGCAGCGATTTTCACCAAGAGAGCCCAATTTCAAAAAAATTTCAGATTCGGCCTGGAAAATTCATTTTGGCATGTTCTCAGCTCGGGCAGCGCATTTGCAGCGATTTTCACAAAGAGAGCCCAATTTCAAAAAAATTTCAGACTCGGCCTGGAAAATTCATTTTGGCATGTACTCAGCTCGGGAGCGCATTTGCAGCAATTTTCACAAAGAGAGCCCAATTTCAATAAAATTTCAGACTCGGCCTGGAAAATTCATTTTGGCATGTACTCAGCTCGGGCAGCGCATTTGCAGCGATTTTCACCAAGAGAGCCGAATTTATCAAAAATTTCAGATTCGGCCTGGAAAATTCATTTTGGCATGTTCTCAGCTCGGGCAGCGCATTTGCAGCGATTTTCACCAAGAGAGCCCAATTTCAAAAAAATTTCAGTTTCGGCCTGGAAAATTCATTTTGGCATGTACTCAGCTCGGGCAGCGCATTTGCAGCGATTTTCACCAAGAGAGCCCAATTTCAAAAAAATTTCAGATTCGGCCTGGAAAATTCATTTTGGCATGTTCTCAGCTCGGGCAGCGCATTTGAAGCGATTTTCACCAAGAGAGCCCAATTTCAAAAAAATTTCAGATTCGGCCTGGAAAATTCATTTTGGCATGTTCTCAGCTCGGGCAGCGCATTTGCAGCGATTTTCACCAAGAGAGCCCAATTTCAAAAAAATTTCAGATTCGGCCTGGAAAATTCATTTTGGCATGTTCTCAGCTCGGGCAGCGCATTTGCAGCGATTTTCACCAAGAGAGCCCAATTTCAAAAAAATTTCAGATTCGGCCTGGAAAATTCATTTTGGCATGTTCTCAGCTCGGGCAGCGCATTTGAAGCGATTTTCACCAAGAGAGCCCAATTTCAAAAAAATTTCAGATTCGGCCTGGAAAATTCATTTTGGCATGTTCTCAGCTCGGGCAGCGCATTTGCAGCGATTTTCACCAAGAGAGCCCAATTTCAAAAAAATTTCAGATTCGGCCTGGAAAATTCATTTTGGCATGTTCTCAGCTCGGGCAGCGCATTTGCAGCGATTTTCACCAAGAGAGCCCAATTTCAAAAAAATTTCAGACTCGGCCTGGAAAATTCATTTTGGCATGTTCTCAGCTCGGGCAGCGCATTTGCAGCGATTTTCACCAAGAGAGCCCAATTTCAAAAAAATTTCAGATTCGGCCTGGAAAATTCATTTTGGCATGTTCTCAGCTCGGGCAGCGCATTTGCAGCGATTTTCACCAAGAGAGCCCAATTTCAAAAAAATTTCAGATTCGGCCTGGAAAATTCATTTTGGCATGTTCTCAGCTCGGGCAGCGCATTTGCAGCGATTTTCACCAAGAGAGCCCAATTTCAAAAAAATTTCAGATTCGGCCTGGAAAATTCATTTTGGCATGTTCTCAGCTCGGGCAGCGCATTTGCAGCGATTTTCACCAAGAGAGCCCAATTTCAAAAAAATTTCAGATTCGGCCTGGAAAATTCATTTTGGCATGTACTCAGCTCGGGCAGCGCATTTGCAGCAATTTTCACCAAGAGAGCCCAATTTCAAAAACATTTCAGATTCGGCCTGGAAAATTCATTTTGGCATGTTCTCAGCTCGGGCAGCGCATTTGCAGCGATTTTCACCAAGAGAGCCCAATTTCAAAAAAAATTTCAGATTCGGCCTGGAAAATTCATTTTGGCATGTTCTCAGCTCGGGCAGCACATTTGCAGCGATTTTCACCAAGAGAGCCCAATTTCAAAAACATTTCAGATTCGGCCTGGAAAATTCATTTTGGCATGTTCTCAGCTCGGGCAGCGCATTTGCAGCGATTTTCACCAAGAGAGCCCAATTTCAAAAACATTTCAGATTCGGCCTGGAAAATTCATTTTGGCATGTTCTCAGCTCGGGCAGCGCATTTGAAGCGATTTTCACCAAGAGAGCCCAATTTCAAAAAAAATTTCAGATTCGGCCTGGAAAATTCATTTTGGCATGTTCTCAGCTCGGGCAGCGCATTTGCAGCAATTTCCACCAAGAGAGCCCAATTTCAAAAAAATTTCAGATTCGGCCTGGAAAATTCATTTTGGCATGTTCTCAGCTCGGGCAGCGCATTTGAAGCGATTTTCACCAAGAGAGCCCAATTTCAAAAAAATTTCAGATTCGGCCTGGAAAATTCATTTTGGCATCTTCTCAGCTCGGCCAGCGCATTTGCAGCGATTTTCACCAACAGAGCCCAATTTCAAAAAAATTTCAGACTCGGCCTGGAAAATTCATTTTGGCATGTACTCAGCTCGGGCAGCGCATTTGCAGCGATTTTCACCAAGAGAGCCCAATTTCAAAAAAATTTCACATTCGGCCTGGAAAATTCATTTTGGCATGTTCTCAGCTCGGGCAGCGCATTTGCAGCGATTTTCACCAAGAGAGCCCAATTTCAAAAAAATTTCAGATTCGGCCTGGAAAATTCATTTTGGCATGTTCTCAGCTCGGGCAGCGCATTTGCAGCGATTTTCACCAAGAGAGCCCAATTTCAAAAAAATTTCAGATTCGACCTGGAAAATTCATTTTGGCATGTTCTCAGCTCGGGCAGCGCATTTGCAGCGATTTTCACCAAGAGAGCCCTATTTCAAAAAAATTTCAGTTTCGGCCTGGAAAATTCATTTTGGCATGTACTCAGCTCGGGCAGCGCATTTGCAGCGATTTTCACCAAGAGAGCCCAATTTCAAAAAAATTTCAGATTCGGCCTGGAAAATTCATTTTGGCATGTTCTCAGCTCGGGCAGCGCATTTGAAGCGATTTTCACCAAGAGAGCCCAATTTCAAAAAAATTTCAGATTCGGCCTGGAAAATTCATTTTGGCATGTTCTCAGCTCGGGCAGCGCATTTGCAGCGATTTTCACCAAGAGAGCCCAATTTCAAAAAAATTTCAGACTCGGCCTGGAAAATTCATTTTGGCATGTTCTCAGCTCGGGCAGCGCATTTGCAGCGATTTTCACCAAGAGAGCCCAATTTCAAAAAAATTTCAGATTCGGCCTGGAAAATTCATTTTGGCATGTTCTCAGCTCGGGCAGCGCATTTGAAGCGATTTTCACCAAGAGAGCCCAATTTCAAAAAAATTTCAGATTCGGCCTGGAAAATTCATTTTGGCATGTTCTCAGCTCGGGCAGCGCATTTGCAGCGATTTTCACCAAGAGAGCCCAATTTCAAAAAAATTTCAGATTCGGCCTGGAAAATTCATTTTGGCATGTTCTCAGCTCGGGCAGCGCATTTGCAGCGATTTTCACCAAGAGAGCCCAATTTCAAAAAAATTTCAGACTCGGCCTGGAAAATTCCTTTTGGCATGTTCTCAGCTCGGGCAGCGCATTTGCAGCGATTTTCACCAAGAGAGCCCAATTTCAAAAAAATTTCAGATTCGGCCTGGAAAATTCATTTTGGCATGTTCTCAGCTCGGGCAGCGCATTTGCAGCGATTTTCACCAAGAGAGCCCAATTTCAAAAAAATTTCAGATTCGGCCTGGAAAATTCATTTTGGCATGTTCTCAGCTCGGGCAGCGCATTTGCAGCGATTTTCACCAAGAGAGCCCAATTTCAAAAAAATTTCAGATGCGCCCTGGAAAATTCATTTTGGCATGTTCTCAGCTCGGGCAGCGCATTTGCAGCGATTTTCACCAAGAGAGCCCAATTTCAAAAAAATTTCAGATTCGGCCTGGAAAATTCATTTTGGCATGTTCTCAGCTCGGGCAGCGCATTTGCAGCGATTTTCACCAAGAGAGCCCAATTTCAAAAAAATTTCAGATTCGGCCTGGAAAATTCATTTTGGCATGTACTCAGCTCGGGCAGCGCATTTGCAGCAATTTTCACCAAGAGAGCACAATTTCAAAAACATTTCAGATTCGGCCTGGAAAATTCATTTTGGCATGTTCTCAGCTCGGGCAGCGCATTTGCAGCGATTTTCACCAAGAGAGCCCAATTTCAAAAAAAATTTCAGATTCGGCCTGGAAAATTCATTTTGGCATGTTCTCAGCTCGGGCAGCACATTTGCAGCGATTTTCACCAAGAGAGCCCAATTTCAAAAACATTTCAGATTCGGCCTGGAAAATTCATTTTGGCATGTTCTCAGCTCGGGCAGCGCATTTGCAGCGATTTTCACCAAGAGAGCCCAATTTCAAAAACATTTCAGATTCGGCCTGGAAAATTCATTTTGGCATGTTCTCAGCTCGGGCAGCGCATTTGAAGCGATTTTCACCAAGAGAGCCCAATTTCAAAAAAAATTTCAGATTCGGCCTGGAAAATTCATTTTGGCATGTTCTCAGCTCGGGCAGCGCATTTGCAGCAATTTCCACCAAGAGAGCCCAATTTCAAAAAAATTTCAGATTCGGCCTGGAAAATTCATTTTGGCATGTTCTCAGCTCGGGCAGCGCATTTGAAGCGATTTTCACCAAGAGAGCCCAATTTCAAAAAAATTTCAGATTCGGCCTGGAAAATTCATTTTGGCATCTTCTCAGCTCGGCCAGCGCATTTGCAGCGATTTTCACCAACAGAGCCCAATTTCAAAAAAATTTCAGACTCGGCCTGGAAAATTCATTTTGGCATGTACTCAGCTCGGGCAGCGCATTTGCAGCGATTTTCACCAAGAGAGCCCAATTTCAAAAAAATTTCACATTCGGCCTGGAAAATTCATTTTGGCATGTTCTCAGCTCGGGCAGCGCATTTGCAGCGATTTTCACCAAGAGAGCCCAATTTCAAAAAAATTTCAGATTCGGCCTGGAAAATTCATTTTGGCATGTTCTCAGCTCGGGCAGCGCATTTGCAGCGATTTTCACCAAGAGAGCCCAATTTCAAAAAAATTTCAGATTCGACCTGGAAAATTCATTTTGGCATGTTCTCAGCTCGGGCAGCGCATTTGCAGCGATTTTCACCAAGAGAGCCCAATTTCAAAAAAATTTCAGATTCGGCCTGGAAAATTCATTTTGGCATGTACTCAGCTCGGGCAGCGCATTTGCAGCGATTTTCACCAAGAGAGCCCAATTTCAAAAAAATTTCAGATTCGGCCTGGAAAATTCATTTTGGCATGTTCTCAGCTCGGGCAGCGCATTTGCAGCGATTTTCACCAAGAGAGCCCAATTTCAAAAAAAATTTCAGATTCGGCCTGGAAAATTCATTTTGGCATGTTCTCAGCTCGGGCAGCGCATTTGCAGCGATTTTCACCAAGAGAGCCCAATTTCAAAAACATTTCAGATTCGGCCTGGAAAATTCATTTTGGCATGTTCTCAGGTCGGGCAGCGCATTTGCAGCGATTTTCACCAAGAGAGCCCAATTTCAAAAAAATTTCAGATTCGGCCTGGAAAATTCATTTTGGCATGTTCTCAGCTCGGGCAGCGCATTTGCAGCGATTTTCACCAAGAGAGCCCAATTTCAAAAAAATTTCAGATGCGCCCTGGAAAATTCATTTTGGCATGTTCTCAGCTCGGGCAGCGCATTTGCAGCGATTTTCACCAAGAGAGCCCAATTTCAAAAAAATTTCAGATTCGGCCTGGAAAATTCATTTTGGCATGTTCTCAGCTCGGGCAGCGCATTTGCAGCGATTTTCACCAAGAGAGCCCAATTTCAAAAAAATTTCAGATTCGGCCTGGAAAATTCATTTTGGCATGTACTCAGCTCGGGCAGCGCATTTGCAGCAATTTTCACCAAGAGAGCCCAATTTCAAAAACATTTCAGATTCGGCCTGGAAAATTCATTTTGGCATGTTCTCAGCTCGGGCAGCGCATTTGCAGCGATTTTCACCAAGAGAGCCCAATTTCAAAAAAAATTTCAGATTCGGCCTGGAAAATTCATTTTGGCATGTTCTCAGCTCGGGCAGCACATTTGCAGCGATTTTCACCAAGAGAGCCCAATTTCAAAAACATTTCAGATTCGGCCTGGAAAATTCATTTTGGCATGTTCTCAGCTCGGGCAGCGCATTTGCAGCGATTTTCACCAAGAGAGCCCAATTTCAAAAACATTTCAGATTCGGCCTGGAAAATTCATTTTGGCATGTTCTCAGCTCGGGCAGCGCATTTGAAGCGATTTTCACCAAGAGAGCCCAATTTCAAAAAAAATTTCAGATTCGGCCTGGAAAATTCATTTTGGCATGTTCTCAGCTCGGGCAGCGCATTTGCAGCAATTTCCACCAAGAGAGCCCAATTTCAAAAAAATTTCAGATTCGGCCTGGAAAATTCATTTTGGCATGTTCTCAGCTCGGGCAGCGCATTTGAAGCGATTTTCACCAAGAGAGCCCAATTTCAAAAAAATTTCAGATTCGGCCTGGAAAATTCATTTTGGCATCTTCTCAGCTCGGCCAGCGCATTTGCAGCGATTTTCACCAACAGAGCCCAATTTCAAAAAAATTTCAGACTCGGCCTGGAAAATTCATTTTGGCATGTACTCAGCTCGGGCAGCGCATTTGCAGCGATTTTCACCAAGAGAGCCCAATTTCAAAAAAATTTCACATTCGGCCTGGAAAATTCATTTTGGCATGTTCTCAGCTCGGGCAGCGCATTTGCAGCGATTTTCACCAAGAGAGCCCAATTTCAAAAAAATTTCAGATTCGGCCTGGAAAATTCATTTTGGCATGTTCTCAGCTCGGGCAGCGCATTTGCAGCGATTTTCACCAAGAGAGCCCAATTTCAAAAAAATTTCAGATTCGACCTGGAAAATTCATTTTGGCATGTTCTCAGCTCGGGCAGCGCATTTGCAGCGATTTTCACCAAGAGAGCCCAATTTCAAAAAAATTTCAGATTCGGCCTGGAAAATTCATTTTGGCATGTACTCAGCTCGGGCAGCGCATTTGCAGCGATTTTCACCAAGAGAGCCCAATTTCAAAAAAATTTCAGATTCGGCCTGGAAAATTCATTTTGGCATGTTCTCAGCTCGGGCAGCGCATTTGCAGCGATTTTCACCAAGAGAGCCCAATTTCAAAAAAAATTTCAGATTCGGCCTGGAAAATTCATTTTGGCATGTTCTCAGCTCGGGCAGCGCATTTGCAGCGATTTTCACCAAGAGAGCCCAATTTCAAAAACATTTCAGATTCGGCCTGGAAAATTCATTTTGGCATGTTCTCAGGTCGGGCAGCGCATTTGCAGCGATTTTCACCAAGAGAGCCCAATTTCAAAAAAATTTCAGATTCGGCCTGGAAAATTCATTTTGGCATGTTCTCAGCTCGGGCAGCGCATTTGCAGCGATTTTCACCAAGAGAGGCGAATTTCAAAAAAATTTCAGATTCGGCCTGGAAAATTCATTTTGGCATTATCTCTGCTCGGGAAGCGCATTAACACCGATTTTCTCCCAGAGAGCCGAATTTCAAGAAAATTTCAGATTCGGCCTGGAAAATTCATTTTGGCATGATCTCAGCTCGGGAAGCGCATTTTCACCGATTTTATCCCAGAGAGCCGAATTTCAAAAAAATTTCAGATTCGGCCTGGAAAATTCATTTTGGCCTGATCTCAGCTCTGGAAGCGCATTTGCACCGATTTTATCCCAGAGAGCCCAATTTTAAAGAAATTTCAGATTCGGCCTGGAAGATTCATTTTGGCATGATCTCAGCTGGGGAAGTTCATTTGCGCCGATTTTCTCCGAGAGAGCTGAATTTCAAAAAAATTTCACATTCGGCCTAGAAAATTGAGTTTGGCATGATCTCAGCTCGGGAAGCGCATTTGCACCAATTTTCTCCCAGAGATCCGAATTTCAAAAAAATTTCACATTCGGCCTGGAAAATTCATTTTGGCATGATTCATCTCGGGAAGCGCATTTGCACCGATTTTCTCCCTAAGAGCCGAATGTCAAAAAAATTTCAGATTTGGCCGGAAAAATTCATTTTGGCATGATCTCAGCTTGGGGAGCGCATTTGCACCGATTTTGTCCCTGAAATCCGAAATTCAAAAAAATTTCAGTTTCCGTCGGAAAAATTCGTTTTGGTATAATGTCAGCTCGGGAAGTGCATTTGCACCGATTTTCTCCCTGAGAGCCAAATTTCAAAAAAAATTCAGATTCGGCCGGAAAAATTCATTTTGGCATGATCTCAACTGGGCAAGCGCATTTGCACCGATCTTGTCCCAGAGAGCCGAATTTCAAAAATATTTCAAATTCGGCCTGGAAAATTCATTTTGGCATGATCTCAGCTCGGGAAGCGCATTTGCACCGATTTTCTCCCTGAGAACCGAATTTCAAAAATATTTCAGATTCGGCCTGGAAAATTCATTTTGGCATGATCTCAACTCGGGAAGCGCATTTGCACCGATTTTCTCCCTAAGAGCCGAATGTCAAAAAAATTTCAGATTTGGCCGGAAAAATTCATTTTGGCATGATCTCAGCTTGGGAAGGGCATTTGCACCGATTTTGTCCCTGAAATCCGAAATTCAAAAAAATTTCAGTTTCGGCCGGAAAAGTTCATTTTGGTATAATGTCAGCTCGGGAAGTGCATTTGCACCGATTTTCTCCCTGAGAGCCAAATTTCAAAAAAAAATTCAGATTCGGCCGGAAAATTCATTTTTGCATGATCTCAACTGGGGAAGCGCATTTGCACCGATTTTGTCCCAGAGAGCCGAATTTCAAAAATATTTCACATTCGGCCTGGAAAATTCATTTTGGCATGATCTCAGCTCGGGAAGCGCATTTGCACCGATTTTCTCCCTGAGAACCGAATTTCAAAAATATTTCAGATTCGGCCTGGAAAATTCATTTTGGCATGATCTCAACTCGGGAAGCGCATTTGCACCGATTTTCTCCGAGAGAGCCGAATTTCAAAAAAATTTCACATTCGGCCTGGAAAATTGAGTTTGGCATGATCTCAGCTCGGGAAGCGCATTTGCACCAATTTTCTCCCAGAGATCCGAATTTCAAAAAAATTTCACATTCGGCCTGGAAAATTCATTTTGGCATGATTCATCTCGGGAAGCGCATTTGCACCGATTTTCTCCCTAAGAGCCGAATGTCAAAAAAATTTCAGATTTGGCCGGAAAAATTCATTTTGGCATGATCTCAGCTTGGGAAGCGCATTTGCACCGATTTTGTCCCTGAAATCCGAAATTCAAAAAAATTTCAGTTTCGGTCGGAAAAATTCGTTTTGGTATAATGTCAGCTCGGGAAGTGCATTTGCACCGATTTTGTCCCTGAAATCCGAAATTCAAAAAAATTTCAGTTTCGGTCGGAAAAATTCGTTTTGGTATAATGTCAGCTCGGGAAGTGCATTTGCACCGATTTTCTCCCTGAGAGCCAAATTTCAAAAAAAATTCAGATTCGGCCGGAAAAATTCATTTTGGCATGGTCTCAACTGGGGAAGCGCATTTGCACCGATTTTGTCCCAGAGAGCCGAATTTCAAAAATATTTCACATTCGGCCTGGAAAATTCATTTTGGCATGATCTCAGCTCGGGAAGCGCATTTGCACCGATTTTCTCCCTGAGAACCGAATTTCAAAAATATTTCAGATTCGGCCTGGAAAATTCATTTTGGCATGATCTCAACTCGGGAAGCGCATTTGCACCGATTTTCTCCCTAAGAGCCGAATGTCAAAAAAATTTCAGATTTGGCCGGAAAAATTCATTTTGGCATGATCTGAGCTTGGGAAGCGCATTTGCACCGATTTTGTCCCTGAAATCCGAAATTCAAAAAAATTTCAGTTTCGGTCGGAAAAATTCGTTTTGGTATAATGTGAGCTCGGGAAGTGCATTTGCACCGATTTTCTCCCTGAGAGCCAAATTTCAAAAAAAAATTCAGATTGGGCCGGAAAAATTCATTTTTGCATGATCTGAGCTCGGGAGGCGCATTTGCACCGATTTTCTCCCTGAGAGCCAAATTTCAAAAAAAAAAATTCAGATTCGGCCGGAAAAATTCGTTTTGGCATGATCTGAGCTCGGGAAGCGCATTTGCTCCGATTTTGTGCTTGAGAGCCGAATTTCAAAAAAAATTCAGATTCGGCCGGAAAAGTTCATTTTCGCATGATCTCAGCTCTGGAAGCGCAGGCAGCATTGCATTCAAACGGTATCCCGAGGACGAGAAATTTCTTCCCACCAAGTTAAAACAAATTGTATATAATATATAACAATGGGAAGCATCGTGATTATGTTTGGCGGACATGACGCAGCGTTGAAAGAAAAACAAAGACATGATAAAGCTCTTGACCCTTACCAGGCAGACCGCACCGCACCAAGCTTCTTGACTGGATCGAAACCAACGCGGAAATAATAGAGCAGGCCAAATGTTTCTTCGCCTCAGGCAGTCCATCAAGCGGACCCTCTTTTTCTGCCCCATGACACTCTAGGACGAGGGCAGGGGCGAAAGAGTTACAAATATGCGTTAACGGTTGTCGATGTGGCCAGCAGATGCAAAGAAGCCGAGCCTTTGACCTCAAAAGATTCGTCTGAGGTCGCAAAAGCTTTTTCAGATGATTTACAAACGCAGCCCCTTTAAGTGGCCACAGATGCCACAAGTGGATTCCAGGCGCGTTCCTGGGAAGTGTCACTAAAAAAATGAAAAATCACAAAACTGTTATTCATCGCGGGCGTGTTGACATTCACAGAGATCAAGGTATTGTTAAACGTTTTAATCAAACACTGGCAGAGCGCCTATTTGGTTATCAATACGGTGTCGAGATGCACCGGCCATGTGGCCAGCGCTCAACTTCACGGGTTAAAACGCTTCCCGAAGTTGTTAGCGCTCTGAACAACGAAGTAACAAGTCTGACTGACATGAAACCCGTTGACGCTATTAAAAAACTAGCTGTTTCTTCCCAACCATCATCAAAATATTCTAGACCTGTCGACTTGAAAGTAGAAAAGCTACCCATTCCCGTAAAAATAAGGTTTTGGACCAACCTGGTGAGCTGGAAGGTGGCGTATAAAGGGCTAAAAATCCGGTTTGGTTTGAAAGGTTTTACGATTGACAGAGTTGTAATAAAAGAAAACGAACCTGTAATTGTAATATTTACATGATGATCCAAAGCGTGCCCTCGTTCGATAAGAATTATTAATTGTGCCTGCAAATACACAGTTACCTCCCGAGCAGCTCTAAAACTTAAGCATCTGCTAATGCAGGCATGTACCCGTAAGCGTTTGTATGGATTCATTATCTGCTATCCATCGTTTTGAATCACTTGTAGAAAGCGAAATTTTGTTAACATGCATGCCATAGATTTCATGGCCCTCGCTTCAAAGAATGTTCATTCCATGCCATAACTGCTTCATACCAAAGTGTTTCTTCGTGCATTATTTGTTTCTTGACAACGCTCTTTTTATTAGCAACATTCGCTTTTTTAATTTTTTTTTCGTCTGCCTCCACGATTGAGTACATTTTTGGCCTTAGACACACCCACTCCGCTATCGGTATTTCAGCACATTCATCTTTCATTTTCCCTAAAACCTAGCCTTTTTGTTTTTGTCTGAATAAGGCGGATGATCTTTTGGATAAACACTCCTATCATACAGATTTTTGTTTGATTCCTGTCTTTGTAGACGTCATCTGTCTGGGGAGCGACTGAACTGACTGGGCATTAAAATTAAGCTCCTTAACATAATTATCCTTCTTCACTTTACGGAAATTGGGGGGCCGTATAATACGAAGAAACAGCGTTCCATAAGATGGCAGCTCTATGGATGATTGCATTTTTAACAAAGTACGAGTTAAATCTAGGGACAATGATCTTATTGCTCCTTCTGAGGCTGTAAGTCACACAAGCCTTGTCCGCTAAGTGAGACAACGCAGCAGGTGTTTCACCGTTAACCACCCTGCAAAATAGTTTAATTAGCCGGAGTTTGTATAAGTAGTTTAGTGTGCTCCATTTCGTATACTGGTAGACTTCAGCAGATGGTATATCGTGGGGCAAGTTGTAAATCACTCTGGCCGCCCTACAACGGAGCACCTCCAAAGACTTTATTTGCTCTGCATTAACGCAACTACCCCAAATGACAAGACCATAAAGAACTGAAGCCAGGATGACCTTAAAATATAAATCCAATAGGGCTTCTGTCCTTAAGAACGAGCTCATCTTTAAGAGGTTCAATTTTTTTTACAAAAACTCTTTTTTATATCTGTAAGATGATATGACCAGGCCACCCGGTCATCAATAGTGACGCTCAAAAGGGGACTGTGTTACACCCAGTCGATTCGATCGTCTCTGATAACGTCAGAATTTAGCGGTCCGATGTGCGGTCTTTTCGCATTTTCGCCCGTGTCAACTTTTGGCCCCAAATCTTCACGGTCGCTCTTCACAACAATGACACATCTATGTCCATGGAAAAACCACATTGCTCCTATGTGCAAGTCAGCTTTCTATCATCTTCGGAATATCAGTCGCATTAGGACATATTTAACTGCTGAAATGCTGGTACATGCATTTGTATCCTCCATATAAGATTTCTGTAATTTACTATTGTTTGGACTGCCTAAACAAACTTTAAAGGAGTTACAGCATGTTCAGAATGTAACAGCCCGGATTGTGACACTTACCCGAAAATGTGAACATGTTACACCTGTACTTTATAACCTTTGGCTGGCTAGCTATAGAAGAGCGCATAGTGTTTAAGATTCTTCTAGCGACATTTAAGAACGAATTTTTCTGAAGACCGCGTGAAATCGGAAAAATGTGGCACATGCTTACAAAATCAACTACCTTTATTTTTTTCTCAGAGATACCCTATGGTGAGACAAGAAACGTGGTGAAATTTTTTTGTTTAAATCTATTTTTATTTTCGAGAAAATACTAAAAAACTGCAACGAGCGCCCGCCGCCACAAAATGCCCGAAACGAAAGCGACGAGCATGGCCACAAGAACTTTGCACCTCAAAGGCGCAAAAGGAAGCAGGCCTTTCTCAAATTTGTACATTTGTACAGGAGCCATAAACAAATGATTTGAGTCTAATAACTTGACAATTAAATATATTTTTAACTCCACGCGAGTGTTTGAAAATCACCAATTTTTTGTTGTTTGCAGATTTCATTTTGGAGCAGTTTTTCATGAAACACTTTTCCTATGCGGTATAACTCAGAATCACTTGAGATTAAGGCTTTGATAAGAAGAAATGATGTCCCTTTAAGGATATAAAAATTTGCTTGGGGCTTTTAATTTCAGCCAAGAAATAGCCCGTTCCATTTCGAGGAAATCACAACAGCGACTAATGTCAACAACGGCAAATAATCGAATTACGCGGTATGCTTTCTCTTTAATGAAACCAAAATTCGAACAAAATCTTATCGCTTAGCTCCATACTAGATGAAATATTTAATGTTTTACTCTTACCTCGCAAAAGCAGTGTTTTAACATTGGTTTTTACCCTTCTTTCGTCGGCAAATTGCTTTATCCCATGGGCAAGCGGCTATGTTACTAATTACACAATCAGTCTGTTCGCGGAGCTCCCGTTTGCATCGTATTTCTTGACAATTTTAACTGTATGTCAACTTCCCTACAGCCGTTCATACAAGAGACTTGATAGCACGGTGAACAGATGCACTTTAACGAAGTTTAGAGCCCCAAATGGTACATAGAAATTCAAAGAACGGTTTCGTGACATAACTCCTGGACCGTCGTGTTTGTCAGACCCCCTTGTCACGCAATAAGAGACTGCTACAGCACGAACTCCCAGGCTCTCCCCATGGGTGCTGAATTTTTTTCAGCCTAAAGGCTTATAGACGTAGGATCCCACGAGTTGGAGTACGGGAAAGGGTAAGGAAAACTGTTATTTAGGTATGAGAAATGCTTTTCGAACAGACCCAAACAAACGGTTGATTCATGTAAGTATTTTAGGGCATTAAAGTGACAAATTTTCTATAAGAGATGCAGCATCCCTTCTTAAAGGGTTATCATTTCTGTCAGAAATGATATATTAAAGGGATAATGGCTTGAACTCCATGGCGGAACTATTTTGTAAGTTCCCCACCTCCTGGGGGAAGTGGGGGAGGAGGTCGGGTGGGGTAACTCTAACCACCACTTTTCGTACTTAGTCATGGCCATGTTGTGAAAGCTTGGTGAGAGGTAATAAAGTTACACGCAACTAGATTGGCACTATGTTTTTCAACTGAATCCAAAACTGCAGAAATCCAAAACATTGTAGGGTCGTTTTGTTTCTGTACCATTTAATAGTGTTCCCGCTGACCAGATATTGTGGAAATAATTTCCTTGGCGTAAATGTAGCTTAGTCCGTTCTCAAGTAAACGATAACTTCATTGTTATCAGCTGTATTTTAGGATTTCGCATTTGCGAAGTTTGTATTGAGCATCGTGATGATTGCCACTTACGCAGTAGTCGATCAACCTCTACCCTCAATCCTGTTAAAAATATAAGCGAGCACGAACCTTGTGAGTGTAAATACGCATCTCGGACAATCCGCGTTTTTAAAAGGTTTCTCCCGTTCCCTTGCACGACCGCATGTGCAATCTCTCACTTGGTCATAAAAAAGTCGCTCTTAACCACTCCGGTTTTCCTTTTTTATTCCAAACCAAGGGTCTACAGACTTGAAAATGAGCACTGCATCTAGAACCAACTAATTTCTTAGTTATTGTCATTACATAGTCATAGTCATGTCTTGAATACAAAACTGCAGTAATTTGCGCAGGCTTTTCATTCCTGTTGAAACGATTACAAAATTCGAATCCAGAATTCCATTCAAACGACGGTAATGCTCGTCGGAACACCAAATGGACATCAATGCGGGCGTGGGTTCAAGCTTTCTTGGTTGACCCCTGGAAGATATCATTTTCCATGCCAAATCGTTCTAGACTGCCAACACAGCACGATAGCGTTTTTTCTTTATGTGCAATTCTAAACGAAGCCTTGACGGCTAAACTTACTGGCGTCCTGTCCTAAACAGCCTAAGTGACACCAAAATCGGAGCGAGGAGACGAGCATCCCCATCATCTCTTAATATGGAACTTCCCGTCCCCGACTCCATTCTGTCATAAATGCTTTCACATTTTCAGTTTTAGCGTGCGTTTTACTTGAGGAGGGCATTCAAACTTGTCAGTACGCGAGCGCTGGGAACTGCCCAGGCACTTAAAACAACAGCACAACATACAAAGATGCGTGATGAACTTTGCCTTTTACACAATCAATCTCTCTGGATCTCGCGCACTCTACCCTTTCCTTGCCCTACAGCCGCTCACCCTCCCCTCCTCCCTCCCCCCCCCCCCCCCCCCCCCTTACGCATTCTGTCCTTTACCCTTCACTCCGAGCGCTCGTGGTGTTTTCGGTCCAGTACAGTATAGGCTGAGTGACCGTGAAACAAAAAAAACGCAGAAGGAAAGGATTAAAAAATTAAATAAATAAATAAAGCCTCGAGTGGGTAAGGAATATGCTCGGTCCCAGGCCGCACGGTGTGTTTCAAGAATTTGCGACAAGAAGTCTACAGAAAAAATTAAGTTACTGATAAACATTTTAATTAAACTAGCTCACGCTACAATATAATGGCTAGTTAAATACAACTTTTTTGTTTCCGCTGAATTTTAATGCGTCGATTTCATTTGGACCTACAACTTCTCGTTTCGTCTATCATTACCTTCTATCGTAAATTAACAAAATCACAGATTTACCAGACCCAGCAGGGACAAATACTCCCGTGCGCCGAAGGATCGTTCTCGAAAGCGCTTTGTTGATACCGCGGTCAGCTTTGCGCGATTTCCCTCTTTGGCATGCCTCGATAATTCTGCTGGAACGTGGCACCGTTGCGAGCCTCTTCGCCAGCCAATGCCCAAAGAGGAGCGATGAGCTGGGCAAATAGTCATGTCCGAAATATCTGAAGGTATAGTGAAGATCGATGTCCATGCTGAAATGATATCGACTGCCGAGATATCCTTTTCACATGAGCGCAGAGGGAGTATAACGGAGCCTTTTTCTGCAACTCGACTTCGCCTATCTTGGGAGCAGTATCCCCAACTAATCTTTGAAAAGAACAATTGATCTCCATTCTGTAATCTGTAAAATTCTGCATTCAGTAAAAGCAGCGATAAACCAAAACCCGTTCTTGTTTGCTTAAGAAACTTTGAATGGCGCGACGCTAATATTGTTGTAACTGCGCCTAATCTTTCCGTTTCTTTTCCAAATTCATCTGCAAACAGGCTCTCGGGTATTTTAGAATGCTATTTCCACTTTTCTCGAAACAAAACATACATAATCCGTGCCAGGCCATGACGAAACAGCACTGCAACATGGCGTTGAAACTGCCCCGAAAAAGAAACGAAACAGCAGTAACTTCGAAAAAAAGAACAGTTGCAGTACTCCGTGAAAAAAACAGCAACGACAACAGTTATTTAATTTTTCTGTGTAATTTTTCTATGTCGACTCATATCTCTAAGTCTTGTAGTGCAGCTTTTTTCTGGTTACACAATATTAAGCGAATTAGCAAATTTCTATCAAGAGATAAATTAGAAACGGTTTTGCAAGCGTTCGTTACCAGTAGAATTGATTATTGTAATGGACTTCTCTATGGACTACCAGACTGTGAAATTGCTAAATTGCAGAGAGTGCAGATCGCTGCGGTTCGGCTGCTAACTTCGAGTCGCAAATATGATCATATTACGCCTGTTTTACAAGAATTACACTGGCTGCCAGTTAGATATAGAATTCATTTTAAAATTTTACTTTTAACTTTTAAGGCTCTCAATGGCATGGCGCCAGCTTATATTAGTGATTTAATTAATGTAAGAAAGCACGCACGCTATTCACTGCGCTCTATAAATTCAGGCACGCTTCTTTTGCACCCAGCAGGGAAAATGAAGAAGTCTTTTGGTGACAGATGTTTAAGTGTAGCTGCACCTACACTTTGGAATGCGCTTCCAGCTTGCCTGCGGAATATTAGTTCTATTCTTATTTTTAAATCTCGTCTTAAAAACATGTCTTTTTAAATTAGCTTTTAGCCTTTAGATCTCGATATTAATATGTATATATTCAGTATATTTTAATATTTTAAGGTTTTAATATTGTGTATGTAATGCTTTTTTTTCAATATTTTAATGTTTTAATATTGTATATGTAATGCGCCTTTGATCATTTCCATGCTAAAAGGCGTACTACAAATTAATAAATTATTATTATTAGTAGTTACTCGGTGAACCGTCCCCATTTCAGGTTTGATAAATTTGCCGGTTTCCCAATAATTAACTTCCTGGTATGTTTTTACATATGCTTTTTTAAAATTGTTTTGCCAACAACACCTAAAATTTATCTCTAGTCCTCTAAATATAATGCCAATTAAAATATAAAAGGCGAGATTAATCGAATCTGTAACCGAGCCTCCTCCATGTCATTGCGTGACAGAACAATGAGCGAAAAGTCAAGATCAAAGCGCCATTTTCGCATTAATTGATCTTCTGCACTGATTACAACGGTCAAAACGCTTTTTGAGAAAAGTGAAAACAAGTCTCTTGTATAAAGTGGCCGTTTTAACTAAAATGTGGTTGAAACTGTCAAGCAATGCGATGTTTCCTGCAAGAACCTTCCGGAACAGTTTTTAAAGGTTGACTGAATTGTGAATGTGCGATTTGGGAAACACCGTCCAAGTGCTGATGAGGGCGTTAACAAAACCAGGACCGGATCGGATCGGATCGGACCGGATGTGTTCCGACTGACAAAACCTGGATCGGATCCGAAAAAGTCGGATCGCCATAAATTCCCGCCAAAATAGTCACGTGATATCGCTAATCGAAAATGTAAAACCGGCGAAAATCCACACAAGTTCTTCAGTCTCAGAGCATCGGCAACTGTTTTTCACCACCTGCCAGTTTATGGCGCCAAGGCTACCCAACTTGAAACCGAGGTAAAAAAGTTTTACAAATATAAATAATCAATAAAAAAAGCGGGATGTAGATCTAAGGTAACCGCACCCCGTAATCAGACCGTGTTGGTATTATTCCAAACGTGAATATCTAAGTTCAAAAAGATTACGAACTGAAACTAAATTCAGGTATTTTAGTGCGTTGAGGGCTGTACATGAGGATGTGAGACAACTGGCAATTATATTTTTAATTTAGAACTAGAAGAGATAATTATAATAATCATTATACGAGAGACATTCTGACAGTTTGAAGATACATCTACATCAGTTATAGCTGATGAGACCCTCTACAGTGAGAGGATCCGGTACTTATATTTCGCCACGGTGGTCCTTGCAAATTTGTGTTCGTTTTTACTGCTAATGCAATTTTCCTGTTGTTAGACTCAAATCATTTTTTAATGCCTCCTTTACAAATATACAAACTTGAGAAAAGCCTGCTTTATTCTGCGCTTTTGAGCAGCAAAGTTCTTGTGCTCTTACTCGTGGTATGAATTTCGACCATTTTATGGCTGTAGGCGCTCGTTACAGTTTTTGAGAATTTGCTGCAAAATAAAAATAGCTTTGAAAATAAGAATTGCACCACATTGATTGACTAACCATAAGGTATCTCTGCATTAAATATGAGAGTAGTCTTTTTTTTTTCATCATGTGCCACCTCCCAATCGGTCACGGAAAAAAGTCGCTCTTAAGTCATTAATGGGCTTAGCCCCAACATATCTGTCTGATCTGGTCAAGATGATCGAGCTATTTCCCGAGACGCAATTTACGTTCCATGAATGCCCATCGCTTGGATGACAGCGGCAGAATTACGAAATACTTTACAATAAAATTTATATTATACAAGATAAAATATTACAACCTAATTATAATTAAAACTATGGTTCATAATGAAAGTTTTCCTAAACCTATGTGTCTTACAGATCGGTAGCTCAAAGTATCCCAGGGATCGTGTCCAGTAAGTGGACTCGTTACGTGGCGGCAGTAGATCATGTAGCTTATGGCTTGGGTCTTCCATAAATTTGTAGACTATTACGTTTTTCAATAGGAAATTTATTGATAATTTGTAGACTAGTACGTAATCGTTTTCCCAGCCAAAGACGTTTACTGCGAAGTTTCTGTCTTGTGCTTCAAGATTGTCTATCTGTTCCACCGGTGTTGGAAAGGTAATGCCAACGTCAACGGGATATTTCCTTGGTCTTTGCTGATCTTTAGCGTCCTTTGCAGGAAATAAAGCAGCTCTTAGCGCCAACTTTAGGTATTCGTTGTCCCTGTTTCGTACGTTGGTTATTGTTTTCTTGCTTTTCAGCTTTTGTGGAAGATCCAAGTAAGTTCCTGCAAGCAGTGGCTGATGCGACACATACGCTTGCATTATCCTTTCAATCACCCAGCCAGAGCCTCGCTCTGACCAAGCCTCTATTTCGCCCTTCGTTCTTTCAACAAATCTGTCAAAATCTCTTTTCATCTGGTCGTTATCAGGTCTGTTGAAGACGTGCAGTTCGTTTTCTGAAAACTTTACTTTCAACGCAAACCTTACTTTTACGCTTTTTAACTCTTTGATTTCGTTTCCAAAAATATAAGTAAACTTTTTTTTCGTTTCCTTGCAAACACTAAAAGATCTCTATTGTTTTGACTACCTTCAGATACAACCATTTTCCGCACACGAAGCCATTCCTGAAAATTATTTCGGGCCAATATAAACATGTCATCTGTTTCAACCACATCATGTTGTAGGCTTGAGGGAGGTTTCTGTTTTTCTACTCCGTAACTGGTCCGTAGAACATTTGAAAAACATCTGGCCCCAGTTGTTCAAAGGGTGGATAACACTATCCACCGGATAAATCACTATCCAGTGGATAAGTGTTGACAAAACAAACCACTCTATCCGCTGGATAGCGCAATCCATCCTTTGAACAACCGGAATATTTTACGGAAGCCATCTTGTCATGTACATAGAGGAAACATTTGTTCAATAGGAAATTGTTCTGGCGCATACACGTGTAAAAACCAGGAAGAAGTCCTTGTGCATGTCTTCAACGACGCGCGTTTTTACACGGCTGTTTATTTTGTAATGTTATAAGCGACAGACTGAGTCGAAACGCAGAGACCAATAGCCGCAAGTTGATGTACGAGGCGGGGAGGCATACCCGCGCAGTAAGACATTCAGGCAGCAAAGCCACGCGATCAAATTGTTATACACATATATATGTCGATGGTACAGGGTTTTTTTTTCTCATAACGAGGAAAAAATAATTCCAAAAGCCGTGTCAGAACCATTTTGTTCCTAAATTAAGGAGAAAAAAGATTAAAAAATCGCGAAATAGCACGTTTTCTTCAGTATTTGCTCGTGTAAAAGACAAATAAAAACTGCCCTAGAACCCTCATTATTTATATGTGTTCTTTGTATCACCCTATCGCTGATCTGTTTTTTTTATATATATATTTTTCCACTCGACGTCCTCGCGAAAATCCTCGCGGCAGTACGCGACAATGGGCCCATTTGTTCAAAAAATTGTTGGATATGATATGGTAGATAGCCAACGAGGCGCATAGCGCCTTGTTGGCTATCTACCATATCATATCCAAGAAGCGCGAGTGGAATAATGGTTTTATTAAAAACACCCAAGAGAATTGCAATATTTGAGTGCCCCAACTGTTTTCGTTGACGCGTTTCGGCTACAAAATTTTTGGTCAATGGTATATGAGCTCATTTACCATTGCCTGTTAACAATTCAAAACTCAGGAATTGCAATTTACCATTCCTAGTTTTTTAAATATCCCAAGATGAGTGGGATATGCAAGACATGCCCGTCCGCCGAAAGATCTGAACCGCCAGGGTTATCAGACGACAGTACTATCAAGAAGCTTACATTGTAGCTTATTTATGGCGAACTTAACATTATCCACCTATTTAACGACAGATATCTACGTAACGTAGGAGGCCCCCGGTGCAAACCTTCTTTGTTGTTGCCTTTGTTCACATCGAGTCTCGAAGGGCGCAGTGCATTTTGGATCGCTGAAAGCGAGGCTCTTCCACAGCGCAGAGCAGATCTATTTCGAGATATTATTATCAGTCCTGAAAAAGAACACGAATTATATGAAAATCCATACAACAGCTATATTCAATCAAACTATCATACCATTAAACAAACTGGAAATTATTTTTATCAGGCGAATAGGCATCATGGTTTTTCTATGATGCACTTTAATATGCGTAGCTTACCTAAAAATCTAACATCGCTCAATGACCTTATATTGACTGTTAAAGAAACTCCAGAAATCATAGCTATATCGGAAACAAAACTACAAAATGAAAACATCTATAACATTAGCATACTGGGATATGAGTTTTTGAATAATAACTCACCAACTAGAGCAGGAGGTGTTGGCCTTTATATTTCTCAAGAATTGAACTTCATTAGGAGGCGAGATCTGGAAATAACTAGTGACGGAATAGAATCATGCTGGGTCGAAATTATGCGGCAAAAAGAAAAGAATATAATAATTGGTTGTATTTATAGACACCCAGCGAATGAATGTGCCAAATTACATAATGCACTTAAAGAACAATTATCTAACCTAAACAATAAAGACAAAGAAGTCTTTGTTTTGGGTGACATAAACATAAACCTATTTAATTACAGTAGAGATAACCAAACATCGGATTATCTTGACATGCTTCTTGACTTGGGCTACATGCCACTGATTACTAAAGCCACGCGTATAACCGACCATACCGCAACGTTGATTGATCACATCTACACAAATGTGCCACAAAAAATAACAAAAGCGGGAATATGTTTAGCTGATATAACGGATCACCTACCTGTCTTCTGTACAGTGAGAAACCAGCTTCCTGTACACCATGAAACAAAATATTTCCGGGATTTTTCCCATTTTGATCAACATCTATTTTTAAATGACCTTGAAGATATAGATTTTAACCAAACAGTCGGCGAAGATGTTAATGAAAGTATGAATAATGTACGGAGCCCGGTAAGGGCCATGTCAATTGACACTTTATATTTTTTTTCGCGACTTTTTAAAAGACACTTAATTTTTTTTCGCGACTTTCTTTCGCGACTTTTTTTCGGGACTTTTTTTTCGCGACTTTTTTTCGCGACTTTTTTTAAATTGACATTTAATTTTTATTCGCGACTTTTTTCGCATTTTTTTAATTGACACTTTTTTTTGCGACTTTGTTTTGGCGACTTCACAAACCACTGCGGGCTCAATTGCAGAAAATGGCGACGTTGAGCATGTTGAGTAAGAAAACGAAAAGACCTCTTAAAGCAATCCCAATAGCTTTCCTAATTTTCATTAGTTTATTGCCCCAAACTAGAGCAGTTCTTCCACGATATATACCTGTATTGCAGCAGAGTTCCATTGAGCTTGATGTCCTCATCGAGAGATACTTTCAGCTCGGGCTTCAACACCAGGAGATCTTAGCCTTTCTTATGCTCTCGCATGGCATTGTTTTGAGTTTGCGACAACTCAAGAGAATTTTGGCTCGCCGACAATTACGTAGACGAAACAACACCAGCGATATGGACGCTTTTTGTCTCGTGTCGTCATGACGTTGTCATGACGACACGAGGATATGCGAGGGGGAGAAGGTGCATTCCAAGGTGCATTCCATGCGCGTTTGCTTTGTGAGGCCGCGGAATTTTCCCGCCATGTCAATATTTTTCCCGCCATGTCAAGATTTGCTTTGTGAGGCCGCCGGATTTTGTGCGTGTTGTGAAAGAACAAATAATTTTTGTTTATAAGTTGGAGTTCAAAAATATTGCTGCATTGAAAGTTTTTTGCTTTTCTGCTGGTTCATTGTAATCGTTTGTCGGTTGGGAGTATTTATTATAAATGGCTTTTTAGTTGAACAGAATTGAACTTTAATCTAAGGGAAAATCGCGGCGTAGAATGTAAAGCAGTGAAAGAGATGTATTAAATTTGAGCAGTTTTATTAGGTGAAATTTTTGTACATTTTTTAAATGGAATGGTTGAGACAATTAGGAGAGAGTGTTTGATTTATGAACTTGCAGCGAACGCAAATTCTTAGTGGTCCAACAGGAAATATAAATGGAACAGAAATAAGGCCCCTTTTAGCTGGCGACAGTGCCTATTCACAAACGAACTGGCAAATGAAACCCTACCCTCCCCACAGCTTACTGAATTTGGGGCCCACGCTTCAAGAAGTTCGTGCGTTTCTTTCTCAGTCCTGTCAGCAGACTTAACGCGAGGTTTTTTCGTGTTGTGTTTGCCGTAGCAAGTACTTCGACATCACTTGCAACTGAAGACTGAGGCGATGGCATGCTTCTTGCCAGTAGAATTGGTGATCATCGAGAAATGTTTATCAGTACGCCGAGATAAAATCATTTTAAGTCAGCTGCGTTAGGGGGCTAAAAAAAGCTTGCTTGACTTATCTTACAAACATCTCAAAAGTTAAAGGGCAACTCTTTGCTAGAAAACTATATTTCAGTAAAAGCTTCCGAATGTTTCCAAAATTACACAGGAAGCAAAAAATTGAATTCAGAAGCTTTTTTACCGGTTAATTTTAACGTAAAACTTCGTATTTTACGTGACATTTCGCCATGGATGCTTCGATTATGATCACGAGATGTGATACGTCACAGGTGTGGAACCGCAACAAGTCACGAACATGGCTGACTCAAATTCTTGCAGTGAGAGCTCAACTTCTGCTAGCGACTCCACTGATTTTTAGAGAGCTATAGGAGGGGATATGTCAGGGGATAATTAAGAACCTTCTATGGTATTTCAACCCTGGCGTTTTGAGCCTCCAGGGAAAAAACAGCGAGACAGAGAAAGGGAGTAAAATATCGAACCTCCTCACCGCCGACGGCGACGAATGGTGAGTGAATTGAAGTCCTAAATGTACAGTTTCTTTCTCTATTACCTCGGCCAGTTGTTTGTGAGCTAAGACAAACCTGAAAAGCCTTGTTTTTATTTGCATGTACGCGAGAAGTTGAATTAAACATGCTTTTATACAACCAAACTGTTTGCTGCATTTTGTTGTTTATATTCGGTCTTCAAATATTTTTGCTCATGTTTATCACAATAGGTTTTGACCTTTTGAGCTTCAGCCTAATGTACACTATCTATCTTGTGCGTTTGAAAGCTTGCAAATACAGAAACGCAAGTTAAATTCTTTGTCTCTTTTGTGTTACCGATTTTTCTAAATTCTGCTCGAAAACGAAGAATTCTGCCGGCGAAATGCCAGCTACCGAAACTAGACTATCCGAAATTCTGCGGCAGATTTTATCTAGAACATACACAGGCTTGCAGTTAAATGCGGACAAAACTCTGCTGGGTCTCTTCACTTCTTTTGTTGGGAGAAGGGAGTTTGCGCTTTCTGTAGTTGAAACAACTTGCCTCGAGGAAACTTTGTTCCAGGTTGTTCGTGCTTGTATGCGTAAAACTGTACTGAGAATGATTTTGTAAACTGATTACTGCCACCGGGACTATTACACCACCCTGCGTGATTTTATATTTATCGGCTTACTGTACTTTGCGAAACGAAACGAAACGAAACGAAACGAAACGAAACGCTTTGCGAAACGAAACGAAACGAAACGAAACGAAGCGAAACGAAACGAAACAATAAACGTTTGTTTGTTCTTTTCTTGTATAAATCCAAAGTCAAAGTCTTCTTCAACGAACATACAGTCACTATTACTGAAACGGAAAGTACTTTTAAGTGTTACCCACAATGTTTGTTCTTTAACAGAATAAACATCATGTGTCTCCCAAGTTTGTTGACAGTTACCTCTTCATTCAACACTGTTTTTCCACAGAATTGTGTTGTACGTTTGTGGAACATTCGTAGCTTAGTAACCAGGCATTAGATCGGACGATGGAAAACTGGACACCAGAAGCAGCACAAAAATTTCCAAATGATCTCGCAGATAAGCCGCGCCCCCGATTTTGAACGATTTTGAATAAAGAGAAAACAACCACTCAGAGTAGACTCTCATCTCCAAAAACATATGGCCGTAACAGTAAAAAACAGTTTTATTAGCAACAACCTTTCTCTCCTTTGCACGCATCACGCATTACCGTGAGGTTTCAGGTCACGAAATATTTGTAGACGACACGTAAACCGATTGACGCGATTATATACACAAACTCACGGCTAAACCAATTTACTGCTGTACGTCCCATCCAGCAAATAACAAATATTTTGCTAATTAAACACCCTCGCCAAGTGGACCCGGCGTTTATTTGAAGCCGTTAAATCGTTAAACCGTTAAATCGGGTTCAGGCCTTTACCGGGCCTTTAATAGCGAAATACAATTTTCTGAGTTTTTTTCAGATGCATTTATTACTTTGTTTTGCTACTTAAAATATCTGCATTTCCTTTTGTTTCGTTTCGTTTCGTTTCGTTTCGCAAAGCGTTTCGTTTCGTCGTTTCGTTTCGTTTCGCAAAGTACAGTAAGCCTATTTATCGGTATAATTAAGTTGTCATGTTTTTATTTTGCAATTTCTTATCTTTTTGCGAAAAGAACCCCCACGAAAATCGAAAATTGTGCTGTGTTTGGCTCCCTATTACTTTCGCGTTTGCTTGCGTTTTAATTCATGGTTTGCATTTGAAATGGTCGTTGCGCTCTTCGTGTCTTACAACATTTGGCATGTTTTCCTTTAGTTATCTCGTCAACTGACATCTGCTCGAATCTGCACACGAAACTGTTTCGTGGTCAGGCTAGGGAGGGTGAAGGGAAAGAGCCGCGCTTTCATACCCGGGTTTTATGCTACACCCCAGGTTGCCTAATTTACAACAATTGTTTCTCAAAAGGAATCACAGAATAAGTACTTCACGCAACACTTCTTCTCTTAGTTATCCGGATATTGTTTTATATTTGATTCCCCATTTCTTCGTATAATTTTATATCCCGCGAGAGCGCCTCTGCTAGCGCGCGGGGTAGTGGCTTCTTATTGCGCAGTACTGACCTGCACGCAAATCACGCGCGCCTTTCGAAGGCATATACTTCAAAGAAACACTACATTTGCTGGTGGGAATTGCATTCTATTTTGCCAATTAACAGCAGGAGAAATCAGAGGGTGGCGACAAATTTCTCAACAACTGAATCAAAATATATCGGTCTGTTTCCGAACGCGTGGATTTCGCTTACATATAGGACATATAGAGGCTCAGTATTCCTGCTCATAAATGAAGAGATATCTGACAAATTATGGGAGTCAGCACTCGCAGACCCTTTTCAATTTACTATCTACTCCAGACTAAAGGCATCTTTATCACGATATGGTGCAAGAAAGGATGCATCGTATTATAAAGCTATGTACATTTGCTGACCTTAGAAGGCCGATCAATCTGACGGATTTGTTTCGTTTCACGACACATGATTTACTTTTTTAAATTTATTTCCTTTCATATTTAAGCACTGAAGCACTACCTTTTTTATCTTGGACATCATTGAACAGCATAGGGTCTCTCTCCTTGTCATTCTCATTTATGAAGAGACGCTTGGCGTGTTTTCCTCTTATCAGAAGCATGCAAAAGCAAATCTGCCTTCCACACCTGTGACGTAGCATCACGTGATGTACCAAAATCCGAACGTTTTCAAAATGGCCGCCAAATTGGCGTAAAAGAAAATTCGTAGTAAATTCATTTTGGCCGATATCTTTAAAATTTTACCTTCTAAAGATTCCTGTGTGCTATAAACAACTTAAAGAAAAAATAAAAAAATCGGGGTAAATTTCCCAAGAGTTGCCCTTTAACAAGGTCAAAGACAGACCTCACGCTAAGTAACCCAGATAAGAAGATGTGGTGATATTCGGCCGGGATGGGAGCTGCAAACAGGAGCGGGAAGCAGGAATTTCAAGAAAGAGCCGGAGCGGGATTTTGAGAATCTTTACGGAAAGTTTTTTCGTAACTGCATAAAATGTAATTAACAAAATTTGACTGGAACAAATTGCTTGATCTGTGTAGCGGTGTAGGGTTTCAAGTACGGAATAGGTTAATAGTATAGTGTGTCAAATTTATATAGTTGCGGTTACACATCGTCCTTTTAACATGGTAAAAGGGCTCTTTACCTCGGGAAACTCACAAATAGAGAGGACGTTTTTTTGGTAAATATCATAAATAATATGTGCTCTGTCATTTTGTTTTTCCGCGTGCTTTGTAATTTTGTTTTCCCGGGTGTTTTGTCATTTTCATGGCCTGTTCGCCATTTTTATTTCCCGCTTATGAAAGAAAAAAGACTAAAAATTATCTCAGCAAAATGTTCCCCCAAGGTAAATTTATGGCGGTGTGAAAAAGAACAAAAGAATCGCCCATGAAAGTTACCGAGGCAAATAGGTAGGTTTTCCAAGTACCCCAAGATAAAATGACCAATCGTGAGGCAAACCTCAAAGATAAGCAAATAAAATAAACAGAGAATTTGAAATTAAATATGATGGCGTGAGGTTTAGATTTCCTGAGGTCAACTTTGCGTGTTCAAGGCAGCAAAAACGTGGTCTTTCTTAGAATCATGGCTTGATGGCTTGCTGATTTGTAAGTAATGTAAATGCTATTTTTTTGTGGAAATTTGACGTTTAAATACAACACTAGTCAAGGAAGATCTACTAGTGCCTTTTCTTATATGTATTTCGATTTCATCTCAAGGTTTAGAAAAATCCAACAAAGAGATTTATATAAACGGAGTCTTCGCCTTCTATTTCTTCGCTGTCTGAAATACTGACATAACAAAGCAGTAGAGGACTGTCGAAAGAGTATAAATAATAAAAGCGAGATGATGCTAAGTAAGCACCCTCGTATTGCCCATTTTCGCATTTCGCGCCGAAAACAGTATGAAAAATTGACCTTGGTAAAGTGTTAAGTGTGTGACCGCAAACACCTCGGTAACGTATTCCCGCGGTGAGTTTACCTTGGTGTTATTTACCTTGGGAATGCTATTTGCCTGGGTATGTGTAAAACGTTCGTTACAAACATATCGGCATTTCTGTTTTCAGCGTTTTCGTCACAAGAAACATGTATGAAATACTCTATTTTCTGATATTGTTCTTTGATCGTTAAAAACGGGCAATAAATAACAAAAGAAATGGAAAACTTCGCAAAACGTTGGCGCAAGGAGGTGAAGTGGGGGACGAGTGCTTCGAGTAACGCTCAATTCCTCTTGCGTTCAGTTTGCGTCGGAAATAGAGAGGACTCTGTCATTTTGTTTTCCCGCCTGATCGCCATTTTTATTTCCCGCGTATGGAAAAAGAAGACTAAATATTATCCCAGCAAAATGTTCCCCCGTCTCTGCTTTCCCTATCCCCGGATATGGTAAATTTTCTAAGAAAACCTATTTTTTTAGTGGTGCGAAAGTCTTTAATGAACTACCTGTAAATATTGCAAGCGTAAATAACATACAAGCTTTTTGCGGCCTAGCAAAACATTTACTTTTATAATAACTATTTAGTAAAGTATATTTTAATCCCTTTTTGACTGACACGAGACAGCCCAAAGGGCCTTTGATCTAGGGTCAGTTGGTTTCGGTAACCTGTAGACTACCTGTCATGGTTGCCGTGAACGTCTACTCGTAGACCGACGTTCATTGGGGACATGACTAAAAGTCTGGTTCAGTACACATTGACGGAACAGTGTCTAGAACAATTAAGTCGATAGACCACAAAACGTATTAGTTTATTGACAACAGAAACTGAAAGTAATTTCCCAATACGTAACACAGGTCTGAGTTTCGCTTTATGATAAATGGATCTAATGCTAGCGTGATTCTGACCCATAATGCATTAATTTACAAGTAGTGTCACGTACATAGCGGCTATCTTTCGAATTCGACATCCATCTTTCGACATGCTGCTCTGTAGGCAGAGTCTTGTAAGTTGTGAAAGTGTTGTAATTATTGTACTGTAAAGTGGTGCAGTGTTCGCAATTAAAAAAAAAACATGCTAAACGAACACGACGGATCGAAATCCACCAATTACAGCCCATGGCCACTAGCATGATCTTCTGAACTTTTGGCTCATTTCAATAAAACAAACACCGGAATGCATCGGTTTTGATTGGCTCATCTCAAACAGCACGTTGGAAGACGATGTTGAAAGATGGATGTTGAATGAAAGCGGGTGTTAGGTGAATGACTGGGAAAACCTTATCAAAAGGTCGTAATCACCAAGCTTCTGCTAAAGCCTTTGAGCGTCGGTCTACTAGGAACACGTTACCACGTTTCAAAAAGACGGTTTTGAAGAAGTGGCCCACTTACCTTGTTAAACATGATAGAGATAAATACTTCTCGAGTCTTTGAACGAAGAAAATAGTTACTAATGCTGGGAAAAAATACGCAGTCCATGTTTTTAGGTGATAGGAGCAAATGTTACGTAATACCGTTTGGATGAATTTAAACCATTAAGATAACAATTGTACTCGTATATTAGCAACAATGAAAACTTGAAGGGTATATTAATTAAAATTAGTTATTTCGAGAACCTCAGTCGATGTGCCAAAAGTTACAATAAACAGGATTCGTTAATTATCGGTATTTCAGTTCTTTCGATTGCAATCCCATAAACATTACAAGTTTAGTTGGAATGTCGTTTTTTCGACTATTTTGCTTGGTTACCAAGGAAAATGGTAAGAATTGGGATGATCGGGGCACTCTCTGACACACATTTTTGTATACTCTCAAGGGACTGTTTTAATTTGTCAAGGGAATACTTTTCGCTGTGGGCGATAAAAACGTCACTGGATAGGAATGCGTCAGCACTTCTCGATCGCGAAGTTATTTTCACGCGTCGCTCGTCATTTTTAACCTGTCTAGCCTTTTGGAAACTACAGGTAGGTGTTTTTCAAAAATCTGTGCTGTTCAACAAAACTTCCTTCAAGTTTCTTTTATTTGCCCAGTTAAAGTGTGGAATTTTAGGCTTCTGAAGCGTATTGATTTGTCACATGGTGACATCTGATATGCAGCGTGCGGCCGACTTACCATCGCGTTGTTGTTTTTACGACCTTTTACATGCAAAGATTTACTACAGTACTTCGGAAAATGCAAACAAGTATTTTTTTTGTTATTAGTTATAGTGATGGATAGCATAAAAAGCAATGTGAGTGTTTACTTTGTGGAAGGAATTCAGTAGTTGTCCGCTATCTCACGGCACCATGATTCGCAAATTATTATCCCCAGTTACCGCTTTTCTGTACCAAGATAATACCAGTAATACCGCTGGTGGTTAAATAAATGTCAGTGACAGTTGTACAGAATGAATGCCTACCTTTCACCAGAGTGTTTCGAACTAGCGTTATATTTTGTAGAAAGAGTTCGTGTTTTTGCGAGTTGTTAAAATGACGCGCGGAGGTGAAGAAATTTTTTTCACCGGCGTCTTCAAGTTTGGTTTGGGATCAATTTATCAAGGTTGATAATTAACATTTCAAATCATGAATTGGTCTTTCAGCGTGTCTAGTTGTAATTAAAGTTTACTTCAGAAAGGAATTATTTGTCTGAATTTAGTACGCATATGGTATATTTTTTCCACTCGCACGTTCAGAGGTCTACTCTTGTCGAAAAAAATTTTTTTGGACTAAAATAAAAGTTTAGTTTAGATCTAACATTTCCGCAAAAATTAGAGTAAAATCTTAAAACGCACGCGAGTTATTTCGAAAAAAGGGTTTTTTTAATAAAAGTTAATAAAACAGCTAGGTGTCATAATCGTCATAGCGCGTTGATTCCCCGGCGATGATTTTGCGCGAAACGGCCTTTCTAGCGAGCTCTTATTACAAGGACATTATTAGCATTGTTTTGTTTACATGTGATTTTGCTTCTCTTCTTCGTTTTATCGCTCTTCGATTCTCTATTTGGCCTTATTGAGGTCGTGAAACAAGTTAGAAAATAGAGAAAAGTCCTTGGACAGCGACAAAAAAAAACGAAACAAGACCTATGAAGAAGACAACAGCGGAATTTGCCGAAAGCAAGAAGGAAAACTTGGCCGACAGCGACAAGGAATCCTTCGAACAAATCGAACTACCCGTTGCTACTACATTTTCTGTACTCTTCCCTCGCATATTTTTCTTAGTTTTTCCATTTCTCTCGTACGCTCAAGTTCAACAAAGAGAACATACGTGACTGTCACACTATTAATGCCTTTGAATTCCAGCGAACATCGTTTCGCTCGCTGTGAACGTACGGTAGGGGTGCCGTCATCTCATTGGCTGGTGGCATATCCTGTTGACAGAAGGGCGTAACGTGTTTACAAATCTTCAAATGGCGAAAACTGGCAATCGTTTCGCACGAGAATACCATCTCTTTGAATGAATTAATAGGGTATGTAGAGTTGACGGATTCTAACGAAATTTGGCCAGAACATTCGTTAAGCATCGAGGAACAAAAGGGTGTCGGGGATTAGCGTTAATTTAGATATTTCTCATTTTATGGCCGCGAACGCAACGGGGTCGGCAAATTATTTGCTACTAAAACTTTACGGGTCTATAAAAAGATAACCAATAAGAATAACGAAAAAGCCTGACACCCTTTGAGAGATTGATACTTGCTGATTAACATTGTGCAATACTTTTGCAATAGTGGTTGTGTTTGATACCCGATTAATTCGACGGAATGACACTCGGTCGTTTTCGGTTTATCGGCTTCTTTCTTCTCAAGAATGGCTCTGACAAACAGCGGATATTTTTTTTCGAATTCTACAGTTCTTTACCTTTCTATTGATATATAGTTGGTGGTAGTTTACTTTAAAACAACGCGCGTACGAATTTTTTCCCGAAGGTTGCCTAGAAGGTTGCCGTTAAAGAGCCAGGAATGTTTGAGGGGGTGGGTGCGCGCTAATAAAAGCCTTCTAGACTGGGAGTCAATGGGTTAATGCATCGCAAATCGCTTTCAATAGTAACATTTCCCCAACGCATACTATATGCAAAATAGGCGAATCTCGAAGAGATCTTTGATTTTAATCTCTAGATTATATTTAATTATATTTCAATTTCTTAATTATAATTGGTAGTTCATAGTTCAAGATAGACATGTATAACACTTAACAATTATTCCATGAGCCCGCGTTGGATACGAGGTGGTAAATAGCCAACGAGGCGCGAAGCGCCGAGTTGGCTATAACCACTCGTATCCAACAAGGGCGAATGGAATAATTGTTTTATTAAATTCTTCTTTTAGTATAAATCAACTGGACATTTCATTGTGATGTAAACGAAGTGATAGTATGAGGAGGCGGGAAAATTTGTGGCGCGGTGTTCACTTTTTGAGTTGAATGAAACACGCGAGGAAAGCGAGCGAGAGAGTTTTCTTCTGAAGGTTTTCCTCGGTAAATCTCCTCGTAAATCGTCATTTCATCCTGGAAAATTGTGACAACAATTAAGGTTTACGGGAAAATCCGAAGCAATAGCTTTTCTGGAAATTATACGCCTTGTGCAAGACGAGCGAAGCAAGTGTTTACATATTGTCCTTGGTTACGGCTCCAAGGCTGTCATCAAGACTACTACATTATGCTGAAACGAAATTGCACTCAGATTCGATGAAGTTTATTGAAGTATAAAAGGACAAGATCAAGATTGAAAGGTAACAAACTTAAGTGAAGTGCTGAGCCTAATTTTACGTCGAACACTGAATGAAATTGTGTCAGTTTTCTGGTCTTCCCGTAAATTATTTGCTGCTTTTCTTCTCCATTTAGTCGCTCTTGTTGTACATTTACAAGTATTTTTAATTAAACATTTCGCATCAATCCTTTCAGTTTTACGTCATTGAGTCAACTATGGCATTTTGTGGTATTTGTGTGGTTTTAGGGAAGGCACTCTCAATTATTTCTTGTATAAGCTTATAAACCTCGCCAAATTTGCCATTTTTCTGATGGAACTTTCGCTTCCCGCAGGAAAATTTTTAAACTGAGCGGCACTTGCCGCACTCGTTTCCCATATCAAACGCAGGTATAATGGCTGATAACCGAGATCTAGTGAACCAATCAGAAAGCTAGAATTGCATTATCCGAGGTTGAGAATTTAATAATACGAGTTATCCGTTTTGTTGTTATGACTTTCATCACAGTTCTAATCAATTAGACTAAATATATATTGTAGTGAAAGCTTTCCTTTCACAAATATGTTCATATCATATACTGAACTGGTATGCAAGGTAATAAGCGAAAACAAGTACACTGCACATTTTTGGTTTGTTTGACTGCAGAATACCCGCAAATAAGATTCATGAGATTCAACTCTTTGAAGAACAACAATAGGAACTATTGTTATTCGATAAGATGCAAATAAGTTACTGGGTATTCCTCCCACACGTGGTCTAACGAAGAATTCAAAGAATTTTCATCCTCTTTTAGTTCAAGTAGATCATCATATTGTCTCCGGCAGATAGAAATATTGACATCAGACGCCATAAATTTTGATCAGAAAATAATATTTTGCTTATTTGAAGTACCATGCCCCATTCTAACCCGAACAGTTCTTCGTCCTACGGACTTCACACTAAAAACGGTTTATTGTAATTCATGGCTCATTACTTCTGTCACGTAAAATCCTCTTGGTTTCAAAGCATCATGGATCTAGTGACATCGTGACATTTAGGCATTGCTAATCCTTGCTCTAGCAATATGATGTCAGCTAGATCTTTAAACTGTGGCAAACAAGGTAATGAGGGATCCTCTGGGCAGCAAACCTCTTTAGCTAATTCGACCTCTTCCAAATCGACTTGCGTCATAAAGTCTTGCGTCTCCGTAATTTCTGGCAAATAGTATAGAATGTCCGGTCGTCCGGGTGGCGATTCGGGATTCGAAGAAGGTCTTATCCTATGGATATTCCATAACCTGGCTGCCCTATGCAGTTCATCCTGCAAAATAGACATGTAGCAAAACCTAAGACATTGCACATGAATTATATTGCTGTCACAATACAGACCACGATCTCTCATATCTTTAAAGTATGTTATCCACCAGTCGGCGCATCCCTTTCGTAGCTGACCCCACCATGCTTCAATTCGTTGGTTAGAAACTGACTTGCCATACATAAAGCTTTTTTCACCAGCAAAAACATCATTGGCATCTCTTCTAAAAAAACGCTTTATTGCTGCCGTGTTTTTATTGTAATTCATGGCTCATTACTTCTGTCGCGTAAAATCCTCTTGGTTTCAAAGCATCATGGATCTAGTAACAATTCGTTTTAGTGAAAACAAATAATATTATAACATGTTTTACTTTCAGAGAAGACCGTTTTAAGCCTCATAACACTGCCCGTTTAATTCCGGGGTCGGTAGCATGAGCTTGAAAGTATTGTTACGCCACGAATCTCCCCCCCCCCCCCCCCCCCCCACTCCCTCGCCGGCCCTTGATGTTAACTAGTGCTTTTTATTGTGCTTGCGTGCTGAGCCAGGCTTAAGGGCATTAGTGGAACTTTCAAACCAGGAATTTCTAATCCTGCACCTAGATAAGCTTCTTTAACTGTAACTACAAGCTCTCCTCTACATCTTTTATACAGCTTAATAACTGAATATAAAGAGATCTCGCTTCATCGTGACATTTAGGCATTGCTAATCCTTGCTCTAGCAATATGATGTCAGCTAGATCTTTAAACTGTGGCAAACAAGGTAATGAGGGATCCTCTGGGCAGCAAACCTCTTTAGCTAATTCGACCTCTTCCAAATCGACTTGCGTCATAAAGTCTTGCGTCTCCGTAATTTCTGGCAAATAGTATAGAATGTCCGGTCGTCCGGGTGGCGATTCGGGATTCGAAGAAGGTCTTATCCTATGGATATTCCATAACCTGGCTGCCCTATGCAGTTCATCCTGCAAAATAGACATGTAGCAAAACCTAAGACATTGCACATGAATTATATTGCTGTCACAATACAGACCACGATCTCTCATATCTTTAAAGTATGTTATCCACCAGTCGGCGCATCCCTTTCGTAGCTGACCCCACCATGCTTCAATTCGTTGGTTAGAAACTGACTTGCCATACATAAAGCTTTTTTCACCAGCAAAAACATCATTGGCATCTCTTCTAAAAAAACGCTTTATTGCTGCCGTGTTTTTATTGTAATTCATGGCTCATTACTTCTGTCGCGTAAAATCCTCTTGGTTTCAAAGCATCATGGATCTAGTAACAATTCGTTTTAGTGAAAACAAATAATATTATAACATGTTTTACTTTCAGAGAAGACCGTTTTAAGTCTCATAACACTGCCCGTTTAGTTCCGGGGTCGGTAGCATGAGCTTGAAAGTATTGTTACGCCACGAATCTCCCCCCCCCCCCCCCCCCCACTCCCTCGCCGGCCCTTGATGTTAACTAGTGCTTTTTATTGTGCTTGCGTGCTGAGCCAGGCTTAAGGGCATTAGTGGAACTTTCAAACCAGGAATTTCTAATCCTGCACCTAGATAAGCTTCTTTAACTGTAACTACAAGCTCTCCTCTACATCTTTTATACAGCTTAATAACTGAATATAAAGAGATCTCGCTTCATCGTGACATTTAGGCATTGCTAATCCTTGCTCTAGCAATATGATGTCAGCTAGATCTTTAAACTGTGGCAAACAAGGTAATGAGGGATCCTCTGGGCAGCAAACCTCTTTAGCTAATTCGACCTCTTCCAAATCGACTTGCGTCATAAAGTCTTGCGTCTCCGTAATTTCTGGCAAATAGTATAGAATGTCCGGTCGTCCGGGTGTTAAAGTATGTTATCCACCAGTCGGCGCATCCCTTTCGTAGCTGACCCCACCATGCTTCAATTCGTTGGTTAGAAACTGACTTGCCATACATAAAGCTTTTTTCACCAGCAAAAACATCATTGGCATCTCTTCTAAAAAAACGCTGTATTGCTGCCGTGTTTACGTTTTCTGTACCATTGTCTCCACGTACAATGCGTGGCACACCACCTATTGAGTGGATATAATCGAGAAAATATTTTGCAGTGACACCTGGGTCATTGTTAGCTGTCCCCACTTCTAACCAAAGTATACGCCGGCTGTACCCGTCTATACAGCCGTGAATGCAAAAGCCAAATGGTTTTAGCTTGTCGTAGCCGTCTACATGCCAAATGTAGACAATGTAGTTCGGCCCTTTACCTCGGTACTGCCTTCGCCTGAGCCTGTTTCTTGAGCGCCGTTCCACTCCCGTCGGGTTTACTATTCTGAGTACACGACGAACAGTTTCTTTGCCAATAACAAGGTTATGATCGCAAAGTAGTCTTTGCCACAGTGCTCGATAACCAACCGTGCTACCACTCCCATTCAACTCGGTATCAATGGCTTGTAACACGGCGTCCATATCGCTGGTGCTGTTTCGTCTACGTAGTTGTCGGCGAGCCAAAATTCTCTTGAGTTGACGCAAACTCAAAACAATGCCATGCGAGAGCATAAGAAAGGCTAAGATCTCCTGGTGTTGAAGCCCGAGCTGAAAGTATCTCTCGATGAGGACATCACGCTCAATGGAACTCTGCTGCAATGCAGGTATATATCGTGGAAGAACTCTCTAGTTTGGGGCAATAAACTAATGAAAATTAGGAAAGCTATTGGGATTGCTTTAAGAGGTCTTTTCGTTTTCTTACTCAACATGCTCAACGTCGCCATTTTCTGCAATTGAGCCCGCAGTGGTTTGTGAAGTCGCCAAAACAAAGTCGCAAAAAAAAAGTGTCAATTTAAAAAATGCGAAAAAAGTCGCGAATAAAAATTAAATGTCAATTTAAAGTCGCGAAAGAAAGTCGCGAAAAAAAATTAAGTGTCATTTAAAAAGTCGCGAAAAAAAAATATAAAGTGTCAATTGACATGGCCCTTACCGGGCTCCGTAAATGTCATCAGTGTTCTGCAATCCCTATCTGCCAAGAATGCACCAGTAAAAAAAACTATCAAGCAAAAAGATGAAACAGTCAGCGAAACCTTGCCTATCAAATGCTATTCTTAACTCTATAAAACGAAGGCAACAGCTGTTTAAGACTCACTTCCTTAGTAAAGATTTCAATAAAGTAAAATTCTATAAAACATATAACAATAAATTAAACCGAGTTAAGGATGCAGCCAAAAAAAGGTATTTTCAAGAACAATTTAAATTAAATAACGAAAATCTAAAAACAACCTGGAAATTGATCGGAATAATAGTAAACAATAAAAGAAATTGTGGACAACCTCGAATCTCAAAATTAATTCATAAAAATAGATGTTATACCGAAAAGGCTGATATTGCACATCAACTAAACACACATTTCACAAATGTCGGTCATGAACTGGCAGAAAAACTCCCAACGAATAACGAAAATGCTAACCAATACATTAAACGATCATTCCGAGATAGTTTCACCTTCCGTGGTATTCTTGTGCATGAAGTCCACGATTTAATAATGGGAATAAATCTTAACAAGTCAACAATTGGAATTCAGAAAAAATGTATTAAACTCGCTTCTGACCACATAAGTGAATGCCTAACATTCATTTTCAATCAATCTTTACAACAAGGAATCGTACCTGATAGTCTGAAAATCTCCAAGATTACGCCACTAGACAAAGGAGGCGACATTACAGATACTGCAAATTATCGTCCTATATCAACACTATCAACTTTTACACAAATATTTGAAAGATGTATCTATAACCAGCTTATCAACTACATCGAAAAACATAAAATTATTTTTGAATTCCAATTTGGGTTTAGAAAAGGACATTCAACTGCGCAAGCTATAACCGAAATCACAAATACGCTTAGGAAAGCGATTGACAATAATTTATACACATGTGGTGTCTTCCTAGACTTTTCGAAAGCCTTTGATACTGTAAACCATTTGATTTTGTTGAACAAATTGGAAGCTTATGGAATAAGAGGAATTCCTCTGAGCTGGTTTCAGAGCTATCTTTCAAACAGAAAACAGTATGTTGCATTGGGCGAGGTTGAATCTCCAAAGCAGACAATGCTATGTGGCATTCCACAAGGAAGCACTTTAGGACCTCTTTTGTTTTTAATATACATAAATGATTTGCCAAACTGCTCAGAAAAACTATGCTTTAAAATCTTTGCAGATGATACCAATGTGTTCGCTTCTTCAAAGGATCTAAAAACACTTGAACACTTAATGAACTCTGAACTAATCAAAGTTAAAAAATGGTGCGATATCAACAAGTTGTCAATCAATTTGGGCAAAACAAACTTCATGATAATTAATATATGGAAATAAATCTCAACATAGGTAACAGTGATGGCTCCTTCCACTTGCTCGAACGAAAAAAATCTATAAAATATCTAGGAGTCATGATTGACGAATCTCTAACTTGGAAATATCATATCGCATATATATGTTCACGTACATCTCGAAATACCGGAATTATATCGAAATTAAGGCATTATCTCTCTATACAGCAATTAAAACAACTTTACTATAATCTAATTTATCCTTACATATCATATAGCATTTTAGCATGGGGAAGTGTATATAAGACACATATTAAAAAAATACAAGTTAACTCTTTCGGTGCTGACTTTGCTGCTGACCTCCTCCCCCGCAGTGCTGCCTTTTTTCCGTAGGGCGCTCAATAAAACAGTCACGCTTCATTATTTGACAATATCTTTCATTCTTTTCAAGCAACTTTATTAAGATTTTCAGATGTTGTGCCCAACATAATTCTACATCGGAAAAAGCAACTTTTACACAAATTCATTGCATCTTGGCCCTTTCAGCTCCTTCGCTTGTCATCTGATAGCTTCCTTCCCAAGCGTGAAGGTTGAAAACCATTGTTTTGCAATAGTCGCATCTCAATACTCAATCTGTTCAATGAAATCGCTTGATCCCTAAACCAGAACCATTATATTCTCGGCCAAAGTCGGCAAAAATCTTCTCCGAAGCACTCTTCGATTATAAACTGCTTATTTGACGCCATGTTTAAATGTCCTTTAGCCATAAACAACAACGTTGTAACATGAACTTCTCAAAATAACTCCGCCATCGTGTGCAAACGGCAAAGGATTGTGCTTGTCACGCTTTCTAATAATACTAGAGGGTATACAAAGCAATTATTAATCATAGCGTCCCTATTGAAGGCAGTTTCGAAAGGAAATCAAGTTAAACTTGAATTCTACTCGAATAAGATTTGACGTAAAAAAACTAACACCAGCATCTGAAACTATGGTGTACTGCACATCAAATATGCAAGAAAAAAAATCTGTATGTTTGATTTCGAATAAATAGAAAATATATTTCAAACCATGCTTTTTGCATTATAATGATAAACGGACCGAGACGCAGACACTGCTTTGATGAAATTACTTCGAAATAACACCAAAATGTGTACTTAACTTATCTTTCGTCGCCGTGAAAGTTTTGTTGATTGTCGTTATCGCGATCCCGAGAATTGGATTTTTTCATACGGTCACTACCAATGTAATTGTTGGTAAATTTTCTTGCTTGATAATGCAAAGAATTTAATTCCAAAGTTTTATTAACGTTGATTTACTGGAACACGTCCAAATGTATCCTTAAAAAGGCTTTAGAACCGACGAAAAAGTTGCGTTACAAATTCAGCGTTCGAAATTTATGCTAAAATATTCAAATCAATGTTTTTTACATACCATCGACTGAGCAAAAAAGTGAGGGAAAAAACACAATATTGAAAACAATAGCAACGAACTGTATTTATCAAGATGAAATGTAAAACACATTGATTTGAATATTTTAGCATAAATTGCGAAAGCTGAATTTGTAACGCAACTTTTTCGTCGGTTCGAACGCCTTCTTTAAGGATAACTTTGGACGTGTTCCAGTAATTCAACGTTAATAGAACTTTGGAATTAAATTCTTTACATTATCAAGCATGGGTTGTGAAAGTTTTAAAAAAATCGTTGGAGCCGTTTTGGTGATTTTAGAAAAAGCGCTAAAAGTAGAAAATTTACCAAAAATTACATTTGTAGTGACCGTATGGTCCGTATGAAAAAATCCAGTTCTCGGGATCGCGATAACGAAAACCAACAAAAAACTTTCACGGCGACGAAAGATAAGTTAATGCACATTTTGGTGTTATTTCGAAGTAATTTCATCAAAGCAGTGTCTTCAAATCGGTCCGTTTTTCATTATAATGCAAAAAGCATGGTTTGAAATATATTTTCGATTTATTTGAAATCAAACATACAGATTGCTTTTATTCTTGTGTATTTGATGTGCAGTACACCATAGTTTCAGATGCTGGTGTTAGTTTTTCTACGTCAAATCTTATTCGCGTAGAATTCAAGTTTAACTGATATCTAGTTTTTCTCTTTATCGTTACCATGGAAATATCGATTTTCCTAAAAAATATATTATATCAAACTTCAATCCAATTCCAATACCTGGTGTAAATTTCACATCGATTCAAGTCCGGGAAGTTTGCTAAACGGCCAAATGAAAATGTTTGGTATGGTCCAGAAAAAACTGTAGAGACACCCCTTAAGCAAAACCATATAATAAGATTAATGTTCTACTCTAAAACGTTTGGCAAAGAAACTGAAAGTGCCAAACCTTTGTTAAATCTACTAGACGTTCTTACAGTAGACAACATTTATCGTCTCGAAATATTGAAATTCGCACATTTATGGCATAATGGCCTTCTCCCTAGAGTATTTGACGATATATTTAAATATGCTAGAAATATGCATGGATACAACACAAGATATACAGCCAAACAGAATTTTTATAAGCATAGAGTAAACACTAATGTAGGAAAGCAATCCGTTACTTTCATGGCAATTGATATTTGGAAAGACCTTCCATGTTATTTTAAAGACTTAAGTGTATTAGCATTTCCCAAGAAAATAAAACGTTACCTCCTGTCAGAACAAAAACTAAACTGACTCTCTACCAGACTAAGTTTGTAGATTTTCGCAAGTTTTTCTCTCTATTATAACTTATTAATTACCTGTTTTCTTTTTTACTATCGATAACATCAACTGTATGGGGAGCTAACTTGAAAACCTACCGGTTAATTTAGCTCCCCAGCTCAATACTTAACTAACTACAAATTCCTGTAACTCCTCATCTCTATTTTACTAAGAATACGAATAAAACTGTAAACTTCATTATGAGCTGAATAAAATTATTATTATTATTATTATTATTATGGGTTTGACATGGAAATAGATAAAAGTCAAGCACGGATAAATAGATAAAGGTCAAGCACGGATGCAATAGTTATAGCGAGAATAATACGCATAGAATTTTTACAGCTTTTCTTTTCTTTTATATTCACTATTTGTAAAATTTTGGTTTTGAAATATTTATTAAAGATATAAATGAAAATCAGATTTTTTATGAACAGAAATATGTAAATAAGTTTATATTTTGTAAATAGTTCACCTCAGCTTGTAACATTTTAACTTGTGTACATAGAAGCTTAGAGCGTGTAAAAGCTTTCAGAGTGTTATTATGTAGGTAGGTACAGAAGTTATTTTGAATGATAAAACTGCTTGTATTATTAAATAAAGAAAAAATTATTATTATTATTATTATTATTATTATCATCATCATCATCATTGTGGTTCGCTAAAAACGAGGCTTTACCGCAAAGCATTGTGGTCTTCTGAAAGCGAGGTTAAAACCACGACAAAATCTCGATTTTAGGGACGTACCATTAGAAAAGTGATGGGGGGGGGGGGGGGGGGGGGGGAGGTGGGAAAAAAATTCATGCAAGGGAAAATATCCGAAAAAAAGTCATGCAAGAAAACCCAAAGAAAAAATTCATGCACAAGATGGGCCGCATTTTGATATTAAACCAGAATTACAGTGCTTCTCGAAAGGTGTTTCAAAATGCATCAAATGGTATTAGAGCATGTGAAGTGAGGGGAGAAATCAAACTTTGGAATGTTTCAGAAACCTTGTCTTGTCTTGTCGAAAATGCCCACTTTCTCACTATACTTTAGAATTAGACGGCAAACTCGAAAGTTCTATCGCGTAATCCCACTGCTCGTGGGCTAGAGATGCAAAAATCAAAGTTCTAGAACATTCCGACTGAATCAACATTTTGCTCAATGTACCACCAACGCTAACTCAGATGCGCGAAACACCGCTTATGGAAGATTCCGAGATGCAGCCCCAAACATTCCGTGGGGAGTGTTTTGTGCATCGATCAATATCCTCTCACCCTTACAATCATATCATCAAACTTCGAGCTTCGCAGTTTAACAAGGGTGTCACAATACTGCTATCCCAGGAAAACACTTCTTTACTTATCTCAACGGGAGTTAATGCGCAATACAATAAGCGTTGGGACAACCTATTCGTGATTTAACTTTAACAGGTCCATTTTAGATGAAAATTGTTCAAAATAAAAAAAGCAACTAACTATTTTAACATACCAGGTTAAGACAACTTAAGTTAAGCTTCAAAAAGATTGCTGTCCGAGGTGACAATTTTCACACCTCAGGTGACAAAGGCCATTTGAATTGCGGGCTCAAAAATTAAAGATCTTCGTTTCACGGCTTCAATTTTCTAAGCTGAACAAAATTACATACACGAGTCTATTCCCTTGCAGTAAAGGAAAAAACGTGCGGGAACCCTGAGCGGAAAGGCGCTTAATTTTCCAGATATCGAGTTGTAAAGTTTAATACACGTGTCAAATAATTGCATGGCTCTAACATTTCGCAGAAAGCTTCTTTCGCTCAGGGTTCCCGTGAAAAGTTTCTTTCATATCATAACAATAAACCACGCAAATTTCATCCAAATACGATAAATCTACATCTTTATTCATAAAATACCTTTGAGTGCGGTCTGTGTAGGTCCTTAAATTGTGGTAGTTTATCGCCGATATCGCAGCACAAGAACATGTTTATCGAGCGCCATTATGAAATCTTCTCAGAAAACCGCTGTTCGAAATGTTTTTGGCAACAAAGAGCCGGTTATAGCGCGAGGAATGCCGAAAATCTACGATCTCACTCGTCCATTGTCGAAGGTCAAAATGGCGGCGTAAACAACTACGTAGTGCATAGCAACCATGTGAAATTGAGACCTCGGCTAATGGGCACAGCGGATAATAGACGTACTGAGCTACTGCGCACGTATCCTGTGAAGAATGTCATGCTGGGCGGATGCTGGGCGACAAATTCTTGCGGTGTTATGTAAATGTTATGTCACGAGTTGCAGAAACGAAATAAACCTCAATGTAGCAATTAAATGGAGTCAAAATACCAAGAGACCACACAAAGGACATAAGCTAAGTTTATTTTTGCCATCTGCTTTTAATTCAACCTGCGTGAATTGCTCTGAGCGACTGATTTTGGCTTATAGTTGATGTTTTGCAATGATCGATAGTGTAACACAATGCCACTTCCTAAATCACGTTCGTCCGATATAATGATGGCCATTTTGCCTCTTTTATAGAATACATTGCAGTTAATTTCACACGGAAAGTACAGCAGACCAAAACTTGCGTCTTCCAACGTCTTTACAACGGCAAAATGAGCCACAAAACGACCTTTGGTTCGTCTTCGCGTCATGTCACACAATAAATTCAATATGGCGTCTCAAAATGCCGCCCTAGCGACCGACTTTGGGTCTAAATTATTCTGCATATCGCCAGAAAGGAGAGCTTATCTCTTGAGAAGGTGGATAAATCCATGTCTTCTTTCAAATCCTTGAATAATTTGACGTGTTTCATTTTTGAGCTAAAGTCAGTCCAACTACCTTAAGTGTGACACCTTGAAAGGTACCTTAACATATTATTTACATTACATTACATGAGTTGATGCGTGGCGCCTTGAAAGGTACCTTAACCTATTATATAGATTACCAACTCCATTAGCACGAACAGACTCATTTGTAGGTATATTTCAACCAATATTACACTGATCTTATGGGATTATATTTTACAGGAATTACAAACAAATCGTGATTCTACAAGTCTTATTTGATTGGAAAAGGGTTTTTTGATAACTTGTATATTACTAGAAAGCTAAAGGTGTCCTGTTTTTATATGCATACAGTTACAAAACCAAATACTGAAATTTAACGTTAAGCACTTTTATTATTCAACTACTTCGTGCGATGCCCATATATGGTCAGAAAGTAATCGTTATCCGTCATCCGTACATGACAGATATCCTGCGATATACGTAGGTTGCCAAGATTCGTTCGAAATCTTGCAAAGCGCTGCACAACCAAAATGTTTCTCGCTACAAGATCTGTTTCGTTGACAGTTTGTGGAATGATAAAACAATTATCCTGCTCAATCTTGTGGACTATCGTCTGATTTTAGCCAACTCGGGTATCAGGCGATATTCCGCGCGATTTCGCAGGATAATTGTTAAATAAACGTCTCTTTTGTTATTTCGTTTGATCCGATTTCAATAAATTTACTGATCTGTCCGTCGCAAAATTCTACATAATGCTAATCACCGTAAACTCCATTAAACCCCCCTCTCTAATAAGCTCCCGTCTGGAATTGAGATTTTTATAAACCCTCTTCCCCCCTGTCTATTAAGCCCCGTGACCAGCAGCCATATTGGTTTAATAAAACAAAAGACGATTTTTGCATGAAAATAGAGTTTCATTCCCGGAGTAATGGCTTGGTACATAAATATGGCTGCCGTTTCTTTGTTTTGGAACACCAGTATGACTGCCGTTACGTCCTATGAAAGTGCTGTATTCCCCCAGATGATAAATCATGACAATTTATCAACAAAGCAACCACTTTAAAAGTATCTTTAAAAGTATCTATAAGTCAATCAATCAATCAATCAATCAATCAATCAATTAATCAATCAATCAAATTTATTTTACCTTGGAGCTGACGGGGGCTGACTAGGCCCCTAGCAAACATATGCTAATATGCCGAGGAAAAAAAAAACAAATACATATACAGAACAAAAAAATAATTAGATAAATAAGAAGTATATCTAATTTAAAAATGGACTATCTAGCTGCGCAGAGCATTGCGGAAGGCCTGTAGTGTAGCAAATGTTCTTACTCGGTCAAAAGTAAAAGTATAATAAGTATCATTTACTTATTAAGCCCGGGCCAAACGAGGATGGGAGTGATGAGGGTTCAAACTCTTGCTCTCGTTTGGCCTGAAACTCTTATGCACTCTCATCGACCTTGAAGGTGCTGAAATTTTTTATGATAGTCAATGAGAGTTTTCTCATTACGCGTCACTCTCGTTCTCGTTTGGCTCGAGCTGATTTTAGTCGAGAGAGTCAACTCTCATCCACGTTTGACCCGGGCTTTATTGTTACTAATGTTGTGAACATGTGGTATCAGACGCTCCACTCATGTGCCGAACCAAACTGGCAGGGTCTGCCGCACTACGCGGCATCGGAGCGGCGGCTGATTATACGACCTCAAACGGCGTTCTTCTCATAATTTATGCCTAAACTAATGCATGAATTACTGCAAATTCGATAAAAAATTACATCGCTCATCCGGACTCGCATTTTGTTTATCTTTTAATATGTTTTAGCTAAAGAGAAACGAACTTAACGAGAGAATTGCTTTGGCAGTAATTTATTTTTTGCTGTTAGCCCGATTTGGGAAATCAGATTTGTAAATTAGGATTTTTGCAAACTAAGTTATCGAGAGAATTCCGTTTTATAACACAAATTGAATAATAGTTTGGACGCCGACGTTCAATCAACATCATTGTTTACGACTGGTTTCCGCGAAACATAGCCGCTTTCTGTGCTACGTGCACAGCGGCTTTTTTATCTCGACATCCATGTTTCCACGTGCTGAACAAACAAGGATCGACATCCACCAATCACATATCAGTGAAAGCCTAATGTCACTTCAAGTTCAGGTCACGCTAGTGGGGATTGGTAGATTTCGATTCTTGCTTGTAGACGAGTCGAAAGATGCTATGAGTTCGACACAAATACGCAGTCTGAATCGCTCCAAGGTTAGGCATATATGAGTGGAGCGGCGGTTGGAACGGGCCTAAGAAGTCCACTTTATTTCTTTTATATGGATCCTAACTGATATACAGAGGGCGGGGGTAATAGCGGAGCTTTTACGGTAGTTCAGTAAGGATTGCACTTTGATAAGAGATTTATTATCTTACATTTTACAAACGTTTTACTTTGCCCGCATGCTTACGTCGATTGTGTTTCCCGCTTTCGAGCGATGAGAACCAATAAATACCGTGGGAGATTTGTTAAATACCGTGAGCTAATTGTTTTCTACTGAGTGGAACAGGATAATAAATTACACTATATGTAAACTATAAGATATATATGTAGCTGCCAAGGTGTAAGATCTCTGTATTTAAGGGCGAGGAATGATACATGATTTTATGGTACAAAAATTGTTACATCTGTTCATCGTCTTGGTCAAAGCTAGCATTGGCGTATCCTTTTTCGTCAATAGGAGACAAGTAGCTCAAATTGTTATCACATCTTTGTCTGGTTCTTTTAGGTTCGTTTATTGTATCCCTCAGGAAGTTTGTACCTCCGTTTTCTGAAGTAGGGGTCTTTAGATCCTTATCCTCTACAGAATTGGACACATCGCCCACGAAACTAACTCGGCGTTTCTCCGGATTTCGTCGCGAAACACTCAGAATTTGCTGAGAGCAATTTCCGATTTTCGACATCTCGACAACCGTTTGTTGTTCAATATTTGAAAACGATAAAGCTCTTACATCAAATCCACCAACCACTTTATCGGGACTAATCACGTGGCTGTCGGAAACTGATTGCGAACCTCTGTACATGCGGTCAGCGGTGAGGCTTTCTGACCGTCTCCGTTGTGTTTGCTTGCTAACAACACTCACAGTTCTTCGCCTTTCTTCAAGTTCATAATTACAGTTGCATCGCAACGCGTTCTTGAATGCCGTTCTAAATTTTTTGTTGAGAACGGCATAAACGAGAGGATTTGCGACACTGTTCAACAGTCCCAGAAAATTTCCAACAAAAACAAACAAATCTGGCGGAAGGTAATCCTTTGTTGGTGGGAAAATGTTCAAAAGTTTGTTGATAATGTACGGCAGCCAACACAAAGCAAATAGTGCTACAACGAGAAACAGCATTTTAATTATTTTGCGTTTGTTGAGCAAATCTTTAGCTCTACTTTGAGACGTTTGTTCTCCGGGTTGCTGACGTGTGTACAAACGATGCCCAATTGAAAAATAGACAATTGATATTTGTAGAAGGAAAAGAAAGTAACACGATATCCGGTACATTTGGTAAGAATGCAGTGCTTTCAAAGTGCTCCATGATTCGACGCACATGATCGTTTTCTTTCCGTCGTAAATCGTCGAAACAGTATCATGGTGAAGCAACGAAGGTAGAAGGAGAAACGGCGACACAAACCAAATAAAAGCAACTACTTTTTTAGCTCGGGACGGGGTGATTAATCGTTTCATTGGGAAAAATACTGAAATGAAACGATCATAAGATATGGCTAACAAGCTTAGTGCTGACGCCATAACCGACATGTGAACTAAATAGGACAAAATCCTACAGCCGGCATTTCCAAAAGGCCACACGGGCCACATAACAACATTGTACACATAAAACAACGGCATGCAAATGAAAGTCACTATGAGATCCGCACCAGCCAGGGATGCTATGAAAAAGTTAGTTGTTGAACGCATGCCCCGGTTGATAATTATCGATATTATGACTAGTGTGTTTCCCAGTGTCCCGAAGAAAGCTGCCAGTACATTAGCAATAGTCAACCCTATGAAGACAGGTAAAGGACTGCTGCCTAATTGGAAAGATTCGCTGGAGTTGTTCGTATAGTTTTTCTCAAGTGCGGTGTTGTTGAAGGAGCAATTCATGTTTCGGCAACCGTGTCAAAACCTTGTCTTCGAGAGTTCGGACCCGTCGTACAGCCTAATGTGGCAAATGCAATCACTTAGAATTGTTGTTGCTTGAAGCAATCTGCGATAAAGAGAAACTACATGAAAATGTAATCACGTAAGTATTTAAGTCATAAACATTAGGGAAACGGAGACATTGAAGTCGCGTTTGACAATTGATATTTCTTACGTCTTTCTTTTCAGACCATCAGGCGCCATTCACATTTACTGTATGAGCACCTCTCTCACACAAAAGATCCTGAATTACATTTCTTGTGTTAAAAATGTAATTATATGACGTAACATTATAGTTTTCAAGGATAGGCAGCGAATAAATCTTATGCTGAAGGAGCAAGTTTTTATTAAATTCACAATGCCTTCGTAAAACTACGTATATGCCAGTTTGAAAATGTTTTCAGCGAATAGTGAAAATTCAGTATTTTTGTTGTATTTTTTGATTGCGACATTATCAAGAGTTTATTTACCATCCTACAGCAAATATGATCTTTCTGACGCCGTAATAGATCGGCTCTTTCTAGCACCTGCATGCAGTTTAAACTAGTTTTCTCAAAGAAAACAATCGATCGTTGTTAATGGCCTTAAAAAATGACGATAGAATGGTGATATAGGCACGAATCATTTTGTCTATTTTTTCTTCGGAAAATTCTCCCTCTTGAAAATTGAACAGTGGGTCCAAATGATTATTTCTGGTTAGGCTTTTAGATCGTAAACGTCAACAAAGAACAATTTCCTGTAATCTTTTGTCTCAGGCCAATTTCTGCAGTTTCCTCCATGAAAAAACCCAATATAAAACAGAAAAGACATTTAATGATATGACGTTTGCCGGACTACCATCTTTTGATCTTCACATCAGCAATAATATGCAATCCCGGCCAAAAAGGCGATTTTTCCGAACCGGTAAGCTAAAAGGTTTCATTAAAAGCTTTTTCCCTAATTTATTGACACAAAACAATTTTGACAGGAAGGCAATATTATAATTTTCATTATTTTGTGGTATACTCAATTTTCTTTGTTTTCAAGGCTGGTAAAATTAGTTCTATGCTGATGAGATGGTACTGAATATTTGAAGTTTGTGAATGTAAAATGTCCGTCGACACTAACTTTATGTAGACCTTACCAAACAAGTTCCGATAGGATGTTGCGCAATAACAAATCACACAAGTGAGAGGAAGACACATGTAATAATGGCTTCAAGGTACGAGATATTTAACGTTCATTTTCAATTTTGCCTTACTAAGTGTAAAACTAGAATTGCAAACGCGAAAAAAATAGAAATTAGCTCGGTAAAGGTTGAATTGGAGCGAAACATCAGTTTCGATCAGTTTCTTTTAAAACCATTGAAAGTTCATCATTTTTTGGCATAAACAATTCTCTAAAATTTTCAAGGTTCTTCCTAAAAAATTCGCTTTAGGTACTCTTTCATTCATTTGTAATGCTGTTTTTAAATATCTTAAGCATAAAGAGGAGCTGGTACATAAAAACACTGACAAACCTCGTACACGGAACGTCAACTGACCACGACATCCAAGTGAAGTAGCCCAGCCGGAGTATTAGCGTTAAGCTTGAACAGGAAAGAGGCGCGAAACTGATACAAGGCGCACTCTCTTCCCATAATATATTACCATCAAATCAGCAAATCACTCACTTTATGCTGCTTAACAGATTTATAGACGTCATTATCACTTTAACACGGCCAAGTGATGGACGGCTGTACCGCCCTCACAGATGTATCATCACTTATCTTCTAATCAGGCGTTACGACCTATGGAGCTTGTAAAGAAATGCTCGGATTTCTGATACGTCGTGCAGTTAACATGTATTCATGTCCAGGTAACCACTTATTCTGTCAATATTGCAAAATAAAAATCTATTACCGTATCACCCCTGTGCACACATGAATATATAACATAAAATTAGGACCTCCATTTTTTCACTCATCCCTCACCTCCAATAAATAATATACGGTCCCTTGCACATAATTTCAAAATGAAGTCTCAGACTTTTTTTTATTTCAACGTTGATTTTAGGGGAACTGCCTTAAATGCTTCAATAGAACCTGCTAATAACCAATAGCACACGCACAAGCATCCAATCAGAAACAATAATTTGGTATCGTACCTGTGCAGGAAAAATACCACCTTCTTTTGAACAGAATTAAAAAGTACGATTGTCGGTTGATTTTTTCAATTAACAATTCTGCGCACGCTTTCACGACCTGATAGTTTTATCAGGAAGATAAAAGGCTGTTAATCATAATCTCACAATTGAAGTTGTAATTACCACTCAAGAAGTTATTGCATTGGTCACAGAAAATATCTTACTAATCTTAAGGATAGTCGTAATCAGTTCTAACATCTGTTGTTGGGTAAAAAGCGAAGATCAACTATCGAAGATTCAAGTGTTACTAAATCAATCAAAATTATTTGACTGTAATAAAAGCACTACTTTCAGCTCGCATTAAACGTGGACCTTTTTTTAGAAAAAGCGAAACAAATAGCTGCGTAAAGAAGTGTCAGAACCTGTCCTTACCAAACAAGATATCGATTGAACTCTTTCGGTAAATCAGGGCCGTAGCCAGAATTTTATCAGAGACGAGGTGAGCCTTCCGAACGTCGAAGTTCAAATGAAAAATACCAACCTATCACGTTAATATGTTCCCCAAAAGGGAGAAAGCGAAATTGGGGAACTGTTTCCATCCTAGGGGGGTCCTGGGCATGCACAATTGCAGTATGACACTTTGGTGACACTGTTCTACCTCAAAATAAACTGCCGTTTGAATCAATAGATTTTAAATGTATTATTGTGAGAGTGTAATATTAAATTCGTTTACCTTGAGCGCCTGCTTGAAAATTGCTTGCTACATATTTAAACTTGTTGCTAGACTGTGAACGTATGATAAGTTGGAGATGCCGAATGGATCTATGGATCACGAATGAAGTAATAGCCGCAATGTGAGCAAGTGTAGTATTTTCAAACGGGTGAATATGAAAATACCCGGACCTTGTTTACACATGTTTGCAGAATTGCTTTTTGCGTTTGAAGAGGAGCACGGTTGTTGTCTGATGATGGAAAGTACAACTTTAAGAAGGCCAGGCTCGGGAAATTATAAACTCGCCATTCGAACTTCTTTAGATCAATTGAAAAATTATTGTCAACAATAACAATTCAAATTACAACCCTAAATAATTTCTCTTTCCCTTACTTCGGCCAACTTACCTTGGCCAATAAATCATGACCTAATGGCAAAACTTTTCCAGAGGTAATTTTTTCATCCAAGGTGCCTCGTCTTCCCTTTTGCCAGCTACGGTCTCAATTGCTTCGGATGATCAGTTCTCACTTCGTCACTTAAGTTGTCATTCTCTTTATGATTTACATATCAAAGGGTTTCTTACTCAGTAGCCCGGCGGCATAGCTCCAAATTTCGACTGAATTGTGCACTTCTTGTTACCAACCTAAAATTTGGCACACAGAGAGAGACGATCAAGGAAAGCAATTTTAGCTATAGAACCGACTTGACAGAAATGACGTTTCCATGGAAACTGAATTTAAATGAGGTACACGTGAAAAGCGATTTCCTGCATGTTCTACAGGAGATTTGGATAAGCCGGCGAATGGGGCATGTTCAGGAGTGGCTATTCAGAAATGTGAAACGGTTAATCGCCATGGTAACCACAACTTAATTTATGCATGCATCTTAATTTATGCCATTTATGCAGTATTGGCACGTTTAGATCAGGAAATGATAATCACACATCATCCACACTTTAAAACACTTTCTTCTTCATTGACAACCGATTTCAGTTATCGACTCGGAAAACTGAGAATACAATTTCATGTTATCTGCTTTTACTGCTAGTTTGTTTTAGTATAGATAACTGCTGAGCTTACACAGCTTACAACCGCTACCGGCTCTACTGACATATGTATGTTTTTTTTTTATTTCCGACTACCAGCTTATCCTCCCCTGCGCTGCCCGTTTTAGACCGCTGAATTGTTTTTGTTAAAACAAAGAGGCGCTGGTCAAAAGAATAACCACGGTTTGTGCCGGGTTTGGGTACAGCTTGGCTAGTAATAGTTATGGCATGACTTACAATTGCCACGGAATGAGCACAATCCGAAAAAGAGGTAGTAGAGAGCTTGTACACTTAGGAGCTACCTGCGTCTTTCGCTCGGCGTGAAAAGCAGACCACAAAATAGCTTCAGCTGCTTTATTTTGGACTGTGCTTTCCAACTGAGAAGATGTTGTTTATGTTCTCTAGCTGTTCAACTTCTTTCCTGACTGCATCACCAATGGTACTCTGATTACAGAACATCGTGGACTCGGAGACTAGGCTTACATTTAGCTTGCAGCTCTTGGACACAGCACTTGGGACGTTGGTGTAGTTTGCAGGCAACGGATTGATACACTTTTCAGGCGATGACTCCCGTAAGATCATGTGTGCCCCATACAAAGGCCTTCTTCAGTGGCATGCACTTTGGTGTTGGATGAAAGAAATACTTGTGCCGTGGAAAGATCCTGTTGCTGTTGTGGACAAAGGGTTGTGGTCTATGTTTTCTGCAGTAGTGAAAACCTGTCCACGTTAGGAGGGCAAACCGTTCCATTTTCCTCATAACATTCACACACAGCATTACAATGGTCTGTTGACAGGCGCAGCACCCTGCCATATGATGCAGATAAACCTATCTCGTACAGCTTCTCTACTAATTCCTTTCTTCTTGTTTTAACGTGCATCTTGTGTTGTTCTCGGTAGTCCCGAATTCAACTCCTCGGCTACGTTTGTAAATAGCCAACTGGTCTGTCTCCTGGCAGTTGGGATTTTTATGTTATTATTATTGTTATTGTTATCATTCAGCTGTGCAGAACAGATCCATCAGTAGATTTCCGTCCATGCTTTATACTGTTGAATTTTACATGCTGTACTATAGAGAGAATACCTTGCTTATTTTACACTGGTTCTTCACTAATGTTAGCAAGGACGGCGATACAGACCGTTGTTGGCATGCTTGTGAAATTGTGTCATTGAAGAGGTCACTATTGTTGAACAAATCTTCCCGCACAATTTCGTTGCATTCCCGCTCTTTTCAAGACTCTCTGACAGTACTTGCGCGATATCTTTTTCAAACACCAGCAACACCTCTTTCACATTCGCATGTGCACTCAGTCCTTGTATGCTAGCGAGAAGTTTGTCTTTAAATCATGTTCAGTGTACACACTGATCCTGTGTCGGTGCGCCTAGTTCCTGCAGCCTTCTCAAAAATTCCGTCTTGATATCGGACAGTTTTTTTAAAAAACACCTTACAGTTAGAGGTACACATTTTGTTTTTATGCAGCATTGATCCCTCTAGCTGGTTTACGACGTGCTGTCGTCTAGAACGCGCATATAGGGCAACTAAACATTGTTTATCGTACTGATTTTTCAGTGCCACCATATCCCCAGCACTAAGTTTCCCTAAAAGATTGAAATCATTCGCTTCCATGGCAACAGCTCGAACTCGAGAATCTTAGAGCTCAATGGTGCTCTAGCGAAATAATGAGTTTCCATTATCGGGTTGCTGCAATACTTTTCCTTCAGTTAGCTTTTTGTCCTCTCCAGCCTCTTCAATCTGTTGCTGCTATACTTAACGCGGCATGACTCATACCATGAAGCATAAGCATTATGCCTCAAAAGTTTTAATATAATCCCCTCCCTTTCATCCAGCTCCGTCAAGGTGACGTTTTCCAGCCTCTGCGAATCCCTTTTCAAAAAGTGTGGTATACCCAGCACCGCGGTTACTTTGCTTCAAGTTTGCTGGGTACTGGCTCGTATTTTCCTAGCAAAATATGCATTAGCTCCAGTGCTTGACACCGATTCATTTTGTCCTGATTCCCCCATATCAATTATAATTGAAAGATATTGCGTGGTCTTGACAGGACTACAACATGCTCCAGTAATACCAACTGGTCACTGAAAATTGGGTTAAGACGGAATCCGCCAGGACTTCGAGTAGTTGTTGGACAAAATTATGTACCAAAACTATTTACACCTTATTGCAAGCTTTTGTGTTACTGCTTCAAATATCTTATCAAAAGAAATCTTTTCTAACAACACCAAACATCGAAAACCAATCTCAAAGTTCCGCTGAATTCCACTTAATCGCTTAAAAGACGCGAGCTTTTGCCTATAGCTTGTGAACATTAAATTTCATTTTCTCAGGCTCTGATAAGAAATTGTTGTACCAAAATTATTTACACCTTATTGCAAACTTTTGTGTTACTGCTTCAAATATCTTATCATAAGAAATCTTTTCTAACAACACCAAACACCGAAAACAAATTTTGAAATTTCACTGAATTCCACTGAATCGCTTAAAGACGATTTTACAAAATGGCTGCACGTGAGAATTTCCCTATAGCTTGTGAACTTTGAAATTCATTTTCTAAGACTCTGATAAGAAATTGTTGTTGGTGTTATCAGTAATAATTACTTACATCTTTACCTTTTATTTAGGGTAGAAAATAACGCAATAGGATTTAAATTATTCTGGTACTCGATTTTTATCCAACTAAAATAAATATTACTCGACTTCCTGGTGGATTCCGTCTTAACAATTTCCCCTTTTTCCCCTGGGCTAAATTGCTACTACGAAAGTAACATTGCCGAAACACGCGCATGGGAAGACAAATAGCAATACACAAGCAATATTTTAACTAAAGCGAATTTTTTTTCATGCAAATAATCGTGTCATTTCCGAGTTACTGAAAGGACCCATGTCTTCGCGGGGGGTCTCAAAGTAGTTTTTGGGTAATTTAGTGAGAACTGAGTGTGGTTCTATAGCAGAAGTTGATCACCTAAGATATTTCTATAGATCTGCAAAATATAACATTGGTAACAAAAATGACACAATTTTCTAGCTATGCCGCCGGACTACAGGCTCTGGACGTGATGATCAGTAAATAGGAAGATCTTTTCTTATAATGAAGCTTCTAATTAAGTCATGTCCAATACGGTAAACAAGCTGAGTATAGTAAATAGATATTTGGCGAAGTGTCAAATGTAGTAAAATAGTTGTGTTTGGCACAAGAGGGCTGCAAATGGATTTTTAATGGCTATTGGTTTTTTACAGCTGTTACAAATAAGATAAGATGGAAAGACGTGATTTTTGCTTCTGAAAACCTCATCGTGCTTTCAGTACAGTCCATTCAGACCGTTCAAACATACATACCTTCGAGAAGAGTGCACCCATGCAACTGTTGTAAGCGAAGTATGCTTGGTAAATATCTGTAAAAAGCAATAAAAACATGAAAGAGGAACCAAACAATTGGACAAACGGAGTTTATAAATTCAGTTTAACTAGTCTGTACTAGTGTGTTTCTTTGGGAGAAACGGAAATGTTTTCTTCCATGAATATTCTTAGAACAAATCCAAATCCAGATCAAGGAAGACGGTTTGTTGTCACTGCTTTGGTATCCTGTGTTCTAGTGCCGGTTTTTTAAAATTACGGGAAGGATATTAATTTTTGGTTAAAGAGTTTTACACATTCATGAAATAAAGTGATTTTCAAACCTTCCATCGAACGTCATGACGAAGAAAGAATAGACCAACGGCAGAAACAGAAACTTATTTTTATGAGCCATATTTTATTATCATCGAGGACATAAGGTCTATTCTAATTGATTAGCCTTAGATTAGTAGAAAACTGAGAAAAAGACATACGTTTCATTTGCACTGTAGACTCAAAACGCCATCGAAATTGCCTGCCTTGTATCTTTCCTTTTGTTCAAGATTTGCCTTCGAGTGATGAGTGACGAGCTAAAAATGCTTCTTTCAAAAAAGACAGATAACAATTGGAAAATCAGAAGTGCTGACGCATTCCTTTCGAGCGGCGTTTTTTATCACCGACAGCAAAAAGTTCTATTTTTCTATTTTACTTTTTCACAAGCAAAATAGTCGAAAAAATGTTACAGCATTGTTACGTAATAACAACAATTAGTAGAATTCTACTAGTACACTAATGCAAATGCTACAATGTGATTGGCTGAGCTATTGAACACTATCAGCCATTAGTGTGCAGTTGCCGAAGGTCGTCCACAAAATGCGACGTTTCTATCGTTTTTCCGAAGTTTTGGAAGGAAGTTTAGATGTAAATGTATAAAAAAATTCCCGAGAAGACTAAAAGAAGGACATTAGCGGTTTCTTGACTTTAAAAGCTTGAAATTATTGAAAAACGGGTGCAGGCGCGTAAACAACTGCAAATTTACCAAGGACAATTCAATGCGTGCGATTTTGTTAAAGCGTTTAATAGTTCGATAATGCGTAGAAAAATAATTAGAAACCATTATTTGCGTTTATTTCAGTTAGAATTCTACTAAAACAATTAGATTATTCGCTCTCAATTTCTATGAGGTGATAGTTGATTCGGCCTGCGGCCTCATCAACTATCACCTCATAGAAATCTCGAGCTCATAATCTAATTGTTAATTAGTATATACCAAACCAGTGAATAGTGCTTTTCGCGCACGCTGATTGGCTAGCTCGGAGGTGAATAGCAAGTACTATTCACCTCCGAGCAAAGTAAGATGACTTCTACGAGTAACTTCTGTTAAAAAAGCGGGTTTTGATCCATAAAAGAAGCCGCTGTACTTTAATGTGTTGTCAACTTTACCAGGTCAGAACAATACTAGGTTTAGCGATACGTAGCGATGTTTATTTAGAATGTTTTAAGCGTTTCCTTCAACAAAACGATTGATAAAATGTGGTACAAAATATTTTGTTTACCTTCGCCACGTACACGTACGCAAAATTAAAACGTTTAAGTCTGAATTTTTTCCAAATATACACCGTCCAACTAAGAAAATTAAGTACATTTCTTACCTGTATCTCTGTTTTAAAGCCAGTAAATCCTTCCAGTTGTTTTGGTCGTACTATAAACGATTTTGGCAAGTTGTTTTCGGCTCGGCCATATAAAGTCACGCTGGAGGCTAAAATATTTAGGTTTGCACCGAAGATCAACTTCAGTTGTGAATTGATGTGGTTTTTCACTCCTCTTCCGCTGACTCTCCTCCAGTCAACTAGGTTAGCAGCCGTATTAAACTTCAATCAAATCCAGTCCACGTATTCTTGACATTCGCGGTCGTTCGCAGCATCTTGTCAACATAATTCAATGAACAGTTTTTGCAGCACGTTTCATGACTTCGCGGACGTTTCCCAGGCTATAGTGACCGGCACAGGTTGTATTCACGAGTAAATTAAAGACTTGTGTTCTTCAGTAGTGAAAATATAGTAAAGAATTCCGCTTGAAATCGTCCAAATCCATTCAACAAACGAAACACAGTTGCAAATTTATTTCGGTCGATCGCCTGTGTGGTGTTGTCATGTGACTTTTCCCGCGCTGTCGTCTTTTCATGTGCGCAGTGTTCAGTCCTTTGAATTGCTTTCTTTCACGGTAAAACTTTCAATTTTAGGCCGGCTATTCAACTGGTTTGGTATATACTAAAACAATTATTCACCTCAGTGTCGGTGAAAAGCGGCGGATATTTACCTCGCCGCTTCGCGGCTCGGTAAATACCCACCGCTATTCACCTCCACTTCGGTGAATAATTGTTAACTATCCAAGGAGAGACAAGTTTGAGTAAGGGGTCCCACTTTTCATAATCATATCCAAGTTTTTTGTTTTCTCTCGCAATTGAACGTTCTATATAGTATGTATTGTCAGAAGTCCATAACTAGAAGTCTACATCTCTGGTAATAGGCTTTGAGATATGTCTTTCGCGTGTACCTCGCGCTCCTCGCGTGTAGGCTATTTTTAGAACAGCTTTGCCGCGAACAAGTAGCCAATCACATTGAAGTATTTTTTAATTCGCGCCTTTGATTGGTTGAACAAATTTTTGAAGAAAAGCAGAACTGCAGAGGACGAGTGAACTCGAGCGAAAGGCATTACGAAATTTCTGTTTGTTGGTCATCGTAAGTTCCGTTTTGTGAGGATTAAATCGTCCGGACAAGAATCATCAGGCCATCTTTCATCGATGACGATAGCATCGAAGTTGTAAAAATTCGGAGCATCCAAATAAGCGAGAGGACCTCAGTGTTTTGGAGTCAGAATACGAAATGGCAGCGGCAAGATAGACCAATTCCGAGTCAAATTCAAAATGCGAAGACACTAAAGATTAATGGTACTCTCAAGATGAAGACAGGCATTAAGAGAGCAAGTGCATTTTGGCACAGGTTAATTGCTATTTTGAAAAACAAAACCGTGGTCCCTGAAGCGCTCAACATCGAGCGCGGAATGAACAGAATGAAGTTTGATTCGTTTGAGAACAACATTCAGAGAAAACGACAAGTTTGGCGAGTTTCGCATGTTTTTGGAATTATAAGGACGGCATGAAAACAAAAGACTGACTAAGGTAATGTACTTGTTTTAATATGAATAGAAATACGAGTTTAATTCATCGAACAATGATGATTTCATTCACATCCGTCAAAAGTTTAATTCAAGTTGTGCTTCTCGGGCACTTCGCAGTGTGCAGCTATTGTGTTGTGTATGTCGTTCAGTATTTTAACACGAGGATACGCTGTACAAAATAAAGACACACTTAACTACTAAAAGTTTGGGGAGCTTCTGTTCATAAATTCTCTCGTAAATTATAAAAAGTCGACCTGTTTGTTTTGTGAATTTGTCTACGGAAACCCGGCGACGGGTTGCTTTTTCACTCGCCTTCAAATGCCACTGAACAGACGTTTGAAATCACTATCTACGATACTACTTCTGTCGAAATGTGAGAATTAAAGAGAATGGCCTGTCAAGTGTTTTGATGTGATTTGATTTATTTCACCTGCCACATTTACTGGCTAGCCGAACTATATATCCAAACGCAAGATATGTGTAGCTTTTATTAGATTCGACACGGCAGAAATGCGACGTTTGAATCGGTGTCGCATTTCTGTCGGATAATGCGACAGGACTAGTCGAACGTGCGACAGAAATTCGACAGCCGATTCAGACGTTGAACTTCTGCCGAATTTAATTCGTTTAATTGAATTCGACACGGCAGAAATGCGACGTATGAACCGGGCCTTAAAACTCCAATCGTGTCGAAATAGTGGGTTACGTCATTTTCTCGCGAGACATCAGTTTCTAAAAATAGCCTACACGCGAAAGACATAGCACGCGCCCCAATACCAGATGTAGACTTCTAGTTATGGACTTCTGGTATTGTTAATTATTTCTGTAAACAGCAGCACAGACAAAGGAATTTTGTTTAGTTTACACCGATACAGAAAATACTTGCGTTGCAGAATGACATAATTTGTCAAGGTGTCTTGGACTTGTAGGTCTTGGCTAACAAAAAAAGATATCATTTATATGGAGAGGTCTGCTCCACTTCAGTTTCTAAAAGTAGAGCATATTTCATTCCAGTACGTAGGATTTAACTTTCGGGCAAATGAAAAGAAAATGTTTTAAGGTTTCTACAACATTAACATTATGGGGATCCAGTTTCTTTAAATTTAAAGTGACCCGCGAGTATTTATTGGACTGACAGGTCCCTTTTTGAAACGCGCTTTAAAAAGGAAAACGTTAAGTGACTTCCTAGAATTTTTAAAACCTGACAAGAGAATCGTGAAATAATGTAAAAATAACATCACTAGGTTGGCCAATTTCCCACTGGGTCGGCTTATTTTCGGCTCGGTTTTTATTAGGTTTATTCGTTAAAAAAATGGCCAGTTGTCGAAAATGAAGGGGTTTTCTATTGTTTTTCCAATATCCCCTTCCCCCAATGTGGCTGCTTTATAGTGGCTTAACTGAAGGAGCTGTCTTAGTCCAGGGAGGAAAGAAGAGTATCGCAAGTATGGTGTAAAACTGTAAACTAAGTTAGCAAACTTACTGCGAGATCGAGAGTCAATGTTGGATCTCTTACCCGCCTGAGACTTGCACAGGTCAGAAAACGGCCATCAAACTCATGGTAACCAAGCAATGACTGATGTCTTGATATCTGTTCCCTCTACCCCTTCTTTGCTTATGATCTTGATACACTACGGTTTCTTGTGCCTCATGATCGCTTTCTGAAGGCTCACCATAAAACCCCGTTCGTCTCTACAACTGATGCAAGAACAAGAATGTTTCAGTTTAAAATATTGATTAAGATGAAGCAATTCCCATCATCGTTATGTTCTTTCCGTTGTATCCAGAGGGAATCCCCTGAGCATATTTTATACGAGTGTGCAAAAGTAAAAGTTTTTGAATGACTTCGCGAAATGGATTAAAGTACCGGATTATCGCTGTTTAAGCTGAGTAAACGACAAGTAATGTTGGGTACTTTTGAAAAAACACGATTTAAGTTAGTCAATCACTAAATTTATTAGTATTGAAGAGAAAGCAAGAGCTCTAAAATGTATTTTAAGTCTAACAGTAATTCCAGTGGGATATTTATTTTATTAAATAGTTTAACGCTAAAATGTTATTAAATATCATTGTAAAAAACTTTTAACAAAGCAGACGACCTTTCGGCGCTACTCTACGCCATTATCAAGTCAAAAGTTATAAAAGTACAACAAGAATATATAAAACGTGAAACAAAAATATTTGTGTGTCCTATGGGTATAAAGTAAGAAACAATAGAAATAAAAAAAAGAAAGAATGAAAGAAATTCTATAAAAAGTACCAAACTGTCAAGTGAATAGTTTAGCGCGAATGGAGTCACTTTGGGTGTTGAGAGAAGGTTTGATGTCTTTAATGAAGAGCATCTCGTATATTAGGCAGTCCAACTTGCTTCTGCATTTCTTTAAGACTTTGAAGAGGTAGCTGATCTTTGTTCTTTTGTTTTCATGGTGCGCGTCAAGGTGTCGTCCGATGGCAGAATAACGATGTTCACTAATGCGTTGATGCAAGTGTCGAGTAGTCAGGCCGTAGCCAGGGGTGCGACGGGTGCGTCCGCACCCCCCCCCCCCCCCCCCACGAGCCTTGGAAGTCCGCTCCTTGTAAATTTATAAATAAATAAATAAATAAATAAATAAAGGGGAATGGTATTTCTTTACTTCGTCTATTTACATTTAATGGATCCACCATTTAAAGATTCGTGTGGCATATTTTCGACCAAATTGTGTGATTCTAGGTTGATTTTAACGATACATTCTAACTAATGCCGTTCATAGTCAGCAAACCGACTATGGCTGAATTATGTAATTACCACTTGACAACGAAATAAAGATATCTATCTTTTTCCAGTCTTCCTTTAAAAGAACTGCCGTCATTGTTAGTTAAATAAATTGTAAATTATGTTTACAAGGTTCTGTTTCTAAAACTACCTTTTGAATTTAAAAATGTACCAGAATTATTGTCCTTGCTACCTCCATCTTTATATGGCTTGTTTCCTAACACTGTATTCAAAACGCACGAAATGCGGCCTCAGATAACCCATTTTTTCAAAATTTTCGACATTTCGCGCCGGAGCCGCTAATACGCACCCCCTCCCCCCCCCCCCCCCCCCAGCAAAAATCCTGGCTACGGGCCTGGTAGTAAGCCCGACATAGTTTGCATCGCATAAATCACATTGGAATGAATATACAACGCATTGCGTGTTGACAAACGGGGGTTTGTTTTCCTTTACACTCAAAGTTTGCGATAGTTTTCTGCTGGTAAAGACGGGTTTCACGTTGATATTAATCATCGATCCCAGGGAGTGGATTTCTCTGCGGACGCGATTTGCCGATCGTTGATCTTTAATGGTAATTTAATGTAAACAGATGGCTCTGATGGAGTCACGGCGTGCAGCTCTTTGTCATTTCCTTTCTTAACTCTTTCAATTGTGGAATTGACCAATGTGTTCGGGTAACGCAGTTTTGAAAAGATGGTGCGCAACTTGTCGCATTCTTTTGAGAAGGCTTCCTGAGAAGAAGATAAACGGTATGCGCGATCAACCATCGTATGAAGTAGGACGTTTTTGTACCTGTTATCAACGTGGCTGTCGAAATGTAACAAAAGTCCTGTGCCGGTTGGTTTTCTATAGACTTCTGTTGTTAGTTTGTTACCGCATCTTGTGATTTAGGTGCCGAGGAATGGAATAGAGCCCTCATGTTCAAATTCCATGGTGAAAGACAGGCTTGGGTGGACACTGTTGAGTACTCGAAGGAAATTTGCTGCTGATTCTGTGTTGGGCATTTTGACCAGAGTGTCATCGACATATCTTCGATAGAAGGACGGGATCATGTTCTTTTGTTCTAATTGGTTCCCTATATGGCACATGAAAACATTGGCCAGTAGTGGACCAAGTGGCGAGCCCATGGCTACACCATCTGTTTGCTCGTACAGTTCACCGTTGAATTGAAACAGTTGGTTCGAAGTAGCGATTTCCAATAACTCTGTCAGTTGTTGCTTTTGGAGTTGCATGCTGTGCGTCTCATTAAATCAGTCGTTGTGGAAAGCTTGACAACAGACATGTATTCCCCCTTAGCCCACCCCCCTCCCTTCTGTCTTATGTTGCTTTGACACAAATTTGCTTGATAGTACGCTGGATCAATTTTCCTACTACTCTGCACTCGAAAGTGCATGAGGTTAAAGAATACAATAAACGTTTACCAGTAGAGATGGTGCCGGCCCTATACCCACCTAGGGTTATGGTTTAAATGAAATGATGAGTAGAGATGGTGGAATATCGAGACCCCGGGCAAGCAAAACTGATATGAACGCTAGGCAAATAAATCTAAAAGCAAACTTACAAGCTTCGACATTAGAGAGGTTAAGCATGACGTTTACGGCAAACGGCAAACGGCAAAAATTAAACTTTTGGTGTCTGATTTTAGCCGTTTGTACAATTTAGGGAAATTGTTTGCATTTACTGTGATTAAGGGATTTTTTTCCTATTCTTCTACTGGCTTTATTTAAGTGCTAAAGAAAAAGTGAGCAAAATCAGAATTATTTTTGCCGTTTGCCGTTTGCCGTAAACGTCATTCTTAACCTCTCTAATAATTATCGCCGTTCGATAAACAAGCCACTAGTTTATGATACGTCTGATCGCTCCCAGCAAAAATATCCCGGTGGATCTTGAAATAATCCTTCTTTCTGACATCCAAAATGATTCCCTGACTTTTTCCGGCTTTCTGATGTGCATACTTTTGAAACAAGACACAATTTATATTTACGATACCTCTGATCGGCCCAAACAAAAATGTTGAGATATCTTTCTTTCTGACATCCAATGACTTCCGACCTTTTTCGAAAATAAAATATGGCCGATACAATAAGCGCCGTGTAAGAAAACACGAAAGTGACTCTGAATACCGTCTTCCGATCGGCACAATAATACAAAGGATTTTTTTGCTCAATTAGGAGCCAGCATTCACAGAGCCGTTTGGAAATGGTTTGGAAAGACTTGTTTCCCAGAGGCTCTTACCACCTTTCTTGAGAACTTTCGCCGCTACGATTTCTGCCCGGTTTACTTCGTTTCGCCTCGACTAACTGCCCCTGGGTCAGAGGATGAATTTAACTTTAACATTCTACATGTTCTAAACAAGTCACGAACCCAAATGTCTGTAAGAAGCCTCTCCAACGCTTGGTGAATCAGAGTGCCTAACCGATTGTCGACCATGCAAACCGTTAAAAAGTATACGCTAATTCTGTAAACATTGTAAAACGCTCTAAAACCTACCCCAAGCTCCACAGTTGCGTTTCCAAAAATTTTTTGAAAATTATACAGCCTTTTTGTTTGAAACTCCGTCTACGTAAATTTCAAGGTTCTGCAACATTTTTGTATTGATTTTTGCTGCTGCGCCGTGCTGTGAATTGGAGGCATTTTAAGTTACCGTAATGATTCGATTTAGCGCCCGGGGCGCTTTTTGTCTCGTGTTACCATGGTAACACGAGAAGTTGGTGTGGGGAGCTTTTGCAGTACTTCGTGTAAGATCTCACGTGTGGTCACGAAGTGACAAGTGAACAAGGTTAAGACATTGGATATATATTTATGGTAAATTTGTAGTACATTATATGTGTTTTTGCTCGAAGAAAAGTTATTGTAAATGTGGGTACACTATGTTGGGTGTTACACGGTGGTATCAGGGAGGTTTTACTTTGTAATACCGACAAAAGTGTGAAGAATGTGATTAACAGATTTTATCGAGGAGAATTAAAAACAGATGTAGTTTTATTGTGTACTGTTTGACTGTGGGGGAGATGTTCGATCAGGGTAATATCTCGTGCAATTTCTTACATAAGGTTTGTGATCGAGTTTAAAGGATTAAGAAACAGTTTACTAGAAATTTTCACTGGACAGAGTGAATTGTCATCAATTTATGAGTTTATTTTTGGGCATAGTTTGAGGTAGGTTATTTTTGTTATACTAGATTTAGTAAAGAGAAATTTTTAGATTGAGGGTCGCTGGAAACGGTTTAAATTTAGTGTTTTATCTTGCATCGCATACCGTTTATCGGTTGTGGGATGAACTTTCTTTAGTTTAATTTGGTGGTTTGCGTGCTGTTTAGTTGTTTGTCGTTTATCTGTTATGGTATTAACTTTCTTAATCACAACTATAACAAAATTCTCGAATCTGATTGGTTCTTAACACGCCCAATTTTTTTACCAAATTGGAGCGCGCGCGGCTAAAGTGTCCAATAACAAGGTGTCCAATAACAAAGTTCGCGTGCTGCACATGCGCGCGCTCTTTATTTGGTTTCTTGTTGTGACTAAATACTCCTTGATATTCCTAAAACGTTCAGCTTCAAGAATGGCTTTTTTGCCTTAGTGGAGATAAGTCCTTAGTAGGCTTCGCTTTATCTAAATTTTTTCTCGAATTTTGTTATACTTATGATTAATTGGTAACAGGACTTTGTGTCGTCCAATTCAGTCTGTAATCATACTCGTGATTAAACAAATCGGACTCCCGCTACGCGGTCGTCCGATTTTGTTAATCACTCGCATGATTACAGACCGAATTGGACTCCACTCAGTTCTATTACCATTACTAATCACAACTATAACAAAATTCTCGAATCTGATTGGTTCTTAGCACGCCCTATTTTTTACCAAATTGGAGCGCGCGCGGCTAAAGTGTCCAATAACAAAGTGTCCAATAACAAGGTGTCCAATAACAAGGTGTCCAATAACAAAGTTCGCGTGCTGCGCATGCGCGCGCTCTTTATTTGGTTCTTTGTTGTGACTAAATACTCCTTGATATTCCTAAAACCTTCAGCTTCAAGAATGGCTTTTTTGCCTTAGTGATGATAAGTCCTTACTAGGCTTCGCTTTATCCATTTTTTTCTCGAGTTTTGTTATACTTATGATTAATTGATAATAGAACTGAGTGTCGTCCAATTCTGTCTGTAATCATACTCGCGATTAAACAAATCGGACTCCCGCTACGCGGTCGTCCGATTTTGTTAATCACTCGTATGATTACAGACCGAATTGGACTCCACTCAGTCCTATTACCATGACTTACTTTAATTTGGCGCTTTGTAAAACGTTATACTATTATATGTGTTGCGTGCTCTTTAGTTGTGTATGGTTTATCGTTCATTGGTTGTGGTATAAACTTTCTTGTGAAATATGATATTTTAGTATGCGCTGAGTGCTGTTTATTGACAGCTGCGTTACATTGTTAAGCTTTGTTGCGTTTTTTTCGAAGCGGGTTGTAGTTGTTTAATTGTATGTGTAATTTTGCAAAAATAAAAGAAAAAGCGATGAATAGGATCGTCATCTGTCAGATTTGTCAGAATTGTCAGGAATGCTGTTGCTGTAAGAAATGTTTTGATTCTGAAATAGATGAGGTTAAAGAAAAAAAATACACCAGGTTAGTTAGAAACGACTAATATTATGTATATTATGTTTATATTTTTTGACCCCCGAAGATTGACCTGAGTCAAGAGGTACTAGATGTTGGTTCATGTATCTTGTTGTGAATTTCACGCTACAATATAACACAACTTTTATAGAGCGGCAACAACAGTCCTTTTAGTGGATGAATGAAGTTCTAAAGAGGACTACATGTAACGTATTTAGGATGAAGAGTCTATTTTTTGTTAAAATTACTTAAATTAGCTTAACGCTTTGCAATTTTGGACATCTTTGAACTGCAGCCAGCAACTATCAAGTAAAATACAGACAAGCTTTACATTTTTAAAATAACATTCTAACCTTTAAATTGTATGAGATAATCAATGAAAATTAATTGTAACCCAACAAGAAAACGCGTAGAAGAAGAACAAAATACACCAGGTTAGTTAGAAACGCATAATACAATGTATGACCGAAAGAGAGAAATTATATTTGATGAGTCCTCTTAGCTTTGAAAAGCAGAAACGTCTCTCAACAAGATGTCAGTAGATGGACCTGTAGATAGTCTGAAGTGTCAGCCGTCTTCTCTTCCTTACCCCTCAGAGGACGGGCGGGAAGGAAGAGAAGACGGCTGACATTTCAGACTAGACCTGTAGAGTTTTCGTTGACGTTGTTATGCATGTCACGCTACACGCTCAGCACACTCAGTGGATGAATGAATCTCTAAAATCTCTTTGGAGTGTCTTGTCTTGTAGCCTCTTGACGTATAGATTTAATAAGTGCATTTATAGGATGTATCAGAATAACAGCTTTATTTTGCCTATTTAAAGAATAGCGTGCTTTGATATCTACCATGTTATCTTCAGTGGAACCATTGAATGTGATGGATTTTGGGAAAGTAGTTGAAAATGAATTATCATTTCTGTTTACAACGCGTACAATAATGGTGCAGGTTTTAACAGGATATTTACTGTTCAGCTCTATTTATAGTGATTACAGTGGTGGGATATAGCAGATATGCTTTTCACGATCTTCGTAAAAATCAAACAATGTTCTAGTGTCACGAAAATCTGGAAAAAAGAGTAACACGAGACGGCTTTAAGCGCCTTTGATTTACTTTTGGCACCTCAAAGGAGGGCGTTTATTCGAGACAGGGCGCTTATTTAATTTTTTGAGAAACAACCAAATGCTCAAAACAAAACTTAAATAAATAGGAAGGACTGGGGAGAGAGCTACCTCATGAACGGACGTGTGTAAATGGCGACTCCGTGCCCTTTTTCCCTAAAATATGTGAAATGCAACGCAACCCATGTTGTCTAGAAAGAAGAAACGAGACGAACGTAGTTCCTGTGACTCCTGTGATTCCTGTAGCTCGCCTGAACACAAACAAGCACGTTCCGAGGCTTCCGATATGACTTCTGAACTTTCACCTTCTTCCTCGCCAAACGATGCAACGGATGCACACGAACCAAGCCTGAAGGACATCCATATGTTGCTAATTGAGGTACAAGGAACTGTAAAAGCGCTCTTAAGAACCAGCAACAAACTGACGGAGGACGTCGCAAGGAACAGAAAAGAAATTATGAATATCAGAGAAGAGCTGACAAACCAAAACAAGTACGTGGCGTCGCTAGAAAAAGAACTGAAGGAAGCAAACAAAATTGTGAAGGAACACTCAGAAGATATAATTGACCTTCAAGTAAACCTTGACAATTTTGAGCAATATTCCAGGAAGAATTCGTTGGAATTCTGCGGCATCCCCGACAATATTCTTATCATGTCGACCGACCGAGCAGTTTGTAAGATCGCACAAGCGGCGGGTGTTGAGATCGAAGAAGACGACATAGAAATTTCTCATCGAATCAGGCAGAAACGTGGAAGCAAGCCAACATTGGCCAAGTTCATAAGCCATAAAACCAAGTCAAAGATTTACAAAGCTCGCATTCGGCTAAGAAGCGTGTCTATTTCCAGCGTCTTTCCCGACTGCTTCACGCTTACCACAGATGATGAGCCACAACCAAAGATCTTTATTAATGAAAACCTCACTCCCTACCGAAGAGAAATGATGAGAATTGCGGGCGAAAAGAGAAGTGGCGGTAAGATTATAAGTTTCTGGTCACTAGATGGAAAAATATTCATAAAGACCTCTCCTACGGGAAACCCAAGACAAATGCACTCCGTAGAAGAAATTAAAGAACTCTAAGAAGTTTAAATAACCTTTTCCGTTTTTTCTATACCCGTAAAGGGGGAAAAAGGGCACACAGCTCACAGCCCAAAGTTCATGTAACGTGTAATTTTGCCCCCGGATGACGACGATTCTGTCTGTGTTTGTTATTTGGTATCTTTTCATTTTATGCTTATATTTTCATTTAAGCGTAGTGCACGACATAAAACCAGCTTTCGTTCGTTATACTAGAGTATCAGTGATATAGTTAATTGTAAAATACTATCTCTAAATGTCAGAGGCCTAAGAAATCAGCGAAAAAGATGAAGTATCTTTTCATTTCTGAAAGATCAAAAATGCGCGTTTTATTTACTCCAAGAAACTTTCTCAAGACCTCAAGATGAATTAATTTGGAAAACAGAATGGCACGGAGAAATTATCTTTTCCCATGGCACTAACCATCAGAAAGGTGTTTGCATTTTGTTGAACCCTTTGTTTGATGCTAAAATAGAAAATTCCTACGAGGACCCAGATGGTAGGATTGTACTAATTAACCCCTGCTTTAAAGCATCCAAGCTCTCAATATGTAACATCTACGCGCCAAATAATTGCACTTTACAAAAAAGTTTCATTGAAACGTTGGAGGAGATGTTGATTTCAAAAGCAGCAATATCAGATCTGATTGTAGGTGGTGACTGGAACGTCACCCTCCAGGTAATAGATAAGAAAGGTGGCATTCAATGGAGACCAACTGCATATCGAGATTCGATTATCTCAATGATGAAAGAAATGGATCTTGTTGACATCTTCAGAATTAAATACCCCAGTAAAAGTAGACTTCTTTCTTATAGCCACACCGCTAATTTCTAGAGTGAAAACAGCTGACATCAAATCTACAATTGCTCCAGATCATAAAGCCATTCGGCTTGACTTGAAACCGATAGAAAATAGTAAACGAGGCCCCGGCCTGTGGAAGTTCAATAACTCGCTCACGAACGATGAAGCCTTTGTGAAACTTCTCAAAGAACGCTATCCGGCCATCCGTGAAAAATACAATGAAATTAACTATCCGAAGCTCAAATGGGAATTGATAAAAATGGAAATTAGACGCTTAATTATACCCCACTCCAAAAACAAAGCCAGGAGAACCAGAGAACTTGAAACCCGGCTACAATCACTCCAAGACGAATTAGATGCAAAACTAAATTCCGCGGATTTTTCAAGCCATAACAATGCCGAACTACAAGAATACGAATACCTACAGAAAGAAATCCGCCATATGTACGAGAAGAAGGCAGAGGGGGCGATTTTACGCTCAAAAATCAGATGGATAGAAAAAGGCGAGAAGCCAACAAAGTACTTTTTTAATATGGAACGAAGAAACTATAACAAGAAAATTATAACCGAGCTTACTACCTCAGAAAACGAAACAATAGTGAATGACAAGGATATCCTAGAAGAAATACAACGATTCTTTAAAAAATTATATACTACAGACGCTGGAGATAATGCTAGCGAGCTCTTTCTAGCTTTTACTGAGCATTTGTGTAAATTTACCTACAGTACCAGATGATAAACGGGACGAACTTAAAGGAGAGTTAACACTCGAAGAATGTAAAAAAGCCCTAAAATCTCTAAGAAATGGAAAATCACCTGGCGATGGCGCCTTTACCGTTGAATTTTATAAACGTTTCTTTGACTTAATAGGACAAGACTTTCTTGACAGCGTCAATGCAGCATATGCAGATAACGAACTATCTATCTGTCAGCGTAGAGGGGTGATCACACTTATCCCTAAAGAAGACGCAGACCTGAAAGAATTCGGAAATTGGCGGCCGATTACACTCCTCAACGTGGATTACAAGATCGCATCAAAAGCAATTGCTTCAAGAATAGAGTCAGTACTTCCACTTATAATTAACCAAGATCAAACCGGCTTTCTGAAAGAGAGATTTATCGGACAAAATATTAGGCTGATAGCTGACATCTTCGAACAGACGAAACTAAAAAAGATCCCCGGGATTCTACTGTTACTAGATTTCAAAAAAGCATTCGATAGCATTGAGTGGTCATTTATCCGGAAAACACTGGATTTATTTAATTTTGGTAACGACATCAAACAGTGGATAACAACCTTTTATACTAACACAGAAAGTGCAGCATTACACAATGGATATATGACTAACTACTTTAAACTTTCTAGAGGAGTTAGGCTCAGGGACCGCGGAGGGGGAGGGGCTGGTAGGGCTATAGCCCTACCACTTTTTTGCTTGGGTTGATTTTTTAGAGCTCCAGATCAGTGGCATGGATATTTTATGAATTTTACCACATGAAAGCAAAAAAACGCGTCTACTCTTGCATATGCACGAACTCAAAGGCTCGGCAAGTCTCCGCGGTGGCAGTTATTTTCGCAGGCGTTCCCACACTACCTAGCGTACTGCCAAAGATCACTTTAGAGGGGTGTTTTATGAGGCCCGTGATCTTATCGTCAGTGTTATCAACAGGCGCTTTAACCAGGAAATCTTCAGCTCCTGCGCCCTCATAGAGACTCTTGGTTAAAGCTGCTAATGGTAACGACTATGAGTCAGAGTTCAAGTTTCTTAAGAACGGCTGACTGTTAGGACCGAGAACTCTCCGTCACCGACCTATTTGGCCAATCGCTCATATTTTGCTCAAAGATACCCTTTGGTGATATATATTTAAAAATCGTATTTAAAAGTTCCAGCGATTTTTTATTTTTCAGAAATTCACGAAAAATTGAAAACGCGGTCAAAGTGCGGTTTTCCTTCCGATCAAATGCCCGAAATATGGTGCACGGACGAAGCTACGGCAAACTCGTGAAATAGCTTCAATTACCGCCAAACTTTACACAAAGATGGAAAAACGACTAACAAGCATCCCTAACTTGTAAAAAATCCGAAATTTGTTGAAATTGTGATTTTGCGAGCCATTTTATCAACCTCCTTGACAAGCGATTAAAATGGCGGCAAAATATAGGTCATGTTCAACAGCATAAAAATACCCCTGGTACCTAATTTTTCGATAATTTTACTTTACAGCCCTGAAATATCATTATTAAACATTCACCATGCCAAGTTTCAGGGTCGAACTCGAAACGCTTCCCGCTGAGAAAATAAAAAATATCTGCGATACGATCAGCTCAAATGACAGACGATTTATTGGCGAATTTGAGGCTACTCACCTTCAACTTGCCGATAAAATTCGAAAATTAATTTTATTTCCGTCGATTTATGTTTTAGACCTCAAGAAATATCCACTGGTATGTCAAAAAACACATTCAGAAGTTTTAGAAGCCATTAAAAGTCAAATTTGGGCTGAATGATCTTATCGTCGCATTTTATACCCCTAATGTAAACAAACGCTTTGACATGTCAAACGTGAGAGATTATTTCCAAAAACCTTTTTAAACATTTCACAACAACATTAAAGTCATTTTAAGATCGTTAGAAAAATAGCGGTATGGTGTTCTAGATTAGCAATTCAAAGGACTGTTTTATCCAGCTGAAAGTAATTGAGATTTCAGTACGCCGTCGCCATCTTCATGCATTATCGTTGCTCGAGAGGTCAAGATGTCGAGAGGTTAATTTGGTGATGTAAACTGTCATATACTGGAAGAAAGCAACATCGAACTTTGTTGATAACAAGTGTAAGTGTTTATACAGTGTAATAGCAAGTTCAAAACAAATTTCGCCTAAATAATTTGCGAACAAGAAGCGAAACTGTCCGACCCCAAGCACAAAATGCATTTGCAAAATAGTCTCAAGAATACTCAAGAAATAGTCTTAAGAAACATACCATAACTGGGCGCACATCCATCTCAGTGCCACATCATTATTGTTTACACCATCTCAAGCTTTCTGTTATTGGAATTTAGGGCCATTTAGTCGATTTTCCATACATTTTGCTATCGGTATCAGCGTTGCGGATTGACATTCGAAACTCGAATGAAATGTCACGCAACCAGATGACCAGTCATGTCACGTGGACAATTCCCTCGCGAAACTTTTTTTTAATATATTTCGCAAGCCTTGAAGTAATGAAATATAATAGAGAGCTTTCTCATTAGTTGTATTCCTAAGCGATTGTTTCCCGTTCCTGAATGACGTTTTGTATATAGCCTTCATCGCAGACAGTCTAAACAGCCGGTATAGACTATATTCCTTGAGGGACTCCCATATGAAAAGGGTGGGGATGTTCGTCGTCTCGCTTCGGGGGTGTAAATTTCGAATTTTTGGTCTTACTTAGGGTTTTCCTGGTAAAACGCCAATATTTTAGCAGGTCTCGTTTAGGGTTGCACACGAAAAAATATGTAAATCCTATTTTTAATACTTTGGTATCTTTTGGGGATCAAAAACGCTTAAGCCACGCTCAGATTAGTCTCCTTTAGGTGTTTCCCGCTCTCTTCATGTGGAAGCCTCCGTGGGACTATACCAAGCTGGTTTTGTGTCAAATCCGGCTGCACGGCAGGCTATAGCTATAGTGCACTATTTAAAAGGAATTGCCTTTTACTGACCTCCATCTTTTGATTATCCTCGTCGTAATCTATTTGCATGTGTAGGTGATTTGTACTAAATTATAAGAAATTATTTTCAGGGGTTTTGTTAGTGGAAGAAATGCATCATGACAGCTATGCCAAAAGAAGTATGGGCTCTCAGAGCAGCCACGACGTCTTATGTGATAACCAAAAATGGTCAATTTCGCATTGGATAAACGGCGCAGCGAAGAGGCGGGGGCGGGGGGAGGGGTTGCTACCTTCATATGTCCCGCTAGATGTGTTCCAATTTTTCACCTTCTAGGTATGTGATGGGGTTCCAATTTTGGCCTTTTACTCTAATTTGGGGTTAATGAATGGAGGAAAATTATGCCGTCATATTTATATTCTGTTGCGCATCAACATCAAATTGTTTCGAAATGTGCGTAAATTAAATACATAGCGATATTTTAGCATTGTGGAGAGATGAGGTAGCAAATTTGAGCTTTTTGAGGTCTGAGACGGGGTATATGTAAAGCTAGTCAGCGAATTTAGTTATACAATGCCCGTACTTGTTGACACAGCCTTTGTATGGAACGATTATTTCGATCCCATGTCAGCGTTCTTGGAATTGTTTTAGCCCGTTTTACTACAGACGTATCTAGCAGGTGATCAAAATGCCGTAAAATTCCGGTTACAAGCCTCCCCTCGCTATAGGCCCATGTACCTGGAAACAGAAAAAATACATCCGGTTATAAGCCCCTCCCCCCCCTCCCCCCTAAAGTAAGCCCCCCTCTCCTGGGTGCCAGTAATGAACAGGGATAAATGTTGCTTTATTATGACTTTCTAACTTAAAAGCGTATTTCGATCAACACTGCCGTGGTTCGTTTCGAAACGTTTTTTTTATTCCGCTTGTAGCCCCCCCCCCCTCCCGGATATAATCCCCTCCGGTTATAAGCCCACTCAAAACTCCTTACGAAGTTGTGTAAGCCCAGTAGCTTTCATATTACATTAAAGAAGCGAAACTGTCCGACCCAAATTATGAAGTGTCTGATATTTTAATGAGTTAGGTCTTAATGCGAACATTTTGTTTCTTTGTAACACCATTGATCCTGCTGTATGTCGATCAGTCTGTTTCATATGAGAGTCCTTTCCCCCTCTCCACTCCCTGATCTGGGCGAGGGAAGAAGGAGACCCGAGATTCAGTTGAACACCATCAGCGCCTCGGGACCATTACATTTCCCGCGCTGCGCTGGTGTCTAAAAACCCATACTTGTTCTTTTACGCAGACACTCTTTTCAAAACGCGTGACAAGCGGAAGGAACGTCTGCACAGGAGGCTGAACCCTATACCCTATCTCAGGCCAAGTTAAATTGTAAACCCAATCTCAGACCGGAAGTGACGAGGGTGTCTTGTTTTTTTTTTTACCACAATATTACAATATGGCTATTTATGTACACACATTTCAATCTGATTTTGATGTGCAACAAAAATATAATTTTGACATTCAACGACGCCAGGTTAGACTTAAAGACCAACATTGGAACCCCATAACATAGGGGCTGCTCGTAGTCTAACGGGATCCCCGTTCGACGGGACATATGAAGGTAGCACCGCCCTTCGCTACCGCGTTAAGCCAATGCGTGATCAATCCGTGATCAATTTTTGCTTTAATATCACATAAAATGTCTTGACTGCTCTGATAGCCCATCCATCTTTTGGTTTAACTGCCATGATATCTTTCTCCCACTAACAAAATCCCTAAAAATAATTTCTTACAATTTAGCAGAAATCATCTTCGCAAAGGCATAGTTTTGCTTCTGGAAAGGTATTTACTCAAAGACAAGGCTTGTTTTGAATAGCGCACTGTAGCCACGGAAAAAGCCACTTAAACAAGAAACATGCAGTTGCTGAGGACAAAGAATGATCTAAAAGCCCTCTACATTATTTCATGTCTTCAAGACTTGCGAATTTCGCAGCGTGTTCGTGACATGACTGGTCATCTGGTTGCGTGACATTTCATTCGAGTTTCGAATGTCAATCCGCAACGCTGATACCGATAGCAAAATGTACGGAAAATCGACTAAATGGCCCTAAATCCCAGTAACAGAAAGCTTGAGATGGTGTAAACAATAATGATGTGGCACTGAGATGGATGTGCGCCCAGTTATGGTATGTTTCTTAAGACTATTTCTTGAGTATTCTTGAGACTATTTTGCAAATGCATTTTGTGCTTGGGGTCGGACAGTTTCGCTTCTTGTTCGCAAATTATTTAGGCGAAATTTGTTTTGAACTTGCTATTACACTGTATAAACACTTACACTTGTTATCAACAAAGTTCGATGTTGCTTTCTTCCAGTATATGACAGTTTACATCACCAAATTAACCTCTCGACATCTTGACCTCTCGAGCAACGATAATGCATGAAGATGGTAACGGCGTACTGAAATCTCAATTACTTTCAGCTGGATAAAACAGTCCTTTGAATTGCTAATCTAGAACACCATACCGCTATTTTTCTAACGATCTTAAAATGACTCTAATGTTGTTGTGAAATGTTTGAAAAGGTTTTTGGAAATAATCTCTCACGTTTGACATGTCAAAGCGTTTGTTTACATTAGGGGTATAAAATGCGACGATAAGATCATTCAGCCCAAATTTGACTTTTAATGGCTTCTAAAACTTCTGAATGTGTTTTTTGACATACCAGTGGATATTTCTTGAGGTCTAAAACATAAATCGACGGAAATAAAATTAATTTTCGAATTTTATCGGCAAGTTGAAGGTGAGTAGCCTCAAATTCGCCAATAAATCGTCTGTCATTTGAGCTGATCGTATCGCAGATATTTTTTATTTTCTCAGCGGGAAGCGTTTCGAGTTCGACCCTGAAACTTGGCATGGTGAATGTTTAATAATGATATTTCAGGGCTGTAAAGTAAAATTATCGAAAAATTAGGTACCAGGGGTATTTTTATGCTGTTGAACATGACCTATATTTTGCCGCCATTTTAATCGCTTGTCAAGGAGGTTGATAAAATGGCTCGCAAAATCACAATTTCAACAAATTTCGGATTTTTTACAAGTTAGGGATGCTTGTTAGTCGTTTTTCCATCTTTGTGTAAAGTTTGGCGGTAATTGAAGCTATTTCACGAGTTTGCCGTAGCTTCGTCCGTGCACCATATTTCGGGCATTTGATCGGAAGGAAAACCGCACTTTGACCGCGTTTTCAATTTTTCGTGAATTTCTGAAAAATAAAAAATCGCTGGAACTTTTAAATACGATTTTTAAATATATATCACCAAAGGGTATCTTTGAGCAAAATATGAGCGATTGGCCAAATAGGTCGGTGACGGAGAGTTCTCGGTCCTAACAGTCAGCCGTTCTTAAGGTGGCTGGCTACCGTTTCCAACTCTTTCCAAGACTTAGATTTCGATCTGTCATTATAACCAATCTTTATCAGTTAATGCTACAATCATGGTATCAAACAAATGCCCAATGATTGATGAACACGTTGTTGTCTTTTTCATTACATAATATGTTACCATAGCAACACTACAACCTGTTAAAAACACCCTTAATTTCAGCTTTAAGTGCTTCTAACTCCGAGCTCGGTGACCCCAATTTTTTATTATGAAATTTTGATCAGCAAGACAAGATGCAACTTTTGGCAAAGTTTTAAAAAAATCTGCACATGGGGTTCAGAGCTATCTTAAATTTTCGTAAATTTAAGGTGGCTCTGAACGCCATGTGCAGATTTTTTTAAAACTTTGCAGAAAGTTGCATCTTGTACTGTTGATTACATTTCGATAATAAAAAATGGGGGTCACCGGACTTGTTTTCGAGTTATAAGCACTTAAAGCTAAAATTAAGGGTGTTTTTAACAGGTTATACTGTTGCTATGGTAACTTGCAATGTCCAAAAAATAACCATAACTTGTTTACCGGCCATTGGGCATCTGTTTGATACCATAATTGTTGGGTCAACTGAAACAGACTTTTGGCATTGATCCGTCAAAATTGAGGTGTTGAAAAATGCAGGAAACTGTTCTGAGCCACCTTAAAGCATCGTACTGCCTAGATGTTGATACAGCCAAGTGTTTTGGAAGCTATGTTGAAGATATCATGTTTCGACATCCTGTAGGCGGTGACGGTGGTTCCAGAACCAGAGGAATAGCACGTTTAGGAAGTCCAAACTATCTGCTGACTGCTTGCTGTAAATCCTGCTACCTATGCTGCTTGCGAGCGTTCTTTCTCACCTGCCCGGCCTCTGAAGACGTGGCTTAGATCCAGGATGGACGACGAACGGTTTAGCAGCCTTTGCCTTTCCAGGCTCTCGGTCATTGGGGCGAAAAGCAGGCGAGCGTGAGCAAAAGAAAATTGAGGGGAGTCTTGGGAAGGCGTCTTCCCAAGACCCCCTCAATTTTCTTTTACACGCTTCGCTCGCGCTTACCCGCTTTTCGCGCTAATGACCGAGAGCCTGGAAAAGGCTGTAGCAGCCTGGCCGTGTTGAATGGCCACAAGCAGAGAACAGAGACCAATGGGGCCTCAACAGACAGTGTCTGTATAGCTGACGACACACAAGAGTTTTGCTTGTCGCAACGAGAATCGCAAGAGAAATTTTTGCAACCTCAAAAAGTAGAGAGCGGTAGTTTTATTTAACGAATTTACTGTATTGGATGGTATATCAAGTGAGGACGGATATGTTATATTTACTGGGGCTGTATATATGATGGCGTGCAAATGCATGATAAATGGAGGAACAGTGGCCCCTAATGCTTGTTTGTCTTGGCCAAAAATTGTTTAAAATTGTTAGTCTTGGCCAGATTTTTTAGCCCTACCACTTCTAAATGGTCTCCGCGGTCCCTGTTAGGCAGGGCTGTCCTCTGTCTCCCTATATCTCTTTATACTTGGAGCAGAAATTTTAGCTGCCCGAGTAAGACAAGACGAAAAAATTGAAGGAATCGAAATATTCGGAACAGAACACAAAATAAGCCAATTCGCAGATGATACGTCAATGTTTCTAAAAAACATAGCATCAGTGCAAAGTACAATCGAAACAATCGGACAATTCGGTGATATATCTGGCCTTCGGCTAAATATAAAGAAAACTAAAGCAATTTGGCTCGGACCTTGGAGGTTTAACAGAAAAAAACCTTTGGAACTAAAATGGTCAAGTGAACCGGAAAAAGCCCTAGGGAATCTTTATTTCATACGACGATAAGAAAAACTACCAAAAAAACGTTGAAGCGAAAATCGACAAGTTAAATACAAAGCTTGACATTTGGAGGGGCCGCAAGCTCTCCCTTTTCGGTAAGTGTCTTATTGCAAAGAGTATGGGCCTTTCACAATTAGTCTACTCGGCTTCGGTGCTTGATGTAAATTCAGACGATATTTCAAACATAGACACGCTAACCGTGCAGGAGTTATTTTTTCAATTGATTGGGTGGCTTGGGGTAGAACTGGGTGTTAGTCCTGTTGGGATGGTTTATTTCATGGGTTGAGCTATTTGTACATGGTTCATGTGCACGGTCCATCGCGCCGACTAAGAGCTAGAAATTGCAAACGAATAGCCAGATGGAACAAGAACAAAGTACTCTCGGGTTTCTGAAATGGCTCCATTATTTTCATCATCAATATGAAACAGAAACCTTTCTGCAAGCAAGGGCGAGTTTCTTTCGACGAACGCGAGAAACAAACAACTCTAGTCACCAGTGCATTTCGGCCAAACCACGTGACGATTTTACTTGGACTGGTACAATATTAATTTCGCAACCAGAAGCAGAAACGTACCCCAACTTGTAAGCGTAACATCATCAATACCGATATTCCCACGGCCGTGCTAAACATAGGCACGCTAAGCGTGCAGGAGTTATTTTTTCAATTGATTGGGTGGCTTGGGGTAGAACTGGGTGTCAGTCCTGTTAGGATGGTTTATTTCATGGGTTGAGCTATTTGTGCATGGTTCATGTGCACGGTCCATCGCGCCGACTAAGAGCTACTTTTGGAAAAATAACTCAAAAACAATTTAAAAAGAAATTGTGCAAATGTTCTAAAATTAGGCTGCTTTCCCTTGTAAATATGACTATGGTGTCGAACCGTCGAACCATACTGTTGAAGACAAAAAATACGTCAGTAATTTCTTCAAACGTAAACAGAAAAAAATATCTGGTAGTCACTTTTAAGGTTACCTTGTTTAACTATCCATCCCCTTTCATTCCAAGCCGAAAGAAAACCGCTAAGTACATCAAAACATGGATTGAAAACTGTTGACAAAATTTACCGTAAACATGATCACAAAATCGCAAACACGCTCACTAAGAAAGCCAAATTGACCCAGAAATTGCAAACGAATAGCCAGATGGAACAAGAACAAAGTATTCTCGGGTTTCTGAAATGTCTCCATTATTTTCATCATCAATATAAAACAGAAACCTTTCTGCAAGTCACCAGTGCATTTCGGCCAAACCACGTGACGATTTTACTTGGACTGGTACAATATTAATTTCGCAACTAGAAGCAGAAACGTGCCCTAACTTGTAAGCGTAACATCATCAGTACCGATATTCCCACGGCCGTGCTAAAAATAGCTGTCGATGAAGTTGTGTTACACGCTTGACTGCACACTCAAAAAGCTAGTTTTCTTTTCAGCCGTTGTTTTTTGCGTGACGAGCCCAAACAACGGCTGTAAAGGAGACTACCAAAAAGCTGGCTGTCTTTTTTTTCTTTTGCCTATGAGTAAACGTAACTGCAACGCTTTGCGTTGGGAATATTAAATACACTAAAAAGGTATTGCGTCAGCCATGGAATGCGCTGACGTTGCAGCTTTCACTTTCGGTACGTGACAAACAAGAAATATGTTTACTTTGCATGTTTATTTCGCCAGAAGCGACGGTCGTTAATTTGTTTGCAATTTTGCGACTATTTGTCGGTTTAGCCAGTTAAAGTGAATCTTTTGGCTGTTTCATCGAGGCGAGTTCAGAGATCTGAAGAAAATAAATTTGGCCGACGTAAACACTTGCAAGCATAACGTCATTGGTACGGAAATAACCGCATTGCACCGCCGTACTACTAAAGATAGCCATCAATGCGAAGCTTGAAATGCGAGACTCGCACAACGACTACTATACCTTCCTACGGCCCTCACTCGCGGCATAAATGATGATTTTCTCTTGCTGTGCCATCCAACCACGTTGTCAAAACACCTAATTTAATATTTGCCAAGCAGACAAAACGTGCCCTTGTAACATCATCACGTCATGAGGTTTTCAAACGATAGTACAATAAATAACTCACTATTCCTAAGCAGGAAACGTCAAACCTTCGCCGGCCACATTCCAACCTCACTAAAATACCTATTATTTGGCAACTCTCGAACCCAAATAAACGCACATGCCTCGAGCTATTACAATCACGTTATTCTTTGGGAGAAAAACCTTGAGAGATTTGTGGTCACTCGTGTTATTACTTAGCCAAAGCTCCTACTAACGCTATACTTTTAACCGAGAGAAAACAGTTTAAACACACCGCGCGGTTGGAATCTCAAATCTTTAACACTCGCCCTTACAAACAACAGCGTCAGTTTGTTCTCATTTGGGGACCAAAACAAAACGTTCAGCAAACACACAACACTCACATTAAAAATAGAAGTCACAACATTTATTCTCAATATACATATTTATTCTACTCAAAAACATCAAACATTTTAATATAAAGTGGTCAACAAATACTATACCCATATTGTGTCGTCAACTGAACCAGTTGATTCCGTAAACCAAGAGAATCACCTTCACCACGATGAAAATTCCAAACACTTTTCGCTTTCAGAACCCACACACAATGTTCTCACCCAAAGCTACATAAAAATCAAGACTTGGAATAGAGACTTCAGACCAACACGGCCCAATAAGGTCGAATCTATAGCAAAACAAAAATGGCCGTACCTTGAACCGAAAACAAATATTCATAACAACGATCCATATATACAAGCCGCAATTTGATTGGTCCTTGATAGAATCCCAAATCTGATTGGTGTGAAATACATACATGAATGATCCACTCAACCATCCACTTAATAGCCAAACACGTCTTCATGCCGACTAAGAGTTATTTTTTTAAAAAAATAACTCAAAAATAGCTGTCGATGAAGTTGTGTGACACGCTTGACTGCACACCCAAAAAGCTAGTTTTCTTTGCAGCCGTTGTTTTTTGCGTAACGAGCCCAAACAACGGCTGCAAAGGGGACTACCAAAAAGCTGGCTTTCTTTTTTTTGCTTTTGCCTATGAGTAAACGTAACTGCAACCGCTTTGCGTTGGGAATATTAAATACACTAAAAAGGTATTGCGTCAGCCATGGAATGCGCTGACGTTGCAGCTTTCTCTTTCGGTACGTGACAAACAAGATTATGTTTACTTTGCATGTTTATTTAGCCAGAAGCGACGGTCGTTAATTTGTTTGCAATTTTGCGACTATTTCTTGTCGGTTTAGCCAGTTGAAGTGAATCTTTTGGCTGTTTCATCGAGGCGAGTTCAGATATCTGAAGAAAATAAATTTGGCCGACGTATTAAAACACTTGGAAGCATTACGTCATTGGTACGGAAGTAACCGCATTGCACCGCCGTACTACTTAAGATAGCCATCAACAATCGGATACGAAGCTTGAAATGCGAGACTCGCATTTCGGTTAAGAATGGTTCTAACAACAAAGCATTAAACAGCATATTCAGTTTTAAACGCTATTCATAGCGAGAACAGTACAATGTAGACAATGTAGCAGATGACGCTTACATATCTCTCCAAAAATCAAACAACTATTTACTGTATACTTTTAATAAACGCTACCTCACGCAATCTTGTGGCAAACGGTGATTCACGCAATCGTGTGACATAATAAAATGTACAGAATCGTAGACCGCATGCACTAAATCTGACATCCAAAATTTGGCTCCGAACCGCATATACAAAACAGGATACCCAACATGCACAGGATTACCAGAATAGTGTGCTGCCTCGCTAAGGCGAGCCAGCAACTATAGCATGGAACTTAAGAAAGTCTTAAGAACATTTTCAGCCTCAAATCGTGAAAAAAATAAGAACGCTCAGCCTCGGCCACAAAATTAGACGTTCTTATAAAAAAATGGAGTGTACCTACCGTACTGCCAAAGATCACTTTATAAGGGTGTACGGTCAACTATCGTTATAGTGGACACGCTCGGGACTGTGTCCCTATTGGTGAGAGTCCGTAACAGCGGGAGTTATTTCCAGTGAAACCTAGCTCTATAGCCGGGGATCTGAATATTGTCCGTATTTAGCGAGTTTCCGTAATAGTGGGGTGTCCGCAAGGCGAGAGTTGACAAGACCCACTCAATTCTCCTTCGTTCGCGCTTGCCCGCTTTTCGCCCCACTGACCGAGAGCCTAGAATAGGCTATAGCAGTTAGCCGTTTTTGAACAGCCACTAGCACAAAACAGAGACCAATGGGGCTTCAACAGACAGTGTCTGCAAAGCTGACGTCGCACAAAAGTTTGTTTCTCGCAACGAGAATCGCAAGAGAAATTCAAAAGCCATCTTAGGGAGTTTTATTTAAAATATTTATACTGTATTGGATGGTATACCAAGTGAGGACAGCTATGTTTTATTTATTGGGGTTGTATGTACGATGGCGTGCAAATGCATGATAAATGGCGGAACAGTGGCCCCTAATATTTGTTTGTCTTGGCCAAAATTGTTAAAAGTTGATTGCCTTGGCCACATTTTTTAGCCCTACCACTTTTAAATGGTCTCCGCGGTCCCTGTCATTACAAGTTTAATTAAATAATATGACGTAAAAATGTACATTTTAATTTTACCCCGATATAACGATATTTTCGGTGATTTTACGGCTGTATCGTTATATCGGGAGTCTCGATATAACGATACCTCGATATAACAGTATAATTTCACTGCTCCCTTGGCATATCGTTATATCGGGGTTGCACTGTATTTAGATTGCCTATGTTCCACTTTTTAGCTTTTTTTGTTGCGCACGAGTTCATCAGTAATAATCTGTTCACTGTCAAGTGTTACCCTCTTGAAATAAAGCCTTTTCTTTACTTTACTTTAGAACTCCGAGCGATAGTAAACAGAGTGAGTATCAAAATTGTACATGCCGACTTAATCGAATTGCAAGTTCGATGAACAATTATGAAAATTTTCACTTGATGGTTTATTTACACATGGCGGCGACGCCAGATGTTTATTTTGTCAAACACTTAACTTTTGCCTAGTATTCGTATTTAATTCGCTTGAGTTAATTAAGATATACAGGGGCAAAATGTTTTTTGAAAGAAACACCAATCGAAGTTACGTGACTGTTCAAGCCTGTTCGATCGGCCGCTTTGTGGTATTACACTGTCTCAAGTATTACTGTCGTGGGTCCCTCCCTTTTACAGAGGGATTCGGACGTAGAAACAGCCATACTTCCAACATACATACATAAAGAACAAGTCAAGTTTGACACTTGTCCTAAAAGTTTTCAACTATAATGAAATAATTGAAGCCCACTGTCCTTTACTAAAAACCGGCTATTAGGACGCGCAGACCTCTCAGGAGAAAGGCCTGTTTAATGATTGGTCCGTTTCTATCCGAAGACATGAAATGGGTTACGTTTTTTGGTGAATTTTCTAAAATTTCACGGTTCATTGTCGAGTTCAGTTGCTGAGGGTACGATTATTGTATTTTCATTTCTTTAACAATGAAAGTGAAATTATCTTTTCTATTTTTGTTTCCTTCGGGTATCATCTCCGTTACCGGTACTTCAACATGGTGAGAAAAGCTCGTGTGGATTAGTTTTATCGGAGGTTTTGTGGAGCAGCGTTCCTTAATTGCAACATTATGTCCTTTTTCTGTAAAATTTAAACAAAAATATTCAAGTGCTGAAAATTTGAATTTTTAAATTCCGGTGTCTCCGAGAAATTAAAATTCTATTTCTAAGTTACCTTTGGTGAGAATGCCGCCCCCCCCCCCTCCCTTCCCACTTGAACCATTGCTGCGCCGGACCTGAGAAATTAGTAGTTTGTAATAAACACCGGTGAAGATTTAATGAACGTCTAACGTTTAATTAAAAAGACACTTTATTTTTTAAGCCCCAGTATTTGTAACTTTCCAGAGTGAAGTAATGTTTTTCTTGTTTCATACTTGTAAGCGGTGATTATTTACCGAACCCGAAACGAAATACCGTAAAGCTCTATAAAACCACTCTCTCTTTTAATTCCTCTCGAGGAAACGTTTCTACCGACGACAATATGTAATACTCCACTGTCCCTCGCATCTCATGCATGGCCAAACAAATCAAATTTTATGCTTTCATGAATTTCACAGATCTCAAGTTTTTCTAGCGGGCAAACATGTAATAATTAATATGAAAATGAAGATTCGCGAAAGTTTACAAAACTAAAGATAGTGTTTGTCCTTTTGCAGCTTATGTTATTTTTCTAAGTTTTATTTTTTCCTAGGCAAATAGAAATTGCCTTGCAGCATAGTTTAAAACGTCATCTCTAAATTGACCCGAGCATTTTATGCCGATTTAAGGCAGATTTAAGTCACAAAGGGTTTACAACGCAAAACCTTTTTTTGGTGAAATTTCGTAACATTTTGCAGCAGAAATGGGACAAAGAGGAGGGAACCACTATGCAAAAGGGGCGGGAAGTGGGAGTAAAAGGTACAGAAAGCGGGAGGTTCAGGCCCCCCTGTTCCCAGCCACTTTGTACTGTTGCTTATACCTCGCGCAAAATAGTCGTAGTCTCAAAACGACCTTTGATTCAAACCATGTTGCACGAGAGCGAATAATGTACAGTCATCCTCTTCCATTTTTGCTTGATTGTCTCTAACGTTTGGAGATTTTCGTGAGATGGCTCTTTACAAATTATTTCCTAGCACATTTTTAATCTCTCTTCAATGTTTTTCAGTTTTTCTCTTTTCACTCTTTTTTTCACTTTCTCCCCCCACCACCGATAAATGAGTAAAAAGAATAGTTTATCACACCCGTGTTTATATGTATTCTTATTATATACAAAAAGACGATTGTTTCCATGCTCATTTACAGAAAGACGACCATTTATCTCTCTGGTGAACTCTGTCGCAAACAAACTTGAACGTCTCTATTACACGTTCGTGTCCAGCAACTCTTAGTTATCGTAATGAATATTTGAAGACACATGACCAAGGCTAAACGAAAAAAAATAGGCTAAAAATCATATTATTTTAACGAGACGTTACATCGGAAATACTTCTCAACGTATTCTCCCGTAGTTTACAATGAATTTTAAAACCATAGATGTACGTTTGCTGGATAGGAAACATTTAGGCACAGTTCTGATCGAGCCAACTACATATCACACACTGTTTCAAGAAATCATGTCTGACGTAACCATGTCATAAACGTGTGTTATGAACCTCTAGGACCATCTCCTGAAAAATAAAAAAATTATAATAAATGCAACTAATCGTATTGTTAGTAATAGTAACTGCACTGAGTGGAATACAATTCAGGGAGTAATCGCGCGAGGCCAATTTGAAAGTACGAGCACGATGACTCCCTGAATTGTATTGTCTAATTACTTATCGTATAAATAACAAAACTCAAGGTTAGGAAGTCTTTGTTAACCTCTTTTGGGGGCAAAAGTCAAAGGTGTATTCAATTAGTTTTAAACAGTAGGATTGACACGCAAATGGCGTAGGTGTCCAGTTACAGGTACCTGTCATTGGACACCCACGTGATCGCGCGCCAATAACGCGCGCACAGAGCCAGGTGTAGACAAAGGGGGTTCTGTGGTGCCCATGACCCTCCCCCCTCTTTTTGTGAGATATTTTTTAAGTAGACAACATAAACAAACCTTATAATTCAGGTGGCGAAAAAGAGCGAATCTCAAGAATCAACATCATTAATCTTTGCTAGTGCTGGGTAGTTACATGCGCCATTTTCACGTCTGCAGTGGACTATGTAAGGACCCTGGGTGTGACAGAGTGCGAGCCCCCCTTAAGAAAATCCTAACTACGCCCCTGAGAACCAATCAAAATCGAGAGCTTTGTTATAGGTACGATTAGTCACTGTAATGGAAGAAGAAGTCACGATCAAATATTTTCGTCCAACATTGCGTTCGTCGCACACAACATGGGGTGGCTAAACGAGTCAACAATGTGTTTGATCAAACGTTTAACGAAGTGGGCCCACCTGAAGTTTTCTGCGCATTACAGCTGAAATTTAATTAATGACGTGCATAGACGTCACACAGATTCGGTTTCTCATTGGTTACTTTTTTCCATTTGGGCTTGCTTTGTTTGCAGAGGTGGCAAAACGATCAAACATTTGTTCGTGAAGGGAAATGTTGGATGGAAATTGTTGATCTAGATCAAACCCATCTAAAAATGCAATGTTCAGAGAGGTGGCTAAACGGTCAAAAATTGCTAAAATGTTTGATCGCAACAAGCAATTACGGTTGAATCCCGATAACTCGAACCCTCAATAACTCGAACCTTTTTCGATTTCCTTCCAGGTAATTTTCTTACTAATTTTACCCTCGATAACTCGAACCTTTTTCGATTTCCCTTGAAGGTTCGAGGTATCGGGATTCAACTGTATATTGCAAGTAGCGTAATTGTATAGCCGTAATTATGTACTTTTAAGTTTGCTGCAATTAAGGTCGCCAAATTTCTTGACGGGGCGTCATCTTTTAAAGCTTTAATTAGCTGAAGTTTGAACACCGATTCCTCTAAAACTTATCAAGGATATTAAAGGATGATAAATTACATCATGATTGTCATTTTATTTAAAGAGATGACCGTCTGCTGTGATGGTACAAGCCATTTAAAGTTTAATAGCAGATAATGTAATTTTTTGTCCAAGTGTTTAGATTGAATAGCATACCGAAATTTAATGACTTTATAACCTACTGAGAAATCATAACCTCTTCTGTGTTCTGCCAAGAACGAAATTCTCGAATTCAAAGACTGCTAGAAGGTAGAAACTTGGACACAAAATTGCAGGTTTTGAGGCTTCCGAAGACCTTCTGAGTCAATGTTTACAACGACGTGTGCTTTATCCAAAGCTGCGAATCTACTTATGTCAATTCGCTACGTTCCAGCCCACGAGACACAAAGCTGAGAACAATAACGTGTAATTACTTGTACAAAGAACTTTAAAGGTCAAATGAACCAAATTTTCGACATAAAGGAACCCATTATTAAATAAACTTAGGAAGAAATTTTGCTTTCTGAACCTTAAAGCGTGAACTATAGCAAAAACTACGAAGATTTCCGAAGGCTTCACGAAAACGTTTCCAAAATGACCGCGCACTGGAATGGAAGGAATGGATCGAGCTTTGAATTTTGTGACGTTATAATTTTATTTTGACGGCTTTACGATCGAGGGGACGATCGTCATTTGAAGAGCGAATAACGTAAAGTTTGAGAGTTTGAGTCAGTCTGAGTAATTCAAGTAATTCTGAAAGGACCTAAGTTATTTTAAAACATGGTAGTTATATTTTTTACTACACTGGAATCCAGTTTAAAAGATTAATAATTATTAAAGCACTGAGTAAAATTGTGAGCATTGTGCGATATAGGAGGATTTCAAACACTGGATGGCTAATAAAAATCATCAGTCCGCTCAGCTTGGTATGGAACATAGAATTTTGTTATATACCTCAACTGAAGTGTAACTGATTAAAGCGTAATAGGTAACCTACATGATTGCGTAACTTCCGTTGTCACGCTAAGCAATAAAAGGTACAAGAAAGATAGACACGTGCGATAGGATATAGACGTCGTTATTTATCAAAGATCGAAGAAAGGAGTTTAGATTGGAGAAAGAGGAACGATTTATAGTTTTATTTGTATGCCCGATTTAGTTAGTTTGATATCATTCCCTGTATTGTTCACAATTCGTAATATTTCCGTAATTTTCAAGTATCGTGATACGCCCCCTGTTTTGTGTTGTTATTGCAATCGATGTTCTGTGCGAGTTATAGTAATAGGCGCTTCCCCGTAATTATATTTTCAGTTTTTACGTGAATCAAGCAAGTAATAAAGAGTTGATAGATAGAAAGGACTCGCTTGGTTGATAGTAAAGCTCCATCCAACATAATGAAATCGCGTCCGGAGCATTTGGAATGTTTTATAGAAGACCTCCGTCCGCTACAGTAAAAACTCTTTAGAAACGAATATCGGCGACTGAAATTGTATTCTGTTGCACCTCATTGAAAGAAAATGAGTTCAGAGGACGATTTTGGCAGTGTAAGCGCAGCTTCTAAACGAAATCGAAAACAGACGGCAAAAGGCAAACAGTTCCAGACACAACTACTAGAAGATCAAAGGTCGTCCGCTCAAAGGAGTTGGCGAAAACAATTGAATAGAATAGAAAACTGCCTTGTAGACCTAACAGAACCAGATAGGTTACAGAGCGAACGAATATTTTTGGAATCCAAGATGGAATTATTGATTTCTGCACACGAACGACTCGTTGAAGCACTGGAGGACGTAGAAACGAAACGCGTTGCGCAACAGAAATTTGAGAAGTTAGAACAAGAACATTCTGATGCGCTGAAACGATTAAATCAAAAAATTACCGAGCTAAAGGAAGATGGAGAAAGCTTGATTTCTTCGGTAACGGCCTCATCAAGTCGAAGTAGTAAAGTTTCACATGGCGGGAAATCACGTTTGAGTAGAGGATCCCGTACATCAGCCATAATCGATAGAAAGGCGGACACAGCAGTAAAGGTAGCTAAATTAAAAACCGAGTTACACTTCGCTGAAGACGAAGCGGCAAAAATTGCGGAACTGAAGAAATTCAGACTAACCAAGGAACTGGCCATAGCCGAGGCCGAGATGAAGGCCATTGATCAGGTGGAAGAAAACATGTCAGAATCTAGTGAACAATGCGAAAACATGCTGCCCGATGACATAAATAAAGACAGCTGTAAAGACGACCTTCTCCTAAATTACCTGACATCTCAAGCCTCGTCAGTGACGGAAAACAGCATTTCAACCATGGAGACAAACCTAAGTTGTAAAACCAAGATCCTTCCGCCAAAACCTGTGTTTGAGATGTCCGAGATGGCTCCTTCGTATCCAGATAAACAAATCGAAAACCCCGAAGACGTTGGTAAAACTGCCGTGCAATATCCGTCATCGCTAAATCCGTTTACACCTGATTACGCAGCCTTCTCAACACCTAACCGCACAACCTTCGCTAAAGATCAAGAAGAAATTTCTCAGAAACATACAAGCGGCGACGTCCTCGAACGGCTGGCAGATCTGATGACCATGCGCCACACCCGTGAACTACTACCACTTCCCGAACCAGAGACATTCAGCGGAGACCTCCTGCGCTATCCCACATGGAAGAAATCCTTCGATACAATAGTGGAGAGAAGAACCGACAGTCCATCGCAACGCCTCTATTATCTTGGAAGATACACAACCGGCGAAGCCAAGGAAGCAATTAGTGGCCTTCTTGCCCTGGACAGCGAACACGCTTACCATGATGCCAGAAAGATCTTGTCAGATAGATTTGGAAATCCCTTTCTTGTAGCCAACGCTTACCGCAAGAAGATAACGAATGGCCAAGAATTCAACCCAACGATGGAACAAGTCTGAGAAAGTTCTCTGACTTTCTACTCCACTGTCAGTCGGCCATGAAGGAAATTAAGTACCTGAAGGCTCTTAACGATCCCGAGGAAAATCAGAAAATGCTTCGCAAACTCCCACGAAACCTGGCTGAACGCTGGACTCGAAAAATAGATCGCTGGCTCAACAAGGAAGAGCAAGTTTCTAGTGGTGTGAGTGTAAGGTCCACATGTTCAGCGGCATACCCACCCTTTTCAGCCTTTTGCGAGTTCTTGAAGAAGGAATCCAGAATTGCCTGTAACCCAGTTACCTTAGAAGGAGAAAAGAAAGACGAGACGCAAAGAAGAGGAAGGTTTAATGGCAACAACAGGAATAAACCGTTTGACGCTGGAAGCTTTGCAACAGAAGCTGAAGAAGTGAAGGACAGTTCTCGTCAACGAAAGGAAGATAAGAAGCCAAAAAGGGATCACTGCCTGCTGTGCAAGAAGGCCCACAACCTTGACGAATGCAAGAAGTTCGCCAAGATGTCTCAGACAGAAAAGATAGATCTGCTTAGGGTGCTTAAAGTATGTTCACATGAAGAGAGATTGCCGTGGGCGAAAGATTTGCAAGAAATGCAAGGGTTTTCACCCTACCTCCTTGTACATCGACACTCCAGCTTCACCAGAGCAAACCATAAGCGAGGGAATTCCAGAGGTGACCTCTCACCGCGTAGACGTCTCCAATACGAAGAACCACACCGAATGCTATGCATACTCCCTCATCGTACGTGTGTGGCTTCATCATGAACAAAGTCCCCAAGACAAACAGCTCGTTTATGCGCTCCTGGACGATCAGTCGGATGCTTGTTTTATTAAGGACACGGTTTTGGAGAAACTGCAAGCAAATGGTCCTGAAGTCCAGCTTAAGCTGTCAACCGTCCTGGCAGAAAAGGTCATCTCTAGCAAAAAAATAGACGGCTTAACAGTACAAGGCCTCAATGAAGCCACTGGCATTAACCTGCCAGGAGCTTACTCGCGTGAGGACATTCCAGCCAAGAGAGGCCAAATCCCGAGACCAGAAACAGCACGAAATTGGCCCCATCTCTTACCCATTGCAAATCATCTAATGCCTTATAGAGAAGATGTTGAAGTTGGACTGCTCATAGGAGCCAACTGTGCACGTGCCATCAAACCGACAGAGGTAATACCTGGAAAGCAAGATGATCCCTACGCAAAGAAGACCGCACTAGGATGGGGTGTCATCGGTGTCGTTAATCCAACCAAGATTGAAGAAGAGGACAACCACTGTTCTTGTCACCGCATCGCGTCCCTAGAAGTTCGTCCCAGCAATGGAAAAAGAATGTGTCATTTCGCTCTCAAGACTCAGGCAAAGGAAGTATTCGCACCTGCGCAATTGATCAAAACATTGGAGCGTGATTTCAATGAAACGTCAAGAGAAGAACAACCGCTATCGTTCCTGGATAGAAAATTCCTGAACGTCTTGGAGTCTAATATCCGACACCGAGACGATGGCCACTACGAAGTTCCCTTGCCACTGAAAGAAGAAGGGTTAAAGTTACCCAACAATCTCACACTGGCGTTAAGTCGCCTCGAAAGGCTCAAACAAAGGCTGAAGAGAGACAGAAAGTATCGAGAACACTACGAAGCCTTCATGAAGGAGATGATTGATAAGGGACAGGCTGAGAGAGTTCCCGACGAGGAACTACACCTCTCCAACGGTCGCATTTGGTACATACCGCATCACGGTGTTTACCACCCCCAGAAACTGGACAAGATCCGAGTCGTCTTCGACGCCAGTGCAGAGTACAAGGGAGAGTCGCCTAACAGACACCTTCTACAGGGTCCTGATCTGACCAACAGTCTTAACGGAGTCCTCTGCCGCTTTCGTAAAGAACCCATCGCTTTCACCTGTGACGTAGAAGGAATGTTTCATCAAGTGTACGTCAATCCCGACTATCGAAATCTCCTCAGATTTCTCTGGTGGAATGATGGAAATATAGACAGCAAACCGACCGAGTTCAGAATGACAGTTCATCTGCTTGGCGCTACGTCATCCCCAGGGTGTGCGAATTTCACACTGAAAAGAACTGCAGACGACTTTGAGGAGTTGTTTGGAAGCGAGCCGGCCAAATTTGTCAAAGATGATTTCTACGTGGATGACGGACTGAAATCAGTTTCAACAGCCATTCAAGCCTCAGCCCTAATAAAGAATACAAAGAGTTTGCTTGCCAAAGGAGACTTCAACCTCCACAAGTTCATATCTAACAGCAAGGAAGTGATTGAAACCATTCCCAAAGAGCAACGAGCAAGCGGTATCAAGCAGCTAGATCTCAGCAGGGATATTCTCCCTATTGAAAGAGCCTTAGGAGTGCAGTGGTGTGTGCAGTCAGATGCCCTCCAATTCCGCGTGGTACTCAAGGACAAACCATTGACTTGAAGAGGGATTCTTGCCTCCATCAGTTCGATCTACGACCCTCTGGGCCTGGCAGCTCCCTTTCTGCTTAAAGGAAAACAGATCCTTCAAGATCTCTGTAAGACTCAAGCTGCTTGGGACGAGACGGTGCCTGATGACATTCGAGCAAAATGGGAAAAATGGAGAGGAGAGTTGCACGAATTAGCTGAGTTAAAGATCCGTCGTTGCTACAAACCAGACAACTTTGGTGAAGTCAAGTTAGTCGAGTTACACAGTTTCTCTGATGCGAGCATAAATGGTTATGGACAGTGTTCATATCTAAGGATGGTCAACAATCGCGATGAAGTGCATTGTTCGTTGGTAATGGCAAAATCGAGAGTTACCCCGTTAAAGCCAGTCACCGTGCCCCGACTGGAGCTCACCGCTGCCATGGTGTCCACGAAAATCAGCTCCTTCCTACTGAAAGAACTAAGCTATGAAGACATCCACGAGTTCTTCTGGACCGACAGTAAAGTTGTCCTCGGCTACATTTCAAATGAAGCAAGGCGCTTTCATACATTTGTCGCTAACCGAGTGCAAGCAATATGAGATCATGCATCCCCTGATCAGTGGCACTACGTTGATACCAAAGAGAACCCAGCCGACGACGCCTCAAGAGGTCTGGGAGCTAAAGAACTGATAGCAAGCAACAAATGGTGGAACGGACCGAACTTCGTGTGGGGACCACTTCTAGATAAGCCCCACTTTGATCCTCAGATATCTCCAGATGGCCCAGAGGTTAGGAAGGTTACAGTCACTCACTCACTCATGCCCTTTACGCCTAAGTGGCATGTAGGGCAGCAAGGTGATCCCTCCCTTGCCATGAATTTGATGCCCTCCCAGGTCTTCCCCATCTCCTTTATTTCTTTCTCAATCGTCCGTCGCCATGTGATCTTGGGGCGACCTCTCTTTCGTTTCGCCTTCTGGCGTCCAGTGCATAGCGGTTTTTGCAATCGAGGCTTCTTGGCGAGTGACGTGGCCAATCCACCTCCAGCGTCTCCTCATCAGGATGGTAGCCATTGGTTCAGTTCCACACCGTTCAAAGAGATCTTTATTTGAGATTACATTAGGCCAAAAGATGCGTAAAATACGCCGAAGGCTCTTGGTGTGAAATGTGGAGAGTTTTGTTAGATCCTTCTCCGTTAAACGCCAACATTCTGAACCATACAGAAGGGTTGTGAGGACGCAGCTGTGATAGAGCTTCAGCTTGGTACAAGTACTGTAAGTGGAGCAGCGCCATACCTTATTCATCATGTTGAGCGAGTTCCTAGCCTTGTTGAGACGGCTCTGGATGTCCAGGTCAGTTCCTCCTTCTTTACTGATGATGCTGCTGAGATAGGTAAATCTGTCTGTGTACGGAAGTTCTTCATCATCAATCTGGACTGGTCGTGTGTTAGTGGTGTTCAGCGCCATAATTTCAGTCTTCTTGCTGCTGATGTTAAGGCCAACTTGCTTTGCAAAGGTGTTGAGGTGTTGCGTCTTCTCTTGAATGTGCGTGTGGGTGTGTGATAGTAAGGCTAGATCATCAGCGTAATCCAGGTCTTCCAAGTAGGAGAAAGGCGTCCATCTGATGCCCCTGGGTTGAAAAGCAATGTGGACATGACACACCCCTGTCTGACACCAGTGTGAACTTCAAATAAGATGTCACCATCACCAACACAGCAGGTAAAGTTGTCATAGAAGCTTTTGATGATCTCAGCAAGGTGGGAGGGGATTCCATACGCTCGTAATATCTTCCAGAGGCTGTGCCGGTGCACACTGTCGAAGGCTTTGGCAAAATCTACAAAGTTGACATAGAGAGTTCGCTGCCATTCAGTACTCTGTTCAATAATATTTCTCAGCGTGAAAATATGATCGATACAACCCCTTCCTCTCCTGAAACCTGCCTGTTCCTTGCGGAGTTTATCATCCACAGCCAGTGATAGGCGCTTCATGATGACTTTCGCTAAGATCTTGCTAGGGGTGGATAATAGTGCAATGCCACGCCAGTTGCTACATTCAGAGAGAGCTCCTTTCTTTGGTATCTTGATGATGATACCCTGATTCCAGTCATCAGGAATTTTCCTTCTGTCCCATATGGTGTTAAAAAGTGGTTGCAAGATATTTGCAGTGGTCACAGCGTCTGCCTTGAACAGCTCAGCATTGAGGCGGTCTTTGCCAGGTGCCTTGTGGTTTTTTAGGGATTTGATGGCTGCAATGATCTCTTCTTTCTTCGGTGGCCCAGTTTCAACATCTAAGTCCTCCTCAGCTTCTGGAATATCAGGCTCCTCTTCTGGTGGTGGTCTGTTGAGGACTTCCTTGAAATGCTCTACCCAGCGTGCTTCTTGGTCTTTTTCAGAGGTGAGGAGCTGACCTTGTTTATCTCGTATGGGGGCATTTCTGATGCCATTATATTTTCCACAGATCAGTTTAGTGACTTTATAGACATTCTTCTGCTCTCCCTTTTGCGCCGCTTCCTCTGCTTCTTTTGCTAGTTCTTCCATATATGCCCTTTTGTCAGTTCGGATCTTTCTCTTGACACGCTGTTTGATTTCTGTGTAAGCCACTCTATACTTCTCTCGGAGTCTGGCTGATCTGCTGTCATTTATCTTCTTCTTCAGCTGGCGTCTCTCCTCGATAACCTGCCACGTGTCTGGTGTAATCCATTCTTTCTTTTTTCTAGTCTTTTGCATCCCCAGACAGGTTTTACTTGCTTCATCAAAGATGTTCCTGACTTGTTTCCACTGTTGGTTTACAGTGTCTTCGTCTTCATTGTCTTGCTCGTCTATGTTACTTAAGGCTTGGAATCTGTTCCTCAGCTGTAGGACAAAAGCATTCTTAGTCCTTTGATCTTGTAATCTGCTGATGTCATATCTAGCGATGTATTGTTTGTTTCGTCCAGCTGCTCTCAGTTTCAGTCTCACCTTTGCAGTCACAAGATGGTGATCGCTGCTTGCATCAGCCCCTCTTCTTACTCTTACATCAAGCAGGGAGCGGCGCCACATGCTGTTAACCATTAGATGGTCTATTTGGTTTTGATCCCGCCCATTTGGGGATGTCCAGGTGAGTTTGTGAATGTTGCGATGCGGGAATAAAGTTCCATCGATGATCATGTTATTGAATGCACTTCATTCTACCAGCCTCTCTCCATTATCATTCTGCACTCCACATCCTTCTCTTTCCATGACCCTTTCAAAATTCACGTTGTCTGAGCCCACCTTGGCGTTAAGATCACCCATCACTAGCAGGAGGTCTCGACAATGGACGTTCTCAAGTGTTGCTTGCAGTTGCTCATAAAAGGCTTCTTTATCTCTGTCGTTGCTGTCATTAGTAGGTGCATAGCATTGTATGATGGACAAGTTAGTCTGCCTGCCCTTAGATCGTGCTTGAATAATCCTGCTGTTTACTGGCTTCCACTCCATTAAGTACTTTTCCATCCCTTTCTTCATGATGATTGCAACCCTTCATGATGTAGATCATCTTCTCTCCCAGAATAGAGAACTGTCTCTCCTGTTGTTGTCTTCATTCTCCCAGATTTTGTCCATCTACTCTCACTTATGCCTAAGATATCAAGGTTGTAACGCTTCATTTCAGCAATGACTTGCACCATCCTACCTTGCTCATACATTGTTCGTACATTCCAAAAGCCAATCAGTGTAGTTGTTTTAGCGCTGACGGCTCCCGTTGTCGTGACAGCGGCTTCCTTTCGGCTTTGGCCACTGTCAGTCATTCGAATCCTATTACCTGCAGAGTTTCTGGTGTTTTCACTCTCGGCATTCACTTCTGCCCATGGCATGGATTCCGGAGGCTCGTTCTGCACAGATGATTCATGTAAGTTACACGTTGCTGTTTCCGTAACAAAGGCTTTTTACATGACAGGGTTGTTAACCCTGTGCAAAACCCCCAAACCTGGAGGACCGGTAGATTGCTCTTTGTCTGGCCCCTAACCTTTGACCTGTCTGGCATGGGTGACCCTAACAGGACCTCAAGAGGTCCAGCCAGCATAACTCTCAGGCTCACTGGAGCACGCAAGCCCCCCCACCACGGCAAGGTGGCAATCTTATTCGGGGAAGGAAGGAAGGTTACAGTACTGGCAACTAAATCCATTGAACATCCAATCCTATTGGACCGCATAGAGTACTTCTCAGATTGGTACCGCACAAAAAGAGCAATTGCTGTCTGCCTGTTGTTCATACACAGAATGAAACTTCGCGTAAAGAAAGATCAAGACAACTCCGTCACGGGCAAAGGCAACCCACTGCACGAAGACAACAAACGAAAACAACACGATCAGTCCTCCAAGTTCGTTACGCTAAGGGTGAAGGATCTTCAGAGAGCCAAGCTGTTGCTGATCAAGGCTGTACAGTACCAGGAGTTCCCAAGAGAAATCGAAGCCTTAGCAAACAAGTCACACAAAGGTGAAATAAACGCTAAGTCAGTAAAGAGAACAAGCCCTGTACATCGCCTCAAACCAATCCTAGATGACGGCGGTGTTCTAAGAGTTGGAGGACGACTTCCTCAAGCCGACCTACCATATGCTGTAAAGCATCCTGTCTTGCTGCCGAAGAAGGCGCACCTTACAAACCTGATAATCCGACACTTCCACCAACGTTCGGGACATCAAGGCAGACCAAGAACGCATGCCGAAATCCGCTCATCTGGCTTCTGGATCGTAAACGGCAGTTCATTGGTTGGTCAACACATATCTAAATGTGTTACTTGTCGGAAGCTGAGAGCAGCGCCCCAGCAGCAGATGATGGCTGAACTTCCCACAGACAGACTCGAACAAGTCCCTCCATTCACCTTCAGCGCCGTCGATTATTTTGGTTCATTTTATATAAGAGAAGGGCGTAAAGAGATGAAACGATACGGAGTGCTGTTCACCTGCATGGCCTCACGTGCCATCCACCTGGAGATAGCAACTTTGTTAACAACTGATTCATTCTTGAACACCTACCGTCGCTTTGTTTGTCGTCGTGGACCCATCCAGCAACTAAGATCAGACCAGGGTACCAATTTCGTAGGTGCAAAGAACGAAATGCAAGCAGCCCTCAATGAGATGAATCATGAGAAGATCCAAAGAGAGCTGTTAAAGGATAATTGCGATTGGTTCGCATGGAAGATGAATGTTCCACACGCTAGTCATATGGGTGGCGTGTGGGAAAGACAAATTAGGACAGTACGAAGCGTATTAACTGGATTACTGCAAAGCCATGGAAGCCAATTGGACGACGAATCCCTGAGGACCCTCACGATTGAAGCAGAGGCTATTGTCAACAGCCGTCCACTTACCACAGATGATGTCAGATTCAGATTCACTTGATGTCCTAACACCAAATCATCTCCTAACGATGAAGAGCTCAGTTATCCTTAAACCGCCTGGAAATTTCCAAAGAGCCGATGTGTATTCAAGGAAATGTTGGCGTCGGGTACAACAACTTACTAATGACTTCTGGCAGCGTTGGAGAAAGAGCTATCTGCAGTCTCTTCAGACAAGACAGAAATGGACCACACCTCAGAAGAACCTCAAAGAAGGAGATATCGTGATCCTAAAGGATGACAGTGTTCCCAGAAATTCCTGGAAGCTTGCCCGTGTGGGGGCTACTTACCCGGATGCAGACGGTTAAGTACGAAAGGTTAAGGTGGCAGCAGCAGATCAATCCCGACAGTCCAGTGTGTCTCAGCCGAGGAGCCAGCCGAGGAGCCATGAAAACAGATGAGAGTTGCTGTTAAGTAGTGTCGTGTTGTTAGAGACAATGATTGAACATTGACTTTGGAACATTTTACCTGATTACTGCTTGTTTTGTTGTTGTTCTTTTTATTGTTGATTAAGTAAATTGTCTCAATTTAGGGGAGCCATGTAACTGATTAACGCGTAATAGGTAACCTACATGATTGCGTAACTTCCGTTGTCACGCTAAGCAATAAAAGGTACAAGAAAGATAGACACGTGCGATAGGATATAGACGTCGTTATTTATCAAAGATCGAAGAAAGGAGTTTAGATTGGAGAAAGAGGTACGATTTATAGTTTTATTTGTAAGCCCGATTTAGTTAGTTTGATATCATTCCCTGTATTGTTCACAATTCGTAATATTTCCGTAATTTTCAAGTATCGTGATACGCCCCCTGTTTTGTGTTGTTATTGCAATCGATGTTCTGTGCGAGTTATAGTAATAGGCGCTTCCCCGTAATTATATTTTCAGTTTTTACGTGAATCAAGCAAGTAATAAAGAGTTGATAGATAGAAAGGACTCGCTTGGTTGATAGTAAAGCTCCATCCAACATAATGAAATCGCGTCCGGTGCATTTGGAATGTTTTATAGAAGACCTCCGTCCGCTACAGAAGTGCAGGTTTTTTGGGATTTGCACGCAATTATATATAATCAGGACGTCTGCAGCTTGAAACCCGGATCGGTATGAGCGCGAATGTGGATGTGGCCAAAAGCTAAGATTGTATTCACTATTTTCTGTTTCGTACCCGAGAGTCACAGAAAACAAGAATAAATTTGTACACAAAAATTTGGCTTGAATGAAAGGATATTTCTCAATGCAAATTCGAAACTGCAAACCATCACGCAAGGTAAAACTTTCTTGAATGAATAAATTCGTGTCGTTTTCAGCTGAAGGAAAATTCAGTGACTTGAAGGCAGAACCCAGAAACCTCCTTGCTGACAGATTTTTGTTTAAATACAGTTTTCAGTGAAATGAGCCGCATAAATGCGTGAGTGCTTGTTTTGGTTGATTTTTACAACCCACCCGTTCTCTAAATTTTAATCTTCAGAAACTTAAACTTAAAAGTACTTACTCTAGACTTTGCATTATTTCAGTTTATTGCTGCTCAAAACACCATGATTTTCCGCTTTAAACGAAGTCACCGACTTGCTGAACTTCAGAACTGAACGGCTTTGAATTTCCTGCAATCTTACAGGTCACCAACAGTGACGTCTTAGTTGTGTTTCCGACAATTTCCCGACAATTTTTCCGACTGCTCCACGATTATGAAGGCCAAATATAAGCACTTTTAAACTTGCAACATCTCTGCGATGCAAAGTCCAATTACTTCGAAACTTCACAATATGTTAATTTGGCTCTTAATTAACAGATTGGGAAAAAATAAAGAAAAATCCGTTTGCCTTCATAACGTGGTGCTTTTGTTGCAGGCATATTTTAAAATGAGACAAATACAGCGTATAAGATTCTCTGACAGTCTTTTTCCTTTTTGTTCCTTCTGTTCCTTGTAGCTCTAGTTTGTTTGATTTTTGTTTTATTTAAGGTCGCGCAGGGCCCTTGCTAATCATTATGTATACATTTATATAAAGAGTATGCACCAACTGGGACAGCCGAAGCCGACAACAAACGAAATATTTATGACAATGTTTTTCCTTAAAGGTCAAATGAACCAAAATTTTGATTATCTCACCTTTATAAGCGTATTCCAAGGCACTTGCTATAGCTGTCATATCTGCCTCTATTACTCTTGACCAATTTTCAACATCTCCTAATTCCTATGACGAATATACGGAGATTATCTTTAACTCACAAAAATGTTACCGAGAGTAAAGTGTTGTTAAAGGTTTTGATCAGGGAAGTTTAACAGCAAATTGTGATACATTTATTTTTTTGTGTTTACCTACATTTTATGTTTTGATTGCTTGTTTGTTTGATTTATTTATTTGCTTGTGTGAGTTAAAATGCAACTGAAAACATTAACAGCCGCACCGCGGCGCCCTACACCGCGTCTTCTTGCCAAACACTACTACACTTTATTCCTACTTTGTAAACATGTGTATCAATTTGATAAAGTAAGGACTCAGGTGTACCGACACCTGAAAAAATTCCATGGTCTAGCTGGATTTGCTTGCATTAGGGCCAATGGCCCTGCACGCTGCCGGAGCTCATCCTGGTTTCTGTAGCATGAAGCGGCAAGGGATAATGCTACTTCCACTGGATGGAAATCCCTAACTCTGTATGGATAACATCGCATCCCGCTTCTACGACTTATGAAATCCCCAACTCTGTATGGATAACACCACATCCCGCTATTACGCCTTATGAAATCCTTAACTCTGTATGGATAACATCGCATCCTGCTATTACGTGTTATGAAATCCCCAACTCTGTATGGATAATATCGCATCCCGCTTTTACACCTTATGAAATCCCTAACTCTGTATGGATAACATCGCATCCTGCTATTACGTGTTATGAAATCCCTAACTCTGTATGGATAACACCGCATCCCGCTTTTACGCCTTATGAAATCCCTAACTCTGTATGGATAACAATACATTCCGCTATTACACCTTATGAAATCCCTAACTCTGTATGGATAACAACACATCCCGTTATTATGCCTTATGAAATCCCTAACTCTGTATGGATAACATCGCATCTCGCTATTACGCCTTATGAAATCCCTAACTCTGTATGGATAAGACCGCATCCCACATTTACGCCTTATGAAATCCCCAACTCTGTATGGATAACAACACATTCCGCTTTTACGCCTTATGAAATCCCTAACTCTGTATGGATAAGACCGCATCCCGCATTTACGCCTTATGAAATCCCCAACTCTGTATGGATAACACCGCATCCCGCTTTTACGCCTTATGAAATCCCTAACTCTGCATGGATAGCATCGCATCCTGCTTTTACGCCTTATGAAATCCCTAACTCTGCATGGATAACATCGCATCCCGCTATTGGCCATGTTCTAAACGAGCAGGGGACTGGGTACGAACATATTTTTTCTTGGTGCGAATATTCAATATCGATCAGGAGCCATAATGGGAGGAGACCGTAAGCGCGACATCCACGCACCCTATGATACGAGACAATTTTTATATTTTTAGAACAGGCAGACACGCGCGAATGCGTGGGTTCTCGCGTCGATGTTGCCGGAGTTGCGTGACTAGTATTATGTGATTCGCGAGTAAATCTGCCGCAAAAGACTCTGTGTTTAAACTTGAGAACGAAAAATAAATCAGTCGTTCTGTGAACCAGAAATTTTATACGGACGCTATTTATACATTAGGCTGTGCAGCTTCCGTATCGTGCTAAATTCATCTCCTGGATTTTTTGTCAGTTAAGCACAGGACTAATCTAGAGAAGTTTTCTCAGTGAGATAATTCACCATGACTCGTTTACATTTGGATTGTACTTTGGTTAAGATGGCCCACGGCTATTTCTGGGGAACGGAGGTGCTCTTTTCTAAATCAAGCTTTGGGCATGTAAACCTCACCCGATTTTTCTGATTTTTAGCAATCGAAAAAACAAATGTTCAAATTTTATAAAGCTTTAAAATAAAGAGCAAACAAGGCAAACGATCACGAGATATTAGCGCTTTTGAAAAAATATATTTATGAAAAAAAACGCGAATACTTTCTAAACGGGACGATAGATTTTTTCTTATCAAAGTCAACAAGTTCAAATTATCCAATTTTTAGTGTGAGCAAGTTTCAACGAAATCGGCTGAGTAGAAATTGCTGCACAGTTGACTGTTGAACTTTCGCTTCAAAATATTATGCTCGTGTATAATTGGGAGCTACAACAACGTTCAACCTATGCTAAGATCCCATAGATTATTTGAAAGCTTAATGCCAACTAAAATGTTGCTGAAAAGTATGGAAAGATCGGAAACTCCTAGCAAAAGTTGTAAAGAAATGAGGAGGAAGAGGTTTACGGTGCGGAGAATAGAATTAAAAAAAAAATACGGATTTTTTTTCTTATATTTTTAAGTATGAGAAAATACAGCATATATGCAAACGGCTTTGTCTACTTTCGTGAATCTAGTCTCGATGAAATGCGTCGAATTTTGCTTGCCAAGATAGCTACTCCGCGTCTTCCATTTGAAAACCCTCGGGTAACAGTAAATTATTCAAACTTGCCGCATTCTCAAGGTTATTTAGCACCTGGAATTGAACATGGCACGCCACATACCACATTCATTGCTAAATAAAATGCATGAATACAAAGCTCAGCCGCAACTTTAACCGTGGCATGTTTCTTTCCAGGTGCTAAATAATCTTGAGAATGCGGGTAGTGTGAATAATTTACTGTAACAAGAGCGTTTTCAAAACGCTCCAAAATTGAAGACGAAAGGTACCTATCTTGGCGAGCCAAAGTCGAATCGGTTTCATCGAGACTAGACACACGAAACTAGATAAAGCCGTTTGCATATATGCTGCATTTTTTCATACTTGAAAATAAACAAAGAAAAATAGGTAGATTTTTTTAATTCGAAAAAAAATGAATCCTCTTTTGCTTCATTTCTTTACATCTTTTGCTGGAAGTTTCCGATCTTTCCACACGTTTCAACAATGTTTTAGCTGCACTGCGAATTATAATACAGGATACTCAGGATACTTAAAGAAATATTTTGGAGCAGCATTAGTCGGATAAGTGACTTAAATGAAAATATTTTCATTCTGCAATATATATGTAATTTTATATGATATGAAAGTCACATGTAACTTACAACAAAGCATCAAGGAAAGGCCGAAATGGCGTATACAATCGTATTTCGGCAAAAATATGTTTTCTCCTTTTTTGCTGTCATTCTGTATTCTTTGGTTGCCCATATCGCTGCGCTGTGAAACGTTTAGTAAATTGTCTTGACCACTGTGTGATTCCTCGTACGACATGTTTAACGAGTCTTCGCGACTGGATTTGTCCGAAAAAAATACTACTGCAGACATCCGAATCACTTGAATCATCCTCACTTTCATGGCTACATTCAAAGAAGTGCTCAAGGAGACCTTGACGTAAATTAGGAATAGAAACTGATGAAAGAAAGCCAGTGTTTACTTCACTTGCAGAGGTTATTTTGGACGCCATTTTGCTTATATTTCTCCACGCGATGTCCTCGCGAAATCCTCGAGGCAGTACGCGCGCGCGCCTCGCGGGATGACACGATTTATTCTGTGAGAATAATAGTCTCCAGATATTACAAAATAGGATAAACTCTGAATTAATTAATATTCATACTTGGCTAAGTGCTAACAAACTCTCACTTAATATAGAAAAATCAAATTTCATACTTTTTCATCCGCCTCAAAAAAGATTACAGGATTCCACTTTTAATCTCCTTTTAAACAACAAACAATTGAAAAGAGAGTATTGTATTAAGTATCTTGGCATACTAATTGATTCACACCTAAGTTGGAAACATCAAGTAGAATTTATAGCTGGGAAAATTAGAAGAAGTATAGGCATTTTATCTAAGTTAAGACATCATGTAGATCTTAATGTTCTGTTAAAATTATATTATGCCTTAATTTACCCCTTTTTGACCTATGGTATCATCATTTGGGGCAATACATATGAATCAACACTTAAACCAATATTTATACTACAAAAGAAAGCCATGCGTACTATCACTTTTTCCCAATTTGATAGTCCTTCCAGCCCTTTGTTCAAATCTCTTCAAGTTATCAAATTCTTTGATCTTGTCACATTTTATATTGCTATATTCATGTATAAATTTCATAACGAGCTCCTTCCTATTGCCTTTCATTCTTTTTTTACTAGAGTAACTAATATTCATAATTATAATACTAGGCTTGCAGCAAAACAATCTTATTATCTTCCTTCTGTAAGAACTAATTATGGCAAGTTTAACATTAGGTTTCAAGGCCCCTCTATTTGGAACTCCATTGATGATCATATAAAGTTATCATCTGCATCAATGTTTAAGAAAAAAATGCAAGTTGAGTATCTCGAAAGATACTAGCTAGCGCCTGTATTGATCAACTCTAAGGCTGTTTTGCTCTATTTTTTTCCTCGATTATTTTCCTCTTTTTTCTAATATGTTTTTGTCTTTTTTTCATTTTGCTCACTGTAATGTTCTGTAATGTTCTGAAATGTTCTGTGTTGTTGTGTGCTTTACCGACCTAAATTTGTATCACATAATTGTAACTCTGGCTGCCTGCCCTTTTTAACTCTACAGTTATTTCAGGCAGCCAGACCCCTAATTACTTATTATTTATACTATATATATTTTCTTTCTTGTAATTTATTAGGGTAAATAAAGTTGCTGTTGTTGTTGTTGTTGTTGTTGTTCTAAAAATAGAAATTTTGACCCATATCATAGGGACAAGGCCAGATCTCGCGCTTACGGTCTCCTCCCATTATGGCTCCTGATATCGATTGAATTGAAAGTGGGACACGTCATCTGAAAGAGCATCCAAAAATTAGTAAATTCACCAAATTTTATGGTTATTGGTTCAAACGCAATATAATAAATTAATAGCGCAAAGGCATGGTACACTTTTAAAATAAGAGAGCTTAGTATGGATTGGAGGATGCCTGTCCCTCCAATCCATACTAAGTGTACCGTGCCTTTGGGTTTCAACCAATAACCATCAAATTTGGTGAATTAACTAAGTTTTGAATGCTCTTTCAGATGACGTGCCCCATTTTTCAATTTCAATCGATCTTGAATGTTTGTACCGAAGTGAAAATATCTTCGTACCCAGTCCCCTGCTCGTTTAGAACATGGCTAATTACGTGTTATGAAATCCCCAACTCTGTATGGATAGCACCGCATCCCGCTTTTACGCCTTATGAAATCCCTAACTCTGTATGGATAACAACACATTCCGCTATTACACCTTATGAAATCCCTAACTCTGTATGGATAACATCGCATCTCGCTAATACGCCTTATGAAATCCCTAACTCTGTATGGATAGCATCGCATCCCGCTTTTACGCCTTATGAAATCCCTAACTCTGTATGGATAGCACCGCATCCCACTTTTACGCCTTATGAAATCCCCAATTCTATACGGATAGCACCGCATCCCGCTTTTACGCCTTATGAAATCCCTAACTCTGTATGGATAACATCGCATCTCGCTATTACGCCTTATGAAATCCTTAACTCTATATGGATAACATCGCATCCCGCTTTTACGCCTTATGAAATCCCTAACTCTGCATGGATAACATCGCATCCCGCTTTTACGCCTTATGAAATCCCTAACTCTGCATGGATAACATCGCATCCCGCTTTTACGCCTTATGAAATCCCTAACTCTGTATGGATAACATCGCATCCCGCTATTACGCCTTATGAAATCCCTAACTCTGTATGGATAACATCGCATCCCGCTTTTACGCCTTATGAAATCCCTAACTCTGTATGGATAACATCGAATCTCGCTATTACGCCTTATGAAATCCCTAACTCTGCATGGATAACATCGCATCCTGCTTTTACGCCTTATAAAATCCCCAACTCTGTACGGATAACATCGCATCTCGCTTTTACGTCTTATGAAATCCCTAACTCTGTATGGATAACATCGCATCTCGCTATTACGCCTTATGAAAACCTTAACTCTATATGGATAACATCGCATCCCGCTTTTACGCCTTATGAAATCCCTAACTCTGTATGGATAGCACCGCATCCCGCTTTTACGCCTTATGAAATCTGTAACTCTGTATGGATAACATTGCATCTCGCTGTTATGCCTTATGAAATTCATAACTCTGTATGGATAACATCGCATCTCGCTATTATGCCTTATGAAATTCACAACTCTGTATGGATAACATCGCATCCTGCTTTTACGCCTTATGAAATCCCTAACTCTGTATGGATAACATCGCATCCCGCTTTTACACCTTATGAAATCCCTAACTCTGTATGGATAACATCGCATCCCGCTTTTACGCCTTATGAAATCCCTAACTGTGTATGGATAGCACCGCATCCCGCTATTACGCTTTATGAAATCCCCAACTCTGTATGGATAACAACACATTCCGCTATTACACCTTATGAAATCCCTAACTCTGTATGGATAGCACCGCATCCCGCTATTACGCTTTATGAAATCCCCAACTCTGTATGGATAACAACACATTCCGCTATTACGCCTTATGAAATCCCTAACTCTGTATGGATAGCACTGCATCCCGCTATTACGCTTTATGAAATCCCCAACTCTGTATGGATAACATCGCATCCCGCTATTACGCCTTATGAAATCCCTAACTCTGTATGGATAACAACACATTCCGCTATTACACCTTATGAAATCCCTAACTCTGTATGGATAACATCGCATCTCGCTAATACGCCTTATGAAATCCCTAACTCTGTATGGATAGCATCGCATCCCGCTTTTACGCCTTATGAAATCCCTAACTCTGTATGGATAGCACCGCATCCCACTTTTACGCCTTATGAAATCCCCAATTCTATACGGATAGCACCGCATCCCGCTTTTACGCCTTATGAAATCCCTAACTCTGTATGGATAACATCGCATCTCGCTATTACGCCTTATGAAATCCTTAACTCTATATGGATAACATCGCATCCCGCTTTTACGCCTTATGAAATCCCTAACTCTGCATGGATAACATCGCATCCCGCTTTTACGCCTTATGAAATCCCTAACTCTGCATGGATAACATCGCATCCCGCTTTTACGCCTTATGAAATCCCTAACTCTGTATGGATAACATCGCATCCCGCTATTACGCCTTATGAAATCCCTAACTCTGTATGGATAACATCGCATCCCGCTTTTACGCCTTATGAAATCCCTAACTCTGTATGGATAACATCGAATCTCGCTATTACGCCTTATGAAATCCCTAACTCTGCATGGATAACATCGCATCCCGCTTTTACGCCTTATAAAATCCCCAACTCTGTACGGATAACATCGCATCTCGCTTTTACGTCTTATGAAATCCCTAACTCTGTATGGATAACATCGCATCTCGCTATTACGCCTTATGAAAACCTTAACTCTATATGGATAACATCGCATCCCGCTTTTACGCCTTATGAAATCCCTAACTCTGTATGGATAGCACCGCATCCCGCTTTTACGCCTTATGAAATCTGTAACTCTGTATGGATAACATTGCATCTCGCTGTTATGCCTTATGAAATTCATAACTCTGTATGGATAACATCGCATCTCGCTATTATGCCTTATGAAATTCACAACTCTGTATGGATAACATCGCATCCTGCTTTTACGCCTTATGAAATCCCTAACTCTGTATGGATAACATCGCATCCCGCTTTTACACCTTATGAAATCCCTAACTCTGTATGGATAACATCGCATCCCGCTTTTACGCCTTATGAAATCCCTAACTGTGTATGGATAGCACCGCATCCCGCTATTACGCTTTATGAAATCCCCAACTCTGTATGGATAACAACACATTCCGCTATTACACCTTATGAAATCCCTAACTCTGTATGGATAGCACCGCATCCCGCTATTACGCTTTATGAAATCCCCAACTCTGTATGGATAACAACACATTCCGCTATTACGCCTTATGAAATCCCTAACTCTGTATGGATAGCACTGCATCCCGCTATTACGCTTTATGAAATCCCCAACTCTGTATGGATAACATCGCATCCCGCTATTACGCCTTATGAAATCCCTAACTCTGTATGGATAACAACACATTCCGCTATTACACCTTATGAAATCCCTAACTCTGTATGGATAACATCGCATCTCGCTAATACGCCTTATGAAATCCCTAACTCTGTATGGATAGCATCGCATCCCGCTTTTACGCCTTATGAAATCCCTAACTCTGTATGGATAGCACCGCATCCCACTTTTATGCCTTATGAAATCCCCAATTCTATACGGATAGCACCGCATCCCGCTTTTACGCCTTATGAAATCCCTAACTCTGTATGGATAACATCGCATCTCGCTATTACGCCTTATGCAATCCCTAACTCTGTATGGATAACATCGCATCCCGCTTTTACGCCTTATGAAATCCCCAACTCTGTATGGATAGCACTGCATCTCGCTATTATGCCTTATGAAATCCCTATCTCTGTATGGGAATTGTTATGAAATTGGAAGTTCAAGACCCGTCTTATGCTCCCAAGCTGTCAAGATGCTCTGACAATTCGCCAGTACCCAATCCCATTTACACCAGTCCAATCCCATTTACTATTGTCCAAGAGCACAATGGCACTCAAACCTGCAATTTTGAATCTGAGTGCAAAGCATTGAGTTAGGCCACCATGCCTCCCACTTCAAACAGAAGAATTTAATTACCTTTAAAGCTTTATTGAAAGCTTCTAACATCTGAAGCCACTGTACTGTCTGTTTAGAAAACCTTGCTGAGGACAGAATAGAAAAATGCAAAAAAAAAATTAAACCCTAAATTCAGATCTTCAGAATTAAATTAAAATGTACATGGAAATAAATGGGAACAACAATTTCAACTGTAACTGGTTTTGGTTGGTTTAGTTCAACTGAGTGTCCCCGTTAAGCCGGGTTGTTTTGTATAAGGATCAATATTTTTGGTTGCTTCAACTTTTTCATTTTTCATTTCTATTTTTTTTTTTGATATCATATGGCTGAATCAGACGCTGATTTCACTATTGCTTGACTAAATTTATTTCTGTTTTTTTTTTCATTCAATTTATTAACTATTTTGTATTGAGTACACTTGTGCCCAAGCTTACACCTTTTCTCACAATCCGATTAAGGAACTTGATATTTACGTCACAGGAAAACCTCAAAACAAGATTGGGGTTAGAGTTTTTCCTTTACAAAAAGTGCCATGAAACAATTATGATGATCACAGTTATTTAAGAGAGGTCATGTCCTCACACACTAGACTTCGGAAGGAGGGGGGGGGGGAGGGGATGAGAGAACACTAGCCTCCCTGATCAAATAACCGGCACGCGATGCATGCAGAAGCGATGACGTTTCACAAGGGGCTTTTAATAATTTTCAGGACATTTGTCAAAACATTAGGGTAAATAAAAGTAACTGACAACTTCTGTGCTGAATGATTGTTCAACAAAAATTGCGTTATCTTGGCGTGACATACGATATACGATACACGATATACGATGCAAGGTCAAACGCTGTCTAAAATTGTTTACACCTTTTGTTTTAAAGAATGGAAAGATTTCTGTTTACTAAATCTTATAGAACGCATCAAATGTAATTTGTTTCTTTCGTTTATGCTTTAAATTAGTCCTTTCTAACGGCCCAGGAGTATTTTGCTTTGAGTTCTATGCGACGATTTCTTGTTGAGTTGACTTGATTTCTTTTCCCAGTATTCGGTTTTACAGATCGGCGATCGTAACAGGCAACAGACAACAGACAACAACAGATCCTGTCCACTCGCACGGCGAGATTAATCGATCACGTCATCGTCATCGCTTAAAAAAAGGTTTAAGATGGCTCACCTTTTCCAGAGATGTTTCAAACTGCTAATAATCAGTTGCTTCTTCTGCAGTCTCGACAGACATCACTTCTTAACTTTATGCCAAATTTATTCGATAACTGATAAAGTGCAACACTCACTCCAGACTCGAAATCTCAATTTAACAGCTACAAATGAAATACGGTTTGCCGATCGGTGATGATACAAGCTGCAAAAAATATCTTCCTTTGCCAAAAACTCAAAAAGAATACAAACAATGCACCTAGTTCCCATTGCTCTTCGGTTCAATTCAGGGAGTAATTCTCACACCAAAAATTCCATAAATTCCATCGCTTTTCCGCTTTACAGCATTAAACGATGACGTCATAAGATGACGTCATCGCTTAAAAAGAGGATCCACTGATAAAGGTAAACTTCTTAGGTTAAGCAAACATTTGTATCAAGAAATGGTCCATTGTCCGGTCTCAAATTCCTCATCAAATCATGAAACAAAAGTTTTTTGGTTGTTTGTCGCACTGAGGGATTTGAGCGGAGGCGCGCCGACGATGAGTTTGTGATTATCGGAAAATTGTCGGCCTGGCAAATTAGTGACATTACGGGGGAGGAGAGTGGATAGCTGCGCGATGAGATGCTGTTTCACCGGGCTACCCAGGGAGGAAAAATTGTGCCAGTACATCTTGCAAAAGCGACCAAGCAAACACTGCTGGAAAAAGAAAAGCTCACAGCAATGTAGAATCACGAAACCATTAGATATTTACAGGAGCTACTATTGTGTTTGTGGTCTGTTCCGTTAGAGTCACAACTCAATTTACAACAAAAGTTTTTCATTTATTGAAAACGCCGCTGTGAAAAAAACAAAACAAATTCAACTTAGTTCAATCGTTGCATTTTAAGAGAAAATTGTCTGTTATGGTTCAAGTGTTGTCTCAGAGCAATTTCTACCAAGCGGGAACTCGAGAGTGAACAAACAGCAACAATAATAATAGCACGCGCAAATACCGCGCGGCACTTAACAAACACGTGTGACTTTTACAACAAGCACGCCTTATTCGTTTAATAAAAGAGGTCGTCAATGAAATAAAAAACCCTTAAAAGAAACAGTTTTCTACAATATTAAACAAAATTAAGGCATTTCTTCAATTGAAAAGTTTAGAAAGCCGTTTAAAAAACGAAGCAAAAAGCGCGCGAAGAACGATAATTTATGATAAGCTTATAAAAAGCGGGATTTTGAATAAGAGGTGTGATATTTGTCATCCATTGTTTTTTCTTTGCTCAAACTGGGAAACCCTCTGTGTTAAAACTGTCCAAAAAGTTTTTCTGATTTTGAATTTATTTTCGTTGAAATGAATTAGAGAATTTTTTTGTTGTTGTTTTCAGAGGTCGCAGCGGCCAAATATGTGCGTGTTCATTAAATGAATCCGGCGCGCCTCTTCGATGGATAGCCAAATGCATGTATTAAAATGACAAGACATTTCTGTTGACATGTAAACAACTTATTTGTTCATTTCCATGCAGTTGATATGAGTCCTTATAAAAAATAGATATTTTTCTGTATGAAATTGCTTTGTACTGCAGCAAAAATATATTCGTTTGATGTTGTCTTGTAATAAGGTCTGAAGGAGATGCGGACGCCCAAGGAAACAGGTTTGACTCTTGCTCAATGTTTATTTTGCGATTAATTTCAGCCGAAACGAAGCAGATGGGCGGATGTAATTATTGTTCATGCTAACTTAATCCGAATACCTGCAAATTCTTTTTTTGGTACAGCTTGAATTAGAAATAAACTTCACATTTATTTGCAAAATCAAAAAGACTGAAAACAAGAACGAAATCCTTGCTTTCGTACATCCTTAAAATTGTCAAATTACGTACCAGTCTAGTAAACGGATCTTCCTTTGTGCTTCCAAATCCCATGCACACTTCGTGCATATTCCTATAAATTGGTATCAATCGGACCATTGTACTTGATCGTTAATTTTATTTTAATGAACTTTGGCGGGAAGGTTGCGTCAGCCATTCGGCCTCAACGTGCCAGAAGAAAATATTTTCATCTTTGTCCGTTTTTGCTAGATACGTTGAGGTAGCAATCAAATTTGATGGACTTTCTTTGATATCTGTCACAATATATCACTTGAAAGTCCAAAAATCTTTGTAATTTGAGCAGTCCTGATCGCATTAGTTCTCTTTTCACTTTACAGCATTTCGCGGGTGTCACGCAATCACGGCTGCTGTGCGCAATTTCACACGAGGGAAATGCGTTTAAACTCTCTAATCATTTTTTTAGGAAGATTAAATTATGAAAGCGGGGTTGGAAACTAAAATTTCGGAGCGCTCGCCATTTTGGCGAGTGATCTTCAAGATGCACTCGCCCACAAAATTTTTCACTCGCCCAGTCTCCTAGCTCCACACAAACACAGAAAGCATTAACCGCCTCCCCACCCCCCCCCCCCCCTCCCCCTTGTTCACGAACATAAAATATCCAACTTAAGTTTTTAATCACGTCTGACGTTGTTCCTTAGTTTAGGGAAGTTTGCAAGGTTTCCATTGAGTTTCCCAATTCATTTCCAAGGTAGTAGTATAGTCGGAAGTAAATACCACTTTGGGTTGGGGCGGGAGTTGGGAGGTTTGTAAGCGCCTGGTAAGCAAATGCAAAAGATAAACCCCGCTCACATAGCTCGCGTGGTTCATCTTTTGCATGGAGCTTACCAGGCGCTTACACATTTCCCAAGTCAACCCAAAGATAGTATTTGATTACTTCCGACTATACTACTTGGAAAGAAAGGGGGTAAATTAAACAAGAGCAACCAGGGTTATATCAGAAAAATGGTGCGAGGTAAAAACAACTGTGGGTGGTTAATGTTAAGCCGAAAAGAAACCTGCGGGCGGAGGTGTATGGGAGAGTACTGCGCGTGGCACAACTATCAGCAAAAGACAGTAAAAAAAAGGCCAGTCCCATGTCGCAGTTGCGGGAAAGGGGTAATGTGTGACTATCGTCTATGTATGGAATGCGGAGGGAGGAACCTAAAGCACTGGCTAATCCGCAAACACAGAAAAGCGAAGAAAAACTTCGAGCTGGTCTTGGTGGAGCTCAAGCACAAGCAATTAGAGAAGTGACACCCAGCATTATACAAAACAATGGGTAGAGGAAGAAAAGGACTTGTGGAGCAAAGTGTAAAAAAACCCAAATGGGATAAAAAAGGAAAAAACTTTCACATGTTAAAAGGAGTAGATGTGTGTTACGAAGAAACTATATTTTTCAAAGAACAATTCATAGAGGATCTTAAAAAAATGGAACCACAACTTCTGATGCAAATTCTGAATGCCTAGAAAAATGGCAACAAATTAAATACTGTTAAAAATGTACTTGATAGAACCTGTTTAATTTTTTTCTCGGTCATTAGTTATACATTTAGAAAGAAACACCAACAAGTATATACACCGAAATGGCAGACACGTTGGAACTAATAAAAACACTTCCACCAGAACTTCGTGAAAAAATCTACAAAGAGTATATTACCATAAAACTCAGCCAGCGAAAATCTCTTGGCTGGGACGAAGTGAATGCTGCAATCGCCGAAGCACCATTTTGCGAACACAATGAACAAATTGTAAAGGTCTTGTTTTGCTATAAATGTCGTGGTTGCGTGCGGAATGGTCTCTGTAATCTGTGCCGCAGAAATGGAGTCAAACACTTTCTCGGCTATCCTATTTATGATGAAGATGACTACGATGAAGTCTTCAAGAAATCTTTTAACACGAGCTGGTGCGGAGCCGTTGCGTGAAACTTTAATCACTTTCTGCTTCTCGCATCGCTTCCACGACTTGATATGTTATATGTCTGACCTCATTCTGCCAAACGGGTGTAGAAAGTTCGTTTATAGCATACATAAGAGCATGAAATAGTAAAATCATTTTTCTATATTTGTAACAGAAATCATTCTTTAATAAAGTGAAAGAGTGTGCGCTTCGACTGAAATTTTATTTCGAAACGTCTACCGCGCTGCCAAGAAACTTTTTTTGAAGCCTAAATCTCTCTTCGTGCATGGCCTCTTGTCATATTTTTTCAATGTCAGGGCTGCTCTGTTTATTTTTTTCCTTGGGAAGTGTGCCTTTTCGTAGAATCTCCTTCTGTATTCGATAGCTCTCTTTTTCATCAAGGATGCTTTGAAACTCAGAATCGCTTATTTTACCGTCAATGAGTGATTTTGACAGTATGCGGTTGACAGTATCGCATTTTGACAAAGCAAGTGTCATTATTTTGCAGTGTTTGATAAGTTTGGGCTCAAGCTTTTTGTAAAAACCGGTTAGCCCAGCAGCTGTTAGCCCAAATACAGAGGCGACACAGCCAATTGGTATAGATGCAGGAATCCCTATGCCTGTAAACGCAGCTGCTACGCCACCTGCGGAAAGAAAACCAGAAATACCGCCAGCGGAAAAGCTAGCATAGTTGATAATGGTTTTAGTGCGTTTGTATTTTTTTGCAACAAGCCGATAATGGGAAACTTCATCACTTAAATATTTTAAAACTTCATTGGCTTTCTGCATACGAAAATTGTTATCTGGTTGAGTTGGTAGAACTGGATAGAGTGTAGTCTGAGTTTCTGTTTCATCATAAGCTGGAGCAGTAGGTAATACGTTGGATGCCATGGTTATATTTACAAAATTATTTTTTGTTTAATTTATTTCAATTTGAAACTGAAGAGTCCAGCCGTTAAAATTTAAAATGTGATTAGTTTCATCTGTGACTGAAAGCGTGATATTTGAAACGTGATTATCAGCAGAAACATCGCGCAAAACGTTAAGATGTGTATTTTGGTAATGAATTCTTTCATAAGGTTTCCCTCGTATGTCAAAGCAAGCTAAAAGACTTGAAGGCTTTCCATTTAGCAAGCTTTGTTGCTTGTCGATAAGGTCACAATTAATAAAGTAATTTTTAGGATTTGAAACATTATCTATTTTAATTTGTTTAAAATAATCCTTTTTACTATTTGCTGAATTACTATTTGCTGAATTAGTATTATACCCAGGCAAATTAAAGAACTTAAGAAGACTTTCATTCAGTCCAAATTTTCCAATTTTGGCCTCGTTTGCTTTTATTATCAAAGAACGGCCTGTAATGCCTTTTTCTACAGTAAAAAAATCCTTCTCTGGAAAGCCTTTTTCAAAAATATCCCCAATGTCATCCAGTGAGTAGTTTCCCATTCGTAAATAACGTGTTTCCTGATCTTGCTTGTTAACCTTTTTATAAAAAATTATTCCATCCTTTTCCAAACTATTCCAGCTGTTGTAAAGAGAACAACTTAACAGCCTTATATAGCTTGGTTTTGGAATAGGATATGGTTCGAAATAGACAGTATGCGGATTTTCTTTTGTAACAACAGTAAGAATAACCATTTTTATAATTAGAGAAAAATATTTTGTTTAAATATAAACATGGATGCTCTTCTAAAATGGATTCAGACACCACAAGCTGACACCATTGCCAAAGTGGCAGAACAGAAGGCATGGAAAACCTTTAATGCAAAATACCCGAAGGCCGATAAATCTAAGTTTGAGCCACAGACCGATTTCGCCAAAGACCACACAGCAACCTCAGAAATTTATTTTAAAGCAGGGCCAGGCAATTTGATAAACGTTTTTGGTTCAGACAGCAAATATTGGAGCCCGGAAATGAAAAGTGCGCTGGGTGTTGACCAATCATCAGAAGGGTTCCCGCAACAACTTACACCAAGTGGATTAAAAGGAGACTCTTTGCCCATCCCTGCTCTTGCCTTTCACGGTAATTATCCCGGCCATAGTATGAAACAAATATTTAATGACAAAATTAATATTTACGTAACACCTGACCAGTATTTCACAACAAAGTTCAGAGAGATATTTCAAAAAACCAAACTCACCAAAACATGGCTAGCCGGCCCAAATATGAAATATTGGCCACAGCAGCTGAACTTCGCTGTGTGGTGCGCTACAACGGGCTGTGGTATCAGTCGAAAACTTTTCGAAGACAAGTATTCTATCCCTTTGCCACCGAATGTGCGAGCTTTTTACAAGTTCCATATATATTTTACTGTCAGGCGAATATTGTTTCAGATGGGGGGAATACAAAGCATAAGCGCTTTGCCAGGCGACCCAACTTTTGACCAGTTTAACAACAAATACGACGTGGCTTCATACAAAAGAATATGCGCTGAGTTCGGAGTCGACCCGTCGAGTGATTTTCGTTACACAGCAGGCACAAACCACGGCCTGGGAAGCGTTTACATATGGGTCTCAAACGTTGGACCATCTAAAACGTATACCAGTTACCCCGGTCATGATAAATTTTCAGACGAAGGCGGTACAGCGTCAAAAGGCACCTTGATTCAGTATATCGAGCCGGATAACGTTGCTAACAGGCAGTCAGACTTTTTTTGTCCCAATGTAGCAGAAGGTCTGACCCAGGCGGGTTTGTCGCGAATAAACCAGTCGATAGAGGTGTTCGTTTACTGTGTTTTGGGTTCACAGGTGAACTTTGCAGTGTGTCCGGGGGCCTGGCTGATGCCTGCGCGGATGGTAATAAATATGGAACGTGTAACTGGTTACAACAACCAGCTCAAACAAGCTGTGCCAGGCATGAAGCTAGGGGTTAACGACGAAGTGAATAAGAGCACAAAAAAATCAGGGCTAAAGCTGATGGCAGGAGGACCAACAAAGATAAACCCACCAAACAGCCACCCCTCAAACCCGATACACAAGGAAGCAACGCAGCCTGAAGAGCAAACACCTCAAACACCTCAGCCTGAAGAGCAAAAACCTGATAGCACTGAAACACATGAAAATAATAAAGCAGCTGTTGTTATTGGTGCCGTCGGGATTGCGGCTTTTATTTACTTTATGCGCTAACGCCGCTTCTTGATGTATTTTTCAACAAGAAAGGCAACCACAGCCAAAATAATCAGCCAGGTGTGCTCAGCAAGAAAACCGATAGCTTGACCGGCTGCTTTAAAAAGAAAGCTCACAATTGAGCCAATAAAACCTGGCAGAATTGATGCAAGCTTTGAGCCAATATCTTTCAGACCTTTTCCCAACGCTTTACCGGTGGCTCTCAAAGCGTTTGTAATAGCTCCAACGACAGCACCAATCGTGACCCCTGCAGCAAGAACAATAGCTGTAACGGTCACACCATATTTTTTAAATATCTCTTTTACCCTCTCACGAAGTGGAAGCGCTCTTTCTCTTTCATCAATCTGCGTTTGCAAACGAGCAAGCTCCTCTTGTCTTTCCGCCACTCTTCCTTCGGCAGCTTGTTTATCAGAAGGTGATGTGTCTGCATTGTCGATAACTGCCTGATCTTCCTCGTTTTGGCGCTGCAGCTCGGCTTCTTGCTCTTTCAGCTCATCCAACGTTCTTGTGTCGTTGAGCCTTGCTTCCATTGTGTTTCTTTCGCTCTCTTTGGCCGCCAGGCTTGCTCTAAGTTGGTTGACCCTGGTTTGTTCTTTGGCTTTGGTTATAGCTTGTTTCTCGAGAGCCGTCACCTCTTTTTTTGCATTTTCAAAATCATTTTGAAGATTTTTTTTTAGTTACTGCAGTCTCCGCAGTTCTGATTCACTTTCAACGTTTGACCCCAGTTGTTCAATACTGGCTTGAGTTCGCTCGATTCTTATTCTAAGATCTTGCACTTCTTGGGCGGCTTTTTCTCTTTCAGAGGTGAGTTTTTCTGCATCTCTGAGTTCTTTTTCAGCTTCTCTTAATCTCTGCCGGTTTTCTCTTATTTCATCATTGCCTTGAGCAATCAGAGATTCAGCTTCTGGACCAAGTGATGTTTTGAACTTGTCTTTAAATTTTTGGAGAAGACCTTTCCCATCTTTTCTGAAAATTTCAGTCTCGCCACCCCTTGTTCCAAATGAAACGATTGTAGTGTCATTGCCAGGCTTTTTGCTGAAACCGATTGGGCCTAATTTCCTGAAGTCAGCTCTTGGAAACTTCCTTTTAATAAAGTCTCTTGCTCTTTCTAGATAAGCTGGTTTGTCATCTTGATGAATAAAGCCCGTCAACAAAGGGGTTTCATCAAATGATGTTTCTGGAAGTCCGCTCTGTTCGTGATGCATAGTTTGCATTTCATGTTGTTCACCACCATGGTAGGGGGTAGACACCGTGCCAGGCTGAAATGGCTGGGTTCTGTTGGCCTCTTGTTCATCATAATCATCATCATCATCGTCATCATCATGGTCAATATCGTGATCAAGATCTGGTTGGTCCATACCAAATTCGCCACCTTCTGCCATCAAATATCAACAAAGTTGATGAAGTTATTTTATATTTACAATTGAAATTTTAATTGAACATTTTTATATTCCTTACAATAATGGACGGTGTACAAGAAAACCTTCGACCAACACGCAGTGAGAAAACTCTTGGCGCGCTAAAAGCGGAGCGCGCGGTAAAACGAATCACTTTCGAGCGAACAGAAGCCAATCCGCAGGAAACTCTTTATGTTTCGGTGCCCAAGCTGAATGAAAACGAGGTCATTGTTCCCGGCTCACTTGCTCTGAGCTTCAACATTGATTTGAGCGGAGGCCATGCCAACAACTTTCTTGTTGACAATGTTGGTAGGGCGCTAGTTGACAAACTTGTTGTGAAGTACTCTGGCACTATCCTGCAGGACACAGTTGGTTACGACATTTACAAGATATTCGAGGATCTCTTCCTATCGCAGGAGGAGCGCAACAACATGCTGCAAGATGGAATCCAGAGTGAGGATCTCAACAAAAATTCGCTCAAACGCGGGTGATAAAAAGACCTCAGGCGTAGCTGCGGAAAACAAATTGAACGGGATTTACGGAAGCAAATACAGGATTCGCCTTGACCACCAGATTTTGAACGACCACGGGACCTTTTATCCGCAGGCTCTATACAACGATCTTGTGTTCGAACTGACACTTGCGCCAGCCTCTCAGGTCGTCAGAGGTTCCGATACAACAAAACTGAAATACAAGCTGTCAAACATCCAGCTGGAGTACGAGATGATAAGAAGCAAAACACTGGCAGATGAAGCCCTCAGTGCGTACACAAATGGAAAAGAATTTGCATATGACCACATTCAGCGTGACGAAGTGGTTATGTTTGCCAAAGGAACAGACACAAGGCTTAATCTTAGAGTTAACCCGCAGAGAAGGTCCCTCAAAGGCATCTTGCTACTGTTTGTCGAGCCCTATGTTGCTGGCGCAAGGCAGTCAGAAACTTACTTAAACCCAGACCTGACGAAAGTCAGTGTCACAGTAAACGGCTCGCCCAACAGGCTGTACAACAACGGACTTGAAGGAATTGATGTTTGGGAGGAGGTCAAACGCTTCTTTCTCAAAGCCGGAAACAAAACACAGCACATGAATGCAACAAAGTTTTATACAAAAAACAAGTTCGGGGTTATGATCGATTTGCGTTCCATGGCTGACCACTCTATGCACGGAAGCGGCACGCGACTTGTAAACACAAAGGATGGTGTACAGCTGGAGCTCGAGAGGAATGCAAGTGGCTCTGGCAATGTGAACTGCCACATTTACGTAATCAGCGACGCGCAGATGAATATATTAGGAAGGCAATTAGAATCTGTGCAGTACTAATAGAAATGGATCCGAGCAAGATACCCTTCAACGCTCTGATTGTGGGCCCAACAAATTCAGGCAAATCTAAATATGTGGTTGACCAGATCTACGGCTCTTTCCGTGGCAAGTTCGACTACATTGTGCTTATCTGCCCAACATTCGCGCACAACAAGACCTACCACCGAATTGGTGAAAATGATCCAAGAATGTTTGTTATAATATGCAAGCAGCACGAGGTTGAAATTTTTTTGAATGTCGTGAGCTGGCTGTTTGAGGGCACCAACACGCTCATAATACTCGATGACTGCGCAGCCTCCAAAGATGTGAAAGGGCGCACAGGCCAGCTGGTGAATCTTGGCTTTTCCGCTCGACATATCGGCATCAGCGTTTGGGTGCTGACCCAGAAGATAACAAGCATCACCCCTTCCTTCCGGGAAAACGTGGCGGCTATCGTTTTATTTTACACTCCCTCAGCCAAAACCACGAAGGCAATCTTTGATGATTACGCCGGCGAACTCTCCCACGATGAGTACAAATCTCTGATTTCAAAGCTGAAAGAGCGCAAGTTCTCTTATCTCGTGTTCTCGCTTCGCTACCCCTACGGTATTCATTTTGAATTAAAAAAATAAAAGTTGTATATAGTTACAATGGCTGAACAAGGGTTCGCAGAAGTTATAAACCTACTGGAAGCTGAGCCGTCAAGCAGCCCAGCTGGTAGTAGCATTGTGCCAGACTTAACAAACTTAACCGTCCCCGGACCTAACATTCCTGCACTTCGTGAGCAGCTGGCCATGCTTGTATCAACAGGCAAATCCAAAGAGGCCATCGGAGTGCAATTAACACATGAGCAGTTGAAACGCTTGACTGATAAAGAAGTTGAAAAGTACTACAAGAGATATGAAACCTTCGTTGGCAGCAAGACAACAGAAAGCATGGTTGACAGCCTGCTTACGCTTCTGACAAGAGGCCTGCAAATGGTTATTGAAATAGATGACGTTGATGCAATGAAAAAAGAACTAAAAGAAGACTTCATTATTAACAAAGAAATGACAGATTTTGTCGGCAGTCTCTCTTTGAAATATGGAAAATTTCTTGCTCCTATTTCTGCTGCTTTGATAACGGCGAAACACATCCACGATTTACAGACCAAAAAAACTCGACCACCGCCAAATTTATCCCCTGAGGAACTTGTTGGAATGTTTTTCAATTTAGTCGAATCTACTGAGTCACGCAAGTCTTTCGCGTCCCTTCCATATATCAAAGGTGTAACTGAGCCCTTGACCCGCGTCTTGAAAAAATATGATATCTCGGTCACAAATAAGCCAATGAACACTCTACAACAACAGTTCCCGGCCCCGAAGTTTCGCCCTGCTCCGGATTTACAAACCAACGTTGTTTACAAAATTCCTTGCGCCGACTGTTCGTGGTGTTACATTGGTGAAACTGGCAGAGCATTTAACACGCGAAGAAAAGAACATTTAAGAAATGTAAAAACAGCGGCTAAAGGCTCCAGAATTACGAACCATGCATGGTCCCATGACCATTCCATTGACTTAAATAACGCCTCCGTAATCGACAAAGGCAGCTTCCGAACAAGAAAAACACTAGAATCGTGGCATTCCATGGTCACTCCAAATGCTGATAACAATTCCTGCCCACTCCCTGGGCAATACAACATTCTTTTTACACACATTCATAATTAATTTACATAGTCCATTCTTTTTTATTCTTACACATTTATATTCATATTTCGTCATTCTTTTTTTACCCGTTGAAGACTGTAGTTCAAACAGTCGAAAGCTCGTACTTTTTAAATATTTTTAGCCAGAGATCGTCTTTAAATTTTTAATATGTTTAACCCTGGCTACGGTCCTTCAATATTTTTACATTGATTTTAACTCACATTTGCAGAGAAAGGATGAATCAAAATTAGAAGAAATTTCTGAGCATACTTCACCAACTGCTGAACAATTACAGACAAATTCTGAGTAATTTCTAAGTATTATTTTATTTGCTTAACATATACGCTTTGTTTCAAAATGTCAACCGAACAATCCGAGAGTACAAATTCACAGGGTGATACCCCTCAGGTCGAGATAACACAGCAAGCAACAACTCCAACTCCAACTACAGCCCCGCATCGTGCAAAAAATCCCAAGCGTGTGGCTGCAGGCAAATTGGTTGCTGAAAGAACGCGGCTGGCCCGTGAACAACTGCAAAAAGCAGCAGCTGAGGCTGCTGTCATAATAGCAAACAACAAGACAAAGGCCATTGCCCCGGTTTCTGAGCCAGACCCGCCTACAGAATACGAAACACCAAAAAGTACCAAAGTTGATAATAGCAGTCTCAGCACCACCCAATGGATTGGTGTTGCAAGTATAGTTGTTTCACTGATTGGGATTTATTACAAACGTGAAGAGCTCAAAGCCGTATTCAGCAAAAAAAATACACCTGAGCCTGTACGTGCTGAGCTACAACCTGTTAGAACAACACAAAACAGAGGTGTAACACAACCCAAAGGTGTAAAACATTTGGATTAAATATTTGGAATTAATATTATATCTGCCTCCTATACAATGAAGAAAGTTGATCTTCCCCAAGCTCTTATCTCAACCGCGGCCATTTTTGGTATCGGACTGATATGGTACGACTTCAACGTGAAGGTTTTTATTACGGTCCGCGATCTTTTGAATGCTACATTACATGACCCGGAAGTAGAAGAGACAAATAATTAATTTTGATTTAAACTTTTGTATGTTTCCATTTCTATACTTACAAAATAATGTCAGACAACAAGCTTGTTAAAACAATCACAGATGCTGCTACTATCACTGGTTTTGCCGCCGGCATCGGCTGGGTCGCAAAAAAGGTTGTGAAAGGGAATTTTACTTCTGACCCCAGCAGCAGTGCAATGAACTACGTGAAGTTTACAGCCGTCGTGGCAGGGAGCATTGCGCTCAAACAGTACCTCGAGGACCAAAAAATCCTTCCCACCAGCGTCTGAAATTAATGATTTGAAAAAAACTCTGCTCTGTTATATATCACAATGGCAAGTATCGCGATTATGGCTGGTGGGGCTATTTTGAATGCTGCGGCTTTTATCGGTGGCAATTATCTTGCGAAGGTACTTGGCGGAGGTGACGCTGCACTTGATGAAAAAGTACGACATGACAAAGCTCTCGAGGCGTATCAAGCGGCTTACGCCAAATACTCCCGTGACCGAACCAAACTTCTCAACTGGATTGCGACTAACACGCAAATAAAGGAACAAGCCAAGCAGAACTTTACTAACACTGACTACGCCTTCAAACTGTATAACCAAGCGCATCCTGACAAACAAATGATACCCCCCAAAGAACCCAAGTTCTCAGATTTCTATCAACCAAGCCAGGAGCAAAAAAATGGTGAACTCATGTTCGTGGGCGCCGGGGCTCTTGCTCTGGGCTACGCTGCCTTCCGGTTCCTTTAGTCGGGTAAACCTCACAGTGGGGGTACCCCACACCCCTAGGGTAAATCCCCAGGGTTTTAAACTTTTTAAATTTATTACTTATATTACACAATGGATGCTAAACTCACAAAGACATACTATAGTCCCGGGGGCTACTGGAAAGGTTTTGCCGCAATCAAAAAATTATCAGAAGCTGCCAAGGTACCAGAAGAAACCGCAAAAAAGTGGCTGTTCAAGCAAGCACTCTGGCAGATCTTTCTCCCTGCACCGAAGCGCATTCCTCGGCCGAAATTCGACGTTCCTACACCAAACAAAGTGCATCAGGCGGATCTTCTTTTTTTGCCACATGACAAACTACCCCGCGGGCGCAAAGTTTTCAAATACGCACTCACCGTTGTCGACGTGGCCAGTAGATACAAAGAAGCTGAACCCTTGACCTCTAAAAACTCTGATGAAGTTGCCCTTGCTTTTAAGAGAATTTACAAACGCTCACCTCTGAAATGGCCTGAACTGCTGCAGGTTGACCCTGGGCGCGAATTCATGGGCGCTGTTACAAAAGAAATGGAAAATCACAAAACGTACATCCGGCGCGGGCGAGTTGACATTCACCGTGACCAGGCCATTGTTGAACGTTTCAACCGCACCCTAGCTGAGCGTTTGTTCGGGCACCAGTATGCCGTTGAAATGCGCATGCCTGAGGGACAGCGGTCCACTGCGTGGGTAAAAAGGCTTCCTGAAGTTGTGGCCGCTCTAAACAACGAAGTAACAAGACTTATCGGCAAGAAACCTGTAGTTGCTATCAAAGAAAAAAGTGTTTATGCAGAACCATCAACACCTAATTTGAGGGCTGTTGGAGAAAGCGAAAAAAAGCTCCCCTCTCTTGTGAATGTTAGATATTTATACCAACCTGGCGAGCTTGAAGGTGGTGTGAAAAGAGCCACTGATCCAATCTGGTCTTTGAAAGTTTACAACATTGAACGTTCTTTTACCAAACCGAATCAGCCCGTTCTCTACTATTTGTATGACGGGCCTAAGCGCGGCTTTGTACGTGAAGAACTACTTGTTGTACCTCCAAACACACAATTACCTCCAGCTAACTTGAACTAAATGTGATATTCGATTGGTTCGGTGTGTATTCCATCGGGCAGCACCCATCGTTTGTCATAATAAGCACTCAACCCCAGCTTCTCCTGCTCGTAAGTTACTATATTTCCATCCCGCATTCTAAAACCTCTGTTTGTTGCCATATCCTTGCTGCCTTGAAGCGCTGTCTTGAAACGCTGCCAGTTTATATTGTTTTGTTTCTTTGACATACCCTTTGTGCTGAACTTCTTTTTTTCACCCTTGTCATCAATAAAATAACATTTTGAGCAGAGTGCTATCATCCGGTTCCCCTCACACTCCATCTTAAACAGACCAGGTGTCCGCCCGCTCCACTTGTCCCACGCCAGCCAATTCTTTTTTTGCACCTCGAATTCTGCTTTCAGCTCTGGTCGCACAATGTCCTCTAGTTTCTTACCAGAGATGGCTATGTAGTTGCTGTCTGTGTCCATCTGGATCAGCTCGAAATCTTTTCTGTCAAAATACCTGTCAAGGAAGTCGTAATAGAATTCCAACATCCGCAGCTTTGCCAGCTGATAGACAGCGATTCCAATCTGAAACGGGCGTCTGATTGTGATCCGTGGCTTCCGACTTTCTAACTCATATGCCTCCCCAATCTCATCTAGATCTGAGAAATACGCACTTCGCAGGGCTCTGTCAACTACCTTCTCGTCTTTTGTGTAAATGACGTTTGTTTGCCGCTCTAAGGCTTCGATTAGCTTTCCGTACCCACTGTTTCCCAACAGTTTGAACACCTCCGCCAGCAGTGCCTAGCTTTTTTCCACATCTCCTGTACAGCGAGCCTCCGTGACTTGTTCCACGAACCAGGGAAAGATCTTTGCCGGTGTGTAGTCAATTGTCCGATAAACCTTTGTAATTTCCGCTCCGTGATTTATATACCATAGTAACAGAGGTGCGTATAGTAGTATCCTCTTTGCTGACAAAGCTCCCACGAGTTTCTTATCTTCTCCGCGTTTTCTTCCTGTATCCCGCAAGTATTTTAGCATATGCTCGGGGACAGCTTTAGCGGGCACCACTTTGTTGTGGAAGAACGGGCACATTTCCTCGAACTTTTGGTGCAAGTGCTTCGGAATCTCTATATCTATTTCTGCAAACCCGAACCAGCTTCCTTCTTTGAGCCTGTGCGTTAGTACTGGAGCCCCCTCTGTTTGGTACTCGTCTTCGTAGTGAACGACCCTTTCCTTTCCACAAGGCATTTCTCTGAGCATGGTTGAAAGATACAGGGCGTTGGCATCGTATCCGAGGATGTTTTTGCAAAGTTGTGGTTCTGCTATTTGATGCGATCTAATTCTTGTTTTACCAACTTCGTGGATCCTTGTAAATACAAGGCTTGGACCACCGACAACAGCTTCTTTCAACATACTATATGCTTCTTTGCTTGGGCTGTAAAGCTCTGCGTTACGATCAATAGCTCCCTTTAGCAAGTAATGTAAACTCACACCTGGGATGCTGACTGCGTCTTTCATGATGTCGATTCCCTTCTCAGTGTAGAAGTTTTTCATTTTTTGAAGCGCCTCAAGTCCGGGAGCCACATCTAGATTATTGTAGTAACGCAGCCAGTCTTTGAAGGTTTTCATTCCCTTTTCTCGGAACAGCTTCTTGCAAGCTTTCCATTCCGACAGTTTTAGCACAAATTCGCCTTTCAACTTTGAATACCAATCCATATAATCTGGCAACCCTGGGTAATCCAGCTTTTCTGGTCTGTCAAACCACTCGTATGGAAACCATGATTTTACTGTCTTGCATTCGTAGGCTTTTACCCATTTCTCATAACTGGTTCCTGGGCCTAGGTAGTTGATTATGTCAAGAAAACGGAAGCCACAAGTGAGTAAGAACATGATTTTGTTTCCCTTCTTTGCCACTCTTACTTTGTTGGTTGTGTCCGCAAGGCGCTCTGCGAAGTACTTTTTGATTAGATTCAGATCGTAAGTCCCGGAGTTGAATCCGGTGACTGGGACCTGGTCACACCATTCTTCTATTTTTTTCCTCTGATCTTTTGGTAGCAGGTTTAAGTATGCTGGCATAAATTCATCTCTTACTTGTTTTCTGATGTTTTTCCCACGTCTCTCCAGCTCTTTCATAAACTTGCGGACCAGCTCTGCGGGATCTCTGTCACATATGTGGGTTGGCTCTCTTTCAAGTGTGTCACCTATGCTAACTGAGATTGGTACGTGTTTGTTCTCTATCGTGAGATTGTCTGTCGGCTCCTTCCGCTGATTATTGTCTCCGTACGCCTCAAAATCGTACAAGATCGCGTGCGGGAAACTTTTTGTTTGGGTTTGAGGTAGTTGTTCAACATATTTTTCTCCAAATTCGCAGGCCCAACACTCAATCACTTTGTAGCCAGCCTTTCTAAGATAAGCTGTGCGCTTCATTGTGGCAAGGAAGAGATCTTCTCTTGTTTTGTCACCACGGTCAATTATTTTGTCACGATCATGGTAACATTTTCGACAACCGTGCCAGTAGCAACCGTGGTATTGAAACACTATCTTTTTCTCATGGTTGTATCCATCAACAGGTGCGCGCTCTATCCAACGCTCTCCTCCATGCCCGGACATTGCATGGTGAATTCGGATTTTCCAGCGGTTGGCTACATGCTCAAGCCACCTTATTGATTCTTTGGATGCTTGATGCTTTGGATAAAATGCTTTCTCATAAGCTGTCTCCGGTGCTTCAACCTTTTCACCTGGGCAATCTATTACCGTTTTCCCTTGGGCACACCTTTGGGCATGACGTTGAAGATTGCCAGATTGTGTGAATCTTGCGTTGCAATGGATGCATGCATAAGTGTTTGCCAACTTTGCAATATCTTTTATTAAGAACGCGTGCTCATTAAAAATACCAATTGTCATAATATTTTTTAACTGTGTAGCAGGGTTTCTTGTGAGATGCCATACCACTTCAGTTCCTACACGCTCAGGCACATAAACCCTGATTCCTAGCCAACCTGAGAAAGCAGTGCCCTTATTCAGATGCATTTCCACCTTTTCTAATTCATCCAGTGATGTTTTTGAACAATCCGTCGGCATATTCCTGAGCTTAAAGAAACTTTTGGCTAGACCTTGTGCTGCTTTTGTACTTCGATCTGGCCTAGCTCCTCTGTGCACAGCAATACAACGCCATAAACACATGTTATCTCTATAGGTATCCAGTGCCACAATCGCTTGTCCTCTCGCTGCGTGTGCAAGGTTTCGCAGCCAGTCTGGTAAGGGTCCTGTTCCCATCAGTGGTTGACGGTCAAGCACAACCTTTATATCAACATTAAAGTGACCATCGAAGATCCACTTTGTGTTTGGTCTTTCGATACTATCTGCATCCAGACGTTTTGCCTCCATATTAATTAACCAATTCTCCGCTTCTCCATATGCGTTCATCCAAGGGGACCCTTTATTAGTGTAATAGAAAATTATGGTGCCGTCTTCAATGTTTTGCAACTTATACGAATAAACGTGCCTGATGTAAAATGATGTCCTCACGCTCTCTCTTATTTTTTCCATAAATTTTGGTGTGAGGTCTTTTTCTAGATCTCTTACGAAGCGCCACCGAATATAACGCCGACCTTTGCTCTCTTCACCCTCAAATTTTGTGACTTCGTACAGATTCAGAATCTCATTCTGGTAGTCTGTCACATTTCTGATGTTATGCGGTGGAAAGGGATCAAATTGTCTCAAAAGTTGTTGTCTTCTGTTCCTTTTTCTAGGTGGTGCTATTGGTTTGTAAGGTTTTGGTTGTAAAGGGGGTTTTAATCGCTTCTGTGCTTCTTCTGGAATTGGTTCTTCTAACACATTCTCAATTATCTTTTTAACCGCAGGCACGTTTTCTGAAAGTAATTGCGATAAATAGCGCAACTCTGCTGGGTCTATTTTCGCAAGTTCTTCTTCCAAATTAAAGCTTCAAAGTCGACATCTTCCAAAGATTTAAAGTCTATTTCGTCCATTGTATATGATAGAAAAAATATTTTTTGAAAAATTACTTATATAATCTAAGGTGGTTATTCTCTAATTGAGAAAACCTTTTTGTATAATGCTGGGTGTCACTTCTCTAATTGCTTGTGCTTGAGCTCCACCAAGACCAGCTCGAAGTTTTTCTTCGCTTTTCTGTGTTTGCGGATTAGCCAGTGCTTTAGGTTACTTCCTCCGCATTCCATACATAGACGATAGTCACACATTACCCCTTTCCCGCAACTGCGACATGGGACTGGCCTTTTTTTTACTGTCTTTTGCTGATAGTTGTGCCACGCGCAGTACTCTCCCATACACCTCCGCCCGCAGGTTTCTTTTCGGCTTAACATTAACCACCCACAGTTGTTTTTACCTCGCACCATTTTTCTGATATAACCCTGGTTGCTCTTGTTTAATTTACCCCCTTTCTTTCCAAGTAGTATAGTCGGAAGTAATCAAATACTATCTTTGGGTTGACTTGGGAAATGTGTAAGCGCCTGGTAAGCTCCATGCAAAAGATGAACCACGCGAGCTATGTGAGCGGGGTTTATCTTTTGCATTTGCTTACCAGGCGCTTACAAACCTCCCAACTCCCGCCCCAACCCAAAGTGGTATTTGATTACTTCCGACTATACTACTAAGGTATTTCAGCACATATTCTTCGGACATCCCAGGCTCTGACTCATAATCCGGTATCATCCCCTCATTATCTGTGTCTAGCTTTTTCTTCATTTCCGTATTCGCGAAAATCACGGACCGTTGTTGATGTGCTGTATGCATGAGCGGTATTTTCTTGCTAGCGGATACTTTAGACACCCCAGGAAGAAATCTCCCCTTTTAACACTAAGTGAGTTCAAATATACAGAGTCTCTTCATCATCTAACAATTACCAAGCGAAGCTATTTTTGTATGTTTGCGAACCAGAAATTTATTTGCCACAAAGCACCAGGTTTGTGGGAGATTTCGAAATGTAAACATTATAAGCCATTAGCTGTGGACAGTGCAGATTATTTTTAAGTGGAAAGCATAAAGTTATGCTTATTTTGAATAATATATTCTGGAGCTAAAAATCGTACTCGCCAAACAGGGCGATTGATTGGTGATTTGTACTCGCCCGACAGTTTTGACACTCGCCTGGGCGAGTGGGCGAGCGCTAATGTCCAACCCTGTGAAAACATATGAAGGTCATATCTTTCCCTCCATGTTACCTGTAGTTGGGATCTGCAGTTATCGCTTATAAAAGGGACAGAATCTATCATTGTTCAGTCGCGTTTTGAATCGATTGATCGCCACATTTTGCGTCTGTTTGTGTCTTGAAGCCTTTTTATTGAGCAAAATATGGTATCTTCAGACAGTAGATGAATAGACTTTCACGTACCCTGGATTTTTTCCATCATTATACTTTTTAAATTCTTCGATCTATCATCCGATGAATGTCTTTTTTCGCGGTCAAAATTTAAACTTCCCGGGTTTGGTTACTCGTGACGTCATGATGGCTACGCGCAATGTCTGCGCAATCTCTGAGGCCAAGTATATAAGTTGACCCCTCCCTCCTGAAGCCCGCTAAATAGACAGCCAAATCTTATTGGCTGTTGAAACTTGTTCATTTCAACCACAATCTCCGACGCACACGCAGAATCAAACCGGAACCAGAAATTCCTGGTTCCGGTTTTTGAATCGCTCAGAGCAGTTGCATTTCTGAACCGCTGGTCAAACGCAGGCTCTGGGAACGAGAAGGTGATTCTTGCAGAGCCCTGTCACGTAAATCAGTGGAAAAGAAAGGGCTCTGCTCGCAGGGTGCCTACTTTGTTGCTGTAAAAGCTAAAGAAATCTTTCAGGAAAAAGAAAGTTCCCACGCACGTATGCACACGTAACCCCTCTGTTATTGTGGCATGCAAGATGGCGGCATAGTTACCGTTGCTACGGGATCACGTGACTCGTGCAAAACCTCTACACCCATACGTCCTTTGGACATTTTCTTCTTTGACGTCATCATTACCTGCCAGATACTTGTGGGCGTTCAGTGATGAAACGTCGTCATTACCCAACGATTCTATGTGGCCATGTTCGACAAATCGGGATTTTATCTGGTATACAAACTGCATATTCTGACTGTAAGTACATTCTCTATTTATACGCACAACCTTCAATGGTTGCCTTCTTGGGCTTTCGCTTTCTGGGCGAACTATCAGTACTACTAGGGATAGTTAACACTACATCTGCCCCCGCTGTTATCCTCTTTTTTCTCAGCACATCTTCGCTTGATATTTTGGCTATTCTATTTTCTTAATTGATTAAAAATCAGTTTTCTGTTGGAAACAGTCTTGCGATAAATCAGAAGAAAACACTAATTTTTCTCGTGTTTTGCTCACAAAGCATCACTTGTTTCTGGCCTTCTCTTTTTCAAGATCATGGGACGAGGATGTGTATGGGAGGCCAAACCATTCAAAAGTGGTATGAGCTTACGATTGATGATTGAGAACACGATCGCTATGGTTGAGATTATTGATTGATGATCGAGAACGACGATCGCTATGGTTGAGATTTACGATTGGTGTTTGAGAATGACGATCGCTATAGTCCAAAACACGATTGGTGACTGAGAAAACGATTGGGGATCGAGAATGTCGATCGCTATGGTCGAGAATACGGCGATCGAGAATATCGACTAATGGGGTTGAGAATATCGATTGGTGATTGAGAATTGAAAAGGACTGGAAACGAGTGAAGGGGTAGTGAGGGATAAAACACTCGAACTTACATGAGGTAGTAACCCCCTATGATCAAGATGGCGACCGCAAATAACGGAGATTGTCAAGATTTAGACGAATTTCTGGACTCCATGAGGCAGTGTTTCGATGAGGTAGAGAAGGAGCTCAATGATGAAGTAAATTCTATTTCTCTAGACTATTTAGAGAGTAGGCTAGAGGACCATTTTCAAGTTGTTCATACAGAATAATGCCAGTGATGAATCATGAATTAAAGCAACTTGTGGAAGACTTGCTCTCGGTTTCACAAAGCTTGTTGCAGGAAATCCACGCTGCCAAGAGTCAGTCAGAAATGAACAAAAGAAGGTCACCAGCTTGGGTTCCTGGTACACAAGCCAGTACGGGCGCGGGAGGAAGGCCTAGGTTTAGCATTACTAAAGAACAAATCGAAACCCTGAGAAAAACTGGGATGCATATGAATTGGAAAGAAATAGCAGCACCCTTCACTTACCGACTGACTAATTGGTTTTGTTTTGGAAATTTAGTTGAGGGATCAAAATGGAGAGCATTATACCAAGCATGTTTAGTTCACAAAAGATGTTGTTAATTATTAATACAAAGAGATATTCAAATTGTTCAAGACAGGAAGCTAAAGAGAGGAAAAATCATTTTATTTCTCAGTGTTCAGTTTTCTTCCAGTTATAAGTGAAAAAAAGTTCGTAGTTAACATTACTGTCATTACTATGACAAAAACAATATTTTGGCATAAATATAATTGTAAACAAAATCACAGTACACCTGAAAATATTTTGCTCAAATGTAACAGTTAATTTTCTTCTGTTGAGTTGAATAATAAAGTGACATAAGTAAGTTACTCAATGTGGTCCATAGACTTGCTGACTTACAATCCTTGGTAGGTGGGGAAAGCTGGAATGGTGGAATTCAAAATCTTGATTGTTATTTATTTATCTAGCTTTACTTTTGTTTCTGTCATACTTCAAATGCACATGATTATGTGAGCCATCAAATATATATATTTGAACATTGTGAGGCAGATTGTTAAAAAAATGCAAAAAAATGGCAATCAAATTCCTTAAATATTCCAGCTTTTCCAGTTTACCTTTTCTTTGCCTTTTCTTGCCAAATTGCAACACATCAAATAGCAGTCTGATATGAAGGGATATAGGGCACTCATAATCACTTTTAATCCTGGAACGTGCTACCTTTTCACAATCTGGACAGTGCATACCACAGTATGGGGGAAGTAATAAACTAATCACAACTCAAAGCAAACTACAGCTGTTACTAACACTCGCAGGTTATGATTGTTTTGACTTTGTTTCCCGCATTTTTTGGGTGGGAGGGGGGGGGGGGCTTTGAGCCTTATATTTTTCACCTATAAGATGTGGGTGGGGGGTGGGGGGGGGGGGGTGGATGCAGACTCTTGGGCTCTGCCCCTAGTTCCACCACTGGATTGACTGCATGATGACTGAAAGTCCCATCCAATTACGGAGTGCACTAAGTGCATCCAAATCACTTGAAAGTTCTTTCACATCTCATGGCAATGCTAGAGTAGCTGTAAACAAGGAAGTTAAATAACACTTGTGATGGCGAAGAAAAGGTAACCAGTTAAACTATGGTTGGTACACCTTTCCTTGAGTGTTTCTCACAGACTGCAATTTTTAAAAAAATAATTTTTGTAAACTTAACAATTTACAGCGATAATCAATCACATGCGCGCTTCAGAGCAAAAAGTTTAATTTAGAGAGTTTTAGTTTGAGTTTTAATGGATGTTAATCATCTCCGCCTCCTGGTTTAATATTAAACTGATCTCAAAAATCTCAACAACATTTAAAATCCTGTGTTCGAAACTGGAAAAAAATGCTGCTTAGTTAACAAATTATGAGTTGTAGTTCTGTTTTCCATAAGCTGAAATATAAAATAAGTACAAAAATAAATTTTGCGCGTGTAGATTTGTTAGACATTTTGTGGTCATGCATCTGAATGACCGTTGATGACGGCCGACAACATCCTTCTTTAAGCCGATGGATTGAAATTTTGTTGCATTTAGTAAACCAATTAATAGTCTTGCGAGCCCAAAATAAGCGAGTTATTTTTTAGCTCCTTCTCTAACTCATCGAAACACTGCCTCATGAAGTCCAGAAATTCCTCTAAATCTTGACAATCTCCGTCATTTGCGGTGGCCATCTTCATCATAAGAGGTTACTACTTCATGTAACTTCTAGTGTTTTATCCCTCGCTACCCCTTCACTCGTTCCCAGTCCTTTTAAATTCTCAATCACCAATCGATATTCTCAACCCCATTAGTCGATATTCTTGATCGCCGTATTCTCGACCATAGCGATCGACATTCTCGATCCCCAATCGTTTTCTCAGTCATCAATCGTGTTTTGGACTATAGCGATCGTCATTCTCAATCACCAATCGTGAATCTCAACCATAGCGATCGTCGTTCTCGATCATCAGTCGATAATCTCAACCATAGTGATCGTGTTCTCAATCATCAATCGTAAGCTCATACCACTTTTGAATGGTTTGGCCTCCCATAGACGTGCCATTTAAAACTGACTTTCAGTATGAATTGTTGAAGCCAAGTAGATAAGTAAAACAAAGCCAAATTATGCACAAATTCTGAAGGATTAATAATCACATAAATTTAATTACACAAACGCGTCCCCAACTTCCTTAGATCATTTTGCTTTTTTTACTGTAATGAGTGATCTCAGCGAGAATAAACTTTGGTAATAGCCAAACGTTTTAAAACTACCAATTGAGGTCAATTGAGACAAGCTGTTTCCAGTTTTTTTGTTTCAATATTAGGGCTGGGAGCCCAAGCAACAATGACCAACTTGACAGCTGAGCTCGAAACGGATGCCAAAAGATTTCTCACCTCTGTCAATGTAAACGCCTTCCGCGAGTTTTGATTATCTCAAGAGCTCTTTTGAATTCTCTTTTCTTCTTGACAAGTCTCAGTTACAAATTTTACTTAAATGCCTGAAGACTGATTGAGTCTTTTATCTTAATTTATTTCTACCGCTTCAGTTTTTTTTATTCCATCTGATTACAGTATGATGTTCCGGCTAAAAGCCGAAGGCACTGGATCGACAGCTGGCTAGTTATACTATTCTCAACTGAAAACTTTCTTACTTTTCTGCGAGTTTCAATGCTTGCGTTTAAACTTATCGCAGCTGCTAACTTTAATTTATACCTTGGTTGTGGCCTGAGTCTTTCAAACCCCTCGTGTAAAGTGTGATTTGTGTCTGACAAATCAATTGCGTAAGTTTCGGCTTCTAGACCTTGTGAAATCAATAAAGCTCGAAAGAAACTGCACCAACCCAACTGCAATCAACGTTTGCAAGTGTCGTTTGATGACTTGAGCACGTGCTCACGCTTTGGTTTGTCATAATCACCCAATCATCGTTTATCTTGCGTCATCATTTACCAATCACCGTACAGAGAATTTTATCACACCTCCCGATACCCACTTGCGGGCATTCTGCACAATTCCCGATACTATTTGCGCGCCCACTTTGGTCAAATCGAGATTTTGTCTGGTATACTATATATATCCTATATATATACTATATATATACGCGGACTACAATGATGCCTCCTTGGGTTTTGGCCTCTGGGCCAAAACCCTGCGGGGGCAACAAGAATGTTGTGGAAATATCACAAAGAAATTCCTGAGTGAGGAAAAAAAATTAAAAACTGTCAGCAAATGGAAATGTAGTACCTGCATGGGCCTGTAACTGCTTCGCTTCCGTTTCTAGTTTCCTCTGATTAATATAGGTTTGCTCTACACTAAGGGAAAAAAAAGCAGTATTGTATAAGTACTTTCTTACAAGATGTGAGTGACAGAATGTCCATTTTAGAAAAGTCACAGCCTAGATTCACAGGAATATTTTTGTCTTGAAAGAAATCTGAAATATGCATGGCACTAAATTTTTGCAAGGGTTTAATTTTGCAGAAACTAATTTTGGGGATTGGTTAAGCATGGCTTTCCTTGCAGGGAATCAATTTTTGCTTTTTTCAGAAAGTCTTTTTCGATAATTGAAATTATAACGCTTTTGTTCTTGTTTTTATTTGAGTAAGAGTCAAATCATACTTCAAAGGCCGTGCAGATGTTAAAGCATCTGAAAATAAGCCTTCAGTGTCAATCTATAAATAAATAAATAAATAAATAAATAATAATAATAAGTATGGGTAATCAAATGGTGACGAGTGAAATTAGGAAAATAATTTCACACGCGTTTTGTCAAAAATTCTAATAATTTCCCGAGCCTGAAGGCTCGGGAAATTATTAGAATTTTGACAAAACGCGAGTGAAATTATTTCCTAATTTCACGAGTTAACCATTTGGTTACCTTTTAATATCATGGGTGACAAATTACGCTTACAATCGTAGTATTTTAACTTGTTTAAAGTATCTTCATGAACGAACCGGTTGGAAACGACGCCCGTGTTGAACGCTCAAACATCCGCTCAATGCCATTCATGTTATTGCTAAAAAATTATAAGACGACCAAACGAACTGGCCAAGGTGAAATTCAAGCAAAAATGTGCAAAGTTTAAGCTTTAAGATCATCTTTTAAAATCCTGTACGCCATCTTGGCAATGAAACATGACATACGTTGCCATGGCAATTTTGTAATTTCACATGTGAAATTATAAATTAGCGCTAAAATTTCGCGCCAAAATTAAGGAGTAATTTGTCACCCATGATATTATAATAATAATAATAATAGTAATAATAACAATAATAATAAGAATAATAACTAATAATATTTTTTAAATACAAAACTTTCTTGAGAACTTTTCATACAAACTTGAATCTTAGGTGTATGTGGTTAAAAATGTATATATACAAATTTTGTTTTCCTTACGTTCTTCCCATGAAATAATGTCAGTAAAAATTTCAATAGCCTGCCTACATAATAACACTCTGAAAGCTTTTACACGCTCTAAGCTTCTATGTACACAAGTTAAAATATTACAAACTGAGGTGAACTATTTACAAAATATAAAGTTATTTACATATTAACTAATAACTAATAATAATAATTTTTTTTAATTTAATAAATACAAAACTTTATTGAGCACTTTTCATAGTAATAATTATAAAAACAATATATAATTATAATAAAAACCTTCCCAAAATCCTTTGCAGCTGAAAAATCGTCAATGCCAAATAACTTGGTCAGTTTGAAGCCAGCAGGAGTACAACGTCGTGTAGAAATAACTCTTAACAATAACCACTTCTTGTATAAGACGTAGGGCGGTGACGTCATTAGTCACGTGACATTGCTCTCAAGTTCGTTTTTGCTCACTGTGACGAAGATATTTTGTTACTGAAAAAGCAGTCATTGCAGTTTGAAGCACATTGGTGTGAGGCATTTCAGACTGCCCGGGTACCGAACAAAATATAAATATTAAGGGCGCTATATATGATTTTCAAAAAGTGGGAGTCTGGGTACAAGTGCGTATCTGGCGTTGCATTAAATGTGAGGAAACAACAAATTGCATGTTGGTAGATATTTATATGTTAAGTACATTTTTATCACTTTTATTGTTATGACGTCATCAGTCACGTGACCAGAGCGGACCGCATTTTAAAATCCGCCTGAAAACATTACTAGGATCTCCCTCTTAGGATTTTTTTAAGCGAAGTTGTAGCTTTTTAAATGATGCTTCAAAAAATGGCCATGATTACTTTTTCCTAAAAATGTATGGCAGTAAAAAATACAATTGAAAAGTTTGTTGGCTTCCTACTCAGCGATCATTTGCGGTAGGAATAAAAGAAAATTTTGCCAAAGGCAGGAGTGCATGCTCTTTATGATGGCATTGTCAGTTTCTTCTCATTTCAATTGCTTTTTGCGAGGATGGATTTAATTTCTTTCAAACGAAAGGAGTGGGCCTGAGGAGAGGTTAAGTAGCTGCCCCTCCCCTTGCTTTTCCCCTTGCTGGGGGTCTCCCTAGCGGATTCCCCATGGTCCGTATTGTGGGCTCACGACAAGAGCATTTTCAAAATGGCGACGAATAATGGCGACAAGAAAGGGCAATCCAATGGAGTGATTTTGAGTTATAGAGGATAGTTTTGTCGATGTTTTTCCTTCTTGACGCAATCAAAACAAGTCCCCAAACGTAGGGTATACCTCCTTTATTTGTATCCCCGATAAAGAAGAATATGGAATGAGTAGAAACGTGCGAAAACGTGAAACTTATGCATCAGTCAATTCCAGCAGTGCCCATCCCCCCCCCCCCCCGGGCTAACCCCCGGGCATAAGCATTTCTTTGGTAAATTCCCCGGGGTGGGGATGAGGGAACCGGGCAAATGCCCCGCTCCCGGGTTGATTGTTTTCAATCTCTCGATGGGTGATATAAGAATATAATACAAGTTGTTGCTTCTTGACAATGAAGAAATATCTAAAATTCAGAAAATATACCTTTAAAAACATCCATGAACATCCACGAGCTTCTCTTACTAGTACTTCATGGACTAGCTAATCTGCAACGTAGTCCACGTCTTGGCCTATAAACGCCTCCATCACGAATACGCGACTCACTCCACGGTTTCGAAACCATGTGTCAAATGCCCGGGGGACAACCCGAGGTACGCAAATGCCCTGGCCTACCCCTGGGACGGGCAACATTAGTTTTTAAAAATTAACTTTCCAGCGTTTCACATTACAAAATCTTATGTGTTCAACATTAGGAAATGCCTCGGGGTTGCCCGTGGGGGGGATGGGCACTGCTGGAATTGACTGATGCATTACAGGGACCTGAGGTAAGTGTTTCTCATTGTACAATGATTGTTTTTAGACTGGTTGAATTATGTCTTCGACGTTTATCATGTTTATCAACTTAGCTTACTGGAATGAAAGCCGAGCTCGGCGTAAAAATAGATAGTGAGAACGAGGAGATAGTATTAAATGGCAGTCATTTCGTCGAGGCATGTAATTGTTATTTATGTTTGTCATCTGTATTTTAAGCTACTGTACTTCAAATTAATAAGAATCGCATCCTTTCATTATTTATACGTGAGGAAATGTTCCTCAAAATATTGACCAAGTGGCCATTTCAGGCCGCAAAGAAAAATAACGTCAGGGAAATTTGAAATTACTGCAACACCTTTGATGTGATACCTTTGAAGTTGGAAGAAACATTTCAGCTCAGCTTGATGCGGATATCTTTTTTTATTAAAGTTAGATTAGAGACTACTTGCAGTCAACCTGGTAGCTAATCTAGACTTCAATTAAACAGTGCTACTCACGTTTTGGAATGCCTCTTTAGGCATATTTAATAAATGAGACCATTTCTTAACTTAGAATTTGTTCTCACCATGATGTTTTATTGTATTGGTAAACATAGATTTCCGTTTCTTTTGCATTTTGTGGTCTACAGGTCATTTTTGGGACTAATAGAATGCCTGATGTTTTGACAGGATTTACAGAATTCAGAACTGAGGACATTCTGGATTACTGTTGAGTTAATTAAACGATGGATTGTAACAAGTTCAGGTAGTTGTTGATCTCTTAGTTGTACACATAGTTATGTGACAGTCAATTCTAGCAATTCCCTATCTTCTCTACACACATATTTCATTACCTGAGGCATTTAAGATCTGCTTTTTGACCAGACATTTGTCTACTTTATAAACAATCTGTTTGACATTTTCTTAAGGCCTGTATTTTCAGTTGTTGGATAACCTTCAGTAGCATTTTAAAGAAGCAATGTAAAAATTCATGAGGCCTTAACCTTAAGCAAGTCAGAAAACCTTAATTCCAATATAAAGCTAACTGCAAGCAACATGATGTAGCGTTTGGCAACCAAAGTGCTTTTAGGGCTAACCCGAGTACTATGTAGGCCAACCGGAATCTTATGAAGGCTAACTGCGCTGCGCGCGCGGAATGGCTTGCATGGCTCGCATGTGTCATGACACATAAGTGCCATACAAGGCAGAAATACCTAAGTCCATACCATTAGCAAAACCTCAAGCCACCTCAGCTAACTATACTCAGGCTAGCTGGAGTACTGCTTAGGCTAACCAGGCAGCTTTTTAGACTAACCAATGTGCTATTTATATATAGTGGAATGGCTCTCATGACTTGTTGGCTCGCACTTTGTCAAGGCCCAAGTTTTTTTTTAACTCATATGGGAATTAGCCAAGTAGTAGCTGTAAATTTGATTTAAACAAACTCCAGCTTAGTTTTTGTTGGCAACTTGCTCTACAAGAAAACCAAACATAGATTTCTGTGGCATAATGTTTTGAAATGAACAGATTACAAAAATTCAGCTTTAGGGTCCAAAACATTTTTAAACATTATTAAAATAATCTGACATTTTTCTGTAATGATTAATGAAAGGAGGGGTGCAAAGAAAATTGATTTCTTCCTTGCCTGACCCAGGTAGACTGGGCAAGGTGAAACCATTATAAGCTTACCCAAAGTCCCATGTTTCTTTCGAAACAACTACAACAACAAATAAAAATCCATAAATGTCATTTGGCTATCTAACAAGTGGAAAAAATTATTGGATCCACTAGCCCACCATAAAAGCAGCCAGTTTTTTTCACACACTGAAAAAGGCCATTTAATTTTAATATACTGAGTCTGCAATTGCTGGAAAATAGCAATTTCATCAAAATAAATAGTTTTTGTTTGTTTTGTTTCTATTTACAGGTGACTTGAATTGAAGACTTTGCAAGGGCATTCCTGTTAGTCAAAATGAACTCAAAAATACACATTGTGTCAATATAATAAAATTGTCACATGATTGATTCCCATATGTTGCCAGTTTACACCTGAATATACTTGAGTGACATTTATAGCTATTTATAAGGCTACATGTAAATACTGACACTTAATTACATGTAATTTTTAAAACCATTCAGGGGTTCATGACAAAAACAAATTGTTTCAATAAAAACATGTAAAACCAATGAAATAACGGAGAATTTACATAATTATTATCACAGATGATAAATTTTACTCCAGGTTAAGTTAATGTGTCAAGTTTTTTTTGCAGCACAGGCTTGGTTCCACACGGTGTGGTTCCAAAAAATATCCATACCTCCCCCAAGGATGGTTCTTTGGTTTGGACCCTCCCACCCTCTGGGATTTCCAGTCTAGCTTCATACTTTCTTTTAACAATTTGTGCTATTGAGACCCCCACCCCCTTGGAATTTCCAATGACCATCCTTGGGGTGGGTATGGATATTTTCTGGAACTGCACAATGTAGGCATTTCCTTATGAAAGTAAGCTGCAGATTGATCTGATTGATACACACTAATCTATTTTCACATTTACCTGTTTTGTATGGGATATATAATTATATATTGTTTTTACCGGTTTCACTTGTAATAATAATAATAATAATAATAATAATAATAATAATAATAATAATAATAATAATGATGATAGTAGGCCTCCGTCAGTAAGGGTTGACCATGGGTAGCATTCTAGTTGACTGCTTGGCTGGAGCACCGGCGTCTGGGCTGTAGAGGCCGATGCAGGAGTGACAGTCTCTGTTGCAGAGGCTGCACCAGGGCTCTGTCTCTGGTCTGTCAAGACTGTCGCTTTGTTTTCTACGGTCCTGTCTCTCTGTGGCGGCTTGTGTCAGCTGTTTGGTCGGAGCTCCTCTCCACTTAAACTGGTTGGCTGCTAGGTTCTCCCAGGACTCTGTATTGATGCCTACAGCCTTCATGTCACGCTTCACTATGTCACAGTATCGCAGCCATGGCCTCCCGATGGGTCTTTTTCCACAGGCCAGCTCTCTGTACAGGAGGTCTTTGGGGATGCAGCCATCTGGCATGTGGTGGAAGTGGCCTAGCCAACAGAGTCTGCGCTGTCTGAGCAGCGTGAATATGCTGGGCAGACCTGCGCGAGACAGGACCTCAGTGTTGGGCACCTTGTCTTGCCACGATATTCCCAGGATGCGGCGGAGGCTTCTCATGATATGTAGAAGGTGCTCAGACGCCTTTCTTGCCTGGCAAACGTGGTCCATGTCTCACTGCTGTATAGCAGTGTGCTGATGACACAGGCATTGTACACTGCCATCTTGGTCTTTGTTGTCAACTTGGGGTTGGTCCACACACGTGTTGTGAGGCGCGCAATGGTTGTGGCTGCCTTCCCAATTCTCTTATCAAGCTCTGTGTCCAGGGAGAGGTTGTTAGTGATAGTGGAGCCAAGGTATGTGAACTGATGCACCGCATTGAGCTCATATTCGTCAATAGTGATGACTGGTGGTGATTCGGTGCCTTGTCCCATGACGTTGGTCTTTTTTAGGCTGATATCGATGGTCAGCCCAAAGTCTCTACAGGCCTGGGAGAAGTGGTCCATCAGTGACTGAAGTTCACACTTGGTGTGGGTTACCAACGCCGCATTCTCGGCAAACAGCATGTCTCTTATAAGTGCCTCACCACCTTGGTCTTGGCGCTGAGGTGGGCAAGATTGAAAAGCCTTGCCATTTGATCTTAGTAGAAGTAGTAGTAGTAGTAGTGTCTTTATTTATAGAGGGTAGCACTTATAAATAGTTATGAAGCTAATAAACCTGTGGCCTTCCTATTTACAATTAAAAACTGAGATATACAATAATATATGTGACCCTCCACGGAAAACAGGGAATAAGGTGAACGCACGCGCACGGCACGTTCGCACGTTTAAACAAAAGATGCGTGTCTCAACACGGTAGCACCGTGTAAGTTACTTTCCTCATTAGTAGCAAAGCTATTGTTTTTCCTCGCACGCTTAAAACAAAGCAGCGTGTTAAGACACGTTAATCGTGTTTCGGTGACACGGTCACCGTGTCAATGCGTGCAAAATGTTGACACGATGACCGTGTCAACAAACCATAACTTCCCTGGGAGGGAAATGATCGAGCAATTTCATCACTATTGCTCGTACTTACCAGGGGAGCTTAGCTGTTTCCAATTCCATAAGGGAAAGCTCGGATATTCTGATATTTTACACCAGAAATTTCCCGTTTCCCACTTTGCTAGTCAAAACCACGGACGGTTTATGATTTTGGTGGTAAAGCTATTTAAAACCAGCATTCGTGTACGACGAAGCATGACTGAGACGCGACCATCTTTAGTTTCCAGGAACTTAAATTCTTGTTTTGAAGTTTAGAAGTCAAGTTGTTCGAGCTTGAACAATAAATCATTTACTCCAAGCAGCTGTTCCAGGCATGAAACTTACAACATGAAACAATTTTTTCGACCCCGGGATCCCTAGGTCGGATAACGACGCCTTGTCATTTTCATGCACAGGTAGCCAAAGCTTAGGATATGACTGAAAATAAATAAAATGATCTAAAATTGTCAAATGTTTATTGTTTTATCAATCTTATATTACATATTCATGTGAGCTTTGAAAATAAGCATAATATGCTAATTCTAAAATTGCTCACAACTATCAAAGCAAAGCGAAAGGTAGCACACTCGAACCGCCAGAATGCCGACCCGTTTCGATCTTGAAATTTAGCTTTTTGCTTACCGGACTAAACGAAAGAGGGACTGCTTGCAGTCTACAAACTTTGCTAAACACGTAGTTTGTCAAACAATTCCTTTTCGTAATGTTTCGCTATAAAAAAGGATTTCCAGATCTACTTTTTGAATGTACTCGGTGAGGAAGAAAGAGAGTTGAGTAGTCTAGCGTGTTAAGATCTTCCATGTTAAGAAGTCTAGCGTGTTAAGAAATCTACCGTGTTAAGAAGCTTAGCGTGTTAAGAAATCTACCGTGTTGGAAATAACCGTGTCAATCTACCGTGTTATAAAACAAAGCTCTACCGTGTTAGCCAGATGCAAACAAAGGCCACAAGCACGTTGCTGGAAATCAATTGTTTTAATTTGCATAATCGCACGATAAGCGTGTCGAGTTAGGACCGTGCGAACGTGTTAACTTTTTTATCCTAATTATTATTGTCATTTAAACAAGGGCATCTAATTGGCTTGCTATATTTTTGCCCTTTTCCATTTCTCTTCTTACTAGCCTTTTCAATTTCTGGTTCTATACCATACAAACGCTTGCTTAGCCATAGAGCCATTTCAAAACACCTAATAAAAGAAAGTAGCTGCCATTCCCCTATCATGTGACATGAAAGCATCCTAACATGAAAGCGAGGCAAAAACGTCCCGCATTGTAAGCATTTTAGGCAAAAAAAATAAATATTTTGGGCACTTTTTCCGGTTTGTTGTTTTGATGTCCTGTCCCTGAAACATGCAAACGGTTCGTTTCTGACCCTGTCAATTAATCAGAAGCCAAGCCAAAAAAGGGGCGGAGCTGACCCACATGACTTCCTATGTTCTTGCAATATTTTTACATTTTTGTGTTGTACTTTGGATGCCCTAAATGCCTGCCAAAGATAATTTCGATAATACGCACCATTTTTCGGCAAAATTTACTAAGGGTTGTGATAGGAACACGGCATTTCACATTTTGCCGAATTTCTCAAAAACGAAAACTCTGGAAAGTTTTATTGTAATTTTCGTAAAAAGTTCACCAAAGGGTTTCTTTTGACTGAATATGAAAAAATTCGATTTTTCACTTTTGATGGTGATTTCTCGAAAATTAGAGTCAGACGCTCTTAAGCTTTTTGCACAGGTTCATTCATCTGAAGAGTCCTTTGAGAGTTTTAAATTACAGCCTTATTTGACAAGTCACATGACAGAACAGAAAACACCTTAAAACTCAAACAGCATATAGATATTTCAAAAATCAAAATCAGCACCAATAGATAAAGAACACCATATATCAGGCCTTCTGACAAGGTGCAGGAAAAAAAGAAAATTGTGTGGGTTTTGGGAGGCAAATTGTGTGGTAAAAAATGGCGATTGTGCGGGAATTGTGCGGGATTGCACAATTGTGTAAAAAACCAAATATTAATATATATATACAATCACCTGAGGCCCCCAAAAAAACCTAACAGGAAAGAAATTCTGGATAAATGAAAAGTAAAACATTATTGTTTTCTTACTTTGGCAAAAAAACATTAACCAACATTCTCCATTTTGTGACTATTTTGGCCAAAGTTTGTATCAACAGATTCACAAAATTGCGTGACACGACGATCGATGATGTTTAACAGCTCGTGCAATTACCGTAATTCCACCTCGAAATAAAATGTTTCTGATCTGAACAAGTTCTACTTTCTTCCAACAGAAAAGTGAATAATTTCCAGTAAAGATTTACAATTTCTTCACACGCTAATGACTTAAGGTTACCATATACCTTTGGGGGTGTCTCGCGTCTAAACGATACAGCGCAGTCGGAATAAATTGTAGGCAGCTAAAACCCTATATCAAATTAAAGCTTATTGAGCTGGCTTTCAATCTATAAAAACCATTTTGTAGTAGTATGAAATGTCAATCTTTTAGGAACCTCGAAACACGAGCGCCTGAGTCGCCTTTTGAAGGCTTCAAGTCAAAGTGCATTTAGTATTTCGCTAATTTGATTTGTTCCTTGGTTTCCGGACCCCAAGCACTAAGAAAACATGTCGGTGTTTTGTCATTTTCAATTGCAATAAAAAGATACAAGACATATCGCAAATAGGGCCAAAACACATGGGAGTGATCATACAAAAATCGCTCCAGGATAAAAAGTAGACAAAAATAAAAAAATCGCTGACATGTTTTTGTTATTAACATGTTAAACTAGCTGCTCGCCAAATTTGAAGTAGAAGGGGCAAATTCCTTTGGAGTTGTAGCTCTTTAAAGTGTCGCGTTCAAAGCAAAAAATTGATTTCAGAAAACAGCGCTCAAAAAAATATCTTGCAATGCAAACAAACGCCGCCCACATGAAGCTTGCAACACCTTCTCGAATAACAAGGCCAATCAGTACGCGAGAACGGCGGCTCTCGTGACACTTCCCGTGAAAACCGTCTCGGTTGAGTGCATACACGTCATATGGGTTTCACTCTAAAGAAGAATTTTTACTTCCGGTCAAAAATGAAATATGCTCATTTCTCCGCCGATATTCACTCTTTTTCAAAACTTTTTTTTTTAAATGAAAGATCACACTTGGACTATTACTTGGATGTAAAAATCCGATTTCGGGAAAAATTGTCGATCTGAAGGTATACGGTAACCTTAAATTGCTGCAAAACTGAACCACAACACCGAGCCAAGATCAGTATGAAAATTTTATTGCTTGCTAAATGAGATTTGATAACACTTTATTTTTAGCAAATACTTAGATATAAGACAGATAAGAGCATAGCACTTGTATTCCTGAATGAAAATGTGCTTCAGTTGGATAAAAAATAATAAGCCGTATTTGTTGATCAGACGTTAATAACTTTCTCTTATCCTTAGTTTTAGCGCTTTTGTTTGTCAATTTGCTAATTTGATCAGTGTGTTTGCCTTTGCGAAAATATTTAAAAGTTCTGTTAAATTGACAGCCATTTCATCATGGTGATATATTCCTTCGGTGATTCATCTTTGCTACCGGAATATGTATTTATAACTGAACATGGAAGTGAACCCGTTGGAGAAAAAAGCAGCATGATTTTTTTGAAGGAAACATGCATTACAACGACACGGCGTTGTCTACAAAAGCTATTGCACCGACAACTGTTGTACCAGCCAAGACAATTAAAAAAAAGTTCCAGAATTGCTTGCCACAAAACACAGTATTTAGGTATCCATTAGCAACTGCCCTGGATCTATGGTGAAGAGTCACCCCCCACCACCCCTCCCCGTTATGTTACCGGTACTTCACTCACCCAGTGTTAAGAGTGTCCATAAGTTTGTATGTTAATCTTGAAGATGCTACCACAGCTTCTCGTCTCAAATGCTCTGTATGTATAAATTTAAAAAAAATGTCACATTATCCTCATAATTTCATGAATTCTAAGTATAATTATAGAAAGTACAACATGTACAGAGCGTTTTCATATGACATCAAGGCAGCCATACTGTGGTTCCAAAACAAAGAAACAGCAACCATATTGGTCTACCAAGCCATTCCTCTGGGAATTAAACTTATTTTAATGCAAAAATTGTATTTTATATTTGCAAATAAAACTAAATATGGCGGCTGATCACATGAGTAAAACATATTTCAGATAAAATTACGTAAAATTGTTGTCAGGGAAACTCATATTAAAATTTTAACTCAGAGACTCAAAGGACAGTGAAGAATGCGAAGTGGCTGATTAATTAAAAGTATGGTGATTTATGTAGTTTGTTTGTTTATCTTATTTCACTTTGACGTTAAAACGCCAGACGTGATACTTAACGCTTATCTTTACTACCGTAACACAACCTTTTTCGTTTGCAACATTATATTTTTTCCTGCAAAACACTGTAACCCGATACTTTTGTTTTTCACTTCAAAGTATGTCAAATGATACTTCTGTTTTCCTTTCAAACATACTTTTTCCACTATTTTGTTATTACTCGCTATTTTAACTATTGAATTATTGTTGGGATCAAGAAACCAGAAAACTAAAAGTATGGTGATTTATGTAGTTTGTTTGTTTATCTTATTTCACTTTGACGTTAAAACGCCAGACGTGATACTTAACGCTTATCTTTACTACCGTAACACAACCTTTTTCGTTTGCAACATTATATTTTTTCCTGCAAAACACTGTAACCCGATACTTTTGTTTTTCACTTCAAAGTATGTCAAATGATACTTCTGTTTTCCTTTCAAACATACTTTTTCCACTATTTTGTTATTACTCGCTATTTTAACTATTGAATTATTGTTGGGATCAAGAAACCAGAAAACTAAAATTCCCATGAATTCAAACTTCAGCTGGTTAAAATTCGATTCCTACACACGCTTCTGAATGCCTCGAAATCCCAAGCCGCTTCCGGTTGTCTGAGCTGTCACACTTTCGGCCAAACAGCGCAATCCGTAATAGGTTGTCTCGTCTTTCCGCTTGACTGACTTTCAACACGATGTGCGATGTTTCAATTCAACTGTTACGAAAGATGTTTCTCGAAAAGTAACAGATGGATCAAATCTAAAAACATAACTTTCGAAAGGGTTTTAAAAGTGCAGCACAGCTGAAATATTTGTTTTATGGTTGATAGAAAATTTGCGCCAAACATCCCGGTACAATTTTTTGCATATTTAATTACGAAGGTACTGTTTCTGATATTTACCAGGCCCCAGTTGTTCAAAGGGTGGATAACTCTATCCACCAGATAAATCACTATCCAGCGGATAAGTGTTAGCAAAACGAACTACACTATCCACTGGATAGCGATTTATCCGGTGGATAGCGTTATCCACCCTTTGAACAACTGGGGCCAGAGCTCTGCAGTGAGAAGCTGTTGTTGATTTTTTTTTTCATGAACACTGCAAGTTCTGGGAGAGTTCGATAGCAGTTGCTTTACTGTCAATAATAAAACCAGTTAAAACACTGATTAACGGAAAGGTTTTCTTGGTTTATGAAGAATAAAGAATTATTTCACACAAAGCACTGCGACGCCATAAAGTCTAATTTAATTAACTGTGGTTTTAACTTGGCACCACAAAGTCTACAACAATCGTACCGCAGAGAAAGGCATGTGACGTCCGTGAGAGTTCAAGACTGTAACCTAGACTTATCTTCTGTGCATGCGTTTACTGCAAAGTTTCCTGTTCTTTCAGCAGACGACAGCCCCAACAACTATCACAATAGTGCATTCGGCACTAAAAATTGCTTGACATTGGAACATCATAATTATGAAATATATACGGCCCTAAATTATACAGATACAAGATGCAGCAAATCAGCAGAAAGAATTGTAAATATGAGGAATGTAAATGTGATCATCTTCCCCTTCAATTGGTGTTGTGCCTTGTCATGATGGGGAGGCTTGTGTGCTGTATCAACCCACAGCTGGGTTATGCTGACAGGAACCTTGTGTTCCTGGCAGGTGTAACCATGCCAGATTGGTCTTGAGGATCAAGGCCTTAAGCAACACCAACTGGGGAAACCCTCTAAGGAAAGAAAAATCCCAAAGCAAATGGCTACCCAAAGTGATTTATTACTGATGGTAGACTACACCACAATCATGAGGGTCCCCTATACCCCTTTGCAAAACTGAATCATGTAAAAATATTTGGCCTTTTCACGCGTCACGAATAATAACCAAAATGTTTTCATGTTCACGCAAAAATCAAGGCGATCCCAGTTTAGACTTAAGCGCTCAGAAGGCGTAAAACCGCAAAAATTTGATTTGAGTGTTGCATATCATGTCTCGATAGCTTACAAAGTTTCATCTGTTCAAAACCTAACCACAGAGCTGAAAACAAAGACGTACATTTACTAGAACACTGAAAGAATTGATAATTAAGCCACGAACAAGATATGATATTTCACCAATCACGTCTAATTCAACTCTTCGTTCACGGGTCACGTTTAAGTTAAAAATTGCTTCCACGTGCACGTGAAAAGATCTTGAAATTGGCAATCACGAATCACGAAAAAATAAAAGCTTCAATCATGTTTCACGGAAAAATAAATTACTCCAATCACGCTTCACGTAAAAAGTATAGGGGACCCTCAATCATCACTTCTGCACCTGTCTACGTCTAGTCTACACCTGCACATGTACAGGACATTGAAAAAACCTTGTGTATTTTACCCTACACCAAAGGTACAATGGAACCCATCAAATGGATTTTAATCAAATATAACATCAAGGTGGTAAAAAACACCATCAGACCATTGGCAGTTTATTTCCTAAACCAAAGATCCGTTTCCAAAAGATGCCATGTGGTGCCATTTATTTTATTCCCTGCCACGATTGTGATAAGAGCTACATCCATGGGAGAAACCAAATGCAAAATTGCTACCCAGTTGAAGGAACACCAGAAAAAACATAAGCAGCCACAAAAGACAGCTTTGGCTGACCATTATATTGTTATAATATTATTGTTCACATGGCAGCCACTCTGTCTCTTGGGTTAACTCCTCAAAAATGATATGCACAAGTGCAAATTGGCACAACCATCACCTTTTAAAAACGTGGGAAATAAACACCTGCAGGGATGCACTGAACTGCAACAAAGGCATTCATTTGCCACATGAGTATTTGGTTTAAGCTTTAGCTGGTGACAAGACTTGATAGTTATTCTGGGCACACTTTCCCATGACAAACTTCGGGTTATAACTTTTTAGGCTTTGACGCGATGGCTGTGAAACTTTGAGAAAATGTTTACCTATCATTTGCTAATAATATTAATATGAAATTCCATTTAACTGAAGAAAGATTTTTTAATGATATTGGCATTTAACTGGACGTCACTTTTGAAACAAATTTAGCAAAAAACAATTACCAAAATGTTTTACTAAATGCAATTATCATTAAAAATATTCAGTTAACTGGAGTTCCATATTATTATTTTTCATGGACGTGTGCATGGAATAAATACGGAGCCACCTTTACTTTATTTGCATAATTCCCCCGAGTACTACATGTTTATATAAACTTTTTCACATCACTTTTACCCCTGATGAAGACTGTAGTTTCAGCTGAAGTAATTAGATATTTAATTTGCCTATGTTGTACCTGTCCTACATGTGGTCTCCTTTTCATGGCCCCAAAGAAGGTCAGTTTTTTGGAACTCATGCTTGGTCAAATAGCCAACAATTATTGTCCAGTATTATCTAGCAACACTTTGGCGAAGAATTAGACCTCAATTCAGTCTGTTTAGAACATGACATGTGAACACTTTGGCTTCCAGATCACTGGAGCTCACTTTCTGGATTTAACAAATTTACATTTAAAAGCTGATAACGGCACCTAAAGGACCTCTTCCAAATACATAATGGCCTTTGATCCCATGCCAATAGCCTATGCCACCATGTGGCAAAGCTAGCAGAACAGAGATACCGAACAGAATTACCATCATGAACTCTAGCCTCAATAAAACCTGAAATTTATCAGGCCCTCAGTTCATAATGGTTTATACAATACCAAAATGAAAACTGGTCATAATTTTGAAGATTGGGCAACTGACCTGTAAAATTTCAAATGCTAATATAGTGGCCACAATGTGTCAAAAGTTTTTTTGCCTTCTTTAATTTGAATTGGGCTCCCTTTTTATAGCTTTTTCTTCTTCAAAGACATTGGTGCCGGGTGCATTGATTATGGCACACAAATCGCATGTCAACTCATGTGACTTCTTGTCAGGCTATTTGACAGAACTTGTCAATGTTCAATTAACCAATTAACATTGCAAAAGATATTTCTCGCACAATAACTAGAAGCAGATAAAACATTTTTTCCAGGATTTTTTTTGAAAGATTACCTTAAGATTTATCCAGCCACTTAAAAAAGTAAAATTATGCAAAATATGTATATCACATTTCCCCTTACTGATCGATACCTTAGGGCCAATTCGCACTAGCGGACAAATTTTGTAACAATTGGTAGATTTGATCATTAATATGTCACTTGTTACAGAAAACAAGTGCGAATACGTTTTTTGAGACCTAGAACTTGTCGAACAATTCAGGAAAACAAAGAAGCAGTTGTCTTATGATTGGCCCGCGTTGCACGCGCGATACATTTTGTCAAACAATCGCAAAAACAAGTGCGAACGACTTGTTGGACAAAGGCAAATTTTGTCAAAACGGACAAATCTTCAAAGGGGCCGATGTCCTGCCTCAAGGCAGGACAAGTCATGACAAGTCGTATTCCAACGCCCCTCGTAATGCCAGATTACAATACGTTGTTGATTGGCTATTGTGTTTGGTCTGGATTGTACTAAAAAACAACACGCGAAATTTTTCCGCGATAGGCAGCAAAACATGTTTTTGTGCCGAGGTGAGGTTGTGGAAGGATGGTAATACCGGGGTTGGAACAAATGAATGCGGAGGGAACCAGTTTGTGCCGATAAATGGAGGGGAAAATAAATAGTTTACTTGCGACATTTTCCCCGCACGAGCACAAAAACATCACTACACGCGCACTTCAAATGCAAATCGTTTTATCTCGGGGTTATTCTGCCGGCTGCATATTCTTAGTCGCTTATTTCTTCGGTTCCTTTCAACGTGTTCTGTATTCCAATTTGATTTAAGGCTCTCGATAGGTTTCTGGCTTTCATTCTCATCATCTGCACTTGGACCTTGAGTGATGGCTCAGAGCAGTTGCTCAACAGACGGCATCGCTTGCTAAAGACATTGATTATTATATTGTTTTTTTTTCTAGCCACCTCATGTAGATGTGAACATGTTTAAGTTCATTGAAGGATTTTTTGCATGTGTTAAGCTGTTGAGCGACCTTTTATGCTGAATTTTTTTTAGAGATTGCGATACTGTTAACGGCTCTGTTGCAAATTTTAATTGCTTTCCTTGCAAGTATGGCGGTTTCATTTATCTCACGTTATCTAGATCTCATAATCTTAAGTAACGAATTCCGCTTTCAAGGATGGGTTTTTTGCAATTAGGTTAACTTATGTCAAATAACGTGAAATCATTTCTTAGCATTGTTTCAGTTTATAATATTTTGCTTGGGTTAGTGTGCACAGCTGACGGTTTTGTTGGGGAGCGAGCGAGCAGCAAAGTCTCTAGAAACAATCGGCAAAGTGAAAGAAGGCGAGTCTTCGCAGTTATCTCCCACGCGTGCTTTCTGACGAAATCGCCAGCCACGCAGACTACTTGGGACTCCATAGGTTGATTTAACCAAATCATAACATGAACTGATAGAACTAGAGTGAAGGAAGATTTATCTTCTATTGTCTGTTGAACTTTGCGTTTCAGGATTTTTTTGCCGAAAGTCTATATACATAAATAAAAATTTTATTCATTTGTTACTGCTACTTAGACAGACTGGTCAATTATCTGGTTGTATGAGGGTGAATTTAAGATTTGTCTTTTGTGTTCGATTAAGTTCGATTTGGTTCGATTAGTTCGGAAATCGAACGGAATCGAACTCTCTCACACAAATTTTTGGGTTCGATTCTGTTGGATTATCGAACTAATCGAACCAAATCGTTCGATTAAGTTCGATTCAGTTCGATCAAGTTCGATTACCGAACAGTTCGATTAGTAACATCGGGATTAGCAGTGTCCTTTAAAAATATATAGCATTTGGGAGTAGTGGCGTTCTATCGTTTAAGTTTGAGGTTCCACTGTACCCATTCTCCGAGTCCCATCACAGAAAAAAAAAATCAAACACAAGATCGATGGAATGACAAACGAAAACACTTTTAGCTTACTGTAACACCGAGGGTAGCTATAAACTTCTTCGCAGTGGTTTATTGGGAAGCAGAAAAAGATTAACTTATGGGAATACCTTGTTTTTCGCGATGAACTGCCTGATTCACCTGATGTTCCTTAAAAGCACGAGAAAGCATCTTATTTGGCATAAACTAAAGTCGTTTCTGAAAAAGAAAGAACAAGACAACCTCGTGCCCAGGCTCTCTCACCTATTCCTCCCTTGTCGTCGAGGAAATGAGGTTTGAGTTGAGAACAAGATGGCGTTCTACAATACCCATCGGGGGGTACTCCGGCTTGTAAATGACGGGGATAATCGAATGGAGGCAAAACTCAGCACCCAAAAAAATCCCTAAGTCTCCCGACATTACCCAAAAAAATCCCTGGACCAAAAATACCCCCCCCCCCCCCCCCAAAAAAAAAAAAAAAAAAAATCCCTTGTTAGCCGCGTTTGTTGGATACACCACGGGACTCTTTGCAGATTATTGTGTAACCAGTTTTTGTCTCGTGCCGTCATGACGTTGTCATGACGACACGAGAATATGCGATGGGGAGACGGTGCATTCCATGCGCGTTTGCTTTGTGAGGCCGCGGAGAGGCCGCGGAATTTTCCCGCCATGTCAATATTTTTCCCGCCATGTCAATATTTGCTTTGTGAGGCCGCCGGATTTTGTGCGTGTTGTGAAAGAACAAATAATTTTTGTTTATAAGTAGGAGTTCAAAAATATTGCTGCATTGAAAGTTTTTTGCTTTTCTGCTGGTTTATTGTAATCATTTGTCGGTTGGGAGTGTTTATTATCATGAATGGCTTTTTAGTTGAACAGAATTGTACTTTAATTTAAGGGAAAATCACGGCGTAGAATGTAAAGCAATGAAAGAGATGTATTAAATTTGAGCAGTTTTATTTATTAGATGAAATTTTTGTACATTTTTTAAATGGAATGGTTGAGACAATTAGGAGAGAGTGTTTGATTTATGAACTTGCAGCGAACGCAAATTCTTAGTGGTCCAACAGGCAATATAAATGGAACAGAAATAAGGCCCCTTTTAGCTGGCGACAGTGGCTATTCACTAACGAACTGGCTAGTGAAACCCTACCCGGACAGAGGACGCCTGACTCAGGAGCAGAGAAATTTTAAAACCTAAAGTTCGGTGCGCTACGATCTGTAGTGGAACGAGCATTTGGCATGTTGAAGGTTCGTTGGAGAATTGCGTTGAAAAAGGTTGGACAAAAACGAGCATCCTAAAAAAGACTATGATTGCTACGTGAGTTTTGCACAACAATTGTATGTATCGTTTCAATGCCGTTTCAATAACAGAAGATAAACGATTAGATAAAGACAATTATTTTGATTCTAAATCTTTAAAAATGTCAACTATGGCGTTTGTTTGTTCCATTTGCCTGCTCTGGGCGTCACGGCACATTTCAGCTGATCGTTCAAATCTTGCGTTGTCCTGTTCCATACTCTTTTCACACATTTCAATAAAAGAACTCTGCATGCCAGTCTGGAGTCGTACTTTCTCGCCTTTCTTTACTCAGGATGTTGAAATAGGGGAAGCCTTCTTTAATTTTCTGAATTCCATCTTCTCCAGTCGAGCGAGATCGCTGCTTGAACTGCTTGAACTCGTACTCTAGATTCGGCTGCCGTTTCTTCACCTGCTGTAGCATTCTCTGGCTTTCTGGACACCTTTCTTTATACGAAGGATAGATATCGTTCCAGATTTTTATTTTTTTCTTTGTGAACCTCCCCACAGCTTACTGAATTTGGGGGCCCACGCTTCAAGAAGTTCGTGCGTTTCTTTCTCAGTCCTGTCAGCAGACTTAACGCGACGTTTTTTCGTTTTGTGTTTGCCGTAGCAAGTACTTCGACATCACTTGCAACTGAAGACTGAGGCGATGGCATGCTTCTTGCCAGTAGAATTGGTGATATTAAAAGAGTAAAAAGCGTTCTCTGGTTAAAAAGGTTTAAGAAAATATAAGCTTTCGGCTATTCTACTATAGCCTTTAACGAATATGAAGAATAGTAAGCGCGTGGTTGGAAATATATGCAGGGGAGGGTGTGAAAAGATTAAAAACTAAAAATACAATAGAAGTGTGAAAAGCTAAAAAATGGACTAACGAACAAGTAAAGATTACAATAAAATAGAATAACAAGTAAAAATTACAATAAAATGGAATATTGTCTTGGTAATGGTTTAGAATTGTTATCGGCGCCGACAGTTTTGGCAGTATGCCAAGATTCTAGAGTTCTTCGAACACGGTGATTGCCTTTGTCTATCACAGTAGCGCCCTCAAAGTCAATAGAATGATTGTTATGCCAAGCATGGTTGGCAATGTTCGAGCCTCTCGTATAGTTTTTAAGATTTCGCTGATGTTCCTTTCTTCGGGTTTTAAAACATCTGCCAGTTTCTCCTACATAACACCAACTGCAGTCAGCGCACGGAATTTTGTAGACAACATTGCATTGGAGATCCAGAGGCTGCCTAAACTTAGGAGAAGGAAATTCTTGTTGCAAGGTTTTAGCTGGTTTACTTACAACACGAATGTCATTTTTGCGGAGTAATCTGGTAAGAGGTTCAGACAGTCCGCGGATGTAGGGAAGACATGCGAAACCCAGGGATGTGTCTGATGGATCGGCCCATTTGAAGAACATGGACACTAATTCTTCTGGTGGAGGAGTTGTTGGAGCTGACTTCTTTTTTAAAATGTTAGAAATAACTGTTGATGGATAGCCATTGGCTGTCAATGCTTCCGTAACGTGACTAGTCTCGCGCGCTTTTCCTTCACAGGTGCTAGGTAGGTTGGCTGCGCGGAATAAGAGAGTCGACGCCGCACTGACTTTATGTTTTATTTCATGATGTGAAGAAAAATCCAGATATCTATCTGTGTGTGTCGGCTTCCGGTAAACGTCGATGACAGCAACACCATTTTTCCTGGAAACCAGGGTGTCCAAGAAAGAGATTTGGCCATTGTTTTCTTCTTCGATAGTAAAAACGATTTTGGGATCAATGGAGTTTAAGGTGTCATGAAAGGAGGAGACAGCGTCTTTCTTAATGATGAAGAAGCTGTCGTCAACATATCGTTTCCAAACCCTTGGTGCAACTGTAGAAGTATTGATGGCTAATTCTTCAACAACCTCCATGCAGAGATTAGCGACAATAGGGCTTACAGGGCTGCCCATAGCACAACCGTGAACCTGCTTATAATAATGCTTGGCATAACAATCATTCTATTGACTTTGAGGGCGCTACTGTGATAGACAAAGGCAATCACCGTGTTCGAAGAACTCTAGAATCTTGGCATACTGCCAAAACTGTCGGCGCCGATAACAATTCTAAACCATTACCAAGACAATATTCCATTTTATTGTAATTTTTACTTGTTATTCTATTTTATTGTAATCTTTACTTGTTCGTTAGTCCATTTTTTAGCTTTTCACACTTCTATTGTATTTTTAGTTTTTAATCTTTTCATACCCTCCCCTGCATATATTTCCAACCACGCGCTTACTATTCTTCATATTCGTTAAAGGCTATAGTAGAATAGCCGAAAGCTTATATTTTCTTAAACCTTTTTAACCAGAGAACGCTTTTTACTCTTTTAATATGTCACACCCTGGTTACAGTTCAATTTTTAATAGAATTGGTGATCATCGAGAAATGTTTATCAGTACACCGAGATAAAATCATTTTAAGTCAGCTGCGTTAGGGGGCTAAAAAAGCCTTAAGCCTGACTTATCTTACAAACATCTCAAAAGTTAAAGGGCAACTCTTGGCTAGAAAACTATATTTCAGTAAAAGCTTCCGAATGTTTCCAAAATTACACAGGAAGCAAAAAATTTGAATTCAGAAGCTTTTTTACCGGTTAATTTTAACGTAAAACTTCGTATTTTACGTGACATTTCGCCATGGATGCTTCGATTATGATCACGAGATGTGATACGTCACAGGTGTGGAACCAGACTCGTTCCCAGTCCCTACTTATTTGTTCTTCAAAGGCGATGAAAAACTGGGGAGAAATGATGTGAAGGTTGCGGGGCAGGCTGGGAAGGGCGATTTTCGTGCGGCCTTCCCTTGATGCAATGCGTTCTAGTCAAAACCGCCTCAGGAGCGACTGGGAACGAGTCTACATACATACATACATACATACATACATACATACATACATACATACATACATACATACATACATACATACATACATACATACATACATACATACATACATACATACATACATACATACATACATACATACATACATACATACATACATACATACATACATACATATTTTATTTGATGAGTAGGTTGAGTAAAAGGCAGCCAAAGGGCTGATGTGGACCTACTATCCTAAAAATTACATTTATAAAAGTTACATTAATAAATTTCGAACTAGTATATACAAATAAGTCAGAATTAACTAATACTAACTAAGAAAAGAAATTTACATACATCATCAAATAATAAATTTAAAATTTAAAAATATATAAAATCATCCTTTTTGTTAGCGACTACTGTTGCCCCCTTGGCAAATGAGAAATTGTCTATAATGTTAACATGTTTACGTAAAATTTGTTTAAAAGAATAAGAATTAACTGGTACTTTAACTAATCTATTTACAAAATTCCAGATTACAGGACCTCTGTATTGTAGGGTGTTTCTGACAGTCTCTGATTTAAATCTAATGATGTTAAATTGGTAAGGAGCACGAGAAGATCTAGAAGTTACTCTTTTAGAAAACAGTTCACATATTGATTGGACCGTTGTTTCATAATATACTTTGTGCACAAGTAACAGTACGGATTTTTTTATAGAGGTAGGAGATGGGCAGCCAATCGGATTTTAACTCCAAGGCAAGTGGTATAGTTAACCAGGTTAATATGGCCAGTGTTGAAGTAGAGGGGAGGTATAGGCCCAACAAAAGAGGTTTTTCGTATTATCATTGCCTCAGTTTTAATTGGGTGGATAGTTAGCTGATTTCTAACACTCCACATGAGGACTTGCTCCATTGTTTTGTTTAGTGATGACATAACCAGGTCAACATTTGGACCAATACAATAGACTGTAGTGTCGTCTGCATACATGTAGAGATCTCCTGAATCAATGTGGTCAGGGAGATCATTAACATATATGGTGTATAGCCTGGGGCCAAGAAGCGAGCCTTGAGGAACTCCATAGCGTACATAATCAGTGGTAGACCTACAGTTATTTACTTCAGTAAATTGGCGTCTATCAGTCAGATAGCTCATTAGCCATTCATGAAGGGATCCTGATATTCCAATAGCATGTAATTTATGTGATAAAATATAATGGGGAACAGTGTCAAAAGCTTTTTGGAAATCAATAAAAACTGCTCAAACTGTTAGACCATTGCCAATTGCTGTCTTCCATCTCTCAGTCATTGAGATAAGCATTCCTTCAGTTGATAGTTCTTTGCTAAACCCCCATTGTTTGCAGCTTTTTGTACCACAGCTGTTCAGATGGGTATAAATAATGCTGCAGATCTGACTTTCAAGTAGCTTGCTGGGGATACTTAATAGTGATATTGGCCTATAATTTGAAACGTCTGCTGGGCTTCCTTTTTTGGGTGTGGAACCGCAACAAGTCACGAACATAGCAGACTCAAATTCTTGCAGTGAGAGCTCAACTTCTGCTAGCGACTCCACTGAGTTTTAGAACCTTCTATGGTATTTCAACCCTGGCGTTTTGAGCCTCCAGGGAAAAACAGCGAGACAGAGAAAGAGAGTAAAATATCGAACCTCCTCACCGCCTACGGCGACGAATGGTGAGTGAATTGAAGTCCTAAATGTACAGTTTCTTTCTCTATTACCTCGGCCAGTTGTTTGTGAGCTAAGTCAAACCTGAAAAGCCTTGTTATTATTTGCATGTACGCGAGAAGCTTAATTAAACATGCGTTTATACAACCAAACTGTTTGCTGCATTTGTTTATATTCGGCCTTCAAATATTTTTGCTCATGTTTATCACAATAGGTTTTGAGCTTCAGCCTAATGTACACTATCTATCTTGTGCGTTTGAAACCTTGCAAATACAGAAACGCAAGTTAAATTCTTTGTCTCCTTTGTGTTTCTGATTTTTCTAAATTCTGCTCGAAAACGAAGAATTCTGCCGGCGAAATGCCAGCTACCGAAACTAGACTATCCGAAATTCTGCGGCAGATTTTATCTAGAACATACTCAGGCTTGCAGTTAAATGTGAACAAAACTCTGCTGGGTCTCTTCACTTCTTTTGTTGGCAGAAGGGAGTTTGCGCTTTCTGTAGTTGAAACAACTTGCCTCGAGGAAACTTTGTTCAAGGTTGTTCGTGCTTGTATGCGTAAAACTGTGGAATGATTTTGTAAACTGATTACTGCCACTGGGACTATTACACGACCCTGCAGTGCGTGATTTTATATTTATCGGTATAATAAAGTTGTCATGTTTTTATTTTGCAATTTCTTATCTTTTTGCGAAAAGCACCCCCACGAAAATCGAAAATTGTGCTGTGTTTGGCTCCTTGTTACTTTCGCGTTTGCTTGCGTTTTAATTCATGGTTTGCATTTGAAATGGTCGTTGCGCTCTTCGTGTCTTACAACTTTTGGCATGTTTTCCTTTAGTTATCTCGTCAACTGACATCTGCTCGAATCTGCACACGAAACTGTTTCGTGGTCAGGCTAGGGAGGGTGAAGGGAAAGAGCGTGACACGCTTTCATACCCGGGTTTCATGCTACACCTCAGGTTGCCTAATTTACAACAAAAGGAATCACAGAATAAGTACTGAGGCCCTGCCAGGGTAAATTCCGACAAGCGACATGGGCCAAAAAGAAGCGACAGCGCTCAAACGAAATAGCGACAAACGACTGACGAAGCCAAATGTATGTCGCTAAATTTCCGACAGCGTTGTGTAGCCTTGACAAAACGCCGACACGAGACATTTTAAAATTCCGACAAGCGACCTGGGACACCACCTGGCAGGGCCTCAGTACTTCACGCATCACTTCTTCTCTTAGTCATCCGGGTATTGTTTTATATTGATTCCCCATTTCTTCGTATAATTTTATATTCCGCGAGAGCGCCTCTGCTAGCGCGCGGGGTAGTGGCTTCTTATTGTGCAGTACTGACCTGCACGCAAATCACGCGCGCCTTCCGAAGGCATATACTTCAAAGAAACACTACATTTGCTGGTGAGAATTGCTTTCTATTTTGCCAATTAACAGCGGGAGAAATCTGAGGGTGGCTACAAATTTCTCAACAACAGAATCAAAATATATCGGTCTGTTTCCGAACGCGCGTGGATTTCGCTTACATATAGGACATATAGAGACTCAGTATTCCTGCTCATAAATGAAGAGATTTCTGACAAATTATGGGAGTCAGCACTCGCAGACCCTTTTCAATCTACCATCTACTCCAGACAAAAGGCATCTTTATCACGATATGGTGCAAGAGAGGATGCATCGTATTATACAGCTATGTACATTTGCTGACCTTAGAAGGCCGATCAATCTGACGGATTTGTTTCGTTTCACAAACACATGATTTACTCTTTTTAAGTTTATTTCCTTTCATATTTAAGCACTGAAGCACTACCTTTTTTTATCTTGGACATCATTGAACAGCATAGGGTCTTTCTCTCCTTGTCATTCTCATTTATGAAGAGCAGGTTGGCGTGTTTTCCTCTTATCAGAAACAAAAGCAAATCTGCCTTCCACACCTGTGACGTAGCATCACGTGATGTACCAAAATCCGAACGTTTTCAAAATGGCCGCCAAATTGGCGTAAAAGAAAATTCGTAGTAAATTCATTTTGGCCGATATCTTTAAAATTTTACCTTCTAAAGATTCCTGTTGCTATAAACAACTTATAGAAAAAATAAAAAAATCGGAGTAAATTTCCCAAGAGTTCCCCTTTAACAAGGTCAAAGACAGACCTCACGCTAAGTAACCCAGATAAGAAGATGTGGTGATATTATTCGGCCGGGATGGGAGCTGAAAACAGGAGCGGTAAGCGGGAATTTCAAGAAAGAGCCGGAGCGGGATTTTGTGTTTTTATGCAGTCGCGATGCGAGAATCTTTACGGAAAGTTTTTTCGTAACTGCATAAAATGTAATTAACAAAATTTGACTGGAACAAATTGCTTGATCTGTGTAGCGGTGTAGGGCTTCAAGTACGGAATAGGTTAATAGTGTAGTGTGTCAAATTTACACAGTTGCAGTTACACATCGTCCTTTTAACATGGTAACAGGACTCTTTACCTCGGGAAACTCACAAATAGAGAGGACGTTTTTTTGGTAAATATCATAAATAATATGTGCTCTTTCATTTTGTTTTTCCGCGTGCTTTGTAATTTTGTTTTCCCGGGTGTTTTGTCATTTTCATGGCCTGTTCGCCATTTTTATTTCCCGCTTATGAAAAAAAAGACTAAAAATTATCTCAGCAAAATGTTCCCCCAAGGTAAATTTATGGCGGTGTGAAAAAGAACAAAGAATCGCCCATGAAAGTTACCGAGGCAAATAGGTAGGTTTTCCAAGTACCCCAAGATAAAATGACCAATCGCGAGGTAAACCTCAAAGATAAGCAAATAAAATAAACAGAGAAATTTGAAATTAAATATGATGGCGTGAGGTTTAGATTTCCTGAAGTCAAATTTGCGTGTTCAAGGCAGCAAAAACGTTGTTTTTCTTAGAATCATGGCTTGATGGCTTGCTGATTTGTAAGTAAATGCTATGTTTTTTTGGAAATTTGGCGTTTAAATACAACACTAGTCAAGGAAGATCTATAGTGCGTTTTCTTATGTGTATTTCGATTTCATCTCAAGGTTTAGAAAAATCCAACAAAGAGATTTATATAAACGGAGTCTTCGCCTTCTATTTCTTCGCTGTCTGAAATACTGACATAACAAAGCAGTAGAGGACTGTCGAAAGAGTATAAATAATAAAAGCGAGATGATGCTAAGCAAGCACCCTCGAATTACCCATTTTCGCATTTCGCGCCGAAAACAGTATGAAAAATTGACCTTGGTAAAGTGGTAAGTGTGTGACCGCAAACGCCTCGGTAACGTATTCCCGCTGTGAGTTTACCTCGGTGTTATTTACCTTGGGAATGCTATTTGCCTGGGTATGTGTAAAACGTTCGTTACAAACATATCGGCATTTCTATTTTCAGCGTTTTCGTCACAAGAAACATGTATGAAATACTCTATTTTCTGATATTGTTTTTTGATCGTTAAAAACGGGCAATAAATAACAAAAGAAATGGAAAACAGCGCAAAACGTCGGCACAAGGAGGTGAAGTGGGGGACGAGTGCTTCGAGTAACGCTCAATTCCTCTTGCGTTCAGTTTGCGTCGGAAGAAGAGAGGTCGGACATTTTTTTGGTAAAAACCATAAATAATATGTGGAGGGGGACATTGGGGGTTGCTAAACACCGCATTACCGCAAAAAAAAAATCGGCAAATACCGCAATACCGCAAAACAAAATCCGGAAAATACCGCAGTTTCATAGTAAGCCTGTATAGCTGGCGAATTCGTTGACGCGAGGGCAAAATTAGAGGCAATAACGAGCGGTGGGACCGAGGAAACAATAACAAGGCTTTTAACTGGTCGATAAAACAGTCAAATTGTTCATTAAAATGTGCGATAAAATAAGGCTGTTTCAGGTTGCTTCCGAAACGACCAGAAACGGCTAAAAATGGTCGGAAAATGTGAAGGATACGTTTTTTATACCAACTATCGTCGACCAAAACGCCACGAAAACGCGTCCCGCAGGCTTGGAGAATACCGCAATACCGCAATTCAAGATTAAAATTACCGAAATACCGCATGAAAAATTGGCCAATACCGCAATACCGCAAACCCCAATGTCCCCCTCTATGTGTTCTGTCATTTTGTTTTCCCGCGTATGGAAAAAGAAGACTAAATATTATCCCAGCAAAATGTTCCCCCGTCTCTGCTTTCCCTATCCCCGGATATGGTAAATTTTCTAAGAACACCTACTTTTTTGGTGGCGCGAAAGTCTTTAATGAACTCCCTGTAAATATTGCAAGCGTAAATAACATACAAGCTTTTTGCGGCCTAGCAAAACATTTACTTTTATAATAACTATTTAGTAAAGTAAATTTTAATCTCTTTTTGACTGACACGAGACAGCCCAAAGGGCCTTTGATTAAAATACCACGTACATCTCTGACACCCCGGGTCCGACACATGCATTGTAAAGCGACACCATCGGTTAACTATTAAACAACAGCACTGAAACACGTTTGTTGGTACTTTATTCGCATAAATACGCCAAGGCCGCGCCAAGGCACTTTAGTTCGTTTTTAATACCCCAAAAAATCCCCTATTTAAATCAAGTCACCCAAAAAAATACTTGCCAAACTTTGCTACCCAAAAAAATCCCGGAATCAAAAATTTCAAACCCAAAAAAAGTCCTTCGATCATCCCCGTCATTTCCAAGCCGGAGTCCCCCCCCCTCCCCCCCCTGGGCTACAATATACTATCGTTCTATAAAAGACATTCTTTCTTTTGCGATTTTAAGCAACCAAACGTTAAAAGAACCCATTATCAAGTAAACTTAGGAAATTTTGCTTTCTGTGCCTGAACTATAGCAAAAACTGTGACCGCGCACTGGAACGGAAGGGATGGAACGAGCTTTGAATTTTGTGACGTAATAATTTTTTTGACGGCTTTGCGATCGAGCAGACGATCGTCATTTGAAAAGCGAATAATGTAAAGTTTGAGAGTTTGAGTCAGTCTGAGTAATTCAAGTAATTCTGAAAGGACCTAAGTTTTTTTTTAAACATGGTAGTTATATTTTTTACTACAATGGAATCAAGTTTGGAATCTCGCACATACGGTTCAATAGTAACCTTGGCAGAAATTGTGTAAGGTTCAGAGGTCCCATAGTTTGGAATTTATACCTAAAGCCATCAAGGATGCTTCCTCCCTACAGCTTTTTAAACAAAAACTTAGACAGGCCTCAAAGATATTAGAGCAAATTCAATTTGAATAAAAAGCCTGTCAGATAACATCAAAACAGACGAACTTTCTGTATTTTTAAATTTTGTTAATTTTTGTAATTAAGTACTAAGTTTTTGTTATAAACAGTTTTTTACGCGGGATGAACCGCGTCGTAAATTCGGCTTGATCGTTTTGATGCGTTCGATGTGTTCGATGCGTTCGATGAGTTCCATGAGTTCGATGTGGTGCGGTAAAATCTATCGAAAGCTCTCGTCGATTTGAGATTTCACCTAAGGTATGCCCGATAATTTTTCTAACCATCGCTGGCAACGTACGATTTTGTTCACTAAACGGTAAATTTTTTCTGCTTCGATCACGTTTAGTTACATGTCAAGAAAAGCAGAAAAGGTAATTATAAACACCGATAGCTGAGCCATTTTGCTGATTAGCCATGGTACATGGTAATTTAGCAATTTATGCTCTCTCAAAGTAAGTAAGGGCACGTACGTTTGGATTTATTGTAGAAACTGCGGAAACCGTGCTTTCTACAAATCGATTTATTTCGATCGAGTTTGTAGTCACAAGCGGGTATGTCGATTGATTGATTGTAGAAGATACTGGTTTCTCACGGAGCAGTGTGTTTGTTTGTTCACTGAGATCACGTCCAAAGTATTATGAACAGCGACTATAAATTCACTTCAAAAGCTCCCGTCGGCAACGTCCGATTTCATTCACAATATTTAAACCGTAGCGGGAGTGGAAGTTTTCAAGATTTTCACAGCTCATGGCGACTGAATATGTTACACTCTACTCAATCTCGCACAGGAACTACTACAAAACTACAATGACAACACGTCTTCTCATCGATCCTTGCTTCGTTTTTATGTTCGCCCACGTGTGGGATTTTCCGATCCCATAATAATATGTAACCTGGGGCTGGGCCCAGTCCCTCACGTTCTACTTGTAACACACTCCCCTCCAACAGAAATGTCGTCCCGACATTATAACAGGAAATACAAAACCAAAAAGAACAATGGTTATGAGGGAGCGTCAGTTCTCATCATGTGTCAAACTGAATACTTATTGTGGCAGTTCCATTATCCGCAGGTTTTGTCTTTAACAGTTTGTAACTAGAGGGAGAATCCAACACAAATTTCGCTTATGAGTAATCACAGAAGGCGAGCAACAGGTCTGCTTGTCCATGGTTAATACTCAGAGTAATCAGGTGTGACTTCAGGAGTGTTCATTACTGGTTTGTCCATATGGGCTGTGGTATATACTGCAGCTGTAGAATAAATGGGATGTGCGGGGTGCAGTGAACACACCGGCAGTGAGGTACAAGCCAGTTGGCCATGACTTGGTAGGGAAGTATCACCTGAGGGCATTGAATTGAGTTTACTACTGGGTTTAAACGTTGGTACTCGGGTACCCCCATCTGACTGTAAGTCAGAATCTGAGGGGGTCGTCTCTCCCTTCTAGGTCGCGTAGCTCCCTCTAGGTGTTCCTCTGAATCTGAATTGTCACGTTCCTCGGGGGCCATATCAGTCACATCTAGAACGGATGAGTTTGGCACTGATGAGTCACCAGTGTCCACTTGTGGGTCAGGTTGGTCCCTGGTATCTGACATATTGTCACAATCTTCATTATCACAGTGGTCCTGTGGGTCCATAGGAGGGGTGTCTACTTCCGCCGGAAAGGCTATTTCATCGGTGACTGGAGAGGACGGTGTGTTCATCTCATACTCATCATCGGAACTCTCTCCAATGTCTTCAGGCTGAGGTGGCACTCTAGGTCTTGGTTGGGTGGTCTTGGATGATGCTCTCATTGGTTTAGGCAGTGGTAAAGCATCACAAGGAAGTAGCAAGTTACGGTGTAACACCCGTTGTTTCCCACGGCCAAGTTCTGGCTTTACTCGATAGACTGGACTATCAGATATGCGTTCCTCAACTACATAAATTTGCTCTTCCCAGTGTGAATGGAGCTTTCCAGGTCCTCCCCTTTCTGAAAGGTTTCTAACAAGTACACGGTCGCCGGGGAGTAAGACTGCTGTGGAAGCCTTCTTGTCGTAATACACTTTACTCCTGGCTGACGATTTCTGGGTATTCCTAGATGCTAGGTCGTAGGCCCGTCTCATATCTGCTTGCCACGTCTTTACATAGTCCTGGTAATCACCCTGTTGAAGGTCGTTGCCTAGGTCAAACAGCAAATCAACTGGTAATCGTGGGGAACGGCCAAACATCAGGTAAAATGGCGAGAACCCAGTCGTTTCGTGTCTTGTGCAGTTGTACGCATGTATAAGCTTGTTTAAGGAATCTTTCCAGTTCGATTTCTTTTCCTCCGGGAGGGTCCTTAGCATCGAGAGTAACGTGCGGTTCATGCGTTCTACCTGGCCATTGCCCTGTGGGTGGTATGGAGTGGTTCGCGAGCTGGCAACTCCACTGAGACGTTCTAGGTTGTGGAACAATTTGTTTTCAAACTCACCACCTTGGTCGTGATGTATTCGTGCTGGGAAACCGAACCTTGGGATAAACTCATTGTAGATCTTCTCAGCAGCAGTGCGGGCCGTCTTGTTGCGCGTTGCATAGGCTTGGGCATATTTGGTAAAGTTATCAACAATCAGCAGTACATATTCATATCCACCTTTGCTCTTGTCCAGATGCAGAAAATCAATGGAAACTACTTCAAAGGGTGCTGATGTCATCAGGTGCATCATAGGTGCTTTCGTGACTGTGTTTGGTTTCTTCTGTTTGATGCATCTGCAACGTTGTGTCACAAAATACTCTGTGTCACGGTACATATGTGGCCAGTAGAAGCGGGACCTTGCAAGTTCTGCAACTCTCTCCACTCCAAGGTGTCCCATCTCTGTATGTAGTTCTTTAAGTACCACTGGGATGAAGTTGTGTGGCAGAACTAATTGTATCTTAGAGCTTGTTCTTCGTCGCAGGATACCACGTTCATCAACTTCCAGTTTCTTCCATTCTCTCATAAGGTTGGTAACTCCATGGGGTTCATTCTTCAGTTGGCCACCACCCGGTTTGATCCCGTGTGTCTTGTAGTAAAGCACGCGGCATATAGCACTATCCGAGTGCTGTGCCTCCTTGATTTCACTAGGGCTGAAGGGTTTTAGATTCAGATCCTTTAATGTCGGTTCAGGAGTTGTCATGTCTGCGGCAATTGCCGTAACCCATGGGATTGTGCCTTTTGCCTGTTCCCTAACTGCTTCCACGGTTGCTTCAAGGACATCTTTGGGTACTTCCTCTGTACAATCGCTCATATACTTGTCTATGTCCAATGGGATTCTTGACAGAACATCCGCATCAACATTAGTCTTGCCCGGTCGGTACTTGATTGTAAAGTTATAATCCGCTAACTCGGCCACCCACCGATGCCCCGTGGCATTCAACTTTGCTGATGACATCACATACGTTAACGGGTTATTGTCAGTGAAAACAGTGAAGGATGGAGCATAGAATAAGTAATCCCTGAATTTGTCAGTAATTGCCCACTTTAGGGCCAAGAATTCTAACTTTCCTGAGTGCAAGTGGTAGTTCCGTTCCGCGGGCGTCAATGTCCTTGAGCCATAGCCAACAACTCTCAATTTCCCCCCTTGTTCTTGGTAGAGCACCGCCCCAAGTCCTTCGCTTAAGGCATCCGTGTGCAGTACAAATGGTCGTTCAAAGTCAGGGTAAGCCATTACACCTGGCTGCATAAGAAGTTCAATTAGGAAGTTTAATCGCTCTTGGTGTCTTTCATTCCGTGGAATGAAAGACACCAAGAGGATTTGGATTTGGAGGAGATGGATTTTGTGATTTGATGACAATTGTCCTTTCGATGTCGGCAACTTCCACTTGGGGTCCTCTTTCTGCCCTTTAGCTCTGCTGGGCTGGTCACTGCATTCTTTAACTGAAAGTAGGTCATAAAGGGGTTTGGCTAATCTTGAGAAGTCGCGAATATATTGGCGGTAATAGCTTATGAAACCCAGGAGTTTGCGCAATTCACCAACAGTTCTTGGTTTAGTTTCCTTAAGGGCTGCCACTGCTGCAACGTCTGCTGAGTCCATCGTGTAGCCGTCTGCTGAGACTATTCTGCCCAAGTAACAAACACGGGGCTTAAACAACTCACATTTCTTTGGCTTCAGCTTGATACCATACTCCTGCAAACGTTTAAGTACCTTTCGAACATTGTCTACATGCTCAGAAAATGTTCTACTGTAGACCAGAACATCATCAAGATATGGAATACATATTTTATCGCGGAGACCTTCTAGGCATTTCTCCATGTACCTCTGGTAAGCTTCCGGTGCATTTTTAAGGCCAAAAGGGATCCACTTCCACTGGTATAAACCCCAGGGGGTGATGAACGCTGTTAGATGTCGGTGTTCTTTTGCTACGAATCCTTGGTGATATGCCTTTCCTTGGTCTAACACTGAAAAGTAAGTGTTCCCACTGAGACTATTCAGGATGTCTTGGATGCGAGGGATGGGCTGGCGGTCATCCTCAGTTTTGCTGTTTAACTGCCTATAGTCAACACATAGTCTCAGACTGCCGTCTTTTTTCCTCACACACACCACTGGGGAAGAGTAGGGTGACTTTGAGTTGCTTATCCAACCACGATTGATCATATCCTGCAAGTGTGACTTTACCTCTTCGTACAAGGGCTTTGGAATCGAATTGTATGTTTTTTGTACTGGGACGTCATCTCTCAGGTTGATTTCCAATTTCAAATGTTCGGCACATCCAATGTCACCATCATCTATAGCGAAGGCCCCGGATTCTTCCCTCAACATCTCCTTGACAATCACCTGTTGCTCACTTGACAAATGGCTCAAGTCAACTAGGGGAGTCCACTTTGCTTTACTCTGTTCGGGCTGACTTGGCTCCCACTCATAACTGGTTGCCTCACTCCAAGTTTCACCTTCCTCTTTCTCTTGTTTCTGTTCAGCTTCGACTGGCAGTGGCGTGACGGACTGCACTAACTGTATAGTGCCCAGTTCTGTCCGCCTACGTAAGGTCATCTCTCGTTCGGTGTTGTTGCATACTGGAACATACATTCGGCTCGAAGACCCCGGGGAGATTCGGTGGAGACAGCCCTTAACTTCTAGCCCCTCAGGCCACGCCCCTTCCTCTTTGGGCTCAAACACAACAGGCAAATCTTCTTCTAATAGTCCAAAGTGTACCTGACATTTGACTCTCACAGTCTCTCCTGGTGGGACACGTATGTCTTGTCTACCGACTCTGAGCATACCGGTGTCAGCTTCATCATCCATACTTTGGATAAAATTAACCAGCACTCTTGCTTCGCCCTCCTTCACAGATGGGAACGAGTCATTCACTATTCGGGGCAATAGGCTGGTTGTGTTGGGGCTACTACTCCTCTTAATGACCTCTTCAATGACATTAAAGCCGATGATGGGATACTCCTGATTATCTTCACTTCCTATTAGAATGGGTACTGTCAATGGCTCCGAGTACCCGTCCTCCCCAACCAACTGGAACTCTACTTCAATCCAGCCATCATATGCGATTTTTGTACCATTCACGGCCTGGAGATTTAATCCATCTTCCCCCAATAACTCGCTTATGTCTCTTACTGGCTCGTTTGGTAGGTTAAGTTCTTTCCAATGTTTGGACACAACACAAACTTGAGCTCCGGTATCCCACAGGGCATCCACCTTTTCCCCTTGAATCAATTTGGTGAGTTTGGAGCGTTGTCTCGGGGTTAGGTGGGAACTGAACGACGTTTTCAATGTTTCAACACTTGTCTTAGGTCCCCTTTCGCTCAGTTCAACTTCGCTAATGGCTTGACATAGTTTCTTATGCTTCTCCCAATGTTCCCTTTGACAAACTTTTGAACAATAGTGGCTAGTATGGCACTGTGAACACCGCAAGTATTGATGTGCCCAATCCTCTCTCTTTCCACAGTTCATGCATTGTTGGGACTGCTCATGAATCTGGGGGGCTGCTCCTTGTCCCGTGGGGGCAACCCTTGTCTGTTTCCCTGGGGGCTTGCTGAGTTATAGCCCCTTCGGCCTGACCTTAGGCATTGGTAACTGAAGTGGCCGATATCACCACAGTTGAAACAATGGTTGCAACGAAAACCCCTTCCTTGTCTTTCACAGTTCCAGCACCCTCTAGGGCGAGCCCTCCCTTGCTCTACAGGGTTGTATTGTGGGTGAGGGCTAGCGCGGCTTTGTTGTCCCATGCCCTCCCGGATAGCAGCCAATTCAGCTTTCAACTCTCTAACTTCAGTAAGAAGGTTAACTTTTGGTGGCTTTTCTGGGGTTTTACCTTCAACTGAGGCATGGCTGTCGTCATGGGTGGCCAATTGAGCTACAAGCTGTGTGGGGGTTCGGTTTGTGGGCTGGTCATGACGGGAACCAAGCTTCTGCATTCTCTCTGTTTCATTACTAACTGCTGCATTCAATTTCTCAAAAAGTTCTTCATCTTCTACTTGGGTGTTTTGCAGGCAGGGTTTTATCTCCATTTTAATGCTATCATTCCGTAACCCAGTTAATAATGAATGCAGAAACATGCACTGTACCAGCTTTGGGTCATACTTCAAATCAGATCCTGCTTCTTGAGATGCAAACAGTACTTTCTGCTTTAGATCAAGGAGGCGAACAAGAAAGTCCTGAGGGGTCTCCCCAGCTTCCTGTACTGCCGAACTGAGCAGCTGATACATTTCCGTAGCCCCCCTTTCTTGGTAATGTGACCGGAGTATTTTACGTAATCTGGCAAGATCTAGATCGGGCTTACCTTCCAAGTAGCTCCTCAATCTAAGGCCTGGATTGATGGCTCGAATAACGGCCTCGATAATTTCTTCTTCTTTATAGCCCCGTTTCAATCCAGCGTTAATTTGGTGAGCAAGACTGGTAAAGCTCAAGCGATCTTTCTGACGTGAATCTCCAATCTGTCCCGATATTTTAAATTCCTTCCTGAACGGTGGAATCGCTGTGGTTTCTTTAGGCGTAACTGCGTTTGTGCTTGACTTGACAGCAGACTTCTGATCCACATGTTCGGTTTTCACACCACCCTCTTGTTCACTCTTCGCGTCTTTCGTTGCCGGTTTCTTTTCTTTAATTGTTTCTCTGAGATTCGTTAGTGCTTCAATTCCGAGTTCTTCGGCGTCTAAATATTTCGTTAGGATTTGTATTAACGCCAGACGTCCCGTATCCGTCTCTTTAACTTCGATATGTAGCCCCGCACAGATTTCTCGAAGACTCGCTTCGCTAAGCTGACAAATTGCTGTTCTCACCTCTATCTGAATCTCTTCGAGGACTTTTACAGACATTTCGATGGTTTCTTTGTCACGTCGGGGTCACCAAATGTTACACTCTACTCAATCTCGCACAGGAACTACCACAAAACTACAATGACAACACGTCTTCTCATCGATCCTTGTACTCCATGAGCCAGACCCCAAAAATTGGGTGATCGGTATCATCCGGGGGGATTTAAGTTCTTTGTGTTTTTTGAGAAGTACTATTGATATAGAGTTAGAAAATGCCTGATAGCAACCGATCTGAGGTAGTTTCTGTGAATTGTGAAGGTTTTTCTGTCCCCCCCCCCCCCCACCTCGTCTATATGATCTTATTAAAATTGGCTTACTCTATTGGAGACCAAACTGTTCAAATTAAACTGCGCAGAAACATAGGTTATTTAGTGCATGGCTCTCAGGTCAATTGCTTGTTCCAAAACGCGTAACATAAATCACGTGGCAAGTCACGTGACCGCCTCGCGTTTGCGTTTTGTTTGGGATGTACACCAAAATAGCGTCTGCATTGTATATCATACACATAATTACGTTTTCTTTGTGTTGATATTTTTTTTATTATTTATAAATATTGATATTCTTGATATCCTTGTACTGGTTGATGCAGTGGGCTCGTGTGCATTTCGAGCTTCCCTTCCAATTATTCCCACCATATATAATTGAAGCTGTTTTTTTTAATGAAGTGACTTCTGTTCGTGGATGTTTGTAGTTATTACCTAGCGTTAGACGTAAGAATTACTACTAATTAGTCTTATTGCTAATTCGAGTGTTAATTCTAATTTGTAACCAATGCAAGTTTAGAGTAGAAATGTAAACTGGAACACTTCCGATCAGTCTGAGGAACTCATGCGCGTGGGACTTCGAGTTGATTTTCCTTCTCATTCGCTGGTACATTTTCAGCGTAGTTGTATAAAGCAAATCCGCCACATTTTTCCATGGTTTTCATGCTTATAGACCATATAACTACCATAAAATGCTCAAAGCCTTGCAGTGACTTTGGTATGTGGTTCTACCTGTATTATGAGAGAGGTCACGAAGACATGATAGAGCTCACTGAGAGGCTGTGGCGTTGTGGTGGAGATTGCCATCTTTTTGGTGTGAAAGTGTGGATATAGCTAAGGGCGTGACCCTCGCTCTTTTACTTGAGTTTTACAACATAGAACTATCACTTCGTGTCATACGATCGATGATTCCAGGCGTGCACAGCAAGAATAACAACGCTAAGAACCTTGCTCTTTACTATGCGCAGGTGAGAGACGAGGTACAGTCAAGCAGAACACGAATTATAACAAACAGACCTCCAGCGATCTTGTATCAAAATTGTCAATAACCATTTCTGCGATGGCAGTTGAGCTGACCAAAAATCTGTTTCATTCCTTCTCTGAAAACCAAGATCTCGTTAGGATCTCAAAGAACTTCGCACAAAAGCCTGATACGAGCATATGATACTGGTGAGAAATACTACAACGCATTCAAAGAGGAACGCATGGAGAAGTAAAGTCCCACAAGTTAAGAAATTCCATGATCTCTTGAAAACCAATTAGACACTTCACTTGACTGATTCAGAAGAAACAAGGTCGCTTCTTGTGAAACAACAGTTATACTCAAGCCTAATTGGTCTCTTCTTGGTTGAATTATCTAAGGAACCAATGACACAAGGATAGAATCTTAGATGGGGAATATTTTCTTGCTTCCACTGGGAGCCGCTGTCGTTATACCTTGTTAATCCCTTTTGGTTTCCTTCGCAAGACTAACATGGCTACTTTTGCAACTTTGCTAGGGAATAAATGTGCAAATGGAAGCTGAACGAGTTCCCAGTAGCTCTGCTTCGGAATTGACGGAGTGAGCTCGTGTCTTTTGGAGGTGTTTAAGTCGTAAATAAAATGCCGAGGGAAGACGTACAGGGCAAGATACATATATAGTATTTGACACGTACCAAGGAATGGATTTTTATTATTGTAAAGCGCTTAGAACAGCAATGTATAAACGCTATATAAATATTAATTATTATATTATTAAAGGATGACAATAAAGAATGAGAAGAGACATCTACAAGCAGAGCTAAACGGCATCAGTTGCGTGGCATCACCAAAACTCAGACCTTTAGTCAGACATGAACAAAGTTTCCTAACAAACGACAGCAATACAGAACGTGTCATCAGTTTTATTGTCCGGGTGAATGGAAGATGGAAAGGCAGAAGCTAGACGACAAAGAGCCAGTAACGAGGTAATTGACTTCAATGTAAGAAAGGGGCAGATAGTCCTTTATTTCTGCATGCATTTCACATAGGCAAATACGGGCATAGCACCTTCACGATCTGAAGACAGGGATGTCCTCATTATATCTCAGTTGCATTTGTCGACTATATTGCGACATCGTTGTTCGTTAAATGTGGAACGTACCAGAAACCACAGAAGGGTCGTTGGACTCAACAGTCAGGCTTGCTAACTAGGACGGGACGCCTGCAAGGCTGTGTTAAAATGCGCGCATAAATTGTTTGCGCCTTCCCCCGGATAGTAAAGGTTCAGCGACAAGTGAAGGAGAGTGTGGTCACCAGGCTATGTAGGAAGTGGGAACTCTCACTAGAGTTCATGAAAGGGTTAAAGGCTTTGACCCGCTATTTCTAGGCTCTTAAAATCGCCACAACAACAGTCAGTAATCTGAAATAGCAACTACTGTGTTCTAAAAAGGGAGATCCGACCATCGGACTACAATATGGAGGCCCGTTGGACCTCTGTCATGTGTCGACAGTAGAAAATTAATGATCTGCTCTATGCGTCCGCTTAGCTAACGGCATGAGGTGCAAAGAAATGAGTAGACTGCCCAACTGTGAAAACCAGCCATTTAATGTACAGGACGAAGTCGACAGCTTTGCGGAAGCGATTGGAGTAATTGGATAGTTATGCAGAATATAAATAGCAGGTACCTCAGAAGAACCGTATGAACTTGAAGCTGCGCCCACAACTAGCTTCAGTAGTCAGTTCATATGTGTAAACAACACTTTTTTTTCTATCCGAGCTGGTAACTAAGAGCCAAGATGGTAGATTCGTTTGCGATCCCCGTTTTTGGCCAGTGGACCCAGTTCTCTTCCACAAAAAGAGTGTGCGCAAATCTATATATTAAAGAAGATTTAAATACCTTTTCAGTATATTAAATTACTTTTACAACTTATTTTTGTTATAACGATCACAAATTTTGTTTAAGGGGCTTATTTTAGAAAAGAAAGTTTGTAACATGCGTCACGCGCCTGAGTCCAATGAAAAGGTTAAAGGAGTTGAAACAAGTTTTCGGAAAAACAAATTCACCTTGTTTCGCCTCAGCCCAACGTGTCAACGTCCTACAGTTAGTGCGAGGGCAAGACTGAAGATAACGAAAGTACAGGAACCAGTCTATCTTTGGGTAAAAATACTTTTTTGAACATAAAGTGGCCGAGAACTGGACCCGGCCGAGAACTGGGCCCCATACCGCCGTCCTCAATTTTATCCTTACCTTTTAATGCGCATGTGACATAGCACGTGACTTTTGAAAGAAGCAAATAAGGTAAAATTAAGCTTCTAGAATAGGATATACGATGATGTGAAGCTTTTCGGAATTTTCGTGTTGTTAACTGGGCGCTATTACAACAATTCTTCCTTAGCCTCGTTTCCATGCTAAGAGAAAACTTTCAAAGGCGCCCAATTCCACAAACTACCACCGATCAATTGCTATCAGGTATTTTCTGACTAGTTACTACTCCACCTTTCTAAAAATTACCATTTAGATTAATCCCCCCAGATGATACCGACCACCCTACTGGCTCATGGACTATTGCTTCGTTTTTATGTTCGCCCACGTGTGGGATTTTCCGATCCCATAATAATATGTAACCTGGGGGAGGCTGGGCCCAGTCCCTCACGTTCTACTTGTAACAAATACATAACAAAAGAATTAACTGTCGATTGTTTACAGTTTGGATGTAACTTTGGGCGCGACCCATTCAACCAAAAATTTCGGTTCGAGTTTCCGAAATTTTCCCGTGCCCAAAGGAACGGTATTTTCCACTTGACTGAACCGGTCACGTCAAAATGGCGGGTTTGCCGTTCGAGTTGTTTGTTACTCGAGTACGATTTCAAGTAAACAGACATTTTTAATCTTGCGAAGCAACAAGGAGATGATAATTACCTGTTAACTTGTTCCTGAGAAGAGGTAAATTTACCGGTAGTTACATCTATGACTATTTTGAACTCAATCTTTCGAGATATCTGTCTGTACGCCCGCTGTACGATTTATTTTCATTTACGATACGATTACGTGACATTGCACTTGACAAGATCAAGAAACTTCTCTTCCAAGAATTGTACGAAACGTGTCGTCGCGTCGCTGACATTGAAATGTGTCATGAGAATTATTCTATGTCGCGTAAAACGAAGAAACATACGTATGGCTGGTGAAAACACCTGCCGCCGCCATCTTTTAGGTCTTGAAGAGGACGAAACGGAGTGATAATGCCCAATGGAACAGGAAATTCCCGGAATTTCCAAATTTCCGGAAAAAGGGACAACCTCTGGAGGTTGTCCAAAATTTTCGAAATGAGTTTCCAGAAACGTTCTGTTCCATTCGATTTTGTACCGGAATTTCCGGAAATTTTGGTCCAATGGATCGCGCCCTTTATTCTCAACTATTCCGCCAGTGACAGGTTAAAAGCGTGCGTCAAACGAGATCGAGTTCTCATCGATCGCCCTGTCGATAACTGTAATCAAAGGCACTTAAAGCCGTCTCGTGTTACTCTTTTTTCCAGATTTTCGTGACACTAGAACATTGTTTGATTTTTACGAAGATCGTGAAAAGTATATCTGCTATATCCCACCACTGTAATCACTATAAATAGAGCTGAACAGTAAATATCCTGTTAAAACCTGCACCATTATTGTACGCGTTGTAAACAGAAATGATAATTCATTTTCAACTACTTTCCCAAAATCCATCACATTCAATGGTTCCACTGAAGATAACATGGTAGATATCAAAGCACGCTATTCTTTAAATAGGCAAAATAAAGCTGTTATTCTGATACATCCTATAAATGCACTTATTAAATCTATACGTCAAGAGACTACAAGACAAGACACTCCAAAGAGACTTTAGAGATTCATTCATCCACTGAGTATGCTAAGCGTGTAGCGTGACGTGCACAACTACGTCAACGAAAACTCTACAGGTCTAGTCTGAAATGTCAGCCGTCTTCTCTTCCTTCCCGCCCGTCCTCTGAGGGGTATAGGGAGCTTACGCAAACTACGACGGCAACGGCAACGAGAACGTCACCAAACAAAAGGCTTAATGAGCAGAACAATAGCTCTGCACGTGCGTTTGAAATCTTTATACATTTCTTAGCCGTTCTCTGCAAAACAACAACGTGAAATGACCTAATTCTGCGTATTCTGGACAACGTGAACCACGACGGCAAATTTTTAATTTTTCTATTTGGAGTTAAACGCTCTCTTTACACATTTAGCTTGAGCCAGTTCTTAAACCGACAGATACGCTGAATACATCTGAATAATTGCGAGATTCTAGAGTAAAATATAAATTCATTTTTCACCAGGCGTTGTCCTCGGCGTCGCCGTCGTCATTAGGTAGAGAAGACGGCTGACACTTCAGACTATCTACAGGTCCATCTACTGACATCTTGTTGATAGACGTTTCTGCTTTTCAAAGCTAAGAGAACTCATCAAATATAATTTCTCTCTTTCGGTTATACATTGTATTATGCGTTTCTAACCAACCTGGTGTATTTTGTTCTTCTTCTATGCGTTTTCTTGTTGGGTTACAATTAATTTTCATTGATAATCTCATACAATTTAAAGGTTAGAATGTTATTTTAAAAACGTAAAGCTTGTCTGTATTTTACTTGATAGCTCCTGGCTGCAGTTCAAAGATATCCAAAATTGAAAAGCGTAAAGCTAATTTCAATCAATCAATCAATCAATCAATCAATCAATCAATCAATCAATCAATCAATCAATCAATCAATCAATCAATCTTTATTTGCTCTACAATTAAGTCTAAATTAATTGTTCTGTTTTTTTTTTGTCAATAGGACAGAGTAGAGCAGGAACTCTCGACAAACCCTTGTGGGCTTAACAAGGAGAGCCCCTTATGTTGAAGAGTATAAAATAATTAATATATAATCAACATGTAAACGGCTTGTAAACTACTATATTTAAATACCTACAAAGGCTCTATTGTTAAATTAGTGAAGTAAATCAAGATAATATTTCTTAATTTTTTTCTTGAAAATACTAAATGATTTTGAGTTTTTGATAAATACAGGAAGGTTGTTCCAAATTTCACACCCTTTAAATTTAACAGCATACTTGTTATAATTTGTGCGTTCCTGTTCTTTGTGGATTTTTGACGAGGACCTTGTATTATGGCTATGGAAGTAATCATTTGACTTGAAAAAATGGTTAAATGTTGCTGGAAGTGATTTCGTAAAAAATTTAAAAGCAAATAAAGCTATAGCTTCATTATTCAGATCTTCAATTGGTAAAATAGATAGATTCTTAGAGTGGACGTGTATGATCTCTAAAATCTGAAAATGAAATAATTCGAATAATCTTCTTTTGTAGTTTTCTTATCGATTCTAATCTTGAGGGATAGGTATTTCCCCATATTATATTTCCATAATTAAGATATGGGTAAATTAATGAATAATATAGAGTTCTCAGTGCTTGGGAGGAAAAAAAGTGTCTTGCTTTATACAAAATACCAGTTGTTTTTGCTACTTTGTTTACGATATGGTTGATGTGTACTTTCCATGTTAAATTAGAGTCGATATATATTCCTAAAAATTTGGTTGATTCCACATGTTTTATTTCAGTATCATTTATTTTGACTATTATGTTCCCTGTTCTTTTCCTTCTAGTTTTAAATATGATAATGCTAGTTTTCTTCATATTTAAGGAAAGTTTATTTGCTTGTAGCCAAAGGTTTACTTTTTTAGTTCATAATTAAGTGTTTTTGTCATGACCTTGATATCGTTATGTTGGTAAAATATGTTGGTATCATCGGCAAAGAGGATGAATGATAATTTTTCAGAGCTTTTAAAAATATCATTTACATACAATAAAAATAGAAGTGGGCCCAAAACAGACCCTTGAGGTACACCGCATTTAATCTTTTTTTTCTCAGACTGACTATTCTTAAATTTAAGTAATTTTAACAAAAAATAGACTCTTCGTCCTAAATACGTTACTTGTAGTCCTCTTTAGAACTTCATTCATCCACTAAAAGGGCTGTTGTTGCCACTCTATAAAAGTTGTGTTATATTGTAGCGTGAAATTCACAACAAGATATATGAACCTACATCTAGTACCTCTTGACTCAGGTCAATCTTCGGGGTCAAAAAATATAAAATTAATGTTAATTGCTTTACGTTTCAGATAGACATTTCTGCTCGTCAATCCTAAAAAATCTCATCAAATATAATTTCTCTCTTTCGGTCATACATAATATTAGTCGTTTCTAACTAACCTGGTGTGTTTTTTTTCTTTAACTTCATCTATTTCAAAATCAAAACATTTCTTACAGCAACAACATTTATGACAATTCTGACAAATCTGACAAATAACGATTCGTTTTACAAAGCGCCAAATTAAAGTAAAGAAAGTTAATACCATAACCGATAAACGACAAACAACTAAACAGCACGCAACACATACAATAGTATAACATTTTACAAACCACCAAATTAACTGAGTAAAGAAAGTTCATCCCACAACCGATAAACGGTATGCGATGCAAGATAAAACACTAAATTTAAACCGTTTCCAGCGACCCTCAATTTAAAAATTTCTGTTTACTAAATCTAGTATAACAAAAACAACCTACCTCAAACTATACCCAAAAATAAACTCATAAATTGATGACAATTCACTCTGTCCAGTGAAAATTTCTAGTAAACTGTTTCTTACTCCTTTAAACTCAATCACAAGCCTTATGTAAGAAATTGCACGAGATATTACCCTGATCGAACATCTCCCCCACAGTCAAACAGTACACAATAAAACTACATCTGTTTTTAATTCACCTGGAATAAAATCTCTTAATCACATTCTTCACATTTTTTGTCGGTATTACAAAGTAAACCCACGATGATACCACCGTGTAACACCCAACATAGTGTACCCACATTGACAATTTACTCTATACCTTGTCACCCGCCTTAAAAATAAATACCTTAAAACTTTTCTTCGAGCAAAAACACATATAATGTACCACAAATTTACCATAAATATATATCCATTGTCTTAACCTTGTTGACCACACGTGAGATCTTACACGAAGTACTACCAGAAGCAAAAGCTCCCCACACCAACTTCTCGTGTTACCATGGTAACACGAAACAAAAACCGATAAAGGTCTGAGTAAATATTTGTTGATTACACCTTGGCAATTTATACCGGAATTTATGTAAATCGCATCTTTGTAACACAACACCCCTCGAAGGCAAGAGTCACGGTGGCCCATACGTTTCACGTTGTGACTTTGGGGTCTTTTAAATTACTTTATTGAGTACTTGTACTTTCATTTCCATTTATTTGTACATTTTAAACAGAATGTCTGGAATGTGACCGTGAAAAGTCATTCCCATCCCCGGCGCGGAAACGGCCAATGGCCGTCTTGTTTTATTAAGGTTCTGGCAGGTCCCACCAGCCTTCACGTTGCCTCAAACCTACCTGCCTCAACAAAAGGTATATGTATGTGTGTATGTATGTATGTATGCTTAAAAGATAAATAATTATTAAAGCACTGAGTAAAATTGTAAGCATTGTGCGATATAGGAGGATCTCAAACACTGGATAGCTAATAAAAATCATCAGTCCGCTCAGCTTGTTATGGAACAAAGAGTTTTATTCTATACCTCAACTGAAACATCTTTACTGACAGACTTTGTTTAATACAGTTTTCAGTGAAATGAGCCGCATAAATGCGTGAGTGCTTGTTCGGGTTCAAATAATTCTCTTTTCATTTTTACAACCCAACGTTCTCTAAAATTTAAATTTTCAGAAAACTTAAAGGTACTTACTCTCGACTTTGTATTATTTGTGCAATTTATTGCTGCTCAAAACACCATGATTTTCTGCTTTAAATGAAGTCCCCGAATGGTGGACGTCTTTAAATAATTGGTTTTTCCGAAGATTTCCCGACAATTTTCCCGACCGCTCCACGATTATGAAGGCCAAATATGAGCACTTTTAAACTTGCAATATCTCTGCGATGCAAACCTCAGAATATGTTTATTACTCGGGCTTCTACAAAGAATGTAGAAAACCCGAGTTTAAAAATGGGAACGGGGTTTATTATCCCGGCGCAAATCATTCTCGTCCCCAGAACCCCCGTTTCTTTTGGTCACGTGGTCGGCGAAACGGAGGGTAACGGCACAAATAAAACGAGTAGCTCTGGGGACGAGAATGGGCGCAAATCGCCCTCTGACGTCTTCTGCGCTTGCGCAAAATATGAGTATGTGTAGGAAAAGGTCAGCGGACGGGGACGTGTTTTATTGCACGGAGGCACGAGGTCGACACGAGGTGATAAAGTGAAAAGCGATACACGGGGTGCTTACCATTTGGCCAAAAAATCCGGAAATTTCGGTTGAAAGTCAAATGGAACAGTAATTTTCCGGAAAATCCGTTCGGAAATTGTGGACTACCTCCAGAGGTAGTCCTCTTTTTCCGTTCGGAACGGAACGTGACGTCGGAAATTTCCTTACCATTTGCACAATTTCCCAGTTCCAGTCTCTCATCAACGGAAAACAATAACAGGAAACTGAACTTGAAATGGTAAGCGCCATCTCGTTCGGTTGGTTTGCTGATTTTGAAAAATCCCTTACCATTAATCAATGTTCATTCCAACCGGTTCCTTCCGACAAATGGTAAGCACCCACGGTACGAAGCTGTCTCGTTTGACTCTCTTTTCGGTGGAATCTCAAGGATTGTAAGGTCTTGTAAAGATTGAAATATTTAGTGTGATTTCTAGAACGCGAAATCGATTGTACATGCACCCACACTGAAACATGTCGATGACTACTTCGGAGCGGGTAGGTGCATGGACTTTAATACGAGAGAACTTTACGAGCGAACTCTTCCGAGTGAAACCTTTATCAGAAGCCTAGATTTTGTGGTGAGCTATCTATATAATGGAGTTTGAAACGCTAAGAGAATCATCAATACTTGCGGGAACTGACGCTGTTGAGCACTCAAGCATTGCGAAAAACTGGACTACTGACATGCAACAGAGTTTTCCTTATCAACACAAGATTTTCTCGAAGATGCAATGGACACCATATTTAAGCTTAGTTGCGCTCTAAAAGAAGAAACGAAAAACGAAATGAGTACTTCAAGCAGATTTTAGGTAACTATATTCTTTCTTTCAATTTTTGCTTTTATAGTATTGGTTTCATTGGGTTTATCTTGCTTTGTTTTTATCGTTTCAATTATTGTAACAGCATATGCTCTTGTCCAGCACTTCATGTCGTATGTAGATGGCTATGTAGAGAATGTTGTTATTTCGGCATTTGATGATTGTGATATCTTAGACAAAGCTATTTACTCAACCGGAAATGTAAACAATTATTCAATGGTGACAATAAAAGCGAGAAAAGACATGAGATCTCGCAATGCGAAGTATGTTTACTGTAATAATCACAACTATAACAAAATTCTCGAATCTGATTGGTTCTTAGCACGCCCTATTTTTTACCAAATTGGAGCGCGGGGGGCTAAAGTGTCCAATAACAAAGTGTCCAATAACAAGGTGTCCAATAACAAGGTGTCCAATAACAAAGTTTGCGTGCTGCACATGCGCGCGCTCTTTATTTGGTTTCTTGTTGTGACTAAATACTCCTTGATATTCCTAAAACCTTCAGCTTCAAGAATGGCTTTTTTGCCTCAGTGATGATAAGTCCTTAGTAGGCTTCGCTTTATCTAAATTTTTTCTCGAATTTTGTTATACTTATGATTAATTGGTAACAGGACTTTGTGTTGTCCAATTCTGTCTGTAATCATACTCGTGATTAAACAAATCGGACTCCCGCTACGCGGTCGTCCGATTTTGTTAATCACTCGTATGATTACAGACCGAATTGGACTCCACTCAGTCCTATTACCATTACTTATTGTCGTGTAAGGTTATGTAAACAGCGTGATCGTGAGCCGAGCAGACTACCACTACGAACGCTGAAACATCTAGAAAAGAAGAGCAAAAAGCTTAGGGACATTGTGTATGATTATCTTCGCTCAAATACACCTAAATCTTCTAAAATGCATGGTTATGTGAAGGTCAAAAAAATTAAAAGATATGTAACCCAAGTTAATTTTTTAAAGAGAAGCCCGAGTGCACGCAGTTAAGCGTCTAGTTTGGCTCTTAATTAACAGATTGGGCAAAAATAAAGAAAAATCTTAAATTTTGCTTCATTTGACCTTTAATCCCAAACAGTGCAGAAAGTTGAAATTGAGTGCAAAAAGTTGAAATCGAGTGCAGAAAGCTGAAATTAAGTTGATTGACAGGAAAATCGCGAAAGCGCGCCAAACAAAATGGCGGCCGCTGTCGGAGGGTTTGGAGAGAACAAAAACATCAATTAATGTAAAGTTAGACCGGGCGAAAATTATCAGTGTATAGAAACAAAAGCAGGAAGATAAGTAACATAAATGTCAACAAGAAGTTGCTAGCAACTTAAAACCGCGCTTATATTTTTTGCTAATTAACAGCTTTCTTTCTCAAAAGTCACGGTTTAATTTTAAAATCTGTTTGCATTATGAGTAAAGGAGTAGGCAAGCAAAGTAGTCACGTGAGTCACACAGTCCGAGGATTACGCTATCCCCGGCTATCTACAGCTTGGGGGTTTTTCCCTTCTAATGACGTAACCCCTGCACGTTCGGGCACGCTCCTCAGCAAATATTTAATTTTTCTTCAAACCTCTGAACTCGCTTCGATGAAACAGCCAAAGAATTCACTTTAATTGCCTAAACCCACAAGAACTACTCACAAAATTGCAAATAAATTAACGACAATCACTTATGGCGAAATAACCTTCCAAAGTAAACCGAATCGGGTGTCGGTAAAACGCCGACTCGGGGTCGGGGTCGAGGTCGGGGTCGGGGTCGGGGTCAATTTTTTTTATTTTTTTAAAAAAATTCACCGAATCAGAAAAAAAAATTAAAAAATTTATATTAGCGTGTGGTGCATTTCGAGTTGAAAAAAGCATCTCCTTCACAAAAGAGCCGGGAACTTGATCCTTCCATAAGTTCAAAAGTATAAAAGAAGAAATTTGTGGTCTAGCAGGCGACAGGTGAGGTGAAATTCTAACAGACCTAACAGCTTGGCGGATAGATTGTCCTGCCGACTTCTGAGCGCTAGCTCGAATGAATATTCCCTCGCCAACAGAAGGATGACCTTTTTCAGGTTTATTATATTGTATATGCCGATGCCTTTGTGTAGCCAGAGAAAAGTAGGTTTATATCGTTAAAATAAAACCGCCATTCGTATCCAAAAAAATATTTACAAGGAAGCAGAATTGTTTTGTTTAGACAGAGAAGCTCGCATGTCCCGCAATCTTAAAGTTTCTACAATTCTGTTAAAATACAAATGGAGGTATCTGGCCATCTCTCCAATTTGTGTGACCAAAATGCGGGAATACATTTTTAATTACCACCGTTTGCATTGATACGCGATGATCGAAATCAAAACATCCGACGTTTCCAAGATTTCCGTCAATATCAAAGTTTGAAATGACGTTTCGCATGAGCGATCATGAAGTTTAACCGGCCGACAGAAGACCACAGAAGCTCGGTCAAATTTAACTTTATTACACAACAAAGACATTTTAAAGATTCTGCGAGACTTTACCTTCAGCTTCAAGGCTTTTGCGTTTGGAAACTGAATGAAACTAAACGGTTTCATAGATCTTAACTAAAAGATTAATTTTGTACAAAGCCGACACTGCCAGACTGAATGTCACGATACATTCCACGGCTCGGCGAAGATAAAGGTTCTGCATGTACCTTATATTTTTGCGGTGTTTATTCGGACCGTTTAGTGAGACGAAACCCTGAAGCTACAAAAGAGTTAACTTGCGCCCTGTTAAGGAGATTTCCCGCGGAATAAAATTTATTTTTCGCCAGTTCACTTTAGTGATCACTCGCCCGAAACGTTCCCGGAACCCTTTCAAACTAGCGCTCAGAAGTCTATCCGCCAAGCTGTTAGAATTTCACTGCTAGACCACAAATTTCTTCTTTTATACTTTTGAACTTATGGAAGGATGACGTTCCCGGCTCTTTTGTGAAGGAGATGCTTTTTTCAACTCGAAATGCACCACACGCTTATATAAATTTTTTAATTTTTTTTTTCTGATTCGGTGAATTTTTAAAAAAAAATAAAAAAATTGACCCCGACCCCGACTCCGGCCCCAACCCCGACCCCGAGTCGGCGTTTTACCGACACCCGACCGAATCTTATTTGTCATGAAGCGAAAGTGAAAGCTGCAACATCAGCGCATTCCAGGGCTGACGTAATACCATTTTTAGTGTATTCAATATTCCTTTAAATCCAACGCTTCGATAACCGCACTTTAAAAAATTAATTCCATTTGCTTATTAACAACTTTCTTCCTCAAAAGTCATGGTTGAGATAATTTTTTTTGTACTATGAGTAAAGGACTAGTTAAGTAGTCACGCGAGTCACACAGTCCGTGGTTTACTTTATCCAAGGCTATTTTTAGTTTGGTGTTTTTTTCCTTACTAATGACGTAACCCCTGCAAGTTCAGACACGCTCAATTGTTTACCTTAGCAAATATTTATTTTTTTTTTCAAATCTCCGAACTCGCTTCGATGAAACAGCCAAAGGATCCACTTTAATTGCCTAAACCCAAAAGAAATACTTGCAGAAGTGGAAATAAATTAATGACCGTCGCTTCTGTTGATATAAGCAAAGAAAACACATTATTTGTCACGTAGCGAAAGTGAAAACTGCAACATCAGCGCATTCCATGCCTGACGGAAGTCCTTTATTAGTGTATTCAATATTAGCTTGGAGACGAAAGCTTCGATAAAACCAAAAGAAAATATACTTTAAACGCAATAAAGATAACAATATCTGTAACATTTTCAACATTTTAGTGTTTCAACAGCTTTTGGCGAATAAACATGACAGGTTGCGTGATGCAAAGTCCCAATCACAATTTGGCCAAGTGGAGTTCAGGTCTGGTCACCGACGAAAAAAAAATAAAACTAATAATAATAATAATAATAATAATAATAATAATAATAATAATAATAATAATAATAATAATAATAATAATAATAATAATAATAATAATAATAATAATAATAATAATAATAATATCCCATGCGGAGCAAGAACCGCGCTCTGCCCATGGCCGCGCGGTTAATTATACACTCTGGAGCATTCTATTAGAAGTTTTAAAATATCCACAAAACAGTAGTTTGATGTGTTTATTAGAGAATCAAAATCAGTTGTTACATGTTTTGGGCTAAGAGTGCCACCGACAAACAAATCATTAATGATTATCTCAACAGTTATAAATGGGCAGTCGCCAGCCAACTATCTCCAGCAGACAAAATCAGTGCTTTGGGCAAATTATAACAGGCACGTGTGCATGATGAAGGACATAATCACTGACACTTCCTACAAACGTGCGTCTAATGGCACCCATCCCACGGCTTCCCATGACCACAAGGGCAATGTCACATTCCTTGATGGTATGACATATGGCCTCGCCAGGTTTACCACCACATAGCTTGACCTCAAACTTCACCTGAAAAACACAGCAATCACTGAGTGAATTATCATTAACATTTGAAAATTATGACGAAGCCGTCAAAACGTCAGTGTGTAGGTTTATCACCTTTTTATTTGATTATTTAGTAAATAAACCCATTCAGATGGCTGGTGTATTCACCATTTCCACATCTCCCGTAATACACCTTGTTTGCCCCCCAAAATTTTGCATAAGCATTGTTTTAAGTTTCTCTTGGGCCAAGAGAAATTGAAAACAATGCTTATGCAAAATTTTGGAGGGCAAACAAGGTGTATTATGGGAGATGTGAAAGTGGCGAATTAAAGGAAAATGCCCAAGGCATACATATTTGTCCAAAACATAAACTATCAGTTGAAAAGCGTAGCTGCGAGGGCATTATCCTCCATAAGCATAACCCACTGACCATCTATTAGGTCATCTCACAATCTGATTGGCCACATAGGTACCGTCTATTTAACAATTAGATTATGAGCTCGAGATTTCTATGAGGTGATAGTTGATGAGGCCGCAGGCCGAATCAACTATCACCTCATAGAAATTGAGAGCGAATAATCTAATTGTTTTAGTAGAATTCTAACTGAAATAAACGCAAATAATGGTTTCTAATTATTTTTCTACGCATTATCGAACTATTAAACGCTTTAACAAAATCGCACGCATTGAATTGTCCTTGGTAAATTTGCAGTTGTTTACGCGCGTGCACCCGTTTTTCAATAATTTGAAGCTTTTAAAGTCAAGAAAGCGCTAATGTCCTTCTTTTAGTCTTCTCGGGAATTTTTTTATCCATTTACATCTAAACTTCCTTCCAAAACTTCGGAAAAACGATAAAAACGTCGCATTTTGTGGACAACCTTCGGCAACTGCACACTAATGGCTGATAGTGTTCAATAGCTCAGCCAATCACATTGCAGCATTTGCATTAGTGTACTAGTAGAATTCTACTAATGATTGTTAGTATAAATCTACCAGCGTTCTATCACAAATACCGCGCTCTGATTGGCTACGCTACCCACTATCTATTCTGTGATAGATAGTGAGTAGCGTGGCAGTATGCTCTTGCTAACAAAATGGCGGCCGCTTCTTTACGTTTTCGAAGTGTCCGTGAAGAAGATTTAGACAGTTAACTGGTCGAGGCTGTTCCAGAAAAGATTTATACTAAAACAATTAGATTATTCGCTCTCGATTTCTTTGCGTGATAGTTGACTCGGGCTCTCGTCCCTCGTCAACTATCACGCGATAGAAATCTTGAGCTCATAAGCTAATTGTTTAATAGAGGGCTCTTGGGGCGGGCACTTTATTTTTCGCTGAATTTTATCAAAACTTTCAATAAATTCTAGATAGGAACCCTTGAGCTTGCCATCTTATTGTTAAATATACCAGCAAGCCAGAAAGGGGATTATTTTATTACTTTCCGATTGATTTCTGCAATGCACCTTAATGTGGTAAAGAGGGAAATACCCACTGTCCGTGGCTTATAATGTTGCATTTTTTGAAAATGTAAACAACTTGGTCTCATTGACTATACATTAATTTAACCCTTTCAGTGCCAAAGTCGACTTTTGTCGACATTTGCAGGAGTGGTCATTGAACCCACTAGTGATGTCATCAATTTGCACACCAGCCAAATTTTAGCTTATGCGCATGCACCAAAGTAAAATGTTGTACATTGTTACATCAAACAAAATTGTCGCGACAAGTCAGAGACATTTTGAAGAAAACAAAAGGTGTAATTATTAGTACAATAGCTCTGCACGTTCTTCTGGCATCCTTGTCGTCTTGTGCAAACATCAAATAATCAGGCAGATCCACGTGGTGAAAATTTTTAAAATTGGCATTTGAAGAGCGCCTGTACTGAAGTTTTTTGTGCTAGTGCGGGGAGAATGTCGCAAGAAAACTATTTCTTTTCCCCTCCATTTATCGGCGCAAACTGGTTCCCTCCGCATTCTTTTGGTCCAACCCCGGTATTACCATCCTTCCACGACCTCACCTCGGCACACAAACGTGTTTTGCCGCCTATCCTGGAAAAATTTCGCGTGTTGTTTTTTAGTACAATCCAGACCAAACACAATAGCCAATCAACAACGTATTGTTATCTGGCATTACGAGGGGCGTTGGAATGCGACTTGTCATGACTTGTCCTGCCTTGAGGCAGGACATCGGCCCCTTTGAAGATTTGCCCGTTTTGACAAAATTTGCCCTTGTCCAACAAGTCGTTCGCACTTGTTTTGGCGATTGACGTGTATTATATGAAATGATTCATATATGAACTGCGGATATATATGAAAATGATATGTGATCTTCGCAGTGAATTTCCAATTTAAGCAATTGGAATGAAGAAGCCTGAAAAAAATCAGGGCTTCAACGGGATTCGAACTCGTGACCTCCGCGAATACCGGTGCGATGCTCTACCAACTGAGCTATGAAGCCACACATTGGGAGCGAGGTCAATTGTGAGTTCTTATTTTCCCGTGAAAGGAGTGAAATGACGTGTATTATATGAAATGATTCATATATGAACTGCGGATATATATGAAGGTGATATGTGATCTTCGCAGTGAATTTCCAATTTAAGCAATTGGAATGAAGAAGCCTGAAAAAAATCAGGGCTTCAACGGGATTCAAACCCGTGACCTCCGCGAATACGATTGTTTGACAAAATGCGATTGTTTGACAAAATGTATCGCGCGTGCAACACGGACCAATCATAAGGCAACTGCTCCTTTGTTTTCCTGAACTGTTTGACAAGTTCTAAGTCTCAAAAAACGTATTCGCACTTGTTTTCTGTAACAAGTAGCACACAAGTGATGAAATCTACCAATTGTTACAAAATTTATCCGCTAGTGCGAATTGGCCCAAATTGTTTCGCATTATTGTCAGCATGGTTCGTAATTGCTGTGTGCCAGGATTCCAAAGTTTTTCTAACGCGGAAATTTCCCTTGTCCACGCGAGCACTGTCAAAGTCGATGGAATGGTCGTTCAACCAGGCATGTGAAGTGATATTAGAACCTTTTTTGAAGATTTTTGATAATGCATGACAGAGAGCTTTAAAATTCCGAAGCAGTATCTGGATTTACAAAGCCAGGCAACTCCGTAATGTTTTATCAACGATTCGGAAAGGTAAGCGACCGAACACATCTTGTTTGTCATCCTCTCGCAGAGAAATTTTTGTATGTGTATTATTAACAAGTAATCACATGATTTTTCTCGTGCAATTTGGGATAAATCAGCAGTCGTAAATTTTTCAAAGACTACAAATTGCAATTTGGTTAACCGTTGAAAAATTTACTCGTGCTGATTTATCCCAAATTGCACTCGAAATCATGTGATTACTTTTACTAATGACTGCATTCACAATTTTCGCACTTATCTACTCCTTACTACTACAATACTTAAAACTACTATTATTTTAATTGATGTATACTTAGGGCCAATTCGCACTAGCGGACAAGTTTTAGATGTCATGACATTTTTGACAACAAAAAAATTGTCGCGACAAGTCAGAGACATTTTGAAGAAAACAAAAGGTGTAATTATTATTACAATAGCTCTGCACGTGTTTCTGTCATCCTGGTACATATCTCGGCACGGTCGTCTTGTGCAAACATCAAATAATCAGGCAGGTCCACGTGGTGAAAAATTTTAAAACGATTTGCATTTGAAGTGCGCGAGTTGTGATGTTTTTGTGCTCGTGCGGGGATAATGTCGCAAGTAAACTATTTCTTTTCCCCTCCATTTATCGGTACAAACTGGTTCCCTCCGCATTCATTTGTTGCAACCCCGGTATTACCATCCTTCCACGACCTCACCTCGGCACACAAACATGTTTTGCCGCCTATCGCGGAAAAATTTCGCGTGTTGTTTTTTTGTACAATCCAGACCAAACACAATAGCCAATCAACAACGTATTGTTATCTGGCATTACGAGGGGCGTTGGAATGCGACTTGTCATGACTTGTCCTGCCTTGAGGCAGGACATCGGCCCCTTTGAAGATTTGTCCGTGTTGACAAAAATTTGCACTTGTCCAACAAGTCGTTCGCACTTGTTTTTGCGATTGTTTGACAAAATGTATCGCGCGTGCAACGCGGGCCAATCATAAGACAACCTCTTTGTTTTCCTGCATTGTTGGACAAGTTCTAGGTTTCCAAAAAAGTATTCGCACTTGTTTTCTGTAACAAGTGACACAAAAGTGATGAAATCTACCAATTGTTACAATTTTTTTCCGCTGGTGCGAATTGGCCCTTAGAGTTATTTTAATGATTACTTAAACTAATTCGCGAATATCAGGAATTGGCCTCACAGATACAAGCTAGTAAGTAAATTGATTAAATTGATTTTATCAATAGGTTATTGATCAGTCAAGGTGGTCAAAAGTTTCTCCCATTTTTATGGTGTGAGATAAGTTTGTTTCTCCTCCTTGCTATGTAGAACTCGATGCTGAGGACACGCTTTAACCGGGCAATAAAACCGTTTAATGAAGGGAGTTTTCCGTTGCATTTTCTCGTGTAGAGATAATATTTGCCCAATAATAAAATGTGGTTAATCAAAGAGAAATCTTCCTCTCTTTTTCAAATTTTCAAAAAATCTAGTCGGTCAAGATGATTGACTCTATTTGAATATTTTTGTTTTTAAGCCAGGAAAGGACATGCTTCCAGAATTCAGATGAAAATTTACAAAGGAAGAGTAAGTGCTTGAGGGATTCCGATTCTTCTTGACAAAAGGTGCAGCTTGGAGATTGTGCCAGACCGAAGCGAAAAAGTTTTTCGTTCGTAACGACAATATTGTTCAGGACTTTGTATTGAAATTCTCTGATTTTTGACTCAATTGTAACACAAAATGGAAGGGAGTAGACCTTTTCCCAATTTACAATAGTGTCTGGGTACTCTGCCGATAACTTTTGTTTAGCTGTTGGAGAGACTTGTTTTCTTCTCGAGAAACTTTCATAGATCTTTTTGGCAGTGGCATCACTGACAGGGATAGAGCTACTTTTCAGTTTTAAAAAAGGTATACAAGGGAGGGGATTAGTCGATTTTGGGCTGGTGGAAGTTTGTAATGTTCTTTTCCATTCCGCTGGAAGGGAATGCACAATGCCCATAATAAAAAAACGTTGCTCAGGAGAGAGTTGAACGTCAGCAATTTCGTTTTGTTCTCATTAATTAGGTCCCCAACTTTAAGAACAAATTACACATTGGGCAGTAATCAAGCATTTTTGATCCACCATTTTCGAAATCCGAAATGAGCGTACAGCGCTTTACTTTGTCTTTCCCATTCCATACAAAATTACAGATAATCGAGTTGGCTTCCTTAACGAGAGCGTTTGGTATTGAGATAACTGACGCTTTAAACAAAAAGCTTTGGAATGGCGAAAGTTTTTACAATTTGAATCTTTCCCAGAATAGATAAATTCCTCCATTTCTACATTTTGAACTGATTTTTTAATTGATTTAAGGGTTTGCCGAAAATTTAGTTCATTTATTTGTTTTTCATCATACCCAAAAAAGACACCTAGTATTTTGATAGCTTGGCAAAGGTTGTGCTGCGCGAATTCCCTTTCCTGAAGGGAGATATTCCCAAGGGCTAGAATCTCAGTTTTTTCATGATTTACACATAATCCAGAGCACAATCCAAAAGTCTCAAGTATACCAAAGAGGGAAGCGTAGGAGGCTTTGTCACGTAGGAAACAGGTCATGTCATCCGCAAAAAGAGATAATTTAGCATTGAATCTCCCATCGCCAATTTGAAAACCTTTAATCGAGTTGTCAATACTAATTTTGATAGCCAGAGTTTAGAGAGCGACTATAAAAAGATAAGGTGACAGCGGGTCACCCTGCCTAACTCCTCTTTTCAAAGGGAATGGACCCGTTAAAAAGCCGTTGTTAAGTACACATATTGAAACATTGCTATAAAGTGCTGGTATCCATTGAATGAATGAAGGACCGAAATTAAACTTATGCAGTGTTCTAATTAGAAAATTAAAGTTGAGTGTGTCACACGCCTTTTCGAAATCAATTGCGACTTGAATTCCTGATACACTTTCTGTTTGGTACATTCTACTAAATAGTCAATCGTTCTAACCGCATCAAAGATCGATCTGCCTTTGACAAATGCGTTTTGATCGGGATGAATTATGGTGGGCAAGACTTTTTCCATACGCTTGGCTAAAACTTTAGAAGCTATCTTAGCGTCAACGTTTATCAAAGATATGGGGCGCCAATTTTTTTGACAAGTCGTTTATCCTTATCCTTCTTCTCTATTAAAGTTATAATAGCTTGCTTCTGGGTATTTGAGAGTTCACTGAATTCAAAAGCATAGTTGAGGCTATCAACAAGTAATGTTCCAACTAAAGGCCAAAAGGCCTGGTAGAATTCGATCGACAAACCGTCATTACCCGGTGTTTTGTTTTTAGGGAAAGTGCTCAAAACATTAAAACATTCGTTGTAACCCAGCTTTCCGTCGCAGCTTTCCTTTAATTCTTCTGTCAATATTGGGAATTCAATAGAATTATCCAAGAAAGTGGAAACTGATGAATTCAATGGGCCGCCCCTGTTACCGTCATAAAGATCCGTGTAGAAGGACTCCAGCTCACTCAATTTTTTTAGGATTATTTGTTATTTTCCCATCAGATGTAAATATTTTGCGAACACTACATTTTTTCTTGTTTGATCTTTCTAAATTAAGTTTAAGTTTTTTTCGTATATGTGATCATATTCCGCTTGAAGAACTTCCGAGTTCTTCTAGACTTTTTTCTGAAGGGTCCTGATCACATTTTTCTGTACAGTTTCTTCCAAACGGTTGAGCTTCTCTCTCTTCTTGCGAGCTTTTGCTTTACTATAAGTTATTGTATATTGTCTTATTTTATACTTAATTAAATCTCATAAAACTTGTTTAACCGCTTCGAATTCTTCAAGCAAATTTTTATATTCATTATGCTGATAGTCGCAGTATTCTTGGACATCTACTAGTGTGGCGTTAAATTCCTAAAAGTGTTATTGCAGAATGATCGGATCGAATTGCTGTTGTCATGTCTGCCGAGTCAATCTCTTCCTGCAAGTCGCGCCAAGTAAATCGCGATTCATTGGGATGGCGAACACGCCAGATGTCTACTAGATCATTTTCAATCATAATATCTGCCACACATTTAACTGATTCCTTCTGTTTTTTTTTGTGCCCCCATGCCCATCAAGATCCTGATCAAATCCTGAAACAGTTTTTATTAAACAATTTTTAACCTTAGTTAGTAGTATTTTAATTTCTTGTTGTAGTTTTTAATCTTAGTTAGCTACAGTTTTAGATATTTTTAGTTTTTATTACCGCATAGGTTTTGTCCTTTTTATTGTATCTTAGATTTTAATGTATTTTAAAGGTTTGACATTTATTTTCTCAGAGGACCCTCCTGAAAACCACCTCTAGGTGATTGGAGGCCTCCTCTTAAAATTTTATGTATTATTATTATTATATTATTAAATATAATATTGAAATCGCCTCCAACAATGAGAAAGTTTGCAAATTCTGTCTATATCGTTCAAAAGATCCGGTAATTTGTTGAAGAACACGAACTGATCCGCTGATTTATTAGGGGCGTAGATGTTAAGAAGAATGAATGGCGAATCTTGAATTTGATTCGATTAAAATATAACGACCTAAAGGATCAACCTTGGTGGAGACTAATTTTAAGTCAAGATGATCTTTTTCAAGGATCATTGTTCCCCTACTATGACAGTTTCCATGGGAAAAGAAAATATCCCCCTTCCATTGTTTCTTCCAAATTTGTTCAACTTCTGGAGAGCTATGGGTTTCCTGTAAAAAACATGTCCGCTCGCGATTCCGAGAGCCAGTTGAATAAAGCTTTCCGTTTCTCAAAAGATCGAATCCCTATATAAGTGATAAAAGACTAGTTTGAAATCAACGTTTATGCACACCATAATTAGAGAGTGAGTGAAAAAAAGGCCCCAGGGAAAATCATTTGAATAATGTTAATATTATCTTGGCAATTGGAAAATGTTGGCTAATCAAAAGGACATAAATTAGGTGAGAAAAATCCGGTGAATATGGGCCAATGGGAATTTTTACTGAAAGTAGATTAGTGAGGTATGCTAAGTGGCAAAAACTGAGAATAATTTCCAGAGCACACGTAAATAAACACTAAAAAACTAAACACAAAAATGTACATGAATAAGAAAAGAAAAACATATACCGGTAGAAGAAAAGTTAAAAGGTCGCAAGAAAAGTTTCCTAATGCGGCCTCGAGGACTTGAGCAGGGTTTCTATGAGCTCCTATTTTGGACGTTTGTGAAATACTAATTTGTACCTAACATTATTTGAATAAACTAACATAAATGATCAGACTGTAATGAGTTTACTGTCAATATACAATTTGTCCGGCTCTGCTTTACTCAAGACAGCTTTCTTACCGGCCTTTTTTGCTTGATGAAGTAACAGCATAAAATTCTTCCTCTCTTTGACTAACTCTTTCGGAATGTCATCATAGATAGTGCAATCTGTGCAATAATTTGAAGGCTTGCCTTTTCACATACTCACGGTCGGTGTATCTCAGAAAACGAGCAATGATCATACGAGGTCGCTCTGCAGGTTCTGCAACTTTGCCAATGTGATGGATTCGTTGAAATTCTATATCCTCAGGTTGCTCAATGCCGAGTTTTGCTTTCAAAAATTCCATTAAGACTTCTTTCGCTTGCTTTTGTTCTGGTTCTTCACTTTCAGGAATGCCTGCAAACTTCAGGTTCTCCCGCCTGCTATATGCCTCTAGGTATAGGCTTCTTCTTTCTAGGTCTTCTTTCGCTATAGCAAGGGCTTGCTCGAGCTCCGCTGATTTTACTTCTAGCTTGGCGACTCTTTCGTCATTGAAGCCGACGTTCTCTTTCAGCTCGTTAAGAGAGCTTTGCATCTTAACTTGCTTTTCTTTTGAAGTGTCTAGTTCACACCTTTGAGACGCTACAGATTTTTCAATCTCGGTTAACTTTCTGCCGAAGTTTTCAATTTTGCTCTCAATATTATCTAACTTATTGATCTTCACTTCGACAGCGTCCAGTTTGCTCAGCTTTTCGAAGATTTGTTCCATTTTTTGTGCCAATTTCTCTGTCATCTCGAGTTCCACAAAAACCTCGTCGCTCTCATCTAAGTAGCTTACCTCGCACATGTTGTCTTTCGTTTTTTTGCTAGTCGGAGACTCGGTTGACCTTGTTGATATGGACCGGTTAGCAAATTTCGTTTCGTACCTGGAGTCTGGTCTTCCATTAAGCTTCGGAGCTCCGGAACACACGTCTACATCGCATGGTGTCGGGCCCAGCCTCCTCGGGTAGCTGTTCGTTTTCAGAGCATCAGTGACGTGAATTAATTCTTTCGCTTTTCCCTCGGGGGTACTTGGGAGGTTAGAAGCACGATTCAGGAAAGTGGTGGCAGTACTCAGTTTGTGTTTCTTTTCGTGGTGTGAATTGTTGCTGGGTTCCCTGTTTCATCCACATTGTTTGTTTCCCGCCATCTGAGGTCACGTGATCCCCCCCCCCCCCCCCCCCCCTTCATTGTTGTTCAATCGTGCACGTAATGGCGCACTTTACAGAACATGTGTTGTTTGGTTAGCGGGATTTCACTCAAAGAAAACGTCTTTACTGTGTGTTTACGATCGAGTGAACATCTTGGAGATTGTTCAATAGGTCGAATGATGATTAACTATAAACAGGACAGTCAACTAGAGTGAATTTTTGTGTTGTACACTATGTAAACCCGAGGGATTTGGCACTTACAGTTTCTTCGATTGCCGAGTTAGAAACAAGCTGCGATGTCGATGTGGGATCTTGTAAGCGGTGATGGCAGAGCCTCCGCAGATGAACAGACCAAACTCCAGATTACAAGGCGATGTGTGAGCCTCAGGGTAATAGGGACTTTAAGATACACTACCGCGAGGCGCTACTACGGCTACTATGACCGGAAAGGTCTGGGGGAGAGTACGTCTCGGCAGTCTGCCAAATTTAGTGTAAGAAGGAAAACAAACTACAAAGAAGCACAGTCTGAGGAATGGAAGGTCACTTTTATTTAGTTTCTTACAGCCAAATGGCTTCGCTTAGAAAAAGATTGTTATTGTTTGCTTTGGTAGGTCCAACAGATCAGTTCTGAACGAAAGCTTATGCTATACACTTTCTAAAACGATAACAATTTCAGAATTTGATTAATGAAATGTTTATAATTTGGAAGAGACGAATATCTCAACGAATATCGAGTTAAAAGCTGAAAGATACCAGCACTCACAGAAGCAAAATATTATCGGATACTTATCCAGATAAAGTGCATCTTGCCTGAACTCTCAAAGCAAGCTTTTAACTTTAAACAACTCGTGCTGAAGAAGAATGTTTATCTTCGCCATACCGACACTTTCATCAAACGAATTCAATTGAAAATTTACAAGCGTATGAGCGATAAACTCAACGAATATTCGACTGAAGTTGATTTCAAAGGATACATTTGGCGTTGGAACTCTGAAACTGCTGAGAAATTCGTAGAAAAAGGACAGAGCAGAGAATTAAACCCACGTACTAGCCACTACGGTAAAACCTCCCAGCTCAGGTAGTCAGATTTCACGCAACGGCCGGACTCGACCGACTGACATGCGCAGTGTCTTATCTTGTGTGAAATTTTACTTCCTGCAGCCGTAGTAGCGCCTCGCCGTAGTGTATCTTAAAGTCCCTAATTCCACAGTGATAGAAGCCGATGGCAAGGAGTCGGGCTATTCTACGAGAGCAAATGCAGCGATGGATTCTGCGAAAGACGAAGATGCACATGGTTCAGGGAAAAATTGGAATGGACAAGGAAACTTGGAAACGGACCGGACTGTTATCGAAAAGAGACAACCAAAGCTAAATAAACGGCACGCAATGCATGCAGAAGCGATGACGCTTCACAAGGGGTCTTTAAGAATTTTCAGGAAAGTTGACAGAAAATTTCAAGAAAGTGAATAAAAATAGCTGACAACTTCTGTGTTGAATGATTGTTCGACAAAAGTTGCGTTATGTTGCAGGGAGATATCTGATACTGACGACATATGATACAAGGTCAAACGCTGTCTTGAAATTGTTGAGCCCTTTTGTTTTAAAAAAAATTAAAGATTTCTGTTTACTAAATCTTATAAAACACATCAAATATAATTAGTCTCTTTCACTTATACTTAGAATTAGTCCTTTCTAACTGCCCGGGAGTATTTTGCTTTAAGTTCTATGCAGTGCTTTCTTGTTGAGTTAAACATGATTTCTTTTCTACTGACGTTTATTCCTGAACAACTTCTGTGTTGAATGACTGTTTGACAAAAGCTGTGTTATCTTGTAGCGCGACATCCGATACTGACGACATACGATACAAGGTCAAGCGCTGTCTTGAAAATGTTTAGCCCTTTTCTTTTAAAAAATGTAAAGATTTCTGTTTACTAAACCTAATAAAACACATCAAATATAATTTATGTCTTTCGTTTATACATAGAATCAGTCCTTTCTAACTGCCCGGGAGTATTTTGCTTTGAGTTCTACGCCGTGATTTCTTGTCGAGTTTTACTTGAATTCTTTTCTACTGACGTTTTTCCCTGAAGTTAGTTCCAAATTCTATTCGGTTCTAGAAAGATCGGTCGATTGCAACAGGCAACAGATCCCGTCCGTCCACTCGCACGACGACAAGAACAAGAACACAAACCATGCACCTAGTTCCCAATGCTCTTCGGTTCAATTCAGGGAGTAATCGCGCTCACACCGTAACACCAAAAATTCCATAAATTCCATCGCTTTTTCGCTTTACAGCATTAACCGATGACGTCATTATATGACGTCATCGCTTAACTCTTTCGGTGCTGACTTTTCTGTTGACCTCCTCCCCCGCAGTGCTGCTTTTTTCCGTAGGGCGCTCAATAAAACAGTCACGCTTCATTATTTGACAATATCTTTCATTCTTTTCAAGCAATTTTATTAAGATTTTCAGATGTTGTGCCCAACATAATTCTACATCGGAAAAAGCATCTTTTACACAAATTCATTGCATCTTGGCCCTTTCAGCTCCTTCGCTTGCCATCTGATAGCTTCCTTCCCAAGCGTGAAGGTTGAAAACCATTGTTTTGCAATAGTCGCATCTCAATACTCAATCTGTTCAATGAAATCGCTTGATCCCTAAACCAGAACCATTATATTATCGGCCAAAGTCGGCAAAAATCTTCTCCGAAGCACTCTTCGATTATAAACTGCTTATTTGACGCCATGTTTAAATGTCCTTTAGCCATAAACAACAACGTTGTAACATGAACTTCTCAAAATAACTCCGCCATCGTGTGCAAACGGCAAAGGATTGTGCTTGTCACGCTTTCTAATAATACTAGAGGGTATACAAAGCAATTATTAATCATAGCGTCCCTATTGAAGGCAGTTTCGAAAGGAAATCTGGGATTGTTTATCATGTCGAGAAAACTCGACATCCGCACTCAGAGTCACGAAATGGGATGTCGAGTTTTCTCGACAACCGCACCGAAAGAGTTAAAAAGGCAAAGCTTATCGGATCACTGAACGAAGAAAGGATAGAAACAAGCTCAAAAGAGAAATACAGTCACGGATTGCTAACATTGAAACACTCACGGGACATGATAAAAACTTGGAGCTGGTTGGTAAGGAATCTATGAAATTAAACGAATGTTTTAAACAGTTTGGCGATCTTCATGAAGAGATACAAGGATTTCTTACTGAAGAAAATCAAAAGGCCCTATTGGGCCACGACTGTTTTTTTAAGCGATGACTTCATCATTTAATGTGTTCGTGCGAGTTCTTGTCGCTTTTATTTAACAAGTGACGAATTAAATCGTCAAAGTCGAACGTGCATCACTTGTTAAGATCTATACGGATTTACGTTGTTTTTCATTTTGTTTTGCATTGGTTGTAAAAGAAGCAAGCTCCAAGCAGACAAATTCAAGTTTGCGTGTTTTCGTGTGAAGATTAACGTCGCATAAAATTTATTTTGAAATCGGCTGCGTTGACCTTTGTCGCGTGACACTGATAATTCTGATTTTTGTGGTGAACTCAATGGTACGTGGAACGACTTTTTGGTGGAATTCGATTGCGTGTATATCTGGATACTTTGGGAGCAAGTTGTTTTCTTCTATGTATTTTTCTATTCGTGTTTGAAAACATATGATCACTTTTAACGATCTGCACATCGTCTTTTATTTTAATATGCTTTTAAAATATGACTTTGCCTGTCTTCTGCGACCGCTATTTTGGTTGCTTGTACTGTGAGTTTTGTTGTTCCTTCTTTACTTGTGGTAGGGTCCTCTGGCTTTTGGGATAGGTAGTCTTCTGCTAGGAATAAATCTCGCTCCAGATTTTATCTCGTCGTTGAAACTCGAGTGTTCTCCGCTGCGACCTGTGCTGATGATTTTGCTTGCATGCGATGAACATTTATCTGTTGTGGGTTATAAAACTCAGCAAGGGTACTTCTTAACTCCGAGGCCTATAAAAGTTGTTTGAAATGCGTTGATTTAGGTTGTCGCTGTGGAGCACACGATGCAATTGTTCCTTCTTGTAGCTTCTATTTAACAAGTGACGAATTAAATCGTCGAAGTCGAACGTGCATCACTTGTAAAGGTCTATACGGATTTACGCTGTTTTTCATTGTGATTTGCATTGGGAGTAAAAGAAGCAAGCTCCAAGCAGACAAATTCAAGTTCGCGTGTTTTCGTGCTAGCGTGTGTATACTCTTTTCTCTGTACAGCGTTCACGATTAACGTTCAATTTCCGGAATGTGTTTTGATAGTGCCATGAGCATGATAGGTTTTATCTTGCATTCTTTGATTGCTGTAAAGATTAAGCGTCGCATAAAATTTATTTTGAAATCGGCTAGGTTGACCTTTGTCGCGTGACACTGATAATCTTCTGTCAGCTAGCGATTACGCAAACTTCGCTTTCACCGTCACATGCAAACTTAAGAAAATTCTGTTAATTTTTCAATAGGGCAGAAACAACATACACCTGATTCAAGGTAAAATAAAAATAAAATATGCTCACAATCGATTTTCAAATTATCATCACATACCCATCAAAACAAAACCATTAGCGCATAAAGTACAGTGGTCTGTCATCGGTCTTAATAAACCGCAACGTCAAACTGAGAGTGGCGTTACATGTAGGTCTGCCAACCATCTGTCAATGGCCTTTTGTTTACAGATGATCGACTGAAGGAGTGAAGGAAGGAAGGAAGGAAGGAAGGAAGGAAGGAAGGAAGGAAGGAAGGAAGGAAGGAAGGAAGGAAGGAAGGAAGGAAGGAAGGAAGGAAGGAAGGAAGGAAGGAAGGAAGGAAGGAAGGAAGGAAGGAAGGAAGGAAGGAAGGAAGGAAGGAAGGAAGGAAGGAAGGAAGGAAGGAAGGAAGGAAGGAAGGAAGGAAGGAAGGAAGGAAGGAAGGAAGGAAGGAAGGAAGGAAGGAAGGAAGGAAGGAAGGAAGGAAGGAAGGAAGGAAGGAAGGAAGGAAGGAAGGAAGGAAGGAAGGAAGGAAGGAAGGAAGGAAGGAAGGAAGGAAGGAAGGAAGGAAGGAAGGAAGGAAGGAAGGAAGGAAGGAAGGAAGGAAGGAAGGAAGGAAGGAAGGAAGGAAGGAAGGTAGGATGGCTTCAAATTGCCACTCATTCCATAACTCCCGTTTTGCATACGCAAAAACAGTCGTAAAAAAAGGAAGTCTTCTAAATCGAGTGCAAGAACAAACAGCTCTAAAGCTTTACGTGCATCAACCACCTCCTCAAGAGCAAGAGCTCTCCAAGCCAAGGCAAGGCAAGCAGAGTTGGAAAAAAGGATTGCACAACTTGACCATGTTGAAGCTGCAAGGAAAGAAGCGGAAAGGGTGAGGCTTAGAGCAGAATTTGCTGCTGCTATCAGCAAAGTGTATGGAGATGCGATTAAGGAAGACGAGGAGCAATATTTAGGCTCTGATGATCCTGACAGTGATGATGTAGCATACAATAGGCCTGAGCCAGAGAGACACTTGCAAGGATTAAACCCTCATGAAACATTTGTCAAGGAAAAGCAACTCAGTAGTCCCAGAGCACAGGATGCAGAATTGAGGCATTCAACTGATTTAACAGCAAAACAGTTGAACAATACCGTGAATCCCAAAACTCCAGAATTTACCTTGCAAGCCACTCCCTTGCCACAAGGTGTTGTTAATAGCAGTGGATGTACAGCGAACCAAGATTTTCCTGGAGAGACTAGCACTGCTTCCAAGGTCAACCGTGAACCTCCAGCAGGCCTCTGGGAAAAAATGGAGCTCAGAATGATGCAGCCTCCACCCGCAATTACTCCCTTTGTTGGCGATCCAGCCCGGCGGTTTAGGGCTAATTTCAGAGATCAAGTAGAGACTAGAGCTTCATTGACTGCAGGGGTGGATCCAGGATTTTAGATGAGTGATTTGCACCAACTTAACTAAAAAGGGGGCGGGGGGGGGGGGGGGGGGGGCATGCTTCCTCAGGAAAATTTGAAATTTAGTGTCCTCAGAATTCAATTTTGCTGTATATTTCTGAGAGTACTTTAAGCTATACAGACACATTAACGGCACCTCCACAGAAAGCATGATTCTGTACCAAAAATCATTCCTATTTCTTAATCCTTTACAGCCCAAATTATTTTGGAACTTAATTTAGTACTTAATCTGAGATCCCCAAAAATATAAAATATGTCACGCATATGTCACAACAGAAATATGTCACGCATATGCTACAACTCAGTAAAGCCTTGCGTAAATATTTAACTTGTTTCCTATACGCAAATCCATTAAAATAACCCGTAAAATGATTTGTACGGTTTATACTATATATAAATAAATTTTCATTTGTAAAACTCCCTGAAGAAGTCTGCGACAGTCAGACGACACGCGTAGGAGAATAAATCAGTTGTTCAAAGTACCGTTCGCAAAGTAGTGTTCACAAGTTTAGTTTCCAAAAAAATATCTTCTAAAGTCGATACTGGAGGAAGCCACATGACGAACGGAGCTGGTAAAATTATAGTTGCTCCGGTCCAAAGAGAAAATTCGCAATTGCAATCACACAGAAACACTGCTAAATTATGCAACTAACATTTCCCACTGGCGGACGTCGAAAATGTGAGACTGTGGATATAATACTTGTACAATTTGTCTGAGAAGTTAATTCGTATTTCGCCCGCAATGGACCTCAAATGAAACATACGATAAACAAAATGCACCATCAAGATATTTAGAGTATGCTAGCCAGGGGAATCGTTTCAGCGGCCAGCTCTACACAAAATGACAGTTTGATTCGAATATTCAACTGACGCTGGGAAGTCAAATAGCTCACCTGGTTTCCACACATTATATTCTCTATGAACTTGAGCTTGTCCTGGTCCGAATATGTTATGACTTCCTTGAAAACCAAGCCAACATCGTACTGAGCCAATCCTCTTTCAAACTGGGATCGCCTCGAATCATGGTTTATGAGTTGAAATCTCTGAAATCCTGTCTTCCTCCATAGCAAGTTACCATGAACTCTTGTCGGAACATGAACAAACGAAGGACTTTCGGGGAGAGGCTTCCCTTTATATACGATGGTCACTAGTTTGCACGGTAGTTTGCGGCCTGGATAGCCAATCACAACGGAGTTTGAGTAGTTCGCAAGACAATGCGAGTGTTTCTGACCAATCGGAGAGGGTTTTGAGTGATTTGTGAAAAGATCCATATACCCCCCAGTCCCACCCACTGCGTACAATTTTTTTCCAGTCGTGCCTACGAATTTTTTCGCGTTGATCTGGAAGTATCGACAAAGGACGAAAGCGCGCGAGCGAGACTCGTCGAATTCGCTCGGGAAGGGCTGGATTTGCTGTTTAATCAACGGAATAACGAGATACGACGCTTTTTTCTTTGTTTTATTTTATAATAAACAATAAAACAAGAAGGATAATTAATTTTTTGAACTACATAACGAACCTGAGAAATAAAAAACGCAAATATTTGGAAACATTTGAGTGATTTCTGCAAATCACTTGAACTACTCTGGATCCACCCCTGGACTGATAGTGAGAAAATGAACTTTTTAATGACTTACACAACTGGAAAGCCAAAAGAACTTATTGAGAACTATCTGGGACTCCTGAATGGCTGTCGACTGGCTCTGCAGGTCCTGAAACAGAGATTTGGACAAAATGCTATGATCGTAGAAGCACTGAAGTCTTCTGTTGTTTGTGGTCCAAGAATAAGAAATGGTGATTGTGCAGCCCTACTAGCTCTTTCTGATAAGCTTCAGAACTGTTGCTGGCCAATGATTGAATTGCAATCAAATGAACTTGATTGTACTACCAATTTGTGGCAAATCTTTGATCGTTTACCAGACCCTTTGCAGGCTGAATGGAGAAAGTCAGTGAAGTTCTACCGTGAAAGAACATGTGGCAAGGAACCATCACTGAAAGAGCTATCTGCATTCATCACTGGAGAGTCACAGACCGAGAATGACCCTTTGTACGGAAGACCAAATAACCCAACAACAAGAGTTAGCAGTAGAAACAGATCTAAGGAACCTCCCTTCATGTCGAAATCAGCCGATGGGACACCAATTACCACTATGGCAACAGATGTCCCTGCAGAGGAAGCTGGTATTAACCAAAGGACAAGCGAGGTCTTGCCTGGAAAAGAAGGTCAAAGTGTTGAAAGAGGCCCTAGCCAAAGTGAAGCTTGTAAGGTCTGCAAAGGAAAACACAAAATTTCAAGCTGTTCGGTCTTTCCCACGAAGAACTTAAGTTGGCGGCGACGATTCGTAAGATCTACATGTAATGCATTGTATTACCGATGTTTGTCCACTTCTCGTGTGAGAAGGAGGTGTCCAGAAAGGAAAAGGTGCATGGAGGAAAACTGTGCTCACCCCTTAAGTCACCATTCGCTATTCACATGTACCCGAGGCTATGTCACCCGAAGTCAATGACAGTGAAAGGAATGTCGATCAGAGCACTCCAGCAAGGACGGACCTTGCTGTGAACAATGCAACTATGGAGAACTCAAAGCGAAGTTTTTGCTGCTTAAGGTTGTGCCACTGTGTATTGTCGCTGAGAATGGAGTTAGTGTTAGCATGTATGTTCTGCTAGACAACAGCCGCCATTAGTTCCTTGATCACTGCGTCTCGCTGAAAGGTTGCAACTTCAAGGAACTACTGAGAAAGTGAGCATTAACACTGTGACACAGAAAAACCATGACTGTGAATTAACTTAAGTTAAATTCCTGGTCTGCCCAATTGGTCAAGATGGACCACATTTTCCTGTTAGTCATGCTTTAGCAGTGGAGATCTTAAATGTATCAGACCAGTACTGCCCGGAGCAGCTGGATCTGTCAGAATGGCCCAACCTTAAAGATTTGGAGTTCCCAAATGCCCCTGTGGATATGAATGAAGTCTCAGTCCTCATTGGTCAAGATGTGCCACAGGCTCACATTGTACTGGATTACTGCTGGGGAGACAATCCTCAGAGTCAACCATATGACACAAAGACCCCATTTGGTTGGTGTGTAGCTGGGCCAACAAACAAAAGGGAAGATGACAGCAAGCCAGTTGCACTTTATGTCTTTGAATTTGATTGGGCTGAGAATGAGCCAGCCATGGAACTCAACCAGCAAGTAGAGAAATTTTGGGATTCTGAGTCGTACAGATTTGGAAATGCTGGTGAGAGCCCAAACAGTGTTGAAGACAAGAGCGCACTAGAAATATTGGAGGGGACAACCAGGCTGAAGAATGAAAGGTACGAAGTTGGTCTCTTGTAGCGAAACAATGACACCTGTCTGCCAAACAACCGGTCCTTAGCTGAGAAGAGATTGAAGCAGTTAAAGAAACGGTTTGAGTTTGCTGAGCAGTACAGAGCAGTGATGAATGACTATGTTGCCAAGGGGTATGCTGTCAAGTTGTCTGAAGTAGAAGCAGCTTTCACCAGTGAACGCACGTGGTATCTTCCCCTCCATTCGTGTGGTCAACCCAAACAAAGCTCAACTCTGAGTGGTGTATGACGCAGCTGCAGAGTTTGGCGGAACCTCACTAAATAAAGAACTACTGCAAGGTCCACAGCTGAACAATTCTCTCATTGGAGTGTTGTTCCGATTTAGGAAAGATGAGGTAGCTGTAGCTTCTGACATTGAGAGTATGTTTCACAGAGTAGCTTGTGCAGAGGAGGATACTGATGCTTTACGGTTCTTATGGTGGAGTGAAAGCATGGACGAGCCTCCGAGTGACCACAGAATGACTGTGCATTTGTTTGGAAAGGCTAATTCCCCATGCATTGTGGCTTACGCTTTACAGCAAACGGCTTTTGACAACGGAACTGACTTTAGCAAGGAAGTTTGTGATGTCGTGTCCAAGAATTTCTATGTGGACGATTGCTTGTTTTCTGTACCTACCAATGAACGAGCAATTAAGTCATCACTGCAGTTAATACAGTTGTTAAAGAAAGGGAACTTTCGTCTGACCAAATTTGTTTCTAATGCCAAGGAGGTATTAGCTGCCATTCCAGCAGAAGAAAGAACCGTCAAGAACCTTGATTTAGATAAGCTCCCAATTGAACAAGCACTTGGGCTGCCGATACATTTGGAGTAAAGGTATCGCTGTCGCCAAAACAGTTGGATGATGACACCAGGCGAGGATGTTTGTCGACAATAAGCTCTATGTTTGATCTGCTTGGCATGATTGGACCAGTCCTGCTGACAGCTAAAAGATTGATGCAGAAAACTTGGCAGTCCACTGGGACGAGAAATTACCTGAAGACTTGCTGAAAGGCTGGAAGAAATGGAAGGAAGAATTGGTGCTCCTTAATCATGTTAACATCCCTCGTTGTTACTTTCCTGGCGGCTGCTCCACCAATGCATCATTTCAACTGCACCATTTCAGTGACGCATCTGAATTTGGTTACAGAACTGTCTCTTATTTGAGAAAGGAAACAGAAGAAGAATCTGTGAAATGTTCCTTCATCATGGCCAAGAGTCGCACCGCTCCTCTTCAGTATGTTTCTGCCCCAAGACTAGAGCTGCAGGCTGCCACAATTGCAGTGCGAGTTCACAGCATGATCCTAAAGGAGATTGATTGGAACATTTCTTCAACATTCTTCTGGACAGATTCGAAGATCACATTACAATACATTAACAATGAGTCTCGTCGGTTTAATTCCCACGTTGCAAACCGGGTTTCTGAGATCAGGGGTGTATCTCAGGCAAGTCAGTGGAGACACTGTCCGGGGACCCTCAATCCAGCAGATGATGCATCTCGTGGGCTTTCAGCACACCAGCTTTTAAGCAGCGAAAGATGGTTCAGTGGTCCTGCATTTTTGTCAAAGCCTGAGGAAGATTGGCCACAGGCTGAAGTTGGTCGACTGCCAGAAGATGACTTGGAAGTCAAGAATGAGAAGGCCATATTCAATTTGACAATCTCAGACAAGTTGCATGAATTACTTGTGAGGTACTCTTCCTGGGCAGTGCTGCAGCGAAAGGTAGCGTGGCTGTTGAAATTTAAAGCATACCTGCAGTGTCCATTTCGTACCACAGCTTATGACCCATGCTTCACTGGGGTGGGGTGTTGCTGGGTCCCCTGTTTCTTCCATATTGTTTGTTTCCCGCCGTTTGGGGTGATCCCCCCTTCACTGTTGTTCAATCGTGCATGTAATGGTGCACTTTACAAGACATGTGTTGTTTGGTTAGTGGCATTTCACTCGAAGAAACGTCTTTACCGTGTGTTTACAATCGAGTTAACATCTTGGAGATTGTTCAATAGGTCGAATGATGATTAACTACAAACAGGACAGTCAACTAGAGTGAATTTTTGTGTTGCACACCGTGCAAACCCGAGGGATTTGGCCCTTACATAAATAAAAATCCAGATATCGATCTGTGTGCGTAGATTTCCTGTAAATGTTGATGGTTATGACACCGTTGCTCCTGGATACCAAGGTGTCTAAGAAGGGTATCTGTCCGTTATTCTCAGGAAATCTACTCACACAGATCGATATTGTAACACTCCAAATACACTCAAGCTCGATGTACACTCAAAAGCACATGGTTTAATTCTAACACATACTTCATGCAAGTCACACTAAATATATCATCTAACAACTACTTCGTGTAAGTTGCACAGGATATAATATCTCCCCCATTTTGAGTTATTTTTTTCAAAAAAATAACTCTTAGTCGGCGTGAAGACATATTTGGCTATTAAGTGGGTGGATGTTGGATGTTGGTTGGGTGGATCATTCATGTATGTATTTCACACCAATCAGATTTGGGATTCTATCAAGGACCAATCAAATTGCGGCTTGTATATATGGATCGTTTTCATGAATATTTGTTTTGGATTCAAGGTACGGCCATCTTTGTTTTGCTACAGATTCGACCTTATTAGGCTGTGTTGGCCTGAAGTCTCTATTCCAGTTCTTGATTTTTATGTAGCTTTGGGTGAGAACATTGTGTGTGGGTTCTGAAACTGAAAAGTGTTTGGAAATTTCATGGTGGTGAAGGTGATTCTCTTGGTTTACGGAATTAACTAGTTCAGTTGACGACAGAATATGGGTATAGTATTTGTTGACCACTTCATTTACAATTTATGATGTTTTTGAGTAGAACAAATATGTGTATTGAGAATAAATTAAATGTTGTGACTTCCATTTTTTATGTCAGTGTTGTGTGTTTGCTCGACGTTTTGTTTTGGTCCCCAAATGAGAACAAACTGACGCACTGTGGATTGTTTGTAAGGGCGAGTGTTAAAGAAATTAAGCGAGAAATCTTTGAGATTCTAACCCGCGGTGTTTAAACTGTTTTCTCTCGGTTAAAAGTATAGCATTAGTAGGAGCTTTGGCTAAGTAATAACACGAGCGACCATAAACCTCTCAAGGGTTCCCCCAAAGAATAACGTATTTGTAATAGGTTGAGGCATGTGGGTTTATTTGGGTTCAAGAGTTGCCAAATAATAGGTATTTTCGTGAGGTTGGAATGTGGTCGGAGAAGGTTCGACGTTTCCTGCTTAGGAATAGTAGGACTTCACATGGGCGGTCATGAGTTATTTATTGTACGATCGTTTGAAAAGCTCATAACGTGATGATGTTACAAGGGCACGTTTTGTCTGCTCGGCAAATATTAAATTTCCCCTCAGGTGTTTTGACAACGTAGTTGGATGGCACGGAAAGAGAAAATCATCATTTGTGCCGCGAGTGAGGGCCGCCGCGGGAAGGTATAGTAGTCGTTGTGCGAGTCTCGCATTTCAAGCTTCGCATCCGATTGTTGATGGCTATCTTTAGTAGTACGGTGGTGCAATGCGGTTATTTCCGTACCAATGACGTAATGCTTGCAAGTGTTTAGGTCGGCCAAATTTATTTTCTTCAGATCTCTGAACTCGCCTCGATGAAACAGCCAAAATATTCACTTCAACTGGCTAAACCGACAAGAAATAGTCGCAAAATTGCAAACAAATTAACGACCGTCGCTTCTGGCGAAATTAACATGCAAAGTAAACATAATCTTGTTTGTCACGTACCGAAAGTGAAAGCTGCAACGTCAGCGCATTCCATGGCTGACGCAATACCTTTTTATTGTATTTAATATTCCCAACGAAAAGCGGTTGCAGTTACATGTACGTTTATTCATAGGCAAAAGAAAAAATAAGACAGCCAGCTTTTTGGTAGTCTCCTTTACAGCCTTTGTTTGGGCTCGTCACGCAAAAAAAAACGGCTGAAAAGAAAACTAGCTTTTTGGGTGTGCAGTCAAGCGTGTCACACAACTTCATCGACAGCTATTTTTAGCACGGCCGTGGGAATATCGGTACTGATCATGTTACGCTTACAAGTTAGGGCACGTTTCTGCTTCTGGTTGCGAAATTACATATTGTACCAGTCCAAGTAAAATCGTCACGTGGTTTGGCCGAAATGCACTGGTGACTAGAGTTGTTTGTTTCTTGCGTTCGTCGAAAGAAAGTCGTCCTTGCTTGCAGAAAGGTTTCTGTTTTATATTGATGATGAAAATAATGGAGCCATTTCAGAAACCCGAGAATACTTTGTTCTTGTTCCATCTGGCTATTCGTTTGCAATTTCTGGGTCAATTTGGCTTTCTTAGTGAGCGTGTTTGTGATTTTGTGATCATGTTTACGGTAAATGTTGTCAACAGTTTTCAATCCATGTTTTGATGTACTTAGCGGTTTTTTTTTTCGGCTTGGAATGAAAGGGGATGGATAGTTAAACATCAAGGTAACCTTAAAAGTGACTACCAGATATTTTTTTTCTGTTTACGTTTGAAGAAATTACTGACGTATTTTTTGTCTTCAACAGTATGGTTCGATCGATCGGTTGCACACCACAGTCATATTTACAAGGGAAAGCAGCCTAATTTTAAAACATTTGCACAATTTCTTTTTAAATTGTTTTTGAGTTATTTTTCCAAAAGTAGCTCTTAGTCGGCGCGATGGACCGTGCACATGAACCATGCACAAATAGCTCAACCCATGAAATAAACCATCCCAACAGGATTAACACCCAGTTCTACCCCAAGCCACCCAATCAATTGAAAAAATAACTCCTGCACGCTTAGCGTGCCTATGTTTACGGTTGTCTACAAAGTCCACATACAATAAAAGAATAACACAGGATGGCAAAATCCAATTGAATGTTCTAGAGTCTTCAAATCAATCAGAACCAAAGCCTTCGAGACCTAATGTGATTAATTAATGTTTAAAACTAGTAAGTTAGTAGGTTAGTATGCTCATAACAAAAATATCAAAGTTTATCTAATTAATACTGCAGTTCAACTCAATTGCATATTCTTAATGCTTCTAGTGTCTGATCAAAATTAATGAAAACATGTCATGTGACGTAATCAGTCAAATAAGCAGCCTAGATGACTGTACTCTGGGAGTAGGAGAGCTGGAAGTAGAACCTTCTGTCTGAATTGTAGGAAGCTCTTCCAACTGTTGGTTGGCACGCCCTGATGATCCGTTTGCAACAGTCTCTTCAGCAGAATCACTTTGTTCAGGGATGGCTTGGACTGGACTGCTGGACTGGACTGGTCTGCCAGAATTCATAAGTAGTGTTTCTCTCCAATCCTCACTATCTCCTCTTTTGGCACTTTCCTCATGCATGATAGCATTAGCCAATTTAAACTGGCTTGAATCTCTGGTTATCTCACGACCATCTGTAACTCGCCTTGCTGTGATCGTAGAACCACTAATTCTGATAACTGTGTAGAAGATAGGCTCATAGGCGGTCGACCATTTATTCACTTTCTTTTGTCTAAGTAGGACATAGTCTCCCACACAGAAGTTGTGTTCTTTGATATTCACGCTATCGCGTCTCATCTTCTCCTTATATACTTGGTCTTTCTCATCAATCAGCTCATCCTGCTAACTTCTTTCTCTTGGTACTGTGTGATCAAGTTTCGTCCTAATAGGCCTATTCGTCATAGCTTGGTATGGAGTAACCCCAGTGGCAGGGTGAGGTGTGTCCCTATATGCCATCAACATGTCACTGACAGCCATATTCCTGTCAAGTCCAGTTTTTCCCTGGAGATGGGCGATTTGTTCCGTCTTGTTTAACAGTTGCATGAACCGTTCCACCTGGCCGTTGGCTCGGGGGTGTTCTGGTGTTACACAATGATGGTCGAAACCCTCTTCTTTTGCAAAGGTTTCAAACTCTTTCGAATTAAAGGAGCTTCGTCACGGACAACGCATCTTGAAAAAACTGGCAAGTTTTTTCAAGTTTGTTGATTGTGATCGGTCTTAATCTTCATCAGTCGAAACCATCCTTGGTTATTTTCGCGTTTTTATAATTCCGTCGGTGTTTTTCTATGTTAGAAAACTATTATTTTAAGGTTTCCTTCGATTTCAAAGTAATCAGAAAAATGACTAAAACACCGTGACATTGCTCCTTTAAATGGCGGACCATTGTCAGACTGCACTCGTTTGGGTACACCGTGATGAGCAAACATTTTCTTCAACTTCTCTTTAGTTGGCTTCACCGCTGTTGAAGACACCACCTCTACTTCCGGGTATCGGGTTCTTTGATCAATTGCTACCAAGTTGTAATGACCGTCTGGGTTAAGGTCCTCCGAAATCGATTGAAATCTCTTCCCAAGGTTCCTTCGGGGTCACCGATGGTTTGATAGCTTCTTGTCTGCGATCTTTGGTAGTAACTTAACAATCAAAACAATGGCCTATCATTTGGTCAATCATCGCATTCATGCCAGGGAACCAATACTTAGCCCTAGGCATCTGTTTCATCTTGGTTGTTCCCAGATGTCCCAGCTTGTGGGCTGATTTGATGACTTTCTGCTGTAACTCCATTGGTAAAACAGTTCTTTCCATTCTGAATATCAGACCTTGTGCTTCGTAAATTTCGTCCTTAATCGGGTAGAATGGTGCCAGGTCAGCATCCTTCTTGCTGGTCTCCCAATTACCTTTCCTGATAGTTTGGCTCAGTTTCTGCAAAGCTCTATCCTGATGTGTTTCCTCTCTAATTCTGTCCAGCACCACTGCATGCTCCGTTTCAATACTTGCCTTCAAAATCTTCTCAGTGTCATTGTTTCCAACAACTGGTAATGGCTGCCTTGACAAAAAATCTAGAGGGTCAGCCTCATCTTTACCAGGCTCATATTTCATTTCAAAGTCCACGTCATGCATGTCCATCACCCATTTCTCGATTCGGGGAGGAAGCTTTGCCGTTGGCTTATTAAACAATGGCAGGAGTGGTTTGTGTGCAGTAATAATCGTAAACCTGGGCGCTCCAAGCAGGTAGATAGAAAATCGATCCTTGGCCCATTTAACACATAAAGCATCCTTCTCTGTCTGGCTATACCTCTTTTCCACATCTGTCAGAGTACGACTTATGAAATGCACTGGTTGCCAGCCCCTAGTAGATTGCTGAAAAAGGCCAGCTGACAAGCCTTCATTGTAACTAGCTTCGACTCTCACCATGATTGGTAGCTTGGGGTTGAAGAATGCCATTGTATCCTTGCTGGAGATGTTGGCTTTCAATTCTTCGAATGCATCATCTTCCTCTCTTCCCCAGTGAAACTTAGCTTCCTTGTGAGTAAGCTCTCTTAGTGGTTTCGTGAGCGAAGCATACCGGGGTATAAATTTGGATAGATACCCAGTCATACCAAGGAAACGTCTTACTTCTGCCTTCGATTGAGGGGGTTTGCACTCATGGATGGCCTGTACCTTCTCCGGTGTGGATCTTAAATCACCCTGGCCAAATTGGTAACCATAGAAGGTGATTTGTTTCTGGCCAAATTCACACTTAGGCTCGTTGAAGGTGATTCCATAATCTTCAGCCTTCTGAAATACTGACTACAGTGTTTCATTGTGTTCTTTCCAGTTGCTCACTCCAATAAAAGATGTCATCCCTCTGTTTAAGACATTGGGGAATGTCGCCGAAATTCTGTACATTGCCTCATCAAATACATCTTGTGATGCCTTTGCGCCAAATACAAGCCTTTTAGGTCTAAAATTACCCCAGGGGGTACTGAAGGTAGCGACTGATCTCGATACTGGGTGTAGTACTAACTGGTGGTACCCCTGTCGGAGGTCCAATTTTGTCCAGATAGTGCAATCATGGAACTTGTGAATGAAATCTTCCACTATTGGTGCTTGTGAGATTCGGCTCCTTTCCATGTACTGGTTCGGAACTCGTAAATCAACACTAGCTCTGATCATGTGTGGCTCCAGCTGGTCCGATCGCAACCCTGCAAATTTCGGTTTCGGTTGCACCACCAAAGGGGAGCACCAGGTAACTGGTTCATCGTCAGGTACTTTCTCAAAGATGTCTTCTTGAATGCCTAAGTCTAACCACTTTTTCAGCGGCTCTTGAAGATAGTATGGTACCTGCCTAGGTTCCTGTGCTTCCGGCACTGCTCCGGGTTTCATATGGAATTGACTTAGGATCTCCCCACCATTCTTCTTGTCTTCTATCTCGCCAATACCTTGAAATAAGTGGCTGTACTTGGTGATTAAATCTTTCATATCCTGTTCACCTTCTGCCTGTTTAACAGTGTTAGCATTATGTGTCTCCTCAGATATGGCCAGATCATTGGGCTCAGCGAAGCTACCATCTGGTTGAATCTTCAGCATTCCTAATGCTATTAGTGTTTCCTTGCTTATCAGTGGAGGTGATTGGATCCTTCCAGACACCACAACAAATTTGGTTGGTTTCCCACACGTTTCATTACGAATCACAGTTTGAAATTCTCCTTTGACTTCGAGTTTGTACTGGAGAGTACGCAACTTGACATTACTGTTTGCAAGGATTGGTTTGTCATGTGTTCTATGGCTGAATGCCTTAAACTGGTGTTCATCCATAATATTAACATCCGCCCCACTGTCAGCTTCCATCAATACATCCACATCATTTAATCTCACCATATCAGTTCGATAATCATCACCATTTTTGCCAATCACTCTTATCTTCTTGGCCTGTTTTAAGTGTTCCACTGCCTGGCCGAAAAAATCTTCATCTGAGCTTGTGGATTCAGCATCTTCGGTTGTCTTCTTAATTCTCCCACTGCTTTTCCTTTTACTTTGCTTGTCTTCTAAACTTGTGGCTATGAGTACTCTCAGATATGCATACAGAGGAGAAATGGTTCAATTTGTGGCATTTATGGCATTTCTTACCATAGGCAGGGCAATCTTTTCCTTTCTCATGGACTCCAAACAATCCACAATATTGACATTTGTGCTTTTTCCCAGGCCTCTGTGTTTCGTTGGATCCACTGCTTTGTTGTTTGGGGTATTGCAAATCGGAATGCACACGAGAAACATTCTCACGGGAAATATTCTCACTTCCCATATCTTTCATTTGCCTCGCAATATCCTCCGTCTGGCTTGCTTCAGTCAGAAATCGTGTTAGATCCCACGTCTTGCTAATGGCTTTCTCAATCATCTTCTTGTTATCAATGGTTTGAATTATGTGCTCCAAAATTCTCTCGTCGAATGTGGCTCCAAACTCACATTCCTTCGCTTTCTATCGCAGCCTTGCCGCGTCTGCACTTGTGGTTTCACCCATGTGTGGCCTCATTTTCAAAAATAAATACCTCGCATGATGCTTGTTCTTCTTTGGAGTGAAGTGATCATTCAGCTTAGTACGCAACTTCATGTACACATCTTCCACCTCTGGATCCAGTAGACTCTTTTCTAATCGAGCTATCTCTTTCCCGCCGTAAATTATTATAGCATCCTTCTTATCGACGGCCTCCGTAATTCTGAAGTATCGGAATTCTCGCTCAATTCCCTCCAGCCATTCTTCCCATGCTTTGCCGACGCTGTTCGCTTCATCCGGAATGATAAATGGCTGTGTTCGAAGGTTTCTAGTTTCTGTGACGACTTGTGCTGCTCCACCACTTGTTGTTGCCGTTTGCTCCGTCATAATTCTCTCTTGTTTTTATCCTCGTCGCCAATGTAACACTCCAAATACACTCAAGCTCGATGTACACTCAAAAGCACATGGTTTAATTCTAACACATACTTCATGCAAGTCACACTAAACATATCATCTAACAACTACTTCGTGTAAGTTGCACAGGATATAACAGATATCTGGATTTTTATTCACACCACGAAAAGAAACACGAACTGAGTACTGCCACCACTCTCCTGAATCGTGCTTCTAACCTCCCAAGTACCCCCAACGGACAATCGAAAGAATTAATTCACGTCACTGATGCTCTGAAAATGAACAGCTACCCACAATCTGACATATCTAACATCCTGAAGAAACCACCCCCAGTAACCACACCATCTCCAGAAGAATTGACAGTAGGAATGTTTTTAAATGGGTCGATCCTTCTGACTTACACCATGGCTTCACAGTTTTACCTTACATCAAAGGCCTGACTGAACCTCTCTCAAGACCCAAACTACAAGCAGACCCCTTAAGACATTACAACAAGAGTTTGTTTCTCTGAAATCAAGACCACCCGCGGAACTACAAACAAATGTCGTTTATAAGATCCTATGCGCCGACTGTCCGTGGAGCTATATCGGTGAGACCGGTAGATGTTTACAAACAAGGAAGAAAGAACATATTAGAAACACAAAAACCTTCAAAAAAGGTTCTAATATCGGTCACATGCCTGGTTGAACTACCATTCCATCGACTTTGACAGTGCTCGCGTGGACAAGGGAAATTTCCGCGTTAGAAAAACTTTGGGATCCTGGCACACAGCAATTACGAACCATGCTGACAATAATGCGAAACAATTACCAAGACAATATTCAATTTTATTTTGAACCTCAAATTAACATTTTTACTCGCACACAAGCATTTCTATTGTTTTTATTATAATTTCATTTTTTCACACTTTTTATAGTATATATTTCAACGTTCGCGCTTTTTATCTATTACTTGTTAAAGACTACATGCTGGTAGTTGAAAGCTCGTTTTTTTTTGTTTTTGACAAAATCTTTAAGCAGAGATCGCTTTTTCTATTTTTTACCAAATGTCTTATCATGGTTATTCATCTATTTTTATTTTTTTATCTTAATTATTATAATAACTGTCATTTAAACAAGGGCATCTAATTAGCTAGCTATAATTTTGCCCTTTTCCATTTCTCTTCTTCTACTTGTTTACTTTATATTTATCTTTGTAATTTTGGAATAGAACAGTCAAATAAATAAAATGAAAAAAAAAAGAGAGATATAACGACAAAGAGAATGTGTTTTAGGTATTTTCCTTAGCAATAAGATATGAGGGAAGTCTCTTGTTAGATTTTTGTTAAGTGTGGTTGATTTTATACATGTATAAGATGCAGAAGCCTTAATGCTTCTCCCTTGATAAAGCCTTTCATGACACCTGGCTGGAGACACAAATAGATATCCATGTATTGAAAGGCCTTTGTAGATTTAATGTGTTCGCATGTCAAGACTCCCTGTACACTATCATGTCTAAAATAAAAGTTTCTGTTTCTGATATTTCAACCATAAATTTCATAGCAGAGTGAAAGCTGTTTGCCTTTAGAAGGAATTGTTCTATTCTGTCTCTGCTTGTGTCACACATTGATATGACATCAATAATTTTTTCCCAAAAAACTGTTGTAATCCAATTTTGTCTGAGTAGCCATAAAGATGTTAATAAAGGGTACTGCCGTTTTCATACTCATGCGTGGCGGTTTCATGTGTTTGAAGATGCCCAGAGGCCGTGTTATGTACATGGTATGTGAATGGCTTTTCATGGTCACATTCTGTTTGATACGTACACATACAAATAAATTAACATGGAAATTCAAGCACTATGCTTGATTACCAGCTGCTGTTTGGGGAATGAGCCCAAACTCAAGAGAGCGGCAGAAATCAAGCCAACAGTGCAAGCACTCAAAAAAGTATTCAAGGTATGTGCAGGTGCCGTTTCAGCTGACTGCTTCCCAACAATCAGGAAATTTGCATGCCTTATTCTAATTTATACTCACAAATTATGCTCAACTACGTGAAAGGACGAATAATTTAATAACGTTAGTTTATTTGATCTATCTGATGATTAAAACAGAGGATATGATTGTCATCAATGATCATAATGAATATTTACTAAGGGTGGTTTACTAGAATGAGTTTTACCGCCCATCACAGTTGGAGTGAAAGGACTAAGCTTATAGCTAGAGGAAAAGAAAAACAAAACGTAAAAACAATCACATGAGAAGAAAAACAAACAGTTACAATTTCACAAGGTCTGGAATAATATTTGATGGCATGGAAATCTTTCCATTCAACACTTACTTGGAAACCTTATTTAAAAGAAAAAAACTACCTCAAATCGGTTGTGATGAAATTAAAGCTTGCTTGAATTATTTTGATGGCAGAAACTCATGCTGTGTACTTGTATGCACTTGAATTTCAATTCCAGTTCTGTGTGCTTTCATTGCTTTCTGTTAAGTCTGTTATTCGGCACATCGAAAAATTATGCCGGGAATAAATCAATTCAAAATAAAATTTCTGAAGCAGGGTTTCTAAATAACTTACTAGGCAGTCTGTGAAGTTTGTAAACTTGCAAATTTTCTGTGCAGTCCTTTGCTTTCGCCATGAATGTCTCCGGCCACAGTTTGCTAGATTTCCTTGTAACAGGAACTTTAAATCCTCCAACATTTTGATAAACATTTTCTTATATTCTGTAAACTGATTGCCTTCTCCCTTCCCTTTCTTATGACTTTTACCGCTTTAAACGAACTTCTAAATGTTTTTGTGGTGTTGATTTGTCGAGTTTGGTGTGGATCTGAACCTGTGCTTAATATTCTTTAAGCCACTGTGATTGGTTTGCCGCCGTGTGATGTTTGGATCGAAATTTCAACAATAATTTAAGATGTCAGATTTAAAATTCATCTTTTATCTTTCTCTTTGTGTCTGCGAGAAAACTCTGGTGAACATTTGCTTGTATGACCCACCAGAAGTTTTCATTCACATCAAATTCACAAACTGACATTGCGCGCTTTTGCATTCTAAATACATTTTTGCACTTTCCCATCGTACTGAATAACTATAATAAATCTTTTTATCTAGCTACTTAGGTCGAAAGAACAGTTCATTGCCGACAGAACGTTTTATTCCTTGTGGACTGGTTCTGCCTGCTCTCCAAAGAATTTGAAATGGGTTTGAGAAGCATTTGCAAAGGGTTTGAGGAGCATTTGCTAAGGGTTTGAGAAACGTTTGAAATGCTTTGTAAACTGCTTGAGAAGTGTTTGCAAAGGGTTTGCAAAGCATTTGAAAAGATTTGAAGTGCTGTCAAACCCCATTTTGTGAGGCATTTCCAACGCCCCATAACACGTATTTGAAAAGAGTTTGTCAAGCGTTTGAAATGCTGTCAAACCCCATTTGTGAGGTGTTTCCAACACCCCATAACGTGTTTTCATACGGATATTTTGTTTTAAAATGTATAAAAATTACTGTTTAGTGACTGAAGTTGCATGTTGCCAGCGATGGTTATCAAGCTTGTGATACCTAAGGTGAAATCTCAAATTGGCCGTATGGTAGCTTTCGATAAGTTTCCATTTTCAGAACTTCGGATGCGTTCTCCAGAAACATTTGCAGTCAATCCTTCAACAGCCAAACAGCTCCAAAAAGCATCAAACAACATTGAACAACATCAAATATCATGGAACAACATCAAACTCCATCCAATCAATCAACAGCACATTGAACCACATCAAATGATTAATTAAAACCGAATTCACTACGTGTGTGGTCGTCCCCGCGTAACAAGGAACTTTCCAAATTTGGCCTTCCATGCCAGCAAACAGACACACGCAAAGGGATGAACATTATTACTCCACCTGATCGATTCCAACCAATCGCTGTCAGTGCTGAATTATAGTTACAACTATCGTCCCTATTCACAACTATTCAACAACTTTCCACCACTATTCTTTACTCAAATAATGGCAGAACGGGCGGAAGAACTTGGGTCAAGTACATGAAAGCGAGGCGAAAGGGGCAGAGTATGGAAATGCAAGAAGTATCTCTTGTACTTCTTGAAAAATCATATTTCTTGACTGTTGATGACTGCTTTTGGAATTCCTGGTTTTACAACTGCAGACATGCATGGTTGTATGGTTTCGAAATCAACCCAAAACGATGGGAAAATGTCGTCGGAAAACCGCATCGATTTTCTCAGTCTCTTCTCTGCTTACTCATGTGCAATTTTTATCCACGCTTTTTGTAGAAACAAAATTAAACGCTTTTATGTAGAGCTTTTAAAAAATTGACACGTCTCTTGAAACGGTAAGTAAAGAACGGGATTTAGTAATAAAACTTTATAGCACTTCTTTGATGCCAAATCTTTTCTCTGATTTTTTTATCTCTATTTACTGATCCGATTAGTGAAGGTTTATACTTCTTAATTAACAAAGATTCCAAGAAACATAATTGGTTGAAATTGTTGTTGGTGGCAATGATAGTAATATTATAATCTAAAAAAGTTTTCTGTTTCTCTTCATGCTTATACTTATATTTTAAGTTTGTAAGATTTTCTTCAGATTTGTCACTATTATTTTTTGTATTTTCTAACTAGCAGAATCTGTTAAATTCAAAAGCACAATTAAAGGGACAGCTTCACGGTTCTGTGCATGTGCAAGCTATTACCTGCACTACTCAATTCCATTACCAATGAACCAATTGAATGCGAGGAAATAACTTGTGCTTGTGTCAAAAATAAATTGTTCAACACTAAGTTTGACATTTTCTGTTTAAGTCCGTGAACATTCTCAGTGAAATTTGTACTTCACTGTGTCTTGTATTACAATGATAGCCTGCCTGTACATACTTACACAAGTGCATAATATTTATTTTAGCTTGAGTTTTCTGTGATACGTGTGGTTGATAGCAAAGTGAATTTAAGGTACTTAAAGCATTAGAGTCGGAGCAAAGAAAAGGAATTCTAATGAGAAATAACACCTCTATTGTACGTGTTCGCGAAATTTTCAAAGGCAAATTTCCCGCAAGAGTTATCTGCACAAATTTGATTGTTTCTTAAACAATACAATCAAATGGGCGAACGTTTTAACCTGTACATGCAATGCATGCATCAAGCCATGAAACAGTCCCTTTAAGTGTTCTACATACCCCTGATTCAGTCATTTTTTTCTTGTATTTCTCTTCAACTTCTTTCACTTTCTCTGTGTGATCTTTAACATGCTGTTCCCAATCTTCTTTTGTAATAGTTTCTGTTGAGATATATATATATATTTATTAAAACTAGAAATGGTATATTGCAATTCCTGAGTTTTGATTGGTTAACTGGCAATGGTATATGAGCTCATATACCATTGACCACAAATATTGTAGCCGATATGCGTCCACGAAAACAGCTGGGGAGCTCAAATATTGCAATTTTTTGGGCATTTTTAATAAAACAATTATTCCACTCGCGCTTGTTGGATATGAGATTGTTATAGCCAACTCGGTGCTAGGCCATCTCATATCCAACGCATGCTCGTGGAATAATTGTTAAATATATAATTATATAAAATAAAATATAAATAAAAAGAAGATCTTGTCAATTTGCAGTCAATGATTTCATAATAATAAAAAAAATACTTGATTCTTTAATAATTGTGGGAAAACTTAAAGGTCAAATGAACCAAAATTTCGAATTTTCTTTTTTTTAGGCCAATTTGTTGATTAAGAACCAAATAAACATATCCCGAAGTTGCAAAGGAATTGGACTTTGCAAAACAGAGAAATTTCAAGTTGAAAAATGCTTAGTTTTGGCCTTCATAATCGTAGAGCGCTCGGGAAAATTGTCGGGAAATTTTCGGAACATAAAACTGTGACGTCAGTATTGGTGCGCTGTGAAATTGCGGGAAATTCAAAGTCTTCAAGTGATGAAGCTCACAAGAATGGAACACAGGATTGGAAATAACGGCCGGTGATCGGTAATTACCGATGAAATTTACCATCCAAAATTTAACAATTAAAAAAAAAGTTATTTGAGTATTCAAATCTTTTTTCAGTGTCGTGGCTCCTAAAAGAGCTCTTGTTTATAAGAGCTATTAATATATATGGAGTGGAGAGCTTGGGCAATGATTTGCACCTTCACAAAAAATCACCTATCAATCTGTTTTTCCTTATTTCCAACCCTGGAACATCATGGTGTTTTGTGCAGCACTAAACTGCTTAATTATTCTAAGTCGAAAGTAAGTACGTTTAAGTTTCCAGCAAATCCAAAGCTCACGAAACAATGGCTTTTGAAAATGAAAAGAAAAGAATTTCAGCCAGAAAAAAACTCTCGCATTTGTGCGGTTCATTTTACCGAAGACTACTTCAGAGAAAATCTGGCAATACGTAGGTTTCTGGGTTCTGATTTCAGATTTCTGATGAAAAGAAAAGAATTTCAGCCAGAAAAAACTCTCGCATTTGTGCGGTTCATTTTACCGAAGACTACTTCAGAGAAAATCTGGCAATACGTAGGTTTCTGGGTTCTGATTTCAAGCCGCTAAGACTCCATCTCAAAGAGGATGCTGTGCCGTGGACTATATTTTTTTTTGTTCGGAAAAGAAATCACGGGGAAGAATGCCTTCCGAAGCACAAAGACCCCACTGTCAGTTCGGCTTTTGCTAAACGAAGGAAGTTAGAGGTATGCATTTTGCACCTTTCTTATTCTACCTAGAGCTTAGATAGGGTATTTGTTATGATTATTAGCACTTTTACTTTGTTGGTTTGGCTGGTCATAGTCAAGCATTAGAATTAGAGTTCATTGGTTCAATATCCTCGTCAAATAATTTGCTTCCATGCACGTGCACGTGCTTTTTGACGCGTATAAAATTAAGCTTCAAATGTTGTATTTATGTTGGGTTTACAACCGTTAATTTCGAGCCCTAAATAACATGTACCGGCTAAATAAATATGGACCAAAAAACAGCTAATACAAACAGAACTCACAGTGTCCGCGGGGACAGTGTGTAAACGCTCAGTATTTTTTTCAACACTGAATTTTCCTTCAGCTAAAAACGACACGAATTTATTCATTGAAAGTTTTACCCTGCGTGATGCTTTGCACTTTCGAATTTGCATTGAGAAATACCCTTTCATTCAAGTTAAATTTTTGTGTACAAATTTATTTTTATGTTTTGTGTGACTCTCGAGTACAGAAAAGAAACAGTGAATTCAATCTTAGCTTTTGGCCACATCCTAGGATAACTTCGCGCTGCATACTGATCCGGGTTGCAAGCCGCACACGTCCTGATAAGAAGTACGTGCAAATCCAAAAAAAACTGCATTTAGATTGGGGTATATAACAAAACTGATTGTTCTATACCAAGCTAAGCAGACTGATGATTTTTTATATGCCATCCAGTGTTTGAAAACCTCCTATATCGTACAATGCTTACAATTTTACTCAGTGCTTTGATAATTATTAATCTTTGAAACAGGATTACAATGTAGTAAAAAAATATAACAACCATGTTTAAAAAAAAGCTTACATTCTTTCAGAATTACTTGAATTACTTAGACTGACTCAAACTCTCAAACTTTACATTATTCGCTCTTTAAACGACGATCGTCTCTTCGATCGCAAAGCCGTGAAATAAAACTATTACGTCACAAAATTCAAAGCTCGATCCATTCCCTCCATTCCAGTGCGCGGTCATTTTGGAAACGCTTTCGTGAAGTCTTCGGAAATCTTCGTAGTTTTTGCTATAGTTCGCGCTTGAAGGCTCAGAAAGCAAACTTTCTTCTTAAGTTTAGGTGATAATGAGTTCTTCTAGGGTTTGGTTGCTTTAAAATCGCTAAAGAAAGAATGTTGAAATTTTGGTTCATTTGACCTTTAACACACCATCTCACCATCACCTTATCTCTACTTTAGTTTTCCTTCATAGGCAAACAAGAAGTTGCTATAGCAACTTAAAACCGCGCTTATATTTTTGGCTAATTAACAGCTTTCTTTCTCAAAAGTCACGGTTAAATTTAATCTGTTTGCATTATGAGTAAAGGACAAGCAAAGTAGTCACGTTAGTCACACAATCCGAGGTTTACGTTGCCTCCGGCTATCTTTAGCTTGGGGTTTTTTCCCTTCTAATGGCGTAGCCCCTGCACGTTCGGGCACGCTCAATTGTTTACTTAAGCAAACATTTCATTTCCTTTCAAATATTTGAACTCACTTCAAGGAAATAGCCAAAGAATTCACTTCGATTGCCTAAACCCAGAAGAAATACTCGCAGAAGAGGAAACAAATTAAATTAATGACCGTCGCTTCTGCCGACATAAACATGCACACAATGTTATTTGTCACGTAACAAAAGTGAAACCTGCAACATCAGCGCATTCCATGGCTGACGTAACACCTTTTTTCAGTGTATTCAACATTGGCTTTGAATCCAACGCTTGATAAAACCAAAAGAAAATATACTTTTTACACAATAAAGAAAACAATATCCGCAACATTTTTGGTACATTAATGTTTCAACAGCTTTTGGCGAATAAACATCATAGGTTGCGTGATTTGAAAGCCCCAATCACGATTTGGCCGAGTGGAGGTTTGCGTCTGGTCACCGACAAAAAAAAAAACAAGAAGTTGCTATAGCAACTTAAAACCGCGCTTATATTTTTGGCTAATTAACAGCTTTCTTTCTCAAAAGTCACGGTTAAATTTAATCTGTTTGCATTATGAGTAAAGGACTAGCAAAGTAGTCACGCGAGTCACACAATCCGAGGTTTACGTTATCCCCGGCTATCTTTAGTTTGGGGGTTTTTCCCTTCTAATGACGTAACCCCTGCACGTTCAGGCAAGCTCAATTGTTTACTTAAGCAAATATTTCATTTCCTTTCAAATATTTGAACTCACTTCAAGGAAATAGCCAAAGAATTCACTTCGATTGCCTAAACCCACAAGAAAAACTCGCAGAAGAGGAAACAAATTAAATTAATGACCGTCGCTTCTGCCGACATCAACATGCAAATGAAAGAAATGTTATTTGTCACGTAACGAAAGTGAAACCTGCAACATCAGCGCATTCCATGGCTGACGTAATACCTTTTTCAGTGTATTCAACATTTGCTTTGAATCGAAAGCTTCGATAAAACCAAAAGACAATATACTTTAGACACAATAAAGAAAACAATATCCGCAACATTTTCCGTACATTCATGTTTCAACAGCTTTTGGCGAATAAACATCACACATTGCGCGATTAAAAGTCACGATCACGATTTGGCCGAGTGGAGGTTCGGGTCTGGTCACTGACCAAAAAAAAAAAAAAATCCCGTGCAGAGCAAGAACCACGCTCGGCCCATGGCCGCACGGTTAAAAATGTGTATACAGACAGTATGACGTGCCTTAATTATGGAACTGAGTCTTGTAGTGAGGACAAAGCGTTGCTACTGGGGAGCGCTTGTTGGTGGCTAACTTGTGAACCTGGAGCATGTTGTTTCACAATCATACTTTGAAGTGATCACAATCCTGAACTTAAGAAACACTTGTCAATTGTCAGACCTAACGACTGGTAAAATGTCTGCTGAAAAGGAACCAAATGCAATAACGGTTTTTGTGACTACTACGCCTGTGCCAGTAGTCACTATGCTGTCATGTCCATTCCAAAAGTTAAGTAAGTAACAATGGAATATACTTCATAGACAATCAGCACAAAGATATACAGATATTGTGGTCTCTTCACGAACACTATGTATCAATGATGACCTATATACCGATGGTCCACGATGTAAAACGAACATCTTGTTTACTGCTTCTGTTTGCAAGATGATCGATCATCAGCCTCTGATACAAAGATTGAAGTCACAAATAAAGTGGCCCGAGCCAGCGAATAAAATACATAAAATTTACACTTGTCTCGCTTGCAGGATATTCATTTTTGTTTCGCGCCCAAAATGAGAAGTATCAATTTTCAAGGGGTGGAATTTGCATCTAGCGTGACTTTCATATGGTGTCTCAGATTTCATTTTGACTTGAATGGCGGATCGATTATACTCCAACCAAAACAATCGAACGTGTGTGCGTTTCTCCTTCATCTAAATATATCGTTAACAAAGATTTTAAGCGAAAGCTAACGGCATCGGGTGGTCAAAAAAAGACCAAAGCTTGTTTAAGTGTGCCTTTCTACAAATTTCGACCGAAAAGCGGCACAAGTCGAAAAATCGATTTTGCTCATATTTTGCACAAAGATAGGTCCTAGTGAGAAACTAAACGGACTGCAGTTAGTTTGTCCTGATACAGCTTCCTTTCGCCCCATTTGGGCTCAAAATCCACTTCCGGTTAAACTGTATTTTGTGAAAATTTGATCGTCTCGCACATTATATTACAGCTGTTTATGAATCTTTCAATGATATTTATAATCTTTTCAGGTCTTCATTGTATGACTGAGCGAAAAATAAAACAAATCGAGATTAGTTTTGAGCCCGAAACGAGCCAAAACTGACAGACTAAATTTGCAAATGTGTCGCAAGCAAAATTATACAGTAAAACATTGCCATTTTTTCGACTATTTTGCTTGGAACAAGGAAAATGGTAAGAATTGGGATCATTGGGGTTGGCACTCTCTGACCCACATTTTTGTATACTCTCAAGGGACTGTTTTTATTTGTCAAGGGAATACTTTTCGCTGTGGGCGATAAAAACGTCACTGGATAGGAATGCGTCAGCAGTTCTCGATCCCGAAGTGTTATTTTCACATGTCGCTCGTCATTTAACCTGTCTAGCCTTTTGGAAACTACAGGTAGGTATTTTTCAAAAATCTGTGCTGTTCATCGATTGAGTCGCTTAGTTTTGCATGCTTAAAAGCTGCTGCGAGTCTTCATTGTCAGAGGATATTGGCCAATGCTATTTTCTATTGTTACAAGGCTATTGTTTGTCGTCTTCATTGAAAGAAGTATTTTTAGCTCATCACGCAATCTTTTGTTTTGACCACAATTCACGGACTTGATCACGACTTAATGCAGCTTCTCAAGGCTTCAGACAGGAAAATGGTTAATGTACAATATTGCTTCGAACTTAAATGGAACTTAACTGGAATTTTTAGAAGGATCGGTAAAGCCACTTAGTGAAAAATTGACAGCAAAAAGCCGTCGGGCTAAAATTAAACTTACGCTTTAGCGTGAATAATGAAGGATCTCACGACTTCAAAAATATGCAGAATTTTGAAGCTTTGATACATTAGTAGCTACATCTTGAAATGAGAATTAATTTAAAACAAAACTTCCTTCAAGCTTCTTTCATTTGCCTAGTTTACGTTTGGAATTTTAGGCTTCTGAAGGGTATTGATTTGAAAAGCACATGGTGACATCTGATATGCAGCGTGCGGCCATCGCGTTGTTGTTTATTTAATAATTGTGTTCAGTTTACGACCTTTTACATGCAAAGATTCACTACAGTACTTAGTTATAGTGATGGATAGCATAAAAAGCAATGCGAGTGTTTATTTTGTGGAAGGAATTCAGTAGTTGTCCGCTATCTCATGGCACCATGATTTGCAAATTATTATCCCCAGTTACTGCTGGTGGTGGTTAAATAAATGTCAGTGACAGTTGTACAGAATGAAAGCCTACCTTTCACCAGAGTGTTTTGAACTAGCGTTATATTTTGTAGAAAGAGTTCGTGTTTTTGCGAGTTGTTAAAATGACGCGCGGAGGTCAAGAAATTTTTTTCACCGTCTTCAAGTTTGGTTTGGGATCAATTTATCAAGGTTGATAATTAACATTTCAAATCATGAATTGGTCTTTCAGTGTGTCTAGTTGTAATAAAAGTTTACTTACTGTCTGAATTTAGTACGCATATGGTATATTTATTTCCACTCGCACGTTTATGTTAAATGCCGTTAAAGAGCCAGGAATGTTTGAGGGGGTGGGTGCGCGCTAATAAAAGCCTTCTAGACTGGGAGTCAATGGGTTAATGCATCGCAAATCGCTTTCAATAGTAACATTTCCCCAACGCATACTCTATGCAAAATAGGCGAATCTCGAAGAGATCTTTGATCCAATATTATTACCGACTCTCACTCCAAACTTCAAAACCCTCGGGAATTGTGACCAGCTGTGTCAAACAATTGTTTAGACTTCAAACAACAGATATTCGGCAAAATTAGTGATAAACACAGGCCCATTAGCGGGCCACTGAGAAACATCTCCCCAGAGATTTTTTTTGATATTATAGCAGATGGGTATATAGTTTACCCATAGAAAGTAGTTTTACGATATTTAAAGTTATCGCCCATAGAAAAAAATGGCAATGTTTTACTGCATAATTTCGCTTGCGACACATTTGCAAATTTAGTCTGTCAGTTTTGGCTCGTTTCAGGCTCAAAACTAATCTCGATTTGTTTTATTTTTCGCTCAGTCATACAATGAAGGCCTGAAAAGACTATAAATATCATTGAAAGATTCATAAACAGCTGTAGTATAATGTGCAAGACGATCGAATTTTCACAAAATTCAGTTTAACCGGAAGTGGATTTTGAGCCCAAACGGGGCGAAATCATTTTTTGCATATTTCTACGAAAGGAAGCTGTATCAGGACAAACTAACTGCAGTCCATTTAGTTTCTCACTAGGACCTATCTTTGTGCAAAATATGAGTGAAATCGATTTTTTGACTTGTGCTGCCGAAAGCCGATTTTAGTCGACTTTTGTAGAAAGTGGCACTTAAATCTCGAGTTAATAGTGTCAACAGTTGGTAAAAAGTTCCCCACTGACTGGGCCCAGTGACAAAGGTTATTTGACAAGCATCAAATGTGCAGACAGAAATGAAACAATAGTTCGGAAGCTCCATGAAGTGACCATAAAGTGAGGCTAACTTTCGGGTCGACAACTGAGTAAAGCGATCGCAGCAGAGAAAGGAGGTATTACATCTGTGAAAAGGCTAGCGCGCACAGATCATGACTCGGGCGAAGACATTCGCAGCAAAGAGAGAACATTGTTTGTAGGGAGCGTATCTTTAATTTCATTAGAGAAATGAGCGGGACAACAACCAAGACCATCACATTGCCTTCATCGCCAAGAACTGAGTTAAATGCGTACACCTGTAACTCAAAGGTCAAGCTTTTCCTTGCTCCGGTTGGTCCAGTTGGAGCAGACACAAGAGACGCAAAAACATCCCTCTTGAAAAAGATAGTCTTCTTCTGATAGTAATGCAAGAACGAATAACCCAGTGAAGCATCTTTTATTGCTTTCGCAATCAATGACATGTTTGAACATGAAGTGTTGGATTTCAACTGCAAGTCACGTTTCATTGCGCTTAATTTAATGTGATTGACAGTTCTGTTCTGAGGAGCTGCTCTGATTGGTCTAAGCTCTGTGACCCGACTTTGGGTTGCTAAAAGTGGCGAGAATCAAGTATGAAAAGTCCTTCGTCCCGGTGTGTCATAATATAGACGAAGGACTTTATTGAAAGTCTAAGCCCTGAACTGTAGCTGATTACATAATGGTTATTATTATTCAATCAAAACATTTCTTCGTTTCTGATTGCCAGCCTGCAAATAATTTTTGTTTATAGCAAGGTCATTTGTCTGACCAGGGGCCAGTTTTGACTGGACAAGAAGCCAGTCTTGTCAGATAAAAAATACAAAATGGTATGAAGAAATTAAATTTCAGAGAGAGTGATCTATTGGCACATTTTAATAGTTTCATTGGAGTTCAGATGATATTACATAAAATAAAGCTTTTTTCGGTGAACCAGATTGAAATGGTTTTATCAGTATGTTCCCCTCACGGCCTAATTTTTTAGTGGTGTTATACTCTCCCAGTTCAAGGGACATGGCTGGCCATTGTAAGCTTAATATTTTTAGACTGATTGGGTTATTCGCACCACAGGCGCAACCTTCTAGGGGGGTCCATGCTCCCCCCGGAAACTTTTAAAATCTGAGCCTCTAAGAATGCATTTCCTGCATTCTGGGGCAAGAATTAGGTCATTTTTGACAGAACCATACATGCTCTATTTTCCAGCTTTTTATTCAACGGTTTTTATTGCCAAAGCCAAAGGCAAATTTTTAGTCACCAGATTGCAAAATCAAATAGGGCCTTGTTCAAAGTGTTTAAAATCATTTCTAGGAATTTAATCCAAAAAAGGGCTGAATACATAAACATTCAAAAGGAAAAACAAAACAATCTTATCACTAGGTTTAAAACAAACAGAATATATATAAGATGTTGTGGCCAACTATCGAATAAATCAACAAGAGACACAATCCATTAGGCATACATGATGTGCTCAAGGGCTTGCCAAGCATTATAGGGCAATTTCAAACACTGTCGGCTTTTTGCGAGTTCTCTGATGTGATAGGATCTTTTACAGCAAAGGAAGGGGATGGATTGACTTCTTTCTTCTTTTGGATGTTTTAGAAGCAAAGATCTTCCGATATAACTTTCTGGAAGGGCATAATGTCTGCAGAAATGTCTGTTATTCATCGTCAACACACAGAAATGTAGTCGCCATTTTGGCAACTAAAGAAGAATTTTTATGAAATGTTAGTCGCATTGGCGACCGTATCAGTTGCAATTTCGAGCCCGGAGTCGATATATTTTAACCAAGAATTATGGCAAGTTTCTTTTCTGTTGAAGGAATTAAATATAGGCTGATCCGCGGTTCATGTTGTGGCAAATTATTTATCATGCTAATTCGTAAAATTCAAGTAAGTTTTTAATCAAAGTAGGCGGCGAAAACGTGTGAAGTAGCCGGTGAGTTTTGCCCTTATTTGAAACCCTGGATTGCATCAATGATTTTGTAAAAGTTTGATTGCGTAGATTTAACAGAGTGTGGAAACGGATATTTGGGCTACAAACTCAGAGTCAATTGCATGATGTCATTTTTTATCACACATGCACGGTCATAATGTCCGACCAGGCCAAGCTTTTGCCAGTCAAAAGCTGAAATTTGCCGGACATTTCTCTGATGACAGACTGTTATTTGCAGGCTTGGATTGGCTTTCAATCCCCAGCTAATTTCAACTAACCGGCTAGATTTGGAAGAATTGCTTCTATTATTGGAAAAATGACGTAATAATTTTTGGATGATTGACATCAATCGTCCAATAATAGAAAAATTAAATATTGGATGATTGACGTCACGCAACAATGGCTTTCAACAGAGCTCAGCCGAAGGTGCGAAAATGGTCGCTAAATTTCAACATTGTGACAAAAAATGGGCAAAATATTAGATGATAAAGATAGCAAAAACTTTAAAAAAGCTTCGAAGGGAATGAATAACTCAGGATAGTTAACACTACAGCTGCCCCCGCTTTTATCCTTTTTTTTTCTCAGCGTATCCGTTACGACAGTCAATAATTTCGCTTGATGTCTTGGCTATTCTACTTTCTTAATTGATTGAAAATCAGTTTTCTGTTTGGAACAGTCTTGCGATAATTCAGAAGAAAACACTAATTTTTCTCGTGTTCTGCTCACAAAGTATCACTTGTTTCTGGCCTTCTCTTTTTCAAGACAGGCCTGTAGGGTGGGGGGGTTCGAGGGGTTCAACTTGCAGCGAGCAAACTGCACAATGTATGCGTCAGCACGAACGGCGCGCGAAGTCGAGCTCCCGTGGGAGTGAGGCTAGGGCTACGCTCCATACATTAACTTCTGTCAATCAAAGATTGACCCCAATTAATGTCTAATTACGCTACACAAAGCGAAGGCGGTGTTTGGCCTGCAATGCAAAGGGACCGGGTACCAGAGGAGTGGCCCCCGGAGCGAAGGTAAGGGACCCGACTGAGGGAGTAGGTGCTTGGATGGTTGCTGTGGAAACCGACACCAAACTGACGAGCTGGAGCGAGGAGGGCTCCAAGCAGCACAAAGGGGGCACGACCTGGTGCTTGGCGCTTTGCATTGCCGAGCGTGGCCTGCGAAGGGTCGGGAACAATCGGAGTGGACTAAAATGAGCATATGTGCGTGGCGTGGTGGTTGCGATAACTGTGTTCGTGACAGCAGCGTCTGACATTCCAGTGTATGAGACAACAGCGTCTGTACGTCCTGTCTTTACTTAAGACAGCCGCACGTGGGAGTCCAGCGTACATGACAGGAGCGAATGCGAGTCCGGTGTGTGTGATAAGAGTGGCTGCGAGTTATGTGTACGGGGCAGAAGCGTCTTTGAGTCCTGTGTTACAGCGTACCTGACAGGAGCATTTCTAAGCCCTGCTTTCATGGCGGGAGCGTTTGGGACTCCTGTGAGTATGACCGAGCGTTTACGAAGCCAGTGATCATGACAGCAACGTTTGCGAGTCCTGTGATCATGAGAGCGGCATCTGAAAAACCAATGTCGGTGCATGACAACAGCATCTGTGAGTGAAAGCAGAGTTGGGTCACAGAGGCGTTTGCTAGTTCTGTGTGCATGACCGGACCCTTGCGAATCCTTCGTTCGTGACCGCAGCGTCTGTGAATCCTGGGACTGTGCCATCAAAGACGGTGAAACCAAATGTAGAGTACAACAGCCTCTGTGAATCCCATTTTTGTGACCGCTGCATTCGCGAACCCTGGGTGCTTGACAGGGGCCTGTTCGAGACCTGTGTGTGTGAGAGGAACGTTGACGAGTCTTGATTGTGACAGGAGCGTTTGCGTGTCCCAAGAGCGTGACAGGGCATTGCGAGTCTTGCGTTCGTGAGGAACGTTCGTGAGTCCTGTGTTCGTAAACAGGAGCGTTTGCGAGACCCGATTTTGTGACAGCAGAGTTTGTGAATGAACAAGACCAGGAGTGCAGTGAGAGCGAAGTTTGGGAATCCAGCGAACGTGACAGAAACGTTTGCGAGTTTTAAGTGCGTGAGAGGAACGTGTAAAAAACCTGTGTGCGTGTCCGAAGGGTTGTCAGTGAAGGGTCGCAACAAGAGTGTTACCGAGTCCTATATGTGTGACCATGCGTTCGTGAGCAGCGTCTGTGAGTCCAATTTGCCTGACAGCAGCCTCTGTGGGTCTGTGATAGGGATCCAACCAATCCAATGTAATCCAACCAATAGCCAACCAACGAGATAGCAGCGTTTGTGAAACCAATGTAATTAATCCAACCAATCCAATGTAATCCATCCAGTAGCCAACCAACGAGATAGCAGCGGTTGTGAAACCAATGTAATCAATCCAACCAATCCAATGTAATCCAACCAAAAGCGTCAGTGAGACCAGTGTTGTGACAGCTGCGTCTGGGAGTCCAGTGTACGTGACGGGACCATTGTGTGACCCGAGTGCGTGACAGCAGTACTGAGTTCATGACAGCAGAGTTTGTGAATGTACATGACCAAGAGCATCGGTGTATCCTGTGGTTGTGAGAGCGACGTTTGGGAATCCAGCGAACGTGACAGAAACGTTTGCGAGTTTTATGTGCGTGAGATGTACAAAACCTGTGTGTGTATCCAAGGATTTGCGAGTGCAGGGTTCGCAACAGCAGCATAACGAGACCTATATGCGTGACCATGCGTTCGTGAGCAGCGTCTGTGAGTCCAATTTGCCGGACAGCAGCCTCTGTGGGTCTGTGATAGGGACAGTAGCGTCTGAGAGTCCATCGTGATAGAGATAGCAGCGTCTGTGAAACCAATGTCATCAATCCAGGCAATCCAATGTAATCCAACCAATAGCAAACCAACGAGATAGCAGCATTTGCGAAAACAATGTAATCAATCCAACCAATCCAATGTAATCCAACCAATAGCCAACCAACGAGAGAGCAGCGTTTGTGAAACCAATGTAATCAATGCAACCAATCTAATGTAATCCAACCAATAGCGTCAGTGAGTCCAGCATTGTGACAGCTGCTTCTGGGAGTCCAGCGTACGTCACGGGACCGTTTTTGTGACCCAAGTGCGTGACAGGGCATTTGCGAGTCCTCCGTTCATAAGAGGAGCGTTTGCGAGGCCTGTGTTCATAAACAGGAGTGTATGCGAGTCCCAAGTTCGTGACAGCAGTGTTTGTGAATGTACATGACCAAGAGCGTCGGAGAGTGCTGTGGTTGTGAGAGCGACGTTTGGTATTCCAGCGAACATGAAAGAGACATTTGCGAGTTTTATGAGCATGAGAGGAACGTGTACAAAACCTGTGCTCGTAACCGAGGATTTGTGAGTTCCGGGTTCCCGACAGGAGCGTGAGCGGTCCTATATGCGTAACCGTGCGTTGGCGAATCCTGTGTTCGTGAGCAGTGACCGTGAGACCAATGAGCCTGACAGCAGCCTCTGTGGATCTGTGTTTGGGACAGTAGCGTCTGAGAGACCAGCGTGTTCGAGACAGCAGCGTTTGTGAAACCAATGTAAGCAATCCAACCAATCCAATGTAATCCAACCAATAACGTCCTTGGGTCCAGCGTTGTAACAGCAGCATCAGAGAATCCAGCGAAGGTGACAGGAGCGTTGCAAAAAGTTTGTGACAGGAACGTCCACGAATCATGAGTTCCTTTGTCCTTTGCATGACAGAGCGGGTACGGGCCCTGTGTACATGGCAGCAGCATCTGTGACTCCAGGCAAAAGACAGCAGCACCTGAGAGCCCAGCGTACGCGACCTGGGTGTTTGCGAGTCCGTTTTCGCGATAGGAGTGTTAGCGAGAAACTCCTTGCGAATCCCGTGTACGCGACAATGAAAGATCGAAACGTCTGCGAGGGCAGTGTAATGCCGAACTTGGTCCGTCGTGGGCGAAAGGGCCGTCACGATGAGCCATGTAGCTAGTGATGGGGTGGGGGCACTAACTAGCGATGGCACCAGCTGCGTAAGAAGCAAGGCCGGCCGGACAAAGGCAGAACGAAACGAAAGATGAAAAGACACCGACTCACCTGCTAGCAACGAAGTGGTTGGAGAGGAGACAGCCCGGTAAAATAGTCGAAGCAAACCCTGTGCAAATGAAGTAGGTGCTGCTCAATCTAGCTATTCGCTCTACGACTTGTCGATCGGGTTTCTTTTTTTTTCGTATTTTATTTGTTTATTGTTTTATAAAGCTTAACATACAATGTAAATGTACAGCACAAAAAAAAATAGGAAATACAATTACTTATGGACAAAAAAGTTACAATTTACATGTTTACAGAACATACAATTTAACATAGAGTAATTTTAATTAAAGGGTTACAGGTTACAAAAAAACGGTTTACAAAGGCCAAAAAAACTTAGGTATATTACAGCATTGTGACATATAGTTTGCAGTATAATTTAAAAAAAGTGACAACAACTAATCAAGCAGAGATAAGTGGGAGTGGATCGAGGTTCCCACTTTTCATAATGAAAACCAATTTTATTATTTTCTCTCGCAATAGAACGTTCTATGTAATATGTATTCTTAATTTTTCTGTTAAATGCAGAATAGATAAGGGAGTTTTGTTTAGTTTGCAGCAATACAGAAAGAATTTGCTTTCCAGGATAATGTAATTTTTCAAGGTATTGCATCCCAAAAAGATATCTTTTATGTGAAGAGATCTGCTCCACTTCAGTTTTTTTTTTAGCATACTTCATTCCAAAAAACTTGAACTTTCGGGCAGACGAAAAGAAAATGCTCTATAGTTTCTATATCATTTTCGCAGAAATAGCATAGAGGAGACTCGATTTTCTTAAACTTAAAAAGCATGTCATTTGTATATAAGATCATATTAAGTATCTTATACTGAAATTCCCACAGTTTTGTGCTTAGTGTTGCTCTGATAGGCGTCAGATAAATTTTTTTCCAATCTAATTGGGACTCTTCGGTGTTAAAGCTTTCTTCATATTTCTTCCTAGCAGTAGGTTTAGTGCAAACTTTTGAGTAGCCTGCGTAGCTGGCGGGATTTCGCGAGCAAGTGCTTTTTTTAGCGGCCTCATGCTTTGGTCTTGGCCGCCAAGCAGCGAGGGGTTTGGTGAGGAGTCGAGTTGAGATCCCGCCTGCCGGAATGCGTGGGTTTTTTTTAATTATGCGTTCGCCAGTGCACGCGAATTTCGGATTGGCTCAGAGCTGTGAAACGTCAATCAAATGTTAATCGATACCTCTTAACCATCCCATGGGAAAATGTCTGTGTTTTACGTGCAGATGGCAAAATGGAGAATGCGGAGGAAAGGAAGGCAAAGAGAAAGCTATGTATTCACTAAATGTCCCGGCAGCGAAAGCAGAAAAATATTCTAAAGGAAAAACAGACTGTGATTTAGTTGCTTTAAGGAAATGATGTTTTGGCAGTACGCAAGGGAGGTAAAATCCAACCGTCAAGCTTAAGAGACAAACCGCCCGATCAAATTAATGCAAGCCGAGTATAACCTTTACAACACAGATAATGTTTCTCTAAAACCAACTTTTAGCTTTCGCGAATCACCAACAGTCTCTTACGAAGCAAGATAAATATGCCATCCGTGATAAGATCAGTACATCGGTGCATCTTGCAACAGTGTTATAAAATAAAGGGAAAGCGTAGCGGCCGCGATCAACCTCGGACGTCTGAGAATCAGGCTAGGCCCGGCATCACAAATATTAAATGCAAGTTATCAATAATTTCATGGAATATATCAGATCTTGTCCTTCCAGAGCTAAAGTATACCTTGCAAATAACAATGAGCTAATGCAAAACAGACTGCAATAGCAAAACATGTGGTAAATTACAGAGCCAGTGGTGTCAAACTTTGCAAACAGGAAACCGTGCTAGGCAGGCTCTATTCAACTAATACTGCCTCCAAATAATGCAACACATCTATTAGTCTCCTTCAGATTAGCATATGTCATTTACATATGTCATTTACAACTCCTTCTTTGGGTTTAGGGCCCCGTTTTGGACGCTATTTTGGCGTAATGTTCTTTGCGTTATTATCCTTGACCCATCAAGAGTTTGTTTATGAGTGTCAATTTAATGCCCTTTCACGCGATTCGTATTACACCTCACTCTCTGATTGGCTTATTTAATTTGAAATCAAAGGCGATAAAAGTGGGCGGATAGCAAAACCCCTAAGAAATCCGGCAGGCGGGAATTTCACTCGCGGCTCCGCCGCTTGCTGACGCGGGCTTTGCCCGCGCGAGAAAAAGTCACTCGTGCCTGCTAATCCCGCCAGCTGCGCAGGCTAACTTTTGAGACAAATTTGTTATAAAGTGATTTCGACTGAACTTTTTCAAGTGGGATTATGTCATTTTCGTGAATTATATAAAAAGAGTTAGGCTCAAAGGGAGAAGTTAGGTGAGCTATAGATGATTTACTGCCATTTAACAAGTTCCGCCATTCCAGAGGCATGGCGTCCAGCATACTGATCAATAAATACATGTCGCAGGGGGATAGAAGAGATCTCAGATGAGGCTCCATGTTGAAAACTAGCAACCCTGCATAGTCGTAAAGGTCGCCAATCTTGTTTACACCCACACTACTTATCCTTCGGTTATATACTGAATTTTTGCCAACACAAATAAACCTATTATTCCAGAGGATCTGATTCACGACATCCTTTGTTGTACTGGGATTATTTTCATTTAATGAGGACCAGGTTTGGATACATTCTTTATAAAACTCTGGAACATCAACTGGTAGTTTCTTATAATCAAAGTTGCAGTGAAACAAAAACTTGTCCCCAACGTTCTTCAAATAGAAATTAAGAAAAAATTTCCAGCCTCCTGTGTAGCTGTCCAAGTATTTCTTGATAAACAATATTCTCCGAGTTGAAATCATAGATGCAATATCTGGCATTGTCAAACCTCCTTCCTCAATAGAATTTATCAAGGCTGCACGCTTTACTTTGTCTTTACCCTTCCAAATAAAAGAATATAGTAACTCATTGATTTTTTTGAACTTTCCAGAACTTCACCGATTTCAGACCAAAATACTTTGTAGAATTCTGCCGATATCCCATCGTTTCCTGGTGTTTTATTATTTTCAAAAGAAGATAAGGCCTTATAACATTCTGTTTGGGTCAGCTCTCCTTCACAGATGTCGCGTATTGGAACAAATAACTTAGGAATTTGATCATGATTATTCAAAAAGGGGCAAGATGTCTGATCGATCTCCATATCTGTTTTTTCATCATATAAATTAGAATAGAAGGAATTAATATTCCATTAAGGATTATACTTGGGTTTATGCTTTCTTGTTCGTCTGTTACTAATAGCTTTCTTAAACAGGTTTTTGTCTTTTTGCAATTTTCTAGATTTAGGAAAATATTTGGTGTTTCGCTCCCCCTTTTCGAACCATGTTGCATGGGAACAAAAGATTAACCCCTTCACAATATGGTCATATTCTCTCTCATATTCGCTTTTAGCTGTTTCTAGCTTTTCTCGATTTTCTTGTGATGGTTCTTCAGCAGTTTTTTCCTCCCACATTTTTTTTTCAGCAATGTTTTAGCCGGCATTAAGCTTTCAAATAATCCATACGATCTTAGCATTACTTAAACGTTATTGTGACAGCTCCCAATTATACACAAGCATAATATTTTAAAGCAAAAATTTAACAGTCAACTCAGGGTTTTCAATAAGAATCAAAGTAGGCAGCAGAAATGTAGACGTAGCCGGCGAAGGGGTTACTCGCGCCACAGGCGCGACCCTCTAGGGGGGTCTGGGGGCATGCTCCCCCGGGAAACTTTTAAAATCAGAGCCTCTAAGAGTGCATTTGCTGCATTCTGGGGCAAGAATTAGATCATTTTTGACGGAACCATACATGCTCTATTTTGCAACTTTTTATTCAACAGTTATAATTATCTTGGAGACAAAATAGTCGTCAAATGCAAATTTTTAGTCACCAGATTGCAAAATCAAACAGGGCCTTAGTTCAAAAGTGTTTAAAATTATTTCAAAGAATATAATCCAAGGCCTGAATACATAAATATTCAAAAGGAAAAACAAAACAATCTTATCACAGCTTAACACAAACACAATATATAAGATTTTGTGGCCACTATCAAAGGAATCAACAAGAGACACAATCCATAGGCATACATGACGTGCTCCAAGGCTTACAAAGCATTATAGGGCGATTTCAGACACGGTCAGCTTTTTGCGAGTTTTCCAATGTGATAGAATCTTTTACAGCAAATTAAAGGAAGAGGATGGATTGACTTCTTTCTTATTTTGGATTTTTTACAAGCAAAGATTTTCTGATATAACTTTCTGGAAGGGCACAATGTCTGAGGAAATGTCCGTTATTCATCGTCAACACACACAAACGGAATGTTAGTCGGAATGTTAGTGGAATGTTAGTCGCATTGGCGACCGTATCGGTCGCATTTACGAGCCCTACAGTCGAAATATTTTAACCAAGAATTATGGCAAGTTTCTTTTGTGTTAATTTGAATTAAATGTTGGCCGATCCGCGGTTCATTGTGGCAAATTATTTAACAAATTCGAGTAAGTTGTTAATCGAAGTAGGCAGCGAAAACGTGTGGAGTACCCGGCGAGTTTCGCCGGCTGCCGGCCCTTATTGAAAACCCTGTCAACTGTGCAGCAATTTCTACCCAGCCGATTTTGTTGATACTTGCTCACATTAAAACTTGGATAATTTGAACTACTTGACATTAATTGTGTGGTTCCAGAAAATATCCATACTCCCCCCACAGAAGGGATTGGAAATTCCGGGGAGGAAGGGGGATCTTGAAGCGCCAAACATTTAAAGCAATGTATGAAGCTAAATTGGAATTTCCGGAGGGGTGAGGGGGTCATAGGGCAAATCCCTTCCGTGGGGGGTGTATGGATATTTTCTGGAGCCACACATTACAAAAAAATCTATTGTCGCGTTTGGAAAATATTCGCGTTTTTTTCATAAATATATTTTCTTCAAAAACGCTAATAATTATCTCGCGATCATTTGCTTTGTTTCCCCTGTAATTAAAAGCTTTATAAAATTTGAACATTTGTTATTTCGATTGCCAAAAATCAGAAAAATCGGTTGAGGTTTTCATGCCCAAAACTCGATTTAGAAAAGAGCACCTCCGTTCCCAAAAAATAGCCGAGGGCCACCTTAAATTACATGAACGCGGTCCCAACTTCTTGAGATCATTTTGTTTTTTTGTTTTTTGCTGTAATGAGTGATCTCAGCGAGGATAAACTTTCGTAACAGCCAAACGTTTTACAACTACCAGTTTAGACCAGCTGTTTTCAGATTTTTTGTTTCAATATTAGGGCTGGGAGCTGAAGCAACAATGACCAACTTGACAGCTGAGCTCGAAACGGATGCAAAAAGATTTCTCACCTCTGTCAATGTAAACGCCTGCCGTGAGTTTTGATTATAAAGAACTATTTTGAATTCTTTTTCCTTCTTGACAAGTCTCAGTTACAAATTTCACTTAAATGCCTGAAGACTGATCGAGTCTTTTATCTTTTATTTCTACCACTTGAGTTTTTTGATTTAATGTTATGATGTTCCGGCTAAAAGCCGAAAGCACTGGATCGACAACTGGCTAGTTATACATGTATGTCTCAAGTGAAAACTTTCTCACTCCTCTGCGAGTTTCAATGCTCGCGTTATCTTTTAAAAATTTTCCTCTTCAACTGTATTTGAACTTATCACAGCTGCTAACTTTAAATCTTGGTTGTGGCCTGAGTCTTTCAAACCCCTCGTGTTAAGTGTGATTTGTGTCTGACAAATCTCGATTTCGGATTGAGTCTGTCAATACTGCGAATGAGAGCTGCTCGCAACACGCTAACAAGAGAAATTTCTAGACCAGTGCATACTATTCTTGTTTTTGATCATATCAGTTGCGTAAGTTTTGGCTTGTAGACCTTGTGAAATCAATAAAGCTCGAAGGAAACTGCAGCAACCCAACTGCAATCAATGTTTGCAAGCGTGGTTTGTTGACTTGTTGTCATCTGTGCACGTGCTCACGCTTTGGTTTCTCATTATCACCCAATCATCGTTTTTCTTGCGTCATCATTTACCAATCACTGTACAGGAAATTTTATCACACCTACCGATACTACTTGCGGGCCCACTTTGGCTAACTCAAGATTTGTTCTGGTATACTACATGTATACCGATGACAGACCATTGTATTTTAGGCGCTGATGGTTTTGTTTCGATGGGTATGTGATGATAATTTGAAAATCGATTGTGAACATATTTTATTTTCATTTTAGCTTAAAATGCCTATGAAGTAAAAAATTTTTTTGCCCAATTTGCTTGTTTATGTCTTAATTAAAACGAATTTATGGGTTTAAGCGATCAGGAGCGCATTCGTTTCGATATTTTGGACCTCAAAGTTTGGATTTCGCAAGTCGAAGCGGTTCCGTTTTTCGCTCGGCCAAAATGCTCAGATTACACAGGAAGTAACATGGTGGTGCAGAAAACGATAGTGCTATGGCGGACTAGAGAGCAAAGAGGGGAGGAACGAATTATTGTGCGGCCGGTGGCCCCAATAAAGTGAACTGTTCCAGCAGAACTGGAACACCGGGAATATTGGTGCATTACTTTCCCAAAGACGAAAGTTTGCGGCAAAAATGGACACGATTCGTCCGCACACACCGAAAAGATCTCGAACCTAAGAAGTCGTCATGTTTGTGTTCGGCGCATTTCGACGATATAGCTGCTTCGAGCGCAAGCCAGTTTTCCATGGTGAGGGATCTGGAGAAGCCGTGGAGATGAGGAAACTGCTAATCAAAGGTTCAGTTTCATCCAAAATTTCTGATGTCCCAAATACATCGCCTATAACTAAACGAAAGCGGCGAAGAGTGAGGTTTACGACCCGGGGTTTACGATTATAAACATTCCATGCTGTGTCACCACGTGCGTGTTTCAAACACGCATACATCCATGTTTAGTCGCGAACAAACTACAATCAATATTTATTTTCTCATCGAAAAACATATGAAATATTTTTAATACAGAGATATTATGAAGCAGTTGGGGCTAATACAACATATTTTTAAGATTCGGCTATATGTTTGAAATTTCACACATACAGTCTTAGCGCGCTTCTAATGTTGTCGCTCACGTCTGCAGGATCTATGGAAAATTCCGACAGCATTTTAATAATGGCGAATGCGCTCTTAAAGAATACACTTAGAGCTCGCAAAATGTTGGACAAATTTTACGGGTCCTGCAGTTCTATCCCCGTTCATTTCGCGGCTGTCAAGTACTAGTCTTGGGTTCGCAGAATTATCTCGCCGTCTTAAAGTTTAAATATGTCACGTTACACTCAAATTCTCTCACGCTTCGGAAAATATTACCACACTCTCCACAAAAACACCTTTAAAACGAAAGCGAACTATTGATCCCTACAAGTATTGAAACCACCAAATCATGATATAATCATGAATAACTATCAGGATAAGCGTAAACAGAAATTACACAAGCTACCAGCGCTCGAGTTTCGAAGCTAATTTGTGGATCCAGTCTCATAAATCGAAGCCCGTTGATATATCCACAATAAAGATCGCTGTTTTCAGCGCAAGCTCATCTTTCACTAGTAATTCATTTCCGGGAATTTCTCATTCGAATCTACTTCGCCGGACTTCGATCATCCTCGTCGAGCCAACGTTTGTTTGATAGAGCGCTATCGGCCTTCAGTTGGACAGGTACAACTGCACTTCCATTAGTGCCAATGGTTTTTCATCGCATATTTCGTTGAGAGATTCTTTCCTGCTTGAAACACGTTCTGCCAAGTCCGCAGATGACTACATATCGTCCTTTTTGGATATGGTTTCGCTTTTTGGACGAAAAAGCAGCAGCTATCTCAGCTGAAGTAGCGAAATTCACTCTAAATCAACAGAAATCAAAGTGTAAACAAATCCGTGGAACCACCTAGTACATCATTTGAGCCAAACTCGTTCCCAGGCTCTGGAACCACTGTTTTGACTAAAAAGGGCACTATACACGACTTTCATAATGGCGGACGTAGCGCGGGGCCTGGGGATAATAGCATGAAAGCGAGGTCAGAAAGGCCTCAAAGCGTCTTGTTTGTTTACTGCAGTATGGCGTCCTCTTCGAGTGGCTTACATTCTTCAAATGTGGTATTGCTCACGGAAGATGACATTCCAGGTGCTTCTCTCCTCGGTCGAAAGCCTGAAGAGCTAAAGACCGCAGAACTCCGATTGTGGCTTAAGTGTCGTGGTGATTCATGCAAAGGTCTGAAAACGAAAGCAGAGCTTGTGAAACGAGTGCATGAGTACATCACAACGGGTAAAGACAAAGATGTTGTTGACCCGGATCCTGATAAGATTTACAGTCGCAGAAAAGAACAAGCGAGTGCCACTACTACTATTATGAGCGAGGATGGTGTTTCAGTGCAATTTCCCGTCGACGGTTGGAGTACTTCGCTGGAAAAGATGCCCTGATGATGTTTACAAGACTCGAAATAAATGAACCGCCATATTATGAAGTCTGGAAAATCCATCGCCGACAAAGAACACCACACCATCCCAACAGCCTTGATAAAGGCAAAACGGTTCCTGGATGACGAATATCTCGAGGATGTTCAGTGTGCAAGCGATCAGAGGTATTTTTTTGCTAAAAGCAAGTGCTGCCACAGCTTCAGAAAGCATGACCAGCCACATACTTTACAGATTGCCCTATGCATCTTATCTGGCGAAGTAAGGAGTGCGTGTTGTTCTTGTGTAGCAGGCAAGGTGGGATTTTGTAATCATGTGTTGGCGTTTATGTTTAAATTGTGCAAGTTCTCGCTGTTTAACTGTTCTACCACAAAAGATCTGTCTGAAGAGGACGATGAGCATGTGCCTGCAAATTGGCCTGCACATCGCAATTGCAGCAATGGCACAAGAAAGGTGGGGGCGCAAACATTGCCCCACAGCCAGTAATGGAAGTACAAGTAAACAAAATCAAAGATGACAGTGCAAGTTCACGATCAGGTTTAAAGTGCCTCTTGTATGATGCAAGAATGAAAACTGTGCACGACAGAAATGCAGAACAGGTCCTTAAAAATGCACTGAGAAACATTGATCCCAATATGGGTCTGTCACAAATGGCGGGTGTGGAAACAGAAGATATTGACTTCAGGGACACCAAATTTGGCCAATGTCAGGTTGGATCATATTTGTCCTACCAAGTTGCAGTCACTGAGTCAAACTTTAAAGCCTCTGCATCAGTTGATTGCATCCCCAGACTGCAAGCCCCAAATAAAGAAGGCTTGAACTTCCCACACTTCCCCTTAAGGAACATTGAAAACATGGTAATTCCTGAAGACTTGTCAGTACAGGAAATACAACTAATTGATACACTGAGGCTGGATGAAGAGCCAATTAATTCAACCGAAAAGGAAACAAGAAAACAAGCAGAGTGCACCAAATGGAGAGATGAGCGGTCTTACCGATTTACTGCCTCTAAGTTTCATCTTATTTCAAAACGACAGCGAAATCATGAAAACTTTGCTGATACACTTTTGAACCCCCAGCCAGTGACATCTAGATATCTGGAGCATGGGAAAAAGTACGAACCAGTAGCTCTGGTGGAATATGAAAAATTTATGAGCAGCAGGAGAACACCAGTTAAGGTTTTGCCCTGTGGATTTGTTGTCTCTCAGGGCATTCCAATTATTGGAGCAACTCCAGATGCACGAGTCATTGACTTTGGATGTGAGGATCATTTTGGTCTTGCCAAAGTAAAATGCCCCTACACAAAACACCAGGTGACTCCCTTGGATGCTTGCTCTGATCCAAAGTTTTTCATGGAGAAAACAACAGACACTGAATGTAAATTAAAGGAAGACCACCCTTATTATTCACAGGTACAGGGACAAATGGCAGCAACTGGAGCGAGATGGTGTGATTTCATAGTTTACACTAGCAAGGGCCTTTATGTCCAACGAATACCATTTGACCCCGTGTTTTGGCGAAACCTTAAACAAAAGTTGTTGTCTTTCTATTTCACACATTTTATCAAATTTGCATCTGCAAAACTGCATAGATGGAAATTGCCAGGTAGTCAGTTCTAACAGTTGTATGGTGTTACAAACTGTAGCTGCAACTACAAGTGCAACTTGATGTCGGATTCTCAGTGGATGCAGTTTACAAACTCTCAGTAACCATTCTGTCTTTGTTATTAATTATCATAGAAAGTAGCAGAATATCAATGTTTGGAGCTTGCGATAACTCAAACCGCAAGTTTAGTCGAACACTAAACATTTTCACCTTTGATTTCTCGAACCAATTTTCAATTCCGTAGGAGGTTTCAAAAATCGGGATTCCACTGTAATATATACTGGGGTATTTTGTAAATTCACTGCCGGGCGAAAGAGAGTATTACGAAGTCAGTTGATGTATTGAAGTAGTGTTCTTTTACTCGACTTTCTTGCAAACAGTAAACATGTCACTATGCAACAAGCATACCTAGCAACAGTAGCAATAGTGTAAATCACATGAACACCTTAACCTTTTTATACATATTTAATGTTTCAAAAATACCGGTAAACAAGATATGCAGACTTCATTATTATTCTGAATTTTACATTAAGAAGTCTAAAGAGGGTGGATAATCTACATCAACTGGAATGTCAAATAAAAGTTTTTATTACAACACACATGTATCAAAAAATATTCTGCATTTTTTTCTTCCAGGAGTGTCTATCAACAGTAACATTAATTTCCATGATAGGAAATGCTCAATAATGTAGAAAAAAACAAGAGTCAATATAACAATTTTTTACATATCAGTGTCACCATCACACAGATATTATGTTGGGCTGAGCATTGCACAAGAATGCACACACTGTCCACATTTGGTTGACAACACCAATTTGGTGAAGGGGTATTACTCTGTCCCAGATATGAAAGTTTTTTATCTTGTTAATTGCTCGTTCAATGTGAATCCTAAGACTTGCAATTTCCTGGGTTTTAACAACGTTCTCTGCTGGCATTTGATTTGACCCTCCAAGAAAAGGTGGCAGGTTCAGGGAAACCCCCAAAGGAAGCAAATCTGAAATGGTAAATCCTTTGTCTGCCATTACTGAATCCTTGTCTAGAAAGGGCATATCCAATAGGCCACTTCTTCTGACAATTTCCCTGTCAGAGATACTTCCAGTATACAACTGGCTCACAAATGTGATAGCTCCTCCAGGAGAAATTCCCACCAAGCCCTTGAGTGTTGTGTGGTTCTTGTAGCTACTGAATAGCTCTCCATTCAGTTGGAGGCTACTGGGCATTTGACATCTTACTTCTGTGCAGTCAATTATGACCCGAGTTGACCCATACCATATTTTTTCTTGAATGCTTCAGGCATTGTTCTGTCTATCACTTCCTTGGAAGGCCATATGTTGATGTGTCCAAACTTAAAGTACATAAAATTAATCCATGTTATGACTATCCTGCTTACAGTTGGGGTTGACACATTAAACAGGTGAGCCAGATGATCTTCGTGGAACCCTTGTCTCAATCTGCACATTACAATAAAAAATTCGTCCACTGGTCTCAAAGACCTAGCTCTCCCTTTTTTCGTGAAAGACTCTTCTGACTGATCCTGGTCATAATCGACAGAGACCTCAGCGCCAGTAAACAAGATTTTCTCCTCGCTCGCCGGGATCAAGGTAATTAAACACGGCCTCAAAAGCATCCCAGCTATTAAATCCAGTGTAAAAAGGTGCTGTATGATTCTTAGATTTTAAGTTTTCCAGTGTAAATTGTTTCTTCATGAGGTTTGTTATTTGACGCTGAGCATTTTGTAATTGCGATTTCAGGTCAGTGATTTCCTGTTCCAAATCTGAGATTCTTTTGTTTTGGCTGGCGATGGCTTCCGCCAAGTCACAAGATTCGTTTTTTGAAAATTCATTCGAGTTCTTACCCTCAATTTCAACATCGCTGCAAGTCGAAGCAATACTTACTTCTATTTCGTTTTCCATTTCAAAATTGGAGACACTCTCAGAAGAAGCATTCGATCTGCTTGGGCTAGAAGCAGTGGAAGCTGATGCCACTGGTTCGCACGTATACCTTTCTGTCGGTGGCTTTCTCTTGCGAGGCGACTTGCGAATCCAAGAAAATATCGATGGTACAGCGCTAGATTGGAGACAAATTTTCCCCGCGAGAGTCTTCCTCAGATCTTCTTTTCTGAAATGTCTGGAACAGACCTTTGTCGATTCGGTTATCTTAAAGTCGTTTCCTTCGTCTCGCCTGATGGCATGTATCCATTTCTTTTTCAATATGTTTTCGCTGGGAAATTTAAAGTACGACACTTTTGACCCGTCATCTTCCCGATACCCTTTCTTGGTACATTCTGGAACACAGCAATGCGTTGGCATCTCCAAAGTACTGTATACTAAAAGGTAATTGACCTTAATTGACGATATTGTCTTCGCACAAAAGCAAAACTTGACCTAAAGCCCTCACACACGCTTTGTTTACATTTTCGAGAGGCCTTTCTGGCCTCGTTTCCATGCAAAATTGTTTCCAGGTCCGCGTGCCGTCCGCCATTATGAAAGTCGTGTATGGACGGCAAAAAGTCCGATTTCTCTCTCTTTGACATTATTATTTTTTGGCGTTTTGAAAAGTAGACATAATGAGCTACCAAAAACAGCAAAAAATTTTTTACTTCATAGGCACTTTAAATCAGGTGTATGTTGTTTCTGCCCTATAGAAAAATCAACAGAATTTTCTTAAGTTTGCATGTGACGGTGAAAGCGAAATTGAAAGCGAAGTTTGTGTAATCGCCAGCTGACAGAAGATTATCAGTGTCACGTGACAAAGGTCAACCTAGCCGATTTCAAAATAAATTTTATGCGACGCTTAATCTTCACAGCAATCAAAGAATGCAAGATCAAACTTATCATGCTCATGGCACTATCAAAACACATTCCGGAAATTGACATCAATCGTACACGCTGTACACAGGCCTTCTGACAGGGTGCGGGAGTGCGGGACCGCACAATTCGGTCAAACCCGCACAATCCCGCACAATTCCTGAAAATCTGCGAAATCCCGCACAATATTGAAAGATTTGCTGAAAAAAACTAATTAAATCAGTATTCCTATCGATTGCCGAGACTTCAAGAAGGTTTATAGGCTATGTTTAGGCTATTTATCTTCCAAAACAATGGAGAAGTCCGCCACTTTCCGCGACTGAAAAGCTCGAGTGGATATAAACATTGAAGTACATGTATTTGTTACTGAACGGTACCCTGTGCGTGACATTGTGGAAAAAGGCGGTGTTTATATTTTCCCAACTATTTTAATTTTGCTCGTTCGGTCTCTTAACAAAACCACAAACGATCCTTAAAATAGATAACAAATGATGTGTAACTCGGACATTTCACGCTCGTCTTGGCTGTTACAACAGTTGTCGGCGCGATAGCTTTTGTAGACAACGCCGTGTCGCCATTTAAAGTGCATGTTTCCTTCAAAAAAGTCATGCCGCTTTTTTCCCAATGCGCTCGCTTCCTCGTTCAGTTTAAATATATACACCGGACAGCAAAGACGAAAGGCCGAAGCAATGTATCACTGCGCCGAAATGGCTGTCAATTTGTCACAACTTTTAAAATATTTTCGCAAAGGCGAACGCACTGATCAAATTAGCAAATTGACAAACAAAAGCGCTGCAACTTCGGGCAAGAGAAAATCATTAACATCTGATCAAGAAACAGAGTTTATTTTTTTGTTTGATCCAAGTGAAGGACGTTTTAATTCAGGAATACAAGTTCTACGCTCTTATCTGTCTTATATCTACTGTAAGTTTTTGCTAAAAATAAAGTGTTGTCAAATTTCATTTAGCAAGCAAAGAAATTTGCATACTGATCTCGGCTCGTTGTTGTGGTTTTTGCAGCAATTTAAGACATTTTTGTGTGAAGAAAATGTAAATCTTTACTGACAGGAAAATATTCACTTTGCCTATCGAAGAAAGTAGAACTTGTTCATATTGGAAACCTTTTATTTCGAGGTGGAATTACGGTTTGTTTTAAAACTTCATCGATCGTGTCACGCAACGTGAATCTGTTGATACAATTAACTTTGGCCAAAATAGTCGCAAAATGGAGAATGTTGGTTAACGTTAATTGCCAAAGTAAGAAAACAATAGTTGTCTTTTTCATTTATCCAGAATTTCTTTCTTGTCAGGTTTTTTTTGGGGGGGCCTTGTAATTGCATATATACTAATATTTGACTGTTCACACGATTGCGCAGTCCCGCACAATTCCCGCACAATCGCCGTTTTTCAGCGCACAATTTGTCTCCCAAAACCCGCACAATTTTCTTTTTTTTCCCGCACCCTGTCAGAAGGCCTGTGTACAGGGAAAAGAGTGTACACACGCTAGCACGAAAACACGCAAACTTGAATTTGTCTGCTTGGAGCTTGCTTCTTTTACAACCAATGCAAAACAAAACAAAAAACAACGTAAATCAATATAGATCTTTACAAGTGATGCATGTTCAACTTTGACGATTTAATTCGTCACTAAATGTTAAATAAAAGCGACAAGAACTCGCACGAACACATTAAACGATGACGTCATCGCTTAAAAAAAAAGTTGTGGCCTCATAGGGCCCTTTGATTTTATTATGTTGTCATTTTTTAATTTATGAATATTTGTTTTGGCTTAAAAGTTGGGGGGGGGGGGGGGGGGGCTTTGCCCCCTGCCTCCACTGTCCCTGACATTTTAAGCGATTATGAACAATAACTGGATGTGACTTACCAATTGAACCAGAATGAGTAATTTCACTCACATGTATGATTAACACCTTGTCTTCTGTATGACGCATGTTGCTTAAATACCCTGTAAAAAACAGTGTCAGACATAAAGAAACTCAGAGTCTCAAAGGATAGTGCAGAATGCAAAGGGGCCGATCGATTAAAGTTAGTTTCACTTTCAATAAGACATTGACGTTATGTGTGGACTAGTGATTAGGGCGCTGGACTTGTAATCCGGAGGTCCTCGATGGAACTCCTCCATGCTTTGTAAATGGCTAACTGGTCTGCCTTCTGCCAGTTGGGATTTTTAACTTTACGATATTTGTTTATTTATTTACAGTGTCCCCAATTACCACAGAAGTGCTTAATACATTATGGTACTTAAATAAAGTTATTATTATTATTATTATTATTATTATTATTATTATTATTATTATTATTATTATCATCATCATCATCATTTACAGCCCATGTAAAATGATACTGCTTTTTTTGCTGTTTTGTTATTACTCATAATTTTGACTATAGAATAATAAAGACTAAGAAACCATTTAACTCAGTGACTTGTTAAACTGTAGTTGCAACACACACTTTTGAAATGCCCAGAAATTTACGCTGCTTCTGATTTGAAACATGGTACTCAGGGTCCAAAATTGCGACTCACTGGTCGCCAATGCGACCAAAGATTGAGTGTTGGAGACCAGAATTTTAAAACTGGTCGCCAGTAGCAAGGCTGTGCTCTAAGAAAAATTGCAAGGAGCCCAAAGGTTCCAAACTATGAGATCCAGGGTGCCCAGCATAAAGCTTATATGAAAGAAACAAGATTTTCTGGGCGCCCAAAGGCAGAAGTTAGTCGCCTGAGGCACCCGGGCACCCTTAGAGCACAGCCCTGCAGTAGGCGACTAACATTTTGTCCCCTCAGCATTTGGAATTCCAAGGTAAAAGGGCTTTTTTTAAAAGAAAACATCTCCCGTGGACAATTGTAGTAAAACGAAGCGATGATTCTACGATCGCAATATTTAACCGGCGCCATATTAATTCAGCAGCTTCTCCCATTACGGATACTGCGGGCGAACATGTAGCGTGGCGAAATCGTTTTTGTTCTGTTTCGGCGAAGAACAGATCCTTTAGTTGCATACTTAGTTGAATCTATAAGAGGGCCCACATATGTCTTATAAACAGAACTTAACAGCCTGATACCAGCATATTTTCAACTAAAAGGAAATAATAAGAGAAAGAAATCTGAAGCCGTCGCAAGAACGTTGACAAACACGCTCATTTAGATGTGACTCTGTTACCGTTGCACAGCTTTTGAGTTTCTCCTTTAATAGCTGTATGTATATTGTGTTAAATGAAAACATTTTGTTGAAAGGTTAAATTTTTTGCTTTACTGTAAATCAAGGTAAATTATACCCTGGGTTCCAGAGGGATTGTTTTCATTGGTTTGCGGCAAATTGAGTGGCGAAGCTGCAATTGTGGCATGGCACGCAAGAAACCAAAATAAAACACTTGTCTTTGGCGACCAAACCCTTCCATTTGGCGACCAAAATTTTTAGGTTAGTCGCCAGTTGGCACCCTTAGGAAAAAGTTAATTTCGGACCCTGATACTTTTGTTTTTCCGTCTGTTTTGTTATCACGCCCAGGGCTCGAAATTAAAAAAATCTTCAAGTGGCCATTTGGAGACTAAGTGGTAAAAAATAGTCACCAAACACAAATTTTTAGTCACCAGATTGCAAAATCAAATAGGGTCTTGCTCAAAAGTGTTTAAAATCATTTCTAGGAAATTAATCCAAAAAAGGACTGAATTAGAATATACATAAATATTCAAAAAGAAAAAAACAACACATTATATAAGAATTTGTGGCCACTAACTTTGTAGCTAACATAACGTTACGAACCTCGAAGGAGTCAACATGGCGGATAGCCATACATTACAAGAGATACAAACCATGGGCATACATGACGTCCTCAAGGGTTTCCAAAGCATTATAGGGTGATTTCAAACACAGTCAGCTATTTGCAAGTTTTCCGATGGGACAGAATCAAAGGAAAAGGATGGATTGACTTCTTTCCTCATTTTGAAAATTTTAGAAGCAAAGATCTTCTGATATAACTTTCTGGAAGGACACAATGTCTGAGAAAATGACCCTTATTCAACATCAACACAAAGAAATGTGGTCGCCAAAATGGCGACTAAACCAGAATTTTTATTTTTAGTCGCCAAGAATGAAATGTTAGTCACATTGGCGACCGTATCGGTCGCAATTTCGAGCCCTGACTCCTAACTCTGACTATGGAATCTAAGAATGGAGTCTAAGAAACCAGAAAACTGAGTCTCAGCAACACAGGAACAAAAACTTTTGAAAAGCAGGGTCCAAAAGTGTGCCTTCCTGGTCACCAAGGCAACTAAATATTAAGAGCTGGGGACCAGAATTTCACAACTGGTTGCCTGCTGGTGACTTGTTTGCTTTGTCAAATGTACTAGGAGAAATTGATTGTGAATAAAATTTAGAGCCATTCTCCAGAACTACGTTCTCAGTCACTGACAAAGCACATTCTGACTAAACTGTGACCTTTGCGTGTCTTGCTGTGTCACATTGTCACAATTGTTATTTTACTTTTTATCTAGTGACTACATCTCTCCTGTTCTGCCTGAAGTGTATTTCCTTTGAAATAACTAGAATGCACCAAAAAAATACCATTCAAAAAATTCTTTTCAGAAATTTCCTTTAACCGTTCATCCGTTCAACCTCATCTGTTCAAAAATGTTCTTCATCCGTTCATCCTTTCGACCTTAACCCTTCAAACACTTTCTCCATCCATTCATCAGTTTAACCTTATCCTTTCAGAAATTTTCTTTAGCCATTCAACCTCATCCATTTGAAAATTGTCAGCAGCCTTCCATTTGTTCATGGTACCCATTTTGAATGGTTTCCCTACCCGTTTTTCATCCATTCACTTGCCGTGCATTCAGCCATTCAAACAGATATAGTAAGGCACATTTTCGCATGAAAGGTCACATGTTTATTCTATTAAAAAAACTGAAACTGTGGGAAGACTGAAGTAGTTTTCGTTTCCATGTTAGAGAGTTTTCATTCAGTAAAAACTTAACTTAGATTTCTTGCTGTCCTATTTTCTGGAAGGAATCAGTGTTCTCCCTAGTTTTCAGCACAGCAGGTAAAAGAACTTTTCAAACCGGTAAAGAACTACTGGTGAATCTCAGCTGTTTTCTAGTGTTACCCTATCCTGGTCAAATATTATTTTACAATTAGAATTTTTTCTGGCCGTACTGTCGTCTTTTTATACATCCTAACAAAAAATTGTATAATTTTTTTTTCCAGTGTTTAAAGGAGATATACTTGCTGTCGCTTACTTGACGTAGTACTAGAAAAATAAGCAATCTCATTTCATCATTGCTATGAATCGCTACAGCTACTTTTCTCTTCGCTTCAGATACTCAGCATTTACAATGGCATCGCTGAAGGGTCATATTCTCAAGGCTTCTTTCACCTGTTGTACGCTTGACAAGTACACGAATTGGAATGGCATCTACTGCAACAACAAAAGCCATTGAATATGATCAGAAGTCCGACTTCTGATATGATAAGCAAAAAACTTAGAGAAGTGACTTCAGAAAGCATAGATTACTCGGACAACACCTCTCTTTAAGGTTACACAATACCTTCAGAGGGCTACTTTTGTCGAAAAAAAGTTTTTTGGACTAAAATAAAAGTTTGCTATAAATCTAACATTTCCCCAAAAATGAAAGTAAAATCTTAAAACGTGCGCGAGTTATTTCGAAAAGAAGGTTTTTTAATAAGAGTTAATAAAACAGTTTGGTGTCATAATCCCCATAGCGTGTTGATTCCCCGGCGATGTTTTTGCGTGAAACTGCCTCATCCGCGAGCTCTTATTACCAGGAATTAATAGCATATTTTGTTTGCATGTGGTTTTCCTTCTCTTCCATTCCCGATATCGCTCTTCGATATTGATCAGCTTCGTTTCTTGAATATTGGCCTTGTTGAGGTCGTGAAACGAGTTGAAAAAAATGGAGAAAAGTTCTTGGACAGCGAAAACATCAATATCGAAGCCAGGACCTAAGAAGAAGACAAAAGTAGAATTTGCCGAAAGCAAGAAGGAAAACTTGGCCGATTGTGACGAGTGATCCTTCGAACAAATCAAACTTCTCATTGGTACTTCATTTTCTGTTCTCTACCCCATATATTTTTCTGTTTTCCAATTGATACCCAATTAATCCCGCGGAATGACACTCGGTTGTTTCCTGGTTATCGGCTTCTTTCTTCTCAACAATGGCTCTGCCAAAGAGCGGATATTTTTTTTCGAATTCTACAGTTCTTTACCTTTCTATTGATATATAGTTTGTGGTAGTTTACTTTAAAACAACGCGCGTACGAATTTTTTTCCGAAAGACACCCTCGAAGGTATTGTGTAACCTTAAACGGGCGTTACTAAACACCGGAACAGAACGGAATGAACCAGAATTAGCCGGAATGGACCGGAATGATACCGGAATGAATGGAATGAGACCGGAATGGACTGGAACGGAACGGAATGAACCGGAATGAGCCAGAATGGACCGGAATGGACCGGAATGATACCGGGATGATACCGAAATGGATCGGAATGAGACCGGAATGGACCGGAATGAGATTCATTTCACAAAACACACTCTTGTGATCGACTGGTTTTCAAAAAACATTTCTCCGTGTGCTTGTTTTAAAGTTCCTTTGTTGTGGGTTGGGAGGGATGAAGTCACTTTTGCAATGATATTCCTGATTATTTTGAGTACCCGTGCTATTGGAAAGCAGCCACTTCAGTAAGAGAAGTGTTCGGGGTGGGTATGGATATGTTGAAAGTGTGACGCATAATATAAATTGATTCTATATAATCGCTTATTCTTTAGCTGAACTAAAAAAACTAAATAATTCGAGTCGCACCAAGAGTCGCACATGAATTGAATATAATTCATTACATTTCGAACATTTCAACTTGTGTTTGGATGGAACAGTTTGCCTTTTTTACACTACGAGATACGATCGAAATGTTGTTGCACAACTTAACACCTTCAGTTTCAAAAATGCTATCGATGAGTTTCCTTGACAACATACGTGTATTATGTTTGAGTACAGACAAGTGATTTATTCATAGTAATAGTTTATCATTTTCACACGTTCGAGCTTCGAGGCTAGGTAGAGACATTTGTGATCCAAAATGTAATTCCAACTCCTGAGTTGTACTATCAGCACGTGTTTTCCTTGTCAAGTAAGTTCAATAGTAAATAGTAATAACAAAAGGAATAATTCGTTATCTTATTATTCCTAGCAACAAGTTTATGGTAATCATGGTTATAACTAGTAACTTTGGTCTCTTATGTATACGTACATTACCTTCTGGGGTGTACAACAAGACGATTACTGGAAAGCAGAAAAGACCAACACCTAGAATGCCTTTGATTAAACAACTACCGAACGTGCACATTAGCTAGACGACCGCTAATCAGTGCACGCTCCTTGATAAAATGTGACCCTTTATGACTACTTGGACAAAAACTCGACAATATTGTTGTATTATAACTGAAAACCATGGCCAGGAATCTCGGTCATTACTCACGCATAACTCAGTGTTCCAATAAAAACAAAAATGAAATTAAAATAGTTAAATTAGATTAGGTCTCCAAATTTTTTATCACTTTTTTCCTGTGACGAACTAAGTTTCTTTACCTCAACGTTTTATTTTGAAAAAAAAAGTAAACGTAAAAAAATAACAAAATACTCTTACTAATAGAATTATTTGAACGGTCAATGACTGAAAGTCAGCTTTCAGAAACTCGAATTTTTATAAAAAGAAATGTTTTTGAAAACCAGTCGCTGACATCAGTGAGTTTTATAAAATAAATCTAATTCCGGTCCATTCCGGTCTCATTCCGGTCCATTCCGGTCTCGTTCCAGTCTCATTCCAGTCTCATTCCGGTCCATTCTGGTCTCATTCCAGTCTCATTCCGGTCCATTCCGGTCTCATTCCGGTCCATTCAGGTCTCATTCTGGTCCATTCCGGTCCATTCCGGTTCATTTTGCTCCATTCCGGTCCATTTTGTTCCGTTTCGGTGTTTAGTAACGTCCCTCTTTAAACAATGCGATCCTTGACAAGATCTGCTTTTATTTAGTCATTGTATATTTGAGGTCATTTGATCTTGAAGAACTTGACCGCTAGACACAATTGAAGGGGTCAAAGCAAGAAACGCAGATTGAGTTTTTGGCAAAATTGAAAATTGTCAAAAACAACTCCAAAACTCGCATGTGGCTTTGTTTACATGTGTTAAAACACTGTCCTGCATTTATTTTTGCTAGTTTGAGCTTGTTCTTGGAGAAAAAAAGAAGAGAAAATTACTATTAGCGAATCATTGTTCCAGAACAAATCTAAATATTTATGCTGGTTTCACTGTTCAGAGTAACAAAAGGTTTTTTGTTTCTCTTCCTGTTTTTGTAATTCAGTTGGGAGATCTGGAAATGGTCGTTACAGCAAATATTGTGACGTAAGCTTTTCGCACGCAAAGCCTCTTCAGATTTTAATCGGACAAGTTGAATGCTCACCTTCGTGCATGAAGTGCACTTCTCTCCACTGATTCTCGCTTATAATTTGACATATATTTGCGCCCGTCTGGTGGTAGAAGGACATCATAAAGTCTGAATACCCGCAAGATCGCTAGCGAGCCTCAAAGAAGCGAGGTTCGTTTGTTCCATGATCGGGACTCTGATTCCAGACAGAAAGAGTTTAAACGCACTTCTCTTCCAAACCAAGTTCAACTTCGTTTGTTTGGGCTCATTTGCCATCATTTGGCGTGTTGAATGTTTGGAAATGAAGCCTGGCTTTTAGACTCTATAATTTTCTGTTGAATTTTGAGCGTAGGACTGTCCGTGTCGAAGAAACTCAAAGATATCCCATAATAATCTTTAATGCATTGATCGTGATTATTGCGTTATTTTTGAGCGTGACTTGACAGTCCGGTGAAAGGCGCGGCGGCAAAGTCTTCATTCATTTCACGTGTGCAAAAAGAACAGAATAGGAGCTTACTGCAAGTCAAGCGGAATGAAACTCAACCGTTTAGATTTTGTGAGTGCACATCATGGAATTCCATTGATTGCTTCATCGCTGTCTGTCGAGAGGAATGAAAGGACAAGACTGAACCCGGGCTCGCATGCAAGTTTTTTGTTTGTTTAAGCAGACTTGTTCTTTTCCATCATCGGTTTTCCAGCCGGCTTAAATTCGATTCAGTGTATTCATAACATGCCTGTAGGAGAAACAGCCTATTCAGCTTAAAACTAACTTCTTTTGTGTTGTCTGAAAAAACCGTTTTATGAAACCAGACTTTTACTACCATTTTCGAGCTACCGTGAACGGCTAACTTTTTAGCGCGTATTCTCACGATCGAGCAAAACATTCAAGTTTGTCTAGACAAACTGTCGCGTTTTGCAAGTGAACCAAAGATCAAGATCGCTGTCTCAGCATTTACCAGAAATATAAAGCCGCCATTTGCTGTCGACATTCGTTGAAGAAACATAAAACGTCGACGCAAAAGTTTTCGAAACCTGTGTTTCATGACCAGAAACACACAGGCTGAGTTGCCAAAACTTGACATGTTTACGCTCCAAACGCGACAGTTTGTCTAGGCAAACTTGAATGCTTTACGCGTGAAAATTCGCGGAAAAAAGTTCGCCGTTCACAGTAGTTCGAAAATGGATCCGAAGTATCTTTTTTAGTGAAACGGACTGAATTTGCTTTGCTAACGGCAGTGTTATTCACAAAAAATAATCATTTCGCTTAGCGAAATTTACGGATTGCAAAACGTTCACTCTCTAGACACTAATCCTTGACTTTATTTAGATACCGACTCATGCCATGCAATTCAAAAGAAGAGATTTCTTTATTTTTGCTAGGATAACCCTATGCTAACCCTAACCTTACCCTAAGCCCTAGGGTTAATGTTTGTAGAGTTAAAACAGTAATCGGTTCAACTTCGCCGATTTCATTGTTTCGCGGAACAAAAGGTTTCTTTCGTCAAAGTCCAGTTTTTGCATGCGTAATTTTTTGGAAACAAGGCAGACAACCGCGGGAAAAAATACAGGACAGTGTTTAACACACGTAAACAAACTCGCACGCGAAATTTGGAGTTGTTTTGACAATGTTCAATTTAGCCAAAAACTTAATCTGCGCGTCTTGCCCTCACGCCTTCAATTATTTGTATCCTTCTAAGCATTACATGATCAAGTTGAATTCTGTCTTCACTTGTTCATTTTGGTTAAGCTTTCTAGGGAATGACTCTATTTTATATTTCAAAGATCTTACTTTTCGGATGCTCATTTTCCAATCGACATGTGACGGAATGCTGCTCTAAAACACAAATAGCGCTCTAGTCTGAATCTAAGCTCAAGTTTGCAGTCTATCAGAAGGCTGGTAATTATCATAAACCATTTCACAAAGGAAACAAGTCTTCTGTCAAACATAACAAAGATTTTTGTCCATTATTTCCAAGAGAGAAAGCGTGACATTTTTGAGGTTTGACATTACCCCACTGATGGGTGTGGCTGTCTTCAAAACGAAGACCTAAGATCAAAGACCGAAACCAAAGACATTAATTTTAGGCCTTTCAAACTCAAGGCAGTAATAACCTGGCTTAAGTACTTTGTTGGACGCTATGACACGCGAAACCAATGGGGTCTGCCTTTCATTGAAAAGGATAGGTAAAGTGAGGATCTTTGTTTTGTAGTTTTACCCTGCCTTTTCTACAAAACCAAGACCCTGTCAGTTTTGTGTATTTTGGCTTCTGACAAAGTGTTTGAGGGAGGAGCGTCGTTTTGTAGTTTTACCCGGACCTTTCCACAAAAGGAAGACCTGGTCGGTTTGGCGTGTGATAGTGTCCAACAAAGTACTTAATTGGCCTGGTTATAACTGCATTGAGTTTGAAAGGCCTAAAATTGACGAAGTCTTCAGATTTTGGTCTTCGATCTTCGTTTTGTAGACACCCATTCACAGATATGCAAATTAATTAGAATCCCCTTGTTTATTTCCTGCTACGCAATCTAACCTTTTTATGTTGCTCATGCATTTCAAATCTATTAAGGACGATTTTTAGATAAAATAGATAATAATAATAGATATTAAAACCACTTAAAATTGCCACTGAATGTAAATTATGTGCAAGTATATCGATAATATACTTCATTAAAATGAAAGAGTAGTGCGTGATTCCTGCTGGTTTCTGCAACACTCGACTCCTGCACTAACATAAAGACAATCACCCTTGATCAAGGACACAAGTTTTGTAGTCCTCTTGGGCTAACACAGAGAAAAGTTCAATTTTCTGTCTTTTGATATGCCTTTCGAGTATCCAACTGAAGCCTTACAGACCTTGAATGGTCATAGAAAAACCTGCGATCGTGAGTGTGGTGTACTGGGAACTAATGTGATGTACATCCGGGACTGAGACAAGAGAGATTAAACATGGCGACTGTTTGTGTTGTAGCTTTGACTTTGAGTCTTCAGTTTATTGCTTAGTGCTAGTCGCAAACACTACATTGGCGACGAGGATATAAACGAATGGCTGAAAGAGCACTACCACCGCTAGACCTATCGGGGTCATCTTCTCAAGTGGCGAAAAAATGGCAAAAGTGGAAACGAGCGTTTGAGTACTACGCCGATGGGAAAGGTCTGGAGAACACGAGGAAGAAAACTTCGCAGTTTCTACACTATGCGGGAATGGAGGTACAGGATATTTTTGAAGACATCGTCAACCCTGATCCAGAGGGCGATCAAGATCCCTATGCGGTCTGTATTCGAAAGCTTGATCATCATTTTCGTTGCGAAGACAATGTTCCGTTCGAACGCCACGTGTTCCGACAGTTGGTGCCGACTGATGGCGAACCGGTTGATAAGTTTGTTGTGCGTCTCCGTCAGCAGGCAAGGCACTGTAATTTCGGTGAAACTCTCGATGACAACCTGCGTGATCAGATTCTTGAAAAATTACCCGACATGGAGCTGAAAAGGAAGCTGTTGGAAACAAGAAACATCACTTTGGCACAAGTTTTGGAGAAAGCGAGAGCTTCGGAAGCTGCGGGTCATAAAGTGAAGCACATGGCGGGTGCAGTGGACGTGAACGCAGTGGGGAAAAGGGAGGATAAGACATACGATCGGTCGGGGAAAACGTGCTTCAGTTGTGGAAAGACTGCACATTTCTCACGGGACCCGTGTTGCCCTGCTAGAGGTAGAAAGTGTTTTAACTGTTCGACGTACGGCCATTTTGCTGTGAGCTGCCAAGGTCTCAACCGAAACACAGCTGACAAGGGAGGAGAGTCTCGTTTCAAGAAAGCCAGCAGCAATACCAGGGAATTCAATAGCCAGGCAAATCAAGTGGAGGATTATGTGGAGGGCAGCGCTCGGGAAGAAGAAAACCCCGCCTTTGTGTTTTCTGTGCTAGAAGAAATCGAGGAGGGTGCTTGCAGGGTGTCAGCCTCAAGTGACGTGCCCACAATGAATGTGAGTATTGATGGAATTGTTAAGGAAGTTTTGATTGATTCGGGGTCTGTGAGTAATCTGATGGGGGAAGAAGATTTTCAGAAATTGAAGAGTGCAGGTCTTAAAGGGGACATTGAACATTGCTCGAGGAAATTGTTTGCCTATGGAGGCAGGGAAATTGATGTTATTGGTCAGTTTGAAGCTGGCATCTCTGTAGGAAACGCTAAAGTAACTTCCAGTTTTGTTGTAGCTAAGTGTGGACGTTGCATACTGGGTAATGTTACTGCAAGGGAACTTGATGTCCTTCACATTGGGCCAAAAGCCAGTTTTGTTGGTGGCAATTGTAACCAGGTTAAGGGTGACTTTGCCGACCAGCTCAAAGCTCAATACCCTCAAGCGTTTATGGGAGTTAGAAAACTAAAAGATTTTGAGTTGAAGCTGCATGTAAACCCAGATGTACCCCCTGTCGCACAAAAGTTGAGGAGAGTTCCTTTCGCACTTAGAGACAAGGTGAAAGCTAAGATTGATGAACTGTTAGAGGACGATATCATAGAGAGGGTAGAAGGCCCCACAACATGGGCGAGCCCTGTTGTCGTAGCCCCCAAGCCGTCTGGTGAGATAAGACTTTGTGTGGACATGCGCCGTGCAAATGAGGCAATTATTAGAGAACGGCTGCCCATACCTACTGTTGACGAAGTATTGGAAGAACTCAATGGTAGTACTGTCTTTTCCAAGCTAGACATGCGTCATGGTTTTCACCAGATAGAGCTGCATCAGGATTCCAGAGATATTACCACTTTTATTACACATGAAGGCTTGTTCCGCTACAAGAGATTAAGTTTTGGAGTGAATGCAGCACCCGAGAAATACCAACATATTATTAGTCAGGTGATTGCAGACATTGGTGGCGTTGTAAACATTGCTGATGATTTGATTGTCCATGGAAAGACTGTTGTTGAACATGATCAGAACTTGCACAAGCTGTTGGCTAGGTTGAAGGAGAAGAACCTTGCTTTGATTAGCGAGAAGTGTGTCTTTGGAATGAGTTAAGTAGTTTTCATGGGAATTCTCCTTTCCAAGTATGGAATTGGGCCCACCAAGGAAAAGGTGCGAGCAGTGAAAGAAGCAGTACGCCCCTCTTCAGTCTCAGAAGTGAGAAGTTTCTTGGGCCTTGTTGGATTTAGCTCGAGATTTATTCCTGATTTTGCTACCAAGGCAGAACCGTTGAGGGTACTTTGTCGACAGGGTGAGAAGTTTGTTTGGGGGAAAACATAAGAGGAGGCTGTCAACACGTTGAAAGAAGACCTGGCAGGAGCATCCATGTTGGCCTTTTTTGACCGGGGAGCACGCACACAAGTCATAGCAGATGCCAGCCCCGTAGGACTTGGTGCTGTTTTGGTTCAGAAGGTAGACGGGCAAAGCCGTGCAGTATGTTATGCTAGCAGAAGTCTAAATGACACTGAGCGTCGGTACAGTCAGACTGAAAAAGAAGCCCTTGCACTTGTTTGGTCTTGCGAAAGGTTTAATTTGTACCTGTGTGGTCTTCCCGAGTTTGAGTTAGTGACAGACCATCAAGCGCTGAAAACCATTTATGGCCCCAAGTCAAAACCATCTGCCAGAATAGAACGCTGGGTGTTACGATTGCAACCTTTCAATTACAAAGTTCGTTATGTGGCCTCTCGGGAGAACATTGCGGACGCCCTGTCTCGGCTAACTAAAATCCCGGCTTCAAAGGGATATGTTCAAGATGAAGAGTATGTGCGTGAAGTGACCCTGCAAGCAGTACCAGTTGCCCTTCGAATTGAAGAGATAGAAGAAGTCTCATATCACGATGAAGAATTGTCTGCGGTGCCCGAGGCATTGAAGACAGGGAATTGGAGGCTGGCACCAAAAGCCTATGAGCTGGTAGGCAATGAGTTAACTTATGTTGGCCAGGTCATGTTACGAGGAACGAGGATCGTGGTTCCAAAGAGATTGCAGAGAAGAGTGTTGGATTTGGCCCACGAGGGGCATCAGGGAATTGTGAAGACCAAAGAATGCCTACGGTCAAAAGTCTGGTGGCCAGGAATAGATAAAGATGCAGAGAAGAAGTGCAGAGAGTGCTTTGGTTGGCAGTTAGTGTCAAAGCATGTCCCCCCTCCACCGGTTAAACCCACAAGATTGCCTGAGAGATCGAGCTTGGCAGGAGGTTGCACCTGATTTGTTAGGGCCCTTGTCTACGGGAGAGTACTTGCTTGTGGTAGTCGATTATTTCTCACGATGGATGGAAGTAGATGTGCTCCGTTCTACTACAAGTGCTGCAATCATCAAATGTTTAGACAGCCATTTTGCACAGTATGGTGTGCCAGTTGGTTTGAGAACTGATAATGGCTCCAATCTGGTGTCGGAGGAGATGGAGAACTATTTGGAGGAAATGGGCATCGTGCATCATCGCAATACACCTTTGTGGCCAAGGGCAAATGGTGAAGTCGAACGTCAGAACCGTTCACTTCTCAAAGCCATGAGAGTTGCCCAAGCGGATCGAAAAAATTGGCGGTTAGAGCTTAACAAGTTTCTGCTGGCCCACCGATCAACTAGTCACACTACAACAGGTGTTAGTCCTGCTGAACTGTTTTTCAAGAGGAGATTAACTACCAAGCTTCCAGAGTTTACGGAGCTAGGGGAAAATCAGATGGATGTGGTATTGCAACAGGTTCGGGATCGAGATTCAGTGAAGAAACAGCAAGCAAAATACTACGCTGACACAAGATATCACGCTAAGGATAGACCCATTGCAGTAGGAGATGCAGTACTCCTGGAAAAAAAAGAGAGAGAACAAGTTATCTCCCTCTTATGAGAGCCAACCTTATGAAGTGGCCGCCCGCTACGGGGACCAGGTAGTTTTGAGGACACCCGAAGGAGCTGAGTACAAGAGGAATTTGCAGCATATCAAACCTCTCGTGACAGAGGCCCCAGCTGATGCCGGATACAGTGCTGATTTAGAGAGTGACCCACCAGAACAAGCCCCAGGCCCGCAGTTGACTGACCAACCCACTCCAGGGGATACACCCACAGGAGTAACAGTCACATGTACCCCTTGCCGTTCAGGGAGACTAAGCCAGCCGCCGAAGGCTTTGGCAGATTATGTACTTTATTGAACACTCGAACAGTCTGTTTACGTTACTGAATGCTGTTCCTGTTCACTTTGTTTTGACTGAACATTTTATGGACACACTATTCGCAGTTTTCGCATTAGACTTGAACTTCTGTATTTTGTATGTTTCCATGGCACAGTTTGTTAAGTTTTCATTATCTTTGAAGAAAAGGAGAGATTGTGGTGTACTGGGAACTAATTATATAATGTGATGTACATCCGGGACTGAGACAAGAGAGATTAAACATGGCGCTGTTTGTGTTGTAGCTTCAGGGCATCTGACAGGATGCGGTGGTGCGGATCCGCATAATTCGCTGACTTCCGCATCTTCCGCATCTTGAGAACATTTTCCGCATAAAACAGAGAAATTTGTTTCATATTAATGATTAAGCAGCTGTTTACCATCCTCACAAACATAAATTTCGAAGAAATTGATTATTTTGACACAGTTTTTCTCCTAAAATAGCGAAGAAAACACGGCACTTCGATCGTAAGCAATTTTTAACCTCCAGGCGTTCCACGCATCTTTTCGGGATGGGCCTGGACACCAGTTCTTTCGCTTCTTTCACTCGTTCGGTCTATCGAAAATTTTTCTGTGGTTACCTATAGTATATGGATAAATTTGTGATCAAAAAGACCAAGAAGAAGGATCCCCTCTTCGCTGTACACTTGCCACAAGTTGACCTCACGGGCTAGATGAGCGACGAATTAAGTGAAGCGAGCTTGAGGCCGCAAACTGGCCTGTGAGCTGTGTGAGCGACGTGCCATAATGAAGACGAAGGATTTTGTTGAAAGTCTAATAGCAGCAAAGGATTGAGTGAACCAGTATCCTGGAGTTTTCTATGTAGATAATGGATTGTTATTTTGTTGAACGTGCAATGTTGTAGTAGATCACGTAGCACCTTGAATTGTATTGTTTATGCATAAGAAGAAAATCAACTTCAGCCAACAAAACAGTTGTTAACGGTTGTGTCAATGTGTCATTTTCATTGAACATAACATAATTGATAAGATAATTTCATAACATGTACCAAATACAAATGAAAACAACTGGAAAAGCCCGAATACCATTATAAGCTTAATTTTTTGTTTAAAATGAGCCTGCGAGCAGACTCTCGCCTTTGGGGGCAGCTCGATTTCGGCTGCATGAAAAGATGTGATTTTTGGCGAGCGAAGCGAGCCGAAAATTTTCCGCATAATCCAACGTGTTTTCCGCATAATCAACACTTTCTTCCGCATAATGTTCCTGAAAATTTCCGCATAATTTGTTGTTTTTTTCCGCACCCTATCAGATGCCCTGTAGCTTTGACTTTGTGTCTTCAGTTTATTGCTTAGTGCTAGTCGCAAACACTACAGTGAGGCTCACCAATGCGCTGTACACTAGAATGTAAACCATCAATTCTTATGTGTTGCAATCATTTAAAGCAGAAAAGAACTTAATGCTCTCTCAGATGTCTACACTGTGCTTTCCATTTGTGTCTGGACAAAAATTAGGAGGTTGAAGGTTTAAGGATCAGGAAAATACACGCATTAATTCTCACGAAAATGAGAGAGAATCTACAGCCCTCCTGGCATGTACACAACCAGTGACATCACAAAGTTGTTATAATGCGAGTTCATCAATTAGTATCCAGAAACAAATTAAGTTTTCTGCTCGGACCATTCATTGAAAACCAAAATGCTGCTATAGTAACAAAGCTGTTTCTTAGCATTGCTTCATGGTTTAAAATCATTTCTTTAGAGAGAAAAGATGGTATGCCTCACACTGATACAAACAAACACTGATCAACAATGAAGTAACACATCACAGATGTTGTTTAAAAATTACAATCGGCAGTTAACACATCCCATAAATTTTTATCACACAAATACGCCAATTCAGGAAATAACTGGAAGTTGCATGGAAGTGAGGCCTAAGGGCCCTCGCCGGCCAGAAATTATAAGCGTGTGGGAAGTTTTGAGTCGGAAAACAGCATTAATTTCATTCACAAATTAGCCACGAATCTTGATCCCTGTATGTTCAAAAGTATAAAAAGAAGAAATTTAAGGTCTAGCAATTGACAGGTGAAATTCTAACAGCTTAGCGAATAGATTTTGGTGGCGACTTCTCTGACTTAGAATATATATTAATTCCCTCGCCAGCACAGGCTTAATTTCATCAGTTCTCTGTCAGCTTACAGTCAATTTTGGATTTTGTTGATCAATAAAATGAAACCGCTTTATAATTCACAAGAACTTTTAAGAAACAGATTTTGCTTTGGGAAGCCCTTTGGTTTTCAACTGGAATGGAAATTTCTGGTATTGAAAGAGAAACTTGGATTAAAACACGTCTTACAAGTATTATCAAAATCTATCAAGTTTCTAATTCTGCTACTGATAAAAAAATAATAAGACAGATTTATTTTTCAGTAGAATTCTTATTTTGTGATTAACATTAACTGTTTTGGGTGTGAATGGGATTGTACATGTATTTACGCAGCAAGAGAAAATTAATTCTGGTTAATATCGATAAAATGAAGCTGCCTTCAATATCAATAGAATTTTTTAGTTACAAAGAAGCAGAGCAGTTTGTTTCGACAGAGAAGCTTGCATAAACATGTCTGGCCATCATTTTCAAGTTTCTACAATCTGTTGCTGGATGTGTGGGTATCTTGCCCTCCCTGCAATTGTGATCAAAAGACAGGATGCCTTTAAAAGTTGATTTTTCAAATGAACACAGCTCTGCAGTATAAAAAGGTTAATGTACACATTGTCGTTTTCGACGCAAATGGGTGTGTTGCATGTACATGTACATGGTAGCTGAACTGTTTATAGTCATCCATCCCTTTTTACCACACAAAATCTAGAGATATAAACGAGTACCTGAGTGTGTTCAAAGCAAAATCTGATATATTTAAAGCTGACTGAGTGCTTTTCAATTATTAAGGAATTTTTAAGGCTGGAAAATGTTACAACAAACCAAGACATGTATGTAATGCGAGCTTCTCTGTCAAAACAAACCAACAGAATTTTATAGGAACTTGAGTTTCTCTTCAATTCTCTGTCGATACCCGAAATTTTTCATTCAGGTTGGAAACCAAAGGGTCTCTCAAAGTAAAATCGGTTTCTTGAAAGTTCTTGTGAATCAAAAGATGGTTCCGTTTTATTGATCAATAAAATCCAGAATAGAGAACGGCTAAAATTCAGGTTATACTAAATCAATCGATTCCAGAGAAGACTACGAACTCTTCCCGTTAAGCTGTTAGAATTTCTTCTCTCGCCTGCTAGACCTTAAATTTCTTCCTTTTATACTTTTGAACTTATAAGGATCAAGATTCGTGGCTAATTTGTGAATGAAATGCTATTGTCTGAAGTGAAATTCCCTACACGTTTATAAAAACTTTATAATTTCTGGCCGGCAAGGGCCCTTAGGCCTCGCTTCCATGCAACTTCCGGTTTTTTCCTGAATCTGTGTATTGCAGAGAAATGACAAAAAACTTCTGTTGTTTATATAATTAGCTGACTCGATGATTTTCAACCTGAAATAATCAGTTGTGTTGCTGTTCAAATACAATTTGATTTACACCACTTACAATTCACGCCTTCAATAAAAACAGTACTATTGAAACAGTATAAAAATTTTTGCCTGACATGTTTGCGCGACCTTCTCTGTTGATACCAGAAATTTTCATCTTCATCGAAAAACCAAAGGGCTTCTGAACACAAAAATGTGGTTCTTAAAAATTCTTATAAATTATAAGGAGGTTCCATTTTATTAATCAATAAAACTCTAAACTTATTGTCTGTTCACTAGCAAAGAATAATTTGAGTCAAATGATCCACTCAGACCCGGGGTATCACATCGAACGAACGAACGATTAAATTCGATTTTGTTCGGTCATCGAATGAAATCGGACAACAATTTTTTTTGTGAGTTCGATTTCCGAACCAAATCGAACCAAATCGAAATTAAGCATTCATTTAGTTCAATTAAGTTCGGAAATCGAATTTGTAGCTAAAATTTAAAATAATGAAATTGGAACCTAATGAGCGAGTAAAAAGTTATTGATTATTCCTTAAAACATTTTGGAATAAGTGACTGGACACGGTGTCTTTTATTTGATCCTAGCTAAAGAAACAAAACATAATATTCGAGCAATCTAATACGCCCGGGAATACATAGTAAGCCATTTATAAAATCTATGAGGGATCTAATTATTAATACTCAAATACAACTGTAAGTGACGCAAATTGCGTTCGACACTCAAGGGAAAACCGTATTTTAGAATAACATTTTGCGAATTAAAACTTTATATGATTAAAGAGTATAACATTGCAGATGAGGATGAAGGTTAGCGGCGTACAACATTTTGATTATAATGTGGCAAAATATAATCATATAATCAAATATGATATGTGGAGAAATATAATCATGACAAATTTTTCGTATTCCTGTAGAGCCTGTAGCAGCGATGTAGAAAGCAGAACAAAAAAATGTTGACATACTCTGTGAATGTCGGGTCTAAAGGAAAAATAAGTATGGAAATAAAGGAAACATAACTATAGATGGCTGGATCGATGGACACATTTACCTGGGCATCACATGATAATCATGATGGAAAACCGAACATTCGCTCGATTCAGATCATATCGTGAGATGATGTAAGCCGCTCACTTAGGTATCGTTCGGCGACCGAACTAAATCGAACGTCATAGGACTTTATCGAATGTTCGATTTGGTTCGATTTGCATTTATTTTTTGTGAGTTTGACTTCGTTCGATGACCGAACAAAATCGAATTTAATCGTTCGATTAACGTTCGATTGCGTTCGATTGAGTTCGAAAACCGAACGTTCGATGTGATACCCCGGGACTCAGAGCAGAGCTAACAAATCCGACTATCTGCCGTTCTAATTTGATCTGTCACCTATTAAATCACATATATTATTGTTTCATTTTATACTTTGCAGTCTACAAAAATCACGATTCCTGGCTAAAGAAGGGAAATGATTTGTTTTCCAACACGAAATGCCCCTCTCAAAATTTGTAACTTCCGGTAAATAAGCCTGAATCGATGTACCGCATATCACATGCCCATCACGTGAGAACGATACCAGCATTAAAAATATATGAACGTCGTAGGAATACTTCAATAACAGTGAAGTTCGAAACCCGAATTTCCTAATTTGAAGAATCACAGCTTAAGTTATGACATTTTGGTCTTGTTAATCGATCACTGATAAATTGTACCCGCGCTCGCTTTCCATCCATGGAGCAGCAGAAACAACAACAGCGAACATCCATCCGCGACAAACAATAGCAATGCGAAGCTATTCTTCAAATATCTACTTACAGTCACAGGCCTTCTCACTGTGTTCACTTGCATCGACAGGAATACCGACTTTCCTTTCTGGTTTCGCCATTGCGAGTTTATGATCCGTGTGCCAACACAATCGAGTTTGTACCACTTCACAAGTGGGCTTGGTCGCCTATCCTCGTTTCGGTGCTGAGGGTGAGGAGAGTCGGTAAGGAGGCCTGATTGGTCAATTTTTTTCCTTCATACCCAGATCCTTGTTAATGCGCGCGTCACTCCGCGCCACTAAAATGGTAACAAGAAGTTGCTAGCAACTTAAGACCGCGCTTTTATTTTTTGCTAAATAACACCTTTTTTTCTCAAAACTCAAGGAAAAATTTAATCTGTTTGCACAATGAGTAAAAGACCAGCAAAGTAGTCACGTGAGTCACACAATCCGAGGTTTACGTTATCAAAATGTTTAAACAAGCAAGCAACCGTGGACGATGATCCTACTGGTATTACAACGAATTTAAACTTGCAAGGACCACCGTGACGAAATAGAAGTACCGGATCCTCTAAATGTAGAAGATCTAATCAGCTATAACAAAATAGTAAACGAAGAAAAGTAAGGCTGATTGAACAGTTGGGAACTATATATATTTCCAATATTTCGGAAGGCACGGCCTTCCTTCTTCAGGGTGTTACAAAGAATGACTCTAAAAGTTAAACGTTACAAATTTAAAATATAGGAAATACGATATAACAAGCAAATAATGCATGATAACGCACTAATCTAAGTGACGCGGCTAAGAGATAAGTAACGGTAGAAAGAAACGTTAAAATTTGAAATTTAAAAATATGGAGAAACGTTACAGTATGAAATGCTGTGAAAAAGCTATAAATGGCACAAAAGGTAGAATGCTGATACTAAAATAGCGTACTAAGTTTCATCTTTCTTATTTAAACCTTGAGGTTCAAGAGTTTGACCTCTTTCAGTGAGGTATGCTTCTCTTGCCTTACGTACACTGTCACGATTAGATTGAACGAGTTCAAGAGGAATTAGTTGCATGTCAGTAGCGTTATGATTGTTACACAAAAAATGTTCTGATACTGTGGTGGGCTTAGAGCTGTTAGTTTGTTTGTCAACAGGTCTGCGATGTTCGTTGAAGCGGTCTTTGAGTCTACAAAAACGCATACTTAAATATACCGAACGCATGAACCGTGACAAAGTTATTAACGACGAGACTAAACGTTATCTTATACAGGCTGACCCTAAACCCGGACGGTTTTACATTTTACCTAAAATACACAAACAGGGTAACCCTGGACGCCCTATTGTCTCTAGAACTCTCACCCTACGGAACGTATCTCACAGTTCGTTGACTACCACCTCAAACCTCTGGTACAGACTACACAATCATTCATAAAAGACACTACACACTTCCTCAACAAACTCGAACAACTTGGACAACTCCCCCAAAACGCTCTTCTTGTTACTCTAGACGTTTCTTCTCTCTACACCAACATTCCCCATAACGAAGGCCGCCCTGACCGCCTGCCGACATTTCCTTGACACACGCGACCGCAATAGTTCTACTGTTGGTACAGAGACTCTCTGTGACCTCATACGTATGATTCTCACAATGAACAGCTTCACATTCAACGACAAACACTACCTACAGATACACGGTACAGCCATGGGAACAAGAATGGCGCCTTCTTACGCCAATCTGTTCCTCGCTAAATTTGAGACAGACGCTTTATCACGTGCTCCTCACCAGCCACACACATGGTGGCGTTACATAGACGACATCTTCATGATATGGACACATTCTGTAGACGACCTCCATGCCTTCACCTCTTACCTTAACGGCATTCACCCCACCATCAAGTTTACATCCAATTATTCATTCACATCTATACCCTTTCTTGATGTCAACGTTTTTCTCAATAACGGCAATATCACGACTGACCTTTACACTAAAGCCACCGACAAACATCAGTACTTGCTACATTCATCATGTCACCCTACACACACTAAAAGAGCTATTCCATTCAGCCTAGCTCTCCGACTTCGGCGTATCTGTTCCTCTGACGAGACTTTTAAACAACGTACTAATGAACTCAAATCTTATCTTAACAAACGTGGATATAATCTATCGTTCCTTAATCAAGAAATAGAACGCGTACATAACATCACACGTACTAATGCACTTAACCCCAAAGACACTCCCACTACTAATCAGCCCGAACGGGTACCCCTTGTTATAACATATCATCCAGCCCTTCGTCACGTTTCATCCATTTTTCACAAACACTTCAACATTTTATCTTCATCTCCCCGTTGCAGTAACGTTTTCAAAGCTAAACCCCTTGTTGCTTTCCGACGGTCTAACAACCTCAGCAACTTATTAGTTAGTGCTAAACTTCGTAAACCGGCCACCATTACTAACCAACCCCGCGGTTCTTTCCGTTGCGGAAAAAAACTGCCTTACATGCAACTACATAAACGACGGACTTACTAACTATACATTTAATTCTACCGGCGAAACTAGACTTATTAATCATTACATTGACTGCAACTCCAAAAACGTTATTTACATGGTACAATGTCACAACTGTCACAAACAATACATAGGAGAAACCAAACGTAGACTCAAAGACCGCTTCAACGAACATCGCAGACCTGTTGACAAACAAGCTAACAGCTCTAAGCCCACCACAGTATCAGAACATTTTTTGTGTAACAATCATAACGCTACTGACATGCAACTAATTCCTCTTGAACTCGTTCAATCTAATCGTGACAGTGTACGTAAGGCAAGAGAAGCATACCTCACTGAAAGAGGTCAAACTCTTGAACCTCAAGGTTTAAATAAGAAAGATGAAACTTAGTACGCTATTTTAGTACCAGCATTCTACCTTTTGTGCCATTTATAGCTTTTTCACAGCATTTCATACTGTAACGTTTCTCCATATTTTTAAATTTCAAATTTTAACGTTTCTTTCTACCGTTACTTATCTCTTAGCCGCGTCACTTAGATCAGTACGTTATCATTATTTGCTTGTTATATCGTATTTCCTATATTTTAAATTTGTAACGTTTAACTTTTAGAGTCATTCTTTGTAACACCCTGAAGAAGGAAGGCCGTGCCTTCCGAAATATTGGAAATATATATAGTTCCCAACTGTTCAATCAGCCTTGCTTTTCTTCGTGAACATCTTAAAACCGCGCTTTTTTAAATTAACTTCATTTTTGCTAATTAACAGTTTTCTTACTCAGAAAAGTAACGGTTAAATCAAATTTGTTTTGTATCAAGAGCAAAGCACTAGCAAAGTAGTCACGCGAGTCACACAATCCGATATTGCACCATCGCCCATAGCCGTTGTGACTTTATGATGACGTAATGGTCTTGATCTGGAACTTCGCTTGGGACATGTATGGGCATGGATTAAACATTCCACTATTTGAACGCTATTAATAATAGCTATTTTCTTTACGTAAAAGTCACGATTAAATGTACTTGGTTTATACCGTGAGTTAGGCCGTAAGAAGGTAGTCACGCGAGTCTCGCATTTCAGGCTTTGCACTGTTCACGGCTATCTTTAGTACGGCGGTAATTTTCCTACCAATGACGTAGTCCTTGCAAGTGCTTACCTAGACACAATTTCCTTCCTTCAGATTGAACTCGCTTCGATGAAACAGTCAAAGAATTCACTTCACTTGCCTAAACCCACGAGAAATACTCGCAAAATTCCCAACTAATTAACGACCATCGCTTCTGGCGAAATAAGCTTGTAAAGTAAGCAGGATATTATTAGTCACATAGAGGTAGTGAAAGCTGCAACGTCAGCGCATTCCGTGGCTGAGGTAACTTTCTTTCTTAGTGTATTCAATATTCGCTTCCAATCCAACGCTTCGATAAAACCAGAAGAAAATATATTTTAAACACAATTAAAAAATATATCCGCAACATTTTCCGTACATTCATGTTTTAATTTGTTTGTATTATGAGTGAAGGCCTAGCAAAGTAGTCACGCGAGTCACACAATCCGAAGTTTATGTTATCCCCGGCTATCTTTAGCTTGTTGGTTTTTTCCCTACTAATGACGTAAACCCCTGCATGTTCAGGCACGCTCAATTGTTTACCTTTGCAAATATTTAATTTTCCTTCTTATCTCTGAACTCGCTTCGATGAAACAGCCAAAGAATTCACTTCAATTGCCTAGACCCACAGGAATACTTGCAGAAGTACAAATAAATTAGTTCGTATAGTGTGATCGTCCGGGTGAGAGTAGTTCTGAGAAGAACTGTTGTTGGTGACTGACGTTTTGACAACCTGTGCGGAAGTCATCTTCAGAGTCAAGTGAAAAGTTGTTGTCAGTCGGTGATGTTATAAGTCTGGTCCGTTGTAACTGATTGGTCAGTTAAGCCGTGATGTTATTGGCTGTAAGACTCGTGTTAAGTCCGTCAACAGTAATTGGTCAGTTTCGATCCGTCTATTGTTAGTCAAATTAAGTCGTTCTGTTCGTGGTCTGTTCGTCGGTTTTGTTTATGTCGTTAATTAGTCGTTTGTAAGGTGCCGGTAGTTGTTGACATCTGTTGATAGGCGTTTGTTCTAAGTTTGTGTACCAGCTTTCTAGAGTCAGTCGTTGAAAATAGTTCGTACTGCAGGTTAAACATTCAGCAGAGTCCCAGTCAATTTTGTGATTAGTGAGTCGGTGGTGTTCAGAAATGTGATTATTTACATCACCATTTCTACTCGCTCGTTTGTGTTCAGTCAGTCTCGTGTTGAGGTTTCTACCAGTCTCTCCAATGTAGGAGGCTTGGCAGTCGGAGCATTTGATCTTATAAACCGCTCCCTGTCTGTTGTTAGGTTCGTCTCTGTCTTTAACGTTGGTCAGTAAATGTCGTAACGTAGTAAAAGGCTTGTGAGCTACACGGATATCGTAAGGTTGTAGAATCCGCGCGATGGTCTCAGAAGTGCCCTTGATGTAGGTGAGGTATAGTCGCTGTAGTAACAGATGTAGGGTTCTTGTTGGTTTCTGTAGTTTCAGTAGTTCGGTGAGTGTTTCGTCTAACGAAGTCGGCGTTGTAGTTGTTCTTGTAGAAAACACGGTCAAGGTATTTGTTTTCGTCAGATAAACTGTCTGTTGTGTCACAAACCAGTTGCGCTCGTCTCGTCAAAGTCTTGATAGTCGTAGCTTTGTGAGAAGTCGGGTTGTAGGATGATTCGTCCAGTATTAAAATCTGTCGGTATGTGTCGGTTTTCTGTACACTGTCGTACGCAGTTCGTTGTTGTCGTGGCTTACCAGACAGTCTAGAAATGGAAGCTTTCCATCTTCTTCGATCTCTCTGGTAAACTGGATGTCGGCGTGCTGTTCGTTAAGGTGTTTGTGAAAGTCGTCAATTTCGTCTTTGTGTACGGCGGTAAATGTATCGTCAACGTAGCGTAACCAGAGCGGTATCGTTTGTCGGCAAGTTGCAAGGGCGCGTTCCTCGATGTTTTGCATCACAATTTCTGCGACAACAACGTAAACCGGCGACCCCATGGCTGTTCTGTGCAACTGCTTGTAGTGTTTTCCGTTGTACTGGAAGTAAGTCGATGTAAGGCAGAGGTTCAGTAAGTCCATGATGTCATCAGTTGGTAACGGTAATGTAACAGTAGATTGTTGGATAGCGGTCTCAGTACACTGTAGAGCCAATTGAAGTGGAATACTGGTGAACAGTGATTTCACATCAAAAGACACAAGTTTGTAATCGTCAGGTATCTGTACCGTCTTACGTTGTAGTGCTGGCGTCGGGTTGCGTTTAAGTTCTTCGTAAGTTTGTTTGTCGTTAACAAGTGCGTCCATTTTGTCGTAGTAGTCAGTCTTGTCCATAACAACAGTAACACGTCCTTTGTCGGCTGGTAGTATAACAATGTTCTGGTCGTTTTTCAGTCGTTTCAGTGCTTGTTGTTCGTCTTTAGTTAAGTTGCTGTCAGGTATAGAGGCTGACTGTATCGTGGAAGCAATTCTGCATCTGATATTATCCTTGGCTGGTTCTGATAAGTCTCGTTGACGAGACAGATAAATTAATGACCGTCGTTTCTGCCGATATAAACTTGCAAAGAAAACACAATACTGTTTGTCACGTAGCAAAAGTGAAACCTGCAACATCAGCGCATTCCATGGCTGACGTAACACCTTTTTTAGTGTTTTAATGTTAGCTTCGAGTCCAACGCTTCGATAAAACCAAAAAAAAATATACACAATAAAGAAAACAATATCCGTAACATTTTCCGTACATTAATGTTTTAACAGCTTTTGGCGAATAAACATCACAGGTTGCATGATTAAAAGTTACGATCATGATTTTGCCAAGTGGAGATTTGGGTCTGGTCACCAACAAAAAAAGAAACGACGACAAAAAATCAATCCCGTGCAGAGCAAGAACCGCGCTCGGCCCATGGCCGCGCGGTTAAGAAGAAGTTGCTAGCAACTTAAACCGCACTTATATTTTTTGCTATAGCTATTAACAGCGTTATTGCTCAAAAGTCAAGTTAATCTGTTTGCACTATGAGTAAAGGACTAGCAAAGTAGTCACGCGAGTCACACAATCCAAGGTTTACGTTATCCCCGGCTGTCTTAGGGTGCGTTTCTTTGGGAAAATCCAAAATTGGATCATTGATCTCAGATCACACGGATACTTTGCTCACAAAGAAACGAAGAATCCGAAAATGGATTTTTGCCATGACAACCCCGTAAACACATTTTGCACAGAACCAGGACAAATTCATTTTCCGTCGAATGTATCCTAGCTAAATTCATTTCAGCATACAAAATCATTCACAAAAATCACACGACGAAATAGTTCTTCTTTAGCCTGGAGCACAATGTTGCAAAAACGCATCTGAGAGCGAAGAATGTTTGCAAAATGATCAATGCCAACTTCACTTGTGACAATCACAAAAGGATACAACTTCCGTAGGTACACGGTGGCTGTCCTAGAAAACCTGCATCCAATTTAAAATGACACTTCATACTGATCAAGCTACCTTTCCTTTTATCGTGAGTTATTTTTGTATTTTGATTGAAATAAGCACCTGAAAACTTAACGTATGACAGTGTTTACAAAGAGCGAACCTGTATTTTCACAGCAAAGACCGCTGGGCCAATGTACTTTTTTCGAATACTTTCCCAAAGAAACGCACGGATCACGAATCCTAAAAATCCGGATTTAGATATGATCTGATGTATCCACTCGGAGTGTGGATTCTTCAGATCATTGATCCGAGATTAATCCATTTTCGGATATAGGTAAAGAAACGCAAAATCTGTTTTTGGATACAAGAATCCGGATTTGGATTTTCCCAAAGAAACGCACCCTTAAGCTTGGGGATTTTTCCCTTCTAATGACGTAACCCCTGCACGTTCGGGCACGCTCAATTGTTTACTTAAGAAAATATTTCATTTCCTTAACTCGCTTGGATGAAACAGTCAAAGAATTCACTTTAATTGCCTAAACTCGCAAATTTGCAAATAAATTAATGACCATCGCTTCTGGCGAAATAGCCTTGCAAAATAAACATGATCTTATGTGTCACGTAGTGAAAGTGAAAGCTGCAACATCAGCGCATTCCATGGCTGACGTAATACCTTTTTTTTAGTGTATTCAATATTCCCTTTTAATCCAACGCTTCGATAAGACCAAAAGAAAAACATTTCATACACAATAAAGAAAACAATATCCGTAACATTTTCCGTACATTAATGTTTCAATAGCTTTTGGAGAATAAACATCACAGGTTGCGTGATTCAGTCCCGATCACGATTTGGCCGAGTGGAGGTTTGCGTCTGGTCACCGACCCAAAAAAAAAATAACAAGAAGTTGCTAGCAACTTTAAACCGCGCTTATATTTTTTGCTAATGCACAGCTTTCTTCCTCAAAAGTCAGGGCTAAATTTAATCTGTTTGCATTGTGAGTAAAGGACTAGCAAAGTAGTCAAGCGAGTCACACAATCCAATGTTGCACCATCGCTCACAGCCGTTGTGAAATTTATGATGACGTAATGGTCTTAATCTGGAACTTCGCTGAAGACATGAATGGGCATGAATTAAACAAAAAGAAAACTAGTATTCCACTACTTGGACGCTAGAAAAGTCTGCATATGAGCCTAGTGGCCCACCAGGCCGGAGCGACTAGGAGTATTGCTACTCCCCCCTGGACGGGATGCTAGTCCATCGCAGGGTTACCTGCAGCAGTAAATTCGCCGGTACCCATTTATACGCCTGGGTGGAGAGAGGCACTATGAGAGCAAAGTATCTTGCCCAAGAACACAACGCAGTGCCCCGGCCAGGGCTCGAACGCGGACCGCCCGATCCGGAGTCCAGCGCACTAACCATTAGGCCACCGCGCCTCCCACTTGGACGCTAGTAATAACTGTTATTTTCTTTAGGTAAAAGTCACGATTAAATGTAATTGGTTTGTGCCATGAGTGAGAGCCCGTAGGAAGGTAGTCACACGATTCTAACATTTCCAAGCTTTACAATGTTCACGGCTATCTTTAGAATAGCGGTACATACGGCGGTAATTTCCCTACTAATGACGTAATCCTTGCAAGTGCTTATCTTGGGGGTTTTCCCTTCTAATGACGTAACCCCTGTACATTCGGGCACGCTCAATTGTTTACTTCAGCAAATATTTCATTTCCCTTGAAATCTCTGAACTCGCTTAGATGAAATAGCTAAAAGAATTCGTTGCCTAATTGCCTTAACCCACAATAAATACTCGCAGAAGATCAAACAAATTAATGACCGTCGCTTTTACCGATATAAACTTGCAAAGAAAACACAATGTTATTTGTCACGTTTTCTGCGATCGCAGATCAGATATCATCATAGTATTAGATATTAGTATAGATATGCACCAATAGCCGGGACAATTATGCAATTTTCGCCGAAATTGGTCAAAATTACTGTCCATTCCGGTCCTAGAAAGCACAACGTGCTCCACTACAAAACCTCCTCTGGGACACCCCAAAGAAACACTTCGGAAATGCTGACAGCAAAGCCGAGGACGGGTGGGTACAAAACGTGGACCCCCCATTAAGACCCCCTTTTGGACCCCTTCTGGACCATTATCTGGACCCCATCTGGACCCCAATCTCGACCCCAATCTCGACCCCCATATGAACCCCAATCTGGACCCCCATATGGACCCCCTTTTTACGACTATTTTGCAGAATGCAGAATAGGAGTTACGTGAGCGAGCGCGAATTCGGTCGGTCATTCGATGGGTCGTAGATTTTTGTTTGTAATTCCGCTGAAATATGCATAACTTAACTTGACGATGAAAGTTTTCAAAATGTCTATCTATCAATCAATCAATCAATCAATCAATCAAACTTTATTTAACGAGGGTGACACGTCATAGTTAACTAACTAATAAATTTGTGACCCTCTTAAATACACTAAAAGTTAAAAATCTATTATAAGCAATAATCTAATTTAAAATCTAGTTAAAACCTAATTAAAAATCTAAATGTAAGTTAAAAATTTAAAAGCTTAAAGCTACAATGTTAATACAAAAAGTTATCACTAAAATATCAAATCTAAAAATTATTATCTAAAAAAGGAGTAAAAACCTTATTCTTGAGATGACTTAATTTAAAATGTTTGTACAATACGTTCTTAAGTTTATTTACAGTTGAAGTGGCGCGCAACTTAGGGGAAATGTGAAACAAATGCAAATGTGAAACGTAGTAAAGCGATGAGTGATGAGATAATTACAGCTATGTCACGAGCATGTGGTGCGAGCATTTTCCATTTGAATTGTTTAAAAACAACCTGGAAAGCATTTGTTGTCCATGTTACGAAATGAACGCAGGCTCCTGACAAGCATGGGCTTTAATAACATGCGCAATGCGTGAACATTGAGAAAAATAATAAAAATTAAAATTAAAGGTTAAGCGCACGCTATGGCCTGTCACGCGCGAATTTTCAAAATATTTACACTTTGTTCGCAATTTTCTCATTTTTTTCGCAAGCCTCGTGGTATATCATTACAGTAGGACCTCGATTTAACGAAGTGCCAAGGGACTGGGGAAGTTTGTTCGTTATATCGAGGGTTCGTTATATCGAAAACCTCGATTTAACGAATTTTCGAGAAAACAACCAAAATATTCGTTATATCGAGGTATAGGTAATGATTAATTTTCAACGGTGTTACGTTGCACTAACCCATATTTCTGGATCTGAACGATTACTACTGAAATATCCGTTCTTTAATGTCTATACGAAGCTATTATCTCAGTGTAGATTTGTACATACTAGAATACTACCCTGGGTGCTACAGGGTTTTTTTTTGTTATCGGAACAAAAAAACCCTCTGGCACCCAGGGTAGTATGTACATACCTACGGCACTAGAAACTGAACAGGCAAACAACACTGCTTAAAACTACACATACACTGAAGATTGTTCTTATTTTTTTGTTGTCATCAGTAAAACTGCGTCCTCTATCCTCCATTTAAGATATTCCTCTAAATGAACACGGCAAAAAAAACGTTAACACCTTATAACACTGTACTATTGCATTTCTAATCAGGACTTTAAAAATTCAGTGAGGATTGTTTCTCTCTTTTTATTGTCATCCGTAAGAAAGTATCCCCCATCGATTCCGAAGAAAGCTAGCATAGAATTTTTTTTCCTTTGAACCGGTCTTGTCAAATGACAAAATAAAATTGCGTAGCGCTGTCATAGCCTCGTTATTCGTTATATCGAAATATATTTTACGTTCGGGCTTCTGGATTGTGTTCGTTATAACGAGGATTTCGTTATATGATGGTTCGTTATATCGAGGTCCTGTTCCATACATTTTACTGTAATTTTGGCCGCAGATAAGTTTTACAACAAATTTCATTTTAAGTGGCATTAACCAACTAACGTCTGTAGTAAAGTGTGGGCGAATAAATGCTTTGGTTTGCTCATCGAAGACTCGCTACGAAATATAACTGTTACTCTTTCTATTGTTATTGCTATTACTGTTAATAAGTTTTAAAATTTGTAAACTAAACAGGGCACTTTGATATTACAACTGCAAAGTACAGTGTTAAGGCATAATTATAAACTTTAATCGCGTTCTAAGGTAGGATAAAAAAATAATAACAATCAATAAATGTTAGCATGCGAAAAGATGGAGTTCTCTCCAGTTTCGCGTTGAAGCTGACCATAGAAACTGATAGAGTATAAGGCAGCCATTGAAAGTCCGTGGTGTTTCGAATTGGTGGTCTTCACACAGAAATGAGCTACCTTGGCTGCATAGACCCCCTGCATAGGTCGTCTTTGGAAAGTTCTTGCTTGTCGGAAGCACTAGAAGTAGTATGTAGCAGTAATGCTGTGACGCACATGCTAAGTAGAAAGGCACTAGCGAGAGGTCCCTCTGCCAAAATTTTCTATGCGACAAACTGAAACATTATAAGTAGATCTTGAGGAAGAAAAAGATTCAGAACAAGTTGAGGACAATGTCTCCAGCACAGCCAGTCAGATAATCTAGCCAACTACTCTATGTCCTTGATAAAGGAGCACTGCTTCATCGTATCCCATGGGAACACGGTGCAACCTTTTCAGCCTTTTGTGACATCTGCAGCTGCTATGTTTATTATGTTACTAAAAGATATGACAGGTGTATTGCTGTATTTGATGGTTATTACAATGGGCCCTTAGTAAACTTAAGGCGCAGCACACTTTAGAAGAGGATCAACCAACAATGTAGCTGTACCCTGTGATCTTCTGAGCACACTCACTGTAAAGAAATGCAACGCAACGCGAAACGCAACGGTAAGAGAATAGACGAGGAGATGTAACACTGTTGAAAACATTCATGAAGTTATCGGAACTTTCTTTATTTCTTTCGGTCTCTCGCACCTCTTCTTGTCCGATCACCAAAGCAAATAATAATTCTCGTTTTCATTTCTATCACTTTTGTTCGTTCTTAATTTCGAGTCCTTTCCCTAAGAACTTTGCGTATTCATTAATTTATGACAAAAGGAAACACTCGCTTCCGAGCATCTTTATGGATAGAAAAGCATGTATTATGGCATCTAAGAACTAGGAAACGCTATCGGTCCACAGCTGTTACTTTTGGAACATTCCACTTTACTTAAAGGTCAAATGAACCAAATTTTCGACATTCTTTCTCTTGCGATTTTAAATCAATCAAACACTATAAGAACCCATTATTAAATAAACTTAGGAAGAAATTTTGCTTTCTGAGCCTTAAAGCGTGAACTATAGCAAAAACTACGAAGATTTCCGAAGGCTTCACGAAAATGTTTCCAAAATGACCGCGCACTGGAATGGAAGGAATGGATCGAGCTTTGAATTTTGTGACGTAATAATTTTTTTGACGGCTTTGCGATCGAGGAGACGATCGTCATTTGGAGAGCGAATAATGTTAAGTTTGAGAGTTTGAGTCAGACTGAGTAATTCAAGTAATTCTAAAAAGACCTAAGTTCTTTTAAAACATGGTAGTTATATTTTTTACTACACTGGAATCCAGTTTAAAAGATTAATAATTATTCAAGCACTGAGTAAAATTGTGAGCATTGTGCGATAAAGGAGGATTTCAAAGACTGGATGGCTAATAAAAATCATCAGTCCGCTCAGCTTGGTATGGAACAAAGAATTTTGTCTTATACCTCAACTGAAATGCAGGTTTTTTTGGATTTGCACGCGTATAATCAGGACGTGTGCGGCTTGAAACCCGGATCGGTATGAGCGCGAATGTGGATGTGGCCAAAAGCTAAGATTGTGTTCACTATTTTCTTTTTCGTACTCGAGAGTCACACAAAACACAAGGATAAATTGCTCCACAAAAATTTAACTTGAATGAAAGGGTATGTCTCCCTGCTAATCCGAAAGCACAAACCATCACGCAGGGTAAAACTTTCTTGAATGAATAAATTCGTGTCGTTTTCAGCTGAAGGAAAATTCATTGGTGAATAATAAATACAGAGCGTTTACCGACTGTCTCCGCGGACACTGTGAGGTTTGTTTCTATTACCTGTTTATAGTCCATATTTTGGGTCGCCCACTACCTCTCGGAACGAGACACTTCATTGGTTCTTTAAACCATAGATAACAGCTCATAACAATGCCCCTAGCCCTGAATAACAAGAGGTAGTGTTTACAGCGGGCGAATGAAAATAGAGGTTCCAGGGAGGTAGTGCCTTACTGCATATTTTGGCCTCAGAGATGTAAATTTTAGCTATTTAGCTTGTACGTACGTACGTCTCAAAAAGCGTACACGTGGAAGCTGCATTATTCGGTGAGGACATTGAATCAATACTGAAGTTGATATTGAAAATCGCAATACTTGCCAAGCCAAACCAACAAAATAAAAGTGTTAATGATCATAATAAAAATACTAGCAAGCTCTAGTTATTAAAATTCCTTACTTCCAACTTGCAACATTAAGTAAAGGATGAACGAACAGTTGTTCGTCGGTATTTTTTAGGGGTTAATTTTTTGACAAATGAAAGCAAGGGACCGCGGACGAAAATGCTGCTGGTGTACGTAGGCAGCTACTGACAGTTCAGATCAGCCAAAAATAAAATGCAAGGCTGACACTACGTAGAAATGAAAAACCTTAACGGGACAACGACATGATAGAGTCCAAACTGAAAGTCAAAAATGCAAACTCTGGACAGCTGTTTCGACCTGATTTGGTCTCGTCAGCAGAGTGTATGCCGCACAGAATAGAACTAGCGTGAAGACAGTTGTCTCTTAAATGGTCGCTGGTAATGACGATCCGAGTGGGCTCAAATTCGAAAGCCCGCCCATTCACTTTCCTTATCGAGACAACGACATGATATTTCGAATTCTTGACCTATTTAACAATTAGATTATGAGCTCGAGATTTCTATGAGGTGATAGTTGATGAGGCCGCAGGCCGAATCAACTATCACCTCATAGAAATTGAGAGCGAATAATCTAATTGTTTTAGTAGAATTCTGACTGAAATAAACGCAAATAATGGTTTCTAATTATTTTCCTACGCATTATCGAACTTAACGTTTTAACAAAATCGCACGAGTAGTAATATCGGAGTCTGACTAAAACCACCTCGGGCGCACCCACATAATTTTACCTCTTTCCGTGACTAGTACTCAGGGGCTAAACCCCTTCGCACCCACTAGTCACGGAAAGAGGTAAATTATGTGGGAGCTGCTCGGTAGTTTTAGTCAGACTCCGATATTACTACTTGGAAGAAAAGAACAAAACCGAATAAACAAACGAGCCGCGCCGCAGCGTAACACCCATTTAGAGGAATGCAGCAGTCATGTAAACAACAATGGGACGAGGAAGAAAAGGAATTATTTCCCAAAGTCAAAAAAACATCAGAAAACCCAAAATCAAACTGACAACCAAGGATGTATTTACAGATCCACCAATACACATTTCAGACGAGCTGCTCACAGCAATGAAAAAAATGAGCCCGCAAGATTTAAAGAACACACTTATACAACCGGAAGAAGAACAAGAAGAAGTTGACTTAACAGAAATGGAAGAGTATGATTTGACGGGACCAGGAGAGCCGGTTTACGAAACACCAATCATGACGCCGCAGCTGACCCGCAGAATAATGGCAAATGAGTTTAGCCCGGACCAGGTGGAGTACATAATAAAGAAAAGTTTGCACTTTTAAGAAGCAGCATCAAGAATAGCTTCCACAGCTTGAGCGGTAACAAGTTTGACATCATTTACCCACGAGGGGGAAGAAAGGTCTTTGAAAGCGAACACGAGCATGTGGACCAACACAATCATTCTGTCACGGTATATGTAAATTGATATTTTTTTTTTTGCGCGCATTTGGAGAAAAGCGGCAGCAAGTTATCAAACATGGACATAGCTGAATCAATGCAAAAACTCACACCCGAGCAAAAAAAGCTTTTTAATAAAAAACTGGCAGAGGCAATAGCGGCAGCAGCGAAAAAGTTCGGTCAAGAAATAAAAAAATACCAGGAAGACCCCTATGTGCATTTCAAGGGAAAGAGGATCAAGAAATGCCTAAACCAATGTATCCCATACACGGAGGAAGCATGGGCGAAAGAAATGGAAAAACAAAAGTTCTACAAAAACAAACAGCTAATAAGCTTTATAGATAAAGTTTTTTTCGAAGACGGCGCGCTGCAATTTAAAGAAACACGTCATAAGAGTATAAACAAGGATTAATCACAATTAATAACAGGTTAACAAGAGATGGACACATTAGAACTGATACAAGCACTTCCGGCAGAACTTCGAGAACAAATCCGCAAGGAGTATGTAAAAATCAAACTCTGGCAACGTAAAACGGAGGGCTGGGATGAAGTGAATAGAGCGATTTTGGAGGCGCCCTACTGTCTGAAAAACGAGCAGATCACGTGGATTCTGCACTGCTACAAATGCAACCTAGAATGTCAGCGGAACTACCTCTGCAGCCTCTGTTACACAAGAAAAAGGCAGAGGGAGTATTTAGGACCGGACATATTCGATCCAGAAGAGTACGACCCATGCTTCGAAAAATGGATAACAATCAACAGCAGAGTGTGGAGCTACACCCATTAGCGCTATTGAGACGTCAAAAGTAAACCCACCACAACTTCTGTATATTTAACATAAATAGGCGTGTCGACAAACTTACTACCTAAAAGAAAAATCGTCTATTAAAATTAAACTTACTAATACGCGTTTTGTATTAACTAGTTGTGATTCTGCGCGACTAGGTTGAGATAAACTAAGTGCAAAATATTGTCCCGAATCTAATCTTATTCTTGCACCGTTAGAAGATTGGGGTGCAGCATATTGGTATTGTAAACCATCAGCATTACGTACGCTTGTAAATGGAGTGTCAGTTAACAAACTGCCGGGTATTCTAAAACCAAAACCTATTCTTTCATAAGTTCGAGAGGCACCCTTTAGTTCGATAATTAAAGCTGAGACACCCTCAATTAAACAAGGAAATGGCGCCATTACACGAATGTTATTACCGAATTTAACAAAAACTCTATCACCTCCTTTATTTTCATTGTAGACCCATTCTCCAGTTATTACTATTCTAGGTTGCAAATTTCTTATAACATAACCACTTAGATCTAAATCTTTTTGTAATTTGATAGTATCGTTTTCTATTTTGTACCCTCGATCATAATTTTTCAACGAAAAGCCGTTCAAATCTAAATCCGTTTGTAGAGTAAAATCACCGTCATCAATAACGAAAGCCTGATCGTAAACAGTTCCGTCCACATCTGTTTGATAGCCTTTTACCCCATAAATAATCAAAGCAGCCTTTTCAAGTGGCGAAGAGCCATCATAACCCGAATTTGAAATATCAAGATAGATTGTGTTGTCATTGTCTTTGTATTTGCGCGTGTTAATAATGGTGCGTGAATATTTCGGGCTGTGACTGTTGAAGTGCTTGGTATGGTAATTAAGAGTATCAACCGGGTTAGGGGTTGAAGCACTTATAAACCAATTAGTATCAACTTTCGGGATAAAGAACTCGACACATATAGTGTACTCACCTTCTTTTAGAGGCATTTTATTTAACGCCAAACGTGAGTTGAAAGAATTGACACCAGTTCTTACGAGATTGAAAGTATAAGCTTTTTTATTCACACTGTGAAGGTTGGATGTAAAGTCTTCTAACGTAACTGAAGTAACATTGTTTACAGCTGTCACGCCCGACCCTCGCTCCAAATAGGCTAAGGCATTCTTTTTGTGTGAATGTCCTGCTGAAATAGAATTTGAGCCCACATATTTTTTCATCGAACCAAGATTTACAGCATCCTGATCACCTGTCGGATTCGCAAGTTGCTTTATCGCATGGTCTTTCATGAGAATATCTCCAGTAATAGCGGCGAGTGACAAATCTGCTTTATCACCCTTATCACCTTTTGCACCTTTTGGTCCAATAGCGCCTCTCGAACCCGCAGGTCCAGTTGCTCCAGTTGGTCCCGCAGGTCCTGTAGCTCCAGTTGGTCCGGTTGGCCCAGTAGCTCCAGCAGGTCCGGTAGGTCCGGTTCGCCCTTGTGGACCTCTTTCGCCTTTTAATCCTTTTTCTCCAGCATCACCTTTATCTCCTTTAGGACCTTGTGGGCCAGTATTTCCCTTATCACCTTTTTCACCTTTAGGGCCACGCGCTCCAGTTGCACCAGTTGGACCAGCAGGACCAGCAGGGCCAGCTTGCCCTCGGATTGAAGTAGACTCTTCATGTGTTTGAGTTCCACCCGTCGCACCGTTAAGAAACCCCATCTCTATATATTTTCGTCAAAATTTTTAAGTGTGGTTTTTTTTGGTTTGTCGTGGTATAAAAAAGAATATTTAGCATCGGTAGCCCTTTCAAGCAGCTCTCTGTCAATTCCCAATTCATCAGCAATACGGTTATTTTCTCTGGGAAGAAAGTTGAAAATGCAAAAGTGGCTACAATTATCTCGGATGTTTTTGGGGACCTTAAAATAGCTTTGAGAAAGATAAATGACGCTGCAATTGCGGTGGCGACCGTTGATAAAATAATCGATAATGTCGTTTTGGTTGCTTTCACAAACCATGTCATCGAAAATTACAATCTTTTGGTTGTCAGTGGACAGCGTTTCCAAAGGAATAACATCGTTGGCGGCTTCAATAACATTATAGTCAGCCACAGGATTGACTCTTTTTTCGAAATCATCAATCATATATTGGTACTTCTCTTGATGCAGGTTCTTAGCGCAAAGGTAAATTTTGTCGTAGACCAACAGCCTGTAAAGCATATGCATGAGAATATTTGTCTTACCAGAGTTGCTGGGCCCGCAAATAAGCATCCGAAAGGTATCTGCTGGCATACAATGGTGGCCTTGCTTGTAATTACTTTTTGTAGTCAAACTGGGGTCGTAATTGGGAATTTTCATTTTTTTCTGTTATATATACGGCAAAAATATGTCCATGAAGAAGTGGCAAAAACTTGTCAGCGAAAAGGCTGAAGTTGAGCAGCAGAACGACAAAATCCTCGCGGTAATAAAAAATACCAAAATCAATAAAGGGTTTGGCCAGCTATCAGGTGAGGATTTGTTCAAACCTATCACATATCGCGGCTTGACAAACTCCAAGTAGGGGATAGCAACTCAAAAGAAGAGGAAGAAATCCCAGATTATGGTATGGAGGAGTTTGATTTAAACAACCCCTTTGACGGAGATTTTAGACCGGATGCGGAAACTCCACCACCAACACCAACTCCAACTCCGCCACCAACACCATCACCACCACCATCACCACCCCCATCATACTACACATCATCACCACCATCAACACCGTTACCACCTTTGGCTGAAGAGGAAGAAATGGAATTAATGGAAGAAAGTGGGGCAAGCCCAGGGGAAAAACCAAGTAAATGGGGACCACCACAAGAACTGGTTATCAAGGGATCAGAGTCAGTTGACCTGCAGACACTAAACAGCATGTTAACAAAAAATAAAGACAATCCGAACTATGTGGTAAAAAGCAAAACATCAAAATTTTACAAATACACAATGGCAGACATAAAAAAGGCAAGAGATGAAATTCTTGAAAGGAGAAAAAGAGGGATTAAAATCCCCATACAGCAGCTGATGCCCGATGTTGATGAGGATGAACCCGACAGAGAAATGGAAGGAAGCGGAAGTGTTGATCCAAACGCTTTGGTTGACAGGCTACACTTAAGCTTGGCGTCTATACAGGCGGGCAACACTTCACTGAAGCTGAAAAAACAGGTCCAGCAGATGTTAGGGTTGCTGGTAAAGCTAAAGGAAATAACACAAAAAGAAGCCCACAAAATTTTGGGTAATATTATATAAGCAACATGACAACACATAAATTTGAGTGATATTATATAAGCAACATGTCAACCCATTTTCATTTCAACCTGTTGCTCGACTCGCAGCTGGCCAAACAAAACAACGCCAACAGCAAGTCACATGACTTCACAATTAACTTTGACCCACCAATCTCTTTAGAACCCTCCAAATCATACAGGGCGGCGTTAAATGAGCTGGTATCTATGACCTATTCGTGGTACAACATCGCGAAACGGTACAACAACAACGAATTCAAATGGCGGAAAAAAACAGAGAACTGGAAAACCGTGACAATTCCGGATGGAATGTATGATTACGACGGTCTCAACACCACCATTCAGTCGCTTATCGGAAGAGTGGATCCCAAGGATGAAAAATCCAAGTTTATTTTTCAGCTGTATTTTCACACCACAACATATCGGGCGGTCATTCTGTTGCAGGACGGCTACGAGCTTGACCTAAGTGGAGGTGAATTTGCTGCGTTGCTGGGTTTTGACAAGAAAACAATAGACGGAGCGAACAATAGGAGCGACCGCGTGCCAAATATAACAAGAGGCGTCGACTGGATCTATATCCATTGTGATCTCATTACAAGGGCTGTGGACAACATCGGGGGTGACGTTATGTTCTCTTTTTCAACCGCTGAACTCTCAGTCAGCTACCCCTTTTCAAAAGAGCCCCACCGCCTCTTGTGGCACCCGGTGAACAAAAACAGAATTAATGCCATAAATATCAAAATCACAGACGGACGCAACAACATTATAGATCTGAATGACCAAGACGTGGCTTTAAGTATCATCATTGAAGAAGAAAAAGAAAAATAATTTACACCTAAGTATAATAATGAATCATCCGAGCGAGTGGACGAGATATTATGACGCGCCAAACGGAACATATAGATACAGACACAAAGGTACGGGGGTTGTTAGAGACACCCTGATGAATATAGGAAAGCGGTTCAAAAAGCAAGTCACCCGTCAGACGTTGGAGAAGGCTGTAAATAAAGCCTCGAAGCAAATGCTGAAAAAAGCCGCAGAAAAAGCAGAAGAAAAAGCGGCTGACAAGATACAAGCGGTTTTGCGAAATAGCGACTCAGTTGCTACCCCAAGTGTAAAACCTAAGAGTAAAAAGACTCCAAGTGTAAAACCTAAGGGTAAAAAAACCCCACCACAGAAACTTAGTACCGAGTCGAAACAAAAACTGAAGAAGATGCTAAACCCTGCGGTAGCAACTCAGTTAAGCGGGGATTCACGGAAAAAGTTGCAACAGATTTTAAACGCGGGTCGGGCTGCAAGGATGAAAGTAAACCAATTGATAGCAGAAAATTAAAATAATTTTTTAAAAAGATATATAGGCCGCAAGATGTTCAGAAGCCACAGGCATTTGGAAAAAACAGAGTATGTTCGTATCATGTTAGACAAACCGATCACTATCCCGGGAAACAATCAGCACCAGATAAAGACAAACTATAAATTCACACTCACCGACCGAGACAACTGGTATGACTGGTATAACGCCTACTTCCGGGCTGATTTCACTTTCGAGTTAACCGCGAATGGCGGGGCAGTTGCAGCAGACACCCGGGCAGCGCCCATTAACGGCTCATTTTCACTGATTAACAAACTTGTGGTAAAATCCTCGGGCAAACCCATTTACAACGTAGACAACATTCACAAGCTCATATTTATCAAAAACTTGTTGGATTTTTCCGATGACTTTGCGAGGAGCGCAGCGAAAAACCAGTTTTGGTATTTGGATACAACGAATAGCAATGTGACGGCCGCCGCTGCCACAAACCAAGGAATTAGACAAAGAGGTTTGCTTGCCCATGGTGGTCTTACGGTTGAAACCCTTATACCACTTAACAGGTACTCATTTTTCGAAGAGTTGGGTGACAAGCTTCTCCCCCCAATGCAGATGGAGTTTGAAATTGAGCTACAATCGGATGCAGAGCTGATTTGGCAAAACGATGACACCAATCGCAGGATAGTGGTGAGAAACTTCGAGCTGTGGGTTCCAATGCTACGTTTTACCAGTGAAGGACAAAAGCTTGCAAATGAAAACTTTTTGAAACCTCAGAAATGGACGTACCTTAATGAAATGATCCAACCCAGCAGTAGCCGGCGTGACGCTTTTGGGACGTGGCAGATAAATCCTGGTATAAAGGATGCCAAACATGTTTTCATTTTCATTCAACAGTCAAGGAAGGAGAAGGGCGAGGGTCAAAACCCCTACTTCTTTGACACCTTTGACATTGACGGAGACAATTCAGCAAAACTTGCAACTTGCCGGCTACAGTACGGTTCTTCACAGTACTATCCAGAACTGGACTACGACGAAAACTTCAAACTGCGCATTCTTAATGACTTGATGAACTACCGGTACCGCAAAAACGACTACAACACCGGTGTTCAGCTTCAGCCCAACAACTTCAAGGATTTATACCCAGTACTTTATTTCGACTTACGTGAAAACAAGGATAACATGACCAACGACCCGAAACAGATGGTTTTTCACTACAGGCTCAACGAGGCGGCCAACGCGCAAGACTACACCATTTATGCAGGAATTTTGTATGAGTCCGAATTTGCTCTCAGGCAGGTGGGTAATGAGCTGGTGATGGGTTAAAAGTGAAATAATTTTGTATGAAATATAAGAATGACGACTTACTATCCGCATAAGATTTCACTTTCAGATGGGCAGAAGGTAAACCTCGCGCGAGCCTTTGGGCGAGGAGAAGCAGTTACACTCAGATTTAAAAACGAGGCTATAACCGGTGGTAGCGACACTTTGCACTTGACCACCAGACAGATCAAAAAAATAGAGCGCGCTATCAAAAACAAAACGGGCGTGGACATAGACATGAGCAAGACACAAATCAGACGTGTGCGCAACGCTATCAAAAAAACAACAGGCGTGGATAACGCTATCAAAAAGAAAACAGGATCAGGCATGCGGGTAAAACCTCCAACAGGATCAGGTATGCGCATTAACCCTCCACCATATATGCGCCCTCCACCATTTATTGGTTCTTGGGGTGATCAAAAAAAAGCCCGCCTTCGTTGATGTCCCCTTAACTGATTATGACTTGCAGCGATGGTGCCAATACTTGAAAATCCCCATCAAAGGTATATTTGCGAGAGACGAGATCCACGTGAAAAACCACTCCCCTTGTATAATCAACATGGATGATCTTGGAGGGCCAGGCACCCATTGGGTATGCTGCTGGGGATCAACTGAATACTTTGACTCTTTCGGTTTACCTCCACCCGCGGAATGGGAAATAGAGTTGATTCTTGAAGGTAAACAGACCTTTCTTCGGAATGACAACCAGCTTCAGGAGGAATTCAGTGTGCGCTGCGGCTACTACTGTTTGCTTTTCCTGAATGAGCGTAACAAAGGACGGTCGTTTCGAGATATTTTGAGCATGTTTTCTGAAAATACGCGCGCCAACGAGGCTGTGGTGAAGGATTATTTTACACAGTGGGGTTTACCCCACACCCCATGAATTTTTCGTTAATTATATAAGATGGAGGTATACTGTGTGAAAGAAAAGCGCTTCACACCCAATGTGGTGGGAAGTGAAAAAATTACAACCGCAAAAAACGGCAGAAGACTGCTTAAAGTAAAATGTGCTAGCTGCGGCATTACCAAGACAAGGTTCGTTTCTAATAAAACGCAAAGTGGTGCTGCTCAAGAAGGAGGTAATATTTTGGATCCAATATTTAAGTGGACCAGAAGGGGTTTACCCAAAAAGAAGAGAGAAGAACTTGCACGCGCTGAAAAAAGAATGTTTGGAGGTGGCGTTTTTGATACAGTTGGAAATACAGCAGCTGAAGCTTTCTTTGAGTATGGAGTTCCTTATTTAGCAAAGCAAGGTGTGAAACAAGGAAGATACTTTGCAAGCGAGTTTCTGAGACAACCAGAGTATCAGAAGAAGTTAGCCAATAAAGCCAAACCAATCGCGAGAAAAGCTGTTAATTACACAATTGATGCTTTGTCTGGGGATTTGTTGACTAAAGCCTCAAACAGATTAAGACCAAAAGATATGATACCGGGAAATAAGATGAAAGGTGGGTGTCATAATTTGTAATTATTATATAGGGATGGAGGTATACTGCGTAAAGGAAAAGCGTTTTACACCAAATGTATCGGGAAGTGAAACATTCGCAACCGCAAAAAATGGTAGAAGGCTGCTTAAAGTAAAATGTGCAAGTTGTGGCATCACCAAGACACGATTCATAAGTGACAGTTGGGTTAAACCTAAAAATAAAACACAAAGTGGTGGTAATTATGATATGAGAATTTATGCAGGTAATCGAGTAGATGACCCAACAAACCCTCTTTACCAACGTGGTGGGGCTTTTGATTTGCATAAAGCCATCGGCAAGCTGCCTAAGCCGAAAAAGGGGTGGACGCTTCCTGGTCATAACTACACAGGACCATACAATCCCCTTGAAAAACAGCTTTCTTACGACCCTAAAACGGGAAAGATATTAAAGATATATCAGCAACCCACAGGTGCCACGGACGCGGTTTCAATGCAGCATGATGTTGATTATGCCGTCTGTGCGGGCAAGAAAAATGAAAAAAGCTGCAAACATGATGCTGACAAAAAAATGGTGAAGGCGCTTGACGCTATTCCCAAAAACAAACGGCAATGGGGTCATGCTGCGGCCCGAAATGCAATCAGCTCGAAGCAAAGGGTAGGATTGGGTGTCGGTGAAACGATCAATAAAAATATCGGTGAAAAGATTCCTGGCTTTCAACCGGCTCAAGATGTGGCTGCTGCAATCATGGCTGTCACAGGTGGTGATAAGGATTTGTTTAAAAAGTATTGGAGTGGTGCCATCGCAAAAGGTGCCTTCAACAAGAAAACCGGTCTGTTTAGCAAAAAGTTTTGGACACACCCTAAAAATACAACTGGGCCATGTAATCGGATTGTGTATAAAAATGGAAAATGGCATAACCAATATTGCGACTAAAATATTTTTAACACATATATAAGAAATGGATTCTGCAACAAAATTCCGGCGGGATGAAATAGAATTGATAAAGAAAAATCTTGAAAACCAGTTGGTGCATTACTACCAAACCTCAGCCAAGTTTAAACGGTGGCACACGCGGTGTCAAACAGTATGTGCGTTAACAGGCGGAGTTGCTACCATTCTTACAGGCTCTGGGTTGGCCGCTTCTCTTTCTGTGGTTGGTGTTGTTGTTGGTGGACCTTTAATCGCAACTGCCGCCTTGTTTTCATTGGTGTCAACCTCCGGCATGGTCACCATCAAATTTTTCCTGCGCAAAGCGAAAAAACACGAAAAAATACAAACTTTGGCTGAAGCTACGCTGAGCACGATCAACTCTCTCATATCAACCGCTCTTGAAGATGGTAAAATCTCAGACAGTGAGTACCAAGATATTATCAAAAAGTACAACAGCTTTACTACTGCAAAGACAAAACTGCGTTTTTCAAACCACACTGACGGCGGGGTAAAGGTTAACAGAACATCAAAGACAACTTCTGTTTAATGGTGGGGTGTTTGCCTCCAACCACCATTCGTTGAAACTTTTTTCGGCTTTATTTCTGGTTTGTACCATCTTCGGCAATCTTTTCGTGAGCTTTCCCAGTATTGCATTTTTCGCCGGCCAATCGATAGGTGAGACCTTTTGAAAATAGTTGTATAAAAAACAAACGTAGTTACACGACCCGGGGTAGCAACTCAGTTGCTGATGCCGCTTGAACTGGTAAATGACATTACCTAAAAAGGTCAACCCCATATTGTCACCGACCTGATCTAAAGAAATGCCGGTTTTTTTTAGTACCGCAATTAAATACCATAATTTGGGGCGGTCTCTCACCTCTTCATAGGGCTCATCCGGCAGTGGGGGTTCCCATGAGTAAAAGTCAAGATCTTTTTCGGGTTTGATTTCTTTTATTTTCGCTTCCTGGTCTTCCAACAACATTTTTTTCAGTTGTTCCCTGTGGGGGTTAGGTACGCGAAGTTTTGTATCCATGTATATATGGCCGCGCATAATTATTTAAATGGATAAAAAATTGGAGCGGCGTTACTACAGTCCACAAGGTTACTGGAAAGGCATTTCTGCCATTAAAAAATTAGCGGTCGCTGCAAAGGTACCTGAAGTTGTTGCCAAAGAATGGTTGTTCAAACAAGCGCTCTGGCAGATTTACCTCCCCGCCCCGCGCTATATTCCTCGTCTAAAATTCGATGTCCCTACACCCAACAAAGTGCATCAGGCAGATCTTCTTTTTCTGCCGCATGACAAAGTGGATAGCAACTCAGTTGCTAAAACTTACAAATACGCGCTTACCGTTGTTGATGTTGCCAGCAGATTCAAAGAAGCTCAGCCTTTAACTTCTAAAAACTCTGATGAGGTTGCCAAAGCTTTTAAGACAATTTATACACGTGGACCTTTGAAATGGCCTCAGATGTTGCAAGTTGATCCTGGGCGTGAATTTATGGGCGCTGTTACAAAAGAAATGGAAAATCACAAAACTTCTATCAGACGTGGTCACCCTGAAATTCATAGAGACCAAGCTATTGTTGAACGTTTCAATCGTACCTTGGCTGAGCGTTTGTTTGGCCACCAGTATGCAGTTGAAATGCGTTCGCCTGAGGGTTTGCGGTCTACTGAGTGGGTAAAAAGATTACCCAAAGTTGTTTCTGCTCTGAACAACCAAGTCACTCGATTGATTGGTATGAAACCTGCTGCCGCAATCAAGAAAAAAAATGTTTATGCGGAGCCGTCAACTAAATATTTGAGACCTGTTGGGGAAAATGAAAAAAAGCTCCCCTCCATAGTTTTGGTTCGATATTTGTACGAACCTGGTGAGCTTGAAGGTGGGACAAAAAGAGCCACTGATCCAATCTGGTCTTTAGATGTTTATAATATTGAACGCTCTTTTTCTAAACCGAATCAGCCTGTTCTCTACTATTTGTCTGATGGTCCCAAACGTGGGTTTGTACGTGAAGAACTGCTTGTTGTGCCTCCAAACACACAATTACCTCCGGCTGTGAACTAAATGTGATATTCAATTGGTTCTGTGTGTATGCCGTCTGGCAAAACCCAGCGTTTGTCATAATACGCGCTCAACCCCAGCTTTTCTTGCTCATATGTTACTATATTCCCATCCCGCATTCTGAAACCTCTGTTTGTTGCCATATCCTTGTTTCCGTTCAGCGCTGATTTAAAACGTTGCCAGTTTATTTCGTTTTGCTTCTGTGACATCCCCTTTGAGCTGAGCTTCTTCTTTTTCACCTCGTTTTTGTCTGTGAGATGTTCTGTATAATAACATTTGGAGCACAGCGCGATCATCCGCTCCCCTTCGAATTCTTTTTTGAACAGTCCCGGCGTTCTTCCGCTCCATTTGTCCCATGCCAGCCAGTTCTTTTTTTCTTTCTCGAATTCTTCTCTCATATCTGGTTTCACAATGTCTTCCAGACTCTTTCCTGAGATTGCGAGGTAGTTGCTGTCTGTATCCATCTGGATCAGCTCGAAATCTTTCCTGTCAAGATACCTATCCAAGAAGTCGTAGTAAAATTCAAGCATCCTCAACTTGGCTAGCTGATACACCGCTATTCCTACCTGAAATGGGCGTCTGATTGTTATCCGTGCTTTTCTACTTTCTAACTCATATGCTTCTCCAATCTCATCCAAGTCTGAAAAGTATGCGCTTCTCAATGCTCTGTCCACCACCTTTTCATCTTTGGTGTAAATTACGTTGGTTTGCCGCTCTAACGCTTCTATCAGCTTCCCATATCCACTGTTTCCCAGAAGTTTGAATATATCAGCCAATAGTGCTTTGCTTTTGTCCACATCCCCTGTACGGCGGTTTTCTGTGACTTCTTTCACGAACCATTCGAATATTACTTTCGGCTCGTAGTCGATCGTCCGGTAGACTCTAGTTATCTTTGCCCCGTGGTTTATGTACCATTGCAGCAGCGGCTCATATAAAAGTATCCTCTGTGCTGACAGCGTTCCCATTAGTTTCTTGTTTTTCTCCACCAGTTTTCTTCCTGTTGCTCTCAAGTATTGTTTCATGTGCTTTGGAACGGCTTTGGTTGGTACCGTTTTGTTGTAAAAGAATGGGCACATCTCTTCGAACTTTTGATGTAAGTGGTTTGGGATTTCGATGTCCACTTCCGCGTACCCGAACCAGCTTTTTTCTTTTAATCTTTGTGTGAATATTGGGACCGCATCAATTTGGTACTCATCTGTGTAGTGGCACACCCTTTCTTGCCCGCATGGCATTTCTCTCAGCATTGTTGAGAGGTACAGCGCGTTGGCATCGTATCCTAATATGTTTTGACAAAGTTTCGCGTGGGCTCCTGTTATAACTTCTCCATCCCTTGGGATCGGGTATTGATGCGATCTTATCCGCGTTTTACCTGCTTCATGATATCTTGTGAAGACCAAACTTGGTCCTCCGACTACCGCTTCTTTTAACATTTCGTATGCTTCTTTACTTGGGGCATATAGTTCCGCTTTGCGTTCTATTGCTCCTTTTAGCAAGTAATGCAAACTCACCCCCGGTATGCTGACTGCGTCTTTCATTATGTCTATCCCCTTCTCTATGTAAAAGTTTTTCATTTTTTGGAGCGCTTCTAGCCCCGGTGCCACATCCAGATTATTGTAATATTTCAGCCAGTCTTTAAAGGTTTTCATCCCTTTTTCTTTGAACAGTCTCTGACATTCCTCCCATTCTTTCCGTGTTAGAACGTACTCATTCTTAAGCTTCGAATACCAGTGCAGGTAATCTGGCAATCCTGGGTAATCCAGCTTTTCTGCGCTGTCAAACCACTCGTACGGGAGCCAGGATTTTGTTGCCTTGCAGTCGTACGCTTCCACCCATTTCGCGTAGCTGATTCCTGGGCCCAAGTAGTTGATTATGTCCAGAAAACGCAATCTGTCCGTGAGTAAGAACATGATTTTACTCCCATTCTTTGCCACTCTCACTTTGTTGGTTGTACCTGCGAGCTGTTTCGCGAAGTAATTCTTTATCAGGTTCAAATCATAACTTCCTGAGTTAAAACCGAGTGTTGGCACCTGGTCGCACCATTCTTCTATTTTTTTCCTTTGATCTTTTGGTATCAGCTCGATGTCTGCCGGCATGAATTCTGCGCGCACTTTTGCTCTGATATTTTTCTCTCGTCTTTTCAGTTCTTCCATGAACTTTTGAACCAACACTTTGGGGTTTGTTTCGCAGATGTGGGTCACCTTCGGCACTTGTTTTCCGTCTTTTGTGATTTCGGTTTCCAATGTGTCGCCCACGCTTACTGAGATTGGTATGTGTTTGTTCTCAATCGTGAGATTTCCTGTTGGTTCCTTTCGATGGTTTTTGTCTCCGTACGCCTCAAAGTCATACAGAATAGCGTGTGGATAGCTTTTTGTTTGAGGTTTTGATGGTTCTTCACCATATTTGTCTGCACCTCCTGGGACGAGCCACTGACATGACCAACACTCGATTACTTTGTATCCGGCCTTTCTTAGGTGGGCTGTTCTCTTCTTTGTTGCTTGGTACAGATCTTCTGCCGTCTTTGTCCCGTGTGATAATATTTGCCCTCGATTTGGGTAACATCTCGGACATCCGTGCCAGCTACAGCCGTGATACTGCAGCACCAGCTTTCTTTCGTGGTTGTACCCGTCTACTGGACTTTTCTCTATCCACCTTTCACCTCCGTGACCTGATTCAGCGTGGTGAATGGTGATTTTCCAGCGTTTTGCCACGTACTCCAACCATTGGATTGATTCTTTTGAGGCCTTTTGCTTCGGATAAAACGCTTTCTGATATGCTGTTTGTGGCGCTTCGACCTTCTCTCCGGGGCAGTGTGTTACTGTTTTACCTTGGGCGCATCTTTCCACGTGACGTTGGAGGTTGCAAGCCTTTGTGAATCTTGCGTGACAGTGGATGCATTCATAAGTTTTCGCTAACTTTGTTATGTCTTTTATCAAGAATGCGTGCTCATTAAAAACACCGATTGTCATAATATTTTTAAACTGCGGCGCTGGGTTTCTTGTGAGATGCCATACCACCTCGATTGGCGCTTCCATGTCAAATTCATCTTCTATGCACTCTGGCATATAAACTCTTATCCCAAGCCAATCTGAGAAAGGTTTGCCCTTGTTCAGGTGCATTTCTACCTTTTCTAGTTCATCCAATGAGGTTTTCCCAACCCAACTATTTGGCATCTTTTCAAGTTTGTAGAAACTCTTGGCCAGATCTCGGGCTGCTTCTGTACTTCGATCTGGTCTGGCTCCTTTATGCACAGCGATACAGCGCCATAAACACAGGTTATCCCTATAGGTGTCCAGCGCCACCATTGCTTGTTTTCTCCCCGTGTTTGCTTGTTTACGCAGCCAGTCTGGTAAGGGTCCTGTTCCCATCAATGGCTGGCGGTCTAGCACAACCTTTACATCAACATTGAAATGCGACTCAAAGATCCACTTTGTATCTGGTCTTTCAGTGTTATCCGGGTCCAACCGTTTCTCCTCCCTACTTCTTATCCAATTCTCCGCGTCTGCGTAAGTTTTCATCCAGGGTGAGCCCTTATTTTGGTAATAAATAAGCCTAGTCCCATCTTCAATGTTTTCTAAAATATACGAATAGGCGTGCCTCATGTAAAACGATGTTCCCACGTTCTCCCTTATCTTTTCGATGAACCTGGGTGTGAGGTCTTTGTTTAGACCCACTACAAAACGCCACCTCTTGTAACGTCTCCCGCTCTCCTCTTCCACACCCTCATATTCCGTGTCATGGTACAGATCCAGAACCTCATTCTGATAATCTGTCACGGTTTTCACCTTGTTCGGCGGGATGGGGTCGAATATTTTCAAAATGGTTTCTTTTCTGTTTCTTTTTCTGTTTCTGGGTGGTGGTTTCGGTATTGGTTTTAATGGTTTTAATGGGGCTTTTAATTTTTTCTTTGTGGCTTCTGGGATTGGTTCATCCAGCAAAGTGTTTATTACCCTTTGAATTGTAGGTGTGTCTTCTGCAATTAATTTTGATAAATATCGCAAATCTTCGGGATCAAGATTTGCAAGTTCTTCTTCCAAAGATTCGAGGTCAATTTCGTCCATCGTATATAAGGTAGAAAAAATATTTTTAATTTTTATTATTTAGAACGTTTGTACTTCACTGTTGTGTTCCTCTAAATAGACGTTCCGCGGCTCGTTTGTTTATTCGGTTTTGTTCTTTTCTTCCAAGTAGTAATATCGGAGTCTGACTAAAACTACCGAGCAGCTCCCACATAATTTACCTCTTTCCGTGACTAGTGGGTGCGAAGGGGTTTAGCCCCTGAGTACTAGTCACGGAAAGAGGTAAAATTATGTGGGTGCGCCCGAGGTGGTTTTAGTCAGACTCCGATATTACTACTCACGCATTGAATTGTCCTTGGTAAATTTGCAGTTGTTTACGCGCGTGCACCCGTTTTTCAATAATTTCAAGCTTTTAAAGTCAAGAAACCGCTAATGTCCTTCTTTTAGTCTTCTCGGGAATTTTATTATCCATTTACATTTAAACTTCCTTCCAAAACTTCGGAAAAACGATAAAAACGTCGCATTTTGTGGACGACCTTCGGCAACTGCACACTAATGGCTGATAGTGTGCAATAGCTCAGCCAATCACATTGCAGCATTTGCATTAGTGTACTGGTAGAATTTTACTAATGAGTAATAGTCACGCGGCTGTTGTCAATGGGCGGGCTTTCGAATTCGAGCCCACTCGGATCGTCATTACCAGCGACCAGTTAATAGACAACTGTCTTCACGCTAGTTCTATTCTGTGCGGCATACACTCTGCTGACGAGACCCAATCAGGTCGAAACAGCTGCCCAGAGTTTGCATTTTTGACTTTCAGTTTGGACTCTATCATGTCGTTGTCCCGTTAAGGTTTTTCATTTCTACGTAGTGTCAGCCTTGCAGTTTATTCTCTTTTCAATTTTTTGGTCCAGGGATTTTTTAGGGTTTTGTTGGAAGCCCCTAGGGATTTTTTTGGGCCTTGATTTTTGCTCCCATTCGATCATCCCCGTCACTTGAAATACTGAGTTACCCCCCCCCCCCCCCCCACCCCCCACCCCCTGGCCCTGGGATTTTAGGAAGCTTAAATATTTACAATAGCGATTAGCGGGAAAATTTGAATATTTATATGGGGCGTGCTGTGACCTCCCAAAAATAGGGTGGTAAGCCTGTGGACACACGAATGTTTTTCTGAAAACTTCTTGCTTATACCTCGCGTATCCCGGCAAGTAGCCGCTTTTGAAAATCAAAAATCTGTTCAAAATAGCCGCCATATAGGCCGTGTCGCTCACGACAGTAACAAAATAGCCCGAAATAGACTGGACACTAGTCAAATTAAACCCCACCGGAGAGGCCACGCTATTTTTGCTTGCGCTTCAATTTGTTTCCACTACGAGCAAAAACGTAGCAACGCTAAGCGTGCAGGAGTTATTTTTTCAATTGATTGGGTGGCTTGGGGTAAGACTGGGTGTTAGGCCTTTTGGGATGGTTTATTTCATGGGTTGAGCAATTTGTGCATGGTGCATCACTAACTACATAGCCCCTTACTACGACTAAGAAGCCAAAACAATTTTTACGTGCAATTTGTTACGTCAAAACTGTTTCGTTCTATAGTAAATTTTTATCATTTAAAAAAAAAACAAGAACTAATTTAATTGTCAAAATGTTAGCGCTTAGCGTTTTTACAACCGTAACGCGATACTTTTGTTTGTTACAGGATACTTTTGTGTTTTTGTCAAACACTGTAAAACGATACCTTTGTTTTTTTTAAACGCATGTAACACGACACTTTTGTTTATCTCACTTTTGTAACATGATACTTTTGTTTTTCTTGAAAACACCATGTCTCCTTTGAGTAATCGAAAAGTAATAAACGAAGTAATAAACGAATCAAATAAAAAGCTATATTTTTAGGAAAGCTTTTAAAGCGTAGTACACCTGGAGTATTTGTTTCCTGTCGTAAATGTAAATTTTAATTCAACAAACAGGAACAAGAACTAATTAATTTTAGTTATCAAACTGTCACGGAGTGACATGCTCTTATTCTGGTATGTTGCCGCTATCGATCGTAGTTAATTTTAAGAGCAAAACCATTTTAAAGTCAATACCTATACCGGTTAATTAAATGTCTAAACGTGGTGTGTTAAAGGTAAAAAACATAAACGCAACTTGCCCGTGAGTGAGTGAATCGAGCAAGACGCCAAAAAAACTAATTAAATTAATTGCGGTTTTCTGTTGGCGACACGGAGTCTCAAGCAATATTAAATTTAGGAAAAAGATGGTTCAAAACTGTATTGCAATCTTATTAGACATTGAGCACAACTTCCTAAATCACAAACTGTCACAATTCTTACACAAAAGACTGCTTAAAAATGACTTAGACCGGCTCTCAATGAATTTGCTGAGTTAGTTTTGCCGCTGTGATTTTCTTTGTTGTGGCGTGAGTTCGTTTTGTTTAGCCGCAAGTTCACTTTGTTTTGCCTCGAGTTGATCTTTTTGCCTTGACTGTTTTAAAGTAAATCGAAACAAATTTCTTCGCCTTCATCAAGGTCCTTTTTACATTCAATTACCCTTAGATTTATGAAAAGTCTATACTAAAATTCGATGTGTGCGCCTACGTTTGTACGTGCATGAGTAACCCAATAAAGTGCAGCGACATGTACCTATATGGGCAACCGTATACGCTTAGAAATAGTGTGGCTACTTATTAAAATTGGGAAACAGTGCAAACTATATTATATTATGACTCTTTGTAAATATACCCACAGTATTAACATCACAATGAGACCATTAATCTTTAAATCTGCTTTGTGCAAATGCTTTATGCAATTTCTACTACGGTCAGCGAAACTAGCCCGTCCTAGACGAACGCTCGAATAACAATTTAGTGTTGGGCCTTTTGCTGGCGGCGTGTGCGTTGTAAGCAGGCGAGCGTTTCAAATCCAGGGTTAATTCATAACTCACCGATTCCGCCTCCAACAAATCTAAAATCTTCGAATGAAATCGCTCGCTTACAACTGTGTCAGATTACTTCCCCTTTATAAACTGCAATTTCATTGGTTCTGATAGTACCTCAAACCTGATTGGTGTGACAAACAAACATACTTGACTGACTGATTGACTGACTGACTACACGGTCCATCGCGCCGACTAAGAGCTATTTTTGAAAAATTAACTCAATATATTATATGATATCGCTGTGTTCGTTGAAACATCACTTGCAAACGGCTGATCTTTTCTCCAGAATTTAGGTATCTTTTCAGCGACCCACAAAGCCAATGAACAGAATATTGTATCTAGCCAAATCACCAGATGGCTCCTTTCCAAAACCTTGAGTTTCGTGGCGTCGTTGTCGCAAAACATTTCAAGGCCGCCGCCAGTTCAATCGCTGTCATACAAAGGCACAAAAATCGCTCTAAAAGCGAAAAGCCTTAAAAATAACTAAGCAAAAAGGTTCTGTGAACGATGAGGAAAGTTCGACAATAAATTTCTACACAAACTTCACAAGGATGGCTGAGATATAACACGATGGAAACAGAAAACGATTCTCCCGACGAACTTGAAATAGTTTACCTAACGCTTTCAAGAGATCTCGCTCCGTCGCGCGCATGCTCCACAGGTGACATAGTCCCTTCCACCTCACCAAGTGAATTTCTGTTTCCGACATCTCCTTCCTGGACATTAATCTAGGTCACAGACACGCATCCTGCGCATAGCTATCTTCACCAGCAATCTTCGCATCCTCGGCACTGCAAGGATGGTCTCCCCCGCAGTCAACTTCTAAGACTTCGGCGTCTCTGCTCTGATGACTCCGATTTTCTGGAGAAAGGCAGGGAAATGATTTCTTTTTTTCTGTCAACGTGGGTACTGTGCCGCCTCTCTTCAGCGTGACCTGGACGCGATGCAACGGGTCAACCGTAGCATCCCGGAAGTAGAGACCTTAGTCGAATTCCCTTGGTTCTGTCTGAAAGGAAAGAATAGGTGAAAAGTTTTTTGTATCTCTTGGAGCTCTGTTTGAGAAACATGGAGCTGCACAAACAGGCATTTTGACAAACAAAAGCCACTACAAAGAAACAAGGAGTTTCGAGTATTTAAATTTTCCCGCTAAACTTCAGGCTGAGCTCTTTGACGTCACGCATACATTACTAGCTCCAAGATGGCGGCGTTTAGTTGTCGAATTTTTGGCTACTTTAGAGAAAGATTTCGTAGGGATTTAACGCTCGTTGGAAGCTGAAATTTTGGTGAATAACATATTTTTGTATAAACGTTTTATTGGCGTAAAGAAAATAAATGGCCATTCTGGAGTGAACTTCTCCTTTAAGTGAAAGAATCAAGCATATACTTCTAGATCTGAGTAATTTCAACATCTTATCTGGGGACCCACACAAAAAAAGAAATACTTCCTCAGCCGCCGCTGGTAGCCTATCGCCGCGGTCGCAACGTCCGAGACACCTTAGTGTACACCGCTGACCGCAGCCAACCTGATCATCACGTGGACTTCTCCTTGCACACACAACCGCTGCCGCACATGTGATTACATTTCTCGTGACAGCACCCTGCAGGGCCCCCAGTGCGCAATTACCATCAAGGATGCTTTCACCTGTCAATCGTCTGGCTTGGTATATGCCATCTCTTGCCGCCGTTGCTCCGCCGTCTACATCCGCGAAACAGGCCAGACTCTTAGAGAACGCTTCGGCGAGCATCTCCGCAGCATTGAGAAAAGCCTGCTGGGATTTCCTGTCGCGGAGCATTTTAATTCAAATGGACATGCCCTTCAAGACGTACAAGTCCGTGGGGTCATGCTCTGCGATGGAAACAAAAACCGCAAACGGGTGGCTTACTACAGTTTTGAGGGGGTAAATGAGCCCAGCTTTTAACTCTTTAATAAAATGTCTAGAAAGGTTTTAGCTTTCACGTGTTATTGTTTGTTGCATCCTACAACCAATATATGCGACATTTGAGCAATATAGATGCTAATAAACAGCCAAAATGAATATCCGAGTGCTTAAGAGGAGACTGGGCACTAGTAGTTTCAATGCCCGTACGACCCTACCTCAAAACTTCAGAAAATCGAAATTGGATCAGATAAGACATTCATGCAAAATAAATTAAAAATCTGTAAGACAGATTTTTTACAAAATAGGAAAATGTGTTTTTTTGCCTATTTAAAAAATAGCTCAAAATCTGTCTTACAGATTTTTTTTAGATTTTGGCAGTTGACGCGATTCACCCCAAAAAATTAATTGTGAAAAATTCATTATGGGTCGTACGGTAGGTTTTTGAGAAATTTTGAGCCGAAGTTAGGTTTTTACAACCTCCGACAAGAATCGAATTGCGCATGCCCTTTTATTTGAGCGCGCGCTCGTATGAAGCCACACGTATGAGCGATGAAAAAAGCGAATTAGAACTCCTCCGTCGGTTGTTTATCAACCTGTCTGTAGTATTGTTTTCGTCCTATGACATGTCTAAACCCTTCTGAAACTTTCTGAAACGATTAACTTTCGAATAAAATGCTCAAACTTGTTTTCGTTTTCTTTAGTGTTGCTCGCGAAAGTTTTGCGAGCGCGAGCGATATTGACGTCAGGCAGCCGAATCGTAGCGCGCGCTCTTGCCTCGTAAAAACTGTAGTAATACATTCAGTAGTTTGAGTAAATATGTGCGCTATTGAATGTAAGAAAAAAAACAGACGTTTCGAGGGTACTCCCTCTTCGTCAGTGGAAAATGCCTGTTTGATAGCAACTGACAAATGTGCGCGCGTCATAGCGTTCAAAACAAAACAAAATAAAAACGTTATATGTCACTAGCGCGCGCTGACTTTGAGGATTTAAATGAAATTGAAATCCGTGTTGAGGCCACGCGGGTGCAGTGTGCGATGCTGGAATATCAGCTTGGCCTCAAAACGGCGTCTATCCAGGGTGCTGTTAAAACCGGCATGAATTACGGATACCAACATATCCTCAGGGGAGTGGCCAGAAGAAGAGAAATGGCGGCCAACGGGGAGGTCTGTGTTAGGAAGCCGGGTTGATCGTAAATGTTCCCTAAACCTGTCACCCAGGCGTCTGCCAGTTTCGCCGATGTAAACCTTGTGGCAGGTGTGGCATTTGATGATGTAGACCACATTTTCACTGGTGCATGTATGTCTACTATTGACAGTAATACGACCCCCAGGGGTGTCAATAGTAGATGAGGTGTTGGTGTGAACGCAGGTATTACAGCGAGGTCGGCCACAAGGGAACGTACCACGGTCTTCCGTACCAGTAGTGGTGCCATTGACAAGATTACCACTCCATTAGTCCAAAGCTTACCTAGCTACGTTAAAGATACAAATCACATGCTACGCATCACTGAGTCATTTCGCTTTCCTGGGAACACCAACTATGTTTTCACAATGGACGTAAAATCTTTGTACACCACCATTCCCAATAGAGATGGTCTTTTGGCATTTACACATTTCCTTGACAAGAGAGCGGTCCTTCAACCACCAACGCATACTCTAGTTCGTCTCGCAGAATTAGCTCTCACATTGAATACTTTCACCTTCAATGGAAAGTATTACAGACAAACTGGGGGAGTCGCCATGGGTAGCCGCCTTGGGCCTAACTATGCTTGCCTGTTTATGGGCCATATCGAGGAACAAATCTTTGATCAGTACCCGGGTCGAACACCGTCCTTGTACAAGCGATATATCGACGACATTGTTGGTGCCACTTCCGGTACAAGAGATGACATCGAAGATTTCGCTTCCTTTGTGAATGGCTTCCATCCCAGCCTCAACTTTACTTGGTCCATCTCAGACAAGCAATTACCTTTTCTTGATCTCTGTTTAAAGCCAACATCTAACCGTATCGTCACCACCATACACTATAAGGAGATTGACACACATTCTTACTTAAATTACGAGTCGTCGCACCCAACACGATGTAAGAATTCCATCCCTTACAGTCAGTTTCTACGCATGCGCCGCATCTGCAGTGACGAGAGGGATTTTGAGATCAAGAGCAAAGAGATGAGTGCTTTCTTCAGAAACCGTGGCTACCCATCACAAATTATCAAACGAGCCCGAGATCGAGTGTCAGTCATTCCCCGCGAAGATCTTATTCCAGAACAAGTGGACGCGGCTGTTGAGCAAAATACCATCCCACTGGTGTTGACGTACCATCCCACTGGTGTTGACGTACCATCCCACCAACACACTGGTCAAGAACATAATAACAAGAAACTTTAACCTACTACAAGATGACCCGGACACTGCGACAATCTTCCAACCCTTGCGAATTTTATGCGCATATCGTCGCGATACCAATCTGCGTGACTCTCTAGTCAGAAGTACCTTCAATGGCACCACTACTGGTACGGAAGACCGTGGTACGTTCCCTTGTGGCCGACCTCGCTGTAATACCTGCGTTCACACCAACACCTCATCTACTATTGACACCCCTGGGGGTCGTATTACTGTCAATAGTAGACATACATGCACCAGTGAAAATGTGGTCTACATCATCAAATGCCACACCTGCCACAAGGTTTACATCGGCGAAACTGGCAGACGCCTGGGTGACAGGTTTAGGGAACATTTACGATCAACCCGGCTTCCTAACACAGACCTCCCCGTTGGCCGCCATTTCTCTTCTTCTGGCCACTCCCCTGAGGATATGTTGGTATCCGTAATTCATGCCGGTTTTAACAGCACCCTGGATAGGCGCCGTTTTGAGGCCAAGCTGATATTCCAGCATCGCACACTGCACCCGCGTGGCCTCAACACGGATTTCAATTTCATTTAAATCCTCAAAGTCAGCGCGCGCTAGTGACATATAACGTTTTTATTTTGTTTTGTTTTGAACGCTATGACGCGCGCACATTTGTCAGTTGCTATCAAACAGGCATTTTCCACTGAGGAAGAGGGAGTACCCTCAAAACGTCTGGTTTTTTTCTTACATTCAATAGCGCACATATTTACTCAAACTACTGAATGTATTATAGTTATTGCGCTACACAGTTTTATCTAGATTTACATCGACTTTTATCCATTATACTGTGACTTTAACATCCACAATGCCAAAACTGTAGTAAGTCAGCCACACGATCTAAATTCGGATTTTAAATATCTTTAGGTTGTCGCGCGCTCTTCTCGCGCGCGCACGTTTTTTGAACTCAAATTTGTTTTCATGGCGCAAAACAGCGTTTATAACTGAAATCTTGACTTCCACTGATGAAGGGCTAAGCCCGAAACGTAGCGCGCGCATAAGCGCGCGCGCGCACAGCATTGACGGGATTTCCTTCAGGCTAAGCTCGGCGGGGAAATAAATGGTCATTTTTCTTCTAAACGAGCACGGTGACCCCCATTTTTTTAATGCATTAATTTAAATGACATACGGTTGACTACAATAATCGCGATTTAAAGAAAAGTTAAATACTCTACTTTGAGATATTTTTATTTGAATGCTATGAAAAGCACGTATCAAGGTAGTGCTGCTTACGTGCGCACACAGCAAAATCCTTAGTCTCTTCCAAAATCTTAATTCCAGTTCAATTAAAATTGTTTGTTATGTAAGATTAATGCCTGTTTTGTTGAACTGTTTCGATATTTTAATGCAAGAAATGATAGTTTCCTTTTCGGATTACTAGGGTTCCTTATATAAACCTCGTGGGTCATATATTTACTATAATAGCCATCCAGGTTGCCCAAAACCGAGTACAAGTGACCCCCATTTTTTATTGCATTTTTGTAATGCTCATAACATAGTTATGAACTGGACCAAGTCTTAGAAAAATTTAAATACTCCTTCTTTTTCAGTGAAATCACCTTAACCTTCAGTTTGTCCCTTAGAGCTTTGAGGAACGCAAGGGCGCGCTCGATTCGCTGCTTGACGTCAATATTGCTCGCGCGCGCAAAACATTCGCTGGCAACACAAAAAGAACGGAAAACAAGTTTGGGCTTTTCATTCAAAAGTTTCAGAAAGTTTCAGAATGCTTTTAGACATGTCATGGGACGAAACCAACACTACAAATACGTAGATAAACTAGGAGCTTCAATGTGAAAGTGGGTGCTGGCATGAGAGCTGGAAGGAGATACTGACAATACGATTTGAAATAGATGGGAAATTAGGGGTTGGTGTGCCAACGATTTTTCCAACTAGTTTAGTTTCATAAAGGTTTTTGTAAAAATACAACGCAGGTCCAAAACATTTTTCTTGAGTTAAGATAAGAACGTAACAAATGCTAGAACGTGGTTTAAGAGACCCAGGAAACCTCTAGCTAATGTATTTCCAGTGTCGTCAATGAGTTGTATATAAATTATTCTTGTGTTCTTGCTAGGCCGTTTGCATTATGACGTCAAACGCGCAAAGATTCCTGGTAGTTGTAGTCAAGTTCGCGCCAAATAACGACGAACAAATAACGCCGATTGTGTGTTATTTTGCTAAGGTCTCGCCGAATTGGTTTAAAAAGGTCTAAAAATGCAAATAAATACAGGCTTTCGTAGGAAAGCCACCTCAGTCTATGTTTTACTACAGGACGAAACATTGTAGGCTGTTATTGTGGCTGTGGTTTCTACCTTAATATTTCGCGCAATTTTTCCGGCTTACTTTCAACGGTCACGCGCGCTGGTTAAATTTATCCACCAAATGACGAATTCAGTTGCGCGATCAAAGCCATTTTAAGGTAATAAAAATTACAAAAATGTTGTACAATTTTACAATTTTATGCGAGCAACAAAAGGGAATATTGCTCTACAACGATTCAATATCAAAATGTTATCATATCTTAGTTCATATCTTGCCCAGTTACGAGCTACTGCAGATCGCGTAATTTACGCTTGATAATTTCGTCATTTGCTTTTCAGGGTAATTTACCATTTTCGTCGTTATTTGGCCGGCGCGGTCTTTACTACAACTACCAGAAGTCTTTGCGCATTTGACGTAATAATGCAAACGGCCGTACCCCGGATATACAAAACGCAATCGACTGCACATGTCTACGATCTTACATGCGACAAAGTTTGCCTCTTTCTCGCTATTGTAAAGAATAGTCTGCTGCCTCGCTAGGGCTCGCCAGCAACAAACAAACGACAGAGTTCTAAATTTCTTTTTTTCAACGCACATAACGTGTGGCGTCATCCGAGCGCGCGCATAAATAGAATGGAATGCGCAATTGATTCGATTCTTGTCCGAGGTTGTAAAAAACGATTTCGGCTTAAAATTTCTCAAACACCTACCGTACAACCCACATTGAAACTTTCACAATAAAGTTTTAGGGGTGAACTGTGGCCACAGCCATTTTTTTTTTAATTAAATAATCTGTAAGACAGATTTCGAGCTATCTTTTAAATAGGCAAAATACCACTGTGACATTTTCCTATTTTACAAAAAATCTGTCCTACAGATTTTTAATTTATTTCGCATCAATTTCTTGTTTCTGAATTTTTGAGGTAGGGTCATACGGGCAGATTTTGAGAAAAACGCCGTTGAAACTACTAGTGCCCAGTCTCCTCCTAAGCACTCGGATATTCATTTTGGCTGTTTATTGACTTTGGTCATATGAGGTCATTATGGTGTAGTTTGACAAAAATCGAAGATTGGCTTCCAAGACAATATTCATTTTCAAACACCCACCCTAGGGCTAAAAAACTACATTGCAAGGTGATCTCAAAATTAAAAAAAATAGTTGGCATTGAAAATACCAATACCTTTGGTTTTTGTTCACAAAAACACTATGGCGATAACGAGTAATGTGTATAATACTTTTATTTTAAGTTTTGTAAGTTTTAGTGTTTTGTTCAAGGCATGTGCTTTACCGAACTTGATATCTTTATTCTGGGTGGTCCTGTTACGTGAAGTTTGTTTAGTAAAGTCAATAAATTGTCCATTGGATGCTGTTAGTTTGCTCTTGGTTACCACTGATGGAGGTCTGAGAGAATCGGAAACTACTGATTCACTTCCATGTAGCTTGTTTTGTTTTTCCATCTTTGATAGCACGAGAAGTTCCTGCCTGTCCTGTTCTTGATCGTGAGTCCGCTCGGCTTTCCAGAGCATCTTGGCTGGCCAGTTCTTCGTCATATCTAATTGATAATAAACCATGATCAGGAAACTGTGCAAAACTGTGCTTTGAATTACTACAGTCACTCTGCTTTCTATTCATGCTAGATAACAAACAAATATATGAAATAAATCTTAATTGCAATAACTTGAAATTTTAATGGTCATTTTAGTTAAGCCAACAAACACCCAAAGACATCATGAACCTGGGCTCCAGAGGGAAGATGTGGTAGAGCGAGTTGAACCACTGAAAATTGAACAGATCGCCTTGCAGTTTACCGGTACCGGCATATGTCATGGAGCGAAGTGGCAGTGAATGCACGTGACTGAGTTACATTTCCCCCACTGGGGTAAGAAGCTAAGTCAAGTTAGATAAGCCAAAATGGTGTTCCATGATGGATTAATGTGGTAGTTGAGACTGCTATCATGTACAAATAACCAGGAGATGTCTTAACATGAGCATAACGATAGCAGTAACGTCTGCTATCTCGGTAAAAATTCTCGCATGAATGACCAATGTTTAACGTGTAAATTACGCTGCGCCATTTGTGCTCAGTAGTTAGTGTTCATTTTTACTTAGGATCAGTTTTATAAGAGTATTCAGATTGTAGTACACATTTATATTAATTGGCTGCATTTACGATTTTTTCGTGCACATTAACTTTACACAAGTGCGCTCATCCCTTAAAAAGGAGGACACCCCGCTATTATGGACACTCGCTATTACGGACAAAATCCAGATCCTTCTGTAAGTAATTATCCCGTAAGTAATGCAGTGTTTTTCAATTGAAAAAAGTTTCACCACTTTCTCAAGTACGAGAAGAAAGAAAGTTGAAAATACAACGAGAAGCGATGTACTTTCTACGAAAACACCGCCATGGTTCTGGGGGGGGGGGGGGGGGGGGGGGGGGGGGGGGGGGACTTGCGTGACTCGGTGACCCGGAGAGCTATGCCAGCGGGAGCTTATGCTCCTGGTAGGGTGTCCCATGCTGGACAGGTCAATGGGTAGAGGCCTGACAAACAGGATCACCTCTTCCCAAGGCTAAAGGGGTTGGCATTGGACTAACAACTCTATTCATAACGAATATTTGTTATGGAAACATTGACAACAACTTCAAGGCAGAAAGACTTGGGAAAGGAGGGGCCCTTGGACCAAGCAAATATGACGCGGTGCAGTGAAAGCTGCCCGTAAGCTGTATTGCTGACTCCCCATAAGTAAGTAAGCAGGCAGGCAGGCAGGCATAAGTTAAGCATAAATTAAGCAATATTCTGTAACATAATTCATTAAGTTCACTTACAGAACTTCAAAACTTCCCAAAGCATCTTTGGATGGTAACTTATTCCATCTTACACTGAAAAGAAAAGCAACGATGTAACAATAATGATTCATTAACAAGCCATGGGACAGTTAATGCTTCATGTGTATAACTGCCATGATTCTTGAATTAAGGTTGCGGGTGACACATTAGGTTCATCATTATGCATTTATTGAGTTATTTTTTTCAAAAAAATAACTCTTAGTCGGCGCGATGAACCGTGTAGTAAGTCAGTCAGTCAGTCAGTCAGTCAGTCAGTCAGTCAGTCAGTCAGTCAGTCAGTCAGTGAAGTATGTTTGTTTGTCACACCAATCAGGTTTGAGGTACTATATCAGAACCAATGAAATTGCGGTTTATAAAGGGGAAGTAATTTGACACAGTTGTTAGCGAACGATTTCATTCGAAGATTTTCGATTTGTAGGAGGCGGAATCGGTGAGTTGTGAATTAACCCCGGATTTGAAACGCTCGCCTGCTTACAACGCAGACGCCGCCAGCAAAAACCCAACACTAAATTGTTATTCAAGAGTTCCTTTAGGACGGGCTAGTTTCGCTGACCGTAGTAGAAATTGCATAAAGCATTTGCACAAAGCAGATTTGAAGAATAATGTTCTCATTGTGATGTTAATACTGTGTCATAAAAATGGCAAGGAATCTTCTTCAGAGTGTGTTGTGGCGTCTTGTTTTAAGAGTTTGTGATAAGGAACTTCTTAATTGAACACTGCTTGAGACTCCGTGTCGCCAACTGAAAACCGCAATTAATTTAATTAGTCTCTTTAGCGTCTTGCTCCGGTGATTAGCGGACTCTCGGGCAAGTAGCGTTTATGTTTATACCTTAAACACACCACGTTTAGACATTTAATTAACCGGTATGGGTATTGACTTTAAAATGGTTCTGCTTTTAAAATTAACTACGATCGATAGCGGCAACAGGCTAGAATATGAGCATGTCATTCCGTGACAGTTTGATAACTAAAATTAATTAGTTCTTGTTCCTGTTTGTTGAATGAAAATTTACTTTACGACTGGAAACAAATACTCCTTGTGTACTACACTTTAAAAGCTTTCCTAAAAATATAGTTTTTGATTTGATTCGTTTATTACTTCGTTTATTACTTTTCGATTACTCAATGGAGACATGGTGTTTTCAAGAAAAACATAAAGTGTCATGTTACAAAAGTGAGATAAACAAAAGTGTCATGTTACATGCATTTAAAAAAAAACCAACGGTATCGTTTTACAGTGTTTGACAAAAACACAAAAGCATCCTGTAACAAACAAAAGTATCGCGTTACGGTTGTAAAAAAGCTAGCAACAAAATAAGCGCTAACAGAATAAGCCATTTCGTGACATTTTGACAATTAAATTAGTTCTTGTTTTTTCTAAATGATAAAAATTTACTATAGAACGAAACAGTTTTGACGTAACAAATTGCCTCTTAGTCGTAGCAAGGGGCTATGTAGTTAGTGATGCACCATGCACAAATAGCTCAACCATCCCAACAGGACTAACATCCAGTCAACCCAATCAATTGAAAAAATAACTCCCGCACGCTTAGCGTGCCTATGTTTTAAAGCGTATGCACGAAGTGCAACGACTGACATCGACAGGTGTACGAAACATTCATGACTGAATAAAATAATTATGCTAAAATATGGCGTGTGATTTGAAGTGTTCGCGTGTGGCACGGATTCTGTGAGCAAAATGTTTACTCGAACGTTAACGTTTATTACATGTTACAACATGTAATAAATCGGCTCTGAAAATAGATATCCTTGTTTCAATGATTTATAAATCAAAGAAAAAATAGAGTAAATTCATTAAAATTCAAAAGTAAACGTGTTCTTTTTGAAAACGTATTGTTCTTCTGACATAAAACGTGGAATGCAATTAGTATGGGTAATCAAATGGTGACGAGTGAAATTAGGAAATAATTTCACGCGCGTTTTGTTAAAATTCTAATAATTATTAGAATTTTAACAAAACGCAAGTGAAATTATTTCCTAATTTCACGAGTATACCATTTGGTTACCTTTTAATATCATGGGTGACAAATTACGCTTACAGTCGTAGTTTCGTAACTTGTTTATTGTATCGTCATGAGCGAACCGGCTCGTAACGACGCCCGTGTAAAACGCTCAAAATTCCGCTCAATGCTATCATGTTATCGCTAAAAGTTTATAACGCGACCAAACAAACTGGCCAAGGTGAAATTCAAGCGAAAATGTGCAAAGTTTAAGCTTTACGATCATCTTTCAAAAGCCTGTACGCCATCTTGCCACTGAGACATTGAAACGTTGCCATGGCAATTTTATAATTTCACATGTGAAATTATAAATTAGCGCTGAAATTTCGCGCCAAAATTAAGGAGTAATTTGTCACCCATGATATTACCATAATAATATCATAGGTGACAAATTACTCCTTAATATTGGCGCGAAATTTTAGCGCTAATTTATAATTTCACATGTGAAATTACAAAATTGCCATGGTAACGTTTCCCATACTTCAGTGCCAAGATGGCGTACAGGATTTTAAAAGATGATCTTAAAGCTTAAACTTTACACATTTTCGCTTGAATTTCACATTGGCCAGTTTGTTTGGTCGTCTTATAATCTTTTAGCGATAACATAAACGGCATTGAGCAGATTTTTGAGCGTTATACACGGGCATCGTTTCCAACCGGTTCGTTCATAACGATACAATACGGCAAGTTTAAAAACTACGATTGTAAGCGTAATTTGTCACCCATGATATTAAAAGGTAACCAAATGGTATACTCGTGAAATTAAGAAATACTTTCACTTGCGTTTTGTCAAAATTCTGATAATTTCCCTCGCCTGGAGGCTCGGGAAATTATTAGAATTTTGACAAAACGCGTGTGAAATTATTTCCTAATTTCACTCGTCACCATTTGATTACCCATACTTATCTCCCTTGGCAGTCGTGTTTTAATCGCAAACACCTTCGGAAATCTCAAAGTTTGGACGTTTCCGACAATTTTGTGTCCAAGAATTCATGGCGGATTTAAAGCTTCATGAGCTAACATTGCAGAGAGGTATACCAGGGATACTGTAGTGTGTCATGACAGAAGCGGAATTCTAAAACAGCGCTTTTAAGGCCGCGCTGGACCCTTGCTCATTAATAAATTCATTAGCAATTTATTTTGACGGGGTGTCATGTTGTAAATGTTAAATTCTTCGAATTTTGAACACCGATTCCTTCAAAACTTATCAAGGATAATAGGGGTTGATGGAATTTTATCATGATTGTCGTTTTACTGAGAGATGACCGTTTACTTTGATGTTACAAGCTCTTAAGTGTTAATCTGCAGATAATGCAATTTTGTGTCCAAGTTTCCAGCTAGAATAGCGCACCAAATTAAACGACTATATAACCTAGTGGTAAATCACAACCTCTTTTGTGTTCTGGTCAGAACGAAATTCTCGAATTCAATTGTTACTAGGAGTTATTGGCTCCTAAGAGGGTAAAAATGTGAAATCTAAACTTTGGAACGTGCTATCTTCTTTTTGAAAAGGGATTTTAAACATAGGCATGCTAAGCGTGCAGGAGTTATTTTTTCAATTGATTGGGTGGCTTGGGGTAGAACTGGGTGTCAGTCCTGTTAGGATGGTTTATTTCATGGGTTGAGCTATTTGTGCATGGTTCATGTGCACGGTCCATCGCGCCGACTAAGAGCTACTTTTGGAAAAATAACTCAAAAACAATTTAAAAAGAAATTGTGCAAATGTTCTAAAATTAGACTGCTTTCCCTTGTAAATATGACTATGGTGTCGAACCATACTGTTGAAGACAAAAAATACGTCAGTAATTTCTTCAAACGTAAACAGAAAAAAATATCTGGTAGTCACTTTTAAGGTTACCTTGTTTAACTATCCATCCCCTTTCATTCCAAGCCGAAAGAAAACCGCTAAGTACATCAGAACATGGATTGAAAACTGTTGACAAAATTTACCGTAAACATGATCACAAAATCGCAAACACGCTCACTAAGAAAGCCAAATTGACCCAGAAATTGCAAACGAATAGCCAGATGGAACAAGAACAAAGTATTCTCGGGTTTCTGAAATGTCTCCATTATTTTCATCATCAATATAAAACAGAAACCTTTCTGCAAGTCACCAGTGCATTTCGGCCAAACCACGTGACGATTTTACTTGGACTGGTACAATATTAATTTCGCAACTAGAAGCAGAAACGTGCCCTAACTTGTAAGCGTAACATCATCAGTACCGATATTCCCACGGCCGTGCTAAAAATAGCTGTCGATGAAGTTGTGTTACACGCTTGACTGCACACTCAAAAAGCTAGTTTTCTTTTCAGCCGTTGTTTTTTGCGTGACGAGCCCAAACAACGGCTGTAAAGGAGACTACCAAAAAGCTGGCTGTCTTTTTTTTCTTTTGCCTATGAGTAAACGTAACTGCAACGCTTTGCGTTGGGAATATTAAATACACTAAAAAGGTATTGCGTCAGCCATGGAATGCGCTGACGTTGCAGCTTTCACTTTCGGTACGTGACAAACAAGAAATATGTTTACTTTGCATGTTTATTTCGCCAGAAGCGACGGTCGTTAATTTGTTTGCAATTTTGCGACTATTTGTCGGTTTTGCCAGTTGAAGTGAATCTTTTGGCTGTTTCATCGAGGCGAGTTCAGAGATCTGAAGAAGATAAATTTGGCCGACGTAAACACTTGCAAGCATAACGTCATTGGTACGGAAATAACCGCATTGCACCGCCGTACTACTAAAGATAGCCATCAATGCGAAGCTTGAAATGCGAGACTCGCACAACGACTACTATACCTTCCTACGGCCCTCACTCGCGGCATAAATGATGATTTTCTCTTGCTGTGCCATCCAACCACGTTGTCAAAACACCTAATTTAATATTTGCCAAGCAGACAAAACGTGCCCTTGTAACATCATCACGTCATGAGGTTTTCAAACGATAGTAAAATAAATAACTCACTATTCCTAAGCAGGAAACGTCAAACCTTCGCCGGCCACATTCCAACCTCACTAAAATACCTATTATTTGGCAACTCTCGAACCCAAATAAACGCACATGCCTCAAGCTATTACAATCACGTTATTCTTTGGGAGAAAAACCTTGAGAGATTTGTGGTCACTCGTGTTATTACTTAGCCAAAGCTCCTACTAACGCTATACTTTTAACCGAGAGAAAACAGTTTAAACACACCGCGCGGTTGGAATCTCAAATCTTTAACACTCGCCCTTACAAGCAACAGCGTCAGTTTGTTCTCATTTGGGGACCAAAACAAAACGTTCAGCAAACACACAACACTCACATTAAAAATGGAAGTCACAACATTTATTCTCAATATACATATTTATTCTACTCAAAAACATCAAACATTTTAATATAAAGTGGTCAACAAATACTATACCCATATTGTGTCGTCAACTGAACCAGTTGATTCCGTAAACCAAGAGAATCACCTTCACCACGATGAAATTTCCAAACACTTTTCGCTTTCAGAACCCACACACAATGTTCTCACCCAAAGCTACATAAAAATCAAGACTTGGAATAGAGACTTCAGACCAACACGGCCCAATAAGGTCGAATCTATAGCAAAACAAAAATGGCCGTACCTTGAACCGAAAACAAATATTCATAGCAACGATCCATATATACAAGCCGCAATTTGATTGGTCCTTGATAGAATCCCAAATCTGATTGGTGTGAAATACATACATGAATGATCCACTCAACCATCCACTTAAGGTGGTTCGACTGGGTTTTTTAGGGGCAACACCGCTCAAGTTTGAGAACTAACCAGACTGTCATTAACAATGCCATCGAAAAACTATCACCACAGCTGAATTAGGTAAAGATGAAAATTTGTTATGACCAGTGTTATTTTGGCATCGGAGTTGTCATAGCAACGTAATGACGTCATCACGTTTATCAATTTCGTTCGTATTGCTCGGCACCAGGAGGTTTTTTCGGAAATCGCTCAAGGGAGCATGTACCTCCTATACCTGCCTCAATGTTGGCAAAGTTTGAACAAATTCTGTGAGAGCGTTATCGAAATTTTTGGGGATGAAGTTTCGAGGGTCATAAATACAGTAAAAAACATACTATTGAGATAATAGGGTAATATCTGAAGAACACGACGCGCTTTGGGAATGCAGTTTCATCTCATAGTAGTTTGATGCCATTTAAAATTGTGTATACAAAATTATGGGGATCGCCACGACCGATTGCGAAAAAAACGGATTTGATGAGCGTGCATTCAGGTGCTCTTGTTGCCACTTTTGTAAATAATTTGGTCTACACCTACAAATGTGATAATTATTTGGAAACCGCTCGATGAATTTTTTTAAAAACTTGTCAATCTCGAGTTTTGTCATCAGTTTATATGGCCTGCAAGTTTCAAGGTCATTGAAAACATGTAAGACAATAAAATCGGGGCTCCAATGTACTACTTTTTTCTCCCAGATTTTGTGTTTACAAGTGAGTGTCCTCATTATTCACGGGCATTGTATTCAACTTTCATTTTCACGTGCACAACTCAGCAAAAAATTCATTTGCATTAAACAGAACGCTCAATTGCTTTCTAAAAATGTTCGGGAAACATGCTGATATGACTTGAAAACTGTAATAATATTTGTTACGCCATTAGACTGTAATACAGCAATGCCGAGGGTCTCTTTCTCCAGGAAACGAAAAGCTATTTTTGTGTAGAACAACAGATCAGGAAAAAAGTCTAAATTCACTGATAAAATGCAAATGAATTTTTTGCTGAGTTGTGCATGCTCCCTTGAGCGATTTCCGAAAAAACCTCCTGGTGCCGAGCAATACGAACGAAATTGATAAACGTGATGACGTCATTACGTTGCTATGACAACTCCGATGTCAAAATAACACTGGTCATAACAAATTTTCATCTTTACCTAATTCAGCTGTGGTGATAATTTTTCGATGGCATTGTTAATGACAGTCTGGTTAGTTCTCAAACTTGAGCGGTGTTGCCCCTAAAAAACCCAGTCGAGCCACCTTAATAGCCAAACACGTCTTCATGCCGACTAAGAGTTATTTTTTTAAAAAAATAACTCAAAAATCCGTTTTGACCAGAACACAATAGAGTACACCAAGTTTATGTTCCCTGCAAATCAAGTCATGAAATTCTGTATCGGCGAAGAAAACTTGGACACAAAATTGCAGGTTTTGAGGCTTCCGAAGACCTTTCGAGTCTATGTTTACAACAACGTGCGCTATATTCATAGCTGTGAATCTAATTATGATAATTCGCTACGTTCCAGCGCACGGGACACAAAGCTGTCAAAGCTGAGAACAATAACGTGTAATTACTGATACAAAGAACGTTTAGAAATAAATTTCATGAATATTTCGTTTGCCGTCGGCTTCAGTCGTCGCAGTTCGTGCATAAATGCATACATAATGATAGCAAGGGTCCAGAGCGGCCTTAAAAAAAGATAGAAGGCGTTAAATTCAATTTTGCACATATAAACGTTTACTCGCTGGCAAAGTTTAAATTAAAACATAGGCACGCTAAACGTGCAGGAGTTATTTTTTGGGTGGCTTGGGGTAAGACTGGGTGTTAGTCCTTCTGGGATGGTTTATTCCATGGGTTGAGCTATTTGTGCATGGTGCATCACTAACTACATAGCCCCTTACTACGACTAAGAGGCATTTTTTGGAAAAAATGCTTTCATACAAAACAATTTTTACGTGCAATTTGTTACGTCAAAACTGTTTCGTTCAATAGTAAATTTTTATCATTTGACTGAAAAAACAAGAACTAATTTAATGGCTTATTCTGTTAGCGATTATTTTGTTGCTAGCTTTTTTACAACCGTAACGCAATACTTTTGTTTGTTACAGGATACTTTTGTGTTTTTGTCACACTGTAAAACGATACCGTTGTTTTTTTAAAAATGCATGTAACATGACACTTTTGTTTATCTCACTTTTGTAACATGACACTTTTGTTTTTCTTGAAAAGACCATGTCTCCATTGAGTAATCGAACAGTAATAAACGAAGTAATAAACGAACTAAATCAAAAACTATATTTTTAGGAAAGCTTTTAAAGCGTAGTACACCTGGAGTATTTGTTTCCTGTCGTAAATGTAAATCTTCATTCAACAAACAGGAACAAGAACTAATTAATTTTAGTTATCAAACTGTCACGGAATGACATGCTCTTATTCTAGCCTGTTGCCGTTATCGATCGTAGTTGATTTTAAAAACAAAACCATTTTAAAGTCAATACCCCATACCAGTTAATTAAATGTCTAAACGTGGTGTGTTTAAGGTATAAAGAGAGTCAGTGAATCAAGCAAGACGCTAAAGAGACTAATTAAATTAATTGCGGTTTTCAGTTGGCGACACGGAGTCTCAAGCAATATTAAATTTAGGAGTTTCCTTGTCACAAACTCTTAAAACAAGAGGCCCCAACACACTCTGAAGAAGATTCCTTGCCATTTTTATGACCTTTTGTAAACACAGTATTATTAACATCACAATGAGAACACTATTCTTCAAATCTATGGTCAGTGAAACTAGCCCGACCTAAACGAATTAATTAAATTCAAATAAGGGAAGTGACAAGTGAAGTCAAGCAAACAAGTGAAGGAAAGGATAGCTAATTTTTTTCTATTTTCTTCATATACTTCACTTATCCTTGATTTAGCTTAGCTATCCTTTCCTTCACTTGTTTGCTTGACTTCACTTGTCACTTCCCTTATTTGAATTTAATTTTCCTTCTCTTTGTGCCAGTTTCAGTTATAAGAACGCAGTGGTTTAGACATTCCCATCTTACGCATTCTATTGCAGCAACACCAATTATGCTCAAGAATAACTTTCAGCTCACACTTGTGAAGGTTTTACCAATGAACAAATTGAGGCTTCTGACATCAAAAATGGTTGCCTTGACAACGTCAATCAATCGACAAAAGAAACATTTTTGTCACTTTAAATAATTCTTTCAATAGGGTTCAGAGTTACCTTATTTTTCATAAATTTAAGGTGGCTCTGAAGCCTATGACAGAATTATAAAATATATGTCAAAAACAAAAACTGTCATCGAGTAGTGGAAAGGGGCAAATATAGGGTGTCTTCGACCCCTTTTAATGTTGCAATGGTAACAAATTTTCTTGTCATTTTCATCTGACTCTACTTATTGATGAACGCTTTACAACATTACAGTAAATGTTTTCATCCGTATCATCGATCTAGCTGTAATATATATAGCAAGCCAAAGCAGACAGGAAGGTCAAAACTATTTGGAGCCACCTTACAGTGTGGCTTCTGTTACCGGGGTCACCCAGACAAAGTTAACCAATCACAAAGCATTTTTGCATCAGAACAACGATTTTTCAACTTCATCACGCTTGTTTGGGCAATTTTTAAAATCGAAAAGTCAACGCTAGCTAACGCTCTATTCAACATGCCTCTACATGAACAAGTTGAAATTTCATGGCTCTGTACTCGAAATTTCATTGGCTGAAGTAAAAAAAGTTCAAATCTATTGTTCCCGTTCTGCTTGGCGATTGGTTAACTTAGTCTGGGTGACTCCAGTAACAGAAGCCGCACCAGTGAACTGTAAAATATTACACAGTTTACTGTTGTAAGGTTCATAGTAAAACTGTTTGACTCACTCTGGAATCTCTCCATTGGGCACCACAATACTAAGAGTATCATGAATGAGATTATATTTCATAATTCTGTCAGCAGACGTGGTTGAGGTCAGTGAAGGTGAGGCATTTACCTATAAATCAAATGGTGATTTTTCATTTAGTCGTTAGTTACTTGCCCCTCCAAACTAGTGGTAGGGATGGAAGGGAAGGGCAAGAATATTCTGTAACCAGTAAATGAAGCGATTTGCAATCCCTTTGCTATTTAAAATTATTATTTACTTATTTCACGTCATGCAAAAATAGATAAGAGAGCCATAACAAAAATCATCCAATCAGAATGCTTATTTTGTTGATGGGTTTTCAAAAGGGTATTGAAAAGCATAGGAAACTGTGGCTGTTTCAACAGTTCGCTGCAACCAGCTGCCTTTTGCCTCCGTAGAAATTGCGGGCGCACTTGACTTTTCACAAACTTTGGGTTATACTTTTTAGGCTATAACGCGATGGCCGTGAAACTTTGGGAAAATGTTCGCCTATCATTTGGTAATAATAATATGAAATTCGATTTTCCACTTTGTTAACAAAATCGCATCCAGTAAAAAACTTTGCTGATAGTTTTTTGGCTAAATTTGTGGAATCAGTCTATATTGACTTAATACATACCATAGCCAAGTTTCAGAAAAAATCGTTGGAGCAGAAGAGCAGAAATATTAAGGTCATCTAAATTAAACTCTAATATTCTACTGAACGTTTGTATACTTGACGCTCGACGACGAAACAAGTAACCCAAGAAGGCTCTCCAGTGCTTGCAGAATCAGAGTGCCTAGCCGATAAGTGATCGTGCGAACCATTAAAAAGTATCCGCTAATTCTGTAAACATTGTAAAATGCTCTAAAACTACCCCAACCACCCAACTCCAAACTTGCGTTTCCGAACATTTCTCGAAAATTTTACAGCCGTTTTGTGTGAAACTCCGTCTACGTGAATTTCAAGGTTCTGCAATATTTTTGCATCGATTTTTGCTTATGTGCCGTGCTCGTTGGGATTATAAGCTACTCTGCGGCTCAGATCCATGACGAAGCAGACATTTGTCGATTTACCATGACATGTACCAGTGGCCGGGACAATCTATGCAATTTTCGCTGAAATTGGTCAAAATTACTGCCCATGCCGGTCCTAGAAAGCAGAATGTGCTCCACTACAAAACCTCCTCTGGAACACCCCAAAGAAACACTTCGGAAATGTCGACAGCAAAGCCGAAGACAACGTGAACTGGGATACGTACTGAATATAAACATACTCGAACGTATAAATTAATTTCCCAGTTCAAGTTGTCTTCGGCTTTGCCACCGAGATTTCCAAAGCATTTCCTTGGGGCGTCCCAGACCAATTTCAGCAAAAATTGCATAAATTGTCCCGGCTACTGGTACATACCATGGTAAATCGGCCAATGTACGGCCTAACTTGACGTTCCAGCAAGGTTTAAAAGAACTGTTCGCGAACTGATCGGACTCAAATTAGGCCAGATCATAGTTCAAAGACTGTTCTATCGAGGACCGGGAGCTCTTACTAAAGACAGTAGGGACAAGATATTTTTTCGGCTACATTCCAGAGGCGGTACCCGATTCTTGGATGTGGAAGTTGCACGCCTTGTATAAATATTAGTATTCTATACACGAGTCAAAACTCAAACTCATAGAACTGCTCTCGCACGCTTCAAATCGTCAAAAAATACATAAAAACAACCTTAAACATTGCGAAAATGTTTCTAATTCATTTTATTGCAAATAGACAGCAGTGAAAGCCAATTTTAGGAAGTTTAAATATTTACAATAGTGATTAGCGAGAAAATTTGAATATTTATATGGGGCGTGCTGTGACCTCACAAACATAGGCCGGCAAGCCTGTGGTCTATAAGAAAAAAAAAAAGAAATATGTACATACATTGTACTTAAACTGCTATCTGAGTTAGAGTGGGAACAAGAATGTGAAATAATTGTCCCCATTGCTCTTCAGAATGTTGCTTTGCAAAACTTAAAATTAACGGTTATTGTGCCCAATTAACTGAAAAGACTTCCGGATGCAGCTCTTACTTGGAAATGGTAGATTCTGGTAAATCAGAAAATTCTTTCGTAAGGGCACAGGGAGCAGAGGAGCCACATTTCACCTTTGTGAATATTTAAATACTAGTTTTATATTGTGACACTTGTCTTACAGCTTCTAACGCTATCTGATCTTTTTGTTTATGCGGCAGCCGGTATCGTGTTGCTCTGGGCGTAGCCGCAGACTGGCTGACTGTGGGTGCCACAAGATCGTTAGGCAGTAATACAAAGAAATTAAAAAGAGACAAGGAATGAAACAGATTTGAGCTTAAATTTCGATCCCCGATAACTTGTTAAAGATTCAATAAATAAGCCTGACTTTTGGTAATAAAGTCTTATATTTACAGTATCTCAACAAGTGCTTAACAATTTTAATTAAGACATTCATTAAATGAACCTTTTGGTGATCGCTCTTTTGACATTGGCTTGCGTAGGATGTGTAGCGTAACATACAAGGTGTGGTGTGTAGAGGTTAATTAAAAACAATAGATTACGAATATACAACCTAGGTATTGGCTTTGTTTCTGCTATTAAAATCCTCATTCACGATCTCTTTGATCTTCTTCAAATCCTCACTCACTTCACTGCCACAATCACTATTCACTATACATGAATACAACCTCATGATCCACACCTAACAGCCAGCAACATCTCAGTGGGAGTACATACAAAGATACAATAAAGCTGCAGCATATCTCCACTGGACAATTAATATTCAAACACTATACCATCAATGTACAAGATGAACACTATGAACATGAACAGCTACTGTGACAGAAAACCAAGCAGCGACTATACTCTGGGACATGCCAATCCAAACCAACAAAGAGATAAAAGCAAACAGACCAAACATAGTGGTGAAAGAGAAGAAGGAAAGAACCTGTCTGCTTATCCATATATCCATCCCCACAGAAAAGAACACCTCCTTGAAAACAGTGGAAAAACTCACAAAGTACAAAGATCTTGAGATTGAAATCGAGAAAATGTGGGGAATGAAAACAACTACTGTCCAAGTGATCACTGGAGCTTTCGGGCTTGTCAAGAATGGAAGAGAAAACTTCATCTGCAAGATCCCAGGCAATATTAGAATAACAGAGCTACAGAAGACTGTCCTCCTTGGAACTGCTCACATACTTAGGAGGACTAGTACTCTATCCATCAAGTAATCCAGCAGACTTATGACTGCCCTAGGCTCACGGCACTGAACTCGGCACCATAAGTTAAAAGCAGCAAGACTTTAAGGAATAATAATAATAATAATAATAATAATAATAATAATAATAATAATAATAATAATAATAATAATAATAATAATAATAATAATAATAATAATAATAATAATAATTTTTTTTTGATAAATGTTTATTTCAATAGAGAAAAAGAATACAAAAAGAAAAACGAATACAATAAGTGCAATAGAAAATAAATGACAATTGAAAACATTGGTTACAAATATGATTACTAGCACACTAGATCAAAAATTACATCTACATATACATTATACATATAATTAATTCAATTCATCAAGAACATCCTTGTCGTGATGTTGTATCCAGAAAAAATTCTAAATCAATCAAATACTGGAAAATTTGACTTTGTCGATATTTCGTCTTTATTACAAAAGACTTCATCAGGGCAACTGGCCCGGTTCATACGTCGCTTTTCCGCCGTGTCGAATTCAATTAAACGAATTAAATTCGACAGAAGTTCAACGTCTGAATCGGCTGTCGAATTTCTGTCGCACGTTCGACTAGTCTTGTCGCACTATCCGACAGAAATGCGACACCGATTCAAACGTCGCATTTCTGCCGTGTCGAATCTAATAAAAACTACACATATCTTGCGTTTGGATATATAGTTCGGCTAGCCAGTAAACACAACTTCAGTATAACCTCCAAATTAAGTGCGACAGAAGTGCGGCCTATGAATCAACTGTCGCATTTCTGCCGCACTAAATTGAATTAAATTCGACACGGCAGAAATGCGACGTATGAACCGGGCCTTTAAAACCGTTACTAAATACGCGTTAGCTGAGGCGAGACGCTCATGTTACAATATAAATTAATATGCACGCGCGCTATCAAGCGCGCGCGTTACAACAATGTCGAGTAAATAACTCTAAAATACATCCCTTCTAGGGTTCCTGCTGCAGAAGAAATCGTCACTGTTCACAATACTCCGCATTTTCTCCCTGTATTCCGAATTCTGTTGCTCTGGTAGGCGGGCAATAAGGGCTTCTCGTTGTTCATGTAGCGACGTCAGTACTATGGATAGTTCATCGATCAATAATCTTTGCAAGCGATGCGAGCCGTCTTCAAGTATTTCATCACGTTCTTGATGAATTGAATATTTTCTGCATCCCGGGACTGATGGACGAAGTGGTGAAAGAACCGTTTTTCGAGTTGTTGAACTTGGAGAAAAAATACGCTAGATACACGAATCATCAAAACTATCTTAAGAAGTGTGAGACGCGCAATGTCATTTCCAAAGGATTCATATTGAAAAAGTCTGCGAACATTGGACATGTATCCATGTCTTTTAAGAACGATTGGGACGAAATACTTGAAGACGGCTCGCATCGCTTGCAAAGATTATTGATCGATGAACTATCCGTAGTACTGACGTCGCTACAAGAACAACGAGAAGCCCTTATTGCCCGCCTACCAGAGCAACAGAATTCGGAATACAGGGAGAAAATGCGGAGTATTGTGAGTATTGTGCGGAGTATTCTTCTGCAGCAGGAACCCTAGAAGGGATGTATTTTAGAATGATTTACTCGACATTGTTGAAACGCGCGCGCTTGATAGCGCGCGTGCATATTAATTTATATTGTAACATGAGCGTCTCGCATCAGCTAACGCATATTTAGTAACGGTTTTAACCGCTGTAAATCAGTTGCCCTGATGAACTCTTTTGTAATAAAGACGAAATATCGGCAAAGTCAAATTTTCCAGTATTTGATTGATTTACATTATACATATACATATACATCTTTAAAACAATGTTTTTCCTGACGCTTTAACTGTTCCTAAAAACAATACACCCTTTTTTAACAATTTGCTTCAACTACTCTAAAATTTTTCGAAGTTATATTTAAATTTAACATTGCCTACAAATTCACTAAATGATAACTCGCCATATAATAATTCTGATTGTAAAGATAATATTTCGCATATAAAAAGGTGAAGTTTAACTTTCTAATAATAATATCTAATTCTTTGTTTACATTATCCTTGTCTTTGCCGAGAATTAATTCAGTTGGAGAAAGGATGAGAGAGGTGGCATTTTCTTTATTAAACCATTTTATAACCTCTGCGAAGAATAATTGGCTCCAATTACAATTGTAGAAAGTGTGAATTATGTTATAGAGTCATTCATTTCACAACATGGACGCTTAGCATCCTCTGTCCGGTCAAAAAGGAATAATTCCTTTCTGGTGACTACTATTCTGTGGAAGAGTTTGTGTTAGTAAAATTCTCTAGGGTCCCGTAGTGATCTTTTGTAGTGCCCACAAGGCCTTGCGGGACGTTGTTGTTTAGGCGCGAATCGGACTGGAAGGCTTGAGAATCACACTGAGGATCCACACTTGTGCAAGTACTCGGTTCTGCTAAGATATTGTTTTTTCCTTTCTACCGATTATTTACACCAGGAACTGTTGTAACTTTGAAAGTGAAAAGAGTGTAATCTCGACGTGTGGATTTATTATTAAAACAACCTGTGAAAGTCTGACAATGTCCCAAGGCCCGAGCGAACACGAGAACATCATTCGACAAGTGGATCCTGAAGACCAGGAGAAAGAGAGCGAAGGTCTAACCCGTGAAGAAGTTGTGGAGGAATCGGATGGACTGGAGCAACATAAGAAATCACTCGCTGGGTTCTCAGGACATGTGAGTACAAAGTTGAAGAATGCAAAGACTTGCCTTGCCGATTCCAGAGATAGTGAATTAGAAAACGCCTTGAAGAGTTTGAATTTAGCTTGGAATAATTATGATAGCTGTTATAAGACTTATGTCACGAAAGACCTGCCTGAAGGAGAGTATGCACGCGTCAACGACCGGTTTGCTGAAGCAAAAACTGAATATGATGAATGCACTAACGCAATCAGTGACCGTCTACTTAAACTGAAGAGTCAAAATATTCCAAAAGAGAAGTCTAAGTCTAAATCAGTACCCTCTTCCAGGCAGTCTAAACTAAAGGAGTTGAAAAAGGATATTGAAATGAGGAAATTAGTGCTCAAGCAGGAGCAAGAGCTTGCCCAACATGAAATGGAAATGGAAAGGAAGAAAATTGAAATGGAATTTGAAAACAAAAGGAAGGCGTGTGAGATGAAGTTTCAAATACAAATAGCAGAGAAAGAAGCAGAGCTTTTAGAACAGGATGGTAGCGAGACTGCTAGAAATGATCCCTTAGAAGACAAGGCAGGAATTCTTCTCATGCCACCAATGACTGAGCAAGAAAAAATTGATCGATGGTCTGCAAAATGCGACGTGAAGCCCCTCAGTCCTGAAGCCCCAAACTTTATGTCATCGCAGAACCCCCCTGCAGCTGACGGTCCAACTCCTGTAACAAAGGTTGAACCCAGTGGAAAGGAAAATCCCCCTGAAAGTTCCCCATCTGTTAAAACAAACATTAACACAGCAATTATGCTAAAGCTTACACTGCTGCAAGCCATGCAACCAGTAAAGTTCTCAGGGAATCCCAGTGACTATCCCACCTTTAGGAACAGACTGCGAGATAATTTAGAGGATAACATTTTGAATGATAGTCAAAAACTAGAATTCCTGCCAAAGTTTCTGACTGGTGAGGCCTACGAAGTAATTGAGAGGGTTGCAGGATGCTCTTATGATGCAGTTTTGAATATTCTACATGATCGCTATGGGCAGCCAGCAACTGTCGCCACTGCATGTATAGAGAATTTAACAAATGGACAAAGGCTGGCGAACAATGACTTTACTGGATTGCGAAATTTCGCTGAACAACTAGAGTCAGCCTCAAAGAAACTGTCTGGGGAATCTGAGCGGGAAGCTAGTACCATGACAAACCTGAGGCAAATTGTCAGGCGATTACCAAGCTACCTAGTGAATAAATGGGGAGAAGTCTCATACTGAATCCGAGAAGGTGGAGCAAGTCCACGACTGTCAGACCTTGCTAAGTTTGTTAAGCGCCAGGCCGCCATAAAAAATGATCCAGGTTTTGTTGTTGACAAGAAGTTTGAGAGACAAAAGGAATCAAGTACTAGATCACCTGGCTCACACCTGCACAGACAAACATCCAGCTTTGCAACTGATTTCAAGGCTGGCGGTGCAACTGCCAGCCCTCAGAAAAGTAACAAGCCTAACTTCAATCAATGCCTGCACTGCTCCAGTAAACATGAGCTTACTGAGTGCGAACAATTTCGAGCTGATGAGATTCAAGGGCGATGGGACATTGTTAAGCAGCACAAATTGTGCCATATCTGCTTGAAATCTGGCCACATGCGGGGTCAGTGTCAGTCCAAAATCTTCTGCCAATGTGGGAGTGATAGACGACACCATGGGTTGTTGCATAACCCTCCCAGAAGGAATGATGGCAACACTGGACGGGGCCCCCTGAGTGAGAAGCCACCGGAGACACCGGTAGCACGAACTGACAACCAAGGTAGGGCTGGAGAGGCACAACAGCAGGAAAGACCAAGAACTGTGGAAGAGTATGCCACTGTCACAGAAGCTGTTTCTAGGACCATCCTACTGCATGTTGTACCCATTAAGGTGATAGCTACAAATGGGTCTTCGTTGACCACTTACAGCCTGTTGGACAATGCATCTCGAGGAACTATTATTAGAAGTGACTTTGCAAACAGTCTGGGCTTAAAGGGACAAAAAGAACTGGTATCAGTGAACACTGTAATGGAGAAAACAAATGAAGAATTTGAATTCGTGAATTTTCAGCTACAATCAGCTAGAGGTGTAGGAGAGGTCATTGATGTAGAAGAAGGTCTTGTGTCAGAAAAGTTTAACATCTCAGAAAGGTGTCTTCCCAAAAACATTGATAGAACATGCCACCCCCATCTGAAAGACATAGAGATCCCTGAAGTAGAAGTCAAAGAGGTCTGTGTGCTCATTGGAAAGGATGTTGATTATGCGCATGAGGTGTTTGAAGTGCGTAAGCCTAGTGCACCTGACAGTCAGTTGAAGGCATTGAGAGGCCCACTGGGGTGGGTCATCACTGGAACTGTTCAAGGAGCTCCTACCTCCAAGGAGATCAATGTTAACTTTACTAGCTATGATAAGAAACTGTACGAACAGGTTGACAATTTCTGGAAGTTGGAAGCCTTTAGGACACAGAGCATCCATGAACGTGGGGCTGATATCAGCGATAACAAAACACCAGCATCCCACAACTTGTCCAGAGAAGACATGCGTGCAGCCGAGATATTACAGAGGACAACTAAGATGTCAGGAGGCCATTATGAGACAGGACTGCTGTGGCACAACGAGGAAGTAAAGTTACCAAACAATCGATCCGAGGCAGAGAGAAGACTATGGAGTCTCAAGCGGAGATTCTCTCGTGAGTCAGACCTTGAAGAGAAGTATCGTGCCGTGATGGAAGAGTACATTGTGAAGGGGTACGCCCGAAAGCTGACACCAGAAGAGGCTGCGACCACTGGTCCAAAAACATGGTACTTACCTCACTTCCCCGTGACCAATCCCAACAAGTCTGGGAAAGTGCGAATTGTTTTTGACGCTGCTGCGGAGTATGCTGCGACCTCCCTCAACAACAACCTTTTGCAGGGACCAGATTGCACCAATAGCCTCGTTGGGGTCCTGTTGAGATTTCGACAGGATAACTTTGTAATAGTAGCTGATATTGAAAGCATGTTCCACCAAGTTAAGGTCCGAGAAGATGACCAAGACTCGTTGAGATTTCTGTGGTGGACCGGAAGTACAGATGATCAACCAGAGGAATATGTGATGACGGTGCATATCTTCGGAGCGGCTGACTCTCTATGCGCAGCAAACTCAACTTTAAAGAGAACAGCAAATGACAATGTGAAGGATTTTGATGCTGTCACTGTGGATACACTCCAACGCAATTTCTATGTAGACAATTGTCTGAAATCAGTGCACACACCAGATGCAGCTATCCAATTGGCCAGTCAGCTAGTTGAACTGTGTGCTAGAGGAGGTTTCAACTTGACTAAGTTCATGAGCAATGATCACCAAGTGTTGGCTAAGATACCTGTAGAGAAGAGAGCTACGCCATCCCTCGACCTTGACCTGGATGAACTGCCAGTTAACCGAGCTCTTGGTGTAAGATGGAACATTGAATCCGACACATTCGGATTCAAAGTGGTAGATTTAGACAAGCCGAATACGATGAGAGGTGTGTTGTCAACGATCTCCTCAGTCTTTGATCCCTTGAATTTCGCAGCCCCTGTAATGCTGCCAGCAAAACAGATTATGCAAACCTTATGGCGTCGCAAGGTCCCTTGGGACCAACCGATAAGTGGAGAAATTCTGATGAAATGGGAGAAATGGAAGAGCTATCTACCCCTCCTGGAGAACTTAAGTGTCCTGCGATGCTACTTCAGTCGTCTGGATCATGAAGGTGTTAGACTGCAGCTGCATCATTTCTGTGATGCCTCTGAGGCCGGGTATGGGACTGCTTCCTACCTGCGTGTTGAGTACCCTGATGGCTTGATAGAATGTGCCTTTGTAACTGGGAAGTCACGGAATGCACCCATAAAGAGTGTCAGCATCCCGCGACTTGAGCTTCAGGGAGTGCTTCTTGCTGCACGGATGGATTCCGCAGTCAGGAACGAGCTAGACTTGAACTTTGAAAAGGTCGTCTTCTGGACAGACTCCATGATTGTGCTGAATTACATCAAGAATGAGAGCAGGCATTTCCAAACCTACGTGGCCAACAGAGATCAGAGAGTTGACACACCCAGACCAGTGGAGACATTGTGCTGGCATGATCAATCCTGCTGATGATGCAAGCCGTGACTTAGAGATGAAGGACTTCCTCAGAAATGATCGCTGGTTGAGGGGGCCATCTTTCCTGAAAGAAACTGACGAAAAATGGCCAGAGAACAAATATGATATCGTTCCTCCAGGTAATCTTGAGGTAAAGAAGGAGATATACACCACCAGTCTTGAACGTGCTACGACAACAGTCGAAGACCTCCTCATCACAAGGTCCTCCAGCTGGATGCATACGTTGCGCCTAGTAGCCTGCGTACTCAAGTTCCTGGACTGGATAAAGTGGCGCATAGAAAAGAAAAGGGACCCAAAGGCAGTTGATCTGCATAGGAGTATCAACCATGAAGACCTAGAGAGGGCAAAGAGAAAGATTCCGACAGTAGTACAGAAGAGTTATTTTCCTAGCGAAGTGAGAAGCCTGAGAGAAGGAACGCCAGTGAAAGCTTCCAGCGAAATAATCAAGCTAAAACCAGTCATGAAGGAAGACAAAGTGATGCGTGTAGGCGGAAGGATATCGATGGCTCCGATATCCACTGATGCGATGAATCCGATGATCCTGCCAAAAGGGCACCACATCTGCACCATCCTTGTAAGGCACATCCATGAGTTAATGGGCATTGTGGCGTGGAACAGGTACTGTCACTTGTAAGGGAGCAGTTCTGGATAGTCAAAGCAAGAGTCACAATTAAGAAAATCCTAAGAAGGTGCATTCATTGCAAGAAGCAGATAGCACCCAAGATGAATCAACAAATGGGAGAGTTGCCGAAGGTACGATTAACTCCATACGAGCCCCCTTTTACGTATTGCAGGGTGGACTATTTTGGGCCGTTCCTCGTGAAGCGAGGAAGAGGAAGAGTCAATGAGAAGCGTTGGGGAGCAATCTTTGTTTGTATGAATTCCAGAGCTGTTCACCTTGAATTGGCCAAGTCACTTGAAACCGACGACTTCATGTTAGTTCTGATGCGATTCTTGAACCGTCGAGGACATGTAAAGGAGATTCGTTCAGACAATGGGACCAACTTTGTTGGCGCCGACAATGAAATTCAGGACCTGGTCAAGAACATGGACTTCAGCAAGCTGGAAAGAGAGCTCATGCAGAGAGGATGTAAGTGGGTTTTTCATCCCCCTGGCGCATCTCATATGTCAGGAGTGTGGGAGAGGTTGGTGCGAACCGTCAAAAGAAGCCTGAAGGCTATTCTTGGCAATGGCCCGATGAATGAGGAGGTTCTGACCACTGTGTTCACAGAAGCTGAGCGGATTGCAAACTCGAGGCTGCTGACGCCGAACCCCTCAAGCCCTGATGATAACGAACCATTGACACCAAGTCATTTCTTGAATGTGCGCCCTTCCTCAAACATCCCCCCAGACATAGTCAACGAGAAGGACAGGTTTAGTCGAAAGAGATGGCGATAGGCCCAGCTGCTAGCCAACCACTACTGGAAACGTTGGTTAAAAGAGTATCTACCATCACTGCAGGAGAGACCTAAGTGGCACCACGAACAGAAGAACCTCAAAGTTGGCGACCTAGTGCTGATCGCTGATGACAATGTGATAAGGAATCAATGGATTCTGGGTCGGGTGGAAACCGTATTTCCTGGAGCGGATGGTCTGGTGAGAAGTGCGGAAGTGCGCGCAAAGGAGACAACTTACAAGCAACCAGTGACCAAGCTGTGCTTCTTGGAAGGAGTGAACGATGAATAAGAGTAGTAGAACTAGTAAAGACTGACATTAAGAGACATTTATAGTTAAGGACACCAAGAGTCTGATAAATCGTTGTCATGAACCCCTGAGCCTAGGAGTTCATGGGGGGCGGAATGTTAGTAAAATTCTCTAGGGTCCCGTAGTGATCTTTTGTAGTGCCCACAAGGCCTTGTGGGACATTGTTGTTTAGGCGCGAATCAGACCACCATGTTTAAGTGTTCTGGAAGGCTTGAGAATCACACTGAGGATCCACACTTGTGTAAGTACGCGGTTCTGCTAAGATATTGTTTTTTCCTTTCTACCGATTATTTACACCAGGAACTGTTGTAACTTTTCAGCGAATTGCATTTGAAGTCGAAGTGAAAAGAGTGTAATCTCGACGTGTGGATTTATTATTAAAACAACCTGTGAAAGTCTGACAATGTCCCAAGGCCCGAGCGAACACGAGAACAGTTTGAAGTAGAATTCCCTAAGTTTATCTCGACATACATTTCTTACGCGACTAAAAAAAGGTTTTAGAGATGTTTGGCCAATCTGCTGGTCTCTTGCCCATTTAGAGTTAGCCTTCAATTCAATTTGTTCTTTATTAATGAGGAGCCTGTAGTAGTCTATGTTTTTCATTTTGGTTAAGTTGATGGAAGTCTCTGGGGAGAGGTGAAAACAAACCTGCTCTGTCAACAGGGCATGCCCTCACACGTTCTACAAGATCTCTGGGAACTGCAGAAACTACTTGAAACTAAATGGGAAAGTTGCATCTAAGAACAAATTCTGAGTAAGAAAGGAATTTCTCATCTGATTTTAGAAGGTCTCGTACAAGATAAATGCCTCGATCAAACCAGTTCCTGTAAAAAATAGTGTGACCGTAGATTAGAATATCTTTGTTGTTGAATAAAATTAATTCTTGACCGGACTGGTTTAGAAAAGATTCTTTTATTTGAAAAAAATACCGAAGAATTAATTTGTAGAACTGAGGCAGATCAATCTGCTCAAGGAAATTTTTGTCGTAGTTGCATCAAATAGAAAGTTTAAACCACCTTATTTTTCAAAAAAGTAATTAGGTGTGCCTTTCTACAAATTTCGACCGAACAGCGGCACAAGTCAAAAAATCGATTTCGCTCATATTTTGCACAAAGATAGGTCCTAGTGAGAAACTAAACGGACTGCAGTTAGTTTGTCCTGATACAGCTTCCTTTCGTAGAAATATGCAAAAAACGATTTCGCCCCGTTTGGGCTCAAAATCCACTTCCGGTTAGACTGAATTTTGTGAAAATTTGATCGTCTCGCGCATTATACTACAGCTGTTTATGAATCTTTCAATGATATTTCTAATCTTTTCAGGTCTTCATTGTATGACTGAGTGAAAAATAAAACAAATCGAGATTAGTTTTGAGCCCGAAACGAGCCAAAACTGACAGACTAAATTTGCAAATGTGTCGCGAGCGAAATTATGCAGTAAAACATTGCCATTTTTTTCTATGGGCGATAACTTTAAATATCGTAAAAATACTTTCTATGGGTAAACTATACACCCATCTGCTATAATATCAAAAAAAATCTCTGGGGGAGATGGTTTTCAGTGGCCCGCTTTGGCCTATGTTTATCACTAATTTTGCCGAAAATCTGTTGTTCGAAGTGTAAACAATTGCGTGACACGGCTGGTAAACCACGAATAAAATTATTCTTTTTAAAGGTACGTTTGATGTTCTTGTAAGAATTCAGCCAAAAAAATCACACAAATGAATGGGCCAGTTGGTGAACTCCTTGAAGAAGTAAGAGCAATGTGAGATTTTCTCCGTTCACCCGTTTTGGAAACGTTGCGTGATCTTTTCAAACATTGATCACAAAATGTTAGACGGTAATTAATTCAGTTAAATTTATTGAAGTTCTCACCATCCTGAAGTTCTCACCATCATTCACAAAACCAGCTCTTATAAAGGAAAGGTTAAGCATTCTCGGATTCACTGATAGACGTAATCACGGGTCAATATTGTTTGGTTATTTCTTTACAAGATCTGAAGGGAACTCGGATAATAATGAAATTATACATTACTACATAGTGTAATGTTTTTGCCGATCTCGTCGGATTTCATGCAAATTTGTTCTCACTCGTTTTATTCTAGTCCTATATAGAAGGAAGATCTAACACTAAAAAACGTTGGTTTAATTCATTTTCAATTTGACATGAACAGTGTAACTGAAAATTAAAGAATTTTATGGTTGACGGATCAATTGAAAGCAGAACTTTACTTTTCCAAGTTAGGTACAAAGATCTATTTCCAGCACGAATAGTACTTTTCAAACAACTGAAATTTTGAATATAATTTACGCCAGAATTTAACGTAAAATTTGTACCAGCCTTGAATCTAATTTCTTTGGCGAAATTGTAATTGCTAATTAAATTATCTTTATTTTGAGAACGAGATTAAATTGAATACCGTAAATTCGACTCTTCACTGTCGTGGATAAAACAAAATGGACGTTTGCTGTTCTTTTAAGTCATTAGTTGGTGGTCAGTGCTTGGCCTTTGATCGCAGAGACAGAAAGCAGTCTATGGACATAGTCCCACTGCTATCATGCACTAAAAAATAACACAGCACAAGTCACTCAATCTGGTCAAGTCACACTGTCACACTGTGTCACGCTAAGGGTAGGAGTACGTGTAACTTTCTAGCACTAGGAAAAATTTATGGCATGTTGATTCTTCAGATTCGCTTGCTCCCAACTACCGAGACAGTCTCCCCCTTTTTTCCTCGCTCGCCCCCAACTACCGAGAGAGTCCCCCCCTTTTTTTTCCTTGCTTGCCCGCTTTTTTCGCTCGCCCCCAACTACTGAGGCAGTCTCCCCCCATTTTTTTCCTCGCTCGCCCGCCTATTTCGCTCGCCCCCAACTACCGAGAGAGTGCCCCCATTTTTTTCCTCGCTCGCCCCCAACTACCGCAAGCCTGGAACAGGCTAAGTGAAAACCTGCAAAGCAGTTGTCTGTTCTCCACCCAGTGTTTGAGAATTGAGAAATCCATTTTATTAGCATTTGATCCAAGATCAGTATTACGTATTGCCTTAGTGGGATTCGTAGGTGCTTTTTTCTGCATACATATTTGTTGATGAAATATTTCGAAACTCCACCCCGCAAGTCACCCCACGCCCCACGCCCCACCCCCCTCGACCTCTGAAATTCCACAGTCCTGCTGGCTTCATCCCACCCCGTCCCACCCATTTTAAGTAAAAAAGTTCTCCATCCTTCAAAAATTGGCTAAGAATTTTCAGGGACGTTTCACATAGAGAAAATTGCCCTTCTGCAACTGAAACCGCTATCTGTTGACAGCTGGGATCAAAGGAGCAGCGAAGAAAAGGGGCTTTTCCTTTCCTTAAAAAGGGGGGGGGGGGGGTGAGGGCCGAATGTAGTTGGCACCGATTTCATGACAAGAAAATTCCGACGTTTTAAAACAAAAGAGAAGAACTGGTCCTCTTCCTCTCCACAAGATTCACCAGTAATTGAAGTTCATGTCCACAAATGTAATGTGCTTATCTAGCGAACGTACAGTAATAGAAGAACCTTGAACAGAAATGACACTAGACCAAAAAATATCCCTAGAATGATCATGCAACGAATGAAGTGAAGGTGGGGATTTTTTTTTTACATGTGTCCCAAGTATAACTGAAGCGCAAACAAATTGTCCATGTCATAACATTTTTATTAATCGTGTGCTGGACTATCCGACCTTTCGTCATTGTTTTTTTGTTTGTTTGTTTATTTTTTTTTTTTTGCCGATGCTAAACGCTATGAATTCTCTAAACAGATAATTACTATTTCATATTGTTATTACAGACAGTGAAATCCACCCTAAAACAATTTGTTACTAATTTTAGTGTGGGAAACCACTGAGAATAGGTTAGTTGTCAATCGACTAAATCGGCCATTTGTATGAGTCAGGATGAGTAGTTTATAGTCGTATGAAAAATAGTATAAAACAAGCTCATCAAGCAGAGCACCCCATTATCACTCGCTCTCTTCTTAATTCCTTAATTATTAAAGGTAAATACACTTCGTATGGACAAAACAACGTACATGCTTATCTAATTTAAATTTCAGCTGAGGAAAAGTAAACAGCACTTAGCTACCCGCGGGAAAAGAACCACCTAAAAGATAGATCCAGATTCGTTATAAATTATTAAAGAAGTAAAAGTATCTCTTTAAGTTCCTATCTACAATAAGCGGGTGATATCTTTTCGTTTTCCAATATTATTACCGACTCTCACTCCAAACTTGAAAACCCTCGGGAATTGTGACCAGCCGTGTCACGCAATTGTTTACACTTCAAGCAACAGATTTTCGGCAAAATTAGTGATAAACATAGGCCAAAGCGGGCCACTGAAAACCATCTCCCCAGAGATATTTTTTGATATTATAGCAGATGGGTGTATAGTTTACCCATAGAAAGTATTTTTACGATATTTAAAGTTATCGCCCACAGAAAAAAATGGCAATGTTTTACTGCATAATTTCGCTCGCGACACATTTGCAAATTTAGTCTGTCAGTTTTGGCTCGTTTCGGGCTCAAAACTAATCTCGATTTGTTTTATTTTTCACTCAGTCATACAATGAAGACCTGAAAAGATTAGAAATGTCATTGAAAGTTTCATAAACAGTTGTAGTATAATGCGCGAGACGATCAAATTTTCACAAAATTCAGTCTAACCGGAAGTGGATTCTGAGCCCAAACGGGGCGAAATCGTTTTTTGCATATTTCTACGAAAGGAAGCTGTATCAGGACAAACTAACTGCAGTCCGTTTAGTTTCTCACTAGGACCTATCTTTGTGCAAAATATGAGCGAAATCGATTTTTCGACTTGTGCCGCCGAAAGTCAATTTTAGTCGACTTTTGTAGAAAGCGGCACTTAGGAATCGTCTTCCAAGATTCACAGCAGCTTTGTTCATTGGCTAGAAGTCTGGAAATGCAAGCTAACTTTAATGATTTTTCTGAAACATCTATACTAGGTGCACCCAGACCTCCTTGGTCATTTTAAGATCATCAACTTACCCTTAATTTTGTCCTTTTTAGTTTTCCAAATGAATTTAAAAATGGCCAAATTCGCTGCCCCAAGGCATTCCCGAGGCTAGAGATTGTATGTACCAATTGCGAGATACCAAGGCTTTTCGTTATAAGACATCTCCCAAATAATGTAAGATTCCGGCAGTTCCATATATCAAGAATGGTCTTTAATTTTTGCAATTTTAACGTGAAATTAGACTTTTCATTTTCTTTCTCGTTGTAAGAAATAAAAGTACCCAACACACGGATTGGTTTTTCAGGCCATTGAAATCCAAAGGGTTTGTCTTTTCTATGTCTCCACGATCCCAGTCAAAGAGCTTTAGTTTTCAACGGGTCCAGTTTCAAGCCAGATATATCACAAAGTTGTCTAGTACAGCGATTGCTTTTTTTACCGAATTACAGCTACTTTAAGAAGGGTGATATCATCAGCAAACTGGCTAAATTTTAGCTCCTTCCCAAAAATGTTTATACCTTGTATTTCTTTATCTTGTCTGATCTTGCACGCTAAAAATTCTCCTGCCAATACAAACAGATATGGGGATAGAGGGCAACCTTGTCTTACTCCTTTTGAGAGATGAAAATTATTTGTGCGGTAGCCATTGTTCAAGACTGCACTTTCTGTGTTAGAGTAAAAGGTGGAGATCCAACGTTGAATGGATTCCCCAAAATTAAACAGTCCAATTGTTCTTTGTATAAATTCCCATTCAATTGTATCAAAAGCCTTTCTAAAATCAAGCTGTAATAATATACCAGGGATGTTCTGAAGCTTTGTTTGCTCAAGAATTTAAGCCTAATGTTTTGTCCAATATATCTTCCTTTATGAAGCCTGTTTGGTCCGGGTTGATTAGAAGAGCTACACTGTAGAACTTTTTCTAGTCTCCTGGCAATAACTTTTGATCCATGGTTAGTAAACTACTAACATTCACGTAAACTAACTACTAACATTAATGACCATTTTATTCTCCTGATGCAAAATAGTCTTAGTGTCAAAGAGACCTTTGATTCGTTGAATTTTTAGACCATCAGCAGTTGACTTTTGTTTCCTTAAGCCTTCTGATCTTGATATCTTAAAGGCTTTACAAAAATGTGCTTGCCAACATTTTGCTTGATTTTTGGTACATCAAACTTCTGTGGCTATTCTGACTTGTGGTTGGTTAACACTAAACCTTTTATGCTTTGGGGTTGCCCAGGGAGTCGGTTAACTACTGGTGGTTGGCTGGCGGTTGGGTGCCAATTTAAGGTAATAAGGTGGAGTGAGGGGTTGAAAGTGAGGGTTGAACATTGATTGCTGAAAAACTGACCATGACTTTCACTCCAGCTTAGTCTGTTTTTCTTTTTTTTTCTGGAGCCACTGGGTAGGGGTAGGTTTCCCTATTCAAAAGGCTCCCTCTTGCAACTGCACAGAGAATGTCATGCATGACATGCCTTGTGGGGGAGGGAAGCCAGCTGGGTAATTCCATTATGCTTGCATGTTTAGAGTTGTGATTTTTAGATTCAGATGATGATACTTTAAAAAGTGCAATCTGTGTGTTAATTTCGGCCCTTGGTGATTGTGGTACATGGGGACACCAAGACACAGTTGTTGAAAGCTGCATTCAAACTTTTAATTTATAAAAAGAAATTTCCCAATGTTTTCTGGAGTTAACTACCAAGGGGGTATTTGTTTAGTGAGATCTGAAGGGCAAAAATACAAACAACCGAAGTCAAATTCATGCAAATCCTAGGCCTGGATTAGGTGGATCATGCTTTGAACAACTGGGACAGCCTATCACTAAGACATGGCTGCAGGCATTTGAAAACAATGAAAAGCTTTGTTTTTGTTGGACAAATTCCTGATTTGGAGTTCTTTGACCAATGTGACCTGGTAGATATATAGGCTTTATACAGCATTGTCTTGTTTGTACCAACCTCTATAAGCCAGGGCTTGAGATTATCATCAATTATGATGTCATAACTGCAATTGAAGAGCAGAGCTTCTAATAAATAATTATGTGCAAGTCATTATTTACAGAATGTAATTAAAGACAACATCAAGAAATCAAACAAATTAGGACCACAATCTTGCTACAGAAGATTAGTCTTCAATATTGTCAGAAAAGTTGTTGTATTAATGTTTTGTTTAACTTACCCATAGCATTCGAAGCAGTGTCTGTCATTGGCTATCACATTCTAGGGAACGAAATCAAGCAAAGTGAGCTACAATACTGAAACAGACTTGAACAAGAGCTTTTTTATGTTAGTTGCATGGATATTTTCAGTTGGCAACAATTGCTAGCTGTTACAACAATCAAAGCTGTATACTCAAAAATATATTGGATATTAAAATAACTAGTCTCAATGTTCACATGTTTCAAGGTTTAAAAACTTTCTTGAAAGTGAACTTTAATTTACCTATGGCATAATCTTAATTATCAGTTTTTCAATGGTTCACCCATTAAATACTGAAGATCAATCGACTTATTAATAATTTTTATTACTTTGTTGACAGAATAGTATTACGCTAGTTACCTGTACAGCCTTGAGGGAGTGCACAATACACCAGTTGATATCATCAAACAATTTATCTGTCACCTAAATAGTACACACCGTTACAGTGGAGGGGTGAAAAGAAACATAATTAGGTTACCAAGACTGCTGTTTGTACAATCAAATGTGATTCTACACAGTCAGTTATGTCATTCAACATGGTTGAATGAGATAAAAACCAACAGTGATCCAAAACAATCTACAATAAGCAATTAATATAACGACCCAGAACACTAAATCAGGCTAGTTTAGTTTAATGAATTTGTCACCAAAATAATACAATACAGTGGAACTAAAATCAATTATAGAGGACGTGATTGACAAATATACAAACAATTCATAACAAAAAACAGGATGTGATGGGGAAAAGAAACAGAACAAGCATCCCACTACTGCGCAATTGTGAATTGGGTGTCTCGAAAACTCAGACCTCAGACCCTAAAAACTCAGACCCTCTGGATCAGGACTGCCGCAGATTGCTACACAACAACTTGTTTATTGTTCATCGATACAATCTGCTGAGAAAAAGTAATAGACTGAGCTTGCAGTGGTAGATACCTGGTCACTAAAAGAATACTCAACACTCCTACCAATCAGATGAAGTATTTTATAGGTATAAGCAAAGTCTATCAACAATGCAGTGATTGTGTTAGAGGCCATTCCAGCCAAATAAGCGCTAGGTGCATTGCATGATGATCTCACAACAGGACAAATATATAGCATAGACACTTTGCATAAATGGTGTTGGCATTTGAATAACAATAGTTATACATCCTAAGCCTCACATTCACGTAAAAAATCTGTTGTCTGTAAACATCCACACGAGGCTTAATATATCGATGTACAAAGTGATGTTATTCAAATTTGGATGCCATTTATGCAAAGTGTCTTTCAATTTTGCTACAAAGCAGATATGACCTTACAGGGCCCTTGTGCTTCCTTTATTTCAATGTACAATCAGTTTATTATTCTGGTATAATCATGATTAAAAGGTTCTTATTTTCTGTTTTCAGGCTTTATAACACAACTGCAGGGCTTCAAGTGGCCTCCTTCAAAAATATAGGGCTTAATATGGGGGCTTTTTTACAAAAATACAGGGATAATATAGGGGAATTTTAAAAAATATAGGGGCGATATAGGGATTTTTAAAAAGTATTTTCCACACATAGAAAGCAAAAAGATCCTTTTTATTGCCTTATCTGTCTGCATTTTCTACACTCAACAAAACAGAATATAAACAGCTGATACACTAAAGGATAGTGTTATTCAGAATGTGATAGCCTCCGGGATCCCCTGTTCCAACACCAGAAAGCATGCTGTTGGAAATAATCTCAAACTTTACATCCTAACAACATTCAGTCTTAAATTCATCCAAGCAAAGGTTCTTGATCATATCAATCATTCCTTATAATTTCAACAATGCTACTGAACTCATGCATTACCACCATGCTCTCAAAGTATTCATGGGTACAACATTACTACACTTTAAATGTATATCATACAAATGTCCTCCACATTTAGTCTTTTCTCTTTTTGGTAGATAAATGCTTGAAGTAGTCTTTGAGGAGTCTCTTTTTGTTTTTGTCAAGCTCAACTCTCTTGTTTGAACATCTCTTTGGTTTGCTCCACTGCATGTTCCAACTTTTGCTTTTTGGCAACGTCAAGTAGCCCTTGAGCTATTGCAGCCTTGTTGAAGTTTTTGTCGTTATTCCTGTGAAAGTTGTTCATTTGCTTCTTCATAGAGTGTTTTAGCAATGTGTAGCTCACTGTCTTTCTGTTTTTCAGCCGCCATCAATTCTTTCTCTCTGTCAGACATATTTAGTCTTCCTTTTTCCAACTACTCTACTTCTTTTTCTTTGTTTCTCAATTTCCCTCTGCATCTCTTTTTCCGATTCTTCCATTCTCCGTCTTTTTTTTGCCAGCCCTTCCCTCTCATCAGCAAGCCTTTTCGCATGTGCCTAGAGTGCATCTCTCGATGCTTCAAGCAACTCTTTTGTGATCTTAACATTTTGTGGCTCTCCAGACACCTTGACATGATCTTTGGCAGTAGGTGTAACAAGTACGCTTACATGAAGCGTTGAGCTTCCTGCGGCCGCATGGGATCTTGGGAAAACGTTCCTCGTGCGTCAGCCATGTTATCATAGTGAATAGTAGCTCTGTTCTTGGTTTAAAATATAAGTTGATGTTTTGGTACGTGACCACCTGTTTAATTAGCAATCGTTACATGGTGTCAGAAATCCACTGGACATGTACGCCAAGAGCACTGGAAGATTTATTCCAGAAACAAGCAGCGAGCAGCGACAATGGCGAATTTTCAAATCCCACCCCCTGACATTCTCGAGGTCACCGATGGCTCAACGGCTTCCAACTGGCGAGCTTGGGTTGCTGCCTGGAAGAATTATACGTTGGCTACAAAGTTGGATAAAGAGGATGAAGCCCGCCAAGTAGCGATGCTCTTGGCAGTAATCGGAAAAGAAGCAAACAAGGTGTTTCGTACTTTCACTTGGGCCTCGGAAGGCGATGTGAAGAAGATTGCGCCCATCTTAAAGCAATTCGAAGATTACTGTATACCCAGAGAGAACACCATTTACGAGCGCTTTCTATTCTTTACTCGAGATCAATGGGAGTCTGAAACAGTTGATCAATACATGACGGAATTACGCCAAATTGCAGGGAACTGTGATTTTGAATCACTCACCGGAACAGCTTCTCCATGATCGTTTAGTAACTGGTACCAGGAATGGCAAGGTATGTGAAAACTTGCTCAAAGAGAAAAAGTTGACTTCAGAGAAAGCCTTAGATATCGCTTGTGCTGTAGAAAGACAGCTGCTCAGGGACCGCGGAGACCAGTTAAAAGTGGTAGGGCTAAAAAATCTGGCCAAGATAAATTTTTTTTAACAATATTTGGCCAAGATGATTTAAAACGTATTAGGGGCCACTGCTCCTCCATTTATCTTGCATTTGCACACCATTATATCTACAACCCCAATAAATATAACACAGCCGCCGTCACTTGGTATACCATGCAATACAGTAAATATGTTAAATAAAACTACCTAAGCTCTCTAGTTTTTGAAGTTGCAAAAATTTCTCTTGCGAATCTCGTTGCGAGAAACAAACTCTTGTGAGACATCAGCTGTTCAGACACGGTCTATTAGGCCCCATTTTTAGGGGTGGGTGCGCGCTTAAAACCTAGGCTGTTATAGCCTGTTCCAGGCTCTCGGTCAGTGGGGCGAAAAGCCGGCAAGCACGAGTGAAGCGAGCCAAGGAAAATCGAGGGGGGTCTTAGGTAGGCGGGAAGGTGCCTTTCTGAGACCCCCGCTCAATTTTCATTTGCTCGCACTCGCCTGGTGACTGAGAGCCTGGAAAGGCAAAGGCTTCTCAACATTTCGTCTTTGATCCTGGATCTAAGCCACGTCTTCAGAGGCCGGGCAGATGAGAAACAACGCTCACCAGCACCGTTGGTAGCAGGATTTACAGTAAGCAGCCAGCAGATAATTTGGACTTCCTAAAAGAGCTTCGTCTTTGGTTGTTTCTTCAACATAGCTTCCAAAACACTTAGCTGCCCGGGTAGCGGGCAGTACAATGTTTCCAGAAACTTGAACTCTGACTCATAGTCAGATGGGGGCAGGTAGCGGGCAGTACAACGTTTCCAGAAACTTGAACTCTGACTCATAGTCATTGCCATTAGCAGCTTTAACCAAGAGGGTCTCCATCTTGGCGTAGGAGCTGAAGCTTTCCTGGTTACTAAAGCGCTTGTCGATAACACTGACAATAAGATCAAGGGCCTCAAAATACACACTTCTAAAGTAATCTTTGGCAGTACGGTAGGTATGATGGGAAGGCCTGCGAAAATAACTGTCACCAAGCAGCTTTGCCGAGCCTTTGACTTTGTGTGTAAACAAGAGTAGACGCAATTTGTTGCTTTCAAGTGGTAAAATTAATAAAATATCCATGTCAACTGGCACCCTAAAAAATCAACCCAAGCAAAAAAGTGGTAGGGCTAGCGGTCCCTGCTGCTCCAATTAAAATTATGTCCATGGAATCTGGTTTGAATGCTGTCAAACAGAAAGAAAAAGAGCAGTCTGATGACACTCCATTCATGAACGACAACAGGATAAAACTGAGAAATTGCAGATTCATGAAAGACACAACTGTCCTGCATTTGGCCAGACATGTGCATATTGTAAAAAGAAGAATCATTTTGTAGTCAAGTGCCCAGAAAAAAGTAAGGTGTCTACTGTCCAGGAGCGGTTTTATTTGAGTACTGCAGGTGTTGCAAGCGGTGAAGGACGTGAGATGGTGACCCTCAGCGTGTCAAAGGATGCTGAGAGTATGACAGGCCATGAAGTTGCCTTCTTGATGGACACTGGAGCTGAGTGTAACCTACTACCTTTGGATGTCTACAAGGGCGTGACCGGTGATCTGGACTTAAACTTTCTTGATGCTCGAGTAAAGTCGGTTCTGATCTTGGCTAATGGGTATGAACAACCCATTGAGGGCAAAGCAACCCTGAATGCAACCCGTAATGGACACACACACACGATTCAAGCTAGTGTAGTCAAGGGTCATGGCTATGAGCCAATACTGTCCAAGAAGACTATGTTAGATTTGAACCTGATAAAGATCCTTGATTGCGATCGAGATCCACACATAAATGTGCTGAAGACAGGTAAAGACCCCTTACAAGAAGAGTATGCTGACGTGTTTGAAGGCCTTCGAAAGCTAGATGGGAAGTATAGTATTGTAACTGACAAGTCCGTGAAGCCTGTAGTCCACCCACCAAGGCGTTTACTTGTTGTCATGACCGAGCATGTGCAGAGGAATCTGGATGAAATGACAGCTGATGATGTCACAGCAAAAGTCAATCAGCCCACTGATTGGGTATCCAGCATGCTGGTGGTGAGTAAGCCACCTTCTGAAGCTAGTGGGGAAACAAAGATACACATTTGTTTAGATCCCAGGGATCTGAATGCCGCCATAAAACGAGAACATTTCCCAATGCCAACAACTGAAGAAATTGCAACTAGGCTAAATGGAGCAGAGCTGTTCAGCGTGTTTGATGCCAGCAATGGTTTCTGGCAAGTGGAACTTGACGAAGAATCTAGCGTGCTCACCACATTTAACACTCCTTTTCGGGCATTACCGCTGGAAGCGAATGCCGTTTGGCATTAACAGTGCACCAGAAGTTAGGCAGCGAAGAATGCGAGAGCACATAGAGGAGCTTAACGGAGTAGAGGTCATTGCAGATGATTTCGTGATTGTTGGATACGGCAACACACCCGCTGAGTGGCAGTCACACCATGACCAAAATGTATGTGCTTTCCAAAATCGCTGTCATGAAAGAAACCTGTAGCTGAACGGGAAGAACGCCCGGCTGAGAGAGCAAGAAGTTCCCTTTATTGGTCATATTTTGACCCCAGAAGGTCTCAAACCTGACCCGTGCAAGGTGGTGGCAATAGTGCAAATGCATGACCCCACTGATGTTCACTCTCTGTGTCGTTTCCTTGGCATGGTAAATTATTTGGCAAAGTTTCTGCCACGCTTGTCAGATGAAACAGAAGTCCTGAGAAAACTGTTGGTTACCTGCCCATGCTGATGCTTTGGCCTGCGTTAAAGAAATGATTGTAACCGCCCCTGTACTTGCCTACTATGATGTGAGCAAACCAGTAGTCACCCAGTGTGATGCTTCCCAGACCGGACTTGGAGCCGCCTTGTTGCAAGAAGAGCGTCCAGTGGCTTACAGCTCCCGCGTGATGACCCCTACTGCACAAAATTATGCTCAAATCGAGATGGAGTTACTTGTAATAGCTTTTGCATGTGAGAAGTTTGATCAGTACATCTTTGGAAGAAGTGATGTAGTTGTCCAGTCAGACCACAAACTGCTGGAAACCATATTCAAGAAACCCATCCACAGCTCCCCAAAGCGCCTCCAATGAATGTGACTCCGTTTGCAGAATTATGACATCCAAGTCGAATACAAGAAAGGCACCACCATGTTCTTGGCTGACACCCTAAGTCGAGCATATGTCGAGGGCGAAAAGTTGACAGTCCCAAACAGTGATGTCCGTTCAATTAAGGAACGACTATTTGCCTTTGAGTTAGAGCAGATCAAACATGATGAAGAACTCACCGTATCTCCTACTCGTTTGGAGAAGCTGCGCGAGAAGACTGCTAAGGATGAAGAGTTGCAGATCCTATCCAATGTTATCTGTAAAGGTTGGCTGGAGACCTTGGCACAGGGATGTGAACATGACAGGCGTCGGAAACAAGTGATTGAGCTGTATTGGAACAGCCAGGATGAGCTGACCACAGAGGGTGGTTTTGGTATACAAGGGTCATTGTTTAGTCATACCTGCTGGTGAACGTTCGGACATTGTGAAGAGCCTGCATGAGTCAAACATTGGGGTCGAAGGGACACTGCGTCGTGCTTGTGATATTGTTTACTGGCCCAGGGTCACGGCACAACTCAAGGATAACCTATCGAAATGCAGTATTTGTAACAGTTATCGACCTGAACAATGTAGAGAGCCACATACTGCAGCTCCATGTTGTGCCCAATCTACCGTGGGAGAAAGTCAGGGTTGATTTGTTTACACTTGAGAGGCAGGCCTTCCTGATAGCGAACATGCACTCGTCTCCCAGTAGCTAAGACACTGTTAGAGCCTCGTGTGATTACTAATGTACCAGAAATGATTGAGAAGAGGAAGCAGAAGCAGAAGTATTATTTTGACCAACACATGCAGGAATTGCCGAAATTAGATGACGGTGATGCCATAAGAATGCGCCTGCCAGGTGAAAAAATGGTCCCTTGGACAGGTCATTGGAGATATAGGCAACTGTTCCTATCTGGTAGAGGTGAATGGGAAACAGTATCGTCGGAACCACCAAAATTAAGAGCCACTCCTGAAAAGTTGGGGCCCTCCGAAACAAGCGAGCAGACTGAGACAAGCTCAGTTGAGTTGCCACAACCATTGGTTCTGTCAACACCTGTAGTTCGAGAGCCACCTAGTCGTCCAACATGTGAACGTCGAACACCACTGTGGCTACAAGATTACGAGTGCTGAGGAACGAGATACTTTTGACTTTGCCTCTTTTTTTGTTTGTTATTCCTTTTATTGTTAGGTCTATAGCTACCTACTTATATGCACAGTTTATTTCATACATAAGAACCTTGAGGCATAGAAACATTTCAGAACATTATATTTTGTGTTTGTTGAACTATGAAACTAAGGGTAGGAGATGTAATGAGTACGCTTACATGAAGCATTGAGCTTCCTGCGCCCGCATGGCATCTTGGGAAAACGTTCCTTGTGTGTCAGCCATGTTGTTATCATAGAGAATAGTAGCTCGGTTCTTAGTTTAAAATATAAGTTGATGTTTTGGTACCTGACCGCCTGTTTAGCAATCGTTACAGTATGTAAGCCATTTCTTGTCAACTCACAATGAATCAGACCACATTACTTACCTCTCTGCCCCGGGTTCCTTCAAGATAGAATTGTAAATTTTTAACAGTCCATTTGCCTCCATGAATTGGATTATACTCTTCCTTAAAAAAAAGAACACATTGAAATCCAGAACCTCACACACCATAACTGTAATTTGGAATCATTCTCACCCCATATTTTTGGATAGCCACATTTGTAAGGTGGACAAACATGTTGTCTAGCTCATTGAGACTTGCATTATACTGGACTGTACAAAATCTGCAGAATCCTAGTTTGTACCTGAAATAAATTTACACAACTCTGTTAATTAAGCCTTTTCAAGACCTTAGTAGAGAGTCAGCAAAGGGCCTAAGTCAACTCACAAAAAAATCACCTAGTGACTGCAGAAATGATCAGGAGACTGTCTTATGTTTATTCCATTTCATAACACAGTCCACACAAACAGTTACAATAAAATAATTCTGGCAGAATGATAAATAAAAACATAGTGATCAGAGGGTGTAATTTGCAGGTTGCAGGTTGCAGGTTGTAAATAAATAAATAAATAAATAAATAAGTACATATATAAACAAATGAATAAGCAATTAATTAAGTAAGTGTTAAGAGGCAGAAAAATGGCATTCAGGTGTACCCCCACCTTAAAAGGGAGCTGACTGGACACCCACCACTCGACATCTAAAGTTGTTATGTTATGTTTGAGTTTAACAGATCAGTAGCAAAGTTTATATACAGCTAGTGACAAAATGTGACAGATCGCTTAGCTTTCAACATCAGTTGCTCGGGCTGGTGTTTACATTGGTGTTATGACATTCATCAGCAAAGCATGCGCAATCTTAATTTTCACAAATGTCTGGGCAATAATTGTATCTACAAGCACCGTTGAGTAGTGTCGCACTTGATGAATATATATGGGTTATTGACCAAGCGTGGGGTCAAGATGGCGGGATATTGGCCGAGTTCTTTTTTTGTGTGTTTTCACAAAATCGACTGGGACTCTGCTGAATGTTTAGCCTACAGTACGAACTATTTTCAATGACTGACTCTAGGAAGCTGGTACACCAACTTAGAACAAACCCCTATCAACAGATGTCAACAACTACCGGCACCTTACAAATGACTAATTAATGACATAAACAAAACCAAACGAACAGACCACAAACAGAACGACTTAATTTGACTAACAATAGACGGATCGAAACTGACCAATTACTGTTGACAGACTTAACACGAGTCTTACAGCCAATAACATCACGGATAAACTGACCAATCAGTTTCAACAGACCAGACTTATAACATCATCGACTGACAACAACTTTTCACTTGACTCTGAAGATGACTTCCGCACAGGCTGTCGAAACGTCAGTCACCAACAACAGTTGGATAAAATACAGTGCGTGAATTGAAGTGTTCACGTGTTAAGTGCATTTTGGTTGTATTTTATTGTTTATAAAACCGAGAGCATTCTGCCCCTCAATGGTTTATATATATTAATTTGTCGATGTTGTATTATCGGAGAGCTTGGACGGATTTTTTTTCTCTGAATTAGAGATTATTTTCATTAAATAAATGCATTAAAATTCAAAAGAAAGCCTGTTCTTTTTGAAAACTCATTGTTCATTTCTGACAATTTCTGACAATTTTGTGTCCAAGAATTCACCGCAGATTGAGAACTTCACGAGATAGCATTGCAGAGAGGTAAACGAGAAATACTGTAGTGTGTCATGACAGAAGCAGAATTCTAAAAGAGCGCCTTTAAAAAGACATTCTCTGAAGGCATTAATTTGAATTCGCACAATTAAACCACTTATACTCGCTGGCAAAGTTTAAATTAAAAAATCCGCTTCTGTCATGACACACTAGAGATTTTGACTGATCTAGTTATGATAAAATCGAAGAATGTCATCTTCTACTCAAATCGATCCGCAGACTTGGACACAAAATCATGGATCCTTCATTTTACCTCTAATGGCACTCCAGCGTCACCATAAAGCGCAATCTACCAAATCAAAGATGACATCTGTAAACTGCCATCATTCTTTCATGTCGCTGCAAATTTTCAGCTCAATCGCATCCAAAGCAGCTGAGATATAAGCATTTTAAAAGATGTAGGACAAGCAAAATTTTGCCTAATGAATTTACAATTCACGGATAGGTGTCTCCCATAACCTTAAAGTGCTACTACAATCAAATTTTCACCCCTTGTAATTTAAGGCCTAACAGAGAGAATTCTGTGAAAGATTTAAATGCCATTTTTCGATTTCAAATATCTGTTTAAGTTCCGGAGATATTTAAGCTTTAAAAACATGTAATACATGCAAATTAGGGGGCTGATGATGTCATTTACTCAACTCAATTTTAAGTCGTGAAAAAATCTTGGGCAATTTGCTGCAGAGATCAATGAAACTTGGCAGACTACTAGTTTTACATGTACAGGTGACACACTTAAAGTTACAAGAAAATTCTGTTACCATGGCAACTCACTCTTTTCCAGTCCCCACCAATCTGTTTTCAATATTTTAGTAATTTTCAGCTCGGAAAAATGAAACAAGGCCAAGACATCTACCAAACCCACTTATTTGTTTGCCCAGATCATGCTTATGAGGCATCATTAGCAAATATCAAAATGGAAGGCCAAAATAAGCCATAGCATTGGGTCTGGAACCCAATATGAACATTTGGCAAGTATTTTTTGGGGTGGTTTGATTTAAATAGGGATATTTTGGGGTATTACTGACCAAGGCAAAGTGTTCTTGGATGTCTCTAGTGTAAACCAGATGAAGGAAAGATTATTCAGATGATATGATGAAATAAACAAACACAAACATTCAATTTCTAATGTTTTTAATGTTTAAACTTTTAAGGGTCAGAAATTCGGCATGGGATTTTTTAGGGATTAATTTTTGTTCCAGGGATTTTTTTGGGTTTTGTTGGAACCCCTGGGGATTTTTTTGGGTCTTGATTTTTGGTCCCATTTGATCATCCCAGACACTTGAAATCCCGAGTACCCCCACTGGGATCACAGGCATCCGAAACTCAAGATTTGAGAAATTGATTGAATGAATGATTTACGTACTTGAAGTGCGCGGTGTTGTGTCACAATTTAGGCTGTTGAGAACTTGAGCGCTTTATAAGACATTGTATGCAGTTACAAAAATGTGGTAAAAAGGCACTCAACAAAATAAAATTTTACCTTCTTTTCAATAAAATAAAGAAAATGTACTCACCTTGTTTGGCTTCTCTGCAGCTTGTGACCATTTTTTCAGCTACCGCGCAGTTGAATATTGCGACTTACCAGACGAGTGCACCATCAGAATTTTCCATTAAGTACATGAGTACATTTTCTTTAGTTTATTGAAAAGTAGGTAAAATTTTATTTTGTTGAGTGCTTTAATTTTATTCCACATTATTTTGAACTCCATAGAATGTCTCATATAGCGCTAAAATTCTTGGTGGCCTAAATTTTAACACAAAACTGTACCATGCACTTGGAGAAATCACGTCCCACTCAATACTCGATATGCTTACATAAATCATTTATTTGATCAATTTCCTGAATGGTGAGATTGGGACGCCTGTGATTTGATCAGCATTTGGTTGAGTTTATGACATCACCATTTTGCTAATTTACATATTTTAAAAACGAGAAAAGGGATTCTTGAAAATAGTGGGTGACATTTTTCTTTTTATACAGACTAATTGAAAGGCCGCGAAAGAAAGCGTCCCCATTAGCCTCCTACGCAGACGTTTTTTAGGCTATGTCCCCATCGACTTTTGGCAAAATTGAAAATTGTCAAAACAAATCCAAATTTTGCATGCAACTTTGTTTACGTGTGTTAAACATTGTCTGGTATTTCTTCCGCCGTTTTTTGGTCTCTTTCTCAATAAATTACACATGCACAAAAAACACAGCTTTTGCTTGCGACGTCTTAATTGGATAAGGAATAAACAAAAGAAGCCTTTCATTTGTTGAAACAATGAAATCAGCGAAGGTTAACCGGTTAACCAGTTACTGTTTTAAACCAAGCTCTAAGCCCTAACTAGCCTAAACTTTAAATCTAACTGTACTCCAAGGTTTAGGGTTAGAATTTGGGATGAGGGTTAGCATTTGAGTTTAGAGTTACAGTTTGGGTTAGGGTTAGAGCTAGCCACAATCCCAAACTATAAACCAAACGCTTAACCCTAGGCCCACGGTTAGCCTTGAGTGCAGTTTGCTTGTGGTTAGCTTTCACTCCAGTTTGCTTGCATTTAGCTTTCCATCCGGTGTACTTGCAGTTAGCTGTTTTTTTTTTCCTTGTTTGGCTCCACAACACTCTACTTTTGTGACATGACACACGCTCTGTCGATCTGATTTAACAAACGCGAAGTAAACATGCATGGCGGTCGCTGTCAACGTTAAATTACGCTGGTTTTCATACTACATCTTAGTTTTGCTTTCAGTAAAGCCCTGTTTGCTCTCACTTCTCCAATCCTTACATCATCGCATCACACACACTACAAAAAATTCCCCCGAAATCAAGACAGGACTTAACGCACTTTTTGGTTTTAGGCTGCATCGATTGATCAATGAATATTTAATGAGGTATCGGGAATTTTTTCGACAGGAGAGGTCCTGCCCGCAACACTCCAACATTTTTTATAAGTCTAAAACCAGGTCGCTTATCGGCAACTTTGATGCCACAGCATCCCAGCGAACACTGCAAAACTCGTGCTGACAAAGTTCCCGACAAGAAACCTGCCTAGACTTTCTGCCTGGATCAACCTGCCTTTGTCAGACAACTTTCACCTCCAGTGGCTAAAATAGTACTATTGTGCATAGTTAACTATGTATTGTGCAAACAAAGCGCAAAGCAACCCTCAGTTCTTCGAGAGATGCTATTGACTTGCGAGTATCCAGACTTTATATATGATGTCCTTCAACCACCAGACGGCTGCACTCGAAGCATTTTATTTCCACAAGCAAATTGCCATCTTTTATCCTGTCCTCACATGTCAGCTCAACCTCACAATGTGGTATCCAGTCCCCCCCCCCAATGCAAATCAAAATGAAAACATGGCTGCAGCATCGCAAGTTTGTGTAATGGCATGTTTGAAGTTCTTTTCGCCTTCTCGTTACACTTACAAAACCCTACAAAGAAAGATTACCACGCATTGTGTTGAAAAACTCATACTGCTGGCTGACTGTGGAGAATAAAAGCTGCAAAGCATTTTATTTTCATTTCTGCATACGATAATTATCGACAGGAAAGCAAAGACAGGCGAAATGAGATACAGGTCAGTATAAAGCACATGTAAACAAACCTGCATGTGAAATTTGGAGTGTTTTTGACAATGTTCAATTTTGCCAAAATTTGATGGGACGCTTTCTTTCACGGCCATTCAATTGTTCTTGTTTTTAAATGGCTTTGAAAGGACAGTTGTGAATCAGATCACAGTAGCAATTTAACAAACGCTGTCATGTTGATTTATTGATTTGTCATTTATTTCAATTTCCATACAGATTAGAGTAACTTAATTTTTTGGTAAGCTGAAATATATTTGCAAAATGTATTTGGACAATATTAAAAGATTGCACAGAGCCATGTATTAATTTTACCAAGTTCCCAATTGACAGTTTGTTCAAAATGCTGAAAATCTCTATGACTCAATAAAACAGGTAAGAGTTTATGACATCACAATTTTGCTAATTTGCATATTTTAAAATGAGAAAAGAGACACTTGAGAAAAGTGAGCAGCATTTTTCTTTTCATGCAGACTACTTGTTCTTGTTTTAAAATGGCTTAGAAAGGACAGGTTTGAGATGACGAATTATGAAATCATTAACAATAAATGAGGAACAATAGTGGACCAAGTACAGGGCTAATTGTGGTGCCAAACTTATTTGCAATGCACGCGTATGAGTCTGAATTACTTATAGCAACAAATTGCTGCCTGTTAGTTAAGTATGATAGGAACAACACATTTGCTGAGCCACAATTTCCACAGTGTTCAAGTAAGCTAAGAGAATGCTACAACCTACTGTATTGAAGGCTTTACCTACTAGGTCTAATAATATTCCACAAGAGTAAAAATTTGCTTTAATAGCTCTTTGGATTTTATGACTGAGTAACAAGCAAAGTAGTCTGAGTAGTGGAGTACTCACAACGGCTGAAACCAAACTGATTCTCATTTAGTATATTAATGATGATGTTTATCAAGAAAGTTGATAATTTAATCTCTTATACATCAATTTTCCTGTTATTTTATAAAAATACAGGTAACAAGAAGTTGCTAGCAACTTAAAACCGCTCTTGTATTTTTTGCTAATTAACAGCTTTCTTTCTCAAACGTGGCGGTAAAATTTAATCAGTTTGCTCTATGAGTAAAGGATTATCAAAGACGTCACGCGAGTCACACAATCCGAGGTTTACGTTATCCCCAGCTATCTTAATTAGCTTGGGGGCTTTTCCCTTCTAATGACGTAACCCCTCCACGTTCGGGCTCGCTCAATTATTTACTTTTGCAAATATTTCATTTCCCTTCAAATCTCTGAACTCGCTTCAATGAAACAACCAAAGAATTCACTTCAATTGCCTAAACCCACAAGAAATGCTCACAGAAGTGAAAATAAATTAAATTAATGACCATCGCTTCTGCCGATATAAACTTGCATAGAACACACAATCTTATTTGTCAAGTAGCGAAAGTGAAAACTGCAACATCAGCGCATTCCATGGCTGACGTACAGTGGAGCCCCGCCTTACAGCCACCTCGCTAATACGGCCACCTCGTTATTACGGCCACTTTGTTTTGTCCCGGCAAAATGCCCATACATTTTCTTATAATAAAACCCCGTTAATGCGGCCACCCCATTAATGCGGCCAACGGCCACATTCTAAAATCCCAAACTATACAATCCTTTATAATATTACCCCACTAATACGGCCACTCGAGCCAAATATCCGTTAATAATTGACCAAACGAAACATACAGTACTTGAGAAACAATATTGAATGATATTATTTTATTCAAAACACCCGTGGATCTCTTTGAGCTTTTCTCCTCTTTGTGAACATCTCTTACAGAAATATTGTTATCAAGGTCCAATAGATTTGTTAGCATTTTGATGTGGCTCTGTTCAATTGTAATATGTATCTGTCAAGACGTCACTTGAAGTAGACCAGTCATGAAATTTGACCCTACCCTGTTTATACGGCCCCCCCGTTAAAACGGCCAAATTTCCATGGCCCGTTGGTGGCCGTATTAACGGGGTTCCACTGTAATACCTTTTTTAGTGTATTCAATATTCGCTTGGAATCCAACGCCTCGGTAACCACGTTTCAAAAATTAACTCCATTTTTGCTAATTAACAACTTTCTTCCTCAAAAGTCACGGTGAAGATTAATTTTTTTGTACTATGATTAAAGTACTAGTAAAGTAGTCACGCGAGTCACACAATCCAAGGTTTACGTTATCCCCGGCTATCTTTAGCTTGGGGTTTTTCCCTTCTAATGATGTAACCCCTGCACGTTCGGACATGCTCAATTGTTTACTGTAGCAAATATTTCATTTTCCTTCAAATCTCTACACTGGCTTCGATGAAACAGCCAAAGAATTCACTTTGTTTGCCTAAACCCACAAAAAGTACTAGCAAAAGGGCAAACAAATTAATGACCGTCGCTTCTGCCAATAAACTTGCAAAGAAAGCACAATGTTATTTGTCACATAGCAAAAGTGGAACCTGCAACATCAGCGCATTCCATGGCTGACGTAATATCTTTTTAAAGTGTATTCAATATTAGCATCAAGTCCAACGCTTTGATAAAACCAAAAGAAAATATACTTTATACATGTACACAATAAAGAAAAAAATATCCGTAACATTTTCCATACATTAATGTTTCAACAGCTTTTGGCGAATAAACATAACATGTTGCGTGATTAAAAGTCACGATCACAATTTGGCCGAGTGGAGGTTCGGGTCTGGTCACCGACAAAAAAAAATAATAATAATAAATCCCGTGCAAAGCAAGAACCGCGTTCGGCCCATGGCCGCGCGGTTAATAAAGTGATATGTCTCCCCTAATATGTAATTTGATATAAGAGACCAAATTATACAAACTGGCACTGTTGAAATTTGTATATGCAAGATATTGCAAATGATATTTAAATTAGCAGTAACAATAAATCTTATAAGTTTACAAGGTTATCGACCCTATAAAAAGACTCTCTTACAAAGGTGTAAGGTATCGGTAAAATAAATAAAATTACAAAATCATTCTATGAAACATTTTTAAGCGATGACGTCATATAATGACATCATCGGTTAATGCTGCAAAGCGAAAAAGCGATGGAATTTATGGAATTTTTGGTGTTACGGTGTGAGCGCGATTACTCCCTGAATTGTACCGAAGAGCATTGGGAACTAGGTGCATGGTTTGTGTTCTTGTTCTTGTCGTTGTGCGAGTGGACGGACGGGATCTGTTGCCTGTTGCAATCGACCGATCTTTCTAGAAGCGAATAGAATTTGGAACTAACTTCAGGGATAAACGTCAGTAGAAAAGAATTCAAGTAAAACTCGACAAGAAATCACGGCGTAGAACTCAAAGCAAAATACTCCCGGGCAGTTAGAAAGGACTGATTCTATGTATAAACGAGAGACATAAATTATATTTGATGTGTTTTATTAGGTTTGGTAAACAGAAATCTTTACATTTTTTAAAAGAAAAGGGCTAAACATTTTGAAGACAGCGTTTGACCTTGTATCGTATGTCGTCAGTATCGGATGTCACGCTACAAGATAACACAGCTTTTGTTAAGCAGTCATTCAACACAGAAGTTGTTCAGGAATAAACGTCAGTAGAAAAGAAATCATGTTTAACTCAACAAGAAAGCACTGCATAGAACTTAAAGCAAAATACTCCCGGGCAGTTAGAAAGGACTAATTCTAAGTATAAGTGAAAGAGACTAATTATATTTGATGTGTTTTATAAGATTTAGTAAACAGAAATCTTTAAATTTTTTTAAAACAAAAGGGCTCAACAATTTCAAGACAGCGTTTGACCTTGTATCATATGTCGTCAGTATCAGATATCTCCCTGCAACATAACGCAACTTTTGTCGAACAATCATTCAACACAGAAGTTGTCAGCTATTTTTATTAACTTTCTTGAAATTTTCTGTCAAATTTCCTGAAAATTCTTAAAGACCCCTTGTGAAACGTCATCGCTTCTGCATGCATTGCGTGCCATTTATTTACTAAATGCAAATAATAGAAAAAAGCCAGGTTGCACAGTATCTCTCCTGGAGGTAAATTGTTACCAGCATTGATTACCCTCATAAGGTAAAACTCATTGAAGCCCCAAATTTCTTTCAGGTTTATTTCTTTGCAATAGGCCGTTTTCGTATTCTCGGTATCAAACTGGAACTAGCTTGCAATTGAGGCTAATGCGGGTAAATCTTTTCTAATGCAGATGAAGCTGTTTTTAATGATATTCCCCCGCATTAGCCTCCATTGCATGCTAGTTCCAGTTCAAAACCGAGAGTATGAGACTGGCCTATTAAATTTTGTTAAATTTGCAAACACACCTGCGGTGATTAATTATTTCCCTTAATGTCACTGTTCCGCATATTCACCTTGAGTAACGCAATATTCAGTAACGCAATAATAAAGACAGCAACAACAAGATGGCGTAATAGGGGGAACACAGCTCTGTGGCAGGTTAGTTCACGACTTCGGGCTGTGTGCGGAAAAATAAAAGCCTCACTTATCTCCCCACAAACTTGGGGATTAGGATAAGAGTATTGGCAGAGCCTTACTTATCTCCCCGCGCTGCACGGGCTGGATCGGACAAGATTCAGGCAAAGGTATAGAGTTGCAAGGCAAATTAATGCCAAAAGCTTGGGGGAAGTCGCTACGCAGACTTAACCAAACCACAAAGTGTGACCCAGGGAGGGTGGGAAAAAATATGAATACGGCACTAGAGCAAACGAGTGTTCGTGCAAGGACTGCTAGAATAATGAACTTGGAGAGCAATCAGCTGCTTTTAAAGGCAAGACAATGTCTGTAAACACTACCAATAGGTGAGCTTGTATTATGAACTACTTAGACATTGCGTGTTGAACTACCAGCTATGAATGAGAGCTTTTGATACTTTAACCAATCCCAGAAGTGCTTACATTGCTACTATGGTTATATGTGCTACATAAGATAAAATTCCAGACATGAAAGACGTCTGTTCCGAGTCCTATGACTAGAAAGCATTCACTATTCATTATTACAGGAAAACAACATTGCACGCAAGCACCCCTGCGGCGTCACCCTCCATTAACTGCATTTTACTTATGTTTGTAAATGCTTGCTATATGCAGTTCATACAGTATACATGATTCATTAATATTGCTTATTTGCAAGACAAACACATAAGATCATGAACTGGATAAATATTTAGAAATGTGGTTTACTTACAAGTAGCACTTCAGAGGCCGATAGGATGTCACCAGGACATAAATACGTAGATCAAACTTTTTGCCACCAATAAGCAATGGATTATCTATGTATCTTGATATTACATAGGCATCCTTACCACCAGGGTGAACAAGTCTAAAATAAATCCCAACACACGAGAGGTTAAACATGTAGCCATACATCTAAATTTAATAATTAAGCTTCTTTTTACTAAAAAAATTTTGTAATACAACTCAAAAAGGTCCGAAATAAAAGTTTTTCAGACTGCCAGCTTAGCTTAACCAAAACACCAGTCAGGGGAGAACTTAGTGTGGCCAGCAACCAGATTCGACAAGTACCACCTTTTTCCCGAGTATATTTTTGTGTTCTAAAACTCCCAAAGTAACAACCAAAGCAAGCGAGGTTACTACGGTGGGAGTTTTAAAACACGAAAATAATACCCTGGGAATAATTTTAAGGTGGTATTTGTCGAATGCTAGTATTACTACTAACAGGAAGCGGCTTTGGCTTGGAGACTTAAATAGGTATTGTCAACCACACTTAAACTAGTACACCATCAAAAATTACCACTTACGGTGTTCCTCTACTGTCTTTAGACCACTTCTTTAGCTGTGACAGTCTATTGATAAGAAAAATACCTTTACCCTGGGCTGAAAAATAAAAGACAGAAACATCCTCCCCCAATGTCAACAATCTCAACAACAACTGCAGTTTTCTCTGGATCAATATAGATTTTTGAATAAAGTATTTGTCCTGAAAGTGAAAATATTCGAATGGTGGGGAAAAATTTAACACATATATAAAAGATCCCACAGTTATGTACTCAACTTAAGCAGTTGAGAAAAGAAAGCCTCAAAGAATTCAGGCTTGAATGGGAATTGAACCCAACCAATGCCTTTCAAAAACTCATTAATAATTCATATTTACAAAAGAAACTAATGTTTAATGAGTGTCTTTATATCTGATAAAGACACAGCTAAACTTTACGCGCAATTTTCTAGGCCAAAATAACTCCAAATCTAAACATTAGTGCAAGAATGAGTTGATCTTGATCAGAAGGTTTTGAAGCCATCAATAAATTTGCAGTGGGTTCATGTTTTATCAAGTCTAAAACACTCGGCTGCACCTCATGATTTACACTTGATAAAACACTGCTGCTCATTTATTAAACACTAAAGTAACTAACAATGTTTCCACTGCATCTCACCACTTCTTGAAATTGAAATTAATTTTGCAAATTAGGTAAGCATACATTTGTCATTGTATATATAGCCTGAGGTATGTAACATACATTTATTGGTTGGTTTCATGATCCATGTGCTGGATGGATTCTTTCTGAATTCCTCCACAAACAAGTTATAATCTGCTGGCAAGATGAATGTAACAGGAATAAAATCTGCAAAAGAGAACAAGACATTTGACTTTTTTGCAATCAAAGCATAAGTCTCCTGCAGCAAAGGTAAAAGTGTCTTAACAATGACAAGAAAATCTCCATTTCACTGACAAATTGAATGACCATCAGCTAACCCTAAACCCCCAGCCTGGTTCCCTAACCTAAACATAATAAAATGTTGTTTTAGTAAGTTTTTTTTTTCCATTAAAAACTATTGTTTAGGTTTGGAAGCACTTTAAAAGTGGTAGGAAATAATAACACGGTTCCTATAAATGTCTTTAAAATCTGATAAAGATCATAGTATGTCATTTTGCTTCCTTGAAAGCTGATAGAGAGAACCCTAATCTAAAGCTCAGGTCTTCTCCATGACATCTCAGTCTGAGTGAAATGAGGTGGCCATGATCTTTGAAATGGACTTTGTCACAGGTGAGTCTAGTGGTTGAGGCAACAGCAACACCATTAAAATCTTTGGATCTAAATGACAAGATTATGGCATTGGTACAAACAAATATGACTCCTGGGCATAAAAATTTAAACTTACAAACAATATTAGCATATATATGCACTTGATGATGCCAGTAATGGTACCTCTACTATTGTTGTACCACTACCATTTAAAGATCAACAATCAGCCAACTCAGTAAAAAGAGAAATGCAAAATCTGAGTGCAAAAATTGGAGTACAAATAAAGCCTGTCTTTCAGTCAAAAAAGATTGGTCAAGTCCTTGCCCTGAAAGAGAAGAAGCCGCCGATTGTCAACAATCAGTGCGTGGTCTACAAATTTCAATGTGATCTGTGTGACACAGATTATGTCGGGTACACAACCTGACACTTGCACCATCGCATTGGCGAGAATAAACATTCTGCAATTGGAAGACACTTGGAAGACTATGGCCTATCAAAGTCTGATTTGAGGGACAAACAATTCTCGTTTTTTAGGAAATGTAGAACAAAGTTTGACTGCTTAATATTCGAGATGTTGTTTATTAAGGAGCTAAAACCTGGGCTAAATACCTTAGAAGGACTCCATTCGTGGAAAACTGTTTACACAATACTGTGTGCAAATATTTCTCACATTTGATAGTGTCTTATTTTAGTCTCTAAGGATTTGTTTTGTACATTTATATTCAAATAATGTTTTCTTATTCATTTTGACTTGAAAATGACGTTTTCAACTTGTCTTAATGCAATGTTTTATAGTTAAAGAGAAAATAATTATAATAAATTAGTAAGGCCTCGTGGCTAGCGGTGCATACCGGCCCCAATGAACCAATTAAATTTGATTGTTCAATAACTGATAAACCTATAGACACAAGTATGTCACGCAACTAAGATTTGATCCAAACAATTAAAGACTTAGCGTTCTCTCATACAAAGTTCCTTGATTATAAATTCTCTCAACAAATTCAGTTTGTCGTTAACTTGCTAATCATCATGCTCAAGAAAGCACAGTTTTGTAATTATCGGTCTAAAGAGCATCGAGGATCTTGTGTGTTATCCATTTGTGTGTTATCCATTCCTGCTGCAATGAACTGTCATTTCTGCCTCAGTTAAAGAGTTTGTAGATACTCCTTTAGCCAGCGTTTCCAGAAATATATATCTGACATACAGTAAAAACCTACAAGTAAGAACCCACATTTTTTAGAGTTAGCCTAAACAGGTTCTTGTTTAAATGGTAGTCAACACAATTTTAGGCTATCTAGGTTCTTAAATAGGTTCTTATTTCTGTGTAACAACAAAAAATTCAGCTACAAGATAAAATGGTAATCAGCCTGTTTTTTTTTTTCATAATACAATACAATTAATATCAACCTTCCTTCACTAATTAAGTTTTTATTACATTAATTGATTTATCTGCACAACAATGGCAAACTCCTATTTTTTCAAACAGGATTCTTATCCAGCTCTGCATCACTAAATGATGATTTTGAAAATAAGAACCTGTTTTTCATTTTTTAGCCTAAATAGGTTCTTGTTTATGGGGGTATAAATGACAAATTTGCGGCTAATAGATTCTTAATTTTCAGGTTCTTACTTGCGGGTTTTTACTGTATATTGCACCTGTCGATAGTGACACTTGCTGTAAGTATCTTCCTTCGTGTAGACTTCAGGAGGCAAGTTAGGGTTTCCTTGTAGGAGCAACAAATGGTTTGGTGTTAAAGGCTCCAAATCCTTTGGATCACCGCTGACTGGTGTTAAAGGTCTGCTGTTAAGGATTCCCTGCACTTCAGCCATCACAGTACATGACATCTCCTCATTCACCAGTTGTTGCCCTAGCAATGCCACCAAAATCTTGTGAATTGATCTGATTACACATTCCCAAACGCCACCCATGTGCAAATTAAAGCAAGTGGTGGGTGAATTTCCAGGAGATGGTCCTCTGACGGAGAAACTCACAGACGGCTTTTTGGTTCCAGTCTCGTGTGGCTGTACGTATTTCTTGTTCTCCGGAGCAAAAATTGGAGACAATTGTCCCTGAAAACTGGGATTGGGTTTCCCAAGAAACTGATGAACCTACGCAAGGCATTACTAAAGGAATCTGTATACAGTGAACACGTAATTTTGATATGAACGGCTCTGGTGGTCAAACACATACACACAGAGCCGTTTAAATGCTTCAAGTGCAAACGCCCTTGTTGTACATACAGGGAGCCAAAATAATCCACGCCCACTTAGTGAGATGTGAATGGAGGCTCTTCAGGTGTCAATCTTTCTTTGGGAAATTTAGCCATTAACTGTTCCCCACGAGCTGCATTGAGTTTTCTGCACAGAACAGTCACTTAGAACTTGGCGTACGGCTGAACATCCTTTGATAATCCAATATAATTGATGTAGAGCTGACAGCATGTATTCCTGACCAAGGTGACCTGCCTCTTGGTGATCCTTTCGAATGATCAAGTTCGTGACGTGATGATGATAAGGCAGAATTATCTAATGCTCATCAAAGTTAATGGCAGCATTCCAACTTCCTTTGTTCAGGTTTGTCTTGACACGATGCTCCTAGATTTCTGGCAACACTTTAAAGGGCTTCGATGAATTTGAGAAGGAAAGTTTCTGTAAATGCCTGATTATCTCCCTCGTGATTTTAAGTTGTTCATCAAAGGCCTTTTTTCTAAAGTTCTGGCACTTTGCATTGTCATAATGTGGTTCCCATTACAAGCTGGACAAACGCAGAACTTCACATTTAAATTCACATTTCCTGAACCACGACTAGGCAGCAGGTTACCTTGTTTGCTTGATATGGTTGCTTGCGTGTTAAGGGTGGTGATGTGGTCAGACAATGGATCATTTGTTCTGGGACTTAACTTTTGTTTGGAGATTCCATGTTTGCTGTCAGGTGTAAAGTCTATAACGCTTTCGAATACTGGATTGTTTGCTGCTCTTGCTTTGTTTGCAACAAACTCTGAAATATCCTTGATGTTCGGTCTCTTGCCTGCTTGCTGGATACCATATGCTATTTTCGACAACCTTAGTATGAAGGTGAAAAGGTAATCTTTGCACTATCCTTCGGAGGTTGTCAGCATTGTTGATCTCATCTAAGTAGCCCATAGACTTGAGAGTGTGTTCACACTTCTTTAATTAGCTGATCAGCAAATGCCAGTAAGCTCGAGCGATCGGACAGCCTTATCTGAGGACCCTCAGTAATCTCTTCAACAAACTTGGCAGAATTGTGTAAGGATGACCAAAACGTTCCTTAAGCAACTTCCTTGCGGCCTCATATCCCCTTGTAGTGTTCATTACTGCACAACACTCAAACGTCTTCCTTGCATCTCCGCCTGTATACTGCAGCAAACACATAAGCTTCTCGCTTTTACTCGTTACGCTCCATTCTATAGAATTCTCAAATGACCTGATAAAACTCCAATAGACAATCAGGTTGCTGTCAAATGTAGAGAGGTCAGGTTTTGGTAAAGCAAATCCCTGCCTTATTGTCATGCCTTATTTATCTAGTATGTCTTCAACAACAGCTGAATCGCTGTCCACGGAATAAGTACGGGAGAGTTCACTATCTGGCACTGTAGCAGACATAAACTCCATAGCAAGCAGGTTTAGCCATAAACGTAGGACATTCTTGTCTCCACCATCATCCTTGGTCTCAACATCAGTCTTGACATCCTTAATCTTGGACTCAACATTGCCTTTCGAACTAAATCCAGTAAAAGACAAGTGAGATTGTTTTGAAATTTTTGGTATTGCTCCACCGATCACAGAATGATCTTTTTCAAGGATCTTTACTTGAAGAGCAGCCTGCTCAAGTTCATATTTTGCCTCTAAAATTTGACGTTCCATCTTCATTTCCTCTTCCCTTCTGGAAAGTTCTTGTTTCTCTAACAATGGCTCCACTTTAAGGGGAGCAAAAGCATTCGTAGAGCTGTGACTTTGACGAGAGCCAGCTGCACTTACAGAATCTTCAGGTCTGATCTATGTACTTTCATGAGTTTCGGTGCAAGACTTAACATCCTCAATCCATCGGTTACTGTTCAATTCAAAAAGCTCTTTCCTCTGAAAATGTTCCTGGAAATAGCATCCTTCATTTTCCCATTCCTCGAGGTCGTCGGATAGCAAGCGCTGCAATGTATTTGTTATCCAACTTTTCAAAACAGCCAAACACTTCATTTATCTCCAACAGTTTCTTCAAGTATTCTACAATGTTTCTTGCGTCTTCTAGAAGGGCCTCAGTCGCCCTAAATAATGTGGTAACTCTCGACAAATACCCTGATCTAGAGTTCTTCAATCAAAGACTGTTGAGGGCTGAATGGATTCTCCTTCTACCTGGAATTCCAAAGATTCCAAACCTACACTGACCACGAAAACTAAAAAATTAACTAATAAGGCGCTAAACAGAACAATAGAAAGAATAGAAAGAATGAACACAAAAATAATAATTAACTAATTACCATGAAAAACATGCACGGAAAAAACTGAAACAGAAAAACAAAGACTTGACAGGAAAATAATAATAAATTAGTAAAGCTTCATGGCTACACCTTCTTTTGTATTTGCTGGGTTATTGAAATGCTCCTTCACTGGTTTAAGTGGTTATTTTTATATTCAATCAATGACCAATCAGTGGCCATTGTCTTATTTCTAAATTTGGTGACCTGTGACCTTAAAAATCAAAGGTCTCCTTGAGAGAACGACTATATAGTACACATACATACATACATACATACATACATACATACATACATACATAACTTTTTGTTAAGGCAGGTCTAGTAGGGCAACCATAAGGCTGGTGTGGACCTGCCATTTTAAGTCGAACAGAAACTTGTTAAAAATCCCAACTGGCAGGAGGCTGACCAGTTGGCTATATACAAAGCATGGAGGAGTTGAATTCGGGACCACCGAAGACAAATCCATCTAGTGGCAGGGAGGAGGATTTGAACCCGGGACCTCCGGATTACAAGTCCAGCGCCCTAACCACTAGGCCACGCTGCCTCCCTTTGTTTGCATCAGGTGATTGCCACAATGATAGTAATGTTATAGAGTATCAGAATTTGAAGTACAGTACCACCTGAAATCATGTGCACATTAATATTGGCTGCGGGTTTTTACAATGTATTTACTCATTTTTGAGTTGTTTTTTTTTTTCAAAAAAAATAACTCTTAGTCGGCGTGAAGACATATTTGGCTATTAAGTGGGTGGATGGATGGATGGTTGGGTGGATCATTCATGTATGTATTTCACACCAATCAGATTTGGGATTTTATCAAGGACCAATCAAATTGCAGCTTGTATATATGGATCGTTTTTATGAATATTTGTTTTGGGTTCAAGGTACGGTCATCTTTGTTTTGTTACAGATTCGACCTTATTGGGTCGTGTTGGTCTCAAGTCTCTATTCCAATTCTTGATTTTTATGTAGCTTTCGGTGAGAACATTTGTGTGTGGGTTCTGAAACTGAAAAGTGTTTGGAAATTTCATAGCGGTGAAGGTGATTCTTTTGGTTTACAGAATCAACTAGTTCAGTTGATGAGAGAGTATATGTATAATATTTGTTAACCACTTTATTAAAAATTTATGATGTTTTTGAGTAGAATAAATATGTGTATTGAGAACAAATTAAATGTTGTGGCTTCCATTTTTAATGTCAGTGTTGTGTGTTTGCTCAACGTTTTGTTTTGGTCCCCAAATGAGAACAAACGGACGCACTGTGGTTTGTTTGTAAGGGCGAGTGTTAAAGAAATTAAACGAGAAATCTTTGAGATTCTAACCGCGCGGTGTTTAAACTGTTTTCTCTCGGTTAAAAGTATAGCATTAGTAGGAGCTTTGGGTAAGTAATAACACGAGCGACCATAAATCTCTCAAGGTTTTTCCCCCAAAGAATAACGTATTTGTAATAGGTTGAGGCAGGGGGTTTATTTGGGTTCGAGAGTTGCCAAATAATAGGTATTTTCGAGAGGTTGGAATGTGGTTGGAGAAGGTTCGACGTTTCCTGCTTAGGAATAGTAGGACTTCACATGAGCGGTCATAAGTTATTTATTGTACGATCGTTTGAAAAGCTCATAACGTGATGATGTTACAAGGGCACGTTTTGTCTGCTCGGCAAATATTAAATTTCCCCTCAGCTGTTGTGACAACGTAGTTGGATGGTACGGAAAGAGAAAATCATCATTTGTGCTGCGAGTGAGGGCCGTAGGAAGGTATAGTAGTCATTGTGCGAGTCTCGCATGTCAACCCGCTTCCCCTCCGATTGTTGATGGCTATATTTAGCAGTACCGCGGTGCAATACGGTTATTTCCGTACCAAAGACGTAATGCTTGCAAGTGTTTACGTCGGCCTAATTTATTTTCTTCAGATCTCTGAACTCGCTTCGATGAAACAGCCAAAATATTCACTTCAACTGGCTAAACCGACAAGAAATAGTCGCAAAATTGCAAACAAATTAACGACCTTCGCTTCTGGTGAAATCAACATGCAAGGTAAACATAATCTTGTTTGTCACGTAGCGAAAGTGAAAGCTTCAACGTCAGCGCATTCCATGGCTGACGCAATACCTTTTTAGTGTAATTAATATTCCCTAGGAGTGCAAGGGTTCGAAAAAACGCAAAGTGGTTGCAGTTACGTTTACTCATAGGCAAAAGAAATAAAAAAGACAGCCAGCTTTTTGGTAGTCTCCTTTGCAGCCGTTGTTTGGGCTCATCACGCAAAAAACAACGGCTGAAAAGAAAACTAGCTTTTTGGGTGTGCAGTCAAGCATGTCACACAACTTCATGGATCGACAGCTATTTTTAGCACGGCCGTGGGAACATTGGTACTGATGATGTTATGCTCACAAGTTAGGGCACGTTTCTTCCTCTGGTTGCGAAATTAATATTGTACCAGTCCAAGTAAAATTGTCACGTGGTTTGGCCGAAATGCACTGGTGACTAGAGTTTGTTTCTCGCGTTTGTCGAAAGAAACTCGTCCTTGCTTGCAGAAAGGTTTCTGTTTTATATTGATGATGAAAATGATGTAGCCATTTCAGAAACCCAAGAATACTTTGTTCTTGTTCCATCTGGCTATTCGTTTGCAATTTCTGGGTCAATTTGGCTTTCTTAGTGGGCGTGTTTGCGATTTTATGATCATGTTTACGGTAAATGCAAGTAAATGTTGTCAACAGTTTTCAATCCATGTTCTGATGTACTTAGCGGTTTTCTTTCGGATTGGAATGAAAGGGGATGGATAGTTAAACATCAAGGTAACCTTAAAAGTGACTACCAGATATTTTTTCTGTTTATTTTTGAAGAAATTACTGACATATTTTTTGTCTTCAACAGTATGGTTCGATCGATCAGTTGCACACCACAGTCATATTTACAAGGGAAGCGGCCTAATGTTTAGAACATTTGCACAATTTCTTTTTAAATTGTTTTTGAGTTATTTTTCCAAAAGTAGCTCTTAGTCGGCGCGATGGACCGTGCACATGTACATGCACCATGCAACCCATGAAATAAACCATCCCAACTGGACTAACACCCAGTTCTACCCCAAGCCACCCAATCAATTGAAAAAAATAACTCCTGCACGCTTAGCGTGCCTATGTTTTAGTGTGAGTCATGCAATCCATTAATTGTTATAAAATTTTAAGTGCCTTAGGTTGAATATTAGTAATGCTTTAGATAGATCCCCTTTCAGAACCACGTGTGTTGAGTTTTGTGTTGTGAAAGAGCTGTTCAGTACAAATCTGTATTCTAATCTGCATTTGCTGAATGATATTTGTGTTCATTCTGAAGAAATCACTTAAAATCCGGAGTATTTAACACAGATTGAATTTTGAAAACTGTCGGCCAAGGCTTTTGGACTGAAAATCAAGAGATGATTCTCAAGGCATTTAGAATTGATGGTAAACAAGGTGGTTTTGCAGATCGCATGCGGCCATGAGAAACTCAGTCCGATTGATTGACCCAAAATTATTCAGTTCTATTCAGACCAGAGCTGCTCAACTCATTTCAAGAGGATTTACACAGAAGTCGCCGATGACTAATCAAAAGTACTAGATATCTAGATATTTTTCATAGCGTTTGTTTTGTTCTGTTTTATTGCTTTAAGAGTAAATTCTGATTTACATTGAATTAAACTTGTTTACAAGTATGCAAGCGAGTACTGGTGTTTGTTGTTTCCGTGTTTTAGTTCTTCATTTTGTAGCTCTTGATATTAACATCTGAAAGTTAGACTAAAACAATATTATTCGCCTCAGGCTCAGTGAATCTCTGCAAATATATTCACCAAGATTCACTCCGCCTTCAGTGAATAATTGTTAATTAACCTGTGCCGCAGACGAAACTAAACCCCTGGGGCTAGATTAAGTCTGGTGTGTTTGAGAGTGTGCATGTTATTCAGTTTTTTTTTCTTGTTTTTTGTTTATTTTTTTTGTAATTTGTAATATAATATGTAACTTAGGGACTAGTCATTATTTAGAGGGAGTGGAGGGGCTGCAAATAGAGGGAGGCTATGTTTAAATTTGGTAAAAAAAAATGAAGATAAAAGATTCCTGTTAAATGACCTCCACAACAGTTGCAATCCAAGAACTGTAATCAACATAAAGCATTTCCAATCAGCTGATTCATCTGATAGCCATACAGTGGGCATGCATAATTATAACATGCTTTTCTTTCACCATTTGGTATGGATCTGCAAAAATAATCTTCTGAAATGGAGGGGGGGAAAGCGCTAAGGAATGGGATACACTGTATGTGGGCTTCCAAATCAGAAGAAGTTTACCTCTCCACATTAACAAAAGACAATTAATCTTAGTAGAAGTTTACTACAAGATGATAGATGATATTGACAATATTTGCAACAAATCTAGCCAGTCTTCATACTAAGAGAGCTTATACTGATTTAAGGAAAACTTCTTTGATTAAAATGTAAGGCAACATGATCATTAAATGCCTTTATAAATGGGAATTTTAGACTCTTTTGGTATTGTTCACAAGTAGGAATATAATGTTTTAAGCACAGAAATGTCTATAAAAACTTTGTGTTTTCATGTTTTCCTGTAACCCAAATGTTCACATTCACTTCCTGGTGACCAGATTTTTCCATGCATCTGGCCGGGTGACTGAAAAATATTGTTTAGTTAGCCACTACTTGAAGCCTGCAAAAAAAGTTACAAAACAGGTTGAATTATAAATTTATTATTTTAACTCATTGCATCACCTGGAGTGTTTTGGAAAACACATTTTTAGGACATGTATAAATTGACATTTTCTGGTCCGTTATGGGTTAAATTAGATCCAAACTACTGAAAATGGCATTTGCAACATACGTTTTATTTTTATTTTTATTTTTTTGAAAGATAACTTTTTAACAAGAAAGTGCCCTACCTTTTGCCACTTTCCAATTTACTGATACTTTTATTTTGAGTTTTCCTTTTTTTAGTTATCGTTTTCCTGCAGTTGTTGGCCTTCTACCTTAAATTTGCTTTAAGTTCAGGAATTTCTGAGAAAGCATGCAACAAGCTGGAAATTCTTACCATGGAGAAGCAAAAGGTAAAAGTGGGAAAAATTTCCTTTGGAGTTTTTTCATTCGTCACACTGGTTTTGGCTGCCACAGGCATCAATGGGTTAAGGTTACTGTAAACCTTCAGGGGTGTCTTCTGGAAAATCATTCATATGTGTGGTGCTTTTTACGAAACCTTTAAAAAGTATGTATCACTGTAAAGCTGATAAAATGTAAAATCAGAAGAAATAATTATTTTAAAGATTTGGTCTAAGTGCATGGAAGCCTTTAACTGCAAAACTGTCTGCTGAATTGCCTCAATCCTTCTGGTCTGCACCAGGGATCAAGACCTCTGGCCGCTCCCAATTTTTTGAGCCCTGAAGATTTACAGTAACCTGAAATTCAAGGTACTATAGTATCAACACAAAATGGAAGAGTGACCCCAGAATTCAGTGGATTCAATGGTTACTTATATTATTTTTTAATATATTTGTTGACCCTACCGTAAGTAAACATTATCAGTATGAGATCAAAGGTCTCTTTGAGACTATGACTATTTTGCTAAAATGACGAGCAGCAGTATAAGCAGACACAATGACAAATTTAAATAAAAATGCGTGGCAATTGAAACAAACCTAAAATTGACCACTGAACCTGTAATTCAATTAATAAGTCCACATCTGTGCAATATTGATACTCACACTTTGTTTACAATCGCTCAAATTTCTTCTTTGCTTTGCTTTTGGTAAGTAAAGGCACAGCATGGTACAGCATTAAAAACACTTACAGTATTTTTGGTAGGCATCGCAACAAGTCTACTATTATAGCAATGAATAAAAGTCAGTGTTATGAGGACATAAGATGGACTACATGCCCAATGCTTGCATGGGTCTTGGCTGGCAATTACTCAAAACATCAAACCCCAGAATACACGTTCGTATTGTCTTTGAGTGACATATTCATCACCCAACCAATCCAAAGTGACAAATTATTCCCTTGGATTGTGTGACTGAGTTGGCTCGCCTACTATACTCCTATTTTGCATTATTTGCAAAATAGTCATAAAATAATAAAAAAGAGGACATTGATGTTAAGTAACCCAACAAAGCTTTTATTTTTTTTTTTTTGAAGTTTAGTTTTATTAACCGCGCGGCCATGGTCCGAGCGCAGTTCTTGCTCTGCATGGGATTTTTTTTTTTTTTTTTGTCTGTGACCAGACCCAAACTTTCCCTTGGCCAAATCATGATCGGCAGTTTGAATCACGCAACCTGTGATGTTTATTCGCCAAAAGCTGTTAGAACATTAATGTACGGAAAATGTTACGGATAATGTTTTCTTTACTGTGTATAAGATATTTTTTCTTTTAGTCTTATCGAAGCGTTGGATTCGAAGCGAATATTGAATACACTAAAAATGGTATAACATCAGCCATGGAATGTGCTGACGTTGCAGGTTTCACTTTCGCTATGTGACAAATAATATTGTGTTTTCTTTGGAAGTTTATTTCGCCAGAAGCGACGGTCATTAATTTGTTTGCAATTTTGCGAGTATTTCTTGTGGGTTTAGGCAATTGAAGTGAATTCTTTGGCTGTTTCGTTGAGGCGAGTTCAGAGATTTGAAGTAGGGACTGAGGGATATGGGCCTGCATTAGCAGTGACAGGCTGAAAAAGAAAACAACACAAAACTATAGGATGAGCAAGCTGATGCTCAGCAGGGGCATATCAAAAGGGGTCCTGGGGTGTCATTGACCCTCACCCCCCCCCCCCCCCCCCCCTTGTGAGATAATGTTTTCAGTAAACAACATACAAACCTTATAATTCAGGTGGCCAAAAGCGCGAATCCGAAGAATCAACATGCCATTGATAAATCTTTTCTAGCCCTAGGTAGTTACATACTCCATTTTCAGGATCGGGCAGTGGACTATGTAAGTACCCTGGGTGTGACACTGTGACCCCCCTTTGGAAAATCCTAGCTACACCCCTGTTCAGTTCTTGTAAATGAATATCCTTATAATTTTATGCGCCATGTGCCTAGTTACACACATATTTATTTAATATTTTATAAAAAATGTAATGATCATTCAAAAAATTTATCTTATTCATCAGTTAAAATTCTGTAATGAAGATTTCTTATACCATTAACATTAGTATTAGTCCTGTATTTACCAAGATGAAGGTATCTCCCAAGATCATCTTTTTCGGCCACAGGATTTCCTTCCTTATCCAAGTCCTTGCGATATCTCTTGATGTTTTTCATCATCATATCTTTTCTTGTCAGTTCATAGTGGTTAGGAAAATGGTTGATCACTCTGCAGGAAAAAAAGGAACTCTGTCAGTATGCAGCCATGGATCAGGTAGTTTATGAAAATATGGACAGGTATAAAAGTTCAATTTATATTGTGTACAATAGATGTTGTTGGCCAAGGGTTATACCTTCACATTCCACACGAGGGTTTGGAGGCTTTGAAAGAAGCACTGAGCAATTTGAAAGGTCAGGTTGATTTAGAACAGCAAGGATCTCTTAATGAGGATGTATTGTTGTTTGCAGAGTTGGTTCTAAAGAGTAATAACTTCGAATTTAATGGCAGGCATTATCTTCAAAAGCAGGGGACAGCATTTAGGGATGCGGATGGCTCCTTTGTATGCGAACACATTTATGGACAGTTTAGAGAGACGTTTAATTCAGAAACATGTTTGGTGGCGGTACATTGATGACATCTTTATTGTTTGGATGGAGGGACAGGAGAAGTTGAAAAAATTCATTTACTACCTTAACAACACGCATGACACAATTAAATTTACCTGCAAATGGTCGGATCATGAGATTGAATTTCTAGACGTCAAGGTGTTAAACGAGTCGGGAGTATTGGAGACTGATGTGTTTGTTAAGCCCACAGACAGTCATTAATATTTACATTACAGTTCTTGTGGGCCCAGGAGGGGGCCCTCCTGGGGGAAGTACAGATCAGGTGGTACTGAGGGTAGCCACCCTGGGATAAATGTTTCAGACCTGTCTCCAGGGGTGAGGCCCATATCCCTCAGTCCCTAGGAACTGAGGGAACCAGGAGAGGGAGCCCCCCTGGGGGGAGTACAGGTAGCCACCCTGGAATGGATATTTCTCCGGACCTGTCTCCAGTGGGCTAGAGCCTCACTGCCAGGTAAAGTACAGTAATAGGGTGCACTTCCCTGCCACCAACCTTAAATGTTGAACAACAATTGCAATAAGGATAATAGTATAATAAGACAAAAGTCTGAATTACAATGCAAGAGACTAGCTGGACATCCTTATAAGCGGAATGGTAGCATAAGCCGACAACTTTATTTAAGATAGGTAGTGAAGGTAGTAGAGAAGAAACAGACAGTGACGTCACAAGGTAGTATGGCCACGCAATTCGAAAACCATTTTTGAGAGCAAAATGCAGTAACTTTCATGAGTTATAAAATCGTCAATTTATTTCCCCACAATCTCAAACTTTCAGATATTTTCTTTAAGATTACAAACATTGGAAATATGCATTAAAAATTTTGCTTCATATGCACTTTAAGAGGCAAGTTGTTTCCTTCTCTCTGTAGTTTTATGAGAGTTTAGAAACATATATATCTATGTACCGGTGCAATCACTTTTATCTATCGTCATGGTTGTTGTGTCTTACAGTAGCTTTGCTGAGCTGGCAGCTGCCATGCATTGTAACATTTACACAGGAGTTTAATGTCTTTCAAAATCCGCCATCACAATTTATACGCATAATAAGTTTGATTTATCTTCTTCGAATGTTGTAAAAAAATTAGTGTTGAATAAAGTTTATTATGAAATCTGCTACATTTTCTTTGACCTTTGACACCGTACCAATAATCTTCTGTTTGCTAGCGATTACAGAAACTGCGCTTTGAACTTAAAACTGATAACCGGTGGCGATTTTTGTACTAATGCTCTGTAAAAACTAAAATCTTAAACTAAGATAATTCAGAAGGTCAAATTTTCAGAGAGTAGCAATTCGGCAAATGTTTTGCCAAAAGACCCGAAACTATGGGATCGGAGTCATGTTAGGTCTGTCAATCCCTTTTGTATTCTCAATTGACATAGATCTTCCACAATAATTTGTCTAACCACAAACATGCACTGCACCAGGACAAACTTTTTGGAGCCATTGCTTAGATTAGACTGTCTGTAACGCAGGCTAGACCGCGAACTGCGGTTTGATAAATCCTCGTTTTATTAATTCAGTTTCCAAATTCAGTGGCTCTTAAAACAGTCGTTGCACATGGTGCCTTTGATGTTTTTTTTTTTCGCTTTTTCTTTTTCTCTTCTTCCTCTCTTTTTGCTGCAGCTTTTGGCCTTCTACAGTACCAGGCTTCTTTCAAGTAGAAGAATTTCCGAGAAAGTGTAAAAGAGGCAAGAACTACTTACCATGGACAAGGAAAGGGGAAATTTTCCTCCAAGTTTTTCACTAAAATTTTTAAGCATTTTGGTGCATATTTCAAGCTTCACCAATCTAATCATGCTGGTTTAGGTATCGTTGGAAAGGTCTCATTCTGCTTCACAATTTCAGAGAAACTCATCTACATGACTGTAAACCCTGTCACTACATAATATAACATCTCCCTAACAATAAATGTGTATGCTAGGTTTGAAGTTTTTAGAACCTTTCTGTGCATTTTTATGGAGATGTTTAGCGTTTTCATGTGCATGCACCACAGTTGCCATGTTTTTTGTTACAGTAGGTATGCGTAATTTTATTTTGCCTCATTCTATTCATGACTGTATAAAGGATCTACTAATATGAAAGAAATGGTATGCATGGGGCTGTATAGCAATATTAACCAATGTAGCTTCAGCTTAAACACAAAGACACACTATAAAGGGATAGCTCATTCCCCTCTGTCACAAAATCCCTGTTTCAATGGCTTAATCAAATATGGCCCAGACTATGTGAGCAAGAAAGGGAAAAGTTGTTGATCCAAAATCAAAGTCAAACCATACCTTGGGATCTTTTATTTTACTTCAAAAGACTCGCTTTCATGAAATAGATCCAAAATAACACCAGAAATTGCTCTTTCGTATATGTAGCTAACAACTCAGATTGTGGCTTACAAAATTTTGTGCCTGTAATAATTCCCCCAATAGCAAGATGCTGCAGATAGCACACTAACACTTGTCTTTTTATTTTCAAGTTCATGGTCAATTTGGCTTTTCTTCTTCATTCCTTTTTTTGGCCAATTCTTCAGAGAAAAACCCAAAAGATGCCTTCTTGTGCATCACGTGTATGGCCGTGTATCCAAGCTCATGAGAGAAATATCATTTGACTTTCGACCAGGTTTTGTTTAGCTACGAATGGCGAGAAAACCACTGTCATTGGACTCAGTTATTCAAGGAAATCTTGGTGCATTTATTTGTTCAGTCTAACGACACAGTCCAACGCCTAATAAAAGTGATGATGCATTTATAGTGAACTTTCATGGGTTGAATGTGTGCTCTACTACTGACGTTTGCAAACTGTCAGGCATGCTGTATAGACTCAAGGAAAACCTTTGCATCAACTGTCCATAGCCTGAATTGCACCAGGATGTTTCACTGAGGTACAGTTGTAACACAATCATTTCAATTTCATTCCGAAAGTGTTCACTGAAATTGTATGCTAAATTGTCTCGTGAAGATTTTACCCCTATATCACTTCACAGTTCATAAGTTCTTTCTAAATATCCCAGTACAGTTTTGCTTGCTCCTGGGAGTACAGTAAAAAGATAATTGCTGCAACTTATGCTTTGAAGTTCGGATTTATTTCCTACCTCAAGCATTTGAGGTTCAAAGGTGTTTATAGATATCCAGATATTATCTGCAGAAACTGCAAAAATCAAGGGAGTCAAGTTTCTTTTTTCCCCAGGCTTACTTCCTGCCATTTGTTTGAATTCAAATGATTATAATATATAGAATTCAAACGCAAGTTATAATTTTTGATGGCAAAAGGGTTTTTTGTTTTCGCTAAAAATATTCAATGCCTAACATTTTCAAACCATTTCTGCAGGGGAAAAGCAATCCACACATGATTATACTTGTGAAGTACCGGTAATGGACTGAAGTAATCGTTTCCAATTTTGAAAGTGCTCAGACATTTTCCTGTTGTTTTGCTGTGCAAACTGAGGTAAATATTTCACCAGAGAACTGAAAAGATAGAAACTAAGTATATGTATATATTTTTCCAATTTGTTCTTAAATAATTTTATGGATATCAAACTTTGCAGAAAATATATATAGCGAGTTACAGTACAGTGAGATTCTTTCATGTCTGTATGCTAGCAAGGTTGACTTGACAAATGATTTAATTATTATTTGGAGGTACATGTACCTCTCCGTTTATAGTGCATCTTCGTGTTTAACCAGAAAGTCAAGAGAAGGAAATCTATTGATTTTCTTAAAAGGAAAAACAAAACATAGTCAGTTATGGGGGATTTTTCCACGAAACAAAGGATAAACTTGAAAAAATCATCCGACCACCAAGTGAGTCTTCTGAAGAAATAAAAAGCGATAAATATTTGCATTAAATGGAAACTCGGAAAATAAACGGCACGCGATGCATGCAGAAGCGATGACGTTTCACAAGGGGTCTTTGATAATTTTCAGGACATTTGTCAAAACATTAGGGTAAATAAAAGTAACTGACAACTTCTGTGCTGAATGATTGTTCAACAAAAATTGCGTTATCTCGGCGTGACATACGATATACGATATATGATGCAAGGTCAAACGCTGTCTAAAATTGTTTACACCTTTTGTTTTAAAGAAGGGAGAGATTTCTGTTTACTAAATCTTATAGAACGCATCAAATATAATTTGTTTCTTTCGTTTATGCTTTAAATTAGTCCTTTCTAACGGCCCAGGAGTATTTTGCTTTGAGTTCTAGGCGACAATTTCTTGTTGAGTTGACTTGATTTCTTTTCCCAGTATTCGGTTCTACAGATCGGTTGATCACAACAGGCAACAGACAACAACAGATCCTGTCCACTCGCACGGCGAGATTAATCGATCACGTCATCGTCATCGCTTAAAAAAAGGTTTAAGATGGCTCACCTTTTCAACAGATGTTTCAAAACTGCTAATAATCGGTTGCTTCGTCTGCAGTCACGACAGACATCACTTCTTAACTTTATGCCAAATTTATTCGATAACTGATAAAGTGCAACACTCACTGCAGACTCGAAATCTCAATTTAACAGCTACAAATGAAATAAGGTTTGCCGATCGGTGATGATACAAGCTGCAAAAAAATATCTTCCTTTGCCAAAAAACAAGATGGCAGATCTCAAAAAGAATACAAACAATGCACCTAGTTCCCATTACTCTTCGGTTCAATTCAGGGAGTAATTATCACACCAAAAATTCCATAAATTCCATCGCTTTTTCGCTTTACAGCATTAACCGATGACGTCATAAAATGACGTCATCGCTTAAAAAAACATCTGGGGCTCTAGTATTTTTCAGAGTTTCAATTTAATGCAAATATTTAACACATAATATGAAAAAGTCAGCCTGATGTTTTCAAGTTGCAGCCATTCGCATCCTGGTGATCTGCTGCCAAACACACTTAATTATAATGTAATCCACTGATGAAGGGACAGTAGTCTCATAACATTTGGAGTAGTATAGCCGGGACTAAACAAATACCACTTTGGGTGAACCTAAATTGTTTCACCTCTTCAGGAGACTAGTAGTCAGGGACCAAATCAAACCACGCTCACAAAAGCTCGCGTGCCTTGATTTAGTCCCTGACTATAGTCTCCTAAAGAGGTGAAAAGTTTAGGTTCACCAAAGATAGTATTTGTTTAGTCCCGGCTATACTACTTAGCAAAAAGGACGCAGGAAACATAAACAAAGGGCGGCGGGAAACATCGGGGACAAGCATTTAGAGGAATGACACCGCGTTGTATAAAAGTTTTTCAATTAGAGAAATACAACATTAAGTTAACAACAATTAATAAACATGGAACCCAGATTCATTATCAACGAACTTCAATTTTGGGCCGGCATAATAGAATTAATAACACCAATTGATTTCATAAAACAAATTAGGATGACAGATGAGTTTGAAAGCTCACAATTTGTTTCGGAAGAATGGGTAAAAAGGTTCAAAACACTGTTTGAAAGTGTCGTAGACCCGGAAGACTATAAATATGAACGGCGGCGTGAACTATTTAATAAGTTCATTACTCGAGTTGAACTCAATCGCCGACTGTTGATAGAATGGAAAGAGCTTAATAAAGAAATTAACCTTGAATTTTCTAAAATGAGGCGCCGACAGGAAACAGCACAAATCAAAAAAAAGAGGCAAAGGCAGCGCCGGAAGGAAGCAAAAAAAAAGAAAGCAATCAATCAGCCGAACATTTCAGGCAAAGAGTTTTTACAAGCTCAAAAATAAACCGCCGCGAAGAAGTTGAAGAACAAGAAGAAGTTGAATTAACAGACATGGAAGAGTACGATTTGACGGGATCAGGAGAGCCGGTTTACGAAACACCAATCATGACGCCGCAGCTGTACCACAGAATAATGGCGAATGAGTTTAGCCAGGACCAGGTAGAGTACATAATAAAGAAAAGTTTGCACCTTTAAGAAGTTTATTCGCTTGCAGCATCAAGAATAGCTTCCACAGCTTGAGCCGTAACAAGTTTGACATCATTAACCCAAAAGGGGGAAGAAAGGTCTTTGAAAGCGCACACGAGCATGTGGACCAACACAAGCATCCTATATAAACTGAAAATATTTTTTGCCCACCTTAAGCATTTAGAGGAACGCGGCAAAAGTAAAATGGCAGAGGACAAGCTAAAAGAGGTGCTAGATATAATGATAAACGAAGAACAAGAAAGAAAGCACGTATGGATAGGGGAGATGAAAATCAAGAAACATCTAAACCAATGTATCCCATACACGGCGGAAAAATGGGGAAAAGAACTGGAAAAACAAAAGCGGTACAAAAACAAGCATCTGATAAACTACATAGACAAAGTATTTTTCGAAGACGGGGCGCTGCAAATGTCAAAAAGGATGCAACCAGAGCACGGCGGAACAATGGGAAGAAGAAATGGAAGAACAAAAGCGGCACAAAGACAGGCAGCTGGCAAACTACATAGATAGAGTATTAGGGCCTCGCTGAATTAGAGAAACGCGATTAATAAGTAATAATTAACAACAGGTTAACAAGTAAACAAGAAGAGATGGACACATTGGAACTGATACAAGCACTTCCGGCAGAACTTCGAGAACAAATCCGCAAGGAGTATGTAAAAATCAAACTCAGGCAACGCAAAATGCAGGGCTGGGATGAAGTGAATGAAGCGATTTTGTTGGCCCCCTACTGTGTGAAACACAAGCAGATCACGTGGATTCTGCACTCCCAAAAATACAACCGAGAATGGGGGCGGGAATACCTCTGCAGCCTCTGTTACACAAGAAAAAGGCAGAGGGTGTATTTAGGACCGGACTTATTTGATCCCGATGAGTATGACCCATGCTTCGAAAAGGAGATAACATTCAACAGCAAAGTGTGGAGCTACAAGCATTAGCGCTATTGAGACGTCAAAAGTAAACCCACCACAACTTCTGTATATTTGACATAAATAGGCGTGTCGGCAAACTTACTTCTTAAAAGAAAAATCGTCTATTAAAATTAAACTTACTAATACCTGTTTTGTATTAGATAGGCCTCTATCGGGGTGGTCGTGTTGAGATAAATAAACCCCAAAATAGGCTCCCGGGTCTATTTTTTTTCTTTCACCGCCCTCATAACGGGGCTCTGCATATTGGTATTTTAAACCACTAGCATTACGTATGCTTGTAAATGGGATGCCACTTTGTAAACCTCTAGGTAAAGTAAAATTAAAACCTATTCTTTCATAAGTTCTAGAGGCACCCTTATTTTCAATAATTAAAGCTGAGATACCATCGAGTAAGCAAGGAAATGGCGCCATCACACGAAGGTTATTACCGAATTTAACAAAAGTTCTATTACCAGTAACATTTTCATCCGAGTTCCATTCGCCAGTTATTACTATTCTAGGTTGGAAATTCTTTAACGCATTACCGTTAAGATCTAAATCTTTTTCTTACTTGATTGTATCGTTGTCTGTTACGAAGCCTGGATCATAATTTTTTATTTGAAAAAAGTTCATATCTAAATTTGTTTGTAGAGTAAAATCGCCGTCGGAAGCGAGAAAGAAAACATCATCGTAAATAATTCCGTCTATATCTGATTGATACCCCTTTACACCGTAAATGATTAAAGCGGCCTTTTCACTAGGTGCTGAACCATCATAACCCGGATTTAAAATGTCAAAATAGATAGTGTCGTCATTCTTAGCTTTTAATTTGTAAGTATTAAAAATGACCCTTATATACGGAGGGTTATGGGTGGCAAAGCGTTTGGTGTGGTAGGTAATAGTACTGGAGGCCAACTTGTTTAAAGGGTTAAGAAACCAGTTTTGGTCGTTTTTGTTTTTAGGGTAAAAGAACTCAACACATATAGTGTACTCTCCTTCTTTTAGAGGTGTTTTATTCAACGCCAAACGCGAGTTGAAAGAATTGTCACTTGCTTTTATAATGTTAAAAGTGTAAGCCTTTTTATTGACACTGTGAAGGTTGGATGTAAAGTCTTCAACGGTAACAGAAGAAATATTGTTTACAGCTGAAACACCAACCCTTTGGGTTAAAAAACCTAAGTCATTCTTTTTATGGGCGTGCCCAGTTGTAATTGCAGAGGAGCCCACATATTTTTTCATTGAAGTAAGATTTACAGCATCTTGATCGCCGACAGGATTTGCGAGCTGTTTGATTGCATGGTCGTTCATGACAATGTCACCAGTAACGCTAGCTGATGACATATCCCCACTATCACCCTTTTCCCCTTTTTCACCTTTATCCCCCATAGCGCCCTTTGAACCCGCAGGTCCAGTTGCTCCAGTAGGCCCCGCAGGTCCAGTTGCTCCAGTTGGTCCTGTAGGTCCCGTTGCTCCCGCAGCGCCAGCAGGTCCGGTCGGTCCTTGTGAGCCCGTATCACCTTTTAATCCTTTTTCCCCAGCATCACCTTTATCTCCTTTAGGACCTTGTGGACCAGTATTACCCTTATCACCTTTTTCACCTTTAGGACCAGCGGGTCCAGTTGCGCCAGTCGGACCAGCAGGGCCGGCTTCCCCTCGGATTGAAGTAGACTCTTCATGTGTTTGAGTTGCACCCGTCGCACCGTTAATAAACCCCATTCTTCTTCTATATATTTTCGTCAAAATTTTTTAGAGTTTGTTTTTTTGGTTTGTCGTGGTATAAAAAAGAATATTTAGCATCGGTAGCCCTTTCAAGCAGCTCTCTGTCAATTCCCAATTATTCAGCAATACGGTTATTTTCTCTGGGAAGAAAGTTGAAAATGCAAAAGTGGCTACAATTATCTCGGATGTTTTTGGGGACCTTAAAATAGCTTTGAGAAAGATAAATGACGCTGCAATTGCGATGGCGACCGTTGATAAAATAATCGATAATGTCGTTTTGGTTGCTTTCACAAACCATGTCATCGAAAATTACAATCTTTTGATTGTCAGTGGACAGCGTTTCCAAAGGAATAACATCGTTGGCGGCTTCAATAACATTATACCCAGCCACAGGATTGGCTCTTGTGTCGAAATCATCAATCATATATTGGTACTTGTCTTGATGCAGGTTCTTAGCGCAAAGGTAAATTTTGTCGTAGACCAACAGCCTGTAAAGCATATGCATGAGAATATTTGTCTTACCAGAGTTGCTTGGCCCGCAAATAAGCATCCGAAAGGTATCTGCTGGCATACAAGGGTGGCCTTGCTTGTAATTACTTTTTGTAGTCAAACTGGGGTCGTAATTGGGAATTTTCATTTTTTTTCTGTTATATATACGGCAAAAATATGTCCATGAAGAAGTGGCAAAAACTTGTCAGCGAAAAGGCTGAAGTTGAGCAGCAGAACGACAAAATCCTCGCGGTAATAAAAAATAACAAAATCAATAAAGGGTTTGGCCAGCTATCAGGTGAGGATTTGTTCAAACCTATCACATCGCGGCTTGACAAACTCCAAGTAGGGGATAGCAACTCAAAAGAAGAGGAAGAAATCCCGGATTATGGTATGGATGAGTTTGATTTAAACAACCCCTTCGACGGAGATTTTAATCTGGATGCGGAAACACCACTACCAACACCATCACCATCACCTACACCATCACCATCACCAACACCATCACCAACAACATCACCACCACCATCTCCTACATCAACACCATTACCACCTTTAGCTGAAGAGGAAGAAACGGAATTAATGGAAGATGTGCAACCAAGTAAATGGGGGCCACCACAAGAGCTGGTTATCAAGGGGTCAGAGTCGACTGACCTGCAGTCACTGAACAGGATGTTAACAGTAAATAAAGACAATCCGAACTATGTTGTAAAAAGCGAAAAATCAAAATTCTACAACTACACATTGGCAGACATAAAAAAGGCAAGAGATGAAATTCTTGACAGGAGAAAAAAAGGGATTAAAATACCCCAAAGGTATTTCGAATCGATGGAACCCTCAGACGAAGAAATGGAAGGAAGTGGAAGTGTTGATCCAAACGCTTTGGTTGAAAGGCTACGCTTAAGCTTGGCGTCTATACAGGCGGGCAACACTTCACTGAAGCTGAAAAAACAGGTCAAGCAGATGTTGGGGCTGCTGGTAAAGCTAAAGGAAATAACACAAAAAGAAGCCCACAAAATTTTGGGAAGTATTATATAAGCAACATGTCAACCCATTTTCATTTCAACCTGTTGCTCGACTCGCAGCTGGCCAAACAAAACAAAGCCAACAGCAAGTCACATGACTTTTCAATTAACTTTGACCCGCCAATCGCTTTAGATCCCGTCAAAAAGTACAAGGCGGCGTTAAATGAGCTGGTATCCATGTCTTATTCGTGGTACAACATCGCAAAACGGTACAACAACAACAAGTTCAAATGGCGGAAAAAAACAGAGAACTGGAAAACCGTGACAATTCCGGATGGAATGTATGATTACAACGGTCTCAACACCACCATTCAGGCACTAATCGGAAGAGTGGATCCCAAGGATGAAAAATCCAAGTTTATTTTTCAGCTGTATTTTCACACCACAACGTATCAGGCGGTTATTTTGTTGGAGGACGGCTACGAGCTTGACCTAAGTGGAGGTGAATTCGCCGCGTTGCTGGGTTTTGACAAGAAAACAATAGATGGAGCAAACAATAGGAGTGATCGCGTACCAAATATAACAAGAGGCGTCGACTGGATCTACATCCATTGTGACCTCATTACAAGGGCTGTGGACAACATCGGGGGTGACGTTATGTTCTCTTTTTCAACCGCTGAACTCACAGTCAGCTACCCCTTTTCAAAAGAGCCCCACCGCCTCTTGTGGCACCCGGTGAACAAAAATAGAATCAATGCGATAAATATCAAAATCACAGACGGGCGCAACAACATTATAGATCTGAATGACCAAGACGTGGCTTTAAGTATCATCATCGAAGAAGAAAAAGAAAAATAATTTACACATAAGTATAATAATGAATCATCCGAGCGAGTGGGCGAGATATTATGACACGCCAAACGGAACATATAGATACAGACACAAAGGTACGGGGGTTGTAAGAGACACCCTGATGAATATAGGAAAGCGGTTTAAAAAGAAGGTCACCCGTAAGACGTTGGAAAAGGCTGTAAATGAAGCCTCGAAGCAAATGCTAAAAAAAGCCGCAGAAAAAGCAGAAGAAAAAGCGGCTGACAAGATACAAGCGGTTTTACAGAGTACCACACCCCAGAGTAAAACCCCAACTGTAAAACCCAAGCGTAAAAAGACCCCATCACAGAAACTTAGTACAGAGTCGAAACAAAAACTGAAGAAGATGCTAAACCCCGCGGTAGCAACTCAGTTGAGCGGGGATTCACGTAAAAAGTTAAATCAGATTTTAAATCTCGGTCAGGCTGCAAAGTTGAAAGTAAACCAATTGATAGCAGAAAATTAAAATAATTTTTTAAAAAGATATATAGGACGCAAGATGTTCAGAAGCCACAGGCATTTGGAAAAAACAGAGTATGTTCGTATCGGGTTAGACAAACCGATCACTATCCCGGGTAACAATCAGCACCAGGTAAAAACAAACTATAAATTCACACTCACCGACCGAGACAACTGGTTTGACTGGTATAACGCCTACTTTCGGGCTGATTTCACTTTTGAGGCAACCGCAGATGGTGCCCAAGTTGCAGCAGACGCCCGGTCAGCGCCCATTAACGGCTCATTTTCACTGATAAACAAACTTGTGGTAAAATCATCGGGCAAAAACATTTACAACGTGGACAACATTCACAAGCTCATATTTATCAAAAACTTGTTGGATTTTTCAGATGACTTTGCAAGGAGCGCAGCGAAAGATCAGTTTTGGTATTTGGATACAACGGATAGCAATGTGACAGCCGTCGCCGCCACTAACCTTGGAATCAGACAAAGAGGTTTGCTTGCTCATGCTGGTCTTACGGTTGAAACCCTCATACCGCTTAACAGGTACTCATTCTTCGAAGAGCTGAGTGACAAACTTCTTCCCCCAATGCAGATGGAGTTCGAAATTGAGCTACAATCGGATGCAGAGCTGATTTGGCAAAATGATGGCACCAATCGTAGGGTAGTGGTGAGAAACTTCGAGCTGTGGGTTCCAATGCTGCGTTTCACCAGCGAAGGACAGAAGCTCACCAATGAAAACTTTTTGAAACCTCAGAAATGGACGTACCTAAATGAAATGATCCAACCCAGCAGTAGCCGGCGTGATGCTTTTGGTTCGTGGCAGATAAATCCCGGTGTAAAGGATGCCAAACATGTTTTCATTTTCATACAACAGACAAGGAAGCAGGACGCCTTGACTCAAAACCCCTACTTCTTTGACACCTTTAACATTGATGGGGATAATTCAGCCAAGCTATCGACATGTCGGTTGCAGTACGGCTCTTCACAGTACTATCCGGAGCTGGACTATGACGAAAACTTTAAACTGCGCATTCTTAATGACTTAAAGAACTACCGGTACCGCAAAAACGACTACAACACCGGTGTTCAGCTTCAGCCCAACAACTTCGGAACGCTATACCCAGTACTCTATTTTGACTTACGCGAAAACAAGGATAACAAGACCAACGACCCGAAACAGATGGTTTTCCACTACAAGCTCAATGAGGCTGCCAATGCACAAGACTACACCATTTATGCAGGAATTTTGTACGAGTCTGAACTTGTTCTCAGGCAGGTGGGTAATGAGCTGGTGATGGTTTAGTGGAATTGGCTACTCACGCTCTGAAAAAAGAATGTTTGGAGGTGGAGTTGCTGATACCCCAAAGTGAAATAATTTTGTATGAAATATAAGAGATGACGACTTACTATCCGCACAAGATTTCGCTTTCCGATGGGCAGAAGGTAAACCTCGCGCGAGCTTTTGGGTCAGGAGAAGCAGTTACACTCAGATTTAAAAACGAAGCTATAACCGGCGGTAGCGACACTTTACACTTGACCGCCAGACAGATCAAAAAAATAGAGCGCGCTATCAAAAACAAAACGGGCGTGGATATAGACATGAGCAAGACACAAATCAGACATATACGCAAAATGGTGAGTGGAGCCGGTATGCGGGTAAAACCTCCAACAGGATCAGGTATGCGCATTAACCCTCCACCATTTATGCGCCCGCCACCATTTATTGGTTCTTGGGGTGATCAAAAAAAAGCCCGCCTTCGTTGATGTCCGCTTGACTGATTATGACTTGCAGCGATGGTGCCGATACTTGAAAATCCCCATTAAAGGTATATTTGCGAGAGATGAGATCCACGTGAAAAACCACTCTCCTTGTATAATCAACATGGATGATCTTGGAGGGCCAGGTACCCATTGGGTATGCTGTTGGGGCGGGCGTGAATACTTTGACTCTTTCGGTTTACCTCCGCCCGCGGAATGGGAAATTGAGTTGATTCTTGAAGGTAAAAAGACCTTTCTACGAAATGACAACCAGCTTCAGTGGGAATCCAGTGTACGCTGCAGCTACTACTGTTTGCTTTTCCTGAATGAACGTAACAAAGGACGGTCGTTTCGAGATATTTTGAGTATGTTTTCAGAAAATACACACGCCAACGAGGCTGTGGTGAAGGATTATTTTACCCATAATGTATAAGTGGGGTATCAACCTCAAACAGATTAAGACCAAAAGTATGATACCGAGAAATAAGGTGCAGTGAATTTTCTTTAATTATATAAGATGGAGGTATACTGTGTGAAAGAAAAACGCTTCACACCTAATGTGGTGGGAAGTGAAAAAATCACTACCACAAAAAACAATAGAAGAATGTTAAAAGTAAAATGCGCAAGCTGCGGCATTACCAAGACAAGGTTCTTACCAGTGAACGGAGACAAAAAAGGCGGCGCGTTATCGTCAAGAAGGGGACCTTCGACTGTTGATAAAATTGCTTATGTTGCCTCGAACTTTGTGACCCCTGCTCCCAGTTTCGCTGCAGCGGCCAAAATACTCGGAAGCCAAGCTTTGAAAGGGGTTACAGACAACGTAAAGTATTTTAGGAAGAACCGTTAGAGGGCGTCACAATTTTTCTTGAAGTATATAGGTGGGATGAATGTTTACTGTGTGAAAGAAAAGCGCTTCACACCTAATGTGGTGGGAAGTGAAACATTTGCAACTGCAAAAAACGGCAGAAGACTGCTTAAAGTAAAATGTGCTAGCTGCGGCATTACCAAGACAAGATTCATAAGTGACAGTTGGGTTAAACCTGAAAATAATCAAGAAGGAGGTAATATTTTGGATCCAATATTTAAGTGGACCAGAAGGGGTTTACCCAAAAAGAAGAGAGAAGAACTTGCACGCGCTGAAAAAAGAATGTTTGGAGGTGGGGTTTTTGATACAGTTGGAAATACAGCAGCTGAAGCTTTCTTTGAGTACGGAGTTCCTTATTTAGCAAAGCAAGGTGTGAAACAAGGAAGATACTTTGCAAGCGAGTTTTTAAGACAACCAGAGTATCAAAAGAAGTTAGCCAATAAAGCCAAACCAATCGCGAGAAAAGCTGTTAATTACACAATTGATGCTTTGTCTGGGGATTTGTTGACTAAAGCCTCAAACAGATTAAGACCAAAAGATATGATACCGGGAAATAAGATGAAAGGTGGGTGTCATAATTTATAATTATTATATAAGATGGAGGTATACTGCGTGAAGGAAAAGCGTTTCACACCCAACGTACCGGGAAGCGAAAAAAACACTACCACAAAAAATGGTAGAAGGCTGCTTAAAGTAAAATGCACAAGTTGTGGCATCACCAAGACACGATTCGTTTCTAATAAAACGCAAAGTGGTGGTAATTATGATATGAGAATTTATGCGGGTAATCGGGTAGATGATCCGACAAACCCTCTTTACCAACGTGGAGGGGGTTTTGATTTGCATAAAGCTATTGGTAAGCTGCCTAAACCAAAAAAGGGGTGGACGCTTCCTGGTCATAACTACACAGGACCATACAATCCTCTTGAAAAACAGCTTTCTTACGACCCCAAGACGGGAAAGATATTAAAGATTTATCAGCAACCCACAGGCGCCACAGACGCGGTTTCAATGCAGCATGGTGTTGATTATGCCGTCTGCGCGGGCAAGAAAAATGAGAAAGGTTGCAAACATGATGCTGACAAAAAAATGGTGAAGGCTCTTGACGCTATTCCCAAAAACAAACGGCAATGGGGTCATGCTGCGGCCCGAAATGCAATCAGCTCGAAGCAAAAAGTGGGATTGGGTGTTGGTGAAACGATCAATAAAAATATTGGTGAAAAGATTCCAGGCTTTCAACCAGCTCAAGATGTGGCTGCTGCAATCATGGCTGTCACAGGTGGTGATAAGGATTTGTTTAAAAAGTATTGGAGTGGTGACATCGCAAAAGGTGCCTTTAACAAAAAAACCGGTCTGTTCAGCAAAAAGTTTTGGACGCACCCTAAAAATACAACTGGACCATGTAATCGGGTTGTATATAAAAACGGAAAATGGCATAACCAATATTGCGATTAGATTACACATTTTTTAAACACATATATAGAAATGGATTCAGCAACAAAATTCCGGCGGGATGAAATAGAATTGATAAAGAAAAATCTTGAAAACCAGTTGGTGCATTACTACCAAACCTCAGCCAAGTTTAAACGGTGGCACACGCGGTGTCAAACAGTATGCGCGTTAACAGGCGGAGTTGCTACCATTCTTACAGGCTCTGGGTTGGCTGCTTCTCTTTCTGCGGTTGGCGTTGTTGTTGGTGGACCTTTAATTGCAACTGCCGCTTTGTTTTCATTGGTGTCAACCTCCGGCATGGTCACCATCAAATTTTTCCTGCGCAAAGCGAAAAAACACGAAAAAATACAAACTTTGGCTGAAGCTACGCTGAGCACAATCAACTCTCTCATATCGACCGCTCTTGAAGATGGAAAAATCTCAGACAGTGAGTACCAAGATATTATCAAAAAGTACAACAGCTTTACTACTGCAAAGACAAAACTGCGTTTTTCAAACCACACTGACGGCGGGGTAAAGGTTAACAGAACATCAAAGACAACTTCTGTTTAATGAGGTAAACCCACCTTATAGCGGTTATAAATAATTTGTTTTAGCATTTCTTCTCGCCACCATTCGTTGAAACTTTTTTCGGCTTTATTTCTGGTTTGTACCATCTTCGGCAATCTTTTCGTGAGCTTTCCCAGTATTGCATTTTTCGCCGGCCAATCTCTTGTTGAGACCTTTTGAAAATAGTTGTATAAAAAACAAACGTAGTTACACGACCCGGGGTAGCAACTCAGTTGCTGATGCCGCTTGAACTGGTAAATGACATTACCTAAAAAGGTCAACCCCATATTGTTACCGACCTGATCTAAAGAAATGCCGGTTTTTTTTAGTACCGCAATTAAATACCATAATTTGGGGCGGTCTCTCACCTCTTCATAGGGCTCATCCTGCAGTGGAGGTTCCCACGCGTAAAGGTCAAGTTCAATTTCGGGTTTGATTTCTTTTATTTTCGCTTCCTGGTCTTCCAACAACATTTTTTCTAGTTGTTCCCTGTGGGGGTCACGAAGTTTTGTAGCCATGTATATATGTCAGCGCATAATTATTTAAATGGATAGAAAATTAGAGCGGCGTTACTACAGCCCGCAGGGTTACTGGAAAGGTATCTCTGCCATTAAAAAATTAGCGATCGCTGCAAAGGTACCTGAAGTTGTTGCCAAAGAATGGTTGTTCAGGCAAGCGCTCTGGCAGATTTACCTCCCCGCACCGCGTTATATTCCTCGCCCAAAATTCGATGTCCCTACACCCAACAAAGTGCATCAGGCAGATCTTCTTTTTCTGCCACATGATAAAGTGGATAGCAACTCAGTGGCTAAAACTTACAAATACGCGCTTACCGTTGTTGATGTTGCCAGCAGATTCAAAGAAGCTCAGCCTTTAACTTCTAAAAACTCTGATGAGGTTGCCAAAGCTTTTAAAACAATTTATACACGTGGACCTTTGAAATGGCCTCAACTGTTGCAGGTTGATCCTGGGCGTGAATTTATGGGCGCTGTTACAAAAGAAATGGAAAATCACAAAACTTCTATCAGACGTGGCCACCCTGAAATTCATAGAGACCAAGCTATTGTTGAACGTTTCAATCGTACCTTGGCTGAGCGTTTGTTTGGCCACCAGTACGCGGTTGAAATGCGTTCACCTGAGGGTCTGCGGTCTCGAGAGTGGGTCAAAAGGCTTCCCAAAGTTGTTTCTGCTCTGAACAACCAAGTCACTCGATTAATTGGTATGAAACCCTCTGTCGCAATCAAGAAAAAAAATGTTTATGCGGAGCCGTCAACCAAATATTTGAGACCTGTTGGAGAAAATGAAAAAAAGCTCCCCTCCATAGTTTTGGTTCGATATTTGTACCAACCTGGTGAGCTTGAAGGTGGAACGAAAAGAGCTACTGATCCAATCTGGTCTATGAAAGTTTACAATATTGAACGCTCTTTTTCTAAACCGAATCAGCCTGTTCTCTACTATTTGTCTGACGGTCCCAAACGTGGCTTTGTACGTGAAGAACTGCTTGTTGTACCTCCAAACACACAATTACCTCCGGCTGTGAACTAAATATGATATTCGATTGGTTCGGTGTGTATGCCGTCAGACAGTACCCATCGTTTGTCATAGTATGCACTCAACCCCAGCTTCTCCTGTTCGTAAGTTACTATATTCCCGTCCCGCATTCTGAAACCTCTATTTGTTGCCATATCCTGGTGACCTTCCAGCGCTGTCTTGAAACGATGCCAGTTTATATTGTTTTGCTTCTTTGACATTCCCTTTGTACTGAACTTCTTTTTCACTTCCACATCTTTATTATTTGTGATTTGGTGATGGTCTATATAGTAGCATTTTGAGCAGAGTGCAATCATCCGATCCCCCACACACTCCAACTTAAACAGACCAGGTGTTCTCCCACTCCACTTGTTCCATGCCAACCAATTCTTTTTTTGTTTTTCGAATTCTGCTTTCATCTCTGGACGTACTATGTCTTCTAGTTTCTTACCAGAGATTGCCAAGTAGTTGCTGTCAGTGTCCATCTGTATCAGCTCGAAATCTTTTCTGTCAAAGTATCTGTCAAGGAAGTCGTAATAGAATTCCAACATACGCAGCTTTGCCAGCTGATAGACCGCTATTCCGATCTGAAACGGTCTTCTTATTGTGATTCGTGACTTCCGACTTTCTAACTCATACGCCTCACCAATCTCATCAAGATCTGAGAAATACGCGCTTCTCAGAGCTCTGTCAACTACCTTCTCATCTTTGGTGTAGATTACGTTTGTTTGCCGTTCCAAGGCTTCGATTAGCTTACCATACCCACTGTTTCCCAACAATTTGAATATATCAGCCAGCAGTGCTTTGCTTTTTTCTACATCTCCTGTCCGGCGCGCCTCCGTAACTTGTTCCACAAACCAGGGAAAGATTTTGGCCGGTGTGTAGTCAATTGTGCGATAAACTCTTTTGATTACTGCCCCGTGATTCACATACCAGAGTAGTAGAGGGGCGTACACAAGTATTTTCTGTGCTGACAACGTTCCCATTAGTTTCTTGTCTTCTCCTCGTTTTCTTCCTGTATCGCGCAAGTATTTAAGCATATGCTCTGGGACAGCTTTGGTGGGTACCGGTTTGTTATGAAAGAACGGACACATTTCCTCGAACTTTTGGTGCAAGTGATTTGGAATCTCAATATCTATTTCTGCATATCCGAACCAGCTTTTTTCTTTGAGTCTGCGCGTTAGTACTGGTGCACCGTCTATTTGGTACTCATCTGTATAGTGTACAACCCTTTCCTTTCCGCAAGGCATATCTCTTAACATTGTTGAGAGATACAAGGCGTTGGCATCATATCCGAGGATGTTTTGGCAAAGTTTCGCGTGGGCTCCTGTTATAACTTCTCCATCCCTTGGGACCGTGTATTGATGAGATCTTATTCTTGTTTTCCCCACTTCATGGTATCTTGTGAAAACGAGGCTCGGTCCTCCAACAACTGCTTCTTTTAACATCTCATATGCTTCTTTGCTTGGGCTGTAAAGCTCTGCGTTGCGTTCAATAGCTCCTCTTAGAAGGTAATGCAAACTCACACCTGGGATGCTGACTGCGTCTTTCATTATATCGATTCCCTTTTCTGTGTAGAAGTTTTTCATTTTTTGCAGCGCCTCAAGTCCGGGGGCTACATCTAGATTATTGTAGTAACGCACCCAATCTTTGAAGGTTTTCATTCCCTTTTCTCGGAACGTTTGTTTACAGGATTTCCATTCTGACAGTTTTAGTGTGAATTCATTTTTTAACTTTGAGTACCAATGCGGGTAATCCGGCAATCCCGGGTAATCCAGCTTTTCAGGTCTGTCAAACCACTCGTATGGAAACCATGATTTCGTTGTCTTGCAGTCGTATGCCTTTACCCATTTCTCGTAGCTGGTTCCTGGGCCCAAGTAGTTGATTATGTCAAGGAAACGGAAGCCAGAAGTGAGTAAGAACATGATTTTGTTTCCGTGCTTTGCCACTCTGACTTTGTTGGTTGTGTCTGCAAGTTTTTTCGCGAAGTGTTTCTTTATCAGATTGAGATCGTAAGTCCCTGAGTTGAAGCCCAGTACTGGGACCTGATCACACCATTCTTCAATCTTTTTTCTCTGATCTTTTGGTAGCAGGTTTACATCTGCTGGCATAAATTCATCTCTTACTTTTGTTCTTATGTTTTTACCGCGTCTCTCCAGCTCTTTCATGAACTTGCGGATCAACTCTGCGGGATCTTTTTCACAGATATGGGTTGTTTTCGGCGCTTGTTTTCCGTCTTGTGTGATGGTGGTTTCAAGAGTGTCACCGATGCTTACTGAGATTGGAACGTGTACGTTCTCGATTGTGAGTGAGTCTGTCGGCTCCTTCCGCTGATTGTTGTCTCCGTATGCCTCAAAATCATACAAAATAGCGTGTGGGTAACTTTTTGTTTTTGCTTCCGGTAGTTGTTCAATATATTTGTCTCCGACTTCGCAGGCCCAACACTCAATCACTCTGTAGCCTTCCTTTCGGAGATAAGCTGTTCTTCTCTTTGTTGCTTGGAAGAGATCTTCTCTTGTTCTGTCACCGCGTTCAATTATTTTGTCACGATCGTGGTAACATTTAGGACAACCGTGCCAGTAGCACCCGTGATACTGTAACACCAGCTTTTTCTCATGGTTGTAGCCATCAACTGGTCTTTTCTCAATCCAACGCTCTCCCCCGTGTCCTGACATTGCGTGGTGAATGGGGATTTTCCAATGCTTTGCTACATACTCCAACCACTGAATTGATTCTTTTGAGGCTTTATGCTTCGGATAAAATGCTTTTTCATAAGCTGTCTGTGGTGCCTCAACCTTTTCTCCGGGGCAATCTATTACGGTTTTCCCTTGGGCACACCTTTCTGCATGACGTTGTAAATGGGTTGCTTGTGTAAATCTTGCTTTGCAGTGGATGCATGCATAAGTTTTTCCCAACTTTTTAATGTCTTTTATTAAGAATGCGTGCTTTCCAAAAATTCCTATTGTCATAACGTTTTTAAACTGTGGTGCGGGATTTCTTGCCAGATGCCATACCACTTCTTTATCGTTTACACGCTCTGGCATATATACCCTGATTCCTAGCCAACCTGAGAAAGCAGTCCCCTTATTCAGATGCATTTCAACCTTTTCCAATTCATCCAGTGATGTTTTTACACAGTTCGTCGGCGTATCGCGGAGTTTGAAAAAACTCTTGGCTAGACCTTGCGCCGCTTTTGTACTTCGATCTGGTCTAGCTCCTTTGTGTACAGCAATACAGCGCCATAGACACATGTTATCTCTATAGGTATCCAGTGCTACCATTGAACGACTATGTGCAAGGTTGCGCAGCCAGTTTGGTAAGGGTCCTGTTCCCATCAGCGGTTGACGGTCAAGCACAACCTTTACATCAACATTAAAATGCCCCTCGAAAATCCACTTTGTGTTTGGTCTTTCGATACTATCCGCATCCAGACGTACAGCCTCCCTATTAATTAACCAATTCTCCGCTTCTGCATATGTATTCATCCAAGGGGAGCCTTTATTTTGGTAGTAGAAAATTATGGTGCCGTCTTCAATGTTACGTAACTTATATGAATAAGTGTGCCTCATGTAAAATGATGTCCTCACGTTCTCTCTTATTTTTTCCATAAATTTTGGTGTGAGGTCTTTATTCAGTTCTTTTATGATGCGCCATCTCTTGTACCGCCTCCCGCTGCTCTCTTCACCCTCGAATTTTGTGTCTTCGTACAGATTCTGAATCTCATTCTGGTAGTCTGTCACATTTCTTATGTTATTCGGTTGAATGGGATCGAATTGTCTCAGAAGTTGTTGTCTTCTGTTTCTATTTCTTGGTGGCGCAATTGGTTTGTAAGGTTTTGGTTGTAATGGCTGTAATACCCGTAATGACGGTTTATACCGCTGCTTTCTGGTTTCTGTTAGCGGCTCGACTAGCACATTCTTTATTATCTTTTTCACAGCGGGTACGTTTTCTGAAAGAAGTTGCGATAAATGTCGCAGTTCTGCGGGATCTATTTTTGCAAGTTCTTGTTCGAGAGATTCGAGGTCTACATTTTCAAAAGAACTGAGGTCTATTTCGTCCATCGTATATTATGTAAAAAAATTTTTTTAATTTATTAATTGTTGTTAACTTAATGTTGTATTTCTCTAATTGAAAAACTTTTATACAACGCGGTGTCATTCCTCTAAATGCTTGTCCCCGATGTTTCCCGCCGCCCTTTGTTTATGTTTCCTGCGTCCTTTTTGCTAAGTAGTATAGCCGGGACTAAACAAATACTATCTTTGGTGAACCTAAACTTTTCACCTCTTTAGGAGACTATAGTCAGGGACTAAATCAAGGCACGCGAGCTTTTGTGAGCGTGGTTTGATTTGGTCCCTGACTACTAGTCTCCTGAAGAGGTGAAACAATTTAGGTTCACCCAAAGTGGTATTTGTTTAGTCCCGGCTATACTACTTTTGGAAATTATTTGAACACTTAAGCACCAGATAAAAAAAAAACAATTTTACACATAAACTACCTAAAGGCGCTACACAGTTTTAACAATATTGTGATCTCATAAATTTAATTAGTCTCAGAGAATTGGTAAGGTAACTGAACCAGTATTTTTGGGTGTCCTGTGATTAGAATGTCTTTTGGCTTTTCAAACTTATCCTAAAAATTGGTGACAGTGTCCCTTTAATTTTGTTAATCCTGACTCAAGCAGGACGTTACAAATCGATCGAAATCGATCATCGAAAACCTAATCGATTAATCGATATTACTCCATAGTATTTGATACTGATCAATCGATTAGTGTAAATGATTAGCTACTAGTTGTTGTGCAATTTCCGGTTTGTGATTTTAAGTGCAGTTCTAATTATGCAATAGTTAGTTTTCCCGTCGAGTCGAGTACTGTACACACTTTTGAGAGTAGGATAGAAGGACTGATTTCAACGTCAAGGATAAGATTGGAGAAAGAGGTAGGATTAAGTCTATTTGTATCTTAGAAGCAATGTTGTATCATGCCATACTTTATTCATTTGAGCGGCTTAGTGATTACTTTATGATTTAAATTGTAGTCCCGTGTTGGCATGTTCTCCACGAGGTATTATGTAATAATGTACGGAAAGAATTGTCATTTTAATAAGGTTTTTCGCTATAACTGTATTTTCAGTTTTTACGTGATTCCAAGCAATTATTAAAGGCATGATAAAGAATGAATAGACTCTGCTTGGCATCTCAGTCAATGGCTTTCTCCGGCCTCGATTAATTTGACAAAGAAAGAACGGCATCCATTACAGTAAAAACTCTTCAGAAACGAATATCGGCGACTGAAATTGTATTCTGTTGCACCTCATCGAGAGAAAATGAGTTCAGAGGACGATTTTGGCAGTGTAAGTGCAGCTTCTCAACAAAATCGAAAACAGACGGGAAAAGGCAAACAGTTCCAGACACAACTACTAGAAGATCAAAGGTCGTGCGCGCAAAGGAGTTGGCGAAAACAATTGAATAGAATAGAAAACTGCCTTGTCGACCTAACAGAACCAGATAGGTTACAGAGCGAACGAATATTTTTGGAATCCAAGATGGAATTATTGATCTCTACACATGAACGACTCGTTGAAGCACTGGAGGACGTAGAAACGAAACGCGTTGTGCAACGGAAATTTGAGAAGTTAGAACAAGAACATTCTGATGCGCTGAAACGATTAAATCAAAAAATTACCAAGCTAAAAGGAGATGGAGAAAGCTTGATTTCTTCGGTAACGGCCTCGTCAAGTCGAAGTAGTAAAGTTTCACATGGCGGGAAATCACGTTTGAGTAGAGGATCCCGTATATCAGCCATAATTGATAGAAAGGCGGACACAGCAGTAAAGGTAGCTAAATTAAAAACCGAGTTACATTTCGCTGAAGACGAAGCAGCAAAAATTGCAGAAGCAGCAAAAAATGTAAAATAATTATTAAGTAATTTTAAATAAGTATGTATTTTAAGTCCTGATGTTTTTACCGTGTTGAAATAAAGTTACATATACATATAACTGAAGAAATTAAGACTAACCAAGGAACTGGCCATAGCCGAGGCCGAGATGAAGGCCATTGATCAGGTAGAAGAAAACAAGTCAGAATCTAGTGAACAATGCGAAAACATGCTGCCCGATGACATAAATAAAGACAGCTGTAAAGACGACCTTCTCCTAAATTACCTGACATCTCAAGCCTCGTCAGTGACGGAAAATAGCATTTCAACCATGGAGACAAACCTAAGTTGTAAAACCAAGATCCTTCCGCCAAAACCTGTGTTTGAGATGTCCGAGATGGCTCCTTCGTATCCAGGTAAACAAATCGAAAACCTCGAAGATGTTGGTAAAACTGCCGTGCAATATCCGTCATTGCTAAATCCGTTTACACCTGATTACGCAGCCTTCTCAACACCTAACGGCACAACCTTCGCTAAAGATCAAGAAGAAACTTCTCAAAAACATACAAGCGGCGACGTCCTCGAACGGCTGGCAGATCTGATGACCATGCGCCACGCCCGTGAACTACTACCACTTCCCGAACCAGAGACATTCAGTGGAGACCTCCTGCGCTATCCCACCTGGAAGAAATCTTTCGATACAATAGTGGAGAGAAGAACCGACAGTCCATCGCAACGCCTCTATTATCTTGGAAGATACACAACCGGCGAAGCCAAGGAAGCAATTAGTGGCCTTCTTGCCCTGGACAGCGAACACGCTTACCGTGATGCCAGAAAGATCTTGTCAAATAGATTTGGAAATTCCTTTCTTGTAGCCAATGCTTATCGCAAGAAGATAAACGAATGGCCAAGAATTCAACCCAACGATGCAACAAGTCTGAGAAAGTTCTCTGACTTTCTACTCCACTGTCAGTCGGCCATGAAGGAAATTAAGTATCTGAAGGCTCTTAACAATCCCGAGGAAAATCAGAAAATGCTTCGCAAACTCCCACGAAACCTGGCTGAACGCTGGACTCGAGAAATAGATCGCTGGCTCAACAAGGAAGAGCAAGTTTCTAGTGGTGTGAGTGTAAGGTCCACATGTTCAGCGGCATACCCATCCTTTTCAGCCTTTTGCGAGTTTTTGAAGAAGGAATCCAGAATTGCCTGTAACCCAGTTACCTTATTAAAGACGAAGGAGGAAGGAGAAAAGAAAGACGAGACGCAAAGAAGAGGAAGGTTTAATGGCAACAACAGGAATAAACCGTTTGACAATGGAAGCTTTGCAACAGAAGCTGAAGAAGTGAAGGACAGTTCTCGTGAACGAAAGGAAGATAAGAAGCCAAAAAGGGATCACTGCCTGCTGTGCAAGAAGGCTCACAACCTTGACGTTTATGCCCTCCTGGACGATCAGTCAGATGCTTGTTTTATTAAGGACACGGTTTTGGAGAAACTGCAAGCAAATGGTCCTGAAGTCCAGCTTAAGCTGTCAACCGTCCTGGCAGAAAAGGTCATCACTTGCAAAAAAATAGATGGCTTAACAGTACAAGGCCTCAATGAAGCCACTGGCATTAACCTGCCAGGAGCTTACTCGCGTGAGGACATTCCAGCCAAGAGGGGCCAAATCCCCAGACCAGAAACAGCACAAAATTGGCCCCACCTCATACCCATTGCAAATCATCTAATGCCTTATAGAGAAGATGTTGAAGTTGGACTGCTCATAGGAGCCAACTGTGCACGTGCCATCAAACCGACAGAGGTGATACCTGGAAAGCAAGATGATACCTACGCAAAGAAGGCTGCACTAGGATGGGGTGTCATCGGTGTCGTTAATCCAACCAAGATTGAAGAAGATGACAACCACTGTTCTTGTCACCGCATCGCGTCCCTAGAAGTTCGTCCCAGCAATGGAAAAAGAATGTGTCATTTCGCTCTCAAGACTCAGGCAAAGGAAGTATTCGCACCCGCGCAATTGATCAAAACATTGGAGCGTGATTTCAATGAAACGTTAAGAGAAGAACAACCACTATCATTCCTGGATAGAAAATTCCTGAACATCTTGGAGTCTAACATCCGACACCGAGACGATGGCCACTACGAAGTTCCCTTGCCACTGAAAGAAGAAGGGTTAAAGTTACCCAACAATCTCACACTGGCGTTAAGTAGCCGCGAAAGGCTCAAACAAAGGCTGAAGAGAGACAGAAAGTATCGAGAACACTACGATGCCTTCATGAAGGAGATGATTGACAAGGGACAGGCTGAGAGAGTTCCTGACGAGGAACTACACCTCTCTAACGGTCGTGTTTGGTACATACCGCATCACGGTGTTTACCACCCCCAGAAACCGGACAAGATCCGAGTCGTCTTTGACGCCAGTGCAGAGTACAAGGGAGAGTCGCTTAAGGTATCTGCACTGGCAAAATTTCGCATTTTTGTTTTCCCCCATTTTTTTCTTATCAAGTTTATTAGTACTCCTATTTTGCAGAAATATCGATTTTGAGACAAAATACACACGAGGGGATGAGAACAGTGAAGCGAAAATTCATGCATTTACCGGAAGTCAAGGGCATTTCCGAGCGAGGACTGGGTCGGTTGTTAGGCTATTCATCCATTTATCCGTTTTTCTTGACGATATTTTCTTCCTGGTAGCTGCTTTCCGAGGTTGTTTTGATCATTCGAGCACTGTTTGTCTTTGTGGACGCCATATTTGATTTGAGATTTGTCCCTAGTCCTCAAAAGTCAAGATTTGAGAAACCAGAAGTCTGGGGCGAGTATGGCACTTAACAACGCATAAACAAACAAAGTTTTAGTGGTCTGCAGGCCTTATAAACAGCGGAAACACATCAAAAATGGCGGCAGCGAACACGCATGACTTTTAATTGTTGAATAACATGGATTTTACGGGATTTTTCATGGAATCTTCGCCACCTTGGAGTCAAATTTCGATTCCTTGATCAGCAAGGTTTCACAAGAACACGTTTTATTCTGGAACGATGAAGTATTTCCAAATGAAACTCGGCATGAAGTTCGTAGTAGTGATGGTCTACAATCGTGAGTTCAACCAACGAGCTTGTCTCAAAACTGTGGTTTTGCTGGCCACAGAAGTTGAGGGTAATTACAAAATATTAAAAACCATTGATATCTTTTTGGCAATTTTAAATATCTGAGTGGTCGAACACAAATTTCTGTGTTGTTTAATGAAGAAACAAAATAAAGTTGAACTTTTTTCGAATAACTAAATGGGTGCAAGAAAAACTTAAACTTGTTAAAATTTTGCTGTTAATATTAAAGTTAATTATTAACATATCGAGGTGTCATTATGTCACGAAAATGTCAGCAACTCATTCACCAGATAACAATGAATATGTGTGGAAGGTTTGAAGATTTTTGAGTGAAAATATCCCTTTGTTTAGTACTGTCAAAAATGCACCAAATTTGCCAGGGCAGGTACCTTAACAGACACCTTTTACAGGGTCCTGATCTGACCAACAGTCTTAACGGAGTCCTCTGCCGCTTTCGTAAAGAACCCATCGCTTTCACCTGTGACGTAGAAGGAATGTTTCATCAAGTGTACGTCAATCCCGACTATCGAAATCTCCTCAGATTTCTCTGGTTGAACGATGGAAATATAGACAGCAAACCGACCGAGTTCAGAATGACAGTTCACCTGTTTGCCCCAGGGTGTGTGAATTTCACACTGAAAAGAACTGCAGACGACTTTGAGGAGTTGTTTGGAAGCGAGCCAGCCAAATTTGTCAAAGATGATTTCTATGTGGATGACGGACTGAAATCAGTTTCAACAGCCATTCAAGCTTCAGCCCTAATAAAGAGTTTGCTTGCCAAAGGAGGCTTCAACCTCCACAAGTTCATATCTAACAGCAAGGAAGTGATTGAAACCATTCCCAAAGAGCAACGAGCAAGCGGTATCAAGGAGCTAGATCTCAGCAGGGATATTCTCCCTATTGAAAGAGCCTTAGGAGTGCAGTGGTGTGTGCAGTCAGATGCCCTCCAATTCCGCGTGGTACTCAAGGACAAACCATTGACTAGAAGAGGGATTCTTGCCTCCATCAGTTCGATCTACGACCCTATTTCTGCTTAAAGGAAAACAGATCCTTCAAGATCTTTGTAAGACTCAAGCTGCTTGGGATGAGACGGTGCCTGATGACATTCGAGCAAAATGGGAAAAATGGAGAGGAGAGTTGCATGAATTAGCTGAGTTAAAGATCCGTCGTTGCTACAAACCAGACAACTTTGGTGAAGTCAAGTTAGTCGAGTTACACAGTTTCTCTGATGCGAGCATAAATGGTTATGGACAGTGTTCATATCTAAGGATGGTCAACAATCGCGATGAAGTGCATTGTTCGTTGCTAATGGCAAAATCGAGAGTTACCCCGTTAAAGCCAGTCACCGTGTCCCGACTGGAGCTCACCGCTGCCGTGGTGTCCACGAAAATCAGCTCCTTCCTACTGAAAGAACTAAGCTATGAAGACATCCACGAGTTCTTCTGGACCGACAGTAAAGTTGTCCTTGGCTACATTTCAAATGAAGCAAGGCGTTTTCATACATTTGTCGCTCGAGTGCAAGCAATACGAGATCATGCATCCCCTGATCAGTGGCACTACGTTGATACCAAAGAGAACCCAGCCGACGACGCCACAAGAGGTCTGGGAGCTAAAGAACTGATAACAAGCAACAAATGGTGGAACGGACCGAACTTCCTGTGGAGACCACTGCCAGATAAGCCCCACTTTGATCCTCAAGTATCTCCAGATGACCCCGACGTTAGGAAGCTAACAGTACTGGCAACTAAATCCATTGAACACCCAACCCTATTGGACCGCATCGAGTACGTCTCAGACTGGTACCGTGCGAAAAGAGCAATTGCTGTCTGCCTGTTGTTTATACACAGAATGAAACTTCGCATAAAGAAAGATCGAGACAACTCCGTCAGTGACAAAGGCAACCCACTGCACGAAGACAACAAACGAAAACAGCAAGATCAGTCCTCCAAGTTCGTCTGTTGCTGATCAAGGCTGTACAGTACCAGGAGTTCCCAAGAGAAATCGAAGCCTTAGCGAACAAGTCACACAAAGGTGAAATAAACGCTGAGTCAGTAAAGAGGACAAGCCCTGTACATCGCCTCAAACCAATCCTAGATGACGATGGTGTTCTAAGAGTTGGAGGACGACTTCCTCAAGCCAACCTACCATATGCTGTAAGGCATCCTGTCTTGCTGCCGAAGAAGGCGCACCTTACAAACCTGATAATCTGACACTTCCACCAACGTTCGGGACATCAAGGCAGACCAAGAATGCATGCCGAAATCCGCTCATCTGGCTTCTGGATCGTAAACAGTAGTTCATTGGTTGGTCAACACATATCTAAATGTGTTACTTGTCGGAAGCTGAGAGCAGTGCCCCAGCAGCAGATGATGGCTGAACTTCCCACAGACAGACTCAAACAAGTCCCTCCATTTACCTCCAGTGCCATCGATTACTTTGGTCCATTTTATATAAGAGAAGGGCGTAAAGAGATGAAACGATATGGAGTGCTGTTCACCTGCATGGCCTCACGTGCCATCCACCTGGAGATAGCAACTTCGTTAACAACTGATTCATTCTTGAACGCCTACCGTCGCTTTGTTTGTCGTCGTGGACCCATTCAGCAACTGAGATCAGACCAGGGTACCAATTTCGTAGGCGCAAAGAACGAAATGCAAGCAGCCCTCAATGAGATGAATCATGAGAAGATCCAAAGAGAGCTATTAAAGGATAATTGCGATTGGTTCGCATGGAAGATGAATGCTCCACACGCTAGTCATATGGGTGGCGTGTGGGAAAGACAAATTAGGACAGTACGAAGCGTATTAACTGGATTACTGCAAAGCCATGGAAGTCAATTGGACGACGAATCCCTGAGGACCCTCATGATTGAAGCAAAAGGCTATTGTCAACAGCCGTCCACTTTCCAAGGAGCCGATGTGTACTCAAGGAAACGTTGGCGTCGGGTACAACAACTTACTAATGAATTCTGGCAGCGTTGGAGAAAGAGCTATCTGCAAACTCTTCAGACCAGACAGAAATGGACCACACCTCAGAAGAACCTCGAAGAAGGAGATACAGTAAACACCCACATATAAGAACCTAGTGATTTAAGAACCTCCAGGCTGAAATTGGGCATTTTAATACCCAAATATATAAGAACCTATTTAGGCTGGCAAAGAATAATAGGTTCTTATACAAAAAAACACTCTTATTTTGTAGCCAAAATACTGGATGTTAATTGATAGAAATTGTGAAATTTCTGAGAAACACCATGAAAATTATTTGTTTAATTGAAAATCTTTTACATACAGAGTATAGAATACTGTATAAAATTATACTGGTGTAGCCAGTATACTATGACAACTACTGCAAATAAGAACCTACTAAGAACCCAATCAGCCTGAGTTCGGAAAAACTACCCCAAAATATAAGAACCCATTCAGCCTGAACCCAAAAATTCTAGGTTCTTATACGTGGGTGTTTACTGTACATATCGTGATCCTAACAGATGAAAGTGTTCCCAGATAAAAATCGATAACCACACCATTTGGTATCAGAGTATCGATTTTGATCGATTACTAGAGACGATCCGAAATCAAACGAAAAATAACCACTGTGTCTTACTGTGACTGCCGGTTCTTGATTGGATAACCCAGTGTCATATGGAGCAATGAAAGCTGGAAAATAGTACGAAACAGACATACGAAAATGTCACACTTAGGGATCGAACCTGTAACACGCGGTTTGAGCGGAAAATTCCTCCACCAGCATAAGCAAGTTGTAGTATCCGTAAGAAGAACTCAGAACTTAACACAACACATGTTTAATCAACATGGCCACTCGTGGAAGCACAAGGTCCCAGCATGCATTGCAAAGAGCATGCATAACAATTACAAATATGGGCATAACCGTACACCTCCCTTCCTAGTACAATCAAGTGAACTGATTAACAAAGACACAGGTAATTGCATGTCTACAAACATTGTTCTTTCCTTAAGCCTTGAACTAAAGGTAACTTGAACTGTTAACAATTTGACTATCAAATATGCATAGCACAGTCTCTGAAAGGCATAAACGTAATAGCAGTCTCTTAAACTACTCTAACAGAGTCCAACATAAGTCTAGAGATCCAATCGATCAGGGGGCTTAACAATTCTCCCTGAACGTGTTTGCAATGGAGCTGTTTGACTGTGAACAGGCTGCATTGGAGCTTCAGTTATGGTATCCGGGAGCTGAGATGGTAAGGGAGCTGTTCGACTGCCAGCAGGCTGCATGGGAGCTTCGGCTATAGTACCTGGAATCTGAGATGGACCGGTCTTTTCTTCTGTCTCCTGAAAGGCATGGTAATTGGCAGTACCAGTGGAAGTGGCTTGCTTGTCTGCCTTTGAAGTAACTCCACTTTGACAAGAGCAGATCTGTTTCCAGGGTAAACCTGAGTCCAAGTACATACTCTTCAAGGCGTTCACATGCCCAGGTTGAGGCAAGTGCTTCCTTCTCGATGACTGCATAGTTCTTTTCAGCATCACTAAGGGACCTGGAGATGTAACAAATTGAACAGCACTGTCCATTATCTTGGATTTGAAGGAGAACTGCTCCTAGTCCTGTTGATGACGCATCTGCAGCAATGACTGTTGCACGGTTAGGGTCGTAATGCGCAAGGACTTCAGGTGAGGCAAGCTTCTCTTTGACTTGCTGTAATGCTGTCTGCTGAGCTTCACCCCAGTACCAAGCACTATCTTTGTGAAGGAGTTGGCGTAAGGGTGCATTGATGTCGGCTAAGCCAGGTACAAACTTTCCCAGTTGGTTAACCATGCCCATGAACCTCTGTAGTTTTGTCACATTCTTGGGAGTTGGAAATTGGCCAATTAGCATTTGTCTTCACTGGATCTGCATGGACACCCTGGGCATTGACAATGTGTCCTAGGAACTTCAGTCTTCCTTGAGAAAACTCACACTTTTGAAAGTTCAGTGTCAGGCCAGCTTTTTGAAGGCGAAACAAAACTGCTCGTACGCGTATGTCATGTTTAGAGAAATATGTGGTCAACCTTTATATGGACTGGGACTAGCCCGGTCGCGTCATGTCATGTCAAGTAGACTGGGACTAGCCCGGTCAAACCTCACGTGTAGTTATTTGTAGTCGTTCATCATTCGGATTTGTTATGCTCGAATAAATCGTCATTTAACAAGGAAATGGATGAACTCTTATCTATGATGAACGACTAGCGCCTTTGGAAACCCACAAGAGAAACATCTCGCGCAAAAACAAGCCATTCACAAGGACAATCGGCGAACTACAAGACGAAAACGTCGGCGAAACGTAACGGCGGCCATCTTGGATTTTACCGCAAGCGAATCCTTCAATCCCACGCGACTTTCCACAGGCCAAAACGATGCCGAAACACAAGTGCCCCTTTCCCGAGTGTGTCTACGAGACCGGCGACGTCGCAGACGATCTAGCTGCTGTACTTATTTCCGTCCATGCGAAAGGAGTCCACACTAGCCCCCCAGCCGACGGCACGTCCACTCCAACCGCGAGGATCGAGAAAGTTCGCCGACCTACAATTTCGAGCGCTGGAACGAGCGAAGAGTGGTCATACTTCATGACACGTTGGACGGACTACGCTGAGGCAACGAAGGTACAAGGCAAGGACAAAGTGATCCAACTCCTCGAGTGTTGTGAAGAACAACTGAGGAAAGACCTGACACGAAATGCAGGCGGCTCCTTGACCAACAAAACGGCAGAGGAAGTCCTAGAGGCAATTAAAAAGCTTGCAGTCAGAGAAGAAAACGCCATGGTGGCCAGGGTCCAACTACACAACATGAGGCAAGATAGAGATGAGACGATAAGGAACTTCTGTGCCCGCCTCCGCGGCCAAGCCGGTGTATGTAAATTCCTCGTCAAATGCCCTGATTGTGACAAAGACGTCAACTTCACAGAAAACGTCCTTCGAGATGTCATCACCCGAGGCCTGGTGGATGACGAAATCCAATTAGACCTGCTCGGGGAGAAACATCAAGACATGACATTGGAAGAAGTTTTACAATATGTGGAGGCCAAAGAGTCTGGCAAGCGGTCGGCAGGGCGCCTCCTTCACACCCAAGGCGCGGAGGCAATGCGAAGTCAGTACCGCAAGCAGCAGAACCCCGGTCGAAAGCCTCATGACAAACCTAACGACAAACCCAACGACAAACCCAACAGCGAGCCCTGTCATTACTGCGGTAAACTAGGCCATGGCCACAAAACCTCCGCCAAAATACGAAAGCAAGAGTGCCCGGCTTTCGGCACCATTTGTCGACTATGTGGCCGCCAGAACCACTTTGCGACTGCATGCCAGAGCACCAACAGGCCGCCCCAGCCAGGATTGCCAAACACCGCCAGCACGAACAGACAAGCTGAAGGCACCATCTTCGACAGCCTATGCAGCGTCGCCAGCGGAGACCACGAGGCCACCTACGGTATTGCTTTGGACCATCACCTTTACAACAACATGAATGATTGCTGGGTCCGACGAGCATCAAAGCCACAGCCACACATCTCGCTAAACGTCTCCATCCACCCACAAGACTATGAAGCTCTAGGATACAAACCAGTCACCATGACACCCAAGTCCATACAGCTACCCGCCATGGCAGACACAGGCTGCCAAAGCTGTCTGGTCAGCTTGAGCATTATCCGCCGCCTTGGATTAAGCGAAGCAGACCTAATCCCTGTCACCACACGTATGCGTGCAGCCAACAACAGCGGCATAAGTATCCTCGGCGCGGTTATCCTACGATTGACAGGCACAACCACACCCGAACAGCACCTTGCGACAAGGCAGATTGCATACGTCACCAACGAGTCAGACCGCCTATTCATAAGCCGGGAGACCTGTCAAGACCTGGGAATCATTTCAGAAAGATTTCCCACCATAGGAGAGACACACTCCCCTCAACACAACCACACCGCCACCACGTCAGTTGGATCAGCAGACGAAACATGCCAACAGCCCAAACCACAGGCATGTGACTGCCTGCAGCACCAGGCACCACCCCCTAAGCCGACTGCGCTCCCCTTCCCAGCAACAGAGACCAACCGGGAACTCCTACAAGATTGGCTACTCAACTATTACAAGTCCAGCACATTCAACACATGTGAACATCAACAGCTCCCCCTTATGGACGGTCCCCCCATGCGACTCATGGTGAACCCAGATGCAGCGCCTGTGGTCCATCACACCCCAATCCCTGTCCCACTCCACTGGCAAGAGGCAGTCAAAGCTGGCCTCGACCAGGACGTTGCCCTCGGCGTCTTAGAGCCCGTACCAGTCGGAGAGCCAGTGACATGGTGCCACCGCATGGTCGTGTGTCCGAAAAAGAATGGCAAACCACGTCGCACAGTAGATTTCCAGTCACTCAACCTCCATGCTACACGCGAGACCCACCACACTCAGAGCCCATTCCACCAAGCACGCTCGGTACCCCACAACAAGAAAAAAACAGTGTTTGACTGCTGGAATGGATATCACAGCGTTCCCCTACACAAAGACGACCGCCACCTCACCACCTTCATCACTCCATGGGGACGATACCGATACAACACCGCCCCCCAGGGATACATCGCGTCTGGGGATGGGTACTCTCGAAGATTTGATGAGATTGTCTCCCACATCCCCGATAAGACCAAATGTATCGATGACACCCTACTATGGGCAGATGACATCACCAGCAGTTTTCACCAAGCGGTCAACTGGCTTGACATATGCGGAAGGCACGGCATAACCCTTAACCCTGACAAGTTTACCTTTGCAGCCGACACAGTTGAGTTCGCAGGGTTTGAGATCACCCCGGACAGTGTGCGCCCATGCGCAAAGTACCTTGATGCCATTCGCCACTTCCCAACCCCAAGGAGCATCACTGACATGCGCTCTTGGTTCGGCTTGGTCAACCAAGTATCATATGTCTTCGCAGCAACTGAACGCATGCATTTATTCCGTGAGTCACTGAAACCTGGGACCCCATTCCTGTGGAACGATGAACTCAACCGACTATTCGAAGAGTCTAAATTAGCTATCATCTCTGACATCGAAGACGGCGTCCGCATCTTTGACAAGTCGAAGCCAACATGTCTGGCCACTGATTGGTCAAAAACTGGCATCGGCTACTGGCTATTCCAGAAGCACTGCCGGTGCCCCTCAACAGACCCCTTTTGCTGCCGCAGCGGCTGGAAAGTAACACTAGTGGGTAGTCGCTTCACCCATTCAGCAGAGTCACGCTACGCCCCAATAGAAGGCGAAGCCTTAGCTGTCGCGGATGCCCTTGACAAGGCGCGTTTCTTTGTCCTTGGCTGCAGTAACCTGATAATCGCAGTTGACCACAAGCCCCTCCTCAAGGTATTCGGCGACCGATCCCTCGATGAAATATCAAACAGTCGCCTCAGAAACCTAAAGGAGAAGACACTTCGGTACAGGTTCCGGATGGTCCACATCCCCGGAGTACGACACAAGGCCGCCGACGCCATCTCAAGGCACCCGACTGGCCCCACAAACCCCGACATCCTTACCCTGCCGGATGATATAGCAGATATAGACATGTCAACCATCCAATATTCAGCAAGCCTCATCGGACATCTCTTCCTGGCAAGTCTCCGAACCGAAGGACTGCCCCAAGAATCATGTTCTTACGACATTGAGAGCGAACTGATCCACTCAGCCTCATCAACACTAAGCACCATGGCGGTCACCTGGGAACGTGTCAAGCTAGCAACCACCAGCGACCCAGACCTCCACATCCTGACCACCACCATTGAATCAGGATTCCCGGAGTTCAAGCACCAGCTCCCACCCGCCCTCCAGGAATATCACAGATTCCGCAAACACCTGCACACTGTTGATGGTGTCATCCTCTACAAAGACCGAATCGTCATCCCCACCTCCCTCCGGGAGTTGATCCTGACTGTACTACACTCTGCCCATCAAGGGGTGACATCAATGACTGCCAGAGCAGAGTCGACTGTATTCTGGCCCGGTATCACCTCTGCCATCACAGCACTGCGAGAGCGCTGCTCTCACTGCAACCGCATGACTCCATCACAGCCCAGCGCCCCACCATACCCCCCAGTGGCACCAGCATACCCATTCCAATGCATTTGTGCTGATTATTTTCAGCACAAAGGCGTCAATTACCTACTCGTAGTGGACAGATACTCCAACTGGCCCATCGTCGAAAGAGGACGTGAAGGCTCTGCTGGCCTTATCGAATGCCTCAGACGTACCTTTGCCACATACGGCATCCCAGACGAATGCGCCACCGATGGAGGACCACAGTTCAGTGCACACGCCACCCAGCAGCTCTTGAAAGACTGGGGGGTACACCATCGCCTCTCGTCCGTTGCATTCCCACATTCCAACTGCAGGGCTGAGATAGGGGTGAAAACAGTCAAGAGGCTAATCACGAATAACACAGACCCACAAGGCAACCTTAACACCAACGCATTCCAGCAGGCCATCTTGCAGTACCGTAACACCCCCGACCCAAACACCAAGCTGTCCCCTGCACAATGTGTCTTCGGAAGACCTATCAAGGATTTCATACCTGTCATCCCTGGGCGCTACATCCCACACCCAACATGGCGTGACACCCTTGCCTTGAGGGAAGAAGCCCTGAGAAACCGCCACATGCAAGCATCAGAGAGGTGGGCTGAGCACACCAAAAGGCTCCCTCCCCTAGCCGTAGGGGACCATGTCAGAATCCAGAACCAGACCGGACCCCACCCAACGCGGTGGGACAAGACAGGGGTCATCACGGAAGTAAAACAATTCGACCAATACATCACACGTGTTGATGGCTCTGGAAGAATGACACTCAGAAACCGCAAATTCCTCCGCAAGTATGTACCAGTCTAGGCCAGACCCCCACCTCGCCTACTAAGCGATGATCTCAGACCTGCAGGTACAACAGTCAAGGCCACACCCTCCACACCAAGACCCCCGACCCCGACAAAGCAGCCTACCAATGCAGCCGAACCACCAAACCCAGCAGCCCTGAGCCACAACAGCAGGGATTTGTGCGATGCACCACAACCCCCTGGAACAGAACCACAACCGGCCGCAACCCCAGGACCACCCGCACCAGTTTTGCCTGAAGCCAGCCCAGCCACAGGCCCCGCTGAGAAGAACGTCCCCGCAGAGAAGAAAGTCCCCTTAGCTTTACGGAGGCTCAGGGACTACAACAAGAAAGGAAAACTTGAACTATGAACTTGCACTATGCACACTGTTATATATACTCCGTTGTTTTGTTATTATCAGTCTTTACCGACAACTCTATGCACTGTTAAAATTGCAAGGAACACTAAAGACTTGGGGGGAGATAGAGAAATATGTGGTCAACCTTTATATGGACTGGGACTAGCCCGGTCGCGTCATGTCATGTCAAGTAGACCGGGACTAGCCCGGTCAAACCTCACGTGTAGTTATTTGTAGTCGTTCATCATTCGGATTTGTTATGCTCGAATAAATCGTCATTTAACAAGGAAATGGATGAACTCTTATCTAATGTTCAATCTGGTTCCTTCCATGGATAAGGATATCATCCATCCGGCATATGACTCCATCAAGGCCCTCCAAGATGTCTCACATAGTCTGCTGAAATATTTCCGGGGTTGAACTAATTCCAAAGGGCAAACAATTGAAGCAAAAGCGGCCAACTGGTGTGATGAAGGTGGTCAACAATTTTGACTCTTCATCCAGAGGAATTTGCCAGAAACCACTATAATTAGCATCTAATTTTGTGAACACTTTACTTTCGCCCAGCATCGCGAGGCTCTCATCAACAGAACCCATGGGATGAGTTTCGCGCTGTACTGCTTTGTTCAGTGGTGTCGGGTCTACACAGATCCGTACACGCCCATTGGGTTTTGGGACCGGGACAATGCCAGAGCACCACTCTGTGGGAACAGTGACAGGAGAAATGACACCGATTTCCTTCTTCACTTTAGGCAACAATGGGTGAGGAATTTTCACCTGGGTGTAGGGCGGACTGGCTGTACATCCGGGTTAAGCTTGATTTGATACTTGGTTTCCAATTTTCCCAGGCAGCTGAAAAGATGAGGAAATTTTCCAACGAAGTTCACTGGTTGAGCGTTCGCCTCTCCGATTCGGGCGATTAATGCACGGCCGACACAGGCTTTCTTGCTAAGGAGGGAGTATAGCTGATCTTTCAAAACATACACAGTTTCCGAAATCTGATGCTCTTCATATGTCAACATGGCTTGGAAGGTACCGACAACTGATAGAATGGTGCCTCATGGACCCCTTAGAATCTACTGGGATTTCTTTAGTTGGTTGTCTTTAAGCCAAGGCTCCTGATCACTGACAATGGATACAGCTGCTCCAGTATCCAACTTAAAATGTGTTTCATGACCATCCACCTTCACAACGGCAGTCCAGAAAACTGCGTCGCTGCTGTAGACTTCACCGAGGAAGGGAACTTCAACTTCTTTAAGGTCTGCCTGTTTTTTGGAGAGGCACACAGCTTGGAAATGACGAATTTTGTGACAGCTGTTACAAGTTACATTCTTTGCAGGGCATGATTGCCACTTGAGTTGCTGTGCACCACACCACATGCATTTACGTTCGGGCTTTGACCGTACTCCGGGATCCGGTTTCAAATCTCGCTTGTGCTTTTCCACCAAATCCACACGTGTAGGCTTGGTAGCCGTTCCAGAGATGACATTCCCATGGATGAGATCCTTGTTTTGCTTTCGTGCCTCCGCCTGATGACTCATCTGCACTGCCATTTCGAGGGTTAAATCTGCTTTGGCTTGAAGTCGATCTGATAATGAGTTGTCGAGAACGCCTACAACAATTCGATCTCGGATTAAGCCATCTTTTAGTGAGCCGTACTCGCAGTCTTCGGCAAGCCTGTATAGTTCTTGAATGAATGTGTCCGCTGACAGGGCTCGAGACTAACTTTTCTGATGACTAGCCCAGTGGCAAGTGATAGGATTAATTTTACTAGCCAAAACCAATTTTTTACTAGCCAGAATAATTGGCAGACAACAGTTTCTCTCATTCGGCATCCAGATTCTTAACAGAAAACTTGGCTAACAGGTATTCTTTGGTGTACACAGACGTAAAATTGCCGTTAGACATCACCAGAGACAAAATCCATTGACATACGTGACATAAATTTATTCAAAGGTTTGCAATGCATTATGGGGCGATTTTCAAATGTGGCTCTTGTCATGAGCTGAAAGAAACTTTGTTTCTGTATTTTGGCCCGTATTTCTCATGGTAAAAGCAAAACAAAACAAGAGAAATTGTCTTCTTAACTTTACTTAATGTGTGACTGATTTTATGGCGAAGTTAGAACGAAAAAGCGGATTTCCCGGATGAATGATCGGATAGTTTTATATCCTGGTTATGATCGAAGCTCTGTCACTCAATTTCCATCAAGTGCTTCCCTTCTCCATGTACAAAGATACCTGAAATTTTAACTGGCCAAAATGGCTAGTAAAAGCCCAAAACAAAACCTTTAGTAGTCTGTGGCTAGCTGGCTACCGTTAGTGTCGAGCCCTGACTGACTCGCCTGCCAACAGGTGTCACTTGTTAAAGAGGGCTCGTTGTACAATCAAATTGCGGCGAACATCAAAATAGCTGTTGAGGGCGGTGCGAATTTCGTTATTCGTAGCTTTCATTTCATCGAGGCGGAGGGTGGCTAGAATGTCGTCTGCACAATCTCCCATGGCATACAGTAGGGTACTCACTTGTTCGTATTCGGGCTTATTTTTGAGGCTAGAAGGTATCCTGTAACGTTTGAAACGTCGGCTCCACGGAATCCAACATTCAGCTTGTTTTGGGCCGTTCGCGCCATCAAATCGTGTGGGAAGTGGAAGTTGACTTGGTTGTTGTGGATGAGTTTCGCTTTGTTCTGCTGCCGGGAGTAATTCTTGATGTGTTCCTTCTCCTAAAGCAGGCATTTTCAGGGTATCCCACCGCTGCCACCATGTACATGTAGTATCCGTAGGAAGAAGTCAGAACTTAACACAACACATGTTTAATCAACATGGTCGCTCTTGGAAGCATGAGGTCCCAGCATGCATTGCAAAGAGCATGCATAACAATTACAAATATGGGCATAACCGTACACAAGTCTCGGAATCAAATGTTTTGCCATCATGCATCCACGATTGCGTAAAAGTTTGATTGCATAGATTCAACAGACTGTGGAAATGGATATTTGGGCTACAAACTCCGAGTCAATTGATGTCATATTTTATCAGACATGCACGGTCATAAATATGTCCGACCAGGCCAAGCTTTTGCCGGTCAAAAGCTGAAATTTACCGGGCATTTGTCCGATGACCGACTGTTATTTGCAGGCTTGATTTAACCCGTTAGTACATGATAGTGCACCTAATTTGGCAGTGTTCTAGGACGCTTAGTATGCCCTTAGGGTTAGGGCAATGGTAGGTTAAGGTTAGCATTGTAACATGGAAATAGAACGTTGAATTGACAGTGAAGCAAATTAGCAGTTTAAAGGTGGAAAAGTGAAAAAGTCTTAAGTACGTTTATCAGGTGTACTAAGGGGAAAAAGTGGAAAATGGTTCCCGTTCCGCGCACCATATGCAAGTCATACGCCTGGCAACCTGTTGCCATGGCCAGGAATGCCACAGTGGTAAACAACATAGTGTGGCGACGTGACCCAGCACGGGCTGATGGTTTCCCGAAGCAAGGCTCCCCCAAAATGGTTTAACTACTTCACACTTACTGGTCATCTCCAAGCCTGTAGCCTGTTTCCACGTTAAATATTGCTCTTACAGTCTGCACACTTGCCCTATTGAAAGATAGAATAACTCGTGTAAGCTAATTTAGAATAAATAGTTCTAGTCAGATTATTTAAGCTTATCTAAATGTGGCTGACCAGTAAAAATTCCAGTCCTCGTCATCAGCACAAGGAACCCATCCTCGTTTTTCGAAATTGTTCACCAAAACCGACTTATCTTGGTCGCAGACATACTTCACACGGCCGGCAGACATAACGCAAAACAATTCAAGTCAATGCTGGCTAGCAGTTAGGCATCATGTATGCCACACCAATCGTCCATCCTGGGTCGAAGTTTGTATTTCGTAATTTTCTTAGTAGAATTGACGATAAAAACGAATTTATAGCGCTATTTCATTTTGATTAGCACTCCATGAAATTGTCATTTGAAATATTTGTAGTGCACTTTTCATCTTGGGACTCGTGGTATAGGATATATGACACATTTAGCGAAAGGCTTTGTAGCCGGGCTCGCCGCGCTCAGTCGAGCAAGCGTCATGTGTCTTTTGTCTCACCGTTGTGGCACAGAGTAGTACGCTCAATTTTTAAAATCGGTCGTTATGTTCACGTATATCTCAAGAACACAACAGTTGGTGTTAATTATATGGCTTGCTGTCTTTGCTGCATTTTCTCTAATAGGTTTCCGGGATTTTCTAACCAACTTGGAGGAGAACAGGTGTGATATGACGTGGATGTACGAATGGCCCGAGTACATCAAAGTTCCTCTGTGGAAAGGAACAGCAAAACGCTTTCCAGGATACGCTTTGTATCTTTATGGCGAAGGAGACTATGCACTTGTATCCAAAGATCTTCAGTTGTCCGGCATTCCCGTTCTTTTTATTCCCGGCAATGCAGGAAGTTACAAACAAGTTCGATCACTTGCGTCAGTGGCTTTGAGGAAGGCGGAAAATCTGAGATCTAAAGTCCATTTTAATTATTTTACGGCTGATTTAGATGAATCGCTATCTGGATTATTTGGAGGTGTATTGATTGAACAAACTGAATTTATAAGACTTTGTGTGACACGCATCCTCTGGTTGTATAAGAAGATTGAAAATCCACCAACATCTGTTATACTTGTGGGACATTCTATGGGTGGGTTGATTGCAAGAGGTTTGTTTACGTTGCCAAAGTTCGATCCAAGTTTTGTGCACACAATCATTACCTTTGGAACACCTCATCGCCACCCTATTTTATCTCTTGATCCACAGTTGAAGGCCTATTATGAAAATGTCAACAACTTTTGGAGGAGTCAAGTGTTTGTCAGTGATACTGAATCAAGACTAAATAATGTAACTCTAGTGTCGGTGAGTGGTGGACTCAGAGATGTGCTGGTAAGATCAAGCTCTTCATCCATGAGACAATTAGTCAAACAGTCTCAAGCTATCAGTCTTGTAACAACTTCTGCACCAAGAGCATGGGTCAGTGTTGATCACTTGTGCCTATGCTGGTGCCGACAACTAGTACTTATAACTAACCGTGCATTATTTGATATGATTGATCCAAGGAAAAGACAAATAATAGAGAAAAAGCAATACAGAATGAAGATTTTTGAGTATTACTTTGTCAAGAATTCAGGACAATCAAAAGTTACTTTTAATAATACTGGAAATGTACTTGTAAAAGGAACAGATAAGGATTTTAATCCAGTTGTTTTGCATAAGAGACTGTGGAGATTCAAAGGAAGTGGTAAAACTGTAAATGAACAAAAACTGTTTGTATTTTCGAAAGAGGAATGGTCTGCGACACATGATTCTTTGATGATATTGACAACCATTGACTCTGAACAGTGGTTATATGGGTGTCAGGAGACTTCTGCAGGACAGGCTTGTAGTAACATGTCAGGTCTATCTCACCTTGCCGAGCTACTTCCTTGGACTGGTTTAGCAATGAAGTATGCAAAGCTTGATCTCAACCATTTTCCAGGGATAGCATATTTTGCTGTCAGTGTACCACCGTCAAGGAAATCCACCATTGTGTGGTCTGAGTATCAATCATCTAGCAGCATCATGTATGAGGTGGAATTACCAGGAGTGTTATCGAAAAGGTCCAGGGTTCTTGATATTGCTTCTGATTCTCTTTTTGCCAACATAACTTTAAAATCTGCAGTGAAGAGTTGGAAGGTGTACATTTTTGACATTGAAGCCATGGACTGTGATATAACAAAGTCAATATTAATTGCAAGAATTCATGTACCATGGTTCAGTGAAGATGTGTACAATTTTTCAAGCAATGGGTCAACAAAACTTGTGTTAAAATTACATCACCCAAAGCCAAAAGGAAATAAACAGCATATCCAGATACATCTGTGGTTAGATCCAAAATGTTCATATAGAGTGAGTGCTCAATATGACTTCCATCAAACACTTGGCCAGATATACAGATTTTACGCAGTGCAGCTCCTTTGTTGGATGTTTACTGTTGTCATGCTTGTGTTTGCATGGCAGCTTTCATCAATTAAAAATGAACAAAAGTGTGACTCATTCTTCAATCTGGTTGCAAATGTGTCAAAGAGCATTAGAGTTCTGCTTCTTGTCATACAAAGTCACTTCTTTGTTTCACAATTTGTTCTTGCATTTCTTTTATTAAATGGTGAGGGTGGTCAACATAGCTGGCTTCCTAACATTGATGACTTAAAAACTTTCATTTGGCTGCTGCCATTGATTCTAATCATATCAACAGCTGTCATAATTGTCATAGCATTATTTGTGTGGATTGGTTTGTTTGTAAGGTTGGGTGGTTCAATTTTAAGTCATTTTAAATTGTCACCTCAAGTACAAACTGGGCTTGGAGTTAAGGATTGGATATGTGCAATTGTCATCATTATGACATCACTTCTTTTTTGTGGAACTTTGAGCCTTATTCTGATCTTCCTTTTGTGTCTTTGGAGAACTTGGAAATATGCTGCTCTTTCCAACATATGCAAGAATTACCCCCCAGATCAAAGAAACAAGAGACTGATGACTATAACAGAAAGCCTGACAAATTTTGGTTTGACTTTGTGTGTGCTGATGTTGCTGCTTACCGCCATGAATATCCCTGCATTAGTAGTTTGGGCTAAAAACTTCACGTTCTCTCACCATCTTGCATCAGACCACACAGCTCTAATTTCAGTTATTATTGGTGTGAACACGATAGTACTTGATCCACTGATAAAGGTTCCTCATTCTGTGGTGTACCTATGCTTTATACTAAGCATTGCTGTGACACAAGCTGCAATCATCCCTCTGCACATGATACCCTATACTGTTTGTCTTCTCTTTACTGTGTTGAACGTGTCTCAGTTTGCAGGAAGATTTAAAAAGCATAAAGAAGATTGATCATTTCATCAAAGAACAACAAACAATTTTACCAGTAAGAGGACAACAGAAGAAGGCTACATGTATTTTATTTAGAATATTTAATTCTCAGTTTTGTTCTGTATTATTTTTGTTACAATGTAATGATAAAATAACAGAAATAACATTTTTTATTAAAAACACCCTGTAAGGAAGCAGGTGCTAAAAACCATACTTCAATGACTCGATAGAAACACGGAACTAGCACAAGATTTTGAGTTGAGATGAGTGATTTAATTTTTTTTTTTCGCTGTGCTTTGTTAAAGAAATAGAAAACATGTTTTACGTGTTTCTTTCAAGTTATAGAAACACTTGTAAAAGTTTGGGAGCGAGAACTCAAAAGAGAATGTGGTAAGAACAAAAAAGTGGCACACAGCAAAATGGAATCTATTTGTTTTATACAATAACAAGACATCCCTACACTTCAGTAAGACTTAGTATCACTAAAGCAATGCCCCTACTGGTGAGCTATAGTTTTCATTTCGACACAGTTTTCTGTAACAACAAGGCATTGTTAAACCGATTAATATCTAATATAAAGGAAAATTAAAATGTCAATAAAACAAACTAACCGTTATTCCATATGTATGTTCAACCCTGTAAGCTTTAAGTTAAGCGTTCAACTGCCATTCATGGATTTTCCTGTAGCATCGTCAAACTACTCAAGGATCAGACAAACACTTTATAATACAGCGTTCAATAATTTTCCAAATCAGTCACTGTCTACTTCAAGCTTGTTTAGCTCAGTTAAATGCCTCGAAAGGTGTAGAGTATTTGACAGATTGTTCCCCTATGTAGATTTGCAGTTAAGCTAAACTTTCTCTTGTTGAAGACTAACTTGGGCTATGAACTCTGATCACGCGCACAAGTCACGCCGTGCAGTGACATCATCTGTGTGTCTGTAGTCTAATAGATGACAGGCATCAGCCAATCATGATGCATGCAACATCTCGGTTATTGTATAAAACTTGATATAAACACAGAACATGTTTTCTATTTCTTTATTAGTAGATAAAGGTTACCATAGATCTTAAAGAGGCAATAAAAATATTAATGATTACTATTAAATTTCTATCTGCATTTTTCTTTGAAAACTATGAAAACCACCAAACTGTGAAATGGGCCTGCATTTTCATATCACTACCCCACCCACATTGTTCTACTGTAACGCAATTCCAACCTTCACTTTGATTGTTACACGGGATGACACCGCGTTATAAATTCGGTTCGATTATTTGATGTGTTCGATGAGTTCTTATGAAAAGCTCTCGTCGATTTGAGATTTCACGTAAGGTGTGCTCGATAATTTCTCTAAGTATCGCCGACAGAGTCCGACTTCGTTCACTAAACAGTAAATTTTACACGTTTTGAAACAAAATCGTTTAGTTCTGGATCGATTAAACTTTAAGTATTTATTTGTAAACATCCAAAGGACGTAACCAAAATAGTAAGAGAAAGTCTTGCTATTTCGAACTCGTTTAGTCACCAACTGAAAAAATTTTCAAAACACCGCTTTGCCGACTTCAGTTTCAAATGACAAACACATTTTTACAATCTCCACCTTGTTACGATAAATCGCCGCAGTAACTGTAAATAAAGTGAATAAAGTTTATGTAGGTATGTATGTACTGGCAAGAAAGTCAAGAAAGCATGATCAATTCCTTGCGCCATATTCATGTCAGTGGTCACTATAACACCGCTACTGTGTTCCTGCTTCCCACAAATTTTGCTTAGTACCTAACAACCCAGAGCGAATTCATAACTCATACCCATACTCTAGTTCAATGGTCACTGGAAATCCTTGTATGGCAACATTAGTGCACACAATGTTACGAGATCACCTCCTTTTACATCTTTTATTTTGATTTCGTTTGCCCCCCTTTCACAACCTTTTGTTCCCGTGTTCCCCAAAATCTGTTTCATGTTCCCATGTTCCCTAGATGAAATTGGCCATGTTCCCTTGTTCCCTAAAACCCCTGGGAGACCCTCAGTAAAAGCTAACCGCTAGCAAATGTTATTACGATTATTTTGCAGAATGCAAAATAGGAGTTATTCCATCAAGTTGGGTCGTTGTTTGTAATGGATGAAAGACTGTTAACAGCTACACCGAAAGGAAAGAAGAGATCGATCTTCGCTGATAATCAAAATAACGTATATTTTTCAAATACCCTGTTGGATCTTAAATCTTAAATTAAGGCAAGAAATATCATGTAATTAAGATGTGTTTGAATGGTTAAAATAAGACCAACATGAATCTTATCTAGGCACTTCGTATTTAAGACGTTATCAAACTCAAGTTAAGCCCTGGTCAAACGGCGCATGATAGTCGATGATAGTTGATTCTTTGCTAACTATCATCAACTATCACCAACTATCATTGACATGGTCAAACGGCCAAAGAAGTTTGTGATAGTTGACGATAGTTCACCGGCAGGCGCCCGAGCAAAGTCACGCGAGCAGCTAGTTCATTCGAAAAAATGTCCCAAAGGCAGGGGCGGGCCTTTGATTTTTTTTTTTTGGGGGGGGGGGGGGGGGGGGGAAACAGCTGACCGAGAAACTTTCATGAACTAGAACTATCATACGCAATACGCAATACGCGTGGTCAAACAACCTCGTACCCAGGCTCTCTCTCCTTTTCCTTCCTTGTCGTCGTGACCAGCCGCAACCTTGCCGCAACCAGGGTCCTTTCTGTAGAGAAATAGAGAGGACCCTGTGGGAACGAGGTTGGTCGTCAAATGGGAAAAAATATCATCGACTATCCAGTCGGGGGAACAAGTGCCAGTTGATGGCGCGATCACTTCTCTGAGAAGTGACTGAGCCCGCGGTTTTCGTCCCAGAAGTTGCTAAGCGACATGACGTATTTGTTCGCGCGATTGCTAACTGAGTACTCGTGAGCGCTCGCGCTAGTTTTTGATTGGATGAAATAATTCGGAAACTCTTCGCGTGCTTCAACGAAGACTTGCCAAAACTGGCACTTGTTCCCTCGACTGTATCACGAAGAATTTGAACAAGCTCAAAATGAATGATAGTTGATGATAGTAGATGATAGCGCATAATAGCGCATAAAAGCTATTATTATTATTATTATTATTATTATTATTATTATTATTATTATTATTATTATTATTATTATTATTATTATTATTATTATTAAAGATTCGCACAGCTATTGAAGCTGGTTTCATCATTGGCTCCGGGCAACAACAAGTTGCCTAGGGAAACCAAGAAACATCCCTTGTTTGCTGTTTCTCTTCTTTCTACCTCTCCAGCACCTTTCTAAGAATTCTTGCCGACCCCAACAATGCACATCTCTGGATCAGTCCAACAGGAATGCCCACCTCAATGGGGGCACTGGGGTAGGACAGGTTGGTACCTTAGCCTACTACGGGAATATGGACACTCCCGCCCACCAGAGTCTGGGGTGACACCTTTGGCAAGTGTCAGCAACCCCTAAGCCACCCATGTTAGGGTCACAACAGGGGGTAGGAGGGACTCCTTAGTCTTGGTTGACAGCCCACCTAGGAGAAGAGAACTCTGAAATACAAACTCCCCAGCTAGTGGGTCAAATAGTTGCTCTTCAAACTAATGGAGATGAATAAAAAAGATGGAAATGTTAACGGCGTAAATGAGACCCATGCTACAAGTGAGGGTGTCACGCCCGGCAGGGTGACTGGGGGACAGCAGCCAGCACCAGGTCGTTATCCAGCTACTGCTAGAGCAAAATTATTATTATTATTATTATTATTATTATTATTATTATTATTATTATTATTATTATTATTATTATTATTACGTAACAAGTAAATCAAAACAAATTTTTTCGCCTCATCAAGGTCCTTTTACACTGAATTACTCTTACAGGTGTATTAGGTAAGGTAAGGTAAGGAACGTCTTTATTTATAGAGGGTAGCACTTACAGCTATAAAGCCAATAAACCTGTGGCCCTCCTATTTACAACTATTAAAAAACTAAGATATACAATAATATATAAGAAACGAAATTATTAATCACAAAACTAATTAAAAACTATTCTAAAAAGGATAATCTTAAATTAAAATGGTCAATAAAATGTTGTTGTAATATATAAGAAACGAAATTATTAATCACAAAACTAATTAAAAACTATTTGAAAAAGGATAATCTTACATTAAAAATGGTCAATGAAATGCTGTTTTCTTAAAATTGAACTGGAAAAACTATTTCGAAAACAGTTAAGTGAAGGTTTTTTCCTTAGCTCAAGTGGCAGGCAGTTCCATGCTTGGCAAGTTAGAACTGCAAAGGTTCTTCCTCCTTCAGTTTGTCTTTTAAAAGAAGGGCAAAGTAAATTGTAGTTCGAATATCTCGTGTGCCTACCATGCATACTACTATTTAACCTTAGACTTTCTTGAAGATATGAAGGCATGAAACCTAGAACCCTTTTGTATGCAATTGCACATCTTGTCACTTTTGCATCTTCATAAAACGGAAGCCATTTGAGACAGTTAAATAGTGGAACAGAAGGGGCCATTCTGTCGGCGTCGCAGCTCCCTTTTGTAGCTTCAGTACCCTGCCAAGATTATCCTTGTTACATGTTGTCCAAATGACATTGACGTAATCAAATACAGGCTTTATCATACTATTATAGTACAATATTCTTTGCTTGTGAGGAAGCATACTCCTGATCTTCTTTGGGATACCAATACGTTGAGAAAGTTTTTTGCATACACTATCTACATGCCACGAAAAAGATAAGTCCTGATCAATTTCTAGCCCTAATAATTTAGCACTACAGACATTGGTTAGCTTAGTGCTCCCGATAGAGACTTCTGGTGCATAGTCGATCTTGCTCGAAAGACGCTTTCCCGTGACAACCAAAACCTTAGTTTTCTTTTCATTAAGCGGTAACTTGTTTGCTGACGCCCAGCTTACCACCTCCGACACAGTCATATTAAGTGAGTCCTGCAGCTTTGACATCTTTCGAAAATCTGCGTACGAAGTAATTGTCGTATCGTCCGCATACAAATCAATATCGGATGAACTAACATGCAAGGGCAAGTCGTTTATGAAGACAATAAACAACAAAGGGCCTAATATGCTGCCTTGGGGGACTCCGTGCCTCACAGTTGTCATGTCAGACATGTATTAGTATGTATTATTATCAATATACGCGGCCAAATTGAAAACCGCCCTATTGAAAAGACGCGCTTTGCGGGCCGCTAATGACTCCTAGCGGACCGTTAATGCATTAACGGCCCTGCAGCTGATTGGTTCTCGGTTCATCATCCGATGAATATTAACCGTCACGTTTAATGACGCGGGAAAACCATTCAGGTGCGTACAGCAAGTTTTAAAGTAAAAAAAAGTCTCGAACAGTTTCTCGCTGAGCGAATAGTGTTCGAAAAGAAAAATCAAAGCCTATTTGTTATGAATGGGACAAAATGTAGCTAAAAAAATTCGGATGTAGAAGCAAAAGCACAAGGGGAAGATATAAAGAGAGCAACTTCTTGTTGTCTTACGAGAAACGAAACACAACAAAACAACGGTTCACTTCATTTTGGGTTTCTCGGGTCGAGCTAAATTAGCTGAAGCATTGCGGGGATTTTACGCCGAGGCTCAACTGGAAAATGTAAGTTCGTAAATTATTATTATCCACTCATTTTCAGAGACACAGCAGCTCTTTTTAACTACACCTTTACAATACATGGGCCTCAGTGTAGCAGCACAAAATTTTCAACGCGAAATACTTGTATTATTGAACATGTAAAGCTCATTAAATGTGTTAGTTTAAGCTTATATCTGGATGTTCAGGGATGTTATTTGGCCTTGTATATTGATAATAATGATAATAAAATGACTTTTTTCGGGAATATTGTTTATTTGCTCCCTTGTAGTGTCATTTGCGGCCCTTGCGCTTCGCGCTCGGGCCGCAAATGACACTACGCGGGCGCAAATAAACAATATTCCCTCAAAAAGTCATTTTATTGTCCTATTAGCGTACAGTAAAAGTTGTAAAAAGTTTTAATACTAAAACTTGATATGTGTGCACCTACGTGCATACATGAGGAATCCAATTAAGTGCAGGGACAACAATTTCAACTTTGGAACCAGTTACACGCGAGAAAAGTCAGACTGTTTAAGACGGAATCCACCAGGAAGTCGAGTAATATTTATTTAAGTTGGACAAAAATCGAGTACCAGAATAATTTAAATCTTATTGCGCTATTTTCTACCCTGAATAAAAGGTAAAGATGTAAGCAATTATCACTGATAACACCAACAACAATTTCTTATCAGAGTCTTAGAAAATGAATTTCAAAGTTCACAAGCTATAGGGAAATTCTCACGTGCAGCCATTTTGTAAAATCGTCTTTAAGCGATTCAGAGGAATTCAGTGAAATTTCAAAATTTGTTTTCGGTGTTTGGTGTTGTTAGAAAAGATTTCTTTTGATAAGATATTTGAAGCAGTAACACAAAAGTTTGCAATAAGGTGTAAATAATTTTGGTACAACAATTTCTTATGAGAGTCTGAGAAAATGAAATTTAATGTTCACAAGCTATGTAGGCAAAAGCTCGCGTCTTTTAAGCGATTTAGTGGAATTCAGCGGAACTTCGAGATTGGTTTTCGATGTTTGGTGTTGTTAGAAAAGATTTCTTTTGATAAGATATTTGAAGCAGTAACACAAAAGCTTGCAATAAGGTGTAAATAATTTTGGTACATAATTTTGTCCAACAACTACTCGAAGTCCTGGCGGATTCCGTCTTAATCACGAAATATATTGATCTCTCGTTCGTCAACAAAACCATGAGATGTTAACGATGCCATTTTACATTTCCTGTGAGCAAATTTCTTGTGGGCCGTAATGTTGTAATATTAGAAATATGGTCTGTCATGCGCGAATTTTCTAAGGATTTACACTTCTCGGGCCGGGGATGCATAACACTCTAGACACATACACGCTTTGCGGACCTGTGTGTTAAGTTAGCTTAAAGGTCAAATGAACCAAAATTTCGACATTCTTTCTTTAGCGATTTTAAAGCAACCAAACGCTAGAAGAATTCATTATTAAGTAAACTTAAGGCGAAATTTTCCTTTCTGAGCCTTAAAGCGCGAACTATAGCAAAAACTACGAAGATTTCCGAAGACTTCACGAAAACGTTTCCAAAATGACCGCGCACTGAAATGGAAGGAATGGATCGAGCTTTGAATTTTGTGACGTAATAGTTTTATTTTACGGCTTTGCGATCGAAGAGACGATCGTCGTTTAAAGAGCGAATAATGTAAAGTTTGAGAGTTTCAGTCCGTCTGAGTAATTCAAATAATTCTGAAAGGATCTAAGGTTTCCTTTCCGAGCCTTAAAGCGCGAACTATAGCAAAAACTACGAAGATTTCCGAAGACTTCACGAAAACGTTTCCAAAATGACCGCGCACTGAAATGGAAGGAATGGATCGAGCTTTGAATTTTGTGACGTAATAGTTTTATTTTACGGCTTTGCGATCGAAGAGACGATCGTCGTTTAAAGAGCGAATAATGTAAAGTTTGAGAGTTTCAGTCCGTCTGAGTAATTCAAATAATTCTGAAAGGATCTAAGGTTTTTTTAAACATTGTTGTTATATTTTTTACTACATTGGAATCCAGTTTCAAAGATTAATAATTATCAAAGCACTGAGTAAAATTGTAACCATTGTACGATATAGGAGGTTTTCAAACACTGGATGGCGTATAAAAATCATCAGTCTGCTCAGCTTGGTATAGAACAATTAATTTTGTTATTTACCCAAAGTGAAATGCAGGTTTTGGATTTGCACGTAATCCTTATCAGGACGTGTGCGGCTTGCATAGGATGTGGCCAAAAGCCACATCCAAGACTGAATTCACTGTTTCTTTTCCATACTTGAGAGTCACACAAAACACAAAAATAAATTTGTACTCAAAAATTTAACTTGAATGTAAGGATATTTCTCAATGAAAATTCGAAACCGCAAAAGCATCACGCAGGGTAAAACTTTCAATGAATAAATTCGTGTCGTTTTATTTTTCAACTGAAGGAAAATTCAATGTTGAAATAAGTACCGAGCGTTTACACACTGTTCCTGTGGACACTGTGAGTTCTGTTTGTATTAGCTGTTTTTTGGTCCATATTTATTTAGCCGGTGCCTGTTATTTAGTGCTCGAAATTAACGGTTGTAAACCCAACTGTAGCCGCAAATTATCCAGCGCACACTACGTGAAGAACCAATATGTAGCCGCTAATTATCCAGCGTACACTACACGTTTATTTAGGAGTACACCACAAGTTACTTGCTGTTCGGGAAGATAAACGGGCCCGTCCCAGCGTGACAGTTCTAGCAAAAAAAACAACAACAAAATCCTAAGAAAATGTACAAATGAATTACAGTCAGCGGAAGAACTATTACGAACCTTATCGGTGAAACTCCAAGGCATGAAGGCAAATTGTAGAAAACGACGCCACAGATTCTGCAGATTCACAACGACGCAAACTATACCGGCGAAATCGTAAACTAGAATGAAGAACGAAATCTTCAACGACGCTAATGCATATTAATACAAATAGCGCGAAAACACCTTCGTGCACACGATGGAAACGAAAACAATAGAAAATTCGCATAGCGCGGTAACATGCCGGCCCCGAAAGGCACACTCAGTGGAATAAGCCTTTCAAAACAAAATAAACTAATAAGAAAGTATCTTAAACTGTCCAAAGTCACTTAAAGTCAATTAAAGCTACTTAGAGTGTTCTTAGCAAAGTTCAGTCAAGACTTGCTCTCCGCCTTCAATTCTGAAACGCCTTCCAATAGGCATAACTTGCGAACATCATGCCGTAAGACCGAAGTCGCTGTTCTAACCGTAACTTGTCGAACGTTTCCATTGCGATCCGGAAATACTTCTTGCACAATTCCCTTTGGCCAGCGACCACGTGAAGAATTCTCGCCAATAACAAGAACAAGGTCCCCAACAGATAGGTTCGGTCGTGGGCGGAGCCATTTCTGCTTGACTTGAAGCGTTGGCAAATACTCCCGCGTCCAACGTTTCCAGAAGATGTCCGCGAGGTACTGGGCTTGCTTCCAGCGCTTACTCCCATAAATGTTAACGGGATCTGATTCACCAGGAGAAAAACATATATTCGGTCGTAGTAGAAGCAGCTTACTCGGAGTGAGAGGTTCAGGATCGTTCGAATCACTTGTCGGGGGTGTAAGAGGACGATCATTTAATATCTTCTCAACTTCCGCCATGAGGGTTAGGAGAGTTTCATCGTCCACGAGCTGAGATCCCAAGAGAGCACGGAGGATCTTGCGAATCGAGCGTATCATTCGTTCCCAGACACCTCCAGCGTGGCTTGCGTGTGGAGGATTGAAGTTCCACTTTATCCCACGCTTCCTTAAGCAATTGTCGATACGATCGGGATTCCACTTCTCCAAAGCGGCCTTGATCTCAGTCTCAGCACCTTTAAAATTGGTTCCGTTGTCGCTGAAAACTTCGATCGGCGGACCTCGCCTGCTGACAAATCTTGCGAATGCTTGGATAAATGAGTCAGATGTGAGTTCGTGGGCAATCTCAATGTGAACGGCCCGAATGGCTAAGCATGTAAATACACATCCGTATCTCTTGACTTGACTACGTCTTGACTTGACCAATATCGGTCCAAAGTAGTCCACACCTACGGAGGAGAAGGGAGGAAGTCCAGGGCTGACTCTTGCAGTGGGTAAAGGTGCCATAATCTGTTCACACGGCCTAGCGTTCCAAAACCGACACTTTAGACATTTTCCAACTACACGCCGCACAGCCACATGCCCCCTCAGAATCCAGAATTTCTGCCTTATACTGGCAAGCACTTGACCAGCACCTACGTGACCCTCTTTTTCATGACAGTTTCTTATGACCAGATCGGTGACATGATGCTTGCCGGGTAGAATCATGGGATGCTTAGCACTTAGTTCAATAGAGGCCCTTTCCAGACGTCCTCCGACGCAAATGACGCCATCAAAAATCACCGGGTTAAGCTTCCGAAGAGGACTAACGTATCCCACAAAACCCAACTTGCTTCCCTGAGGAACGGAGGTACGAGATGGAGTCACGTGCGAGATTCTTTGAAGAACCGCCAATTCTTTAGGGAAAGCTTGTCTCTGAACCACTTTAACCACCTCTCTAGTCGCTGTTACGATTTCATCAACCGTCAAGTTTCCACTCTTTACCTCTCCAGTCTGGCGGCGTAAATAATTCTTGAATCGAAGCAACCCTGCGACAGACGTCAGGAGCTTTTAAAGGGAGGAATAACGCAGTAAGAGGGGCTGTAGACTGTTTTCTTGCATCAACATGTGAACTTGTACTTTCTTTCTCTTGAGCTCGCGATCATCTTCGGGCAGGTCTGGGATTTCAGCCGGCTGCCTTGGCCACTCACTCTCTACTTGGCCTAAAAACGCTGGTCCGTTAAACCAATGCTTTAATTTCTGCGTTTCGCTCCCGGAAAACCCTCTGGAGGCGTAATCTGCTGGGTTGCGTAGCGAATCGACATGTCGCCACTGGCGCTGAGAAGAGGCGTCGTGGATCACCGACAGACGGTTTGCGACGAACGTCTGGAATCTTCTTGCTTCATTTCTGATGTATTGGAGTACTATCGTGGAATCTGTCCAAAATATCGTCTTGTTAATCGGCAGATCCAATTGCTCTGTGATAAATTTATGCAACTTGACCGAGACCACTGCAGCAGCCAGTTCCATTCTGGGTATCGTGATGGTCTTCAGAGGTGCAACACGAGATTTGGCCATAACTAATCCACAATGAATTCTTCCCATGTCGTCTACGAGGCGAAGATAGGATGCTGTTCCGTATCCCACTTCTGAGGCATCTGAAAAGTGATGCACTTGAACATTGTGGAGCACTCCAAATTCTTTGGGCTTAAAGCAGCGCGGCCAGCTTACAAGTTTGAGTCTTGGAAGATCTTCTACCCACTCTCTCCATTCCTTCAGTGTTTCGTTCGGAACAGTCTCATCCCAACCAAAGTCGAGTCTGCACAGCTGCTGTAGGAGAACTTTGGCTGGTAGTATTAACGGTGCTGCGAATCCAAGAGGATCGTACAGGCTAGATACTAGGGACAGGATTCCCCTTCTGGTGTCAGGAACTGGTTTCTCCTTAACATGAAAACTGGGAGTATCCGCTTCCACGTCCCACTGGGTGCCCAGAGCGCGGTCAGTAGGCAGGTCTTCTAAATCCAAGTTAGCAATGGACGGTGCTCTCTCACCGGATGGGATTTGTTCTAAGACCTCTCGGCTGTTGCTGATCCATTTAGTGAGGCGAAATCCTCCTTTGGCCAATAACTGCACAAGTTGATTCGCGAGTCTGGAGGCTTCATGAACGGTTGCCACAGATCTTAAACAATCGTCAACATAAAAGTTACGGGTCACAGTATCCACAGTCTGGGCATCGAAATTGCCACCAAAATCATTCGCGGTTTTCTTGAGGGCAAAACTTGCACAACAAGGGGAGGATGAGGCGCCAAATAAATGAACAAGCCTCTGATGGTCGACTGGATTCTTAGGCAGGTCACCGTCTTCCCACCAGAGGAACCGCAAGGCATGACAGTCATCGGGTGCTACACGGACTTGATGAAACATCTGCTCCACATCCGCCATTAACGCAACCGGTTCTTGCCGGAATCTGAGCAACGCGCCTGTAAGGTTGTTTGTCAGATCGGGGCCTTGAAGCAACTGGTCATTTAGCGAAGTATCTTCATATCGAGCTGCGCAGTCAAAGACCACTCGTACCTTACCAGGTTTGTGCTCGTGGATGACCGGGTGGTGCGGCAGGTACCACAGAGGTTTGGCACCAGGATCGATCTGATTATCTGGAACTTTCCTGGCATGACCTTTCATGATGTATTCATTCATGGTCTTGCAATACTTCTCCTTCAGGGACGAATCCTTCTGAAATCTCTTCTCGAGGAATTGGAGCCTGCGCAAAGCCACACAACGATTGTTCTTCAGAGAAGGAGGCTTGTAACGCCAGGGTAAGGCCAGTTGATAATGGCCATCCACCAAACAGGCTGAGTTTTCAAGGATGGCAAGAGCTTGGCGATCTTCACCGGACATGGCCAACTTGCTGCTTGCTAGACACTCGCTGAACTCTGCGTCATACATCCTCCTGAGCTGGCTAGACAACATTTCCTGGCCGCCTCTTATGAAATTAACCTGCGCTTCCTTTGCTGATGAGAAGCTGTTCAGGCGCCCGATAAGCGTCCAACCAAGGGGGGTTCTAACTGCATATGGCTGTTTTCGTCTTCCACGTCTCTCTTCATAGACCCAATGCGCTTCAGGCACATCGTTTCCAATAAGTATGCTAACACACTTTTCTTCTCCGTCAAGCCTAGGGAACTTTACACCCTTCAAGTGAGGCCATTGACTCACGTCTTCATCTGCAGGTACACTTCGTTTAGAGATGGGAAGTCGATCGACGGTCCACACCTTGTCCAGGACAATGGGAACATTACCATCAAGAGCCAATACATCCAATGCCACTTCGTATCCTGATTTGGGAATGTTCTCAGCATTTATCGAAGACAGCGAGAAGTGAACAGGTTTCCCGGAGACGCCCAAGCTTTCGGCCAGGCTGCTCAGACAAAGCGTCGTATCAGAGCCGTTATCCAAAAACGCATAAGTCATAATTTCTGGACCACCTTCTTCACCACGAACTCTCACTGGAACTATTTGCAGGCTAACGCGGGAACTTCCAGATTTGAGAGCAGCACACTGGGCTTCTTGGTCGGCCACACTGGCGCTGCTCTGCGGACTAGCTTCCGATAAACTCTCTCGAGTGGAACAACCGGCAGGTCTCTCGACACCTTCGAGTGCGGCAGGCGGTGGATGAAGAAGTGAATGATGGCGTTGTCCGCAACCACTGAAAAGGCACGCCTTTGCCATTCTACATCGTCTAGCAACGTGATTTACTCTCAGACAGTTAGTACACAGTTTTTTGGTCAACACGAACTCCTGTCGTTCGTCAAAGGGCTTGTCTCGGAATTTGAAGCATCTTTCCAAACTGTGCGTGCCGTTACAGAATAGGCAAGAGGGGGTAGTAACTTGCTTACTTGAACCTTGGGCAACAGGACTGACAGTATGTTGGCCGGGTGACACGCCATCTGGGCCACGTACACCATTTGCCGACTGGATCCCAAGAGCTGTCGCACAAGCCGGGGGGTCGCCAACTGGTTTTCGTCGGGATTTAGGCTTAATGTCCGCTTCAGGCCTTGCTCCTACCAGCTTACCAAACGCGGTGTTTGCTACAGTCGCTCTCCTCTCTACGAAGCCGGCCAAGTCAGCAAAATCTGGTTCTAGCTCTGCCTCGATGAGCCGGTTTGACTCCTCGGCCCACTTAGCTTGGAGATGGGGCGGAAGTCTCATAACAATCCTCTTAAGTGTGTCCATAGGATCAATGTCAGCCCTGTAATGCATGTGATCTGAGTTTAGGGCACAGCTCTTCATGTCACGGAGTACACCACAAGTTACTTGCTGTTCGGGAAGATAAACGGGCCCGTCCCAGCGTGACAGTTCTAGCAAAAAAAACAACAACAAAATCCTAAGAAAATGTACAAATGAATTACAGTCAGCGGAAGAACTATTACGAACCTTATCGGTGAAACTCCAAGGCATGAAGGCAAATTGTAGAAAACGACGCCACAGATTCTGCAGATTCACAACGACGCAAACTATACCGGCGAAATCGTAAACTAGAATGAAGAACGAAATCTTCAACGACGCTAATGCATATTAATACAAATAGCGCGAAAACACCTTCGTGCGCACGATGGAAACGAAAACAATAGAAAATTCGCATAGCGCGGTAACACCAACATAAATACAACCTTTGAAGCATAATTTTATACGCGTCAAAAAGCACGTGCACGTGCATGGAAGCAAATTATTTGGCGAGGATGTTGAACTAACGAATTGAAATTCTAATACTTGATCATGACCAGCCAAACCAACAAAGTAAAAGTGCTGATAATTATAACAAATACTCTATCTAGCTCTAGGTAGAATAAGAAAGGTGCAAAATGCATACCTCTAACTTCCTTCGTTTAGCAACTCGCCCGAACGGACAGGGGGACCTTTGTGCTTCGGGAGGCATTCTTCCCCGTGATTTCTCTTCCGAACAAAAAAACTAGTCGGCATAGCATCCTCTTTGAGGTGGAGTCTGAGCGGCTTGAAATCAGAACCAGAAACCTACGTATCGCCAGATTTTCTCCGAAGCAGTCTTCGGTAAAATGAACCGCACAAATGCGAGAGCTCTTGTCTGGGTTAAATTCTTTTCCTTTCATTTTCAAAAGCCATAGTTTCCTGAGTTTTGAATTTGCTGGAAACTTGAATGTATTTACTTTCGACTTAGAATTATTTAAGCAGTTTGGTGCAGCACAAAACACCATGATGTCCCATTCTTTTGAGCTTATCACTGAAAGACTTTCACAGCACACCAATATTGACGTCACAGTTTTAAGTTCCGAAAATTTCTCGACAATTTTCCCGAGCGCTCTACGATTATGAAGGCCTAAAATAAGCATTTTTCAACTTGAAATTTCTCTGTTTTGCACAGTCCAATTACTTTGAAATTTCGGAATATGTTTATTTGGTTCTTAATCAACAAGTTGGCCTAAAAAAAAGAAAATTCCAAATTTTGGTTCATTTGACCTTTAATGCGTCGGAGGTGATTTAAGTGATCACCGTATCATCCCAATTTACGCAATTGGAATAAAGAAGCCTGAAAAAAAATCAGGCTTCTTTATTCCAATTGCTTAAATTGGAAATTCACTGCGATGAGCACTTATCACCTTCATATACATCCGCAGTTCATAGATGAATTATTTCATATACATTACGTCATTAATGCGGCATTGAGGGAGAGAGTTCAACACACGGGCGGGCACGCGTACGATCTTTTTTTCTCAAGTTTTTTTTCCTCCGACGTGTTTTTTTTTTCCAAGAAGCTAATAGGTGCTTCCCATTTATAACAATTTAGGCTTAGCGCACGCTATTGCCTGTCACTACCGAAAAGTGTAATGCTGTAAAAACCCGTAAATTATGAAATCCAGTGATACAAGGCAAACTTTGAAAACAACAATTAGAACTACAGTCTATGTGCCACTTATGAATAATGAGATACATATACAAAATCAAGTTTTGTCTAATGAGGAAATAAAAAAATGTATAGCGTAAAATGCTCAATTTAGGCAGCATCAGATGAAAAGGATCAAGACAATAATTGACGTAAACACCAATTTCATGTCAATTACTACTATTTCAAAGTGCACATAAACTGAACATTCTTCTTCTCCATAATAACTTGAATTGTTTCATAATGTTTATATTATGAAGTCAAATCCAGCGTTGGGTTTACCTCGGTGTAAAAACCTGTGAATTTTTTCTTTGTTCTGCGGTTGTTGTTTGTCCACTCTATATTGTTTCGAGGTTCTTTGTTTTACGTCTTTGGTGAGTTTCACAGGTTTTTACACCAGCGTTACATGAGTTAGCCTGCGAATACAGCCGCCTCTCATTCGCTGCCGCTACTACGTACGCTTCGCGTTTCGCACGTAGTAGCGGGAGCGAATGAGAGGCGGCTGTATTCGCAGGCTATACATGAGTTGAATTTTTAGTGATTACTACGGGTAAAATAAACTTGGTTTACAATACGTGGATCGTGCGGATGGTGCGAAAGGTTTGAAGGGTTTGCGTGTTCAGCGTGTGAATCGTTTGAAAAGCTTCAAGCGTACCATTTTTGGGAAGGTGCGAAGAGTCTGTATATCTGTTGATGGATATAAAATGGTACGTAAAGACAGAAAAAGTGGAAATTCCTGGGGTGGTTGTGTAATGTATTACAAGAAATGCTTGAAGGTCATTGAAAGGGATGATATATGCTCAAAAAGTGACCTTGAGCAAGTGTGGATTGATCTTATGCTTGCATCTCAACGACTTCTACTAGGAACGTTCTACAGACCTCCAACTGACAATCAATTCTTTGACAAGTTCCATGCAATCTTAGATGATTTGTGGCTAAAAAGATCTAACATTATGATTATGGGTGACTTCAACTCTGACATTAAGTCCAGTGTGGGAAAACGCTTGTTGAAAGTTACTAGAAATGTTGGCTTAGAGAATGTCATTAAAGATACTACAAGATCTACAGAGTCTTCAAACACAATCATAGACCTGATCTTCACATCTCATAAATCTAAGGTGAAGCTTGCAGGCTGTTATGCCCCAGGCATTTCTGATCACCATCTTATATACGCTGTAGTTAATTTGCGGAGACAAAAATCAAGTCCAGTGATCAAAGAAGTGACAGATTTCAGGCCCCCATTTAAACCAGCCTACGCTGAATTGGGTGGCCTGTTGAAATATTGCATATAAATATAAATAAACAGATTTCAAGAACCTTGATCACGACAAACTCAGACTTGATCTCACGATCAGCACCGCACCCTGGAATGTCTGTGAGATATTTGATGACGTAGATGATGCTGCTTGGGCATGGGAGTATTTATATAAGGACGTTATGTCTGATCATCTGAAAACTAGAAATGTAAAAGTGCGCACTAATGGTTTGAAGTGGATGAATGGCAGCATCAGGAAGGAGATGAATAAAAGATATGCCCTGCTAAGAAGAGCTCAAAGTAACCCAAGTGATCCAGATGCTTGGAAACAGTATCGACAACAACGAAATCATGTGACTAAGATCATGAGAGAAGCAGAAGCAGAGTATTGGAAAGATAAGTTTGAAAATGCAAGCAGCTCGAGCGATTTCTGGAGGGTGGTACGTGAAATGCAAGGCAAATCAAAGGGTAGTGTGGGTGCAATCAAAAATGAGGATGGAAACATCATAACAAATGTTAAAGATAAGGCTGAAAGCTTAAACCATTTCTTCTCTAAAGTTGGTGAAAGACTCGCAAATGACATCGTATTGGATAATAGTGTAAATGAATATCACCATATTTACCAAGTCACTCCTACTGCTGAGCCATTACAACTAAATGCTCACAAGATCAAAAGAGTTATTGAAAAACGAGTGAAGCCTGGAAAAGGGTGCGGCCCCGACGGCATCGCTGCAAGGGGACTCAGGCTAGGGGGTGACGCTGGGACTGTCGGTTTATCCTGTGTCTTGGGAGAAAGTCTAAAAACTTCAAAGTTTCCTTCCCAGTGGGAAATGAGCAAAGTTAAAGCTGTGCCAAAAAGGGAAACAGTTCTGAAAGAGGCGACTTCAGACCCATTTCCCTGTTGAGCATTCCGAGCAAAATGTACGAGTGTATCATAAGAGATTCCATTGACTGTCACTTTGTACACAAAGGACTGTCCAGCGAAAACCAATGGGGTTTCAAGCCAAAAAGATCTACAGAACTTCTAATGCTGCACCTGACTGAAGTGTGGAGACAAGAGCTGGATAGAAATAGAATTGTGGGAGTATTGTTTATCGACTTTAAAAAGGCATTTGATTCCATTTGTCATAAAACAATGGCTCTTAAACTCCAAGCCTGTGGAATTTCAGGAAATATGTATAATCTGATTGTTGATTACTTATCTGTGAGAAAGCAGTTTGTTGAGATTGAGGGTCAAAGATCAAGTGAACAGGAAGTCAATATCGGTGTACCCCAGGGCTCAGTACTTGGGCCTAGGCTCTTTAGTATTTATGTCAACGATCTTCCACAGGTACCTAGCTAATGCTTCTTACCCGTAAAGATTTCATTGGCCCTTTAAAACCAATTAAGCTGGGTGACCATGAAATTAGTTTTGTTAACAAGTCGCACTGTCTTGGGTTTACGATTGATAATAAGTTAAGCTGGGGATACCATATAAAAGATCTTACAACATCTATGTCTAAGAAGGTGAAGCAATTACGTAGGTTTAAAAGCCTTCCTTCCCAAATTTTGGAACAAATTTACTTTAAGGGTATTCTTCCGAGTGTGACCTATGGAATAAGTGTATGGGGAAATTGCAGTGAAGCCAAACTAGGCAGTCTAGAGAAAATTCATCTTAGTGCGGCCAAACTCATCTTCAAACAACGGATACCACCCTCTTGGAGATCAATAAGTTATTTCTGCAAGAAGAGGCTGCTCTGTCTGACACATAAAGCTTACTATGGGATTTGCCTGAACAAGTTGCAACATTAATCAAGAAAAGTCCTAATTTACGCAATATGAGAGACAACTTTAAACTTACTCTGGACAGACCGAACTTTAATGTTGGAAAACTGTCGTTCAAACACAGATCTGCAATGGCTTGGAACTCTTTACCACAATCAGTTAAATCCATAGAAGACCACAATAGTTTTAAAAACAAACTTCGTTATCTTTTTACACTTATTGACAAAATTTCTTTCACTCATTTGCAATAATTTACACTAAGGATTTAACAAATTATGAATATTTTTAGGAATTTTAAATTTTACCCTTAATCATATTTAATTTTATACATTTTTTGTCACTACTAGGCTTATTAGGTTTAAGATTTTTCAAGATTTTTTCATATCTATTTTGTAAATTTTAATTAACCGCAGGTCCACATCAGCTTTATGCTGCCTTTATTCCGACCTGGGTAAACAAATAAATGATGTATGTATGTATGTATGTATGTATGTATGTATGTATGTATGTATGTATGTATGTATGTATGTATGTATGTATGTATGTATGTATGTATGTATGTATGTATGTATGTATGTATGTTAAATGGCGTGGGTACAGACACTCATTTTTGAATTGACCTTGCTGGATGAAAAACTGCCGTCGAAATTACGGAAATTTAAGGTGGCTCTGAAACCGCTCCGGAGAATTTTTTTTGACTTTGCAAAAAGTTGCGTCTTAACATGCCAATCATTATTCAATAATAAAAGATGGGGGTCACCGGACTCGTTTTTGAGTTATAAGCATTTAAAGGGAAAATTAAGGGTGTTTTAAACGGGTAAAACTGTTGCTATAGTAACCAGTGACGTCATGAAAATGACCTCAACTTGTTTAGCAATGACTGGCAATTTGTTTGATATCATTATTATAGCAGCAACTGATAATGATTTGTAGTACTGACCCATCAAAGTTTAAGAGCTCGAAATTGCTGGAAACCGTTGTGAGCCTCCTTATGGTACTCTTTGATAGGACTTTATATAACTGATCTTCTCTAGAAATGATATACCACGAGGCTTGCGAAGAAATGAGAAAATCGGGGGGGGGGGGTGGGCACTCAAAAAAGTTTTATCCGGGGAGGCTTCGCCCCGAGGGTCCAACCCCTTACCCTTTTATATACCATTTGTTTTAGAAAAGGTACTTCTTTCGTATACCTTTTATTGGAAAAAGGCACCCCTTTCATATACCTTCTTATGAATAAATCGTTAAAACAGGAAGTCTTCTTGTCATTTTTTCGCGTAGCGGGTAATAAATAATCAAAGATCTCTTCGAGATTCGACTATTTTGCATGGCGTATGCGTTGGAAAAATGTTAGTATTGAAAGCGATTTGCGATGCATCACAGTCCAGAAGGCTTTTATTAGCACGCACCCACCCCCCCCTCCCCCCCCCCCCCCCCCCCAAAAAAAAAAAATTTCCTGGCTCTTTTACGGCATTTAACACAAACGTGCGAGTGGGAAAAATATACCATATGCGTACTAAATTCAGACAAATAATTCCTTTCTGAAGTAAACGTTTATTACAACTAGACACGCTGAAAGACCAATTCATGATTTGAATGTTAATTATCAACCTTGATAACTTGATCCGAAACCAAACTTGAAGACGGTGAAAAAAATTTATTCACCTCCGCGCGTCATTTTAACAACTCGCAAAAACACGAACTCTTTCTACAAGATATAACACTAGTTCAAAACACTCTGGTGAAAGGTAGGTTTTCATTCTGTACAACTGTCACTGACATTTATTTAACCACCAGTGGTATTATCTTGGTACAGAAAAGCGGTAATTGGGGATAATAATTTGCGAATCATGGTGCCGTGAGATAGCGGAAGACTACTGAATTCCTTCCACAAAATTAACACTCAGATTGCTTTTTATGCTATTCATCACTATAACTAATAACAAAAAAATACTTGTTTGCATTTTCCGAAGTACTGTAGTAAATCTTTGCATGTAAAAGCTCGTAAACTGAACACAATTATTAAATAAACAACAACGCGATGGTAAGTCGGCCGCACGCTGCATATCAGATGTCACCATGCGCTTTTCAAATCAATACGCTTCAGAAGCCTAAAATAAATTCCAAACGTAAACTGGGCAAATGAAAGAAACTTGAAGTTCTGTTTTAGATTAATTCTCATTTCAAGATGTAGCTACTGTATCAAAGCTTCAAAATTCTGCAATTTTTGAAGCCGTGAGATCCTGCATTATTCACGCTAAAGCACAAGTTTAATTTTAGCCCGACGGCTTTTTGCAGTCAATTTTTCACTAAGTGGCTTTACCGATCCTTCTAAAAATTCCATTTAAGTTCGAAACAATATTGTACATTACCATTTTCCTCTGAAGTCTTGAGAAGCTGCATTAAGTCGTGATCAAGTCCGTGAATTGTGGTCAAAACAAAAGATTGCGTGACGAGCTTAAAATACTTCTTTCAACGAAGACGACAAACAATAGACTTCTAACAATAGAAAATAGCATTGGCCAATATCCTCTGACAATGAAGATTCGCAGCAGCTTTTAAGCATGTAAAAGTAAGCGATTCAATCGATGAATAGCACAGATCTTTGAAAAATACCTACCTGTAGTTTGCAAAAGGCTAGACAGGCTAAATGACGAGCGACGCGTGAAAATAACACTTCGGAATTGAGAACTGCTGACGCATTCCTATCCAGTGACGTTTTTATCGCCCACAGCGAAAAGTATTCCCTTGACAAATTAAAACAGTCCCTTGAGAGTATACAAAAATGTGGGTCAGAGAGTGCTAACCCAATGCTCCTAATTCTTACCATTTTTCTTGTACCAAGCAAAATAGTCGAAAAAATGAAAGTCATAAGCTGCGTGTGCTTGATCTGTTTTAATTCAAGGCCCTTTTTAATACCCGAACGATGATTTCCCTACCCTTTCATATACCTAAACTTGTGAAATCCCTACCCTTTTATATACCTGAAGCCTAGCTAGCCTGAAAAAGGTACCCCTTTCGGGTGGAACCTCCCTGTATAGGCCATTATAGGGAGTACCCTCCCCTCCCACCCCCTCCCCCGGGATGCATCATTGTATTGCGGATTTTAAGAGGTCTAAAGAAGGGATTGCAGAAAGAAATTTATTTTTGGAAGAAAACCAAAATAATTTCATGTTTTCTGCTTATCCTGATGCATCATGCAAAATAGTCGTCGCCTCAAATAGGCCTTTGATTTTTTTAACCTGTGACCTGTAAAAGAAACCTGCTTCTTTCCGCTGGATTAAAGGTTAGTTTTTTTCGTTGACGTTTTAATTTTCCTTCAGTCTACATATAAATCGGTGTAACAGTGTTTCGTGATTACGGAAAACTTAATTGTGAAATGAAAACGACTTTACCTCGCCGGTAGCGGCATTACTTTAATAACGATACTGAAGTGTGTTTTGTATAAAACAAATAGATTTCATTTTGCCGTGCGTCTGTTCAGTTATAGATCACAGACCCACTCGCCTTATCTGTGATCTATAACTGAACAGATGCACGGCAAAATTGGGATTAGAAATCAAAATTTGGGTAAATCAAAGGCCCTTTGGGCTGTCTCGTGTCAGTCAAAAAGAGATTAAAATATACTTTACTAAATAGTTATTATAAAAGTAAATGTTTTGCTAGGCCGCAAAAAGCTTGTATGTTATTTACGCTTGCAATATTTACAGGGAGTTCATTAAAGACTTTCGCGCCACTAAAAAAAATAGGTGTTCTTAGAAAATTTACCATATCCGGGGATAGGGAAAGCAGAGACGGGGGAAAATTTTGCTGGGATAATATTTAGTCTTCTTTTTCCATACGCGGGAAATAAAAATGGCGAACAGGCGGGAAAACAAAATGACAGAACACATATTATTTATGATTTTTTCCAAAAAAACGTCCGTCCTCTCTATTTCCGACACAAACTGAACGCAAGAGGAATTGAGCGTTACTCGAAGCACTCGTCCCCCACGTCACCTCCTTGTGCCGACGTTTTGCGCTGTTTTCCATTTCGTTTGTTATTTATTGCAGGTTTTTAACGATCTTGTGACGAAAACGCTGAAAATAGAAATGCCGATATGTTTGTAACGAACGTTTTACACATACCCAGGCAAATAGCATTCCCAAGGTAAATAACGCCAAGGTAAACTCACCGCAGGAATACTTTACCGAGGTGTTTGCGGTCACACACTTAACACTTTACCAAGGTCAATTTTTCATACTGTTTTCGGCGCGAAATGCGAAAATGGGTAATTCGAGGGTGCTTGCTTAGCATCATCTCGCTTTTATTAATACTCTTTCGACAGTCCTCTACTGCTTTGTTATGTCAGTATTCCAGACAGCGAAGAAATAGAAGGCGAAGACTCCGTTTATATAAATCTCTTTGTTGGATTTTCCTATACCTTGAGATGAAATCGAAATACAAACGCACTATAGATCTTCCTTGACTAGTGTTGTATTTAAACGCCAAATTTCCAAAAAAATAGCATTTACTTACAAATCAGCAAGCCATCAAGCCATGATTATAAGAAAGACCATGTTTTTGCTGCCTTGAACACGAAAAGTTGACCTCAGGAAATCTAAACCTCACGTCATCATATTTAATTTCTAATTTCTCTGTTTATTTTATTTGCTTATCTTTGAGGTTTGCCTCGCGATTGGTCTTTTTATCTTGGGGTACTTGGAAAACCTACCCATTTGCCTCGGTAACTTTCATGGGCGATTCTTTTGTTCTTTTTCACACCGCCATAAATTTACCTTGGGGGAACATTTTGCTGAAATAATTTTTAGTCTTCTTTTCTCATAAGCGGGAAATAAAAATGACGAACAGGCCATGAAAATGACAAAACACCCGGGAAAACAAAATTACAAAGCACGCGGAAAAACAAAATGACAGAGCACATATTATTTATGATTTTTACCAAAGAAACGTCCTCTCTATTTGTGAGTTTCCCGAGAAACTATATAAATTTGACACACTACACTATTAACCTATTCCGTACTTGAAACCCTACTTCGCTACACAGATCAAGCAATTTGTTCCAGTCAAATCTTGTTAATTACATTTTCTGCAGTTACGAAAAAACTTTCCGTAAAGATTCTCGCATCGCGACTGCATAAAAACACAAAATCCCACTCCGGCTCTTTCTTGAAATTCCCGCTTACCGCTCCTGTTTTCAGCTCCCATCCCGGCCGAATATCACCGCATCTTCTTATCTGGGTTGCTTAGCGTGAGGTCTGTCTTTGACCTTGTTAAAAGGCAACTCTTGGGAAATTTACCCCGATTTTTTTTATTTTTTCTATAAGTTGTTTATAGCAACAGGAATCTTTAGAAGGTAAAATTTTAAAGATATCGGCCAAAATGAATTTACTACCAATTTCCTTTTACGCCAATTTGGCGGCCATTTTGAAAACGTTCGGATTTTTGGTACGTCACCGGGAGTGACTATTCAGCACTCAGTTGATGTTGTGAGACTTCTCATTTTTCCATACATGAAGTATAAATCACACTTAACATTTTTTTTTTCAAGTTAAAAAAAGCGTCTACAGTAGGATTTGAACCCGGGCCGTCGGATTACCGCGCGGGAACGCTATCCACTAGGCTACCGACGACCAGCTGCAAGAAATTGTAAAATTTTGGCTATATATCCTAACCGCAATATAAAGCTAACCGCAAGCAAACTAAGCTAACGTAGGCTAACCGGAGTGCTTTTTAGGCTAAACGGAGTGCTAGTAGGCTAACCGGAGTGCATAGTAGGCTAACCGAAGTGTATAGTAGGCTAACCGCAGTGCTAAATAGGCTAAAAGTGCTGTTTTGTATTCACTACATGAACTGAGTGTTACGTGGTATAAAAATGTCATGAGGTGTCTCCCTATTGTCTCACAACATCAACTGAGTGCAGAATAGTCACTCCCGTACGTCACCTGATGCTACGTCACAGGTGTGGAAGGCAGATTTGCTTTTGCTTCCGATAAGAGGAAAACACGCCAAGCTTCTCTTCATAAATGAGAATGACAAGGAGAGAAAGACCCTATCCTGTTCAATGATGTCCAAGATAAAAAAAGGTAGTGCTTCAGTGCTTAAATATGAAAGGAAATAAACTTAAAAAGAGTAAATCATGTGTTTGTGAAACGAAACAAATCCGTCAGATTGATGGGCCTTCTAAGGTCAGCAAATGTACATAGCTTTATAATACGATGCATCCTCTCTTGCACCATATCGTGATAAAGATGCCTTTTGTCTGGAGTAGATAGTAAATTGAAAAGGGTCTGCGAGTGCTGACTCCCATAATTTGTCAGAAATCTCTTCATTTATAAGCAGGAATAGCCTCTATGTGTCCTATATGTAAGCGAAATCCACGCGTTCGGAAACAGACCGAGATATTTTGATTCTGTTGTTGAGAAATTTGTAGACCCCCTCAAATTTCTCCTGCTGTTAATTGCCAAAATAGAAAGCAATTCCCGCCAGCAAATGTAGTGTTTCTTTGAAGTATATGCCTTCGAAAGGCGCGCGTGATTTGCGTGCAGGTCAGTACACTCTTTTTTTATATAAGAACGTCTAATTTTGGGGCCGAGGCTGAGCGTTCTTATTTTTTTCACGACTTGAGGCTGAAAATGTTCTTAAGACGTTCTTAAGTTCCATGCTATAGTATTTCATTAAATCAATGCAGACGAAACCAGGAAACGTATCAAACAGCATTGTTCACTGAATGTGGTGTATGAAGTTGCAGTCTTGACATGCTCGCGTGGCCTGCTCCCTGTGATCTGGTGCCGCGGACAAATTCCTTTTAGAAGCATTCCTGTTGGACCACAGTTTTGCAGATGTTTATACTGCTCATTTTATAAAAAAAATAAAACAAATGGACTCTCAGCCTGGGGTATGTTCTTAGCATGTTCTTAAAATTTGGGCAAATCTCAGCCTCAACGTTCTTATAAAAAAGGTTCTTATAAAAAATAAAGAGTGTATTGCGCAAAAAGAAGCCACTACCCCGCGCGCTAGCAGAGGCGCTCTCGCGGGATATAAAATTATACGAAGAAAAGGGGAATCAAATATAAAACAATATCCGGATAACTAAGAGAAGAAGTGTTGCGTGAAGTACTTATTCTGTGATTCCTTTTGAGAAACAATTGTTGTAAATTAGGCAACCTGGGCTGTAGCATGAAACCCGGGTATGAAAGCGTTTCACGCTCTTTCCCTTCACCCTCCCTAGCCTGACCACGAAACAGTTTCGTGTGCAGATTCGAGCAGATGTCAGTTGAAGAGATAACTAAAGGAAAACATGCCAAAAGTTGTAAGACACGAAGAGCGCAACGACCATTTCAAATGCAAACCATGAATTAAAACGCAAGCAAACGCGAAAGTAATAAGGAGCCAAACACAGCACAATTTTCGATTTTCGTGGGGGTGCTTTTCGCAAAAAGATAAGAAATTGCAAAATAAAAACATGACAACTTAATTATACCGATAAATATAAAATCACGCACTGCAGGGTCGTGTAATAGTCCCGGTGGTAGTAATCAGTTTACAAAATAATTCTACAGTTTTACGCATACAAGCACGAACAACCTTGAACAAAATTTCTTCGAGGCAAGTTGTTTCAACTACAGAAAGCGCAAACTCCCTTCTCCCAACAAAAGAAGTGAAGAGACCCAGCAGAGTTTTGTCCACATTTAACTGCAAGCCTGAGTATGTTCCAGATAAAATCTGCCGCAGAATTTCGAGCATTAGTCTAGTTTCGGTAGCTGGCATTCCGCCGGCAGAATTCTTCGTTTTCGAGCAGAATTTAGAAAAATCGGTAACACAAAGGAGACAAAGAATGTAACTTGCGTTTCTGTATTTGCAAACTTTCAAACGCACAAGGTAGATAGTGTACATTAGGCTGAAGCTCAAAACCTATTGTGATAAGCATGAGCAAAAATATTTGAAGACCGAATATAAACAACAAAATGCAGCAAACAGTTTGGTTGTATAAAAGCATGTTTAATTAAGCTTCTCGCGTACATGCAAATAATAACAAGGCTTTCCAGGTTTGACTTAGCTCACAAACAACTGGCCGAGGTAATAGAGAAAGAAACTGTACATTTAGGACTTCAATTCACTCACCATTCGTCGCCGTCGGCGGTGAGGAGGTTCGATATTTTCCTCCCTTTCTCTGTCTCGCTGTTTTTCCCTGGAGGCTCAAAACGCCAGGGTTGAAATACCATAGAAGGTTCTTAATCATCCCCTGACATATCCCCCACTATAGCTCTCTAAAAATCAGTGGAGTCGCTAGCAGAAGTTGGGCTCTCACTGCAAGAATTTGAGAGAATTTGAGTCAGCCATGTTCGTGACTTGTTGCGGTTCCACACCTGTGACGTATCACATCTCGTGATCATAATCGAAGCATCCATGGCGAAATGTCACAAAAGCAGCAAAATACGAAGTTTTACGTTAAAATTAACCGGTAAAAAAGCTTCTGAATTCAATTTTTTTGCTTCCTGTATAATTTTGGAAACATTCGGAAGCTTTTACTGAAATATAGTTTTCTAGCCAAGAGTTGCCCTTTAACTTTTGAGATGTTTGTAAGATAAGTCAAGCTTAATGGCTTTTTTTAGCCCCCTAACGCAGCTGACTTAAAATGATTTTATCTCGGCGTACTGATAAACATTTCTCGATGATCACCAATTCTACTGGCAAGAAGCATGCCATCGTCTCAGTCTTCAGTTGCAAGTGATGTCGAAGTACTTGCTACGGCAAACACAAAAAGAAAAAACCTCGCGTTAAGTCTGCTGAAAGGACTGGGAAAGAAACGCACGAACTTCTTGAAGCGTGGGCCCCCAAATTCAGTAAGCTGTGGGGAGTTTCACAAAAGAAAAAAATAGAAATCTGGAACGATATCTATTCTTCGTATAAAGAAAGGTGTCCAGAAAGCCAGAGAATGCTACAGCAGGTGAAGAAACGGCAGCAGAATCTAGAGTACGAGTTCAAGCAGTTCAAGCAGCGATCTCGCTCGACTGGAGAAGATGGAATTCAGAAAATTAAAGAAGGCTTCCCCTATTTCAACATCCTGAGTAAAGAAAGGCGCGAAAGTACGACTCCAGACTGGCATGCAGAGTTCTTTTATTGAAATGTGTGAAGAGAGTATGGAACAGGACAACGCAAGATTTGAACGATCGGCTGAAATGTTCCGTGACGCCCAGAGCAGGCAAATGGAACAAACAAACGCCATAGTTGACATTTTTAAAGATTTAGCATCAAAATAATTGTCTCTATCTAATCGTTTATCTTCTGTTATTGAAACGATACATACAATTGTTGTGCAAAACTCACGTAGCAATCATAGTCTTTTTTAGGATGCTCGTTTTTTGTCCAACCTTTTTCAACGCAATTCTCCAACGAACTTTCAACATGCCAAATGCTCGTTCCACTACAGATCGTAGCGCACCGAACTTTAGGTTTTAAACTTTCTCTGCTCCTGAGTCAGGCGTCCTCTGTCCGGGTAGGGTTTCACTAGCCAGTTCGTTAGTGAATAGGCACTGTCGCCAGCTAAAAGGGGCCTTATTTCTGTTCCATTTATATTGCCTGTTGGACCATTAAGAATTTGCGTTCGCTGCAAGTTCATAAATCAAACACTCTCTCTTAATTGTCTCAAGCATTCCATTTAAAAAATGTACAAAAATTTCATCTAATAAAACTGCTCAAATTTAATACATCTCTTTCACTGGTTTACATTCTACGCCGTGATTTTCCCTTAAATTAAAGTTCAATTCTGTTCACCTAAAAAACCATTTACAATAAACACTCCCAACCGACAAACGATTACAATGAACCAGCAGAAAAGCAAAAAAAAACTTTCAATGCAGCAATATGTTTGAACTCCTACTTATAAACAAATATTATTTGTTCTCTCACAACACGCACAAAATCCGGCGGCCTCACAAAGCAAATCTTGACATGGCGGGAAAAATGTTGACATGGCGGGAAAATTCCGCGGCCTCACAAACCAAACGCGCATGGAATGCACCTTCTCCCCATCGCATATTTTCGTTTCGTCATGACGACACGAGACAAAAATGGGACCAGTTATGAAAACGTATACCTCGTTACGACCCTGCCATTCGAAACCGTGACAAACGCCAAAAAAAGAATACCTCATCCTGTTTTACAGAAAAACAAAGATGGCCGTTCTCAAAGCGGAAGCGAATCCCCTGCTCGAATTTTCGTCCATACGATGTATTTTCAGACGCCTCAAATCGATTGGTTCTCCATATCAGCCCTAATTAATCTGATTGGTGTGACTCACTCCCTCACTCACCACAAAGTCCCTTAAGACGACCAAGGCATTTTTGACAAAAAAAAAAACTGAAAAATAGAAGAACTTAATTTACGTAACCGTTGGATCTGTTTTGAGTGAACTTGTTTTAAATTGTCAAAGAACAGTTGGAATAAAACCTGGTCCACAAGTTGAGTTCAACAATTTATTTGAACTTTTCAAAATTACTTTTTTAAGGACCACTGAGATTGATAAACACATTACTTAGTAGAACCGTCAACGGTGCAACAACTTGAACTAGGCCCCAACGGAGAAAACCGACCAATCAAAACTGTGAGAAGAATGAATGTCCTAAAAAGGACCAATTAAGTTTAGGTAACCAGACAATAGTACTACAACAAAATTTGAAACCAGGATTGATATCCAAACCAAAACCGTTGAAATGTGCTCAAAAATTTAGAATCAAGCCTAAGCAATCATAAGTGACAGTTTCTGCAACTTTGTTGTGGAACTATTGTTTGAATTATTTTGTTGTTGGTTAATTTTCTAATCAGGACGTCATCCCTCACCAGATCTATTATGTTTTAATTGGTAAATTTTTTTCAAGTGGTCCGGTTCAAGTTAATCACTGATCATGGCATCATCCACTCACATGTGTGTGTCAGTGAAATAACAAGCTCTGACAAACTAGATATATAACAGAGTCATGTGGCACCTAAAGAAAAATGCTAAAGATTTATTTCATGACATATTTACAAAGGCAAAACTCTCCTGTCAATATATTAATACTCATCAATTTTATACATTCATTTTTACATAAGAATTGGGGGTAATTTCTTGTACCGAAGTATATTTATTGTCAAAATCATGAGCTAAAAATCTAAGCAAACCAGTATTTTCCTAGGGGTTATCACACACCATCTATATACAAATACGTTAAAATAACATGTATTTTATTTTACATTTTTTCACTAGACAACAAAGCACTCCCTCTTCTCCCACGCCTCATCACTTTTTGCATTACATCTTTCAGAGCTTTCCATGTAGGAGAAGAGGTAGCATTGCAATCTAATGCAAATTTAGAAGTAGAAAGTAACTTCCAAGCCATATACGATTACACACTATGCACATGATAAAAACATAGAATAAGCTGCAAGACTGTTTACTGTAGGTTATAAACGCTATTCACAAATGCCATATTTACTGACAACTAGTCAAAGTCAAAGTTATTTGACAGTTCGTTATTTTATGTGTTCTCCAATCTGGTAATTGCCTTCATGTCAAAAAAAAAGAAAGCCAGGAACAGAATAGGAAGCTAATTAAAACCACTATTAATATCACTTATAGTTTTTTAAATCAAAAATTTGCTTGTTTGTTTATTTTTAGTGCCTTGCAGCTACTGCTTGATAACAAATCGCAAATCAGGATTTTTCGAGGAAAATGTCTCATAAATATACATAGTGTACATCACATTATCGCAATGTCCTTTTTACAATATGGAAACAATTAAGTTGGAACAAACTCCACAATCATAAATATCATTCAAAGAGAACAGTTAGCTTAGCTTTGATTCAATTACCGGTAACATAAAATTTGTTACAATCAGAAACTAATTTGATATATTAAACTTTCTTTTCCTTCATTCTGTGGATCTAGTTACTACACTCTGAAACCATTCAATATTTCAGCAACGTGTTAAGCAATTGCACCTTTCCATTAAGTTGAAATCTATCCAAATAAATTAAATACCAAACTAACCTAACATATTTAAACTGTACATTAAACAACAAATAATTTCTTGAATAATGAACACCAAGTGTTCCTAATCTGTAAAAAGTACCTAAAAAGGCTTACATGGTGTTTACTGTCAAATCTAATCTTAAAATTAGCGATTTAGCTAGTCTTGTTTTTTCCACAACAGCCTATTGAGTTTAATATAAAGTACCAGTTCTCCCGCAGATGTGTGTACCCATTATAATTAAAGAACTCACTTACTTACTTACTAAAATGATCTCTTAATGCTCTGGAGTCTTCAACAGGAAACTGTTGCCTCACTACGAGTCATAACAACTGCTACTGTATCAAGCCCCTTAGAGTAATTTTATTTAACCCGTGAAACAACATGTAGCAATTAGTGCGTAATAGTCAAATCTAAACAAAAGGAAACAATGGAATTAGTGTGTAATACTATCTGAGAAGTTTACTTGATATTTCACAGGTTAAGTAAAACCGCTCTAGCCTCCTGACTGTACATTTATTTTAAGGGGGATGGTGGTTACAAGATGGGGAGTCTAAGTCAAATCATAAATTGACTTGCGAAGGTTGGTAACAAAACAAATAAATAGAATATGTTTAATTAGCAATTGTCTACAGAAAACAGCAACAAAAACATACATGTGCATGGACTTACAGTTAACTACTAGAGACGGCTTAAAAGAGCTTTTTAAATGTTGATTACAGAATAAAAACAGTTAAAAATATAGCTAAAATTTGTGCTTATGGCCATTTCACATTCGAGGAAGGTGAAGTGGGTGGTGTATGGTTTTTCGGCAATTTTTGTTCCACCACGCGTATGTTTTTCAGCAAGGTGACTGGAAAAATTCACCATCTGGTCAACTTGGGCCCCATGATAGCTACTCTTGCAGTAATTATGATTTTCAAATGTACATAAGAATCAACGTTAAGGGGGGTGACTCTTAACTACCAATTTGTTTCTAAGGCAGGTTTCTAATTGCTATATTTTGGAAACAAAACCTCATATGGATAAGCTTTTTGCACGAGTTTGTTCTATTGAAGATTCCTCCAAGAGTTTCAAGTCACAGTCATGTTTAACGCGTCACGTGACCAGAACAGAATAAACCCTAAAACTCAAACAGCGGATAGATTTTAAAATTAAAATGAGCGTCAATAGATAAAGAACGTCCACATGCGTAATGTGACGTATCGTTTTCATGAAATTCGCATTATTATAAGAGTTATGGCCTAATATACACTCATATTTACAGACTTTCATCAGTAGCGTTTCCTTTTTTTGTGAAAACGGTAAAAGCATACGTCAGATTATAAAGACGGCTACGTTATCTCTGATTCGTAAGAGAAATCGGAACTTTGCATTGTTTCCGGGGAGTTTTAGTTTCGCATGCGCAATGTTATATTTTTCAAAGCAGGTGTACCCCAAAACAAAATTCACCATTTAGCGTTACAAAAAGCTTCAGAATCGCTTGCTTCAAAATATAGTCTTCAGCCATTCCTTAGCAACTGCTCCAGATCTGTAGTTAAGAGTCTCCCCCCTTAAAGTTTTGCTTAAAATTTACTTTACCAGTTTCATTACCATCCCAAGCTAGGAACAATGCAAATTTAGGCAAAGAACAAAATAAGAATCACAGCTGTAATTACGTAAATGAGCAAACTACTTTTAGTTTGCTGATAGCTGGCAGCTGATACGTAATGTAATACTACATTATGCATATATTAATAATAACTTTAAAATATGTGATCAAAATTCCATGATTGACACTGCTGACTGAAATATATTTTGCAGAAGTAGTGATACTTCCACTATTAAAATATTCCAATTTACATTTTAAGGAGAACCATGATATACATGGTAAAACATCTGCACAATTTTTATAGTGTCTAAAATATAAATCACTAATAAGCACTGTTTTTTTTTTTCAATTCTCTAAAAATCTTCAGCTAGTGATTGCTTTGCACCAGCCATTTGCAACAATATTGGATACTGTAGATCCTGTCTTCTTTGACCAGCCTAGTTAGACCCTTCTAAAATGTTTCAGCCATAATGTATGTATTATAAGCCATCAATTAATTTCCTGGTGCTTTCATTGGACAAAACACTTGTGTTTATGTTTATCATGTTTATGTCCCCACAGTCACGCTGTGATTTTTACTGCAACTTTTCCCTAAACCACGATACAGAACATTGCAGAAATTAACTGGAGGGTAATAAAATAAACAAACCTGTTTCTGGCTTGCTGGCGCATCAGAAGCTAATACCCTTCACTGAAAGACTGTCCTTGAATCTTTAGGAATCATTCAGATCGGAGTACGAGCACGACTTTTCAAACTGAGTACTTTTGCTCTCGATTATCACCTATCACATCAATCTCGTATTGATAGTCTCCTTTTCAAATGGTCAGCAACAGGGAGGAGTGAGGGCTCTGGGAACACAACTGAATTGAAATTCGAAAGTTGTACTCGCAGTCGTACTCCGATCTCAAGGTCCCTTTTGTTTCTCAGCTAAACATGCATTCCTCAGGCATTACCATAAACCATACCTGATGGTGAAGGGGTTTATATTTACCAATCACCAGGTAGGGAATCAGAACTGCGAAATAATATCTACCTTTAGAAGGAAACAACCTGCAGTTCTTTCTATAATTGTACCAAAATGGTTTATTACACGTTTACCCGCCACCAATTCCACACACCTGGCTGACAAATTTTAGTAAATGCAAACTTGAAATGAATCACTTTAAAGAAATACTTCAACTCGAGTGAAAAAAAAAAACATTTGAGAAAAAATATTCTATATGTCAATAGAGCTTACTTAGTTACAAATCATGCGATTTTAAAGTAAACATCAAATAACACTTTTTTAAAACTATATTTCAATAAAAATACAAGTTTAAATATATACGCTTGTGAACAAAACATTTTAAACAATGGCCAAAAGCTGTTAGAGAAGATCAATTTTGTTTGCTTTACAATACAATTGGTCCAGTAGTATGATACAAAAAAAACCTCTAAACCAAGGATGCTAACAGTTTGATAATAAATATTACTTTACAACTGCAAAACCATTCAAGACGAATGTACTGACAACTTAGATCATTAATTTGACTGATCTCCTTCTTTACCAGTCATCCAATATGTGACCATTTTGCCTTTTCCTTTCACTGCTACTAAGCCACGACATTCAAAGGTGTAGCCCCGTGTAGACAGAATGTTATAGACACTTTGTGTGACCTAAAAGATTTAAATAAAACAGATGAATGAAAGTTGGTGAACACATGTTTTAAAGTCACATGTTTTAAAGTCAGCACTTTATATGGGCCCGCATAATAAATCAATGCAGGATTTGGTAAGGTAAGGTAAAGTCTGTATACGAGCCTAGGGGCCCATCAGGCCGGAGCTTATCCCGGTTTCCGTAGCATGAAGCGACTAGGAGTATTGCTACTCCCCCCTGGACGGGATGCTAGTCCATCGCAGGGTTACCCCCAGCAGTAAATTCGCCGGTACCCATTTATACACCTGGGTGGAGAGAGGCACTATGAGAGTAAAGTATCTTGCCCAAGAACACAACGCAGTGCCCCGGCCAGGGCTCGAACCCGGACCGTTTGATCCGGAGTCCAGCGCACTAACCATTAGGCCACCGCGCCTGCCAATTAGGATTTGGGAGAATACAAAAAGCTTGTAAATCCAGAATCATAAGGTGAGCGATTTAGACGATTTCCAGTATTCTCTTAACAACAAAATGCTTTATTTTAAGAAAAACGACCAAATTTTTTAGTTTGTAAGACATGTTTCGACAGAACTTGTCATCTTCAGTTGAATGATTTACAAAGCATAGAAAGTTGAACAATAAGTAGACAAAATGCTAATTAAGACAAATAGTAACAACAGAACATGAAAATGTGTGAATTAAAAGGATAATTTTAGATTGGCATGGTGTAATTGCTGATTGGGGCAAGATAGTTCTTTTTGAATATGGATAGCCTCCTTTATCTTGAGTTGAAAGCTGGTAGAGGCGTGATCCAATATATGAAAGCAATCTATTGAACACAAGGAGCAACAACGTTCAGAATTCTGAAGATGTTTGAAGATGTGAGAGGCCCTATCACATGCTAAGTGCTCACGTCTGGAAAAATACCAGGTGGTTTCGCTGACATAACAGGCATTTTAGCCCGCACATGCAAACTTGTAAACCATGCGCGAACGAAGTTTGCCGGGGATAGGGTCTTTCACACCAAAAAAGTTACCAATCAGCCATGTTGGTGTACTTCTCGTGGCATTCAGAAACACACCAGATCAACGAATAAGCAAGACTTTCATGCATCTCGTCCCAGGCACCGACCGAGTGGTCTGCCATATTTGCATTCGGTGTATTAATTTATTCCATCATTGTTTTAACTGGTTTTAGTACATCAAATTCTCCCGGAACTCGCAGTGTTCGAAAAACAAAACAATCAACAACAGCTTCTCACTACAGAGCTTTTGTAAATATCAGACATAGTGCCTTCGAAATTAAATATGCAGAAACTTGTACTGGCATTTTTGGCGCAAATTTCCTATCAACCATGAATCAATATTTCAGCTGTGCTGCACTTTGAAAACCCCTCCGAAAGATATGTTTTTTGATTTGATCTGTCTATTACTTTTTGAGAAACGACTTTCGTGACATTTAATTAAAACATTGTACATCGTGTTAAAACTCAGTCAAGCGGAAAAATGAGACAACCTACTATATATTGCGTTGATTGGCCAAAAGTGTGACAGCTCAGACAACCGCAAGGAGCTTGGGATTTCGAGGAATTCAAAAGTGTGTGTTTAGAAAACAGAATTTTAGCCAGCTGAAGTTTGAGTTCACGGCGATTCAAGTTTTCTGGTTTCTTAGTCCAACAATAATTCATTAGTTAAAATAACGACTAATAACAAAATAGTGGAAAAATATGTTTGAAAGAAAAACGAAAGTGTCACATGACAAACTTTAAAGTGAAAAAACAAAAGTATCACATTACAATCTTTGGCAGAAAAACAAAGGTATTGTGTTGCAAACGAAAAAAGTTGTGTTACGGCAATAAAGACAAGCGTGCGTATCATGTCTGGCATTTTAATGTCTTATTGAATTAAAGTGAAATGACGTAAACAACCAAAACACATTAAACACCGAACTTGTAATTAATATATCAGCCACTTCGCATTCTGCAATGCCCTTCGAGTCTCTGAGTTCAATTAAATGGGCAGAGAAAAGGTTATTGTGAGAATTTCAATGAGCTTGGCTATGTCCTTGTGTAACCCCAACCAAGTGTTACTGATCTTGTAGGCCCTTGTCAACAAGAGTCCTGATGAGACCTACTTTGTACGAGTACAAGGTAAAGCTAATCAAAGTGGCTATTCTCACTGGGAGTCCTCATGCACGGGCGCCCCTAATTGTGTTGAGATCCCACTTTCTCATTCCCGCACTTCTGTATATGCTCATGGGAATCTGCTATGCATATTGTTTACGCTAGTTTGGTATAAATAGTCCTGTTTTATCTTGTTTATTCCTCTCTTCGTTAAAATGGACGCCAGACATCAGATTGTCGCTTGGTTTACCCTGCCGCCATCGCTGCGCCCTTTCTCGCTCTATTGTTTTTCGTCTTTGCTTATGGCTCAAGTTCCCGTTAATGCCGAAAGTAGCATGACTGCTGGGCATGGTTTTGGAGCTTTTCTGGCGGTTGTGCGGACAGAAGACGAACCAGCCGTTCTAATTGTGTAGGAGACAGCTCTCTCTCGCTCCAGCTGCATCTCAGCCGGGAAGGTGAATTATTTCTTTATTGTGCTTATCAGTTCCCGGTGTGTTTTCCGTAGTTTCGCTTTCTAGTTTATTTACTTTGTATTTCGCTGGGCATTACTCGGTTTTGCGGCTCCTTGTGAGTTGTACTTGGTTTTCGTGCCCACGTGGTCACGATTTTTTACATCCCTTCGCGTTTGCTTTTTAGGGTGGGGTAATATATTTAGTTTCGCGTCTGTGTGACAATTAAGTTCCGCGTCTGTGTGACAATTTAGTTTCGCGTCTGTGTGACAATTTAGTTTCGCGTCTGTGTGACAATTTAGTTTCGCGTCTGTGTGACAATTTAGTTTCGTGTCTGTGTGACAATTTAGTTTCGCGTCTGTGTGACAACTTAGTTTCGCGTCTGTGTGACAGTTAAGTTTCGCGTCTGTGTGACAACTTAGTTTCGTGTCTGTGACAATTTCGTTTCGCGTCTGTGTGACAATTTAGTTTCGCGTCTGTGTGACAATTTAGTTTCGCGTCTGTGTGACACTTTAGTTTCGCGTCTGTGTGACAATTTAGTTTTCGCGTCTGTGACAATTTAGTTTCGCGTCTGTGTGACAATTTAGTTTCGCGTCTGTGTGACAATTTAGTTTCGCGTCTGTGTGACAATTTAGTTTCGCGTCTGTGTGACAACTTAGTTTCGCGTCTGTGTGACAATTTAGTTTTCGCGTCTGTGTGACAATTTAGTTTCGCGTCTGTGTGACAATTTAGTTTTCGCGTCTGTGTGACAATTTAGTTTTCGCGTCTGTGTGACAACTTAGTATCGCGTCTGTGTGACAATACAGTTTTGCGTCTGTGTGACAGTTTAGTTTCGCGTCTGTGTGACAATTTAGTCTCGCGTCTGTGTGACAATTTAGTTTTGCGTCTGTGTGACAATTTAGTCTCGCGTCTGTGTGACAATTCAGTTTTCCGTCTGTGTGACAATTCAGTTTCGCGTCTGTGTGACAATTTAGTTTCGCGTCTGTGTGACAATTCAGTTTCGCGTCTGTGTGACATTTTAGTTTCGCGTGTGTGACGACTGAAAAAATGGCCCTCGGTGTTACGGCTTAGTTTCGTGTCTGTGTGACAATCTAGTTTCGCGTCTGTGTGACAATTTAGTTTCGTGTCTGTGTGACAAACAGGCCTTCGTTGTTTCGGCTTAGTTTTGTGTCAGTGTGACAAATGGCCTGTCTGTGTGACTGTTTAGTTTTGCGTCTGTGTGACGAACAGATCTTCGGTGTTACGGCGTAGTTTTGTCTATGTGCCTAATAGCCTGTCTGTGTGCCGGGCAATTAAGTTTCGTGTCTGTGTGACAATTCTGTTTCGCGTCTGTGTGACGTCTGTGTGCCAGTCATAAGCTAACCGCTGGTATGCTCTCGAAGGGATTGTCTAATACCCTTAATTGCTCTGTCCCTGGACGGGGTATTTCGAGGCTGCTTCGCGGTTGGCTTTTTCCCTTTTAGGCCTGTCTTTTCAGCAGAGGCCATTATTTTAATCGTATTTTCATTGTAGGTGCTATGGTTAGTAGCCTGTTCGTTGTTATGTTTCTTCAGGATGAAGTATCGCTTTATATCAACCTATAGTGCTTTTGGAAAGGGGAAAAGTCACGCGTCGCAGGCCTCATTCCACCCCTTCCATCGTTTGTAAGGGAGACGCTCGTGGTTTATATGATTGAAATCAGTTTTCTTCCAGTCTTGCCTTTATTTTTTGCTCACCTTTTTGTCGTTATACTATCACTATACTAGAATTTATTAGAACTGTGAGCAAAAAACTCTTTTTGAGTTTTGGGGAGAGTTACGTATTTCTGCATGTGTTTGATAGTTTTGGGTTATTGGTTTGCCATTTGGCTTCCGGGAGGTGGCCGCCGTAGGGCTCGCCCCTTCCCATATCTTATCTCAACCTGGGGCGCCTGGGAGTGGGGACTCCCGGTGAGAATTTATTACTATTCTCACTGGGAGTCCTCATGCACGGGCGCCCCTAATTGTGTTGAGATCCCACTTTCTCATTCCCGCACTTCTGCATATCCTCATGGGAATCTGCTATGCATATTGTTTACGCTAGTTTGGTATAAATAGTCCTGTTTTATCTTGTTTATTCCTCTCTTCGTTAAAACGGACGCCAGACATCAGATCGTCGCCCCACCCTCCTCCCCGCAGCGATGGCTAGTCATTGTGCCTTAGCTCCCGCTCCTTTCCGCCTCCGGGCTCGCCCCTTCCCATATCTTATCTCAACCTGGGGCGCCTGGGAGTGGGGGCTCCCGGTGAGAATTTATTACTATAAGCCACTGAAACTCGGAAAATGAATTATGCAAGTAGAACCTACTTGTATAACCGAAAACTTCGACAAATAAAGATTTGAACAGATAACTTCACCCCCCCCCCCCCTTTTTCGTCAAATTAATATTACCTTTGTATGCCAACAGATACTTACAACTTCCGATTATTTTCACAAATGTCTTAACCTGTGACAGCGTAGCTCAATGGGTACGGCAACTACCTTTCAAAGCATTATGACAATGGATGGTCGTGAGTTCAAACCCTGTAGCTGGCGAACAAAATTTCTTTTTTTTCCTCTTCTTTTTTTTCTTTACATTATTATTTTTTTTCGCAAGTATTTATAACATTTCCCTATAAACAAAATTATTATAAAATACCGTACTGAGCATCTAAGAAAGTATTTGCCGAAACGAAGCATTTTAAAATAATCACTCGGTTTTTCATGTAAAAATCATGTAATTAAAGGTTGTAAACTCTGCTTCTGAAATCTATTCTGAATTCATTTACCTACAAAATTATTTGAATGAAGCTTGTATTCCTCTGTATTTTGTTGACTAAAAATTATTATTTGAAAGCATGGCAACCAAAGTTTCATTCATCCCATTATTCACAGAGCTTAGTTAAACTAGGGCTCATCATTACTTCATATTACAATTTTTAGCATCACCATAACTGTATATCAAAATAATATGCATAAGCGCTAGACCTGTATGTGTTTAGCCTTTCCAGTGCTGTACATACGGCTGGCTACATTAACTGTATCACCCCAGATATCATATTGGGGTTTGTGAGCACCAATTACTCCAGCAACAACAGGACCAAAATTTAATCCTGCAAAAGAGGAGACACTTCTGTAAGTTTCTAACATACCTTACTCTCTTGCAAAACAATGTTTCCTAACCATTCAGTACATTTACTCATCATCTCATTGTGCCACTTCAGGCATTTATGATTTAACACAACACTGCATTAGTGTACATGTATACATGGCTTTTCCCATGTTTTTTATTAGTAAAGGACAGTGGTGTCAAAGATTTACTTTTCTTGTCCCCTGTTTTCACATGGCTAACACCTTAGCATTGCTTATATCCTTTAATATGAGGTTTCTAGTATGCCATCAGTCAGTCATATAATTAGTAGAAGTACATAATGGAAAATTAACCATGCAATTTCCTCATTTTCATTTATAAATAATGAGACACAAAGGTGGCTCCTTAGAGTAGACAAAATGATGTGGCGAGGGGGGTGTTATAAGATTATTAGAAATCTGGTTTTCACACTTCTTTTTACTCCAAGTCGCTCAAACCTAACAAATACAATAAGAAACAATGAAATAATGTTCTACAGCCATGCCTCTTACAAAATGTAAAATAATGGCTTTCAGTCTTGAATTTAGACTACACCAGTGTACAATCAAATGCACCTTTTTGGGTTTATATGGCTTCAACTGCGATTTTCTTCAATTTCCTTTGGTGAAATCTTCCAAAATTATTTACAGTACATAGATACTACCTGGGTAAGAATTTTAAATCAAAGATCTCTTCGAGATTCGACTATTTTGCATGGAGTATGCGTTGGGGAAATGTTAGTATTGAAAGCGATTTGCGATGCATTAACCCCGGCGTATCTAATCGAACAGTTTGGTAATCGAACGCAATCGAACACCAATCGTTCGATTACCGAACGATCAGTAATCGAACTCAATCCAACGTTCGATTACCGTACCCTTGTTCGATAGGACAATATTCACATCGCATGATAGGCACTAGTGTAAAAGGCTACCAAGAATGTTGGTTCAGTGAAGATGTGGGAGAAGAGTTTCTCATCTATAAGAAGATTGGCTCCAATCTTTCTGTCTGTCTTTCTGTCTGTTTACAATCACATCGAAGATAATCATATAAGCCATTTCCTATCAACACTCACAGTACATCCGGGAGTACATGAGTATCAATCGTTGACACTGACTTTGTTCTGTTCTGTTTCAACAATTATATTCAGTATGAAGTTATTTTTCTTTATTCCCATTAAATAAATATATGTTATTTGCCGGCTGGGAGGTCCGTATAGTGAAAAACTGTGACCGAGGTCTTGAAAATGCTGCCCGAGGCCGCAGGCCAAGGGCAGCATTTTCAAGGCCGAGGTCACAGTTTTTCACTATACGGACCGACCCAAAGCCGGTAAATAACTTATTTTTTTCCTACCTTAATGCGTTTAGTTAAAAAAAAACGTACAAAGATTGTCTTGCAAAATGCGTTTGTTTTGTACGCGCACATCCAATGTTGAGTCGATAGCTAAAGAGTGAAGAATGATCTGTTTACCACGAAAGAAAATAAATTCACTACAATCCACAGTACTTACGGGAAAAGGTCATCATTAAAAGAGAACAGCATCTGAAATAGCTATTTACATAATTACATTTGTAGTTCACTAGTCAATAAAAACCTCTGCGTTGATTCCCACAGTATTTTGTTTTGATGAAGAGTTTGTGAAAGTGAAACTGAATGAAGATGAAATGTGTAGTTTGGTCGCCGCCTGCACATGGCACGATATCAATTGCGAGAATTTATTTGACTGTTTTTTATCAAAGAATCTCATTTTCGTGAATGGTGATAAGCAGTGTTCGGATTTTGGAGTTGAGTATTAGAAAGAAAAGCTGTTTGAACGAATAAATCGAGTCTGTAAACCAGCAACTTGTAGTTAACCGCAATGCCGTGAAAAATTATCAGTGCGAATAATGAACAAACAACAAATCGACAAACTACGGTCATAAAACTATAACTTGATTTGGTCAATTGAGAAAATGAATAGTCATCTTTGGAGAACTCCAAGGCCTTTAACTCCGTTACTTATTTAGCTTTTGAAAGGATAAATCGTGAATGTAAACCGGTGACTTGCAGTTTACCGCAATGGCTAATCAGTGCGAATCGACAAGCTATGGCCATAAAACTGGTATAAATTGATTTTGTCAATAAAGATACTCGCCATTTGGAGAACTTCAACACCTTTTATTCCACTGCTTATTTGCTCTTTACATTTACAATGGTTGCTGAGCAACTACCTCGATTTTGGAGAGCAAAACTTTCGAGCGCTCGTTCATCTCGCCGCCAAATCAAACTGATGAAAGCGTTACCGTTGCCCGTGGGCAGATATAGGAGAATCTTGCCCGCGCTAAGAACCAATCAGATTGCAGGATTCGTTACTGTGCCCTCTTGGAAAAAAATGAAGGCTGATAGTGACTATACCCTACGCGTTTTACTAGTTTCCGGTTACAAGAGACATCCTCTGAACAAAATTGCATCGGATTAGTTCGATTTTGTTCAATTGGTACGATAATCGAACTCACAGCAAAATAGATGTTCGATTGCCGAACCCAATCGAACACCAATCGTTCTATTGAGTTCGATTGGATTTTTGTTCGATTAAATATGCCAGGATGATCCCAAACCAAACTTGAAGATGGTGAAAAAAATTTCTTCACCTCCGCGCGTCATTTTAGCAACTCGCAAAAACACAAACTCTTTCTACAAAATATAACACTAGTTCAAAACACTCTGGTGAAAGGTAGGCTTTCATTCTGTACAACTGTCACTGACATTTATTTAACCACCAGTGGTATTATCTTGGTACAGAAAAGCGGTAATTGGGGATAATAATTTGCGAATCATGGTGCCGTGAGATAGCGGAAGACTACTGAATTCCTTCCACAAAATTAACACTCAGATTGCTTTTTATGCTATCCATCACTATAACTAATAACAAAAAAATACTTGTTTGCATTTTCCGAAGTACTGTAGTAAATCTTTGCATGTAAAAGCTCGTAAACTGAACACAATTATTAAATAAACAACAACGCGATGGTAAGTCGGCCGCACGCTGCATATCAGATGCCACCATGCGCTTTTCAAATCAATACGCTTCTGAAGCCTAAAATTCCAAACGTAAACTGGGCAAATGAAAGAAACTTGAAGGAAGTTTTGTTTTAGATTAATTCTCATTTCAAGATGTAGCTACTAATGTTTCAAAGCTTCAAAATTCTGCATATTTTTGAAGCCGTGAGATCCTGCATTATTCACGCTAAAGCGTAAGTTTAATTTTAGCCCGACGGCTTTTTGTAGTCAATTTTTCACTAAGTGGCTTTACCGATCCTTCTAAAAATTCCATTTAAGTTCGAAGCAATATTGTACATTACCATTTTCCTGTCTGAAGTCAAGCTGCATTAAGTCGTGATCAAGTCCGTGAATTGTGGTCAAAACAAAAGATTGCGTGACGAGCTAAAAATACTTCTTTCAATGACGACGACAAACAATAGACTTGTAACAATAGAAAATAGCATTGGCCAATATCCTCTGACAATGAAGATTCGCAGCAGCTTTTAAGCATGTAAAAGTAAGCGATTCAATCGATGAATAGCACAGATCTTTGAAAAATACCTACCTGTAGTTTGCAAAAGGCTAGACAGGCTAAATGACGAGCGACGCGTGAAAATAACACTTTGGGATCGAGAACTGCTGACGCATTCCTATCCAGTGACGTTTTTATCGCCCACAGCGAAAAGTATTCCCTTGACAAATTAAAACAGTCCCTTGAGAGTATACAAAAATGTGGGTCAGAGAGTGCCAACCCAATGATCCCAATTCTTACCATTTTTCTTGTACCAAGCAAAATAGTTGAAAAAAGGAAAAAGTAGGGGTTGTATAGGCAACTTCTTTATTACTTGCAAGTTTGTCTCTTCCCTCTTCCTAAAAAACTAGTCTCACAGATTTTCCTGAAAATGAGCACCACGTAAAGCAAAAAAATAAATATCATCCCCCACCATACCAACTTTTACGGAATTCCACCCATGGAAACTCAGTGGGCAAGGAGGCTTACCATAAGAAATTTTGCAAGTAGAAGGAAATCTAAACATAACATCTACATCTACATTTAATTTGGTCGGTAAAAATCTACAGATATCACACCAACCGTTAAAAACTAAAATGAATGTTAAAAATGTAAAAAAAAACTAAGAATTATAAGAAGGGTTTTCGCATCTAATATTTTCAGAAGTTTCTAGTATAACAAATGCTACACTTACCAATTTTCATTTTGAAGTCATTGAAAGAATGCAAATTAATGTCTGCTAGTTTCTTTTTCATTGCCATAGCAAAGTCAGCCATTGTAACTATATGACTAAGTGTTGCTAGCTTCTCCTAAAATGAAAGTATAAAAAAAGTTATTACAAATGGAGTGGTCATAAGTTTATGAGGGTCAGGTGTTTTTAACTGGCTCATTTACAGGGAGAGGGGGACATGGGGAGTTTGAAATGCTTTTGGATAGCATTGATCATTCTAATCATTGCATTCTCTTTGACATGGGAGATTCGTCAACACAAGATCTATATTCAGCAAAATACAAAACATTTATACAATACTGGAGTTCCCTCACAAGTTGGATCCGCTCAAAAACTAATAGAAATATAAAACAATATAAATTACTAAATAAAACCCACCTAAAAATATTCAATTTCAGAAATCTACATTAAAAATCCTAACATCTGATACCAAATATAAAATAGATCATGAAATACTTTGAGTTCATGTAATGCATACGAAATGATTCATATATGAACTGTGGATGTATATGAAAGTGATAAATGATCATTGCTGCAGCAGTGAATTTCCAATTTGAGCAATTGGAATGAAGAAGTCTGAAGAAAATTCAATTTTTTTCAGGTTTCTTTATTCCAATTGCTTAAAGTGCCTATGAAGTAAAGGTTTTTTGCTGCTTTTGGTAGCTCATTATGTCTACTTTACAAAATGCCAAAAAAAAATAATGTCAAAGAGAGAGAAATCAGACATTTTGCCGTCTAAAGTGCCCTTTTTGGACAAAACAGTGGTTCCAGAGCCTGGGAACGAGTTTGGCTCGAATGACGTACTAGGTGGTTCCACGGATTTGTTTACACTTCGATTTCTGTTGATTTACAGTGAAGTTCGCTACTTCAGCTGAGATAGCTGCTGCTTTTTCATCCAAAAAGCTAAACCATATCCAAAAAGGACGATATGTAGTCATATTCCAATTGCTTAAATTGGAAATTCACTGTGATAATCATTTATCATGAATCATGTCGTTTCTCAATTTTGGTTTACTTCTGTAAAATAATTTATGAGAACATAATTTTAAGACAAGTAGTGCCTTTTTGCTTGTGGGCTGTAAGAATACACTAAATTTTGAACGAAATATTGAAAACTCTGATGAACAGTTACTTAAGTCCAGAAACTATTCTCAGTATAATACTGTATATGCAGACGTTACTAGGCCAGTCCCTACATCTGAGAAAAAGCCCTCACTTCAGAAATATGTAGCATTTTTATGTATGTTTTCTGTTTTATGATAGATACAAGTCACCAACAGGGGCAATTCTAGTGCTTATTCTACGGCTGTATAGGAAATTTAAACTATTGTTAGATGCAGGACTGACACTTGACCAGATCAAAGACAAATGTGCAATGCAATGGTCGCATATGGCATGTGTCATAATGATGGCTTGAAATTCCACTTCTTCCAAAACAAGGAATGGGTTGAAGAATAATAACCAAAGAAAAATGATTTCACGGAAAAGGAAGGGAGCTCTATCCCTCAAAACAGATGATTGATGAAACTGAGTAATGAACAAAGAAAACCATGCTGCAGCAGGGGCTGTTCTTCACACAGATTACACCCTGATTATCCTAGTGATAACATTGGAATTAACTTTGAAAAGGGAAACAAAAAATCATGACAAATCTTCCGTAAAAACTTGTGCATAAGCTGCGCCCCCAACTTTTGAGCTTAATTTTTAAAAAATATGTTTAAATAAATAAATAAAAAACTTTAAAAAAAGAGCTGAAGTAAAGCATTTGGTTGCTTGTTCATTATAAGCTTGGCCAAATCTAATGCTGTGTATTTGCTGCTTTATTGAACTCTTAAAATACCTTTTACAAGCTTCTCTCCAATCAAATCACCAATATCTTTCAATAAAATACTCTTTTGACAAGATGTTGTCTTTATTGCTGAAGCCCATTGCAGAAAACGAGGAAATTTAAATGGAAATATTATGAGCACAACAAATGTGAAGGAAACAAAATGGTCGCTCTAAACCATGCAGTCATTTAAAGAGAGAAGCCTGGACACCAGTCACATTCAGTAAACAACATGGAAGTTTGATTTCACATCACTTGTGTGTGAATACATTGTTTATAAAAATATATGGAAGCCATCAATCATAGAAAAACCTGTTGCTAGATGAGAGTTGAACAATCCCATGGATAAATGCCATACAAGTAGTGAAGAGGAATGAAATGGTCAGCCATTTGCCCTGTAAGTTCTCTCGAATTGTGTGGTATTTTCTAGCACATGGTGAAGAGGAATGGAGATTCCATACCAGTTATACTTTAGCTTCTCAAGCGAAGTACAATTTAACTGCTTGAAAAAAATACTGGCGAACAAGATTTGGGTTTCCACCCCTTGAAAGCAAAGGTCTCATAGATAAGCTGCACCCATGATTTTTTATACAAGTTTTTACGGTAAGTGGCACTAAGAGCAAAGCTTTAGGCAGCAAACTTTTTTCAGCGGATTCAGGTTGAGTGTTTAATGGCCTCAGTTGTCGCGTTCATTGTAACGGTTGAATTGATTTGCGTTGCAAGGCAAAATGACAGACGTTGCTAGGCGGGAATGCCAACGTTCTGCCTGGGAAGACCACAACATGCTTTTTCCCAGACAGAATGTCGTCATTCCTGCCTAGCAACGTCTGTCATTTTGCCTCGCAACGCAATCAGTTCAACCGTTACAACGAAGGCAACAACTGAGGCCATTAAACACTCAACCTGAATCCGCTGTAGTTCCACTAGAAAACTGTAAAATAGAGAAGAAGCTATCCACAAATTCAATTGGAACAAATTACCCTTCTTCTCCAGGGCAAAGTGTAGGAAATGGAAAATCATTTAACAGAATGAACGGTGCATTTCTTTGGGATGATCCAAATCAGGATCAATAATTATGGGATCATGATGCATCAAAGTAGCTGATGAATCCTTGCCCAGAGTGGATGCATCAGTTTCTTTGATGTATCAGGATCTGAATGATCTTGGATCATTGATCCTGATCCAGATCATCCCAAACAAACGCACCCTAAAAGAAAAGTGTGCTTGTCTCTTTATGGCAACATATTCTAATAGAGTACTCTCTTTTGCTTGTTTCTGTTTTCCAGGGTTCGTTGGCCGTCACCACAGTTATGACTGACGGCACCAATAATGCAATCTTTAGTTAGGGTTTCAATTTCAGAGTTCCCATGTTATTAAAACATGAAATCTAATATATCTCCCCCTTTCACTAGTTGCATAGCAGCCTTTGATTATTTTCACGACTTGCATTGAAATTTGAGATTGCATAACTGTCAACATTATCCTGTTCTGAACGTAATGGTTTGCTCGATCTTGCAATTACCTATAATAATGAGCAACAGAATGCAATTTTTTGTAATAATGTTATATGAGAAGTTTACGGTGTCCACTTTATCCTGTCAAACCTCTATAATTATTTTTTGACAGGGATCTGGATTTTGTCCATAATAATGGGGTGTCCGCAAGGTGAGAGTTGACTGTACTTTCCATTCTTAATGAAAAGACAATTGAGTGACTGGCAAGTGTATTAAATTTATGGCATGCTAGTAGTATGCAATAAGAAACTTGCAGTAAAACAGTAATTCAGTGTCAGGAAGAACATGGTGACTGTGCATCTGCCCAGAATAAAAAAAAGATGATTGAAAATAGGCAGCACATCCCATGGTCATACAGACCACTAACTGCAATGACACTAATCAAACACAATTTAACTGATGCAATGAATTCACATTCATAGTGAGCAACAGAGTTTAAGAGGCTGTCTCTGTAAAAACCATCAACTCGAAAGTTCGCTAAAAAAATAATTTTGCTTGAAACTCTGCCAACTAAAAGCCTTAACCAGGGCTAGAACTAAAACAGATTTGGTTTGATTCAACATGATTTTCTGGCCACGTTAGGAGCCATAAAAGATTTTGCCCCTTCCAGGCCCGCCACAACTGAAAAATTAAAAAATATCCAAAGTGTTTTATGGCTCCTAATGCGACCAAAAATCATTTCGAATCAAACCAAATGTGTTTTAGTTCTAGCCTTGGTAAAGGCCAGAGTTTCAAGCAAAATTATTTTTATGCGAATTTGCGAGTGGGTGGTTCTTTCAGAGACAGCCTCTTAATACAGGGTTGGACATTAGCGCTCGCCCACTCGCCCAGGCGAGTGTCAAAACTGTCGGGCGAGTACAGATCACCGATCACTCGCCCGTTTTGGCGAGTACGATTTTCGGCCTTTTTTACTTTCCACTTTAAAATAATTTACACTGTTTAGCATTTTGAGATCTCCCACAAACCTGGCGCTTTAAAGAAACTGATGCCGAAAACTATTTTTAAATACAAACTGAAACAGTTTTTATTAAACCATTTTTAACCTTAGTTAGTAGTATTTTAATCTATTGTTCTAGTTTTTAATCTTAGTTAGCTACAGTTTTAGATATTTTTAGTTTTTATTACCACATAGGTTTTGTCCTTTTTATTGTATTCTTAGATTTTAATGTATTTTAAAGGTTTGACATTTATTTTCTCAGAGGACCCTCCTGAAAACCACCTCTAGGTGATTGGAGGCCTCCTCTTAAAATATTATGTATTATTGCCCCCGCAGGGTTTTGGCCCAGAGGCCAAAACCCGAGGAGGCATCATTGTAGTCCGCGCGTATATAGAGTATATATATAATATACCAGACAAAATCTCGACTTGGCCAAAGTGCGACCGCAAGTAGTATCGGTAGGTGTGATAAAATGCCCGCAAGTAGTATCGGTAGGTGTGATAAAATTTCCTGTACGGTGATTGGTCAATGATGACGCAAGATAAACGATAATTGGGTGATAATAACAAACCAAAGCGTGAGCACGTGCACAAATGACAACAAGTCAACAAACCACGTTTGCAAATGTTGATTGCAATTGGGTCGCTGCAGTTTCCTTCGAGCTTTATTGATTTCACAAGGTCTAGAAGCCAAAACTTACGCAACTGATATGATCAAAAAGAAGTACTGGTCTAGAAATTTCTCTTGTTAGCGTGTTGCGAGCAGCTCTCGTTCGCTCACTGGATTGACAGACTCAATTCGAAGTCGAGATTTGTCAGACACAAATCACACTTTACACGAGGGGTTTGAAAGACTCAGGCCACAACCAAGATATAAAGTTAGCAGCTGCGATAAGTTCAAAAAGAGTTAAGGAAGGAAATTTTTAAAAGATAACGCGAGCATTGAAACTCGCAGAGAAGTGAGAAAGTTTCAATTTGAGACATACATATTTAACTAGCCAGCTGTCGATCCAGTGCTTTTGGCTTTTAGGCGGAACATCATAACATTAAACAAAGTTTATCCTCGCTGAGATCACTCATTACATCAAAAAAAGCAAAATGATCTCAGGAAGTTGGGGACGCGTTCGTGTAATTAAATCTACTGGTTAGTAATCCTTCAAAATTTTTTGCATAGTTTGGCTTTGTTTATCTGCTTGGCTTCAACAATTCATACTAAAAGACTGTCTTAAATGGCACGTCCTCGTCCCATGATCTTGAAAAAGAGAAGGCCAGAAACAAGTGATACTTTGTGAGCAGAACACGAGAAAAATTAGTGTTTTCTTCTGAATTATCGCAAGACTGTTCAAAACAGAAAACTGATTTTCAATCAATTAAGAAAATAGAATAGCCAAAATATCAAGTGAAATAATTGACTGTAGTAAAGGATGCGCTGAGAAAAAAAGGTTAACAGCGGGGGCAGCTGTAGTGTTAACTATACCTAGTTATTTAAACTAATTTCTGGTTCTCAAACATACATACAAAAATGGCTGTGCTTGGTAACCGTTAAACGATGAAAAGATACTGTATATTTGAACTCACTTAGTGCTAAAATGTGGAGATTTCTTGCTAGGGTGTCTAAAGTATCCGCTAGCAAGAAAATACCGCTTTTGATAACAGCGCATCAACAACTGTCCGTGGATCTCGCGATGTTGATGTTCATGCGGAGGGGTAGGGGAGGAGGTGCTAATGTTTTCTGTGTTTGTGTGGAGCTAGGAGACTGGGCGAGTGAAAATTTATCTGGGCGAGTGCAGCTCGAAGGTCACTCGCCCAAATGGCAAGCGCTCCGAAATTTTAGTTTCCAACCCTGTAATACATCAGTTAAATTTTAGTTGACTCCTGTTTGATTGTATGGAAGTTGTGTTGACCAATCCAGGACATTCAGGAGCTACTTGATGTTAAAGAGTGTTGTATAATTCTAAGCTCTAATATAATCATTTTGGAAAGGCAATGCTTATAACAATTATTATCAATATGCTACAAAGTTTGGAATTATGCAACATGCTTTAACACAAAGTGGTTCCTAATTGGTTTTTTCATCCAAGGCATATATCTTTACACTGCAATCTTTTACTACTAACCTGGGATTCAGGTTTGATTCCAGCAGCAGCCATGTACGTTTCACCGATGGTTTTAATCTTCTCTATGCACTGAAAGCGTGGCTCTGATAGAAGCTTAAAATGAACAAAACAGGTTCCTTGAGAGAAAGTCTGTGGGCATTGGGTTTACACAGGTTTTGACAACTTGCGTCAAGTGAAAAATTGTTTGTCAGTTAATGATGTCTCTTGCCCTTTTAACCTATTGCCAGTTCAGACTGGTATCAAGTTTCTAAACAGTTACTGCTCCAGACATTGCTGTGTCACTTTAAGGAGGCTCACAATGGTTTCCAGCACTTTCAAGCTCTTAAACTTTGATTGGCCAGTACTACAAATCTTTATCACTTGCTGCTATAATAATGATATTAAACAAATGTCTTAATCATTGCTGAATAAGTTGTAGATATTTTTTTGATGTCACTGGTTACTATAGCAACAGTTTAACCTGTTAAAATCACCCGTCATTTTCCCTTTAAGTGCTTATAACTCAAAAACGAGTCCTCTGACCTCAACTTTTTTAATTATTGAATAGTGATCAGCATGTTAAGACAACTTTTAGCAAAGTTAAAAAATTTCTCCAGAGCAGTTTCAGAGCCACCTTAAATTTCTGGAAATTTAAGGTGGCTCTGAAACCGTTCCGGAGAAATTTTTTTAACTTTGCTAAAAGTTGTGTCTTAACATGCTGATCATTATTCAATAATAAAAAATTGGGGTCACCAGACTCATTTTTGAGTTAAAAGCACTTAAAGGGAAAATTAAGGGTGTTTTTAACAGGTTGAACTGTTGCTATGGTAACCAGTGACGTCATGAAAATTACCACAATTTGTTCAGCAATGATTGGAGATTTGTTTTGTATCATTATTGTAGCTGCAACTGATAAAAATTTGTAGTACTGACCCATATGCATCAAAGTTAAGAGCTGGAAAGTGCTGGAAACCGTTGCGAGCCTCCTTAATATGTCTATTTTTGTTCATATCTGAAGTTAAGGTATTTATTTCATGGTTTTGTTGAAATGATGGACAGGTTGTTTGAAAGGTTCTGGTAGTTGTTGGCATTAGTTGAAAGGCATTTGTTCAAAGGACTCTGTTGTACCAGCTTTCACTTGTTCAGAGCCATTTGTATTGTATAATAATGTATTGACCAGTCTCAAATTCAGTGTTGTTTAGCAATGAACATTTCTCATTGCTTGTTAGTGGTCAAGTTTCAACAAGATATTCAGTTATTCCTCCGAATAATGAAATTACACTAAGTGACACACACACATTCTTATAAAAACAGAGACAATGCATCTGGTCTCAGGTCTTGTTACAAGTACCTCACCTCATCAAAATCTACCAATATCTCATTGAGAAGACGTAAGCACTCCACACCTTCACCATTGGCATCCAGCTCAGTATAGAAGTCAGAGAAGTTACAGATACTGGAGAACATGACAATTACTTTGTCACAGGACTGGTAATAAAGTTCCTGCAAACAAACAACAGTTATATTAAAATAGTATTAAAGGTGTTAAAAAAAGCTCTAGCAGGTTCTCAATGGTGTGTGATGCCAATGTTAACAACACGTTACCATTATTTCCATCAAAGGGCACAGTGCATGTCCTAATTATACATAACATCTGTTGAAACATAGAAATGAATAAGAAATCTTTTGACAGAATATTTTATTAGTAAAAACAGGCTAAGTTATTGCATGTAAAGTGAATCAATGTTGCTATGCATCGATGAGCTGCTTTTGGCCAAACATTCTCATTCCCATTGAAGGAAAACATGACACATTTTAAATATAAATAAGATTATGGAGTTGTAAGTTATTTCCAAAGGAGCATTTTGAAGAACTGTTGGTATTCGCCTCCATAGATCTTACCAGCTGCACAGCATTGAAACAAACACAGTCACAAGATATTGCTGCCATTGATAAAATTTAATTTACAATTAAAGGAGTAGAATGAGGAAAATACAGCTAGACTTTCTTCAGTCTCAAGTATTAATTTCTATTGCCCATTATTGGTTTCCTCCAAATTGTATTTTCTAGACAACTTAGTTATAGCAATAATAGTTGATTTAAATAATAGTACAGCTCTAATATTTCTGTGATTACAGATGAAAAGAAAACAGACATAATTATTCAAGCAAATCTTTATCACAAAAAAACACAAATGCTTATGAAATCGGCTTCAGCTCACATCGTTTTTCTTGGCTTGTTGTGCAAGGAAATGTTGTGCTACATGGTCAGGAAGAATGTTGTACAGCAATTTTTTATTGTATTCTCTGAGTTGTTCCATTTCCTCCCTCTCTTCTGTGGCCTAGAAAATACAAATAAAGACTAGTTCATTGACATGATGACCATAATTTTTTGGGGGGTATGTTAGTATGTGTTTGACTGTTATTTCATTATGGTGTTTAACGAATGTTTGACTGTACTTATTTAGGGTATGGTGGTACAGTAAAAACCCGCATATAAGAACCTAGTTTTTTCAGAGTTTGGCAAAACACGTTCTTGTATTATGGGGTACTTATTGACAGTTTAGGCTAAGTAGATTCTTAATCAGGTTCTTAATTCCTATAGAGTAGACACTGTTGTTCATTATCAGAAAAAAGTATAAAATCTGTTATGTTCTTCATTATAAATATTTATTACTGTACCCATGTTGCCAAAAGTCCAACGACATTAATTGATCAATGATACAGTACTGTATATAAAATGTATCTTTCCATCAAGAACTTAAAACCCCACATATAAGAACCTGTTGGAATTTGTTTGGCTAAACAGGTTCTTATATTTTGGGGTATTAAAAAAGCAAATTTCTGCCAGAAGGTTCTTAAATCCCTAGGTTCTTACACGTGGGTTTTTAGTGTATGTGTTTGATGGTAATTTCATTATGGTGTGAATGAATGTTTGACTGTACTTGCTTAGAGTATTGGGGTTACATCTGTATTGTTTTAATGTTAATGTGTTTAATAGGCCATTTTTAAGATGCCTTATTCCTCTACTTCAAAACAAGTCCTGGTGCACAACCTTTCTTATGGAAACGAGTTTTACTTGCATGTTCATTGTCATGCAAACCAAACTCATTTTCATATCAAAGGTTGTGCACCACGACTTGTTTTGAAACGGAGGCAACTTGGAAATGGCTTCTTGTATTTCATTACTGGTTACATGTGTGTTTCAAGTGACTACTCCACTTTAGTCTCATTTCCAGAGGTGAATATAATAATGGAACATTTTGATTGGTCGAAAAGGTCTTGTTTATGATGCTATATTCACCTCACTAGGAAGTGAATATAGCATTTCAGGGCTTGGTTACTCAGGCACGCCACCTTTGCCATCCAGGCAAGTAAACATGGCAGATTTGCTGAATGAAATTTTCATTCATTCTGAAGAAATCACTCCAAATCCGGAGAATTCAACACAGTTGGAATTTTGGAAATTGTCTGCCAAGGCTTTTGGACCGAAAATATTTTCAAGACATGATTCTCAAGGCATTAGAAATGATGGTAAACGCAGTGGTTTTGTAGATCGCACGCGGCCATGAGAAACTCAATCCGATCAATTGACCCAAAATTATTCAGTTGTCTTCAGACCAGAGCTGCTTGACTCATTTTAAGAGGATTTACACAATTGTTCAGAAGTCGCTAACGTCTAATCAAAGGTACTAGATATCTAGATATTTTTCTTAGTGTTTGTCTTGTTCCGTTTTATTGCTTAAACTTAAGTGTAAATTCTGATTTACGATGAATTAAACTTGTTCACACGTATGCAAGCAAGCACTTGTGTTTGTTGTTTCCGTGTTTTACTTCTTCATTTTGTAGTTCTTGATATTCAATTCTGAAAATTAGACTAAAACAATTACTCGTCTCAGGCTCAGTGAATCTTGGCAAATATTCCCCTTGAATACGCCTCGGGGAATATTCACAGAGATTCACTTCGCCTTCAGTGAATAATTGTTAAATATAAAGACATATGTAACCCACCCCACTAATTTGCTTCCAATGAAGGGCTAACAGTCATTGTTTGCTTGCTAAATTCACCAATTGAAAGTAGGGTAATAACATGATGCGGTACACGTTTACTTAGTGTTATATATTGTAATCTGGTTTTCGCATTCGCTTTCACTCCCAGTTCACTCAAACCTATCAAATGCAATAAGCAATGATCAAAATAGTGTTCTACAACCATCTCTGTTCAAATATTGGGTCGTGAATTAAGACTATCCAATCAAATTGCATCTTTTAGTGTTTATGTGGCTTTAAGGGCAATTTTCTTCAATTGCCTTCGGTGAATTGAATTTTAAACAGAAAAAAGGAGGTGGTTGTAAAGGCAGCTTCTTTGCTATTTGCAAATTTGTGTCCCCCCCCCCCCCCCCCTGCCCCCCTGCGTAAAAACTGATTTTAGTTGTAACCTCTCTGTCCACTTTTATGAAATTTCACCGAAGGAAACTCAAGAAAAACTAAATAAAAGTTGCCATTTTTGTCCCACACATTTGTAACAGTTACGTCATCAGAATAGAAATACACCAAGATCACTTATTTGAGAATGCGTCAACGTTGAAACCACTAGGCATAACATGAATCCATGGTTAATCATTTTTCCCTGAGCCTGCGTCGGTTCGCGTGCGCAGGTTCCAAAGGCTCGCATCATCGGCGTGCGTGTGGTAACAAAACTATATGGAGCCACCTTAATAAATCTTATCAAGATCACAATAGAAACCAAATGACTAGTTCACTTCACTGCCAGTGTAGCACTACAGTTACCAAAGAAACTAGTCATACTTGTTTATCTTTTAAGTATTTATTTATTTATTCATTTTTCTTTTTTTAAATTTACCACTTTATTTTCATTATAACTTTTGTTTTTCCAAATTTCATTTCCATAACCCAATTGACACTGGGCAATGAGACCATGGGAACTTAACACCTTATAATGACAGACCACTAGGGTTCTACTGGCTTTCAAGAATTTGATTGTTTTTCAAAGGAGGTATTTAATGTCAAAGTGGCACTGTTAAAAATAATCAATAGGTTCAAACAGTTTTAAAGTAAAGAAATAAATTATACTAAATAGCTAGGTTAGATTGACATTAAAGTAAAACAACATAACTCACCTGGAGTTTCCACAAGAAGTCAAGTCTGGATATTTCCTCATGCTGTTGGAAAATAAATTAAGCTTAAACTTAGCCATTTGTGACCTTACACGGGAAAACGTGCACTAGCGCTTATCTGCCAAACAAATAAAACCGTTTATTATCTGTTTGTCATCTGTTTAAACACTTCATGAAAATGTTTAAAAACTTGACAAGCACTTTCAGTTTGACACAAGACATGTTTCGATCGTTCAATGATCATCACCGGTTGTGAGTTTGTTTACAATTGCAGTTTGAATTTGTACTGGCAATGGCATAACAATCATTTAAAACATGATTCATTTCAAAGTTTACGAACGTTCAGCATTTAAATGCATATGAATGAATAAATAAAAATGCATAAGAAAAGTTACATAATAATTATTAGAACAGAAGAGTTAAGTCAGCATGTTTGAGCTGCTTGTTTAACGTGGGGTTTTCCCAGCGAATATGCACAGCAGTCTATTAGGTGCAGGGTCCACAATAGCAAAGCAGGTCTTTGAACAAAGCCTACGGCATGCCTCACTTTGTTGCAGATGTTGAAAAATGAGCGAGTTCCTGTCCCTACTCAGATGCTCACAGCTATTTTTGCCGATGTAACAGGCATTACATCCTGCACAAGAATAAGAAAACCTTTTCAAGCGTTAGGTGAACTGTTATCAAGAATAAAACATCAAAACCAGACTTACATGGTTCGAACTGGCATGTTGTTAACTGAATGAAAACAAAAACATGCCACAAAGTTTTACCTGCTTCTCAACCTCAAAACGAAAACAACAGATCATAGGATAACATTTACCTATTCATGATTCATTGCTTTTCTGAGTTTGTATTCAAGCCTCACCCCACCTTGTCTTGGCGTTTCATTTTGTCATATGTTGCATGTGGTCAATCGATCAATTGATTCTCAATGTTGCATTTTCATTTGTTTCTCGTTCGCTTGCATCTGTCTAACAGTAAATTTGGCAAATGCATTTTTAAAAAATAGCCCTCTGTGAGGACATGTGGTTAAGTTTGGACTACGTGGCGGTCAGCAGTTACACCAATAAAAGCAAGCACCTTGCATATTTTAAAAGTTGAAATTGACCCGAAATCATTACCTGTAGTAGGTAGTCTCGTGGTTAGTATTTTCGTTCCTGACACATTGGATCCGGGTTCGACTCCCCCACGGCGCATTATTTGTTGAACATTTTATTTTTTTTTTTTTTTCAAGATGTCTAGTACATTCCCTATATTTAGCTGCACGTCCAAGTCCTGAAAACTCCATTTGAAGTTCATAGTTTGGGTTAAATTTCATGCCGTGTGTCTTGAGAAAATCCTCCTTGACAAACGAACCGGAAACGAAGATTTTTAAGACATCAATGTCCACTTGTTTCTGCCGTTGAGTATTCTCCAGATTCATTTCCTTCAATTCTAGACTTCAAAAGATGTCTTGTGGAGAAAAAACATTGCCTCGAAAGAGCCTACAACAGACGCCATTTTCTTTGTTTGGTCAACCATGCGTGAGTATAGGGCATGGGAAAATGAGCCTGCAATGTCATATACGTTCTGACAATGTGGTAAAAAGAAAAAAAAATTCCGTGTACTGCGTGGTACTTGTAAGACTAAAAAAATAAAAAACAAAGTTCTTACTAAATTAGTATTAAGTCCCTTTCGAAAAAAAAAAAATCTTCCATATGTTTTGGGCTCAGCACTTCTTCTTCCACTAAAGAAGAGTTCTGACAACATGACGGTCAGCAGTTATTCCCATGAAAAAACTTATGGACTTACTAACAGACCCTCTAGCATTGTACGGTTACTGACGTAACCACAAAAAGACATGGCTTAAAGTGTTTACATATTCAGTGCTTCTGGATTTGCTGCTGGATTAGGGCTCGAAATTGCGACTGATATGGTCGCATTTGAGACTAGTTTTTGCCTAACAATTAATGAAAAAATAAGAACATTAATTGGTTTTTTGTCTAACTTGTTATGAAAATTTAAAAATTTGTGGGCAATATCATGCCAAATGTATCTTAAACAGCATGTAAAAGATTCACTCGTTCAAAGCCATTACAGCAGTATCTTTATAAATATGATCACTGGCCCATATAGCTGCTCCCGTTTGCAACAAACATGGCGGTTCGCTCCTCTCACATGTTCCTGGTAAAAGCTTCGAATGTATTTGATGACAATACTCTGGCTGTAGTAGCTCAATTACACCCCAGATTTAAAGCAATAGGTAAAGCTTAACAAGGAACCTCCAAAGGTAAAGTGTTTCAAATTGATGAAGCCAATGGATGCAGGAATGGATGTATTTCTAGATGCTGCGATTCTTAAAATGCTGTGTCGATTTAGTTGGGAGATGTTCCAAGTTTGTATCCTTTCTTGAAGCTGGAGATCTTTCAGTTTGGCCAAAAACTAAATTTTAGTTTTGAATGGAATTGAGCATTTGAGTATTGTTTAGCAAGCAGTGTGCGATCTTCCATGATCATTAAGATTTTGGCATGCATTGTCATAACCTTGTTAATCATTTTTTAAGTTGTTTCCTTTAGAAACTGTTTTAATTAATAACTAATTGATGCTTACTGCGAATAAAAGTTTTGAGTTTGCGACTAACTTTTGGCTACTGGTTGCAAAATGGCAACTGATTTTTTTTAAATTTGAGCCCTGTGGATTATTACTGAATGCACCAGTGAAAATGCCCTGACGATCTAGCAGACATGGATCCGCCTATTCTTTGGGAAGTTAGTGAAAATTTTTGCTACCAAACTAATTTGAAATGCTTTTATGTGATCCCTTTGGATTTTGCTTGGCATTTAAATTAGTCCATTTGAAAGTTTTACTGTTTAAATGTTCAAACAGTTCAAGTCATCAGTTCAGAAATTTTTGCTAGCCATCAAAATGGTTCAAGTCATCCATTAGAAAATTTTTGCTAACACTTCGATCCATGTGCGTGCGGCCAAGTTGATTTACGGTCTCGACTGGCTTACCCCCTCAGATGAGGTATTGCTGCAAACCAAGTGGAAGTCTTTAAAGCAAAATGTACAACCGACGGGTACTTTGTTTTGTGTTCAGATGTGTCTCCGGAGATGCTCCGTTCCACCTACGTTACTCGTGGTCAAAACATGAGAGCAGATACAATCTACGAAGAAAGAACTGCTTGGTGCTCCCGAAACCGAATACGGACTTCGTCAAGAAGTCTGTTAAATTTGTGGGAGCATCATTGTGGAACTTTTTAGACAACAATGCCGCCTTGAAGAATCTTTGGTGGGTTTTAAAAGTTCAGTACAGGAACTTAAACCTGTAAATCTTGCGAGCTTTTTATGATTTAGCCTAGTTACTGATTTCTTAATTTATTGTTATTTTTTTCATAAGACACGACCACATCAGCTATCATGCTGCAATATTTATCGTGTATAAATAATAGCTATTATTATTATTATTATTATTATTATTATTATTATTATTATTATTATTATTATTATAAGTCCTTAAAGTCTTGCCGCTTTTATTACTATTATTATTATTATTATTATTATTATTACTTTGCCAGGCCATTTGCTGAGATTTATCACTTGTGTAAACATTCGGTAAAAACGTTTTAACACTTTCAAAAGTGTTTACTGTCTATTTGCTATCAGTTTAATCTGTTTGTTTTTACCCATTTACTGTGAAACTCAGAAAACCGTGAACACCAGAAATATTAATGGAATGTTATTGTGTTGCAAGGAAAAAGCCAATCAGGCGTGAGAAAACTAAACCGCAAACAGCAACGGTTATTAGTTTGTGGTTTTGAGGTTTGCTTGCGTGTCCTGAACTTTATTTTGATTGGTCACTAGACAATCAACATTCCTGAAATATTTCAGGTGTTCACGGTTTTCTGAGTTTGATAGTAATGGATAAGCGTGGTGTACGTTTTCCTGTGTAAGGTCACATTTGTATTGAAAAGCATTGACATTTGTTTTACTTTTTATCATTATCGTGATCATCAGCAACAAAACACTAACCCATACAGCCAACTGCTACAATTCAGCAAAAAAAAAATGCACACCTCCATCACTCATTACCCTTTCCACTGTATCTTGTGAGGCAATTAACATCACAGGAAACTCTCATACACCTAGCTATTATGGACACTCTGGTATTACAAACAGAGGCTTAACACCAAAAAATAAATTAAAACCACAACAGATATACTGAAATCTTATTCAGTTCCAACAGGACAATTTTTCTTGTTAATCTGTATTTTTCCAGCTTTTTGCCAATGCCTGTATCTTTCTTAACTGGGATATTTTAACTCTGCTTCCTTACCAAGTATGCATGTGCCGTTAAAGCTAATGTGAACATCACAACAATCACAATGGAAAGATCAATCCACTTGATGTATCCATAGCCATCTGTCTCTAACACCAACCTGCATAGTAAAGTTGAACTTCAGTAACCATCATGACGTTTACACACAGTGTATACTGGTAACTCACTGTCACTATTCTTAATCACAAAGCAAACGTATAGAAAGGGTTGTGCAAACAAGGGTGGCTTGCATAAAAGATGATTTTGATAGCCTTTGTGAAGCAATGCCAAACTTGGAGGTTTTGGTTTTTATTCAGGTCAACAGAGAGTCCTTGATGACCACCCATCTTTCTTTGAATCTACGCATTTTTATTACACTTCTCTGTGATTCCAAAACTATCTAGTACCATGTGTCAGTGTAGGGACTTGACACTTACCAACAATAATGAATTTTGTCATGGTTGTTAAAAAGATCCTTGTAGACAACTCGTATCACGACTACAAAGACAGCTGACATGAGGGCTAGCATGGAGAACTTGTGCATTGTGCTCAGCTGAAGGAAGACAGCACAGCCTATCATCACAAGCATGACACTGAAGGTAAAGTACTGAAATATAACGCAACGTAACTAGTTAATTTGTGACACTTTGAGGCAAGCTCATCATTAAGTATTGCCCCAAGTTATGATAACATTTATCAAGATAGACTTTCTTTTTGCAAATTTAAAGTGCTGTGATAAGTGGTTTGCTAAAGCCTGTTTAAGCAATAAAACCACATCAGTAACATCCTACTCCAGTTAATTTGCAAATGGTAGACGTTATTAGCATCAGCTTGGATAGGGGATGAAATTTTCAATTTTTGCCAAACTACACCACAATTATCACAAAATAAACCCACCCAAACAAAATTTTCATTGTCAGTGTTGCATGACACAACTTAAGCAAGATGGCCAATAATAGACAAGCTAGTACATTAATTTATGAAGGCTGCTGCCTGCTGCTAACCTGAGGGTAGTCACAGTATTTTTGATCAGGATCAAGTCCAATGTAAGTACGATGAGATTCATTACACTGATCTGCTCCTCTTGGTAACTCTGTTCTGTCTAGGTCACAACCAAACTACAAAAACAGAAACAAACTCAGAGACTCAAAGGACAGTGCAGAATGTGAAGTGGCTGATTAATTAAAAGTTTGGTGTTTTATGTATTTTGTTTGTTTACCTTATAATAAGACAAAAACACTAAGACATAAAAACACCAGACTATTACTCACGTTTATCCTTACTACCATAACACAACTTTTTTCATTTGCAATGTGATAGTTTTGTTTTCCTGCAAAACACTGTAACATGATACTTCTGTTTTTCATTTCAAAGTATCTCACATAATACTTTTGTTTTTCTTTCAAACTTATTTTTTCCTCCATTTTGTTATTACTGGTACTCATTACTTTAACTATTGAATTATTGCTGAGACCAAGAAACCAGAAAACTTGAATTCCCCTGAATTCTTATTTCAGCTGGTTAAAACTCAGTTTCCTATGCTTTGAAATCCCAAACCGCTTCCGGTTGTCTGAGCTGTCACACTTTTGGCCAATCAGTGCAATCCATAATATATTGTCTTGTTTTTCTGCTTGACTGAGTTTTAACACAACGTACGCAGTTTCAATTCAACTGTCGTGAAAGTTGTTTCTCGATAAGTAATAGACAGATCAAATAAAAAAACAATCTTTCGGAAACTGGGGTTTTCAAAGCACAGCACAGCTGAAATATTTGTTCATAGTTGATAGGAAATTAATTTTGCACCAAACATCCTGGTTCAAATTTTTGCTTATTTTATTACAAAGGCACTGTGTCTGATATTTACCAGAGCTCTGCAATGAGAAGCTGTTGTTTATTGCTTTTTTATGAACACTGCGAGTTCTGGGAGAGTTTGATGGCAGTTGCTTAACTGTCAATAATAAAACCAGTGAAAGGGGCTTTGTCACAGATTTTAACGGACTTAAACAGATTTTTGAACAGCCAAAATTTATATTTGTGTCGAAGGAGACAAAAAAATAGTAGTCCATTTTTATTAACAAGTGCTATATAATATTAGAGCACCGAAACTGTTAACAAGTGTCTTAAGCTCCATATGGCTAATATGGAAATAAATTACAACTTGAAAAGTTTAGCTAAACTTTTTAAGTTGTTTCTGTATGTCTTCAAAAAAACCAATTTTTATAGCTGTAGTTAAATTTCTATCCACATATTAAGGTTATATCTTCCTTTAGATGTTCAAAGGTAATGATTTTAATGGGCTAAGTTGCATACCACTAATTTCACACCAGTTTAGACCAAAAATCTGCAAAATCCCCATGACAGAGGCCCTTTAAAACACTGATAGTATAATTTAACAAATGGAACGGTTTTTTCGGTTTATGAAGAATAAAGAATTATTTCAGAGAGACCACATTTTACCTGCTGCATACAGTCAGGTACTCCCCACCCCTTATCCCCTTCATAAGAATAATTAATGCATTAATGAATTAATTGATGTCAATTACTTAATCAGCTATCAAAGTTTAGACCTTAGTGCCCTAGTGGATTTCGGGACAACATCCCACATAACCATCACAATAGTGCATTCTGCACTAAAAATGAATGGCAAAAGCAGAAAATGCGATCAACAATCCTTTACCTGGTGCCTTGGCAGCCCAAGTATTGAGTAATAAGTAGTAAACAAATAGTATTAAATGTAACACACAGAAAGTAACAGTAACAGTGTTTTTCTCACTTAGAAAAAACCACAGGCATGCAATGCATCCAAGAGTTATTTTTTTCGGTTCGTGGCAAAGATTAATGGGAAGACTGTTGGATATTGGATTTTAGGTAGTGGGAGAGAATTAATGAACGTTTAGAAGTGTTGAATAGTAATTTTTTTGGGGAAAAAAATCTCGTGTATTTTTAAGCTGGAGCAGTCTTTTAGTCACTGGGCTGGCAACGTGTTCTACAATTTAGTCACAATGACAACAAAAATGGTCACAGCTTCAGAGGTGGCCCCATAGAGAGGGAGCTTAAAGGTGTGAAAACAATTACAATGCAATGAACAATGTAAAGCAACAGATTTGCGAATCATCTGCCTCTCTGTACAGTAAAGAATATCGAGAGGATCAGCTGTATGATTTTGAACAGGCCAGAACTGATATTATTCAGTGGAAAGCCAATGTTTTGCAATCAGTGAATCAAAACAAGGCAAAGGATGACATCATAAGAAATCTTAATCATAGGTCTGGCTTGGTGGTAATGGACTGGGCAATGAAATTCGTGCAAATGAAGTAATATTATTATTAGTAGTAGTATTATTATTATTAAAGATTCGCACAGCTATTGATAATATTGAAGCTGGTTTCATCATTGGCTCCGGGAAACAACAAGTTCCCTAGGGAAGCCAAGAAACACCCCTTGTTTCCTTTTTCTCTTCTTTCTACATCTCCAGCACCTTTCTAAGAATTCTTGCCGACCCCAACAATGCACATCTAAATGGCTCTCAGATTATTATTATTATTATTATTATTATTATTATTATTATTATTATTATTATTATTATTGCTATAATTCCTTAAAGTCTTGCCATTTTTAACTTATGGTGCCGAGTTCAATCCATGAGCCTAGGGCAGTCATAAGTCTGCGGGTAGCTGAGCCCCAGCTACCCGTTTGTTGTAACCCTAACAGGGGTGGCTTTGGGGTTACTGGTGCTTGCCAAAGACACCACCCCAGACTATGGTGGGCGGGAATGCCCATCTTCCCAAAGTAGGCTAAGGCACCAGCCTGTCCTACCCCATTACCCATTTATTATTATTATTATTATTATTATTATTATTATTATTATTATTATTATTATTATTATTATTATTATTATTATTATTATTATTATTATAATAGGAGCATGAAATGGTGCAGAAATGGTGTTCATGAAAATGAATTCATGTGTTTCATGTGCCAGATTTGGCTGTACTTACAAAATTTCCTATGGCTGCAATGTAAAGCGTTACAACCAATACAGTTGCTACCACTCTGCAACTACTTTGAGACTGTGCAACTTTACTTGAAATGTTCCTCAAAACACGTGGTGCATTCTAGTGAATCAAAGGAAAAGGAACATTGGTTAGAGAAGAGAAGCTACTGTACTGCCCAAAAATAATGCACATGCAAGAACTTCTGTTGTGTCTACAAGCCAGCAACTTCTTGCAACACACTGCAGGACACTTTTGCCTAAATCTTGCAAGTGCAAAGAACTTCCTTAGGGCAAGAAGTTAAAACTGCAAGAACTACCTTGCAATAAGATATCAACCTCTTCAAAAGAAGGTGGACAACAAACATGAAACAAAACAGTACACGAGCAAAAAAAAACAGACAAATTGTTTAAAGTCTTTCAATATTCTGTATGCAAAGTTAAAAGAAACAATAAATATCCACAGGAGATATGCAAATTTTTAAACATGACCTTTAATACACGACCTTTGCGCCTTTGAGATGTTTTTAAACATTTGCCATTAGCCTGTCACAATTGTTATTAATTTTCACTTTTTATCTACACCTCTGCTAGTTGTCCTTCCATGTATATTTTCATTGAAATAACAGGAATGCAGGCAGGAATTTCAAAAGATCCCCTAATACCCTCTCTTTCAGAGCCACCTTAAATTTTTGAAAATTTAAGGTGGCTCTGAAACTGCTCCGGAGAAATTTTTTTAACTTTGCAAAAAGTTGCACCTTAACATGCCAATCATTATTCAATAATAAAAAATGGGGGTCACCGGACTCGTTTTTGAGTTATAAGCACTTAAAAGGAAAATTAAGGGTGTTTTTAACAGGTAAAACGGTTGCTATAGTAACCAGTGACGTCATGAAAAGGACCACAACTTATTCAGCAATGATTGGACATTTGGTCGATATCATTATTGTTGTAGCAACTGATAAAAATTTGTAGTACTGACCCATCAAAGTTTAAGAGCTGGAAAGCGCTGGAAACCGTTGCGAGCCTCCTTAATTGTCAAAATGTCACTAAATGGCTTATTCTGTTAGTGCTTATTTTGTTGCTAGCTTTTTTACAACAGGATACTTTTGTGTTTTTGTCAATCACTGTAAAACAATACCTTTGTTTTTTTAAAATGCATGTAACATGACACTTTTGTTTATCTCACTTTTGTAACATGATAATTTGTTTTTCTTGAAAACACCATGTCTCCATTGAGTAATCGAAAAGTAATAAACGAAGTAATAAACGAATCAAATCAAAAACCATATTTTTAGGAAAGCTTTTAAAGCATAGTACACCTGCAGTATTTGTTTCCTGTCGTAAATGTAAATTAACAGGAACAAGAATTAATTAATTTTAGTTATCAAACTGTTACAGAATGACATGCTCTTATTCTAGCCTGTTGCCGCAAAACCATTTTAAAGTCAATATCCATACTGGTTAATTGAATGTCTAAACGTGGTGTGCCCGAGAGTCAGTGAATCGAGCAAGACGCTAAAGAGACTAATTAAATTAATTGCAGTTTTCAGTTGGCGACACGGGGTCTCAAGCAAACTAAATCACTGATTGAAAACATGTTGTTTGCCACTTTGCGAATTGCTGTCTCCACTCGAAAATTAATTCAATAATGATGATAATTTTGGGTTGAAAGAAAGTATTTATCCACCTTCCTACACAAAGAAATTATTAGTGAAATTTTGTTAAAAGGCCATAAAAGCCACTTCAAAGCCACGTCAGTCACCAAAACAGTTCATTTCAGAACTATACTCACCCTGATGATCACACTATTAATACAAACTATTTATACTGACACAATATCGTAAAAATAGTAGCGAGAACATTCAAATCCTCCACTTTAATGTTCACTGTTTAATTACTACATTAATCATAGTATAAATATAAGGGCACTCCCAATTACAAATAATGTTCTACGTAATTCACAACTACAATTGTGAACCCATTTTGGAATAAACAGTTGCACCTTGTACACAAGTTAAACACAACATATTGCTTACCATGCACTTCTCAGCTACAACCAGCAAGAAAACGACACCAACAACTAGAAATGTGCATGTGAAAACAGCCATAGTAACATAGGTTCTGAGAATGAACAAACCAACAATTACATAGAAATAAATCACCTTCCTATTTAAACATTAATATCATGTTATCTGGCAAGAGCCACAATCAGCAAATAGTAGAGTTGATTGGTGTATTTCACACACTAGTTTACTCTTCATTAAAAATACCCCTATCGATCAAAAATGGCCACCCTTCATTTCTGTCGCCCAGAAGAAACATAGTCAAAATGAATCGCTGTATGGAGTTTCAATGCTATATTATATAAATGGTCAGTTTGTGGGTTGGTATAGATTTCAACCCATTTTGTTTGTTTCTGGTTTTCAAGGTTTCAATGGACACTGGCATTGACAGCAGCAAAAAACGCAACTGTAAGATGGATTTTGAACTTTGAACAGAGTTAGCATATTATTGAATGTTACAGTAAACACATTGCCAACACATTTCCGACACAATTTCGACCTGGTTAAGAAGTTATGGCTTTGTTTGTTAAAGGATATCACAAGCTTTTGAACTTCAAAATTTGGAGTGGTATAAAAAGAAAAAAAGGCAATCTTTGAGAAATCAGAGACACCCTTTTGAAGGGCAATGTGTAAAGAATCATTTGTGATGTTGAACACATTGCGGCGATAATTGAGATGTGTAAACAAACTTGATACAGACAAAAAGGTAAATATCGCTTTGCAACATAAAATTTCTAAAACTTTTATTTTTTCAAAAAAAGAACAAACGTAATCAAATTCCTCATTTATTAATGATTCTCACAGAAAAAGAGAAGCTGAAACGCTAGCTCAAGTTGAATTAGTCGACAATAAAAGGAGGCAACCACAAATCTGTCAATTCAGTAATGTTTAGCAACATCACGAACACATAATTAAGTAACAATGACAATGATTTTGGAACAGTAGTACATACCTTGGAAGGGTTGTAATTTGAACAATAAATATTAAAATAAAGAGAAGAAAAATGCATGCAGTGTAAGACTTGAACATTCTGTCTTTTTCTTGGGAATACTGCAATGAGAAAAATAAAAATTCAGCTCTCAGGGTTTGCCCAACTATGTACATGATGTTAGAAAATTCTATCCAGCCCAATACAAATAGCTCCATAAAGTGGACATAAGTCTACCATTGATAACCATTTGAATGGTTTGAGATGGATAAAGTGCTATGTTAACAAGTCAGGTACGAAAGAAAATAAAAATAAAACCAAAACATATACACACATGTTTCTTGTAACCCCTATTTTCCTTGGCTTAAATAAAATTGTATAAGCTTCACAAATTCATATTAAACTTAGTACATTACCAACTGAAACTTAAAGACAATACTGCTCTCCTAAAAATCTTTGTGGTCCAATTTAAAAGGCAACACTAACATATATAAATGTTTAATGATACTGCAAAGATGTTGTAACTTATTACTGTCACAGCCAGCCACTCTAAGATTTCTTGCAGTGAGAAATCAAGAAGTGGGAAATCTGTCAAGGGCACCATTGACATATTGAAATATTGACTGTCATGCACTGCAAATGTTTATGACCCCCCCCCCCCCCCCCCCCCCATTCTGTACCATACTGTTTTGCAGTTTTGACTTAAGCATAAGTGGATTTCAAAGCTATATTCACATGTAAAATTGACCAGTGCCACTTGCAAATTAGTTTTGAAAACAAATCACAGACTTAATGGGTCTCCTCAAGACTTCTGAAAACAAAATGGTTATTTGTAATTATTGCTTTGAAATTGAATGTAGATAAAATAAGTAGAATTATTGCTGATGTCATTGAGTGGTCAATTGACTGCCAAGCAGTCACCTAAAATTTAGCGTGCCAAAATGTCACATCTTAGAAAATTGAAAATATTTCTATGCTTTTGAATACATTTCTTTGCTTTAGTTTGAAGGAGTGATGTCACAATGTTTTTAGCCATTTCTCTGATTACTTTGAAATTGAAGGAAATCTGAAAATAGTTTTCCATCATAGAAAAACACCAACAGAATAATAAAAACGCCAAAATAACCGAGGATGGTTTCGACTGACAAAGCTTACAGGTGGTTTCATTTTACTTTGGACACTCCCGTTCCCAATTCTCTAGGGAACTTGGGAAATGCATTCCTAATTTTGCAGTTACATTGTTTAAGGACGTTCGCGCGAAAATTTTCTAGTCGATAGATTTTTCTAAAATTTTTACTGAGGACAGATAATGAGTTACTTGTGTCAGAAATACAAAAAAAAGTGGGGGTCACCGACTTCGTTTCAGAGATAAAGTCTGTAGAAAACTACCCTGATTTTGAAAAATTGGCGCACGTAATTTCGCACGGCTTTCAAGGTTTGTAGTTTAAATTATCGATGATGAGAAAACGGAGGCAAACGATCTTGGTGATATTTTGAAGAAGTGCGTCTGTTGCGTAGATAATTTTAAGTGTTGCCATCTTTTATGCAAAACTTAGCCCTGGAAGAGGCATTTGAACCCGTCGCACGGCAAAACGAAAAGATCAAAAAGCGGAATTTGAACGTGCGTGGGGCAAAAAAAATCAACCTTTTAATCGATAGATTTTTTTCATTTTCTCACAAAACGTAGATAATCGTTAACAAAAGTGATCTGTTAAGAAAAAAGTAGGGGTCACCGACCATTTAAGCTAGCAAACTGCAAGCGAAGTTATTGCAACGGCTACTCACCCTATATGTGGTTGGAAAGTTTCCTCAGCGCGCGCGCTCGATGCATGACGTGGCGTAGCGTTGCGACAGGAATTACGTGCGCAGTAAGGATGCGCATAAACAATTAGCGTGAACGTCCTTAAGTGCCAATCAAGTTGCGAACTTTAAAATGAAAAATGAAAATTTTGATTTGAAGTTTTATTCGAAATTGCAAAGTTCAGGGCAAAGTTGCTTTATTTATAATAATATAGTTTGTTAATGGCTCACAATCGTTTATTCAACATAGAAAGGCAAATCGTAAGACAAGTTGTTGTCGACAGATGGCTAAAAGAGTATGGTTAAAATGCCATCGATAAATGTGATTACAGTATAAATCAACAAGAATTTTATAAACAACAACAGCCTGGTATTTCTATTGAGGAGATATAGAGAAAGTGTGTAGATACAGAGAGAAAACTGTTCTTTTAAAAACTCAAGCCGTGCGTGAAGACCTTTCAAAATTGGTATGTACAACCAAGTAAAAACACAACATGAACAGCCCCTTTGGTGACTGCTGTTTTTAACTGGCACAGATTAAGGTTACCGTATACCTTCAGATCGACAATTTTTCCCGAAATCGAAATTTTTACATCCAAGTAATAGTCCAAGTGTGATCTTTCATTTTAAAAAAAAAAGTTTTGAAAAAGAGTAAATATCGGCGGAGAAATGAGCATATTTCGTTTTTGACCGGAAGTAAAAATTCTTCTTTAGAGTGACACCCATATGACGTGTATGCACTCAACCGAGACGGTTTTCGCGGGAAGTATCACGAAAGCCGCCATTCTCGCGCACTGATTGGCCTTGTTATTCGAGAAGGTGTTGCAAGCTTCAGGGGGGCGGCGTTTGTTTGCATGGCAAGATTTTTTTTTAAGCGCTGTTTTCTGAAATCAATTTTTCGCTTTGAACGCGACACTTTAAAGAGCTACAACTCCAAAGGAATTTGCCCCTTCTACGTCAAATTTGGCAAGCAGCTAGTTTATCATGTTAATAACAAAAACGTGTCGGCGATTTTTTTATTTTTGTATACTTTTTCTACTGGAGCGATTTTTGTATGATCACTCCCGTGTGTTTTAGCCCTATTTGCGAAATGTCATATCTTTTTATTGCAATTGAATATGACAAAACGCCGACACGTTTTCTTAGCACTTGGGGTCCGGAAACCACAGAACAAATCAAATTAGCGAAATACTAAATTCACTTTGACTTGTAGCCTTCAAAAGGGCGACTCAGGTGCTCCTGTTTCAAGGTTCCTAAAAGATTGACATCTTATTCTACTACAAAATGGTTTTTATAGATTGAAAGCCAGCTCAATAAGCTTTAATTTGATATAGGGTTTTAGCTGTCTACAATTTATTCCGACTGCGCTATATCATTTAGACACGAGAAACCCCCAAAGGTATACGGTAACCTTAAACCCTTCTGCTTTTAAGTTGTCAAAAAGGCCTTTGCTTTGCTTCGCTTCGCTAAACCGTGGGAATAAAATACAAAAAATAAAATGTACAGAACTTTTATTCTCATTGTAAAGAAAAAAAAAAGAACTTTTATGTTCATCGAGCGGTAAAAACATCTGGCGTGACATAGTCTGGTTCTGTTGGCTTCATATAACACATTAGTTTTCTGTAAAGATCTGTACACCGTTCAGATGCATCCGGCTTACAAACACAGAAGACTTGAGAGTAAAGGTTATAATCTCAAAAGTTTAAAAGTTTAATTTGAGGCTTCCTGAGTAAATCTTTTTGTCCGTACAAAATTTATTTATCGCCTTTTCATTTCCGTGATCACTCATGCAAAACGTCTAAAATTGTTTCCAACTTAAGTTTGGTGACGAATCATGCAACATTTGAACCAATTTATATAGAACATTTTTTTCTGATGAATGCTCTGTTATTAAAACAGCAGGCAACCAAACTTACTGCCATTAGCAGCTTGGCCTACGGTACTCTGCAGGTACCGTAAACGACCTAATAAATGCCCACTCTCAAATAAACGCCTCGTATCTAATAAGTGCCCCCCTTGGGGTACAAAGTTTGTATAAGACGCTCCCTCCCCTCTAATAAATGCCCCATGTCTGATAGACGCCCCCCCCCCCCCCCCCAACAATCGCCTCAACCATCAAAGAGCCCATCAAAGAGTCCAACAATGCTAACATGGTTGGCCCTGATGACAATGAAGACTTTGATATCAAACTATGAACGACATCTGTGCAGATTGGATTAGTCTTCTACTCACAAACTCACAAATTACGCATCTTATTTGCCTTGTTGACGTTAAATACTACTTATTAACCGAAAGTGAGGTCATTACAGGGAAATCTCAGACCGAGGCCTTGATGTATTGACCGAGCGATAGCGAGGTCGATACATCAAGGCCTCGGTCTGAGATTTCCCTGTAATGACCGAACGGACGAGGTTAATAAGTTATTTATTATATGGCCTTTTTAGCACTGAAAAAAGGGAAACGTTTTTCAATATCCGCTTGCGCGCGCAAGAGGTCATTCAAGGTCATGCGATCCAAACCAGAAGAAGCGGTTTCTTCGACAATGAGGCAATTTTTGTCTTCATTATGCCAAGATCTAGGGCAAATTTAACCACTTTAACTTTCACAAAACAAACTGACCTGTGTTTACAAGTGTTTGACCCTTAAAAAGTTATAAAAAGCTAAGGCAAGAAAAATTTTCATAATGCCCGGTCATTACAAGAAAATCTTGCCCACTCATCAGCCAATCGGAGCGCGCGTACTATTGTAGCCATATAATAAAGTGAAATAAACGCCTCATATCTATTTAATGCCCCTCCTAGGACCCATAAAATTTAATAGACACCCCAGGCATTTATTAGATCATTTACAGTATGCATTGAATGCAAATAACAAGTGAATGTCTTTGAGTCTAACTGATGTCAAACACATCAAGTGATCATCTCAACCCTCAGCAGACCAAGACGCCTTCTCAATTTAAAATGTTGAAAAGAAAAAGTTTGCGAACAAGTTTGCATCAAAGTTCGGAACGAAGTTGTCAATTTTAATTGCAAGTTTAGAACGTGGTTATCTGCTAGCTTGCAAACAATAGTAAATTGTCAACGAAATTTACAAGTTCCCAAGCAACTTGAAAATCGGCTTGGCCAAAGTAAACTGAAATCAACTGTAAGACTGATTACAACCAACAAACTTGAAAAAATAAATTGTTTTGATAATAGTGACAACCATATGATGCTGTAGTTCCCAATGGTGGTGCAAAGGAAATTTAAATCAAACAAGCAGTGATCTGTTATCGTTTTCAAGTCACCAATTGACACTGAAGATGGGAACAAAAGCTGCAATAATTATTCTCTCCAAATTTGATTTTTGGTTTCTGATACACCAAAACAGTTGATTCACACAAAGGAACAGGTCTGCTCTTGTGTTTGTATGTTCCACTTCAGTGCATAGTTCCCCACAAGAGTTAACACCTCAATTAAGCCCACAAACAAACAGCAAGCATGTAGGTTTCTTGGAAACACTACACTAAAAATGGTTGATATTTGTAAACAATTTTCTGTACACTTACATGTGTTTTTACAACTTATTTCAACAATGTTTAAGTTAAAACAATATTTCCAACAGTATTTTTCAAGGCCAATAAATGCTGAAACAATAAGTTTCAAGTAATTCAAGAAATGAGCCTACACATTTACCATAATTACGACAACATCTCACATGCAATGAGCAGTTCCAGAAAATATCCGTACCCACCCCATGGAAGGTCAGTAGAATTTCAAGGGAGTGGGGGTCTCAAAGGCCAAAATTTTTAAAGGAAAGTATGGAATTTCCACGGGGTGGGGGAACTCAATCCCAAAATACCTTCAGTAGGAGGGGCAGGGATCTTTTCTGGAACAACACAATATTATAATTACTAGTTATAATATATAGAACATTGTACAGTATCAGTATCAACAGATCAATACATACAAGCTCCTCTTTATCTGGATGCTTAAATGTGAGAAGTATCGGTCGCACATAATCCTTCCGCAGCCTAAAATAAGGCAACATATATCAATCTAAATAGCTGCAGAAAACTAACAGAAAACATGCCAAAGCAAAACACAAGTCAGAGAAATTTACTTGTCAATACTGCGAGCTTCAATGGAGCTTCCCAGAAATTCATTGACCTCATCTTCTGGATCTTGCTGACTTGATGCCGTAATACCTAACCTGTCAATCAACATGTACACCTTTACCAGATCCTACCAGAAATGTTACAACATTACTTTAATTACTTTATTGCATTGTTATCTTCACAGAGAATCTCCTGATTTCTCTGTCTCATGTAACAGCGTAACAAGAATCACCGTAACATTTTCAGGGTTCAAAATAGCAGCCGGCTGTCGGCAGTAGCTGGCACTTTGACGACACTTGCCAGCTACTTTTCACCGAAGAAATATGGCATGCCTTGATCGGTCAACTGAAATCAAAGTTGCTGTAAGTTGAAGGAAACATTTCATATCAGACAATAAAGTAGCTACAGGGCTAGAAAGTGTGACTCACTGGTGGCTAATGCGACCAAAATTTCATCTTTGGCGACTAAAACTTCTGGTTTTGCGGTTTAGTCGCCAATGTGGCCAAGATGAATAATGGGCCGCCGCACCTTCTCAGGTATTGTGTCCCTCCAGAAAAATATATTGGAAGATCTTACTTACTTCTCAAACATTCAAAATAAGAAAAGAAGTAAAATTGCTCCAATCCATTCTTTTGCTTTGCTGTAAAATATTTTCACTTCGGAAAACTTGCAAATAGCCGACTGCATTTGAAATCGCCCCAGAATGCATTGCAAACCTATGTATGCATATGGATTGTGTCCCTTGAAAACACATGGCTCTAGCTTAACAGCCGGGAGAAAAATGAGCCTTGACAGAAAAACCCGACAAATTCAGGCTAAAAACATAATTTTATTTTGAACCCTGAAATTTTTGTTTATTTTATTTATTTCTTCATTTATTTTTGTTGTTGTTGGCTATGGGCTAAATTAAATCCTCATTTTGGAAACTTGAACGCCATGGTACCAGGAACTTACTTTTTTTATTTCCCACATCAAAGGCCCACTATATTGACAGCTATAAACATTTACAGGGTTCAAAATAACGCCTGTCTACCTGTCAATTTCAAGTAACTTGTGGAAGTGACAGGTTAAAAATAGTGATGCATGTTGCTGGCGATAGGCAAGAAAATCCTTAATAATTCACACATAAAGTTTCCTTAATCGCAAATTTCTTGCATGGTAGTCACCAGACTCTACAAAGTTGAAGAAGTATACGTAGAAGACAATTTTGCAGCACCCACAACGTAATAATATACAGGTACATGTATCCAAGTTCAATGAGAAATAAATAGATGGGAACCCATGGTTTTCAGTGGAGGATGGAATGATGTTCTGTTCTTACTGCAAAGAGTTTGATAAAATAACCAGAAACAATTCATCTCAGGCTGTGAATCAAACCAAGAGACTAGTGGATGCCTTTGGGCAAAACCAAAGGCCTAAAACAGGCCGAGACAAAAGGTCATTGCTTTCTATCAGTTTATTACTAACAAATTATAATTGCAAACCCACAGCCGAGTTTTGTTATCACAAAAAAAATGAAAAGAAATGTTAAAATAATATTGTTCAAGTTGAATTTTGGTGGAGACAGGTGAAAAAAATTCTGCCTGTCACTCGACACAGGTAAACAGTCTGGGAACATTTCAACCCCTGTTTTATGACATATTTAGTTTAACATAGTTAAGTCTCTTGACTTAACTATATAAAACTAAATACTAAAATATTATTTTGAACAGAATTTTCAAAAGTATTATTTCTTAGTGATCACATGATGGCATGCTTGAAAACCTTAAAATCTCTGCCTTTAGTAACATAGAGCCTGCCTGTCATACACTCTTGCCTGTTTCCTTACTTTAGGAAGGAAGTAAAAACAACTGCCAGTTATAGACCAATTTTTTTTTTCTAGCAGTCATATATTAAAGGTGTAATGCTTATCCTGTGCCGCTGCACTATCCTTGAGAGTTATTTACCTTGCCTGCATTTTCTTGTCTGTTTCATCCTGCTTGGTCTCTTTAATAACAGTATCAATTCGCTGGAATTGTTGTAAAAGACATGTAATTAGTGGGAGGCGCGGTGGCCTAATGGTTAGTGCACTGGACTCCGGATCGGGCGGTCCGGGTTCGAGCCCTGACCGGGGCACTGCGTTGTGTTCTTGGGCAAGACACTTTACTCTCATAGTGCCTCTCTCCACCCAGGTGTATAAATGGGTACCGGCGAATTTACTGTTGGGGGTAACCCTGCGATGGACTAGCATCCCATCCAGGGGGGAGTATAAATACTCCTAGTCGCTTCATGCTACGGAAACCGGGGATAAGCACTGGCCTGATGGGCCACTTGGCTCGTATGCAGACTTTACCTTACATGTAATTAGACATACTATCTTTTAAAGTGCTACTGAAACAAAATTTTTGTATCTGAGATTTTTGCACAATCATAAAGTTGCAACCTTGCTAACAAGTGCTATACAAGTGGTTTAAATTCTCGAATCTTATGTCAGGTTCTGGAAGGGGGGGGGGGGAGGGGGGGAAGGGGGGGGGGGGGGTCCTGATCCCACATGCCTGCTCCTTTTTTCACAACAATTCTGCCTCCCGCACTTTTTTTCATCGCTATCCCAAATCCCGTTCTTTTCTTTCCAAAAAAATATACACTATGAAAGACTAATTTCTGTAAAAGCTAATAAATGTCAGATGTAGATTGGTCCTTTTGATTGATGTTTTGAATTTATGAGTGCTGTAAGGTTATGGCAACAAGCAGCATATTTCAAAAAGTGTTTCATTTCCAGATCGCGGAAGGATAAGAATGGCAAGGAACTTCCTGGTTTGCCCTTCTTTTGCCCTTTTTCATGCCTTTGTTTTTTTGTCTTTGTTTTCATGTCATTGGTGGGAATTTTCTTCTTTCTCAGAATATAGCTAGAATGTTGACTTAACAATTAAACACGGAATTAATTAAATTTTGGAAAAAAAAAATTTTTTAAGAGTCTTCAGAAGTCTTCTTCATCAAATGTAACTCACTATGGCAATGAAACCGAATTGAACATAAAGTCTTACCCACAGTTTTAGCGTTTTAATATAATGAGCATCATTTCCTTTAACTTTGACATATGATTGATCTTTTTCTGGTACTTGTTGACAGGTATTTCTTCATTCAGCACGTTTTTCCACAGATTTTTGCGAACAAGAACGCGTGTGTTTACGTTTGTCGAACATTCGTAGCTTAGTAACCAGGCATTAGATCGAACATGTTGGGACTAGGCCGAGAACGATGTTTGTTTACTCAAGTTTCAAGATGGAGGGAGATTTTGCTGTTCCTGGCTATCGTGACTCACAGATAGATTTGAGAGCCAACTGTCGGAGATAAACTAAAGAGAGTTTTATAATCAATTTGTCATCGAAGTGCTAAATGACAAATACTCGAGAATAGCGTGGAATTTTCTCGCTCGTGGAGCCCGGGGATCAATTACTGTTGAAGTTTATTACAGACCGTCGCTGTCGTTGATGCTGCAAACAGCTTTGTGGGGAAATGGAAATTGTGTACTGTGTGGCGTTTTCCGGTTCTAGAAAAGCGACCATAAACCGCTTAAAGGATCTGCTAGCGAAGGCTTCCATAAAAGTGTCAATTCACTGAAATGTACAACACCTTTTTGAAATGTTCCCCACAGATAAGCCGCACCCCCAATTTTTGGAAACATGGGCACGCTAAGTGTGAAGGAGTTATTTTTTCAATTGATTGGGTGGCTTGGGGTAAGACTGGGTGTTAGTCCTGTTGGGATGGTTTATTTCATGGGTTGAGCTATTTGTGCATGGTGCATCACTAACTACATAGCCCCTTACTACGACTAAGAGGCTTTTTTTTTTTTTGAAAAAAAAAATGCTTGCAAAGGAAACAATTTTTACTTGCAATTTGGTACGTCAAAACTATTTCTTGCCATTTTTATGACTCTTTGTAAACACAGTATTAACATCACAATGAGAACAATATTATTCTTCAAATCTACTTTGTGCAAATGCTTTATGCAATTTCTACTACGGTCAGCGAAACTAGACCGTCCTAAACGAATGCTCGAATAACAATTTAGTGTTGGGTTAATTCACAACTCACCGATTCCGCCTCCTACAAATCTTAAATCTTCGAATGAAATCGCTCGCTTACAACTGTGTCAGATGACTTCCCCTTTATAAACTGCAATTTCATGGGTTCTGATAGTACCTCAAACCTGATTGGTGTGACATACAGACATACTTCACTGACTGACTGACTGACTGACTGACGACACGGTCCATCGCGCCGACTAAAGAGTTACTTTTGGAAAAAATAACTCAAGAAGGTGCGGTTTATCTGCGGGTGTTTACGGTAATCTTTTTGTAAAACCATCATAATGACATCATCACTTTCCTCATTTGCATAATACAAAAACAATATCACTGAAATGAAAGAAGATTTTCAAAAAGGAAAATGCCATTCTCCTTTATTTTGAAAAGCCTCATTAAAAATAAGCAGTAATTATTTTTTACTTCATAGGCTCTTTAAAACGAGCATAGCCATAACTGTTAAAGCACTTCCAAGTTTGCAAAATGTAACTGTGAGAAAGAATATTAATCCATTCAAAATAGATAGAATTATTTGCTCAATAAATTGTAATCATCCAGCTACACAGGACTTAAATTAGGGGTAAGACAGTGAGTAAAACGAATTGTATAGGGAAACGGTCTGTTTGAGAAACAAGTAGGGATTAATTGTAGAAGTGAACAGATCAGACATTCTAATAATGTCTGATCTGTTCACAAGTACAGGGGTACTATAGGGTAACACAACAATTTAAAGGATTATCCACACCTCTCCCACAGAAGGCTTTTGGTTTGTCCTCCACCCTTTCTGGAAATTCCAGTTTAGCTTTATACTTTCCTTAAAAAAATTTGACCTTTGAGACCCACCACCCACTCAGAATTTCCAATGCTCTTCCAATGGATTGGTATGGATATTTTCTGGTAAGACACATTCCATACTACCAGTAAGTGATAACATAGTTCATAATAAACTGCTCAGTACATAGATCCATCTTTTTGTTGGCACTATGTAATTATGGCAAAGCAAGCACCATTATTTTGTATACATAACACATACCTTCTATATATTGCAACATCCAACAATTCAGGCATTCATGAAGGAATGTTTATGTGGAGAAACAAAGATATGTTAGACACTACTCACACGGTTTGTCAAAATGCCTAAATGGGATTTGGGAGAAGGGTAAAAAATTTTTCCTGAAAAGGAATTCTTCATAGCAGAGGTCTGGCAGGCATTTGTGTACCCCCATATAAAAAAAAATTTGGGCATGCCTGTCAAGCTGAAAAATTTTGGTTTTTGCATCAGCCTGTCCCTGCTGCCTGCCTGTTCAAACAATGGGGGGGGGGGGGGTGTTCACTGTGTAAGTTCAATAAGTTCAATGAAACACGAGGAAAAGCGAGCTAGTAAATTTCTTTCTGAAATATTTTTCACATACCGTAAACACCCGCAGATAAGCCGCACCTTTTTTCCAAAAATCGTTGCTCAAAATCGGGGGTGCGGCTTATCTGAGGGAACATTTCAAAAAGGTGCCGTACATTTCAGTGAATTGACACTTTTATAGAAGCCTTCGTTAGCAGATCCTTTAAACAGTTTATGGTCGGAAATCTAGAACAGGAAAACGTCACACATCACAAAATTTCCATTCCCCCCAAAGCTGTTTGCAGTGTCGACGACGGCCTGTAATAAACTTCAACAGTAATCGATCGGCGGAATCCACGAGCGAGAAAATTCCACGTTATTCTCGAGTATTTGTGTGGTCGAACTTTGCCGTATAGCACTTCGATGACAAATTGATTACACAACTATCTTTGTGCAACAAGTTTATCTCCGACAGTTGGCTCTCAAATCTATTTATTTGTGTGCCACGATAGCCACGAACAGCAGAATCTCCCTCGATCTTGAAACTTGAGTAAACAAACATCGTTCTCAGCCTAGTCCCAACGCGTTCGATCTAATGCCTGGTTACTAAGCTACGAACGTTCGACAAACGAAACCACGCGCATTCTTGTTCGCAAAAATCTGTGGAAAAAAAGTGTTGAATGAAGAAATACCTGTCAACAAGTACCAGAAAAAGATCAATCACATGTCAAAGTTAAAGGACATGATGCTCATTATATTAAAACGCTAAAATTGTGAGTAAGACTTTGATGTTCAATTCCGTTTCATTGCTATGGTGAGTTACATTCGATGATGAAGAAGACTTCTGAAGACTCTTTAACAAAAAACTTTTTTTCCAAAATTTAAGTTGCTAAATTCGGGGTGCGGCTTATCTGCGGGTGTTTACGGTAATCTCCTTTAAAGTGGTCTGTATTCCGTGAAATTATGACAAATGAGAAAGGTTTACAGGTAGGTTTGCAATAGTTGTGTTGTTAAAAGTTATATTCCTCATGACCTCGTGCATTTACTTATTTGCGGTTCCATGTTTTTTTTTTGTTTTTTGTTTTTTTTTTGGGGGGGGGGGGGGGGGGTTTGAGGTCAGTTGACAATACTACCTTAATAAATAATCATTCCTTGTGCTTACCCTTGGGTGTTCAGCTACAATAAGGTATGATTCAATGTTGTACTGCTTCAGATAAGAATCCCTCTCCTGACCTCGTCCTTCTTCAACCTCATAATCACCATTTAAACAGTTCAGTACAGAAGTTGTTATGTGTACACGTCTGGAAAGAAACAGAAGTTCTGCTCACTCAGCACTTTTTATTGACATGTAAGATATCTCTGGTTGTAAATATACCACTGCTCAATACATAAATTTTATTGTACTTACTAAAGGAACAAGACATGTGTAAAAGGTACTTATTTTGTACAACATATACTTTAACCCATTGAAGCCTGTGCGAGGGGAAACTGGCCATAACAAGAATTGGCTTCAATGTTCCATTTCTGATGTCATATGATCACCATTACCCAAATTAAGTGTCGCATATACTCAAGCTCTGTCGAAGGAAAAGATCTCTCCAATGAAATCCAAAGTTATTGGGAAATTACTTGGGCTTCGATTCCATAGGAGGGTCCGAATCATAACATGCAAGCGTTTTGGTTGACAAAAAAGGGGGTCATGGTCCCAGGTGTTCCTTGCATGGACCGCGGAGACTGGGGATGAGAGTGCTGTATGCCAAAAAAAAAATGACCATTGCAGAATTCTCAAGTTAACTATTAGAAGAGGCCAAACCAACTTCAGCATGTCTTTATTTTCGTTTGCTGCAAAGAAAAACACTATTATCATGTCATTTCAATAGGGCAGCTCAGTTTTGACTGCCGCTTGTACTGCGGGCTCAGTCGCCATATGCAAGCTAAGGCCAAAACACTCGATACGAAGCCCAAGTTAACACTCCTAGAGTATCTAGTTCAGTTTGAAATACCACATGAAGTGAGGGAACAACTCGGAGAAAAATGTCCCTCTTCTGCCCCGCTTACTCCATGGTAAGGATTTTCAGTCTAACTTGTTGATGCTTTCTCTGGAATTTTTGAAACGAAAAAAAGACCTATGTCTTAAAAATGTGTGTTTTTCCAGACGTCAATGGGTTAATTGAACTAAGTCTAAAATAGGCCTGACTTAAAGTACATATGAAGTGAAATTTTTTAATGAATATTTCCAATGATTGACATCTCAAAGAAAATATCTGAAAGTTTGATTGACGATTTTATAACTCATGAAAGTTACCGCATTTTGCTCTCAAAAATGGTCTTCGAATCGTGTGGCCAAACTACTTCGTCACGTCACTTTGGTTGCAGACTACATTGTAATCCTAGTCTGTTTCTTCTCTAGTACCGTCACTACCCAAAGAGCCGTACGAAACGTTAAATTCGGACTCGTCACTAGACATTTTTCTGTGTTTGAGAGAGAATCACTGAGACATGCAGAGTGTACCGTATTTACCCGTGTATAAGTCGACCTTTTTTTACCTCAAAATCGGTCCAAAAAATCGTCCTCGACTTATACATGGGTCAAAATTTTCGACCCAAATACCAGTTAAATATATTCTGCACAATTAGCATAACAATTGTTTTTATATGTTATCAAACATGGTGTAAACAACAGTACAGGTTACAATTGTCCTTTCGCTTTGCTGTGTCGTTAAATTGGCAGTTCAAGTTGGAATTCCTTACGATTTGTCCGCTTAATATAAACCTGAATGCTGTAGAGACTCACTGGCACAAGGTTTAAATAAAGGGCTGACAGTTTCCAGTCATAAAGCTGTAAAATCCACTAGAGAAAAACATCTTTCTGCATGATCTTTCTCGCTTCGAACTTCGCTACTTAGTAACCTGGCATGATGCAAGCACGTGTAGTTATTAGTTACCAGTACCTCACCAATTTTGTAGCTTGGTTACCAAGTACCCCGGGCTTGGCACGTTGTTTATCGAGTCATTTTCAAAGGTTTTTGGTGTAACTTGGTGTTTTGCTTGTCTTCTAAAGCTGCTACTATCTCTCCACAATTACAATCAAAAACAAGGCAACCAAACTTGTGAATTTGGTTGCCCTGGTGAATCCTTGGTTACCCGTTAGAAAAACCGACACAATGTCTCCTGCTAGACTTAATCACTGCCATCACAAAATGCAAAATGTAAATGAAAGCAGTCTCAAAGATTGAAATCAAGACATCAGTTGACTTCACACAGACAGCGCATTGAATTGCATGTTGTGTGCATGTGAGCAAACTCAAGAAAGCTCTTGAATCGAAACTTGTCGCGCCGCTTGAATTTATTTGCTGCACCACAAATGCAAAAATGCAAAACGTGAATGAAAGAAATCCCAAAAATCTATGATAAAGACACCAGTAAAGGCACTTGCAAAAGACTGCAATTTCTTCCTGGAAAATTTTTCCTGAACACTTACACAAAGCGCATATTGAATTTGCTTGTTGTGTGTGAGCAAATGGCCTTCGTTGATATTAATACTTTTGAAATGAAACTTGCCTTGATAGATTCATTACTGCAATTGCAAATGAAAACCTTGAATCAAAGTATGTAATGTTAAAAATCGAAAATCAAGACGTCTGAGAAAGGGCTTGTTGAAAACTATGCACTTTTCAGTGAGTATTTTTTGACGACTGATCGCATGAACAGAGCAACGTGAGAATTCTCTGATTACATTTTCTCATCACATGCACGTGTAAATCAACGATGACAATTATAAAATAGTAAAGAATTTGAATACTTCCTTTTTCAGTTAAAAGAAATAGAGCGGTTTACTCTTTTGTGTTAGGTTTTTAAGTTTGATAAGAAAAATGCTGCAACATCACCCCTATGCAAAGTTGATAAGAAAACATCCATCTGACACATGAAAGCATCTTACCATTTTGCAACACTGAAAGGGGGAACAGGTGGACTGACATGTATTTTGCAGTCACTATGGCCATAATTTCATGCTTTTACGAGTTTTCCAACAAAATACGTCCATGCTTGTAGCTTTGTACAGTTTCCAGAATTTTTGTACAGTTACATTCAAGGTAATTTATTCTCATATGTAGAATTGATTAAAAAACTTGACACTGGCTTAAAATATTTGTTAGGATGTTTTGGTTGCTGCTGTAAATGTAAATTAGTAAACAGTGTCCCTGGTGATTTTAAGTCTATATAATTATATTAACCATGCCTCGCTACAAACCAAATATTTTCAATTTATTCTTGCCAATTCAAAATATCGTCATTGTTTTGAATTAAGCGATTCCTGTGGCCATTGCTGATTCGATTTAAAGTATCAAATTTGCTCAGTTTGTTTACATTTACTGAACGATCAACTCATTTCACATCACTTTGCATTTCTTTATAGTTTACTGATCTGGTGGATTTGATCAAAGGAGAGCATTCCTGGAATGACATTCAGGGCTCGAGATTGCGACCGATACGGTCACCAATGCAACTAACATTTCACCCTTGGCGACTTAACATTCTGGTTTAGTTGCCATTTTGGTGACTACATTTCTGTGTGTTGACAATGAATAATGATCATTTCCTCAGACATTGTGCCCTTCCAGAAAGTTATATCGGACAATCTTTGCTTCTAAAACATCCAAAATAAGAAAAGAAGTCAATCCATCCTTTTCCTTTGCTGTTAAAGATTCTGTCACATCGCAAAACTTGCAAATAGCTGACCGTGTTTGAAATCGCCCTATAATGCTTTGCAAACCCTTGAGCATGTCATGTATGCCTTTAGTTTGTGTCCCTTGTAATGTATGCATATCCGCCATGTTGACTCCTTCGAGGTTCGTAATGTTACCTTAGCTACAAAGTTAATGGCCACAAAATCTTATATAATGTGTTTGTTTTGTTTTTTCTTTTTGAATATTTATGTATTCTAATCCAGTTCCTTTTTCCTAGAAGTGATTTTAAACACTTTTGAACAAGACCCTATTTGATTTTGCAATTTGGCAACTAAAAATTTGCGTTTGGCGAATATTTTTTACCACTTAGTGAGGCCCTGCCAGGGGGGGTGTCCCAGATCGCTTGTCGGAATTTTAAAATGTCTCGTGTCTGCGTTTTGTCAAGGCTATACAACGCTGTCGGAAATTTAGCGACATACATTTGGCTTCGTCAGTCGTTTGTTGCTATTTCGTTTGAGTGCTGTCGCTACTTTTTGGCCCATGTCGCTTGTCAGAATTTACCCTGGCAGGGCCTCCTTAGTCGCCAAATGGCAACTTGAAGATTTTTTTAATTTCGAGCCCTGACATTACTAGCCCCAGTCTCAGCTTCCCTTGGTCATGTGCTAAATAATCATAATCATAGCGGAAATTTTAGTATAGACCAGGACTTATTTACCAGTAAATAGCCTTAAACTAGATGTTGTAAGAAAAATATGATGGAGAACTCACTTACACAATCATAGCAATTTCCACCTGCATACAGTGCAGTAATATTATACATTACTGCATTGTTCTTCTCCAGTTACTTTTATCAAAACAAGATCAAAGAAATAACTGAATGTGAGTTTTGGACATACCCTGGGAGTCCTCCTGACTCCATATGATTTGCTGTTGTCACATCATCAGACCACACATCATATTGCCACTTGACAAGTCCCAAAACACCACTGTGAACCTTTCCCATGTGTACACCAACTCTCATGTTCAAGTTAACACCTGTAGCTTCACGCACACTCCTGCAGTTACATAAACACAGATTACTTTAAAACATAGGGTCCATTGATCTCATAGTCTATTAAGTAATCAGCAAATTCAATTTGCACTCATATCAATGTACCAGCAAATCAGTCAGCATAATTATCAATATGTACCAGCAAAATTTTCAAAGCATTCTTGCTGAAATTTACACATTTGTAATACATACATATCATTTTACAGGTGACCCAAAAACACAGACCCTCGGTCCATGGACTGCTTACAGACCGGTCCACAGACCACCCCTATGGACCACCTCAAAACATAAAAGTTATAAAAATATAAATAAGCTTGAAGTTTTGACTTGCAGGTTGGTTGGTCAGTCACTCAGTAAGTACGTAAGTTATGACTTTTTTTAATAAGGGTAGCACTAAAATAGCATAATGTACATGCTGGTGAATTCCACCACTTATGCTTCATAAATTTAAACATAATAAACAGACTTAGGTCCAGGCTGTTGATATTTTCTTCCCAGTAGCTGCTATTTCAGATTGTCTACAATCTAGTCTACAATTGTGTGCTTGGCATGCAAGCTAGTTGGCATGCATGCCAGTGCTCCAAGCTCAAGTTTTTCAGAAGTCGCCTTTTGGCGACTTCCTTTTGTAAAATGGTTGCCACTAGAGAAATTTTGGTCGGCAAAAAGCAAAGCGTTTTTTAGCAGGACACCTTTGGTTGCCTTACACGAAGTATTACCGCTGACCATTATGAGCCGAATGAAAATCGTTCGAAGAACGTTCCAACGTAGTTATTTTCGTTTGCATTGAAGAGTTTTTTTGTTGAACTGTTCCAATTATCATGCAGAAAAGTAAATAAAAGATTAAAGAAATAGGTAAGGAAGATAAACATGCAAAACAAGTTTAATTCTTGTACAGTACACTAAAATAAATGGAAAGGAAATGTGGTTTGCAAAATTTATCGGCGGCTCCATGATCGAAGCCCGGTCGAAGGCATCAAACAACACAATTAATGAGGTATCCTTAATTCAAACAGATAAGTAAGGAAGGCGATTGAAATAGTTGTAATGAAAAATTTTGTGGTCAAATTTGTTTGGCTTAGTGATTGAACTGCAAAAAAAATTATTGATGCCTAGCCAGCCCTTTGCGTTACACTGGTCGCCAAATTGGTGACCTGTGTGGAAAATTTAGTCGCCAAATTTTATTTCCACTCGCCATGGTGACCAAAATGGTCGCAGCTTGAAGCACTGCATGTAAGCTGTGGTTTTGGTGGCCTCAACAGTTGAAGGTAATGACAAAATATCAAAAATTATTGAAATCTTTTTGGCAACTTTAAATATCTAATGTGGCAAGAACATATGTTGGTGTTATTTTATGAAGAATCAAAATTAAGTTGAAATATTGTCCAGTATCTAAATGGCTCTTTAAAGATATACTGTTAATATTAAAGTTAATTATTAACATCTTGAGGTGTCCTTATGTCAAGAAAATTTTGGCAATTCATTTACCAGAGAACAGTGGCTATGTGTGGAAGGTTTGGTGAATTTTGAAACTTTATACTGTAAGTAATGTTAAGGTATCGTAAGTAATGTGTAGTATTCAGGGTTCAAAATAAAATCACAGCTACGGCTACACTAATTAATGAAAATATAATCTTCATTTTAATTTACATGTTTCATTGTGACAATTTTAGTCAAAACAAGGCATCATGAATGGCTCTCTTTCTTAGGCATTTGTTCAAGCATAAAAATAATATATGCAACTCTTCACTCACAAACATGAGAAATCTGTTCTGTCAAACAATATGAATAAAAACTGACTTTAATTTGAGCAAGTGAAAAAACAAGTTTTTGTGCAAAATAAATCTTGATTACAGGTGCAGAAACATAAAGGTGGTAATGTAGTGGTTTTTCTAGACAAACTTGCACACCGTTTCCCGCTTCACGAAAAGAGTCAGCCTTTCATGGTGAACAAGAATTATCCTTTTCAACTTTTACAGTGCACTTCAAATTTTCAAACCTCTTTTACTCTTTCAACTAGTTTTAAAAAGCTTCCAAAAAGAGTGGCTGCTTGGCTGCTTTATTGTCTAATAAGAAATGCTTTCTACAACATTATAGCAACTTTGATTTCAGTTGGCCGATCAAAGCACGACATTTTTTAATTTTTCTTCAGTGAAAAGTCGCTGGCTAGTGTGGTCAAAGTGCCGGCTACTGCCCTATTTATCACTACAGTTACTAACATTGCAAATAATTATTTTATGCCATGCTAGTAATTGTAAGTGATGTTAGCAAATTGTAGTAAATAAAAGTGGAACCTACAACATTTCAATGAGTTACAAATCAAACATTAAACTTTACTTACGCAATAGCATCAATCATTTCTAAGCCCATCTCAATACAACAGTGAGCATGATCAGGTCGCGGATCTGGTAAACCAGACACACAGTAGTAACAGTCACCCAAGATCTTGATGCGCAGACAATGGTTTTCCTTTAAAAGACAGGACATTTGATGTAACTAATGTGTAACTTACAGAGAGAAACACAATTTTCCACATGGCCTTAGCATGCAGTTAGGGAGACAGTTGCATGCTTAATGGTTATTAGCAGATTAATGTCCTGTCTATTGTGCCTCCCTCTACCCAAGAATAATTTATATGGCTACTGACCCAAGAATATAATATTATGGCTACTGGTGAATTGTTGGGGAAACCTGAAAGAATGCTTAAGAAATCATTCTGTGAATAATCAATCACCCCATTCAAAGAACAGGGTTAGTTATGTGCAGTCACTTCTTTTAGAAACCAGAGTTGAGTAGCAGCCTAATAAGGGCCAGGTGTCATTACAGACAATTCTGCAGAGAATTGTTTACTCTAAGGACGAAAATCTGTCAATACTGTACATCTTTTCTAATGCAACCCCTCATTTATGCTTTTTCAAACTCCCCCCCACCCCCCAAAAAAAGGAACCTGCCACCAAAGCTGTATGGTTTTCCTAAAAGACAGCACAATAATGACTCCCAATATGTGACTATGAATGGGGAAACATACACTAACACTTATCTATTAAATGGAAAACTGTTTATTATCTGTTTGTTATCCATTTATTAAATACTTCAGGGAAACTGTTTCAAGTGCTAGGTGAACCGTTCAACATTAGGATCACACCAATCGAATGCCTCATGAGACCGTTCACAAAATTTTTGCATCAGCTGACAGCTTTTCAGTACCTCAACTTTGACGGATCAATACTACAACTCTTTTTCAGTTGATTCAACAATTAAATAGCCTCCTTCGCAGACGTTCTTTTGGCTAGTCACGCAATCTTTTCTCCCCAACGAACGTCTGCTGAGACGAGCGGGTATTTACGTAGACCAATCACAGCACACTTCCAAATCCTGGAAATGACCTTGAGAGGTGACCTTGAGAATATCGCACGCACGCGAAGTAATAGCAGGACTTTTAACCAGCGTGTGTCTGTGTCAGATTTAAATTCTTATCAGTTACTCCTTTCTTGTAGTTCTCCTTTATCCCCTCGTGAACTGAGAGATTTTTCTTACAAAACATGTACATATTATTGTTACGAACATACACACATTACACTTACAGGAAACTCACTACACTTCCGTTTTTCTATTTCAAAATACAATACTTCAAACTACAACTATAACTATAACATACGCAGTACAAAGATTTTAACATGTTATGACAGGTTATGGTTTCTACCTCAATATACTTGCCCCATTTTTTTTGATGGATGGGCCATTTATTATTAAATTGAGCAATCTTTTCCTCAAGTTGATAAATTTTCTTCACTTGTGCCTTAAATGCAATAATGGATGGTTTAGCCTTATTGCATCTACACGAATATATATATTTTTTTGCAATTAACAAAATATGGTTAACAAACCAATCCTCCTCGTCAGTAATACCAAACATTATATCTTTATGACAGAGGGATTTAATTTGGATATTCCGATGGCCCATCCATTTTATAACTTCTGCCCAAAACTTCTTGGTATAGGGGCAAGTTATAAAGATATGTTAAGATATGTTTGAGAGATTCGTCTACTTCCCCGCAAAAAGAACAGAGTGGAGATGAAATTATTCCAACTTTACTAAGGAGGACATTTGTTGCAAGACATCTGTTAAGAGGTTTGTATTGAAATTCACGCGATTTTGTGTCCAAAGCAACACGATGTGGTAAGCAATATATTTTCTTCCAATCCATCATTTTCGAAGAAAACATTGTACTTAAGCTGAGCTGTAGGTGGAGTAATGATTCTGTTTCGGAGTTCTTTGTAAATAGTCTTCGAAACGGCCTTACTGATTAAGACATTTTGCCCGTTTAACTGGAGATATTTAAGCTTTAAAAATGTGTTAAATATGCAAATTAGGAGGTTGATGACGTCATCTAATCAACTCAATTTTAAGCCACTTGCAAAAATAGAGTTATCTTAGGCAATTTGCTGCAGAGACCAATGAAACTTGGCAGACTTATAGTTCTACAGATGACACATTTACCGTTACAATTAAATTATGTTACCATGGCAACTCACTCTTTCCCAGTCCCCACCAATCTGTTTTCAATATTTTAGTGAAAAATTAAACCAGGCCAAGACATCCACCAAACCCATTTATATGTTTGCCAGATCATGCTTATGAGGCATCATTGGCAAGTATCAAAATGGAAGGCCAAAATTGGCCAGAAAAGCTTTTAGCATCGGGGGGTCTGGAACCCAGTATGCTGCCATGGTAACAAAATTGTTAAGTTTATGTGGTGGAACACAACTAACAGAGCATTACTACAAAGAATCAAACATTTCTGATGTAAATTGGCTGAGATATCTCTTTCTTCATATTTGATCAAAATTTGGTTGAGTGTATGACATCATTTTGCTAATTTTTGGAAAGAAAAGAGATATTTGAAAAATGTAAACGGCATTTTTCTTCTGATACAGACTACTTGTTCTTGCTTTAAAACGGCTTAGAAAGGAGAGGTGTGAATTTGGTCACAGTAGCACTTTGAAGGTCAAATGAACCAAAATTTCGAATTTTCTCTTTTTTTGGCCAATTTGTTGATTAAGAACAAAATAAACATATTCCGAAATTTCAAAGTAATTGGACTGTGCAAAACAGAGAAATTTCAAGTTGAAAAATGCTTATTTTAGGCCTTCATAATCGTAGAGCGCTCGGGAAAATTGTCGAGAAATTTTCGGAACTTAAAACTGTGACGTCATTATTGGTGTGTTGTGAAATTGCGGGAAATTCAAAGTCTTTCAGTGATGAAGCTCACAAGACTGGGACGTCATGGTGTTTTGTGCAGCACCAAACTGCTTAAATAATTCTAAGTCGAAAGTAAATACGTTTAAGTTTCCAGCAAATTCAAAGCTCAGGAAACAATGGCTTTTGAAAATGAAAAGAAAAGAATTTAAGCCAGACAAGAACTCTCGCATTTGTGCAGCTCATTTTACCGAAGACTGCTTCAGAGAAAATCTGGTGATACGTAGGTTTCTGGTTCTGATTTCAAGCCACTCAAACTCCACCTCAAAGAGGATGCTATGCCGACTAGGTTTTTGTTCGGGAAAGAAATCACGGGGAAGAATGCCTCCCGAAGCACAAAGGTCCCCCTGTCCGTTCGGCTTTTGCTAAATGAAGGAAGTTAGACGTATGCATTTTGCACCTTTCTTATTCTACCTAGAACTAGATAGAGTATTTGTTATGATTATTAGCACTTTTACTTTGTTGGTTTGGCTGGTCATGATCAAGTATTGGAATTTGAATTCGTTAGTTCAATATCCTCGCCAAATAATTTGCTTCCATGCACGTGCACGTGCTTTTTGACGTGTATAAAATTATGCTTCAAAGGTTGTATTTATGTTGGGTTTACAATCGTTAATTTCGAGCACTAAATAACAGGCACCGGCTAAATAAATATGGGCCAAAAACAGCTAATACAAACAGAACTCACAGTGTCCACAGGAACAGTGTGTAAACACTCGGTACTTATTTCAACATTGAATTTTCCTTCAGTTGAAAAATAAAACGACACGAATTTATTCATTGAAAGTTTTACCCTGCGTGATGCTTTTGCGGTTTCGAATTTGCACTGAGAAATATCTTTACAGTCAAGTTAAATTTTTGAGTACTAATTTATTTTTGCATTTTGTGTGACTCTTGAGTACAGAAAAGAAACAGTGAATTCAATCTTGGATGTGGCTTTTGGCCACATCCTATGCAAGCCGCACACGTCCGGATAAGAATTATGTGCAAATCCAAAAACTGCATTTCACTTGGGGTATTATAACAAAATTAATTGTTCTATACCAAGCTGAGCAGACTGATGATTTTTAAACGCCATCCAGTGTTTGAAAACCTCCTATATCATACAATGCTTACAATTTTACTCAGTGCTTTGATAATTATTAATCTTTGAAACTGGATTCCAATATTACAGTAGTAAAAAATATAACAACAATTATGTTTAAAAAAAGCTTAGATCCTTTCAGAATTATTTGAATTACTCAGACTGACTGAAACTCTCAAACTTTACATTATTCGCTCTTTAAACGACGATCGTCTCTTCGATCGCAAAGCCGTAAAATAAAACTATTATGTCACAAAATTCAAAGCTTGATCCATTCCTTCCATTCCAGTGCGCGGTCATTTTGGAAACGTTTTCGTGAAGTCTTCGGAAATCTTCGTAGTTTTTGCTATAGTTCACGCTTTAAGGCTCAGAAAGCAAAATTTCGCCTTAAGTTTACTTAACATTGAATTCTTCTAGCGTTTGGTTACTTTAAAATCACTAAAGGAAGAATGTCTAAATTTTGGTTCATTTGACCTTTAAAGCTAAAATTGAAGGTCTATCTTGAAGGTTATATTGTTGCTATGGTAATCTATTGTGTCATAAAAATGATAACAGTGTATTCACCAATCATTGGGCATTTGTTTCACACAATTATTGTAGCATCAACTGATGAAGGGTGGTTATAATGACCCATCAAAATCTAAGTTTGGAAAGTGCTGCAAACACCACCTAAATGGCAAGAGCTATCTGTTAAAAAAAAACCTTAGCATGTCTGTTTAATAAATGGGAAGAGCTATCTGTTAAAGAAATCTTAGCATTTGTTTATCAGCAAGAGCTACCCATTAATGAAATCCTACTTTCTGTTTAAATGAACCTTAATTCAGCATCACATTCACACGTGTAAACTAAGTTTAGTGCAAAGAGGAATGCACAGGTGACCAGATTTGAGAAAACATACACTAACGGATATCTGTTGAACCATTTAAAAAACGGATAGTAAACAGATAACAAACGGCCATCAAAAGCGTTTAAACAGTTTCCAAAATCTTTCAAACAGCTAGGTAAATTTCCGAAACAGATAGATACAGTACCACACAAAAAGTAAGTTGACAGTCTCGACTCGATTCTCGATCCTCAAAAATTTCGAGTCTCGAGTCTCAAGGATCGAGAAACAAGAAAATCTCAAATATGCAACTCGAAAAGCCTTTCAAGGAAACGATTAATTTCCTTAAAAAAAGAATAAAAGCACACAATGTACAAGAGTTTCACATTGACCATTAGCGCAAAAAATAGAGTTTCACGTCCAAATGACTAGTATGTTGCAAACCTTTAGCTGCCTCGTATTTACTTTCCAGGTAAATGACTAAAATTTAGAGCGAAGCTTTGGCAACCAGATTGTTTTTGTGGGCATTTCACTTTCTGTTGAATTTTGTGTCACAATGAATTCGACTAAAGAACGTCCATCCTCATATCCTCAAAAATTTTGAGGATAGAGTTTCAACTCTCAAGTCTTGAGGATCGGGAGACCTGCAAGTTACATTTGAGCAATAGGAAACGTTCCAACAGATAGTGTTTCTAATCAGCAGATAGAAATCAGCAGAAAATAATGCGCAGATTGCGCCCAAACAGAATGAACACAAAGAGGAAAACTGAATTGCCTTAAGAAGCATATCAAAATGCTGAACACCAAGGACAATCTTAAATACCGCAGAAATTACATGATAACAAATTTAAAATGTGACTACCCAGATTTATCACATGTTTATGCTCAGGATCAGGAACACATTGTTTCTACATGTTTATGCTCAGGATCAGGAACACATTGTTTCTAAACTAATTGCTCAATGATATTTTTTCTAGCATAAAAAAAAACAAGCTATTTACAGTTTACGACTATTTTGCAGAATGCAAAATATGAGTATCATTTCTGAAGGTAGATTCACTCCTCTAAAAACATAGTTAATAGAGGGAAATGGTTACAAAGCCTGGTAAAGTTCATTGCTGTATGTTTTTGTTCGCTATTTTGGGGTTCACCGTGCACAAACCCTGACAAAATACAATAGGTGTTTACATGTGTTCATCAAACTAACTAATAGAAACATTTTGATTATGTAATTCATGCATAGTGTATGAGCACAAAACAAAAGATGTGCACCATCGTGGAGTTTCCAACATAAATCTTGGCCTCTTTGTTTGCTGCTTTTATGTTTGTCAGGTAATTATTACCATTTCCCTCTATTAACTATGTCAAAAGGTAATCAATAAATCCAACCTCGTTCCCAGGGTCTCTCTCTCCTGCCCCCCAGAGCGAGAAAAGAGAGACCCTGGCACAGGCTGGTCACGTGCCTTTCGGAGAATTGAAAACATTAGGGAGGGGTCCTCTAACATCAAGTATTTTGCTGCACTTTGTCGATTTCAAAGCGAGGTGATCACACGCGCTCCGACCGCCATTTTATAGGTGCAATGTTTTATAGCAGTCTCGCATAGTATATATTCGAAAGTAAATTTGAAGGGCAAGCAAGAAGTGTGCCTTGAGGCAATTAATCATGGATGAGATGTTGTTGCCGTTTTACCTACGTGATACGGAAAGTCCATCATATTTCATCTTCTTTCCTTCGCCCAGGGACAGCAGAAGTTGAACGGCTCCTGCATAACTTATGAACGACTGACGCTATCAACAGTTACACGGCTATAAAGGAAACATATTTCAGAAATAATTTCCGAATCCGTTCAAATGTCTGGGGTTCTCTTATCTGACCCTTGAAACCTTCAAAGATGCCTGGCGTGTGTAAAACAATGCATTCATGCCTTTGCGATAGTTTTACGAATTTGCTGTACGGTTCTCCTGGATCCTTTTATAACTTACAGCAAAAAAATAATAAAATAAAAGGCTAATCAAGGGAACCAGGATGTTGAACAGCGAACGAAAAACGGCTTTCACTGCTAGTGCTCTGTCTACATTTGCACTCACCGAGAATATAACATAACCAGATGTTGTGAAATGTAAATACATGTAGAATGAAGCAAAATCTCTTGAATTTGCTTGGTGAATTCCCGTTATTTCAAACAAAAATACGCATTGCAGGACAACTTGAAAACAGCAGAGGAGTAGATAAAAAGTAAAATATCAACTGCGACAAGCTAACGTTCGAAAAAAAAAACTTGGCGTGCGGTGGTCATGCTTGTGGCAATTGTGCTGTTGGGCTAAAGTTGTTCATCATTCGCGAGCGGCTAAACTGATAGCACTAGCCCGAACGGCTTGCATTGCATTTTTTTCTGAATGGATAGCTCGAGCCGTTCGAATAGCCTGTGAATACAGCGCCTCTCATCGCTCCCAGCTGGTATCGGATAGCTCGAATGGCTGAAAATTTTTTTGAACAGATATAGCTCAAGCCGTTCGAATGGCTATCAATTTTTTTTGAACAGATAGTTTAACAATTTTGTTTTTTTGAGCGGATATCTGTAAAAAAAGGCTAGCCGTAAGGAACGTTGTCGCGTGAGAGGTCACTATAAAAATACGCCTGATCGTGCAGCACATTCCGCTCTTGCGTAGGCTCAGTATTGACAAAATACATTCTAAGCCACCCCTCCCTCTAACGATCTTATAGTCATCTCCCAGATTTTGGGAGACACGTGACCAGCCTGTGCCAGGGTCTCTCTTCTCTCGCTCTGGGGGGCGGGAGAGAGAGACCCTGGGAACGAGGTTGCAATAAATCTTAAATGGGCGTGAGCAAACTCAAGTTGCTAAGGGTTTCTCAAGTCACAAAGGGTTTACAATACAGTGGATAAATTCTGATTATTTCAATCACTTTATGAATTCCAATAGCTTTTCTGGTACACAAGATCCAAATTGGCGAAACACCTGATGAAAATAATATTGTCCACCCTTGTAGTAACAAGCATGTTTACTTAAATTGTCACACATTCTTGTCCAAGTGTTTATCGTTTCTGCTTTTTATATACACCTTCAAACTGCTGCTCATACAGTGGAACCCCGCCTTACGGCCACCTCGTTATTACGGCCACTTTTTTTTGTCCCGGCAAAATGGCCATACATTTTCTTATAATAAAACCCCGTTAATGCGGCCACCCCGTTAATACGGCCACCCCGTTAATACGGCCAACGGCCACATTCTGAAATCCCAAACTATACAATCCTTTATAATATTACCCCGCTAATACGGCCACTCGAACCAAATACCCATTAATAATTGACCAAACGAAACAAATACAGTACTTGAGAAACAATATTGAATGATATTATTATATTCAAAACGCCCGTGGATCTCTTTGAGCTTTTCTCCTCTTTGTGAACATCTCTTACAGAAAGATTGTTATCAAGGTCTAATAGATCTGTTAGTATTTTGATGTGGCTCTGTTCAATTGTGATATGTATCTGTCAAGATGTCACTTGAAGTGGACCAGTCATGAAATTTGACACTACCCCGTTTATACGGCCTCCCCGTCAATACGGCCAAATTTCCATGGCCCGTTGGTGGCCGTATTAACGGGGTTCCACTGTACTTCATGCAAAATAGCCATAGTCTCGAAGAGACCTTCAATTTATTTACAATTTGAAATGGCATCAAACTACTATGAGAAGAAGCTCTATTCCCAAAGTGTTCTTTAAAGTGTATATGACATGAAAAATATTTTCTGCTTATTTGAAAGGCCTTTCAAAATACAGAAGAATGGCGTTTTTCTTTTCGAAATATCTTTTTTCGTTCCAGAGATATTGTCATTTTTGTATTATGCAAATTAGATAAGTGATGACGTCATAAGATTTGCAGGGTTTTCAATAAGGGCCGGCAGCCGGCGAAACTCGCCGGCTACTCCACACGTTTTCGCCGCCTACTTTGATTAACAACTTACTCGAATTTTAAGAATTAGCATGATAAATAATTTGCCACAACATGAACCGCGGATCGGCCAACATTTAATTCGTTTAACGTAAAAGAAACTTGCCATAATTCTTGGTTAAAATATATCGACTGACTCAGGGCTTGAAATTTAGACCAATACGGTCGCCAATGCGACTAACATTTCATAAAAATTCTGCTTTCGTCGCCAAAATGGCGACTACATTTCTGTGTGTTGACGATGAATAACGGACATTTCCTCAGACATTGTGCCCTTCCAGAAAGTTATACCGAAAGATCTTTGCTTCTAAGACATCCAAAATAAGAAAAGAAGTCAATCCATCCTCTTCCTTTGCTGTAAAAGATTCTATCACATCGGAAAACTCGCAAAAAGCTGAGCAAGCCCCTGAGTACGTCATGTATGCCTGTGGGTTGTGTCTCTTGTTGATTCCTTCGATAGTTGCCACAAAATTTTATATATTGTGTTTGTTGTAAACCTAGTGATAAGATTGTTTTGTTTTTCCTTTTCAATATTTTATGTATTCAGTCCTAGAAATGATTTTAAACACTTTTGAACAAGGCCCTATTTGATTTTGCAATCTGGCGACTAAAAATTGTGTTTGGTGACTATTTTGTCTGCAAGATAATTAGAACCGTTGAATAAAAAGCTGGAAAATAGGGCATGTATGGTTCTGTCAAAAATGACCTAATTCTTGCCCCAGAATGCAGGAAATGCACTCTTAGAGGCTCAGATTTTAAAAGTTTCCAGGGGGAGCATGCCCCTGGACCCCCCTAGAGGGTCGCGCCTGCGGCGCGAGTAACCCCTTCGCCACCTACTTCTAGAATTCTGCCACCTACTTCAATTCTTATTGAAAACCCTGGATTTGCAACTAAAAATGATAAAATACTGAATAAAAAATATCTCTTGAAATATTGAAGCAGTGTTCTTGAAACTTGGCACCACAATTGTGCATCACAAAAGGAACAAAATGACACCCTTAGATCTGTTGCCATGACAACAGTTTTGCCACTGGTGCTGTCTCAATAAAAACTGAAATTCCTAGTTTTTGTCTTAAACCAAGAACCATCTAGCGCAGCCAATCCGATGGTAGGAATTAAGACAACATGGGAACTGTCTGTTCCAAGCAGGACCCTTTGTCTCACTTTAGAGGTTACAAATGGGGATATTTGGTTTTTTGACACAGAGAGACTGGAGCTGAAAGAGTTGCTATGGCAACAATACTTAGGCTGTCATTTTGTTCCTTTTGTGATGCACATTTGTGGTGCCAAGTTTCAAGAACACTGCTTCAATATTTCCAGAGATATTTTTTATTCAGTATTTTATAATTTTTAGTTGCAAATCTTATGACGTCATCACTTATCTAATTTGCATCATACAAAAATGACAATATCTCTGGAACGAAAAAAGATATTTCAAAAAGAAAAACGCCATTCTTCTGTATTTCAAAAGGCCTTTCAAATAAGCGGAAAATATTTTTCATGTCATATACACTTTAAGGTGACCCATGGCTATTTTTGGGAATGGAGGTGATCTTTTCTAAATCCAATTTTGGGCATGTAAACGTTAACCGATTTCTCTGATTTTTGGCAATCAAAATAACAAATGTTCAAATTTTATCAATTTCTTAAAAATTCTAAGAGCGTCTGACTCTATTTATTGAGAATCCTGAGACAGGACCGAATTGTCTTTTATTTCATCCAAAAGACACTTTTGGTGAACTATTTCCAAAAATATTGTTTAAAAGTTCCAGTGAGTTTAATTTTTGCGAAATCTGCGAAAGTTAGAAAGACCATCTGATCATGCCAGAACACCAAATAATGGTGGATGGAATTTCTGCAAAATAGAGCAGTTTCAAGCCGAAAACTTCCCTTGATCTCATTTTAACACAATTTCTTATCTATCCTTTGGTCATTATTTCTAGCTATATTTCATCTTGAAGCAACTATCTTTTGGCCAGCAACAAGTACAGTTGTAATGCAAATAACCTTCCCCTGTTTGGCCACATATATAATTTTCATGACTGAAGGAAAATTTTTGCCGCTAAAACTTTGCCAGTGTGATTGACTTTTCCACTTTAACTTATTGAAATGAGACCATGTAAACTCAAATTAATTTTTATTTCCAGTCTGATGCAGTTTGATTTTCTAGCCGATTTTAGCCAGACAAAATAGAAATTAGTCTGTAATGTGACCCTGCCCTAAGCCATACATTTGACTTTCAAACCATGATTAACATCAGTGGTCTTCCTAATTTAAATTCTTTAAATTTCTGGCATCTACTTAATTCTTAAAATGTTAAACATCAATTAGTTTTATTCTCAAGATTATTAAAAATCACACTGACACAAAATACACAATCACATTATAAGAAAGAAGAGACCATACCACAGCAAGCATATCGAAGCTGGCAAACAATTCATTGAGATATTGAACTAACTTCTGAGCTGTACATTGGGATGAGAGCATTGTGAATCCTTCTATGTCAGCAAACAAGATACTGAAATAAGAGTGAACAGATAATTAAGTGTCACATGAGTGCCTTGAATGGAATATCTGTAGAATGAGGTTAAATATATTATTTAACTTAGTTAACGTCTAGGAGTTAATTGTGGCTGTTCTGTAGTTGTCTGGCGTTAGCTTGGCATTAGCGTGGCATTGGCATGGCTTGGCGTTTATTAGCGTACTTTGGCGGGTGGGCAATTTCCTATGCATGGCGTTATAATTCCGGTCAAGGCGCTGCAGGCAACTTCTGGCGCACTCGTGGTCAGCGGTTACCTGTCGCATTCTTATGTGTGCACCGTTGCACGTGCTACTAGTTTCACTGAGCCGCGTAGCTTCACTGAGTTTAGTGCTCGAGGCGTTCTGGCTTACTTCGAATATATTTTTTTTTTCCACTGAATTCCTCATTCAGTGTGACGGGTGCTGGGTGTGGTGGGCGGGGCTTGTGGCTGGGTTGTGGCTAGGGCAGGCTTTTGGGGTGTTCTTGCTACCTGGGTTTGGGGTCGGCAGCTCCAGCCCCCAGGTTCCTAGGCACCCAACCTCCATGTGCGACGCAGGCGTTAATATCTTATTAGAGTAGTTCACTGCCTCCATGTGCTCAGGATATGTGTGTACAGTTGATCTTTGTGCCTGATTGGGCAAACTATAATTATTATAGTGTTGTGCTATCAAAACAGAGTAGTTTAAAGCAGGTCAATGTATCCATCGATCATATTTTAACCATAGTACACTGGACAAAACAATTGAGGATTGGATTTACTTCAAATAATTCTCCCAAAATTTCAACCAGGTCAACAATAAGGAGCAATTCGACTAATAAGAAAATTCCTTTTATGCAAAAAATAACTTAAAATAATATGAACTCTGGGAATGTCAAAAAAAACAGAGACCCTTGCGTGGCTGTTACAATTTTAATGCAAAATTTACTGTTGTGAGAATTCCTGCCAAATTTTCCTACCCCAAAAGCTCCCTGAATCAAAAATTTCAAACCCCAAAAAATCCTTTGATCTTCCCTGTCACTTTACATCCCAAGTACCCCCCTGGGCTCCAGAGACAAAGAATTTGACTTACCATGCTGGCATTTTATCAGATTACACCATTGATATCTTTGCTGGATGTTGCGAAACGAAAAGAAGTGATAACCTGTGGGAAGCTCACTCACTACTATTAAAACGAAAAGTGGTCCAATGTCTTCCTTTTTTTCTTAGAAGACAATGGAGGAGTGTTATTAGTATTGAAACTTTCACTTGATTTCTGAATTCCGTGACAAAAGACGACCAACCTTGCTCACTACAATCTCTCACTACAATCTCTCACACGAGTCAACATGAACCTCAATGTCATGTTTGTGCGGTTACTATTCCAATATGGCATCAGAAACTGGAAAACGTGGGCACCTGACAGGGCACTCTCGATCTTGAGTTTGACCCTGACTAATTACATGGTGTCCACACCTTAGTGACTGAGTGATTAATTTGCATATCTGGAGACCCAACAAAGACCTGTTTCTACACTCCGCTTATCCACAGGTTAATAAGGGATTTAAATCTATAATTCCTCCTTTAAAACACCAGTCAGATAAAATTCAAGTAGAAGACAATTTTTCTCCTAGGTTGCAAAAGATCTTTTACAAGACATAAGAAAAGAAATGGCAGAATGCCAAGGAAAGTGTTGTAATCTCCCCCCTCCCCAAGAGCAAGAAGCTTTTCACATCACTGGGTAAAGACTGCATAGCAAAATGGGTTTCAAGATGACAAGCAATAACAGAGCCCAAAATTTTCCAGTTACCAGGAACGCTTTGGAGTGTTATTTGAAAGTTGGCACTTCTGTTATCGCTTAAAGTGACAAGAAACCAATGAGAAAATGCTACACATGCAAGTAACTAAACTACACAAAAATCCACTGGTTGTTGATAATAAAAAAAGAAGATTTTTTATGTAATAGATCAAAAACGAGTGCAAGTTTTTCATCAGGGGTTCCAAACACCGAGAAACAGATGTGTATGTAAGTATGTGCCGCGAGTGGTCAAGCACGTTTGTCATTCTATTGAGGAAAAGCACGAGCCGTGCCTTGTTGAGATATTCAGATTGTATGTAGGGTTAGTTGAGACTCATGCAAAGGAAGTTACTGCATTTTACTTTAAGCCATCAAAAACTAGGTTCGCATTCGATAAAGTGCCCGTAGGCATCAACAGCTTGAACAAGATTTTGCCTGACATGTGCGACGCGGCAGGCTTTAAACGCAAAACCGCTCACAGTTTGCACGTTACTTGTGTTTCCTCCCTGTTCAATTCTGGGGTTGAAGAAAAATTGATTCGCGAAAGGTCGGGGCATCGTTCTAATGCATTGTTGCAGTACGAAAAGCCTACAGAAGAAAATGTGTCTAAAGTTTCAAAGATCCTAGGTCCAAGTGTTGTTAGTACAACCACATGTTCTACCACAGAGAAGCAGGACGAATCTTTAACGGATGTTGTTTTCCAGAAAGGAAAATTCAAAAACTGTACAATTAATGTAACGATGTCTAAGAAGGAATAATATGTTGCTGTATTGTTGTTGTAAGCAATGATTTAAGCGGGAAAAATGCTGTATTTAGAATTATAATTAAGACTGATTAAAATTCAAGTTTCTTGATCAGTGTCTTGATCAGTTTTTGAACTAATCTACCGTGTCTTGATCAGTATGTTCATTGGGTATCAACATACATGCACCTGACCCAATTGATGCGAGCTGATTGGGTCATCAGCTCATGAATAATTAATGAGTTTGAGAAATGTACATCATAGGCTATCTAAATTTAGAAGTGCTGTTAAACACAAGTGGCATACTTTAAACAATAACAAAACCCCATGCATTCTTTTTAAAAGAATGTGATATCAGCAGGATACTGTTGGTCGTTTATATTTATTTACAACATTATGAAAATATTGATCCTTTAATTGTTTTGTCCACGGTACTATAAAATCATGCAAAAGACTTCTGCCAACAGAACAAACTAAAACTTTGACAAAGCTTTAAAATTTATTTTCCAACAAAAAAAAAATACACCACATGTGTACTCAAAACCTTTCTACCTTTTGTACAAATACAAACCTGACATTCTCATGTCTTTGAATGTAGATTTTGTGGAACTGCATTGTTTCTGTCCTGTCACTTTCTATATCTGCCTTCATTTCCATGGCAACATGTCTTGGTAAAACTGACAGCAGTAACCGTTCCTGAAATTAAAAGGACAAAAAAAAGTTAAATTTGCTGTACTTATTTTGAGACACTTCACTATTTTGGCACTGTCTCTTGCCAAAAACCTCTAACTATCAGAACTTGTTTTACATAACACACTTCAGAACTATACACTTCTTGAAGTTGACATGTGTGCATTGTATGCAAAAATTGATTGAGTTACCTTTTATAAAGTTGTGTAAGTAGGAAAAATAAAAAGAGAGCCTCCGTGACGTCATTAACTCAAACACTGGAAACGATGCTTGCATTAAAAAAAATTGTTTTTGTGAATAACTTCCATGCAAATTCAAGTTTTTAAGATATTTTGTTGTTTGGAGATTGCATATGAACTAGAAATCATTGGTTTGGATTGAAAATTGAAGGGACATAAAAATGCTTCAGGTGTAAATTGGGATTGCACATGAGTAGCAAGCGAAAATTACACCAAGCTGCAAGAATTATCAATAAACTTGTAAATTTGTGTAAAGCAGCATTTTAATTCCCTTTTTGATCCAGTTTATTTTTCTTGCAGTTACATTTTAACAAGATATATTGAAAACAGTTCCTCAACAACTGTGAATCATCAAGTCTACTTTGAAAAGCAATGGGAGCTTGCTCTCTGGCATTTGTGTGATCAAAAAGGATATATGTTTAATTAGCCCTGGAAAAATGTTTTTTTTTCTTTATTTACTATGTTTTGCTAATTCATTTATGACCTCATTCATAAATTGTGACCTTCCACAGGAAGAGGTACACTAAAACTTTTCTATTAAACAGGCAAAAACTAACGGCTAACAAACAGTAAGCAAACCCTTTTTCAAATGGTTCAAACGGTTTCTTTGGCAAATGCTTTTAACTGGTGAGCGAAAATTTCAAATGCCTTAGGAAAACATCTAAATGGACAGCCCTGGTTTTTTGGAAGGGCTGGTAGAAATGTTTAATGCTTGTCAAAATGTTAAACAAATAGCCTCAATTTCAAAATGTTTACAGGTGTAATTACCCAAAGGGTTTTCCCAAAATAAATAAAAAACATTGTGCTGAAATAGATATCTAACACTGATTTATTTATTATCATTCTATACTGGATGATTGCGTGGCATAATTTCAAAGTCCTTTTAAAAACTCGCAACTGCTACGAACATTCAAGTATTCAAAGTTCTGTTTGTTGTTTAAACATTTGGAGGTGATAAATATCATTTATTACTTACTAAAAGGTCCACATTCAGAAAGCCAAAAACAATAATAAACAGGCATACTTCATGTGTTTTGCAGTTTGCAGATCAATGTAGGATAACTGCTGCATGTTTTCAACTCTTGGATAAACATTAAAAGGAAGCAAGGATAATGTTTAATTAGAGTGTTCTCTCCCGTTCCTCTGAGTCCCAAAGTGTCAGAATATCAGATGAGAACTATTTCTTGTGTGTTCTATTGTACTTCGAATTGTCTACAATTTAATGATTGCAACTTGAGAAAATAATCCTGCCCAAACTATCCCAATGAGGCATTGTCATAAAAACCAGTCATGGATTGTCCTGGGGGCAATGCTTTGCATTCAGCTATTGATCAAATGAACCTTAATGGAAAACAACTGCTTTACTGTTTCAATGAAATGATATTTCTTGATACCCAGCAGCCACAAATGCCAAGGAAAGTGAAGATGATCTGACCATTCTTTGCACTGTTTATGAGTATGCTGAGCAAATAGTTGAATACAACGGACTAAGTGTGAGTTGTTAACTTGCTGTCATGTCTTTCTTTAAACTGATAAACAGTTTTAAATAATTTTATCTGACACTAGAAACTGCTTATTTTATAGGTAACTACCCCATAAGTGTCAAGATTTTATCAAACAACTTTTCCTAACGATTCAAATGATTTCTACAACACTTTTAACAACCTGAGGGAATGTTTTAAACGATTTTTTGAATGATTCAATCAGATAGGAAAAAAATTCTAACAGTTTTTCTAATGCTTGTAATGATTCCCCAAACTGTTTTTATGGTTACTGAATGGTTCACAAATGCGTGAGACCGTTTTTAAACATAGGCACACTAAGCATGCAGGAGTAATTTTTTAAATTGATTGGGTGACTTAGGGTAAGACTGGGTGCTAGTCCTGTTGGGATGGTTTATTTCATGGGTTGAGCTATTTGTGCATGGTGCATCACTAACTACATAGCCCCTTACTACGACTAAGAGGGATTTTTTGGAAAAAAAAAATGCTTGCAGACAAAACAATTTTTATGTGCAATTTGTCACGTCAAAACTATTTCGTTCAATAGTAAATTTTTATCATTTAAAAAAACCAAGAACAATTGTCAAAATGTCACAAAATGGCTCATTCTGTTAGCACTTATTTTGTTGCTAGCTTGTTTACAACCGTAACACGATACTTTTGTTTGTCACAGGATACTTTTGTGTTTTTGTCAAACACTGTAAAACGATACCTTAGTTTTTTTTAAACGCATGCAACATGACACTTTTTTTTATCTCACTTTTGTAACAAGATATTTTTGTTTTTCTTGAAAACACCATGTCTCCATTGAGTAATCGAAAAGTAATAAATGACGTAATAAACGAATCAAATCAAGAACTATATTTTTAGGAAAGCTTTTAAAGCATAGTACACCTGGAGTATTTGTTTCCTGTCGTAAATGTAAATTTTCATTCAACAAACAGGAACAAGAACTAATTAATTTTAGTTATCAAACTGTCATGGACAGGGTGTTCATTAGGCATCAGGGATCGGGGAATTCTCCAGCTACTACGTAGAATTCTCCAGCTAAATCAGATGTGGAGCCGTTCGAAAAAATAATTTTTCGTTCATGTAATTATGTACGCATTGTACGGCGTAAATACATCTTGCTGAAATAGACATGTCACGGACATTAAAACCTCTTTGTCAGTAATGAGTAATTTAAACGTCTTCCGACATTGATTAAGCTCTGGCTTTACACTACACTAATAATTATTAAATTTGGTACACTAATAAAAGAAAAGTTATCGACGGTTTGTGTGGAGAATTTTGGTTAGCATGAGGCGTTATTTACGCGCGAAAGTTTTGTTTTTAAATAGAGCAAACTTAAAATAGAAGTTAATGCTTAAAATAGAACAAGTGAAATCGACTAAGTCACAAAAAGAAAACTGGACCAAATTAAAGCCAAAAGCACTGAACTACAATTCTGAAAAAAATGATTTTTGTGATGTGCGCTGGTATGCAAATCAGAGATGTTTACGGTATCTTTAATATGAGTGTCAAATTACCGCTAAGGCATATGCAAATTTCGGCAATTTAATTTATATGATTTGAAAAAAGTTAACTTTTATTTATTACTGTACAGGGAACAAAGATGAAATATTTATTGATAATACTTAGTAATTCATTCCATTCAAGAAATTGTTTATTAAACCGGACACGCAAAGTTTTGTCTTTTGTGGTGAGAGCGAATGCATTCAATTATTTTCTGTCTGGCGTGTTGTCGCGACAAATCAGAAGCGGGAATATGTTCTCACATCTCGTGTGGTGCTATTGTATTATTACAGCGTGTATATTTGTCTCAGAGAGAGAGGGAGAGAGGATTTCTCACCGACCATGTCAAAAATAACACATTTTTTTGCACCTACGAGCGGTGGTAGTGGAAAGCGCTCAAATGCAAGTTCAACCAGCGGCAACAACAACAAGGATGAAGAAGACGAACCGCTGGAACCGCCACCTAAACAGAGTCTCAAGTCAACATCTTCTGAGGCAACTGAGGTGAGGTGTGCTTCTTCTAAAACATCTTCGGTCAGTTCAAGTGATGTCGAGGGTATAATCAAAGATCTCTTCACAGAAGACCAAAAGAAAGTATTGCACCACTACCACCGCTGCCGCGAAAGAAATTGCTCTGGTCTTGGAACAGACGAGAAACAAAGGTTGTCAAGCAAGAAAGACAAGTTCCAACACGAGTGGCTCTTCGAAGCAAACGTATTTTGTGAGAAGGCAGGTTTGACTTGGCTCGTTTATGTTGAAGGTGAGGGCATGTATTGCTTTATTTGCAAGAAACACAAACTTACGAATCAGCAAAACAAATCCGATATTTTCAATGAGAAGCCTTCTATCAGGTACAAAACAACTGCAATTCTCGAACATGCTCGGTCGCAGAAACATTCGGCGGCAATATCATGCAAAATGATCAACCAAGTTTCGGTTTTTCAAAGAGAACTGGATGAGCGGCAGAAAGTGAACGACACCGTTCTTTTCAAAGTATTTTATTCAATTTACTGGCTGGCTAAGGAGGAAATCGCAAACAAAAAGGCAGCGGGCTTGTTCACCCTTCTAGAGAAGCTAGGAGTAAATGATCTAACGTACTTTAATCATCATAAAAATTTTGGTTGTATCTGATCTTAAAATCGGTAAAAAACGTATAAAACTGAATTTTCGGTAACTCTCTGTTACCTTCATCAGAGTTAAAAATTTGGTTCAGTTTCTTGCATAATAAGTTTTTTATACACCGCCGGTCTCTAGGGATGTTCCCAATGTTAAATAAACTTGCGGGAATTGCACATGCTCATTCACACAGTTAATCTGTGCGAGAAATGTTTAGTACCCTGGGTTGTGCGCTGAAAGAGAATGTTGTGAAGTGAGCAAAGACGGCAGGATGTTTTGGTCTCCTAGTTGATGATGTGTCAGATATATCAGTCATGGAGCAGATGATTACATCTATCCAGTTTTACGATGAGCACAGCAGTGAAGTCGCTGTAGAGTTTTTTTCTGTTGACAATTTGTTAGAGAAGCATGACTCTGCAAATGCCACAGCTATGTTCCAGGCAATTCAGTCTAATTTGCAAGTATGCACTCTTTCTACTGACAAGCTAATTGGGTTGGCCACGGACAGTGCTTCAGTAATGGTTGGGAGAAAAAATGGCCTTGCTGCTAAGCTAAAAGACGTCAATCCTCGTTTCATTTCAGTGCACTGCATATGTCACAATCTAGCTTTGGCGTGCACTGATGCCAAAGATGATGCAAATTTGAAGTTCATCAAAGAGGTTGAAACAGTGGTAACACAACTATGGAAGCTCTTTGAGAACTCTCCTAAGCGACTTGCTTGTTACCTGAAAGTTCAACAGGAATTGAAAACTCTGCAGCTTAATAATGAGAAGTCAAGAAAGATGGTGGCAAAAAAGTTGAAAAAGGCCTGTGATACTAGGTGGCTGTCCTTCAACAGCGCAATCCAGTCCTTGTATTCTGATTTTGTTGCTGTTCTTCAATCCCTGAAGCAGCTGAAAAAAGACCCAGCTCAACCTGCTGCGTATGGCTTATTGAAAAAGATCAACAAAGTGAAATTCATTGGTGCAGTATACATTATGAAGTGGATTCTTCCCATTTTGGCAAACCTCAGCAAATCCTTTCAGAAAGGTGCCATCAATTACGCCTCCATTATGCCCTCAATCGACTACAGCAAGGACAGGCTGAATGACATCAAGATTTCAGAAGAACCCATCAAGCAACTGAAGCAAGATCTTAGTAGTGGTGGTCGTCTTGAGACCCTTGAGCTTGTTTGCACTGAAGGTAATGCTAAGGATCTACAGGGACTTCTCCAGAAATACATAAAAGCCCTTGTGAAGAACATTGACAAGAGGTTCAAGTCATCTCTGCCAGTTCTTAGTGCATTTTCAGCATTTGATCCCATGCTAATACCAAATAGGCAAAGTCCTGCATTCCATAGCCATGGAGAGGCAGAAGTTAAGGTTCTAGCTGACCATTTCTTTGATGATGACAGTGAGGGAGAGGAATTCAAAACAGAATGGAAGAAGCTAAAGTACGATCTGCTGTCATGGAGAGAACACATCCCGAAAGAAACAGTGGATGGCAAGAAAGGCACCCCTACCGAGTGGTCACTTAAAAGAGTCATGGCCATGAAGTCAACATTTGGACAGGTCTATCCAAGATCTGTCCACGTAGCAGAAGCGGCACTGGCAGTCCCAGTCTCCAATGCCTGGCCTGAAAGAGGCGCTAGTCAACTGAAATTAATCAAGACTAGGATAAGAAGTCAGATTAAGAATGACTTACTTGCATCTCTCCTTCACATCAGCATCAATGGCCCTGTCCCACACACATCTGCCTGTGATTCTCTGATCAGCAAGGCTGTAGAAATGTGGAAAGGTGCTAAAAAGAGAAGAAAGCTCCCATACTACAAACCAAGCACACAGCCACAAGCTGAAACTGAAGCTGCAACTCACACCACAGTCATAGATATGGCAACACAGACAGAGACAACCACTGAACTGCAGAAGATTCGAGAGGAGTACGAAGAGGCACTCCACATTCTCCAGCTTGATGACATGGTTGAAGGAGAGTTGGACTCCCTGGAAGCGTTTGCCAAAAGCATGGGCAGTGCCGGTGAAGACAGTGGAGTTGATGAATATTACCCTAATCAGTGAGAGCACCCAAGAAAACATGTTGAATTTCCTCAGCTTGCAGCATATTTATTGAGAAATAGCTTTAATTTGAATGTTCAGATTTTATTTGGTATACGACATGACTCTTGGAGTAGGAGAGTTAGAGCTCTTGTGGAACATTACTTGCTTGTTAATACAAAGAAGAATTCAACACTTTAGAACCATTTTCAGGCGTGCATTGTTTGTTTAGTTGCTAGCTAGAGAGAAATGAAATTTGCTGTCAGATAACAGGAAATGGCATCTCAGAGGATTCAAAAATCCAAAATTTCCGGGGGGGGGGGGCATGCCCCCAGACCCCCCTAGTCAGGAACAAGCTTCGCTCCTTCCATTAAAGAGCTTCGCTCTTTAGGAAACAGTCTCCTGTTACTTTACACTAGTCTCCTGCTACTTAAATCATTAACGAAAACCCTGCATGGAATGACGTGCTCTTATTCTAGCCTGTTGCCGCTATTGATTGTAGCAAAAAAAAACATTTTAAAGTCAATACCCATACCGGTTAATTAAATGTCTAAACGTGGTGTGTTTAAGGTATAAACATAAATGCTACTTGCCCGAGAGTCAGTGAATCGAGCAAGACGCTAAAGAGACTAATTAAATTAATTGCAGTTTTCAGTTGGCGACACGGAGTCTCAAGCAATATTAAATTTAGGAAGTTTCCTTGTCGCAAAACTCTTAAAACAAGAGGCCACAACACCCTCTGAAGAAGATTCCCTGCCATTTTTTTGACTCTTTGTAAACACAGTATTAACATCAAAATGAGAACATTATTCTTCAAATCTGCTTTGTGCAAATGCTTTATGCAATTTAAATATACAACGGTCAGCAAAATTAGACCGTCCTAAACACACGCTTGAATAACAATTTAGTGTTGGGTCTTTTGTTGGCGGCGTGTGCGTTGTAAGCAGGCAAGCGTTTCAAATCCGGGGTTTATTCACAACTCACCGATTCCGCCTCCTACAAATCTAAAATCTTCGAATGAAATCGCTTGCTTACAACTGTGTCTTACTTCCCCTTATAAACTGCAATTTCATTGGTTCTGATAGTACCTCAAACCTGATTGGTGTGACATACAAACATACTTCACTGACTAACTGACTGACCGACTGACTGACTACACAGTCCATCGCGCGGACTAAAGAGTTATTTTTGGAAAAAATAACTCAAAAAGGAAAAGCATTACTTTACATTTTTCCGTGGAAGGTCAGAATTAATAGAAGGCAGTGATGTCTGACAAAAATTTTGTTGAATAATAAGCGATTGGCATAATTTTATCAATAATAAAACTTTGCACTATTTGTTCCAGTCCGAAGTACTGTTAATTTGTTAAGCATCCGTTTTAACGGTTGTTCAAAGCATTTAATCCATTTTTTGAACCACTTAATAAATTCAACAAACAGTTTTTAATAAGCTACTAACCGTTTAAACGGAAGAGCTATCCGTTTAAATGGAAGACCTATCTCTTTAACGGCAAACCTCATCCATTTTATAGAAAGCCCTAGTCCGTTTAAAAATAAATCTTGACCCGTTTAATAACAGTTCATTTTATAAGCAAATGCAACCAGTCCGTTTTACCACTGGTTTGATCAGCAGTTGTATTAGCTTTTCTAATGTTTCTCTTGATCAGTAACTCAAGAAAGCATGAAACTATGTCAACAAATGGTTGCATCAAGTTATAATTATTATGCTGTGTTATTTCCAGGTTATTTATTAAATGACTTGTTTGTTGTAAAAACCCTTTCTGTCTTGTATTTTACTTTCAGATAATCTAATAAAATTTGGAGTAAAGCTTTTCCAAAGTTTGTTTTGTGTTTGGGGTTTCCCTTTTTGTTTATTTTGTGCCACAATTAATTTGAGAATCATAGAACATGCTTCAAATTCGCACTCAATAACTCAGTTATTTCAGCCTACGTTTGTTGTTCCTTTGATTAAGCTCCTTGCTAACTCTTGTTTGTTATGGTATTCTCTTCCATATTTAAATAAACAGAATGAACTTTGATTTATTTTGTTGGGATCGACTTCACTGTGTTGTGGCATGTAGGATGAAATTTCAATAGCTTTGTTTAAAATTTGTATGCAAATTAATTGGATTGAAGCTTTCATGCAAAGCAAAAAACACAAAACGGTTTGCTAGCTATCTCGTTTCGTAGTTTTTCCAAAAGACCAACTACTTTCTTGAAAGTCTTCTGCGTTTCTAAATCCGACGAAAGTGAAAGGTTTACAGTTCTTTACGGAAAGTTAATTCACACGAAGCCGACACAGCTCACAAAACATGAGGTTCTTCAGTGTACTACTGACCACGCTAATTAGAACTCGGTTCTTTCAAACTGAAACCTATACCATAATGATTCAATTTAGCGCCCAGGGTGCTTATTTACTTTTTGAACCTCAAGGGGGGGGGGGGGGTGCTTATTCGAGACAGGGCGCTTATTTAATTTTTTGAGGAACATGTTCAAAACAAAACTTTAATAAATATTAAAATAACTAACAATAACAGAAACTGTAACAGTAACAAATTGTTCAGGGTCCGAAATTGCGACTCACTGGTCGAGTTGAGTGTTGGCGACCAGAATTTTAAAACTGGTCGCCAGTAGGCGACTAACATTTTGTCCCTTCGGCATTTGAAATTCCAAGGTAAAAAGGCTTTTTTTAAAAGAAAACATAAAGCTCTCGTGGACAATTGTAGTAAAACGAAGCGATGATTCTACGATCGCCATATTTACCCGGCGCCATATTGATTCAGCGGCTTCTCCCATTACGGATACCGCGGGCGAAAACGTCGCGTGGCGAAATCGTTTTCGTTCTGTTTCGGCGAAGAACAGATCCTTTAGTTGCACACTTAGTTGAATCTATAAGAGGGCCCACATATGTCTTATACACAGAACTTAACAGGATACCAGCATATTTTCAGCTACATGGAAATAATAAGAGTAAGAAATCTGAAGCCACCGCAAGAACGTTGACAAACACGCTCATTTAGATGTGACTTTGTTACCGTTGCACGGTTTTTGTGAGTTTCTCCTTTAATAGCTGTATGTATATTGCGTTAAATGAAAACATTTTGCTGAAAGGTTATTTTTTTTGCTTTACTGTAAATTAAGGTAAATTATACCCTGGGTTCCAGAGGGATTGTTTTCATTGGTTTGCGGCAAATTGAACGGCGAAGCCGCGATCGTGGTGTGGCACGCAAGAAACCAAAATAAAACCCTTGTCTTTGGCGACCAAACCCTTCTATTTGGCGACCAAAATTTTTAGGTTAGTCGCCAGTTGGCGCCCTTAGGAAAAAGTTAATTTCGGACCCTGTTGTTGTAAGTAATTATTTAGACTTGCCCTTCAGTCATTAATTTTTCTTTTGGCATTCTTGAACTCCCACTGTTTTGAACAAGTTTTCATTTCCAGTGACAGTTCAAAATAGCTAGCAGGGTTAAAAGAAGTTTACATTTTGTCATTACACACTGCAAGTTTAACACAGTACAGTGGATGGCTTTTTATACCACTGATTCAAAGATTGCTTGGGAAACAGCCATTGAAACGGCCATGTCTCTTTATGCCGTCCACCTTTGTTGAGGTTTGATTGAAACGACTATCCGTTTAATTATGTATCTATCCGTTTAAATGTTTTGTTAAGGTTTATACACATCTGTTCAAACGTTTTAGAAAACTGTTTTATGATATCATTTTATACTTTGTAGTCTATAAAGGTCACAATTCCTGGCTAAAGGAAGGAAACGATTTTTTCTGACATGAGTTGTCTGTCATGCTGATATAAACATTGTAACTTTGAGCCAGTGTTAGCCCTTAAGCCTCGCTTTCATGCAGTTCTGGTAATAATCTGAATCAGTGCATGGTGGTATGCAGCATTTCATGCTGTCAGAGAGACTGAAACAAGTAAAGACAACTTGGTCCTTTTAAGTCAAATATGATGCTACTCTATTTTAAATGATACACACAGTTGCCAAATGCAATATAAATATTAAAACATGCAGTACCTGGTTCTGATTTTCTTTCATTATGGTCAATCGTGATTCTATACATCTTCTGGTTTCCAGAAAAGCTCGCCGTTGAGAAATCTCTGTTGGGTACTTTGTGAAAACGCCTGTTATATTGGCACATATGAATATGAACAGATTCCCAACAAGCTGTGGAGAACAAAATATATGAGCAAGTGAGAGATTTAATGACCATCAATTTAAGCTGCAGTTATCAATCGCACATGACCTGACCTTCAGAGCAGAAAGTTGTGATGTAAGTTTTAGTTTTAGTGGATGCCAATCATCTCTCATCTCCTGGTTTACTAATATCAAACTTCAAGAACATTTAAAATCCAGCTGTGTTCGAAAATTTGTTGCTTAGTTATCAAATAACGAGATTAAGTTTTGCTTTCCATAACCAGAAAATTAATGGGTTATTCCACAAAAAAATCCAGCCACCCCCTTCTAACAGATCACATGATTTTTTAACACCACCCTTCTGCCCAGACTGTTAGACATACAAACATACTTTATTTGGCAAAGCAGGTTAACTAGAAAAATGGCAGCAAATGCTGATGTGGACCTGCTGTAACTACAATACATAACTTAAATGAATAAATATATGACAGGATTTTCAAGAAAAAGGCTACAGAAATTTCACCAGTCAATGATAGTTTTGACACTAGCCCTGAACAGAGAGCTTTCTAAAAAGCATTTAATTGTAGCTCAGATGAATACAAAAGCCTCTCCTTTATGCCTTTTGAGGCTAAAATCACCAACTTCAGCGTATTTTGACTGAATCATCGACTGCACTATTTAATTAAGAGTGTTTACAACATAAAATGTGAGTCTAAATTGACACCAAGATAAACGTGTAAAAACGTTCGGCCAAGGGCTTATCTGTAGCTTTCTAAGGGCATGGACTTCTCAAATAATCTGAACTGTAGCGTCCTGCATCGATTTTTGATTCAATTTCAAGCAAACCAGGCAATATATCACATATATCTCAGTAAGCGAAATGCTGGCATGTGCTGTTTATGTCAATTATTGGCTCATTGTCAACCGGGAATCCACGCGATTGCATTCCTCCCCACCAGTGAATCAAAAAGAACTCTGACTGTTTGGTAAGCGGAGAACGCCTAAAATTGAAAATAGCAGTAAAAGGTCCACTCACATAATCGCTTGAAGTGATTTCTTGGCCCTGTTGTTTGACAAGATTCTTCTTGCAAATAACCATGTCCCAGGTGTACTTCAATTGGATGAAGCAGGAAATACCCGTCCCCAACATTTAACAGAGAAAAAACTAACACTACTGTAACTACTGCTTCCGAGCCCTAATTCATGTGTCTAGAGCCTTTTGCTGTCTAAAAGAGGCACAACATTATCGTTACCTCCAAGTACTTCAAGTCTTAATCTCGACCCGCCTAAGTCGGGAGTGGGATAACAGACGACGCAAACTTGAAAATCATTGCACTTTCACCTTCACTAGACTTAATGATGTCTTCAGGCAGACCTCCTTTTAGACAGCAAGTTATAGAAAGCTAACCCAATGAGCTCACTTATCCGAGGTCCGTCCGCAACTAAAAATTCAAACGTGTGTACACAGCACATCAAAGACTGGGACCTGACTACCCCCCCCCCCCCCCCCTAAATGTATACGGGATGCGAAGGGGAAGGGGGGGAGGGGCAAGAGGGATTGAGGAAAATGACATATCCATAAAGAACTTGTATACTTTCCATGCTAAGCATGATTCATAAGTTCAGAAGTTTTTTTTAAGCTGAACTGCATAAATGAAGTGATATTTTCTACAGCCTGGTTCTTACAAATCCGGTCAGACATACAAAAAGTGAAAACTAATAAAAGTAGAGAAATAGTTAAGTGAAAAAAAAAGATAATTACCCCCACACCCACACTCTATGTACACACTGAGCTACAAGAGACAGTTGGTGAGCTAGGCCATTTACTAGGTTCATATGTGAAAGAAATCTTTGACAATGTAACTAGTATTGTTTCTTCAGCAGTATGCCACATCTGGCTTGCCCTGGCACTTGGTCACATTCACCAAGGACACGGTTCAGCTTTCTGAGGCACTGTGGTGAATTTGTGGCACAACCTGGCAGTAAGAATGAAGTATTGCCATGTCCTAATGGGTAAATACTTTTGGGAGGTACTGTATTTCAACATAAAGTGAGATCTACAGGGTTCAAAATAAAATTTCATTTTTAGCCTGAATTTGTCGGCTTTTTTTGTCAAGGCTCACTTTTTTCCCGGCTGCATGCGTTTTCAAGGGACACAATCCATATGCATACATGACGTACCCATAGGTTTGCAATGCATTCTGGGGCGATTTCAAATACAGTCCGCCATTTGCAAGTTTTTCGAAGTGAAAATATTTTACGGCAAAGCAAAAGAATGGATTGGAGCAATGTGACTTCTTTTCTTACTTTGAATGTTTGAGAAGCAAATAAGATCTTCCAATATAATTTTCTGGAGGGACACTATACCTGAGAAGGTGGGGGGCCCGTTATTCATCTTAAAACAGAAATGAAGTCGCCACATAACTTTTGGCGACTAAACCGTAAAACCAGAAGTTTTAGTCGCCAAAGATGAAATTTTGATCGCATTAGCCAGCAGTGAGTCGCATTTTCTAGCCCTGTAGCTGCTTTATTGTCTGATTTAAAATGTTTCCTTCAACTTACATCAACTTTGATTTCAGTCGGACCGATCAAGGCATATAACATATTTCTTCGGTGAAATCGAAAAGTAGCCGGCAAGTGTCGTCAAAGTGCCGGCTACCGCCGACAGCCGGCTGCTATTTTAAACCCTGATCTACTCTTATCAATGGAAGATCTTGATCTCCGATCTCAAATGTTGTCAGGATGAACTGTCTTGTTGCATCAATAAATGATAGACTCCCAGAAGCTATGAAAGGAGATGCATATACATTACAGTGCGACTACTCAAACCGGGCCACTTGGAACAAAGTTAACCAATCAGAACGTTAATTGAGAACAATGGAAAGTGGAGTGACCCCAAAACACTGACCCCTGGTCCGTTGACCCCCTCTACGGACAGGGTCCGTAGAATGCTTACAGACCATTCCACAGACCACCCCTACAGACCCCCCCACGGACCACCCCAAAAATAACAAAAAATTATAAATATGCTTAAAGTTTTGACTTACCGGTTAGATAAACCACTTGTGCGAGCAAATTCAATGGTTTACACTTAGTAAATTTAATCAGATTTAACATTTCCTTCGCTAGCTGTGGCAATGTATGAAAGACCGATAACGTTTCGATATCAAACTAACTCTAACAAATATTCAGCAATTCTTACCGGTCACCCATGGCTGCCATGAGACATGAGAGAGCGAGGTTGTATTCGGTTGTGTTGTATTTTGTGGAGCCTGGAATGAGTTCATATACTCGCGTGATACTGGGCCAAAAAAATGGTGGAGGGAAAGAAAGCACAAATACAACTTAGTTACCGTTCATTTTCAAGGTACTCAGGTATTACAACCATTGTCACAGTGATGGAAATGGCAATGTAAAACTGATGAATATACCTTGTGCCCCAGCCTGAACCAAAGTCCGATAAATCTGATAAAAATTTTTAGGTGTAAACATTCGAATTCACTGGCACGAGTGGTTTATCCAAATGGTTAAGTCAAAACTTTAAGCATATTTATAATTTTTATGTTATTTTGGGGGTGGTCTGTGGAGGGGGTCCGTAGGGGTGGTCCGTGGACTGGTCAGTAAGCAGTCCACGGACCCAGTCCGTAGTGGGGGTCCATGGACCGGGGGTCAGTGTTTTTGGGCCACCCTGGAAAGTGACCTTTTTAGGAAACACACCAATGACGTTCCAGAACATAAACAACAGATTTACGACAACATTCAACACTGCAAACAGTGTTGGACCTCTCAGGAAACCTGCCTTGTATTTGATTTGTAACTTTCGATCCTAAGTTTTGAGTATTTCTGAGTGAACTGATTGCAGCACTCATTTATTTTTTTATTTTCAACCATTATCAAGTCTGCATTCACAGGCTGAAACGTTCTTCAGAGGGAATTTTCTGATAACATTATATCACTCTTTGTTGCAGATAGCGCTTTAAAAATGTTTTTATTCATGACAAGCGAAGACACCTAAACAGGTTGGAGTTGTTTCAAGAATGTCTCGAATGCCTATCTTGTTGCATGCTGTGAGAAGGAAATGAATAGATTTGTGAGTAAGAAATATCTTGTAAGTTTTGTAGCATAAAGGTAAATAAAATTTTAAAAAAATGAATAGGAACTTCCGAGGTTTCATGTCTCATGTACACTGGTATGGTGGACAGTTATACCAGTTCACCGACCTTATTAACCGCGCGGCCCTGGGCCGAGCGCGGTTCTTGCTCTACACGGAGTTTTTTTTTTGTCGGTGAGTAGACTGATGCCCCCACTCGGCCAGACCTCGAGTCACGCAATATTATTGACAACACTCGGCCAGCGTTTGAAAGGTATCAACCTACGGAAACTTTACGAATATTTTGGCTGTTATTTTGCTGTTTTATGTGAAATGCCTGTTTCTTAAGCATTTGACGTCTTTGGATATGAAGGAAAGTATATTTTAGCGGGCTTGAATTTATCGGTAAACAGCATTACGTTCTTGTCAAAGAATGCGCTGACGTTGCAACTTTCACTTTCACAAAGCATTGAGTAACATCCGCCAGACTTCGAGTCACGCCATTTTTAAAAGCTATTAATTAGTTACTTATGGAATTCTGCGAATGCTTTGGTCTTAACTTACATGTAGCACCAGCATTTTGAAATGTTCACCTTTAAATATTTGACTCAAAGAAAATACTAAATTTTCAAGCTATGAAAGAAACATATGTTTGTTTCCCTTTTTGTTTAATTCATGCCCATACATGCCTTAAACGAAGTTCCAGATTAAGACCATTACGTCATCTTAAATTTCACAACGGCTATGAGCGATTGTGCAATATTGGATTGTGTGACTCACGTGACTACTTTGCTAGTCCTTTACTCATAGTGCAAACAGATTTATGATTACAGATTAATGTTACGGATAGTCTTTTCTTTATTGTGTATAAAGTATATTTTCTTTGGCAGTCGAAGCGTTGGACTCGAAGGTTATATTGAATACACTAAAAAAGGTATTAGGTCAGCTATGGAATGCGCTGATATTGCAGGTTTCCCTTTCGCTACCTAAAGAAATAAGATTGCGTTTTCTTTGCAAGTTTGTATTGGCAGCAGCGACGGTCATTAATTATTTATTTGCACTTCTTTGAGTATTGCTTGTTGGTTTAGGCAATTGAAGTGGATTCTTTGGCTGATTTATCCAAGGAAGTTGAGGGATTTGACGGGAAATGAAATATTTGCTGAAGTAAACAAATGAGCGTGCCAGAACGTGCAGGGGTTACGTCATTACAAGGGAAAAACCCCCAAGCTGAAGATAGCCTCGGATTGTGTGACTCGCATGACTACTTTGCTAGTCCTTTACTCAGAGTACAAACAGATTTAGTTAAACCGTGACTTTTGAGAAAGAAAGCTGTTAATTAGCAAAAAAATATAAGCGCGGTTTTAAGAGGCTGTCCGCGTAACAGCGGATAAGGCAAATTTTGGACCTTCACCGATTTCTGTAATATTTTCAGTGAAAGTCGACCATTATATCCTATTAACAAATATCACATTTATTTGGATCAAATCTTTTATTTTTATTTTTTGCGAGGCGGTTTTCACTGCAACCTCAAAACCACCCAATTTGCATTTGAAGACTCCATAATTTAGCATTAAATATCGGTCGCTGCCAAATCGTATTTCCTTAACCAAACAAGCTGAATATTTTATATATCAAGGTTTTATGTTTCTTCTATAGTTTAACGGTTAAACAATTGTATTCTATAAAATTTTGACTGAGTTATGAATTTTCAAAAACACTTCCTAACGGACTCAGGAATGCGTGACACGTAACATACCTGTAGTTGAAAGCGATTTTCTCAAATGTGGGACCTGATCAGAAGTCAAGTCTATTGTATCTCGAAAGTACTAATACCAGTCTAGAAACCTATCGAATAAAATTTGTGGGCACTCTGCACTTCGCGCCGTACAGAGCGGCAAGATTTTCCCAAATTTTCGCCATTTTGATTAAAACCAAAGATAACGACGGTCCGATTTCTTTACAGGGAACGCCTATAGATACGATTATTACCACTAACCACACTGTGGCATGCAAATAAATAATATTTGTCGATTTAGCCGTCGTATGAGGAAAAAATCCACCGCTGTTGCAGGATTTTCAAAAGAAACAGCGATAAATATCAATATGCAAATTAGCTCCGAAAGCGACGTTTTGCTATGTTTATCTCTGCAATTCCCGAAAACTTTTTTCCTTAAAAATTATTTTACAAGGCAAAGAAATGTTCCTTACCTGAGAAAAGATGCCTTTCAGACTATGTAAAAGCGTTTCAGTTTTGCTTTGAGTGATTATTTTCATTTCCCACGCTGCAGCCGGTAACACAGTGTTTGCTAGGCTGTTGGTTTCACTCTAATTCAATTAATAGCGGGAAAGTTGTGTACATTTTCAAAGCTGTCTCGGCTCATCCTTAAAATGTCTGAGGTACCTGACTATTTTTGTCAATAAAAAGTTTTATATTAAAATGTCGTGATAAAATCTATCTAGTCCACCTCTGTGTTTTACGTACTCAGTTACATGGCGGATCATTGGAATTCACGGGAGCGGGGTGGGAGGCGAGGGGGGAGGGTAAAAAATAAATTTCCCCCTATAAATGTCGGAAAAAAAAATCCTAAAACTAAGCCGAAGTATATATCAAAACGAAACGTCGTTAAGTAGTGGATCTTAATGAGGTTAGCCGTTAGCCGTAAAGCGACCAAAAAATTAAGTCTTAGGCGTAATAGTCGTTGGCCGAAAAAAAAAATGTTAACCGTTAAAAGAAAGTTCTAGCCACAAAAGTGAAAGTCTCAGGATTTCTTTTCAAGACTTTTACGTGTTTTGGTACCGAGAAGTGTTACATTTGTTCCAAGTCGTTCGCTTTTTCTTTGTGTCAACAGAGTTATTTGAATTAATCATTCTGGCCCCAAGAGCCCGCGATCCTTCTGGTCTCCATCAGGGATCGAGAACTCAAATTTTTGAGCATTAACATGCGCAGAGCACTCGTTCTGTATCTTTCAGCCAATCAGATTTGTCAGATTTGACATTGAGTCCGTTAATCGCGGAATAACAGTTTTGGAGGCGGCCAGATGTCTTGATTCCTGGCGCAGACGAGAAGGATCGCGGCCTCTGGAGACGAGACTGTGAATTGATCACTTACAAAAAAAGGAAACAAAATCGCCATGATCGCGCATTGAAGTGTTCGCGCGCGAAGCACACTATTAAACTCTAGGAATGGCTCTTTCCGCGAACAGTAGCAATTTTTGATTTTCAAGCCAGACTGTGCACCCTCCTTATCCAGCGGTCTTCAGTGCGAATCAAACGAGGAAGCAACTTGGAGCAAGTGCTATGAATTACAATGTGCTACGGCACTTGCTCCAAGTTGCTCGCTTGTTTGATTCGCAAAAGACCGCTGGATAAGGAGGACGCACAGTCTGGCTTAAAAATCAAAAATTGCGTCTGATCGTTGAACGAGCCATTTCTGGAAATCCTGCGTTTCGCACGCGAACACTTCTATGCGCAATTTTGTATCCTTTTGTATCCTTCTTCGTAAGCGTTCAATAGACCTTTTTCGCTTGGGCGGTTTGTTTTCCCATTACAGACCACGTGATATTCTCTAGAGAATTTTTCTTTTATCCACATAAAATTTATTCATTCATATACACGCGACTATTTGAAAATTTTAAAGCAAGAATTCTCAAGAGTATCATCAAATGGTCTGTAAATGGGGCAACAAGTCGCCCGAGCGCAAATCTCCGAGTTGCTTTTTGCCTCAGATTCAAAACTAGTCTTCGTGCGAAACCATTCAAATAAAAAGAGGTTTGATTTGCATGAAAATGGACGTGAAGGTGGAAGGCATTTTCATATGAATGGCTTCGCACGTAGATTCGTTTTCAAACGGAGGCAAAAAGTAACTCGATCCTTCTGCTCTGCGCCAGGAATCGAGACCTCTTTCCGCTTCCAACACCTCAAGTCCGCGATTCACGGACTCATTGTCAGATCTGACAAATATGATTGGCTTAAATATACAGAACCAGAACTCTGTGCATGTTCATGCTAATGTTCAGAAATTGGGAACGGTCAGAGTTCTCGAACCCTGATGGAGACCAGAAGGATCGCGGGCCCTGGGGACGAGAATGATCAATTCAAATACAGTAGCTCTGTTAACACAAAGAAAAAGCGAACGACTTGGAGCAAATGTAACACTTCTCGGTACCAAGACAAGTGAAAGTCCTGACACAAAATCCTGAGACTTCTGCCTACGGTTAACTTTTTTTTTTCGGCCAACGACTGTTACGCCTAAGGCCTACGGCTAACCTCATCAAGACCCACTACTTGAAGTTTCGTTTTGATATGATACTTTCAGGATTTTTTTTCGACATTTATTGGGGAAAATTGTCAGTAAACTTTTAATTGACCATTAGTCAGGTACCTCAGACGTTGTAAGGATGATCTGAGCTGAGAGATCTTTGAAAAAGTAGACAACTTGCCTGCTTTTAATTGAGTTAGGGTGAAACCAACAACCTTGCAAACAAAACAAACACTGTGTTACCGGCCGCAGCGTGGGAAATGAAAATAATCACTCACAGCAAAACTGAAACGCTTTTACATAGTCTGAAAGGCATCTTTTCTCAGGTAAGGAACATTTCTTTGCCTTGTAAAATGATTTTTAAGGAAAAACGTTTTCGGGAATTACAGAGATAAATATGTCGCTTTCGGAGCTAATTTGCATATTGACATTTATCGCTGTTTCTTTTGAAAATCCTGCAACAACGGTATATGTTTTCCTCAAACGACGGCTAAAACGACAAATATTATTTATTTGCATGCCACTGTGTGGTGTTTAGTGGTAATGATCGTATCTATAGGCGTTCCCTGTAAAGAAATCGGACCGTCGTTATCTTTGGTTTTAATCAAAATGGCGAAAATTTGGGAAAATCTTGCCGCTCTGTACGGCGCGAAGTGCAGAGTGCCCACAAATTTTATTCGATAGGTTTCTAGACTGGTATTAGTACTTTCGAGATACAATAGACTTGACTTCTGATCAGGTCCCACATTCGAGAAAATCGCTTTCAACTACAGGTATGTTACGTGTCACGCATTCCTGAGTCCGTTAAGAAGTGTTTTTGAAAATTCATAACTCAGTCAAAATTTTATAGAATACAATTGTTTAACCGTTAAACTATAAAAGAAACATAAAAACTTAATATATAAAATATTCAGCTTGTTTGGTTAAGGAAATACGATTTGGCAGCTACTGACATTTAATGCTAAATTATGGAGTCTTCTAACGCAAATTGGGTGGTTTTGAGGTTGCAGTGAAAACCGCCTCGCAAAAAATAAAAATAAAAGATTTGATCCAAATAAATGTGATATTTGTTAATAGGATATAATGGTCGACTTTCACTGAAAATATTAGAGAAATCGGTGAAGGTCCAAAATTTGCCTTATCCGCTGTTACGCGGACAGCCTCTTAAGTTGCTAGCAACTTCTTGTTAGTATTATTTTCATGAATTATACAAAGATCTCACAAGGTGAAACGCAATTTTTTAAACTTTGGCTGAGAGAGTATTAGCATCGATTTCTGGGCAAACAGACGTTTGCGGTCTGGGCAAACCAACTGGGCAAAACAACTGCAATTCTTGGGCAGGAGACAGCCCAGAAGATAGAGCCACTGCACACATCTCTTATCCTTTAAGGTCATTCTCCCGAAATAGAACTGAACATAGATTTTCAACCAAACTTTGCCAACTGGTTGATTACCTTAAGGGAAGTTAAATTTTGAAATAAAAAGGGGGGTCACCACATTCATTTAGGAGCGGGGAGACCTTGTATTTACCACATAATTCCTTAATAATTCCATTGCGAATACTGGCAAAGTACACGTTTTCGGTGATAATCTTTTTTTCAAACATAGAAATTGATCTGTATTCATTTTATCGAAAGAGTTTGATCATTACACCCAAAATACGTGAAAAAATTGATAGGTCCCCATACTCGTTTACGAGAAATCGACGAGTTATTTTTCTCGTGGACTAAGTTGCATAGAAAAAAGCCGCCATTTTGTTTATGTGCGCGTGCTAATGGCGCAAGAAATCGTGCGCAGTAAGGATGCGCAATGCAAAACAGAGGAATGACCTTAGTATAGGTAATCACATGATTTCGAGTGCAATTAGGAATAAATAAGCACAAGTAAATTTTTCAAAGGCTAACAAAATTGCACGAGCCCGTAGGGCGAGTGCAATTTGTAGTCTTTGAAAAATTTACAAGTGCTTATTTATTCCTAATTGCACGAGAAAAATCATGTGATTACTTATTAATAATATACATGAAAAAAGGGACAGAGAGAAAAAGGAAAACCAGTTGAATTTTGACACCGCGTGCCTTTTCTGATTTTTCATTCAATTGATTGGTTGAATCTGAGTTGAAGCCCAGCAAACACATGTCAAGTTCAAACTTTCACAAGAGCAAAATATTCAGATTCATTCAGTTGTACTGTAAACTTGGGAATTTGTGGTTTTTCAAACGTTTTTGAAGCACAACTCGGTTAACAATAACCGACTACAGACAATGTACATATTAGACTGTGAAAGCTCGGCGTAAACTGAAGAATTGGACGGCGGCCGTTTTGAAAACTGAGATGTAAGCTTCGAGTGGCCGAAGATGAAAGAAACCTGGCAGTTGATAAATGCAAAAAGCCACCACAAACTACAGATATGTAAGTGTTTCTGGCGTTTTGGCACCAAAAAATTCCTACTGTCATAACACGTCCACTTCTTCTTCGGTTGAACTTCGCGCTTTTATATTTGGACGTTTTCCCATGACAGACCAGCGAAGAACTTGGCGAAGAACTTACTTGCCGGATTGAAAAACTTGTATCCTTGTTTATTTATATGCCTGTCGAGTGTAGCTATTATCATTCTGTAAGCTGTCTGGTTCCAAGACAAGTCGTCACTATTTTGTCCTTTTACTTTAGGGCAGAACTTTTAGTTCGGTTTGCACGTTTTCCTCTATTTTGTTGGCCATATTTTATTCTCTTCGCAAGACGTTTTCCGTACATTTAGCCAGAATGAGGTGCTAATAATTGTATTTGGTTTCTTAGAACTATCTTTTAGGTGTTTTACTGTTGTTTACCTAGGGAAAACCCCGGTCGTTGTTTTCGTCCGCGTCTATTTGTAATTTGCACTGGTGTTACACTTTTTGCACTGGTGTTACATCTCAACTGCACTGCTCTCAGCCAATCAGAATCGAGTAATTTTTTCATGTATATTATTAAGCAAGAAACACAAGATTGTAAAGATTGGGAGCAAGATTTACCACTAAAATTTGTGCAATGGCAGGAGTAATATGAAAGTTTGGCCTGGATGGCAGGATTTAACAAGCTTATTGTGGACCTTGTGTTATGGGATTCCAAAGTATGCCCCTACCCACTGACTCTCTTAGCCAATAAATTGCTGACCAATAATACAGTGTAACCTTAACTTGAAAGAAACCCGACTTGAACATTCTTGTATTCCCTGTGATAACAAACGATCTTTAGTTTAGAAATCACTTGCTCGCCTGATTTGAAAGACGTGTGCCAAAGGAAATAGCGTTAAGTTTTTCCCCGATTTTAACCAGCTGTTTATTGTAATTAAAAATGCGTCGCAATTCCACCTGCATTTGAAATAAAAAGCAATGAGAGAAACCGAAATCCATTCATCTTTTTTAGTTAATTCGCAAGACAAATAACTAAAAGAAATTGGAATTACTAAACATTGTAACGTAAAACAAAAACTTTGCAGGTAAGTCGGTACTTTTTACTATCTGGGCATCTATAAAGTTTCAAGTAGGCTCTTTAAAAATACACTTGCCATAAGCTCGAGCATCACGTTTTCCTCAAAATGTAAACACGTACTGGTCATAAATTATTTACGCTACGAGACATGTTGGCAAGCCGCTAGCTTGCATGGCACTGCAAAAAAAACATGAAACACACTGTAACAGCACACAAGTAAAGTAAAAAATTAAAATAATAATAATAATAATGATAAAAAAACATGCTTACCAATCTCATAAGATTCCTATCACTGCTGTTCATGGCTGCGCTTGATATTAGGTGAATAGCAGGAAGAAGACAACCTCCGAAAACAGCAATTCTCATCCTTACTGGTAACATGGTGTATGTCATGTAAACGAAGAAAGCCGTTAGCCATACGCCATCGGATGGTGAGTAAAGGCTTTTGATATGGCTAGGATCCGCTTCCTGCCATGTCGGACATACTACCGCGGCCAACACAAATCCACAAGAGATGGCAAGCAATATGTACGAGACCCAGTTCAAATGGCTCTGAGATGAACCACTTCTGTTCACAATCAAAGCAAGCAAGATATACGCAACGGCGAAGATGCACAGAGTAATGCCTTCGGCATTAGTTTCCGCCGGCATTTCATTTTCCATACCGAACTGCAACCCTATCAGAATAAAAGTTAAAATAAGTAGCAACCCAATGAGCCAGCTCATAAACTTTTGGTTCAAGCGAAACACGTAACGCTGATACAGGCCCTCGAGCTTTTCCGATTCGAATCGCTTGGACTTGAAAACCCGCGTAAATAATGTCCAGTCACCACAACAGGAATCCTCGCATATATGTTCACCTTTCAACGCTTCGGGATCTTTTAAATCAAATTGTTTTCCATTTTTAACGTTAACGTCTGGAAATCCGTTCGTTACATTGTCCTTCTGAGAAATTTCATTTTTGCTCGTCCTAATGTTGGCGTTTTCTTCAACACCAACTTCCACAGACCGAAGCCGAACTTCGGCCGATCCATTGCTTTCCATGCTGGCCAATGTCTTCTGTCCTTCACTTGCAGTTCTTTTCGGAGACACAGGCTTATTTTTGTCTGTTACATTCTTGTTTAGGTCGCTCTGTGAAGCGCCTGACTGTGGTTTCCCTTCTGTTTCCTCCCAAGCTCTTCTTGATGGTGTCGAAGACCTTCTGTTGAAAGCAGTAGAGTCAGACTGAGCTGACATGTTCACCTACTGAATAATAAATTCAGGGGCCAAGTTTGGTTTTCACGGTAAACTAATGTGGCCCCTTTCATGAAAATTCTTTTGACACTAAGTCTAAAAAATTACTAAGGGCCGTAGCAACCGACTAAGACTCATCGGGTTCACGGGGCACCAAAACAAGTGAACAACCTTCGGCCATTATTGATTCGCGCTCTGGTGTAGCAGAAAAATATCTTTCACAGAATGCATCAAAAGAGTTCGCGTTTCGTCTTAACACCGCATCTGTGCCTCTGGGTATTTTTAGACCAACAAATTTCACATGTAAAGATGTAAAGCTGCACCTTCGTCGAACGAAAAGGACGAGGTCTGAGAGAGGACTTGTTTTGTCCACGTGACCAGCCGCCTTTTTCAAAGGCGTTTCTGATTGGATGAATTCTGTTCGTTCTAATTGATGTGGTGGAAAGTACTTTGGCAAACACAGAAATACAAGCTTCTTTCTTTATATGTGCTTTCTTGCTCTTCATGGATTCGTTTGGCAGCCGGATGTAAACTTTTAATCTTAAAACTTATATGTAAAAAGTGGCTGACATTCATGAAATAACAAACGACTAGAGTAATAATATCGAGACTAACAAATTTACTCCATTTCATACGATTTCCCCGTATATCACAGCTCAAATTATATTTTAACATTATCCTCCCTTAATAAAATCCCAAACAAAAGGCAAAAAGGCAGATCAAGGTATAAGAAAAAAAAAATTTTTGCTGACTGTTAAAAATGGAAGTCGTGCTTGAAAAAATACGCAATGAATCAAGTCACGAAGGCCGCAAAGAGAATTGTCAGAATTCTCTTTCTATACTTGATACGCAGCTTTCGTCTAGGATACAGAAAACATCAGATAACCGAGGAAGCCAAAACTGAATATTACTATATTATAAAATAAATATAAACACGTGTGTGTTCGCAAATCATCCGGCTGCTTTCAGCCGATGGACTCGCGGGGCGCCTAGCAACAGATCTGCCCCGTAAAATCAATGGCCTCGGTTTAATATTCCTCGCTTTTTTCACCAAGTGGCAAGAGGGTTTGTTTATCCCGTAACAAAATTAAACATTTTATGAGAACTGAACGTGATTCGTTATCGTTATTCGCGATTCTTTATCACTTTAAATAGGACTGAATAAGATTTGGAGAGGAAGAAAATCACCATATTCATAAAAATGTAAGACAAAAACATATTGTCCCATCCTATTAGCGTCTATTAGAACGACAACATAAATGCAAATTCTTTCTGCTTTCTCGGAACAGCTTATGATTTTACTATTTTCATGTTTATTTCCTATCAGATAAACTAAACATTTTAGTTTTTCTAACGCTAGGTCACTTTAATTTGTTTAGAGAGAACGTTTATGAACAATCTGTCAGCAGTTCCATCACCGCAGTAACACCGAAGCTTCAGTGTTATCGAATGAGTTACCGAGCCGGTTGTTCTTCTACATTTTAATCTGATCGGTGAAGCCGTCTTTGACCGTCAGAAACTCTTTTAGCTGTCGAATTTAATTGTAAAGTATGTTAACTTTTAGCCGGATTCGGGAATATGATGTTGGAAAAGAAGGAGGTGCAGTGCTTAAATACTGAATATAATATCCGAAGATCAGTGTTCTTTCGCTTTGTAAGAATATAAATACAAATTGGTGCGATCATCAAATAAACAAAAACGATGACTTACCGCCTTTTCTGATAATCCCAGGAGATTCCCTTATGATACACTTGAAAACAATTACAAGAAACGCTGATAAAAAGCAAGAAAAAGCAAGTAAAAATTAAAAGTGCAGAAATAACTGGATCATTCGCATTTTCCGCGCCAGACCTTTAACAATATTTTTAATATTATTCCTCAGAATTTAGTCGAAGACGCACAAGGAAACACAGTAATGAAAGTGGTGCAAGGGGCTTTACTGTTCAACCGTCCACTGAATGCTATAAACTACTACTAAAAAAAATATGCATGCGGCTATGTACAACAATATGGCTAGACACGACTTTTGAGTGGTAAATTTTCATTCCACCCAAATATCATTTTACGCGAACATACCTTTGTAGTGGTGAAATAATTCAGTCTGCTTGACTATTCCATAAGAATCGAATATCAAAATGCGTTTAATGAAAGTAAACTGACTGGTGTTGCCAAATGCAAAGTTTGTGAGTATGTAATAGTGGTTACACTTCGTAGTGCGTAAAAAGAATTGGTTTTGGCCACCCACGGAGGTTCTCAGTCTGTAGCGATGGAAAAGAGTGGTTTCAAGAATCCCAAACGAATAATTTCTTTTAATATTTTAATTAGTCCAAGAATCATGTAAGTCTATTTTTGGTTCACAAGTTGCAAACCACATGCATGTTTTCATTTACATAAACTAATCGCTCCATATTATTTGGTTGACCTTTTTAAAACCAAGGCCAAAGCATTAAAAAATAATAATGAAACCCAGTATGGCGTGCACTGTTCTTTCAGAGGTTAAAAAAAAAAATCGAAAATAAAGTTAAATGTCGAAGATGTACAGAAAGAGGGCCGTTTTTACGCTAAGCTATTTTCGATATCCGTTAACAGTGCGAATAAACCGTTCTGACTGTTTCGTAGTACATACTTTCCCTTTACCGCACCAGTCAACACAAGTTACCTTATTACGAGACATTACAAAAACTAACCCTTTATTAAGCTTTAAATTAATCTGCTAGTATTATAAAATCTCATTAACTCGTGTAAGTGTACTTAAGTGGGATTGAAAAGCAGGCTTAGCATAGCCGCAGCAATGGAAAAACAACGTAAATTAAACATCTCCAACATGGTGGTGCCGGCAATCAATTTATTTTAGTGACCCGTCAAGTCTCATCAAAAAGGAAACTTTGCTCTTCTTTATGATTTGCTCGGTGTGGCGGGGGTGTGGGAGGAAAATGAAGACTGTAATTACAAGTCAATTAAAAAAAGTTCCAGGGGACATAAAATAGAAACGATATCGAGTCAGTGGGAGATGTTCAAATTAATCTTCGCCGCAACAGATCATATTCACCTGCATACAATACTTTCGGTAAATCGAGGCCTTGCCTTCTTACTCAGGCCATTCTGTTTTGACACACTGAATTCATTAGTGAGTAATAGATACGTATCGGTATACTACAATACGAGAACGGTGCAAAGGGAACTTAAAATGACTGTCCTCAATTATAATACGTCTTATCATTTTTCTCTTCATCACGTGACTCAACTAAAACTGGGGACTTTCAGAGCGGTACAGTTTGCAACAACAGCACATTTGCACGATGACGTCATGTAATTACAACTACCAGAATTCATTTCGCTTGTCCTTTATTATTTAAATTGTGAATTCACAGTGGGATACGGGGGAATTGAACAAAAAGATAAAGTGAAAGATCTGGCAGTTGTAGTCAAATGACGCCATCGTACAAATCGTCTATTGCGGTTTATCATCACAGTCATGTTCAGTTTTTGATTCCAAAAAGATTGTTTAATCGAATAGAACTTAATGTTTGAACAAAAGAGAAAGATTCTTGACGTCGCCTTTTACTCGAGCCGAATCAAATTGCATGTAAAATGCGATATTTAAAATAATTAAATTTCGCAGATTTGAATTAAATGCTAGTTCAGTCGAATATTCGACTGTTCCAGTCGAATAATCAACTGAAGTTCGACTATTGTTTTAAACGCCGCATTTTACATGTGCCGCATCTAGTTAATAAATTATGCTAAATTATAATTTGCCCATAACTCCACAGTTTTTACTACCTGACATGCGCACAGAAAGCTGGCAGGAAGTTAAAAAACAATATAGCAGCTGTTGATACTAGTATGTGTGGTTCGTGCTTCGCTCCAACAAAGTATACATGTTTGACATGCAGAAATTTTTTTGTATGAGATAACCTGTTTTTGAGAAAGCCGTTCGTTCATAGCCGTTCTTTGCGAAACAACAACGTGAAATGACCAAATTATGCGTATTTTGGACATTTTCGGATAATTTTTGGTTTTTATATTTGGAATTAGTTCTAAATCAAACCGATAGATACACTTAATTAAATACATCTGGATAATTGCGAAGTTCATAAGTACAATAGAAATTCATTTTTCAGTAGGCGTTGTCGTCAGGGTTCAGTGGCGGGAAACTGAGCGATGAGCGGAGTCTGGGAATAGCTCAGACGTTCTTTTGGCTCGAGAAAAGATTGCGTGACGAGCCAAAAGAACGTCTGCGAAGGAGGCTAGATTTATGTACCGGTATGATTTTGCACAAAATGGAGATTATTATGAATTTTAATACGACCGGCAAAGATATGCCCCGTGCGCATCTTTTCGACGCACGTGATAAACCATCTTCGTTGTTTGAATCCTTGCCACCCCGCCGCTCGGTTTCGAGGTTTAGCTCCTACGCTCACAATTTACCTCAGATACCACGTGCAAGCAAAAATTCATCAATTACATGAGCGAAAGGTAAAAAGAGACAGGAATTTGTTCTCTTCTCACCCCCCCGGGGAGCATTTTGCTCAAAGTATTTTTCATTTCTTTCGTTGTTATATAAACATGTTAAATGGCGCGTTTTAACTTGTATTCACATCTAATGAATTTATCTGGCACTGTAAATTGGATGTAAATGTCGAAAAAGCTATGAAATTATCCGCCCTTAATTTGGCCGGTTCGTACTCTCTGATATTTTACTTCTGAACGACATGAAAATTTCATAAGAGAAGGTCGAGATTACTGGCATGTATGCTTTCAAATTCTCAAGATTCTTGAACTGAACGGAAGAACATGTGCACGTTTCAATGCTTTTAACGTCTGGCTGGTGTTTTTGACTGCATGCCTGAATTGAACTTGAATTTGCAAAAGTTTGCGGGTTCACTTAATTTTTTTTTCTTGTCAAGAAGATTACAAAGTATTGTCGTTTGTCTTACAATGTAGTCACTTATGAGGTGAAGACTTGCGATGTGATCGAACTTCCTGGGTCCTACCAATGTGGCCCGGGTTCGATTCCCGGGCCCGGTGACAAACTGAATTGATACGTTTTCAATGAATTTGTTGATTTTGACTACAAATCAAAAATCAAATCAAATCACTTTATTTAAGTGTCAATGTGTTTAGCACGGCTGTACTAATTGAGGACACTGTAAATAGTGAAAGAAATATTTTAAATCAAACAGAAACTTGTTAAAAATCCCAACTGGCAGAAGGATGACCAGTTGGCTATATACAAAGCGTGGAGGAGTTGAATTCGGGACCACCGAAGACAAATCCATCTAGTGGCAGGGAGGAGGATTTGAACCCGGGACCTCCGGATTACAAGTCCAGCGCCCTAACCACTACGCCACGCTGCCTCCTAAATTGTAAAAAACATTTAGCAGTAGTTTGGTGAGTTTGACGACATAACTTTGAAGGGGAGTGCATGTGCTCCATTCCCTACGTATTCCCTCTAACTAACCCCTCTCCAATTTCCCGCTCTTCCATACAAGAAATCCTTTGGGATATACAACGAAGAAAGAAAATGTTGAATTTAGAAACATATCTCCTTGACGGGAGATACTGAACACCCAATGCCAGGAAAGAAAACTACCACCGGCTGAAACAACGAAAGTTCGCGACAAACGAACGACTATTTGTCCTTGGGGAGGATGTGTGCGTGCAATTTGACAAGCTGATATGTCGCGCCACTTTTAACTGGTAACCGAACGCACACACACACACCAGAAAAAAAAAATGACAAAAAACCCCACCTAGTCTTTATCTAGGAAAAGTACTGAAAAATGCTTTCATTGCAGATACTTGTTTTCTTTAATTATCATTATGACGGCGACAATCAATAAAACCGCTACTTCATGTCAGCAAAACGGGATTAACTCTCTGGATTCCTAATTTATTTTACGTCACTAAATTGTAAGCATTGAATTTTTCTCTAGAACAAAGAATAAAGTACTGATATAATATCGCTCCTAGACTTTATGTCAAGAAATCCTCAAGTCCAAGTCTAAATGAATGTAATCAACAACAGCAACAAGAAATGTTTACAGTTTCTTGACAAGGGCCTTAAAACTTGTTACTAAGGGAAAACGTGTTATCTATGCTGGGCACAATTTACATTCACCCTTTACCTTTTGTTTATTTTCTGCTTACTTTTGACATGATTGTATTTCCATGACTGTACATTATTTCACAAAAAGAAAAAGGAGTAGGCTTTCACTTGTTTTAATTTAGGCATAAAAGCGGATTTAAAAGAGGCAGTCAAATTTCCACGATGACCAAAACCAATGATACAGTGACGATAAGCCGACCCAAGAGAGTTTTTAGTGTTATGCAAATTTGACATATTTTTCCCAACACGGCAGCCCGATAAATGTATCTACAGTTTGTACATCCACACCCATATCGCCGTGTATTAAACACATTACGCTAAGATGCAACTGTACGCGATGAAATAACAAATTAAGATTTTTTATGATTCAACTTGACACTCTGGAAGGTAGTTCGCTTGAAGTTTTCCTGATACATGTGTATTTATATCAAGCGGCCTGCATACGAAACAACTAGCGAGTAAAATATTATTGTGTTTATGCATATATACTTCAAATTGAAGAAGTCAACCTGCGCAATAAATTACTTACAACACTTCAAATTTGGGGAGGTGGAACAGTACAATGCTAGGATATGCTAACCTTCATCTATTAACCTTTATCCGTCGCCTTGTACAAACCGAGTTTAATTTTACCAAACTGATTTGGAAATAAAACTAGCTATACGATTGTGTACCGGGATAGCCGCCGGACAAGAAACGTTTGTGTGATCATTATTTTAGGAAGCCTCGTGCAGTTTGTTGTTCAGAGCAATAAAGAAAATGTAAATTTACGAGAAATGAGTCTGGTTTGAACGTGAATGAATTTCTCGTGTGTATAAGTCCCAAACAAACCGAAATGAGATTTTTGTGGCCGCAGAGTTATCATAAATGATTCGCTTTCTGTCCCTTAACAGCACTTTGTTAAACGTATCGCCTCTCGAGGCTTTAATGATTGAAATGTGTCACACTACGCGATCAGATACGCGATCAGATTTCCTTACCTAGGCTTTTAGATCCCTTGTTTCAAATGATGGTGGATCGTCCATGGACGTTACTTTCATCCGGTATTCGTCGGCGTCTACACAAGCAGTCTTATTGACAAAGGTAATGTTGGTCATTCAAATATCGTTCACAGTGCAGCCAATCAGCTAAAGCTATCTAATTCTGTGTTATCTAAGGCAAAATTAGTTCATGTCGTAACTGACTTCAAACGGCTTTCGTCTGGTTCTTTGGTCAGCAATAACGACCCAAGCCGGCGAACACCAGCTTCTAAGTAGTATATAGGTTACTATCAAATCATACTCAACTTTCCAGGATCAAAACATGCTCTGCTAATTAATTTTTGATGGTAAGCGTTATTGCTTGAGCTAAAAATAACCCCGTTAATGCGTTTCTGAATCGTTAATGAATACTGAGGGAAAATATTTAAATGGAAACATGACAAAACTCAAGAAAATAAAAGAATAATAGTCTTCTGCAGAGCGCTGACACAAAACAAGTGAAAACGTTTTAAAAAATGAAAATCTAAAAACATAACAACAAAGGAAAACATCTGCTTTACAGAATTTCAATGCTAAAATTGAAAACTAAGAAGCAGGCGAAGCAGGAAAACACTTCCCATTACTTGAAAGGTAACGCGCCTCCAGATTTTCGACGGCCATTTTCCCACCGGCGCTGTTTTTTAGCGTCACGCTCGACGGTACTCGCGCGTGAGCAAGATCAATCCCCGGGGTCAATTGCTGTTTTGTTTATACAATGTTCAAGCAAGCAAGCAAGAAACCGTGGATGATGATCCTACTGGTGTACGTTGGATCAATAGTGGTTTAATCGGTTTAAGACATAAAATGAAGAATATAAAAAAGCAGAGACCGATACAACGTAGAAAGGTTTTAAATTTGGTGTACTATATTTCGGCTGGCCATACCAGTCTTCTTCTTTACTTACCTGTACTATTTTAATCAGCTATTTTACTATTTTAGTTTAAATTACTTTATTTTTAGCTTCTTTTACACTGTCAATTTTTAAAATTAGTTTTGCGTATTTCCGGTATTACGCAAAATACGACAATCACTGCATATAAAACACCCCCATATCCAATGTAAACTCCCATTGTACCTGAAGATGGCTGGTTTGGCCCAGCCGAAATATAGTACACTCTAATTTTGGGGCTGAGGCTGATCGTTCTTATTTTTTCACGATTTTAGACTGAAAATGATCTTAAGACGTTCTTTAGGAAACGTATCAAACAGCATTGTTCGCCCAATCTGGTGTATGAAGTTGCTCTTGACATGCTTGCGCGGCCTGCTCCCTGTGATCCGGTGCCGCGGACAATCTTTTTTAAAAGCATTCCTGTTAGACCACAGTTTTGCATTTATTGTATTTATTTACACTGCTCATTTTACGAAAAATTAAGACAAATGGGCAAAATAAAGATGTTCTCCGGCTCACAGCCTGGGGTATGTTCTTAGCAAATATCGGCCTCAACGTTCTTATAAAAGAGGTTCTTATAAAAAAAAAAAGTCTACTCCAAATTTAAAATCTTTCTACGTTGTATCGGTCTCTGCTTTTTACCCCTTTGTAAAGAATGATAGATATTTCTGTTTTTTTTTTATTATTCTAAGATAATTCATTAAATGTAAGTTCTCTCTTTCAGTTATACTGTGTATTGGTTCTTTCTAACTTCTGGGGTGTATTTGGACATGCTCCAAGTCGCTAGTTTGATTCGAAGGAGACCGCCGGAAGGCGCACACGGGCTCGAAAAATGCGGCCGATCGCGGAACGCACAAACACTCCAATGCGCAGGAGCGCAATTTTACATTACTTTTTAATACAGTTAAATATTATTTAACATAGTTAACGACAAGGAGCATAGCCATGTCAGTGGAGTATTAAGAGTTTATAATTTTGTAGCGCGTAGCGTTTGTGGCGTTTAGCTTTTGTTGCGTTACTTTAAACTTTAAACTTTAATGAATTTGACACTCTCCTTACGGGGCTTTTCAGTGACAATAAATTACAATAGAAATTACAATTTTAAAATTATAAAAATTACAATGATAAACATTACAATGATAAAAATTACAATGATAAAAATTTGGATAAAATGAATTACTCCTAATTAATCTATGTTAAAAACTCCTCCATTACTTTTGATTTTAAATGAAATTTAAAAGATGAAATGGTTTTAAGGGTTTTTAAGTTCGATGTAAGGTTATTCCAAATGTTCACTGTTCTATAATGAAATGTTCTTTGACCAGAGGCATATTTATAGAGGGGAATATTTAAAAGCTGACAGTTCGGGGTCGTACGTTTGGTGATTTTGTTTCGGGTGGTGAACTGATCACTAAGATAACGAGGCGCGCATCCAGTCATAGATTTAAAGGCTAACACAACGTCACGAAGGTAAAGGTGTTGTTTAATAGGAAGCCAGCGTAGATCTTTCAATGCTGGCGTGATGTGGTCGAATTTCCTCGTACCTGTGATGATGCGGGCGGCAAAGTTCTGGACCAATTGCAACTTGCAGATGTTTTTTCCGGAGCTGTTGGACCACACGGATGAGCAATAGAATAGTTTACTAAATACTAACGCATTAATTATTGTCATAAGCGTATCACGCTTAAACACATGTTTTACACGACTAATTTGAGCTAAACTAGACATACACGATGAGACTGTTTTCAAAATATGGTCGTCAGAAGTAATATTCGGGTCAATAACCCCAAGGTCCTTGGCAGAAGATACAGGGACAAGTTCTTTCCCCAGTAGAGTTATTCTGAAGTCAGGGAGTTTGGAAGTGAGCTGTCTACTTCCAAAAACCATCAGTTTTGTTTTGTCTGGATTTAGAAGGAGAAGGTTATCGAAACACCAATTGCGTATCATATGGCTGTTGGTGAGCTGGGGCCGACTTTCGTCCACCGGTATTCTCGTCGTGTCGTGTACATGCGTTTCCATCCCATGTGCTTTCAGTCTTGGGTTTATCAGTGTGGCGTTCAGTTTAGAGTAGCGCTTTCAGCGTTCCCTTCCCACCCTCCCCTTTTTACCGGGTCGTCTTTTCTCTTGGTTTATTGGGTAATCTCTCTTCCACTAACCCAGTAGGGCTCGAGTGTGACGGGTGCTCGGGGTTGGGGGCTTGGCACGTGGTGCTCGTAGCTGGTTTCCGGGTTTGGCAGGCCAGTCGGGTGTTCTGGCGCCCTGGGGGTGTGATTGCGATTGCAGCCCACGGGCCCCTTTGGCACCTAACCTCCACTTGCGACGTGGGCGTAAACCACTATTTTGCGGAATGCAGAATAGGAGTTGGTTTGGTTTACTTCCGGGGATGATTTTCAGACTTCCGGACGGACTTCTATTGTTCTGTGAATGACCAATAGAAAAAAAGATATTTTTTCACTTTCCCAGAGTTCGTCCAAGGTAGGTACTTCATATATGGTATTTATAATGTACCCTATAAGGTATTTATAATGTACCCTGAGAGACTTTGCTTACTGGAGATACTTTGATTACTAGAGCTACTTTGCTTACTTGAGATACTTTGCTAACTCGAGATACTTTGCTTACTTCAGATACTTTGCTTACTTGAGATACTTTGCTTACTTGAGATACTTTGCTAACTCGAGATACTTTGCTTACTGGATATACTTTGCTTACTCGAGATACTTTCCTTACTTGAGATACTTTGCTTACTCGAGATCCTTTGCTTACTCGAGATACTTTGCTTACTTGAGATACGTTGCTTACTCGAGATACTTTGCTTACTCGAGATACTTTGCTTACTTGAGATACTTTGCTAACTCGAGATACTTTGCTTACTTCAGATACTTTGGTTACTGGAGATACTTTGCTTACTTGAATTACTTTGCTTACTGGAGATACTTTGCTTACTTGAATTACTTTGCTTACTCGAGGTACTTTTGCTTACTTGAGATACTTTGCTTACTGGAGATACTTTGCTCACATGAGATACTTTGCTCGCTTGAGATACTTTGCCTACTCGTGATACTTTGCTTCCTCGAGATACTTTGCTTACTTGAGATACTTTGCTTACCGGAGATACTTTCCTCACTTGAGATACTTTGCTTACTTGAGATACTTTGCCTACTCGTGATACGTTGCTTACTCGAGATACTTTGCTTACTCGAGATACTTTGCTTACTTGAGATATTTTGCTCACTTGAGATACTTTGCTCGCTTGAGATACTTTGCTTACTTGAGATACTTTGCTTACTCGAGATACTTTGCCTACTCGTGATACGTTGCTTACTCGAAGTAGTTGTCTTTTCGAGAGAGCTGGCTCATTTCATTAAATTTTACCCGAGGCGACAACAAAATTCCCCCTTAATTCCTAGACAAACCATACTCGTACCCTCCCAAGATAAAAATCCTCGATAAATTCTTCATGTGAAAGTGAAATTTCAGCTTAAAGGAATCTTTCATGATTAATAAGTATGGAAGGTAAATCAGTCAAACAGCTGAAGGCCCTCGCCAGGGAGAAATCTGATGAAGAATTAAAGAAACGAGGGTTTAAACAACCACCATCAAACAGAATTATCACAGTTGATGAATATATGCAGATCCTAATACATAACTATAATGTAATTATGAAAGACATTCGCAACCATAGTCATCCTCGATAAATTATGTATCTTGTAAAAGTGAATTTTTGACTTAAAGATTTATTTTATAAATAATAAGTATGGTGAATTTCAAAGTAAAAGATTTGAAGGCTCACGCCAAAAAGCTGGGTATCAAAGGGTATTACAGAATGTGTAAAGCGGAGCTGACTAAGCGAATTGAAGAGATTGAGGAGTTGCCGATAGAGTTGGTTAACGTAAAGATAGAGGGTATTGAAATATTTGAAAAAAAATGCTCTCACAAAATACGTGAAAAAAGTTGCAAAGACTGTGATATATGCATTCACGATCGAGTAGTTTACATGTGTAAAGATTGTAATGATGAGGGTATCTGTGAGCATAATCGAGTAAAGTATGAATGTAAAGAGTGCAGAGAAATCTGTCAACATGACAAACAGAGGCGTAATTGTAAAGATTGTGGATGGTCAAAGATCTGTATTCATGGCAGACAGAGATATCAATGTAGAGAGTGTAAAGGTAAAGGAATATGCCCTCACAACCGACGTAAATCTAATTGCAAAGACTGCAAAGGTAGTGAAATCTGTGAGCATAACCGAATGAGATACCAATGTAAAGACTGTAAAGGAAAAGGTATCTGTCCTCATGGTAAACAAAAATCTTTCTGTAAAGATTGTGGAGGATCGCAGATCTGTCCACACGGTAAACATAAGTCAAGATGTAAAGAATGCAAGTGAACCCCTGCTCTATCTTTTCATAACTTGAGTCTAGTTATGAAAAATTCTCATCTCATTCATCGAAACATATACCAAGCTAATCCCCCGACGACAATCGTAATCACCGCAAGATTAATCTCATGTTTCGTTGTCGCCGGCTTATCAGGTTTAGGTTTAGTCGACGGAGTCTCATTCTTCACATCCTCAGACTTCTTAACATCAACCCTCTTCTTCACAACCGAAGTGTGAGGTAACAGTACCTTACTCTTTCCGAGGTTATGCTTTACTCCGACCGGCACGCTCTTTGAATTAACATCTGTATTCACTCCCAATCTCATGGTCGGTTCGACACGTTTCAGTCTATTGTTATAACCGATCGTACTCTCCGTATTTATCACCATTCTCGATGGCATCAACCACGTACCGGGAGAGACGGCCAAATCCAACTTGCCTTTTGCCTCCTGTACCGCCAGTTGAAATCTCTGTACACTCTTACTTATGTCCGGCTGTTTAATCGCATCCTCTAATAACACGAGAAACTCTTGTCGAACCTCCTGCGCACTTCCCGTCTCTCCGAGAATTCCGCTTCTTACGTTCACCTGCGCACCCAATACGCAGTAGACTAAAGCTTCGATCGATTGATTGAGTCTAGCCTGACCGGCGTTTGTCAATCCGTTAGATACACGAGTGAGAAAGTACTCGTAACCATTATCTATATCATTCAATATGTACTGCAGAAGATTGCCTTTCGATCCCTCTCCTCCCTCTTCGCTGAATTTAAAAAATCCCGGATAGGAAGATTCATGGCCGGCCTTAGACGGTCCTATGTAAGAGACCCAAATGTACACAGATCCCAACCCGTGATTCTCTCCTTTATGGCAGCGAAAGTCACTATCGGTCGAAACATTAAACTCTTTGCAGATTCTCTTATAAGAAGGAGTGTCGTATCTGTTGTCCTTTTCATTGAAGGGTGGATCACCGGGTAAAGCGATCGAACTCTGTATTCCCCCCATCTGAAACAGGATTCTCCTTATCGTAAAGTAGACGTGAAACCAGAGAATGGATCGTATCTGCGGTGGAAGTTTGAGTTCATGGTCAGTCGCATCCATTCCCCCCATCTTCTCCTCTAATAAGAGACGCAGGCTCACCCCGCAACCTGTCGTTGCACACCAGACGGCGAAGTTAAGCTGCTGCGGCCAATACCTCATATTAGGTCTGTTCAACCATTCATGCGACTCTTTTGAAGAGGTGTGTTTAATCACCGTATTCGTAAATATATCTCTGACAGGTACGGAGAAATAATCTGTTGGCGTAGCGAATATATCGAGTCTACTTAGCTTCTCTCTCAAATTGAGGCTCTTAAGTGGTCGACTCTCACCGAAATCGACCGCAGGAATCGGTAATGAGGGATGTGGATTCAGTGTCAACTCCAAAGGAAAATCCACGGGAAGACCCAACGCTTTTTTCATCTCGTCGGGAAAGTACAGACTGTACATAAACTTACTCTTATCAAAGACTTCATACTCTGAACCGTCCCTTCCGACAAATTTTACATGCTCTTCTTTATTCTCTCTATCGTATCTTTCAAATACTCGTCGGAATTTAGACAGGACGGCATGGGGATACCGTTCGAGAAATCTGTTCCACAGAGATTCGGGTTTATCATCATCTTTCTTATCATCATCTTTCTTATCATCATCTTTCTGATTGCTCATATCTATTTATCAATCATATCTTTTTAAACAAAGTAAGGATTATAGGGAGGATCTCTAAATGACTCATCTCTCGATAGCACTATCAGACAGTTACAGCTCACTCTGACTGGGCGAGTTTTTTTAATATCTCTGCACGAATATCTTCCTCCATCTTTTTTACATCCACCTGCGGAAGCGTCGGTGTTGGCTGCTTTATGTTTTTTTCTCTGATCGATCTCTTCATCTCATAATACTTCTCATACTCAGATTTTATCAGAACGAACTCTTCATGACTTATTTTATTATCCGTCAACGATTTAGAAACGACGTCCTTTATCGTGTTTATCTTCGCTTGGCAGACAGAGACGGTCTTTTCATGCTTACTCACCTTATTAGATATCGCTTTTGCAAGACTCGCTGTCGCTACGCTCGTTAAGGCACAGACACCTCCGACAACACCTAATGCGATAGAGACGGGAAGACCGACTCCGGTAAGTCCCGTTCCCAACCCTCCTCCACAGAGAGCGACAGAGAGAGTTCCGCTGCCTGTGGACAGATTGAGTAATGCACTCCTTGCACGTTTATACTTTTTGTATATTTTTTCACAATCCTGAAGATCTTTCTCTAGAAGGGATAACCAATCTGCACACTGTTTTAATCTGAAGTTACCTCCTGCGTCAGTAGTTCCAGTATCTCCGTTATCGGTCGGCAACTGAGGGTATATCTCTCTGTAACTCTCCATTTACTTTCTCTTATTCTTATTTTTAACCTTCTCAACAAAGTAGACAACGACGGCGACTATCAACAACCACGCATTCTTTGCAAGAAAACCGATCGCCTCACCCGCTGTTTTAAAGATGAAACTCGCTATCGCACCGATCATTCCGGGAAGTATCTCTCCAAGTTTTTTGCCTATGGCTTTAAAACCCTTACCTACTCCTTTACCCAATCTCGACAGACCGCTCTTCAGATTAGATACGATCACACCGATCACTACACCCACCGCAGAGAGAACAGCGAACGCTGTAAAACCGTACTTTTTAAAGATCATTTTGACTCTATCTCTGAGTGGCATTCTCTCCTCTATCACTTCAACCTCCCTCTCCATATTCTCTCTCTCATCTCTCTGCTGTTCCATGTCGCGAATGATGTTCTCTCTCTGACTAGGCCTGGCATCTTTAAGAGAGGATTCGAGCTCCTTCTCTTTCTCTCTTATCCTTGTTATACCTCTCTTATCAGTCTCGATCACCTTCTCCGCAGAGGGTCCTAAACTCTCTTTTATGGTCTTAGGTAATTTTTCGTTAAGTTCACCATCCGGTTTAAAAAGAGGGTAACTCTTACCTCCCTTTCTTTTCATTCTTACGACCACTCGATCATACTCGTCAATGTCAGATGTGAAAGAGGAGTTGGCAGGATTAACTTTAGGATACTTCTCTCGGATTCTTTCCCAAGCGTCATCTCTTCTCTCTTCTCTTCGTATAAGCGGAGTGTTCTCATCGATAAAAGAGGTCTCTTCATAATTGGGATTATGGAAACCTCTATCTCTTCTCGATGTCGAGGTCATCGGTATCGATTCTCCCTCATCATCGTCACCGGGGTCGACCGGTTCAAAAGGATTATCTCTATCGGGTATCTCTGTCGGGTCAACGTCCATGATTCTTTACTTATCAAGTAAAGAATCTTTTAAATTATTTACTTTACAAAAATTTACTTGCCAAATAACCCAACGCCAACATCCCTCCTCCGACGTAGGCCATCTCACCCATTCTCTGATCATCACTCGGTCTGTAGTAATCAGAGAGTCGAGGTTCTTGAAGAGAGTAATCAGGATGTGTCTGAGAGTAGAGTTTAAAAGCCTCGTCAGTGTTCGAGAGATTTAAATTAGCCTGATGCTCCTCATCTCTCTGCTGATTATACCAATCCAAAAGTCTCTGTCTCTTCTCTTGGTAAGCTGCGTAATCTTTTTGATACTTTTCTAAGGCTTTATCGTGTCGAATTCTCTCTGTGTCCGTATTCGATCCGCTCAGATACTTTGCCAAATACGATCCTCCGACGAACGCTGTAGCGTTTAAAACTGCTCCTCCGATCATTAACGCAATGGTCGCCATATGTTAATATTATTGGTGAAACCTTTATCATGAATATTATTGGTGAAACCTTTAATATCAATAAATAACCTTTAAGAGGGAAGAATTTTCTGTTTCTCCAAATACTCTTTTAAGTACATACTTCCGGAAAGAACGGCGACCCATTTACCGTAGTTGACAATGCTGGATGATGGGTCGTTTATGAATGATTCTTTCATAGCCTTCTTCGCAATGTAACCGACTCCTGCGGAGAGGCCGATAAGAACGGATGCATCAGTGACGGTCTTCACAAGTTTATTCTCTGACATTTTTACTCTTCAGAGATTATCTTTAAATAAATCTCACAAGAATGTGTCGTAAGAATTTCCTTTACTCTTCTCCTCCTCGATTCTCTTCAACTCCCGTTCTCTGAGTTCATCCTTACCGTCAATCTTTATGGTCATGCGACCGTTATACTCTCCGCAATCACACATTCCCCCTCCCTCAGGTATCCTTACTCCACAGGTGCAGTTCTCTTTTGGTGACATTAAATAAATGATGGCTTCTAAAAGAATTCCTGTGATAAATAGACTTCTCAACATCACGACTTTATCCAACATTTTAAATAGGGGAGTAAATCTTTAATCTATCTTATTTATAAGGATCATACCGAACTTTTTATACCCGTTACCCAAACCGTCAAAGATGGTTCTGGCATCTGAGGTCTGTATAGACAGTTTTGTGTCTTTGTAAATATCTAAAACGGAGATGAAATTATACGTTTTCCAACCCTTGCCTGTGTTGGGTACCGTGATGTTAATGTTATCGCTAAGACTCAGGAAGGGTGCGGGATTCAAAATGAACTGAACGGTTCCGTTATCATCCTCTGACTCAGTCTTCAATCCATCGATCAGAGATATCGAGTATACTCCTGGATTCTTGATTATTATTTTCTCTTCGTCATCCTCATTCACGATGAAATCGGAGGGATAACTCTGTCTGGTGTAACGAGTATGATCCTCTGTTCCGTTTGCAAAGAATCTGATGAAGCTATCATTGTTATGTTTAAGATAACCTTTATAAAAGACTTTTTTGGGAACGGATTCACTAATCTTTCTCAAGGTGATCGATTCTCTCTCATCGACGGTTCTGTTCACATAATTGACATTCGCTGCGTAATCAACATCTTTAGTTTCAGGGGTCTTAAGGTTATGTATCGAATTCCCTCTCATGTCAAGATCTCCCTTCCTGATAACCTTCTCGTCGACGTAACTTTTATTGACTGCGTCTCTGTCACCGACGGGATTGGCAAGGTTTACGATTCTCTTTAATTTAAGATCGAGATTCTTTGCCTTAGCCTTCTTCTCCTTACTCTCGATCGATCCCTTCTTCGAGTTAAGAGAATCGATCCTCTTTAAAATCTCCTCTCTCTGCATATAATCTTTTAAATAGATTCTACCGGACAGGATTCCTACCCATTTAAGGTAATCGATCACGCTGTCTGAGGGATCATTCATACTGATAAAGTATCCGAACCCTGAGGAGATACCGATCAGAACGGAGGCGTCATAAATCATCTTGAAGATCTTCTCTTTCGACATTTATCTTGAGAGAGAAGATCTTTAAATCTTCATAGCATACCCATTTTGGGTACGGGAATCTTTGATTGTTGAGGTCTTTCTATAACAGAGCCTTTCTCTCGAATGGGTGATTCCGGTAATCTCGGGGGAGGATCAACATTTGTACCTTTTTTATAACTCATAAACAGATTGATTGCGGTCAACCCGATTCCGACAAGGGAGATCGCGGTTGTGAAAGAGATCTCGGGAATCCACGACTCACCCGTTTCTCTCTCCTCTCTCTTCTCCATTTGAGAGCCTTGCTCTGCCTCACGTTTCATCTTCTCTTTCAACGCCTCTTTCGCCCGTTTATTATACTCGGCGAGTTTCTTTCCTGCGGCGACCTTCTTGGGATCTTTCTCTTTTGTTTTAACGTTACTCTCGATAGCAGGGGTCTTAGTGATCTGCTCAACATCATCCGACATTTTAGTAATGTACTCTGTTGTCTTTAAATCAACTGATGTTGTTGATTTAAGTTTACACAATGCTGTTTTAAAACGGTGAATAGAAATAATCATCCGCATCAACGATTTCGTGTTTCTGTACTTGTTCCTCACTCATATTTATGGTAACTCCCCTTCCTTTGTCGAAAGCGCTTGCAATTATTTTAAACTGTTGCATAGTGAAAGCGATGAGATCATCACCTCCCCAGAGATCCTTGTGTTTAAATTTTATGGTGACAGCCTCATTGTTATCAATGGCTGAATAGAATCTCTCTCTCTGTTCCTCAGGGATGTTCACTCTGTGATCTACGTAACGCACAACTTTGGGAGAGATATCGATCACCTTCTCTTTCTCTGAGATGTTAACTTTGCGAACTACGTAACATACATTCTCTTGAGACATTTTGATAAGTCATTATAATTCTTTAAATCATTTTTCTAATACTGATGAACCTTTATTAGTTAAGCTTAACACCCTCTATTACCAATCTTCCGATAATAAAAGGCTTGAGATCCCAATAGGGAATGTAGTGAGGTATTCTTATTAAGAGAACCCCTTCATCTCTGCACATTTCATCCTTTAAAGAGTCTTTCATAACTTGATACTCGAAATCCTCCGCACATGAGTGAAATAGGGGAGTGAACCTTGAGTGTTGCGCACCGTCGTACTCGAATGCCAAACCTTTACCGAGATGAGTGATCACGTCAGGGTTATAACCGTCCAACTCGAGGTTCTGATAAGTCCAAGGATTCTTTAACCAATCGGGTCTTACCGATTTGAACTCTTTTCTGAATAACTCTTGAAATATCTTTCTACACTTCTCTTCATATACTCCGAATGACATTTTAATTAACTCTCAGGAAATGTTTAAGCTTAACATATTATTTACTCACTATTAAGAGTCTTCTTCATTCTCTTGATTTTTGTTAGAATTCTCCTCACTCGGTCTTAACTTTACGTGCTTAGCGACCTTGAAGAGTCCGCTAGCTAACGCTACCAATCTTCCTCCTTTCAGTACCAAGAGACCTGCAAAGTTACTCAGTTCACGTTTAACAAGATCATCGTTCTTCAAATCTTCATTCAGTGCCTCCACATCATCCACGGGAATCACATAGGAGATAAGAACGGATGCCGCGGAGATGGCTGACTCTACCAATCCGGTCGATACCTTCTTACCCATTACGGTCTTGTATCGATTAAAGTATTTTTTCACCTGTTTGGGGGAGAGTCTCTTAATATCTCCGAGGGACATCGCTTTACCGAGAAACTCCTCTGTCGATCCTAGGGAAGCGAGTATCGCGAGTGATTCTCTCTGAGTATCGAGATCTTCATCATCATCGGGGGTCTTATCCTCTTTAACCTCGGGTATATCATCGATATAATCTTCAACGTTCGCCATCATTAATATGATTGGTGAAACCTTTAAATTACTAAGTCGGTATCTCAAGATAACACTCAAAAGGATATATGAGACAGAGACAGAGTCGAGAGTATCTCTCTGTTTTTAAAAGTTTCATGAATTTTTTTCGAGTCTCTATGTCCAGTTCTCCTCCGTAATCATCGAACAGGGTCTTCATGCCGACCTGAGAGGGATTGTGAAAAGTTACCACGCAGGAGACGTTCTCTCGGAAGGGTTTCGCGATCGAGGTTAACTGCTGTGTCAACACCCATACACTCAATCCGTCGTGTCTCCCGGAGAAAGCGAGATCGATGAATTTATTAGAGCGATTCTTCAGGTCTTTGGAGACGGCGCAGTCATCGAGAATTAACAGGGTGTTCGTCCCGGAGAAGAGAAGTGATACGTCTGTAAGAAGAGAATCGATCTCATCTGAGTTGGAGGCATCTGGAGAGAGGATTAAGAATCGTTTATCACCCTGTGCAAACCCTCGGTAGGTCCTGTTCTTGGCGTAGGTCGGGCAGATAAGAACAATGTACTCAAAGACCTTTCGGAAGGGTCCTCGTAACTGCTCTATTAGATACTTTGTCTTTCCACAGTTCGTCGGCCCGGTTATGATCATGTTGAAGGGAATCTTATCTCGTAACTCATTCATTTATTTATTAAGCGAGGGATTTTTTTTAATATAGGATCGACTTCAACTCTGTGTTCATGATCTCCATAAATGCGTCAGCAACCACGAACATGTAACAGTTGATTTTTCCCGTTCCTCCGGTCTTTCGTTTGATCTCAAGTTTTACACCGTCTCGTGTTGTGTTTATGTGAAGACCTCCTCCGTGAATACCGTTGTCATAGAAGGTTCTCAAATCGATCCATAGAGCGAACTTGTCTGTGTAGAAATCCCCTTCCTTCACCTTGCCAGAACCACCCATTCGTCTCTTGATCGATTCCCAAAAGTCAGACGGAATCATCCCCTTTGAGAAGAGTCGGTTGGGCATACCGTCGATGTTGATGTTGATCGATTTAATGTCAGGATTGACAAACTTCTCGGAGTCTCGTTCTCCCTCTTTATAATCCTCTTCAAACAGACAGAGTATACCCGTCATCGACTTTCTCGGAAGATTGATGTGCTCGTTAATTACGCTGCCGTCCGGTTTTGAGATGGAAAAACTTCTGTGAAGGATTACATTCTCGTAGTAGAATCCTTTGCCTACCTGATATGAAGAGGCGGCCTCACTAGACAAGTATTCACTATTGATGCATCGATACTCCAACTCAATGTTCATTAATTTATATGTCGGTGTTTTCTCCTTCTCTTTTTTATCATGACTCACTATCTGATCGACCTTCGAAAGAGTGATCTCAAACAACAGAGGATGAGGAAGAGCCTTCGGATAGAGAGCACCGTGATCACTGAGAACGGGATGGTCAAGAGGTATAACGTATTTGGTGTTGTGAACTGTGGCGAGGGCGACCTCTTTTGCGTCAGTTGTGCTCTTATCCCCCGCAGGTGTACGAAGTTTTCTCATATTCTCGGATGAGATTCCCTGTTTTAATCTGTCATCTCTATCCTCGAGAAAGAGATCATGATAGGTCTTAAAGAGATCGTATCTCTCTGTGGTCTGAAGTGTCTCACCACCGAAAGAGACCTTGAGCTGTTCAACGAGGTTTCGACCGACGTTATTCACGAGGGTGTTGTTTGCATGACCACCGACTTTCATGTCGAAGAGAAGTTTAACGCTTCCCGGAACGATGACCACGTTTTCTGACAGTTTGGGAATGTTTATGGTAATGGTCTCACCGGGATTCGCTGATGAGGGATTAAATGTGATCCTGTTAAGAGATGACTCCGCCTTAAGGCCGAACGGTTCTCTCGGTACTCGGTTAGGATTGATAATCTCGGATACTGCATGCGACATTTTAAAAGAGAGAAAGATTATTTTTAAATGAGTAACGAGAGAATTTTTAAAAAGATTTACTATAGTCCGGAGGGTTATTGGAAAGGATACTCCGCTGTATCGAAGTTGGCTTCCGCGGCTAAAGTTAGTGAGGATGAGGCGAGAGATTGGTTGGAGAGACAGGCACTTTGGCAGATCTATTTGCCACCGCCGAAGTATTTACCGAGACCTCATTGGAGTGTGAGTAGACCGAATGAGATTCACCAGGCTGATCTTCTCTTTCTTCCTCACGATAGGGTGGGAAGAAAGACTTATAGATATGCGTTGGTTGAGATTGATGTTGCCTCGAGATATAAAGATGCTGAGGCGTTAACATCGAAAGAGAGTCAAGAGGTAGCGAAGGCCTTTGAGAGGATCTACTCTCGAAAGATTAATTGGCCAAAGACACTGATCGTTGATCCCGGTAAAGAGTTTATGGGATATGTTACAAAGTTGATGGATAGTCATAACGTGAAGATACAGAGAAGCGAAGCGGGTAATCATCGAGCTCAGGCATTCGTTGAGAGAGCAAACAGGACTTTGGGAGAGAGATTATTCAGTCATCAGTATGCGCAGGAGATGATAAGTGACGAGAGATCAAGAGTCTGGGTTAAGAGGTTGCCTTCGGTTATGAAGGCGTTAAACTCACAGGTGATCAGAATCACAGGCAAAGAACCTGATAAATCCCTCGGTTTAAAAGAGGTAGAGATTAAACAGGTTAATTACAAAAGACCTGTCGGATTAAAAGAGAAGAGATTACCCTCAGGTGTTCAGGTAAGGTATCTTCTCTCTCCCGGAGAGGATGAGGGAGGAGAGAGAAGAAGAGCTACCGATCCAATATGGAGTATCGAGGTCTATAATATAAATCGTGTGGTGATCTCTCCCGAACAGCCTGTTTTATATTATCTTCTCGACGGACCGAAGAGATCTTTTGTTAGAGAAGAGCTTCAAGTTGTTTTGACTGATACTGAGCTTCCACCTTTATAATGACCGTGAGCGAATGTGTGAATGTTATCCTCCCGTATTAATCTCTTATCATCGAACGGAGAGAGAGCGATCTTGTTAACTGTCTCGGTGTACACGGTGTGTAGATGACTTCTGATAACATTCATCTTTCTCATAGCGGGTTTATTATCGAAGAGGCAGTTCTTATAATCGTTAAAGGTGATGGTCTTCTTTATCACCGCCTTCTTCACTCCCTTACACTTCTTCTCCTCGTAAGACTCTTCTACCCTGTATGAGTAGAGTTTAGCTCTCAAACCGACAAACTCAGCGATCTGCTTTCCTGAGGCTTCGTCTTTAAACATACCGATAACCTTCTTGTTAACACCTGTGAGAATGCCGCTTGGGTGATCTTTCGGATAGTTACTCGTGTCGAACTTTGATTTCACATCGGAGGAGATGTCTCTGTAAAAGTCTTCTGTCTCTATCTCATAGGCGAGGCTATCCGTGTCTGTGAATAAGAGCTTCGCATTATCTCCGTACTTGGGTTTGATGTAATTATAGTGAAAATCGTACATCAAGGTCTTACTCAAGTCTAGGATTGACATACCGAGGTAGACGGGTTTGTTAAAGTATAACTTCACCTTCTTCATATGAACTGCCGCAAGATTCTTTGAGAAGATTGTGTGATGTTGATAATTTGGTCTACATGTCAACTTCTTTGCCTGACTCTCTCGAGTGACCAATCTTATGTCGACTCTGTTTCTGATGTTCTCCATAGTCTTTCCGAATACGGAGTTATTCATCAACTTGAAAAAGTCTTTCTCAAAATCGTTCTTTGCCTTAGCTCTGAGATCGGTGTTAAGATCTATGTACGGCTTTAGCCACGCACACTCTGTGAATGTGATCCCTCTGTGAATCTTGGTGAGTTTAAGACCGAGAGAGAGATAGAGTTTGAGAGTTTCGTGATGAATAACGTATTTTGTCTTATCATTAAGATTGGGGATTAATTTTTCAACCTTATTAACGGTTACTCTCTCTGGTGCTAACGGATAATCGTTATGCAGGTCATGAAGTTTCTCGGGATACTCCAAGTCAACCTCAAGTATGCAGGGCATACTCTCCCAATTCTTCATCTCTTCATTATTCATAAATCTAAAACAGTCAGTCGGCAGAGGTTTACTCATTGCCCAACCGTAGAGATTGTTTGCATCGAGATAAGAGATAAACTTTGTCGGTTTATCAGGATCGTAATCTTTCATATAAGGGTTGTTGGCTTTTCCGTATCTCGTAGAGATCATTGAGACTCCTCCTCTAATACCTTTCTCTACCATCATCAATATGTCGTAATCGGTTAATAACTCCAGTCTGACCTTGGCGATTTTTAAACACGCATCCCATGCTAAACCGGGCGCTGTGTAATAGAACATCGGGTCGAGACGGTAATTAACAAGGCAGACATCCCTGAAGTTTTCAAAGACATCAGAGAGAAGGAGAACATCACTCTTAAGATAGAGGTCATGGTAATCTCTCATAGTCTTCATTTTAAATGTTTCCCAGACATTCTGTGCGTGAATGTAATCCTCTTCTGAGATTTCGCTGTCATTAAGTATGGAGTGGAATGCCTCTTTGATAGGAAGTGATGTTGAAGACAGTCTGTTAAAGTTATCGAACCAATCGTAGGGAAATACACCCTTTCTTTTTATAAGGTCTAACTGTTCACCTTCATAAAACTCTGTAAGATTTTTAAAAGAATCTTTCGGCAGATTCTTCACCAAACTGTCTAGACTTGTCGCCATGAATTTGAAAGAGTTGATAAATCTTATTTCACGTATGACCTCTTTCTCTTCTCCCTTTTTATTAATGAATTTATCAACCAAGATATGCTTGGAGAATGAGATATACTTCTCCTCGTTGTTGGGTATACAGCCTATCTTTCCTTCCGATTTACCGAGGTTTTTAATGAAGAGATGACTGTCGTAACCGGAGAGATTGTGAAAGATGACGGGATAGAACTTCGGTAGTCTGTACTTTAAATTACACATGCTATGTGCCGCTCCTCTGAACTTACCGGTGAGGTGACAGTGGTCGCGGACTTTTTTAAATCTTGGATCATCTCCCTCTTTAGGTATTCCTCTCTCACAGATGTGGCAGATGGTCGTCTTTTTATAGTTGATCTTATCTTTTGCTGTCATCACCATCTTCTTCGGGATTTTAAACCTGTTGTAGATCTCCTTAATATCTTCCTCCAAAGACTCTATGAATAACTGAGGGACATTATCGTTCGGTGATTCGGCTGTGTAGTGAACGAGTTTCGGAGATAAAATGTCGTCATCAAAGTATTTGATAAGATAACTGAAACCTGAGGGTCTATGCTTTTGGTATCGGTTGGTGAAGCTTTTGGTATCTTTGGGTTGACATGTGTCAATCTTCTCTGTGAAACACTCGAAATCAGCGTATACAACGAAGGGAACTCTCTGCTTTTTGTAAAAATTCTTAAAATAAATGTATTTCGGTCCAAGGAATTTCCCTTCCTCGTCTTTAAACATCGGCATCTCTATCTTGACAGCCTCGTTATTCTGACAGTACTCTTTATGTTTATCCAGTGATTTTACCGAGATAAACGAGTTTAGACATCTGTAGCAGAAATGTATCTTTCCATTATGATTACTTTTCTGCTTGGATATAAGTCTCGACATGTTTTTGATCCAGCAGAAGTGATTGGTCTCTTCGTTTGCGATAAGGAGAAGGTTTATCACCTGTTCACAATTCTTTTTACTTATTCTCAAAGGGTAAACAACACCTTCATAACCGAATACATCGATCGCGTAAGGATTCTGATTCTCAAATTTATCAACAAATTCCTCTGATACAGGAAACTCGATACCTGTCCAGTCAAACTTCTCTGAATCTTTTCTCATCTGTTTGCTGAGTCTCTCTGCATTTTTCTCCTTGGGAAACACTGCTGAGGTTACTGCCCACTTAAAACACTCATTATCGTTTTCATTCTTCACGTTGATTATCGCCTTCTTTTCATATAACTTACCCGGTAACTTAATGTAAGAAGAGGCAGAGAGAGGATTGTAAGGATTGATGTTGATGTCGAGGTGTTCGATTCGATCGAATTGCCAACCGGAACCTCTGTTATTAAAATTCTGTATCGATTCAAAGATTTTATCAGTCATCTGATCGTATAATTCAGAGAGATCGGTTGACTCCGTCACAATCTCAACTTTCGATGCAAAGTAGCATACATTAATGTCGATGTTGCCGGTTGCGGGATTCTCTTTGGTAAACCTTACGGTGAGAATTAACTTGACTTTAATAGATCCCTTACTCTTTATGAGATCTATAACCCTCGGTTTTACGTTATTCATAAACGTCTTCTCATCCATGCCGTCCACTCCGTTAACTCTGAACGTTTTAAAATAACCCTTTATAGCTGTCTTGTACTCTCTGGGTGTGAGATTATCCTCTTCAGGTGAATTTACATCCTCAATGGGTTGACTCACTTCTTCCCGTCTCCTAAAAATACTGTTCACTCTCTCCTTCAGGTTCTCAACTCTCTCATTCACTGCTCTTTTGATAGGTTCAGGGATATAATTTAATAACCAACCTGTAAACCTGTTTATTACACTCTTTACGGGTGCTGCCAAATCAGTTGCAATGTTCCTCATCTGCGTTACTCTCGATGGTGCGGGAATAGGGATATCAACCTCCGGTACAGTTTGGTCATTCGCCGAGTAAAAAATCTCACTCTCCTCCTCTAACGCCTCGATCAACTCCGCTTTACGCATTCTATAATAACCTTTGATGCCTCGCTCTTTGGCGAGGGCCTTCAGCTGTTTGACTGATTTACCTTCCATACTTATTAATCATGAAAGATTCCTTTAAGCTGAAATTTCACTTTCACATGAAGAATTTATCGAGGATTTTTATCTTGGGAGGGTACGAGTATGGTTTGTCTAGGAATTAAGGGGGAATTTTGTTGTCACCTCGGGTAAAATTTAATGAAATGAGCCAGCTCTCTCGAAAAGACAACTACTCTCGAGATACTTTGCTTACTTGAGATACTTTGCTCACTTGAGATACTTTGCTCGCTTGAGATACTTTGCTTACTTGAGATACTTTGATTACTGGAGATACTTTGCTTACTTGCGATACTTTGCTTACTTGAGATACTTTGCTTACTTGAGATACTTTGCTTACTTGAGATACTTTGCTTACTTGAGATACTTTGCTTACTTGAGATACTTTGCTTACTTGAGATACTTTGCTTATGGAGATACTTTGCTCACTTGATATACTTTGCTCGCTTGAGATACTTTTGCTTACTTGAGATACTTTGCTTACTGGAGATACTTTGCTTACTCGAGATACTCTGCTTACTTGAGATACTTTGCTTACTTGAGATACTTTGCTTACTGGAGATACTTTGCTTACTTGAGATACTTTGCTTACTCGAGATACTCTGCTTACTTGAGATACTTTGCTCACTTGAGATACTTTGCTTACTGGAGATACTTTGCTTACTTGAGATACTTTGCTTACTCGAGATACTCTGCTTACTTGAGATACTCTGCTTACTTGAGATACTATGCTTACTTGAGATACTTTGCTTACTTGAGATACTTTGCTTACTTGAGATACTTTGCTTACTCGAGATACTCTGCTTACTTGAGATACTTTGCTCACTTGAGATACTTTGCTTACTCGAGATACTTTGCTTACTTGAGATACTTTGCTTACTCGAGATACTCTGCTCACTTGAGATACTTTGCTCACTTGAGATACCCTGCTCACTCGAGATACTTTGCTCACTTGAGATACTTTGCTTACTCGAGATACTTTGCTTACTTGAGATACTTTGCTTACTTGAGATACTTTGCTTACTCGAGATACTCTGCTTACTTGAGATACTTTGCTCACTTGAGATACTTTGCTTACTCGAGATACTTTGCTTCCTCGGGATACTTTGCTTACTCAAGATACTTTGCTTACTTGAGATACTTTGCTTACTGGAGATACTTTGCTTACTGGAGATACTTTGCTTACTGGAGATACTTTGCTTATTCGAGATAATTTGCTTACTCGAGATACTTTGGTTACTCGAGATACTTTGCTTACTCGAGATACTTTGCTTTCTTCAGATACTTTTCTTACTTCAGATACTTTGCTTACCTCAGATACTTTGCCAACTTGAGATTCTTTGCTTACTCGAGATACTTTGCTTACTTGAGATACTTTGCTTACTCGCGATCGTGATACTTTGCTTACTGGAGATACTTTGCTTACTCGAGATACTTTGCTTACTGGAGATACTTTGCTTACTTGAGATACCTTGTCTACTTCAGATTCTTTGCTTAGTTGAGATACTTTGCTTACTGGAGATATATACTTTGCTTACTGGAGATACTTTGCTTACTTGAGATACTTTGCTCACTTGAGATACTTTGCTTACTTGAGATACTTTGTTTACTTCAGATTCTCTGCTTACTTGAGATACTTTGCTTATTTGAGATACTTTGCTTACTTGAAATACTTTGCTCACTCGAGATACTTTGCTTACTGGAGATACTTTGCTTACTGGAGATACTTTGCTTACTCGAGATACTTTGCTTACTCGAGATACTTTGCTTACTCGAGATACTTTGCTTACTCGAGATACTTTGCTTACTCGAGATACTTTGCTTACTTCAGATACTTTGCTTACTTCAGATACTTTGCTTACTTCAGATTCTTTGCTTACTTGAGAGCCTTTGCTTACTCGAGATACTCTGCTTACTTGAGATACTTTGCTCACTTGAGATACTTTGCTTACTCGAGATACTTTGCTTACTTGAGATACTTTGCTTACTCGAGATACTCTGCTCACTTGAGATACTTTGCTCACTTGAGATACTCTGCTCACTCGAGATACTTTGCTCACTTGAGATACTTTGCTTACTCGAGATACTTTGCTTACTTGAGATACTTTGCTTACTCGAGATACTCTGCTTACTTGAGATACTCTGCTTACTTGAGATATTTTGCTCACTTGAGATACTTTGCTTACTCGAGATACTCTGCTTACTTGAGATACTTTGCTTACTTGAGATACTTTGCTTACTGGAGATACTTTGCTTACTTGAGATACTTTGCTTACTCGAGATACTTTGCTTACTTGCGATACTCTGCCTACTTGAGATACTTTGCTTACTTGAGATACTTTGCTTACTTGAGATACTTTGCTTACTCGAGATACTTTGCTTACTTGAGATACTTTGCTTACTTGAGATACTTTGCTTACTCGAGATACTTTGCTTACTTGAGATACTTTGCTTACTCGAGATACTTTGCTTACTTGAGATACTTTGCTTACTCGAGATACTTTGCTTACTTGAGATACTTTGCTTACTCGAGATACTTTGCTTACTTGAGATACTTTGCTTACTCGAGATACTCTGCTCACTTGAGATACTTTGCTCACTTGAGATACTCTGCTCACTCGAGATACTTTGCTCACTTGAGATACTTTGCTTACTCGAGATACTTTGCTTACTTGAGATACTTTGCTTACTTGAGATACTTTGCTTACTCGAGATACTTTGCTTACTTGAGATACTTTGCTTACTTGAGATACTTTGCTTACTCGAGATACTCTGCTTACTTGAGATACTTTGCTCACTTGAGATACTTTGCTTACTCGAGATACTTTGCTTCCTCGGGATACTTTGCTTACTCAAGATACTTTGCTTACTTGAGATACTTTGCTTACTGGAGATACTTTGCTTACTGGAGATAGTTTGCCTACTGGAGATACTTTGCTTATTCGAGATAATTTGCTTACTCGAGATACTTTGGTTACTCGAGATACTTTGCTTACTCAAGATACTTTGCTTTCTTCAGATACTTTGCTTACTTCAGATACTTTGCTTACTTCAGATACTTTGCTTACTTCAGATACTTTGCCTACTTGAGATTCTTTGCTTACTCGAGATACTTTGCTTACTTGAGATACTTTGCTTACCTCGCGATCGTGATACTTTGCTTACTGGAGATACTTTGCTTACTCGAGATACTTTGCTTACTGGAGATACTTTGCTTACTTGAGATACCTTGTTTACTTCAGATTCTTTGCTTAGTTGAGATACTTTGCTTACTGGAGATATATACTTTGCTTACTTGAGATACTTTGCCTACTTGAGATACTTTGCTTACTTGAGATACTTTGTTTACTTCAGATTCTTTGCTTACTTGAGATACTTTGCTTATTCGAGATACTTTGCTTACTTGAGATACTTTGCTCACTCGAGATACTTTGATTACTGGAGATACTTTGCTTACTTGAGATACTTTGCTAACTCGAGATACTTTGCTTACTCGAGATACTTTGCTTACTTCAGATACTTTGCTTACTTCAGATACTTTGCTTACTTGAGATTCTTTGCTTACTTGAGATTCTTTGCTTACTCGAGATACTTTGCTTACTCGAGATACTTTGCTTACTCGAGATACTTTGCTTACTTCAGATACTTTGCTTACTTCAGATACTTTGCTTACTTGAGATTCTTTGCTTACTTGAGATACTTTGCTTACTCGCGATCGTGATACTCTGCTGGGTGTTACTAAACAGAGTAACGGAGTAACGAGCAACGAGTAACGGAGTAACGAGAAACCGAGTAACGGGAAAATAATTCCATAGGTAAAAAAAAAAATACAAATTCTAAAAAAAAATTTCAAATCAAGCCTTGGAGTAATTTCATCGATAACACGACTACATGACAGCCTTTTGTTGCAATGCACAACGGCCGAGAGGATTTTCGCGCTAAAAATGTCAAGTGACTGCGTCTCACTCAGTCAGAGCATGGCTCGCCTCGGGGAAGGTAAGAGTTTTTTTTCTCTTTTTATCGCTCATATTTGTGGAACAGCCGATATAGTCCGCAATAATTACAAAAGCAATGAAGAAAGATGCTGTTTGGGCTGCCTTATTAAGGGTTATGGACTGTTTTCTTTGCCGGTTTTCCTGCCACTTTCACTGTTTGTTTTTGATTACCTCCAATCGGGCTTTCTGCCTAGTATAATTTCTCTCCATCAAAACAACAGATGACTACGATATCATTATTATATCGGATAACTCGGGAGATGAAGGTAAGAGTATTTTATAATTGTCTTTATCGTTGCCACTGCAGGTCTCCTTTGAGGCATTTGCGGAAACATCCGTGTTCATAAAACAAACACTATGCAAGGAATTCGAGATACTATAAATAGACTGGGACTTTTATTTGGTACAACGTCCGTTAGGTTGGATTTCTGTGTTACTTATAAATTACAAATTGTTTTACCGATCAAATTGTAACCATTATGGCCGAGTGGATAACACATATTCGACTTTAGTACTATATTTTCATGATTAAATTATCGCGGTAAATATTCCCATCGGCGCCAACTTCAGACAGAATTAATGCACGAAAAACTAAAAATACCATTACCGATTTCCCTCGTTGAACTCGAAACCTTAAGGACGTTCGCGCTAATTGTTTATGCGCATCCTTACTGCGCACGTAATTCCTGTCGCAACGCTACGCCCCGTCATGCATCGAGCGCGCGCGCTGAGGAAACTTTCCAACCACATATTGGGTGAGTAGCCGTTGCGATAACTTCGCTTGCAGTTTGCCAGCTTAAATGGTCGGTGACCCCTACTTTTTTCTTAACAGATCACTTTTGTTAACGATTATCTACGTTTTGTGAGAAAATGAAAAAAATCTATCGATTAAAAGGTTGATTATTTTTGCCCCACGCACGTTCGAATTCCGCTTTTTGATCTTTTCGTTTTGCCGTACGACGGGTTCAAATGCCTCTTCCAGGGCTAAGTTTTGCATAAAAGATGGCAACACTTAAAATTATTTACGCAACAGACGCACTTCTTCAAAATATCACCAAGATCGTTTGCCTCCGTTTTCTCATCATCGATAATTTAAACTACAAACCTAGAAAGCCGTACGAAATTACGTCCGCCAATTTTTCAAAATCAGGGTAGTTTTCTACAGACTTTATCTCTGAAACGAAGTCGGTGACCCCCACTTTTTTTTGTATTTCTGACACAAGCAACTCATTATCCGTCCTCAGTAAAAAGTTTAGAAAAATCTATCGACTACAAAATTTTCGCGCGAACGTCCTTAAGTTCTTAATTCACATCTATTGCAGAAACTGAATTAAATAAAGAAATGTTGGTATTCCGGCCATATATTTTTTTATGCGTTGCGCGACCTTATTCCTATATTTCGATAAGACGATAAGCCTAAAAACATTTAGCCTGCAAGCAGGCTCTCGTATACTCAAACTGGTCGTGGAATCGATTTAAATTCCTTCGCATGTTAGCTGCACTGAAAAAAAAAACGTCCTCGCTTACAATATCGTCCGTTTTAACTTCAGAGTCGTCCAACAAGTACAACTCCAAATCAGGTAAAAGGGACAACGAGTCCGCCATTTGTTTTGCTTTCTTAATGCAGCCAACCGAAAATACTGTTCCATTTGCCACACGGAATACCCGGAATTTCAATCCGGAATTCTAGGTCCTTATTTCTATGTTTTATTTGAATGTTATTATTATTATTATTATTATTATTATTATTATTATTATTATTATTTTTTTATTTTTTTTTTATTTTTTTTATTTTTTATTTTTTACCTATGGAATTTTTTTCCCATTACTCGGTTTCTCGTTACTCCGTTACTCGTTACTCCGTTACTCTGTTTAGTAACACCCATACTCTGCTTACTCGAGATACTTTGCTTACTCGAGATACTTTGCTTACTCGAGATACTTTGCTTACTCGAGATACTTTGCTTACTCGAGATACTTTGCTTACTCGAGATACTTTGCTTACTCGAGATACTTTGCTTACTCGAGATACTTTGCTTACTCGAGATACTTTGCCTACTTGAGATACTTTGCTTACTTGAGATACTTTGTTTACTTCAGATTCTTTGCTTACTTGAGATACTTTGTCTACTTCAGATTCGTTGCTTAATTGAGATACTTTGCTTACTGGAGATACTTTGCCTACTTGAGATACTTTGCTTACTTGAGATACTTTGTTTACTTCAGATTCTTTGCTTACTTGAGATACTTTGTTTACTTCAGATTCTTTGCTTACTTGAGATACTTTGCTTACTCGAGATACTTTGCTTACTGGAGATACTTTGCCTACTTGAGATACTTTGCTTACTTGAGATACTTTGTTTACTTCAGATTCTTTGCTTACTTGAGATACTTTGCTTACTGGAGATACTTTGTTTACTCGAGATACTTTGCTTACTAGAGATACTTTGGTTACTTCAGATACTTTGCCTACTCGTGATACTTTGCTTACTCGAGATACTTTGCTTACTGGAGATACTTTGTTTACTCGAGATACTTTGCTTACTCGAGATACTTTGCTTACTGGAGATACTTTGCTTACTTGAGATACTTTGCTTACTCGAGTTACTTTGCTTACTTGAGTAAGCAAAGTATCTCGAGTAAGCAAAGTATCTCGAGTAAGCAAAGTATCTCAAGTAAGAAAAGTATCTCGAGTAAGCAAAGTATCTCGAGTAAGCAAAGAATCTCAAGTAAGCAAAGTATCTCAAGTAAGCAAAGTATCTGAAGTAAGCAAAGTATCTGAAGTAAGCAAAGTATCTCGAGTAAGCAAAGTATCTCGAGTAAGCAAAGTATCTCGAGTAAGCAAAGTATCTCGAGTAAGCAAAGTATCTCAAGTGAGCAAAGTATCTCAAGTAAGCAAAGTGTCTCCAGTAAGCAAAGTATCTCGCGTAAGCAAAGTATCTCGCGTAAGCAAAGTATCTCGAGTAAGCAAAGTATCACGAGTAAGCAAAGTATCTCGAGTAAGCAAAGTGTCTCAAGTATGCAAAGTATCTCGAGTAAGCAAAGTATCTCGAGTAAGCAAAATATCTCGAGTAAGCAAAGTATCTCGAGTAAGCAAAGTATCTCGAGTAAGCAAAGTATCTCGAGTAAGCAAAGTATCTCGAGTAAGCAAAGTATCCCGAGTAAGCAAAGTATCCCGAGTAAGCAAAGTATCACGAGTAGGCAAAGTATGTCAAGTAAGCAAAGTATCTCGAGTAAGCAAAGTATCTCAAGTAAGCAAAGTATCTCGAGTGAGCACAGTATCTCGAGTAAGCAAAGTATCTCGAGTAAGCGAAGTATCTCAAGCAAGCAAAGTATCTCAAGTGAGCAAAGTATCTCAAGTAAGCAAAGTATCTCAAGGAAGCAAAGTATCTCTTATAAGCAAAGTATCTCGAGTAAGCAAAGTATCTCAAGTAAGCAAAGTATCTCAAGTGGGCAAAGTATCTCAAGTGAGCAAAGTATCTCAAGTAAGCAAAGTATCTCGAGTAAGCAAAGTATCTCGAGTAAGCAAAGTATCACGAGTAGGCAAAGTATCTCAAGTAAGCAAAGTATCTCAAGTGAGGAAAGTATCCCCAGTAAGCAAAGTATCTCAAGTAAGCAAAGTATCTCGAGGAAGCAAAGTATCACGAGTAGGCAAAGTATCTCAAGGGAGCAAAGTATCTCAAGCGAGCAAAGTATCTCAAGTGAGCAAAGTATCTCCAGTAAGCAAAGTATCTCAAGTAAGCAAAGTATCTCAAGTAAGCAAAAGTATCTCGAGTAAGCAAAGTAATTCAAGTAAGCAAAGTATCTCCAGTAAGCAAAGTATCTCAAGTAAGCAAAGTATCTCGAGTAAGCAAAGAATCTCAAGTAAGCGATATACCTGAAGTGTACTTCAATTACAATATTAGGGTACATTATAAATACCATATATGAAGTACCTATCTCGTCCCTCGTCCAAGCGACCTACCGCTGACCGAGGAGCTGGCGGACTTTGGGCACGAGATTGAGTGAGCGAAGGAATTCACTCGCCCGGCCGATTCATCCTTGGGTCGTAGATTTTTGTTTTTTAATTCCGCTGACCAAAGTATAATTGACCTTTGATGGATGTTAAAATAATGCAAATGTGAAACTTTAATAGTAAAATATTAGTATATGTAATCGCATGGTAGACGATTCGTACCTAATCTCGGTTGGTTCTTACCCAACCCTTCGTACCATGGCCAACATTCATAGCAAAAAGCATCTTTGAGAATGATTAAAGATCAAGATCAACCGAAGTTACCTTGAATTATGTTGACTATTTATCCTCCTTGATTCATAAGTGCATTTTGACAAAGAAAATCGGCTTAAGCAACAGGCCAGTTATTACTTGAACTGAATGCCTTAACTTTGCACTGGGTCAAATGTAATAAGTAAAGATTAGAACTTTTTTTCATTAAGTAGGTAGGATACAAACACATTGTAGCAGTCTTATCACGGTAGACAGCAAGTGACAAGTTAGTTTAAAACAATTAAAACAATAGGTCGTAGTATGCTATTTGTACGATAGTAAATGGCAATTTAGGATGCTTAATGTTATATTCTTATCAATAAAGATTTAGTAATGCAAAGACAGGTAAAAATTAACGAAAAAACCGACGTTTCGGTGTCTTCATGACGCTATTGTCAAGGAGAAATGAAAATTGCAAAGTTTGCGGGAAGGTGTTACATTAAAATTAGCATACAGTGGAGGCTAATTATATAAATACTTTTGCGCGAATCGAATCGCTTTGCAGAAGAAGTGAAAAAAAAAGAAGTGTAGAAATAAGTTCGATTGTTTGGTGAATGAAATGCTTTTCATCAGAGACCTAAAACCCACTCTGAACGTGCAAAGCGATTGTTATATTATGTTATATTGCATAAAATAAATTCATTTGTATCCGTTGAAAATATGTTTGTTTGTCTGTATTATCTATGACTCGTCACTCACTTACTATGGCTTCCGTTTTGGTTGAGAAATTCAATTTACAAAATAAAAAATATGAAACGAAACATCGATCGAAACCTCTCATGTTCTTTATCTTGTAAGTCATTAAAGATTTTGGCCGTAACGGAACTCCAGCGGCGAACTCCAGACTCGACAACGGGCTTGGTTCCAGACCACATTTATTTAGAAATAATGTAACGCGTTTGTGGCTTATAATTATTTCGACTTCGTTAAACACAATACTTAACAAGAACAAGATACTGTTTGACACAAAACAACTTGGTCATAGGATGGGTACGAAACGTCTTAATTTGTTGGGTACGAAACGTCCACGTTGGGTACGAAACGTCTGGGTACGAACTGGTCGTGGGTACGAAACGACTGGAAAGCCTTCAGTTGGGCTTAACTTCGGCGATCGGACGAGAGCAATGCTTTCCTTGCAGTACCAGCCCCTGACGGTACAAGGGGTTAAAAGTTCGAAAATAGGGTATCACAGTTCCTGGTTTAAAAGGATCTTTGGAACAGTTTGGCACTTTCTTTGCTAAAACTGTTTTAACTTTATTCTGTCGCGTCTGCGACCGATACCACAAGGAACGCACCGGCTCTCATCGTCCGATCGCTGAATTTAGGCCTTGTTGGGCAGGGTTAGTGTTTGGATGGGTGACCAGCTGGAAACAACCCCATGTTGTAAGCAGTTGTCTTCAGGCCATGGCCTACCCGTGTTAAAATTAATTCTCGGTAAGAACAAAATCCAATTCGAAATGCTAACTCTTAAGTTTCTCTGTCTCCTCGATCTCGCTTGCTTGATTGCTAAATAAATAGTAATTGCATGACAGTGTTTTGCAGCTTATGTTATTTTTTTATGCAAGTTTTATTAAAAATAGAAAAGTAACCAGGGTTCATGATGATTAAAAATTAAAACGTTCTCTGGTTTAAGATTTGTTAAAAATGAGCTTTCGGTTGCCAAACTACAGCCTTTGTCCTATCTGATTAAAATGGCGCGAATGAATAAATATATAGGCTAAAAATGTGTGAAAAATTACAAAATAAAAATGCGTAATAAGGTGACAAGAAAAAGAATTTGATGAATTAAGAAAACTATTTTAAAAGAATAAATATTGTAACAAAGGATCGAAGGTCGCAAACCATGCATGGATGAGCGACCATCAAATTGATTTCAAAAATGCAAGAGTTATTGACAAAGGAGACCATCGCGTGCGAAAAACTCTCCAGTCATGGCACCCTGCCATAACAACTGAAGCGGATAACAATGCTAGGTCATTACCCCGACAATATTCTATTCTTTTAAAATAGTTTTCTTAATTTATCAAATTATTTTTCTTGTCACCTTATTACGCATTGTTATTCTTTAATTTTTCACACATTTTTAGCCTATATATTTATTAATTCGCGCCATTTTAATCATTCGTTAACGGCTGTAGTTTGGCAGCCGAAAGCTCATGTTTAACAAATCAAAAAAATCAAATTGTCACGCTAGTCAAGAAAATGGGATATTATAGGAAATAAGTAAAGAAGTCATTTGTCCTAGTATTAGGTGTGCGCGCTATTCCAAACAAACTTCAGATAAATTTACAGAGTCCAGTATGGATCCGCCATATTGGTGTACCTCCGTAGTACACCAATATCGCGGCTGGAAAATACTGTAAATATCTGGAACTTTCTTTGGTTATCTTGCCACTGATTATCCGTACTGGACAAATGAAACAAACATTTACATAATCACATTTCCCGCCACTTTAACTTCTCAAATGGCTAAAATCACAAAATATAATTTTAGTACCTCTTATGCCTGATGTGAATACAAGCTTTGTTGTCTCTTTCGTTTTGGATTGTTTTACCCATTTTAGTACGTGAAATGAAAACAATTTATGCTGATTTTAGGCAGATTCAAGTCAATAAGAGTTTACAATTTAACGGAGTTAAATCGACTATTTCAAGCACTTTAATTGCAAAAGCTTTTTTGGCAAGCGAGATAGAAAATGGTGAAAAGCTGGAAGAAAATAATGTCATTTCGTCCACCATCGTGTAAACGAACACGTTCGTCTCAATTGTCACGAACTCTTCTCTCAATGTTTCATTGTTTCTGCTTATACTGCTGCTCATTCGTGATATACTTCACACTTGCTCATACTTCGTCATGCAAAATAGTCATTGTCTCAAAAAGACCTTTGATTTTTTTAAGCAATCAATTCAAATAACACTATTGACACAAAGTAAAAAAGAGAGCGACTCCCGGCACACCAACAATGAATTCCTTGTCTCACTTGTCAAAGAGGTCGTGGTTCGTCCAAAGGCATTTGACTCTGACAATCAACCACTTACCTTCAAACTACATGCAAATTTGAGAAGGCCTAATAATATTCGGCGGAATGTTACTGTTACATAAAGCCTGGCTTTAAAGGATTGCGGGAGACACTACAATACCTTGAAGCGTTTTAAGACAGGGGCGTAGCCAGCTTTTTTGCCCTAATGTTGGGGGAGGGGGAGATCTAGAGGCATTTTCCCTCCGGGAAAGTTTTTGTATATCAGATTATCAAAAATGGCGTTTCCTTGATTCTTAACTCAAATTTCCAATAACCTCAATGCCAAACGTAGCTAGCATTTCTAAGGGGAGATTGCACATCTCACTTCCCGTAGAGATGGTAATAGAATTAGAAATGGTTGAAATGGATGCTGTTGAATAAAGGCGTGTATAATGTCCAATTACGCATGTTTATCATTAATTATGCGATGCCTTTTTAAGTTTCATGTTCCATTTCCAACCGTAGTTTTTGCATATTAGGGAGCTTAAGCAATGACAACGCCTAGTGAAAAGTCAATTTAAGGCCTGGCTTAACTACGAAACATTGTTCCATGTCATGTTTCTTTGGTGGCTAAATAAGCGAGAAGCAAGGGAAATGTTTTGCTGCCCAGGTGGCTAAACAAAGAAACAATGTTCCAGGAAGAAAGTATCACACATGCGCATAATGTACGCGAGCGTGCTGTTGCTGTGAAACATTTTCAACGAGCAACACTGGAAACTAGTCAAGATTCCTTCCACGGTGGCTAAACAGGGCATCATATGTTTCGGAAGCAAAAATGTTTTTGACCTGAAGCAGTCACATGCGTGCGCTCACGTCAGAACCAAAATTCCTCGCATTATTAATTTACGTACAGTGTTTTTCTGTATTCTTCACGGCGTTACCATTATATATATTAAATCAATGTAGCACACACCGATTTGTATATTATCAGGCCGGAGCTTATCCCAATTTCATTAGCATGAAGCGACTAGGAGTAATTCTATACCCCTCTGGATGGAATGTTAATCCACCGCAGGGTTACCCCCGGCAGTAAATTCGCTTGGTACCCATTTTTATACCTAGGTAGCCACTGTGAGAGTAAAGTGTCTTGCCCAAGAACACACCGCAGTGACCCCGGCCAGGGCTCGAACCCACACCGCTAACCAATAGGCCACTGCGTACTCTGGAGTTAACAGTTGAAACAAAAAAATTAAGATATTTGTACACGCAAAGCTTTAATTCGACTACACGAAAGATATATCTCAATGCAAAGTCGAAGGTTCAAACATCGCACAGGGTTAACAATTTCAATAAATAAATTCATGTCGTTTTCAGCCGATCGTGAAAACTTTAGAGGTGAATAATTAGAAAACAGAGCTTTTATTTTCAGTTTAGTAGGGGGTATAACAAAACACTTAATGACTGTCCCCACGGGAAACAGTGAGTTTTGCTACCCCTCACCCCTCAATGTTCCCGTCGGCTTCCCTTGGGGAACATTGAAGCTACGTCCACACCAAGCCGATAAATTTTGAAACGGCGTTTTCATCCCGGAAAAGGATAAAATGTTCTCCATCTACTCTATCATTTTCGAATTGTTTCACTGTCCACTCTTTAACGCTGCGTCAGCCCCAATCTCGTCCCTAGAGCCTGGTTTTCAGGCAACAGTTCTTTGCGATTACGGAAAAAACCTTTGCGTGAAACGGCTGTATATCACAGTAGACGTCAAATTAGTTAATGAATTGTGAAACAAAATACGTGTAAACAGCATCTTCCCAATAGCACAGGATGACGTCTCCTGACCCAAACAAAATTACGGTACCTCCTATAAGGATTACAGATACAGTAAATTTTCATTTATTTAGCACAAGCATCTAAAGTTTGGTGGTGTCTGAAGCTCCGAGAATACCGTCTACGAGACTAAGTCTTTCTTGCATGTTAGTTAACGCCGTTTTGCCAACAAAATGTTTGATGAAAATTCGAAGGCTTTGGCGAAGGGATGCAAGCTCTTTCACAGCAGAAATCCTTTCAAAAACAGTTCTGTAAAGAAAGCATAGAAAAATTGATGAGAAAGGTAACATGCTGCCATCTCATGCGTTTGGCCAGTCGAGAAAGTGTGCTTTTCTGAAGAATTTTAAAAGTTTTGGTGAATTTTCCATCAACGGTGAAAATTTACAGGACTGCCAGACTACACTCTTCTTAAAATACTATTTCTATTCTTCCAAATTGAATATCATACCTTGTTATTTCTGTTGAATATCCTGACAGAAGGTGACGAAACAGATGGGTGAAAAATTGAACAGAAGGCTTGTCAAGCTCCACAAAGTTTACAACCTATCAAACAAAACATTGTTGAAGGTGATCAAGGTAACCGGGAATGTATTCCTCTGTTAATAGGCATTATTCGTATTAATAGACGGCCCTGGGGCGAGGGTGTTCTGAACAGAATGCGACGCTAATGCGGGAAGATTTTGCTCGAAATGGACTATTACGGCTGGGTGACCGGAAAACCAGAAAAAGGCAAAATCTGGTAGGCTCTGGGGCTTAAAATAGGCCATTTCCGAGTTGCCCTTTGCCTCATTTTCAAAACGAGTCCTGGCGCGAAACCATTCAAATGAAAAAGAGTTTGCCTGACATGAAAATGGACGTGCAGGTGAAACTCTTTTTCATATGAATGGTTTAGCACGAAGACTCGTTTTGACACAGGGGCAAAGGGTAACTCAGAAATGGTTTATTTGTCCGGCTGCAGGCTAGATGGACACCAGTGTCAATGTATACAGTAAACATACTTCGTCGGAAAAAGCAAAGCCTCAGCAAGGGGAAAGCAAAACCGAAGGCCTCCCTCCCCGCCCTGATGCGGTTCGCGGGTGGGCGGACGAGTGTAAAACTCAGAGTCTCAAAAGATAGTGAAGAATGCAAAGGGGCCGATTGATTTTAAAAAGTATGATGTTTTAGTTTTGTTTTGTTCGCCTTATTTCACTCGGTTGAAACACCAGACGTTAGACTTACGTTTTTCTTTACAACCGCAACACGACACTTTTCTTCGTTTGTAACATGATACGTTTGTTTTTCTCTTGAGCGTATGTAACGTGACACTGCTTTCCCCCCTGTTTTGTTATTACTCATAATTTTGACTATGGAATTATCGAGTCTAAGAACCAAGAAAACTTGGTCCCAGCGACCTGTATCGTGAATTTAAATTGTAATCGCAACACACACGTTTCAGGGGCGGATCCAGGAATTTTTGATTTGGGGGGTTCAAACTTTGGACTGTTGAACTTTTTTTCGGTGGGTGGGGGGTGGGGATTAATTCCTGAATATCCCTGGAATTTAGTTTAGTAGCAAAACAAATACGCGTTTCATTAAAAAAACCAGCCAGTTAAAAAGTGATACACGATCCTGGATTTACGGAAAGTCCCTCTCTTACTATAAATGAGAACGCAATAGAACAAGTAACCTCCGCTAAATCTCTCAGAGTTTATGTTGATCAAAATATAAACTGGGAGTGTCATATTGAAAACATTTCTAAGAAGATAGCTTGTGCCATTGGTGCAATTAAACGAATTCGGCATCTCAATCCATTTAATAGTTTGATCAAAGTTTATAATAGCCTTAGTCAACCACAATTTGATTATTGCAACGTAGTGTGGGGAAGCTGTAACAAGGGCCTTTCTGAAAAACTGCAAAGGCTTCAAAACCGCGCAGCTCGTACCCTAATGTCTGCGAGCTATGATAGTAATTTAGATGATTTGTTCCGGACACTGGGGTGGCGAAGACTCTATTATCAAAGATTGGAACAGAAGTCTATCCTAATGTATAAAACATTACATGGTATGACTCCTGATTATCTGAGATCAAGATTCGTATATCGTGACGATGTTAGTGCTTATCGTTTAAGGAATACCGAAAACAAATTAGTTCTTCCACAACCACGAACTGATTATATCAAGAAAAGTTTTTCGTACAGCGGAGCTCAGTTGTGAAACAACTTACCTATAGACCTAAGACAAGCATCTTCACTGGCCGATTTCATCGGCACAGTTTGCAGTAATATCTTAATTTTAAGTAAATTTTAGACACGGCCTCCATGAAAAGCAGACTTTTCTTTTTTTTATTTGAATTTGTTGTTATTAAATTTTTGTAGTTAGTTAGATAGGCAGATAGTCCAGTAACTTAATTGACTGATGGAAAAACCGTGTATAAATAAAGTTATCCTATCCTATCCTGTCCTATCCCATCCTGTCTATGTAAGAATTTCAGTCTCAAACAAGCGTCAGGTCTGATAGGGGGGGGGGGGGGGGGGGGTCCGGACCTCCCGGACCCTCCCCCTGGATCCGCCACTGCGTTTGAATGCCTCGAAATTTACGCTGCTTCCGGTTTGTAACATGATACTTTTATTTTTCGCTTCAGCGTATATACCGTTATACTTGCTTTTCCTCCATGTTTTGTTATTACTCATGATTTTAACTATGGAAATATTGAGTCTAAGAAACCAGAAAACTGGGTCCCAGCGACGCGTCCCGTGAATTTAAACTGTAGTCGCAACACAGACTTGGAAATGCCTCGAAATTTACTCCTCTTCCGGTTGTCTAAGGTGTCAAATTTTGGCTAATCACCGCAATCCATGAGTTGTCTCATTTTTACACACAAGTGATTTTAAACACGAAACACCGTACTAAAGCACCTCGTAACTCGCAAGGGTTTTCAAAGCGCAGTAAACCTGGAATATTTGTTTCGTGGTTGTAAAGAAATTTGTGCCAAAAATCGCAATTCAAATTTTTGCATGGTTGATTACGAAATCGCCTTTGCAATATTTACCACAGCTATGCTATGAAAGAGGCTTTCTTCAAACACAGCGACATCAATAGCAGCTGCTTTCAATAATAAAACAATTATGACACTGATATTATCGATTAATGAACGCAATGTTTTTTTCTCAGTTTATTAAATGTACAATATCATGAGAGGACTCTTGACCATATCAAGAATTATTTCACATGCTGTGGCGCCTAAAAGTCTAATTTAATTAATTTGCGGTTTTAACTTGGCGCCACGGAGTCTACAAGAATCGTACGCAGAGCAAAGCACGCAACGTTCGTGAGTTCGTAATAGATTTAACTTCTGCGCATGCGTTTAGCGCAAATTTTTCTGCTCAAGGAAGAATAATACCGCAAGGAAAAAACTAGTATTCCGAAACAAATATATAGTCTTTGTGTTCTTCGGCATATAAAAGTAACGTTTTACCTAGTGCATACAGTCTGGTACTCTCCACCCCTAACCCCCTTCGCAAGAATAATTAATTAATTGATTATCATAGTTTACGTGTTAGCGCTTTAGTTTCTTAGCGATTTAGCGGACGACAGCCCCGCACAAACATCTCAGTAGTGCATTCTGCACTAAAAATACGAAGTCGGCTCTGCTAAGATGTGCCGAATTATGATAATATCTCGCACAGTCATATGATTGACAATGGCTACTACGCCTTATACAGCCATTGAATAGCGTACATTCACGGTTTTTAATAGCGACTCGGAAGGTCTTCGGAAGCCTTAAAACCTGCTATTTTGTGTCCAAGTTTTCTCTGCCGATATAGAATTTCAGGACTTGATTTGCGAGAGACATAACTTGGTGTACCCTATTGTGTTCTGGCAAAAGCGGATTTTAAAAATTCCTTTCCAACAAGAAGATCAGGAGTAGTGCGTTTCAAAGTTTAGATTTCACAGTTTTACTCTATTAGAAGCCAATAACTTCTAGCAGTTTTTGAATTCGAGAATTTCATTCTTGCCAGAACACAAAAAGGGTTAGATTTATCACTAGGTTGTATAGTCATTTGGTGCGCTATTCCGGCTGAATACTTAGGCACAAAATCGCATTATCTGCAGTTTATGAGCTTGCAACATCATTACCTAAAATCTTTGATACATTTTCGGCGAATCGATGTTCAAAATTTAAAGAATTGCAGCTTAAAAAGATAACACCCCTTCAAAAAATTTTGTTAATGAATGGTGAAACCAATTAGGCATTTCCACACACGTGTAAACGAGCATCTCTTTTGGGATAAGAATTCTCATGTTTTTAAACATCTTAACTGTTCTAGGAATTGTCGAGACAATTGTGATGTCCTCTGTTTTAAAATTATCCATCATGCTTAGTCTTACTTTCAACAATGTGTCCTCGTTTGCCAACCGCCTTTATACTCCCAACTGAAACGCAGTTTTCTTGTATTTGCAGGCGACCAGGAGGGATGAAGTGAAGTCATTCGAAGACGTGGCCCAAAGCTAAGCTTTTGTACACTGTTTTGTTCGTACTCGGGAGTCAACGGTTGAAACACAAAATAATTTATACACAAAAAATTAATTTGACTCAAAGAAGGATATTTCTCAATACAAATTCAAAACCTCGAAGCATCACGCAGTGTAAAAATTTCAATGAATAAAGGTGTCTGCACACGAGGGGACATGTCGCAGCGATATGTAGCAGAGACAAAATCATGCGTTGGTCACACAAGAGCATATATAGCAGGGACGTGCCCCAGGGACATGTTGCACCCCAGGGACATGTTGCAGGGAGGTGCCGCGGGGAAACTTTCTGCATCAATTGCGCTTCTTCGTCGCTAGTTTTTGTTTGCGTTTTGGCTTTTTTCCCATAGCTCCCTCGGTTCCGCGGGTGAATATCATTTCAGTGGTGGACCCTCACTCAGGAGATAGTTTTATGGGTTTACTGGTACACTAGTGGAATAGACCAATTTTCGTATTCTCGGTATTGGACTGGGACTGCTTGCATTGGAGCGTAATGCGGGGAATCTTTTCAAATGTATATCAAATGAAGCTCCTTTTTTATGATACTCCCCCGCATTAGCATACATTGCAAGCTAGTTCCAGTCCAATACCGAGAATACAAAAACGGTCTACTGAGCAAGGACAACGTGAATGATATCTCAGTCACTTTATAAACAAGATTAAAATTAGAGATGCTTCTTATATTTCGCCATCATTACCTTAAGAACGGCTAAAGATAATGCTTTGGTAGCAATGAGGTGAGACATGAGGCGTGACAGATTAGCAACACAGTGAGGCGCCAAGTTGCCAACAACTTTAAACTTGTCCCAGAATGAGTACTGAAAAGTAACCTGATAAGAATGGCTAAATTACTTTACTACATTTTAAACTACACGACTTTTGTTGCTCATGGATTACATTGTAAATCACACTACAAGCGCCACCTGCAACGCATTACCTCTTGGTACAAATACAACTTTGTTTCTGAAAATAGTAATTCATTTACAGATATTGCATAAATTACCGTGACGTCATGTGACGTTCTCCAACTGGGAAGGAGGAAATAAGTCAAACTTGCATTACCACTGTTCCAACTACTACTAGTAGATTGTACTGCCTCTTCAAATTTCAAAAGAGCTTTTACCATTTAGAAGAAATTCGACTTGGTGTAGTATCATATAGAGCAAAGAACAATTTACCTGATAACTTCGGCTGTATTCACAGAACTTCTGACCAAGAAAAGCATAATATGGATTATATGCTTTCTCCTAAAAACGATGAATACAATTAAATGAAATTAGACAAACAAAGTAAAACAAGTTGTTGCACGAACAAGGTGATAACCAAGTGGTCAAAACTGTAGTAAATAAATGGCACGCAATGCATGCAGAAGCGATGACGTTTCTCAAGGGGTCTTAAAGAATTTTCAGGAAATTTGACAGAAAATTAAAAAAAAAATAAACAAAAGTAGCTGACAACTTCTGGTTGAATGATTGTTCGACAAAAGTTGCGTTATCTTGCAGCGAGACATCTGATATACGACATACGATACAAGGTCAAACGCTGTCTTGAAAATGTTGCGCCCTTTTCTTCTAAAAAAATTAAAGATCTCTGTTTACTTAATGTAATAATAATAATAATAATAATAATAATAATAATAATAATAATAATAATAATAATAATAATAATGGGAATTTGCAGTGGCACTTCCACAGAGTGGCTCTTCGTCCACTGTTCCCGATCGAATTGGAATTTAGCAGTGTTGATTTTTGCGGAGGGAGGAAAACCGGAGAATCCGGAGAAAAACCCTCGGAGCGAGGACGAGAACCAACAACAAACTCAACCCACATATGGTACCGGGCCGGAATCGAACCCGGGCCACATTGGTGGGAGGCGAGTGCTCTCCCCACTGCGCCATCCCCGCTCCCCTAAAAAAACACATCAAATATAATTTTTCTCTTTTGTTTATACTTAGAATTGGTCCTTTCTAACTGCCCGGGAGTATTTTGCTTTGAGTTCTACGCGGTGACTTCTTGTTGAGTTAAACTACTAACGTTTATTCCTGAAGTTTGTTCCCAATCCTATTCCGTCGGTTCTACAGATCGGTCGTCGATCGCAACAGACAACAGACAACAGATCCCGTCCACTCGCACGACGACATTGAGCGATGACATGACGTCATCGCTTAAAAAGAGTGGTAGAAAAGAAGCTCCGTGACTCATTTACTGAAAGTTTTCGGGACGCTTACATCTTTCTAGTAAATATTAACCCACTAAGCATTACTTTAAAGGTCATCTCGAGTGTCTGATTACTAAATTCTTTTAGGGGAGGGAGATTTTAACGTTACTCTACAAACAATAAAGAATACAACAAGGCAACAAGGTAAATCGCATCTTTTTAACACAACACAGCTCAAAGGCAAGAGTCACGTTCGTATACATTTCAAAAATATTTCATATAGTGACCTTGGGCTGCCTGTGGTGCTCCTTATAAAAAAAGTCTACATGCAGCTTGTGGCTTGTGAATGAAAGCCGTAACAAACATTAATTTATGGACAAGATTAAACTTTGAACAAAACAACAGGAGAATGTGGTTTATAAGGGTGAAATCATCCTGAACGTCAATTTCCCAAAGATAAGATCAGCTTCCTTTAATTCCCCAACATAAATGTCACTGTCCTGAAGCCAGAATAAGACATGTTTCCAAAATTCGGAAGATTCCTTGCAGGAAAAGAGTAAGTGCTCGATGGATTCGTCCTCCTTTTGGCAGAAAGAACAAAATGGTGATTGCATCATGCCAAAACGAAAAAGTTTCGCATTTGTGAAAACTATACAATTCAAAATTTTGTACTGAAATTCTCTTAATTTGGATTTCAAGGTTGAGCGCGGAAGGATAATGAGTAAACCTTCTGGCAATCGATCAAAGAGTGTGGGTACTTGTCGGACAATTTCTTTTGAGCAGTTGGCAAAACCTGCTTCCTTGCCTGAAAATGGCGGTATATTTGCTTAGAAGAGACATCAAAAATTGTAAGAGGATTTTCATCAATCAGGATGGTGGGAGCATCTGGAACTGGAGAAATTATTGGAGTAGACGAGGCTTCTTTTATTATTGTACACCAATGAGCTGGGATGGAATCAATGATACTCATCACCAAGAAACGTTGCTCAGGGTTGAGCAGGAAATTCATAAAACTAAACGTTGATAGAATGTTACCCGAGAGTAGGTCTCGTATTTTCAAGAGGCCCATGGAAAAGAGATCACTCCTAAAGACAGATTTATTGTCCACACAAAGAAACTTGTTGTTCCAAGTTTTCTGGTTTCTTAGGTCTGGTTTAAACGTCGCATTTTACATGCGCCGAATACAATACTAATTCGAGTCCACTCGAATTAAAAAAAATCGGCATTTGGTTTTAAACGTCGCATTTAATTGTGTCGCATCTAATTGCTGAGCGTTCAATTCCAAATATAAAAACCCAAAATTATCCGTCCTGGTTCAGGTTGTCCACAATACGGAAAATCTGGTCATTTTACGTTGTTGTTCCGCAAAGAACGGCTATGAACGGCAATCAAACTGGAACAGTCGAATATTCGACTGCACTCGCATTTAATTCAAATCTACTGAATTTAATTGTTTTAAACGTCACATTTTACATGCACTTAATTGGGCAATTTGATTCAGCGCATGTAAAATGCGACCTTTAAACCAGGCCTTAGACCTAATAATTCAATTGTTTTAAAAAATTACGAGGAATAACAAAATAGGAGAAAACGAAAGTACCATCTTACATACTTTGAAGAGAAACACAAAAGTATCATGATAAATACATTGAAGAGATTAATAAAAGTACCATGCTACAAACGAACAAAAGTATCGTGCAACGGTTGTAAAGAAAATCGTAAGCATACCGTCTGGTGTTTCAACATCTTATTACAAGTGAAATAACGCAAAAAACAACAACAACAACAACAACAAACAGAAAATATAATACATTTATTTAACCCATTGACACCTGGAGATTTTCGAAAAAATCGCATTTTTTGACATTTTCCGGTCACTTATAAGCTAAATTACCTCCAACTTACTCAAAACGGAATATGCAACATGAATGCATGCCTTTCTTTCACTAGCATCACATTTAATGACATATTTGCCTGGGCATGTTCAAAAGTTAAAGTCTGGAGATTTTTGGTTCAGAAAGTGCAATGCCATTTTAGGCTTTTTTTTCGCTTTTCCATTTTCAGATTTTACTCCTATTCTTATCTTTTTGCTGCAGTTGTTGGCCTTCTACGGGGCGTGCTTTCACTTCAAGAATTGTCGAGAAAGCATAATCCAGACACAAACTTACAGCTTACCATGGAGTAGCCAGGGGTGGTTGACGTAAATTTTTCGTGGAGTTTTTCACGCCAATTTCTGTGCATTTCCACGCATATTTCAGACTACATTTGTGCAATCACTCTGGTCTGGATATCAGTGGAAAGATCTTTTCCTCCTGCAGACTTTGAGTATAAGTGATGCCTTTTTTGGTTAAAGGTGATGACGTCAGAGGAGCTTGACACAGGCGGTTACGGGCGGCGCAGGTGCCAATGGGTTAATCGTCCCTTTGCATTCTGCATTATCCTATGAGTCTCTGAGTTGACACTACAAAGATGTATTTTGATCATGGATGGAACGAAACTGAAGCTGTCTTGGTGTTTAGCATTGGACACCATTTTGGAAACGTTGATCGCTTCATGATTGCTGAGGTTGTTGTGGTGGACCACAGGTGGCCCAAGCTCAATTTGTGAGCTAGCGAACCCCATATTGCCTAATAGCGGTCAAGGTTGATAATATAAGAGTTTGTATGGAATTACGATATGTTTTAAGAAACAGGAATACCCGAAAATGCTCAATAAACAATCTTACATTACTTCCAAGGTAAACTTATCCGAGGCTTCCCAGGTCTTTCCACTGATAAAGATGACTCGCTAAAACCGCCTCAAATCAGCAAAGTAAGCGGATAGACCATGGAAGGTAAGGCTCTTTAAATGAGGATTTTCGATTGTGGTCGTGTGCTAAGCAAAAAGTTCTGCAAGTGACTTAAATTTTACTCGAAATTAAAACCCAGAAGAGCCTGTCTAAAGATCAAAACCATTTCACTAGTGAAACTCTATTCTCTTCGTTTGATCAACTGTTTCCTGTTATTCTGGCGATGAAACCTCGGGTCATTAATCGATTTCAATCGCCACTTCCACCAATAGTTTCCTGATAGTTTACCTTGGGAGCTTCAGTTCTTCCTTACCTGCCACCCCTCCTCACCGGAAGAATAAAATAACACATTTGTCTTCCTTCTACCAGGCAAGGTGCAGGACAAACCCGAAGTTTGCAAATAATGGTTATATTGTCCGTATTAATTAAGCACAGTTAGTGGACTTACTCTTTAGTCCTCAAGCTACACACAAGCGAGACCGAGAGACCAATTAACTGAGCTAATTTTGGGCTTTCTTTTGTTCGTTTGCTTGTGTTTACCCTTCTAATATTTTAGGTGAGAGTTACGTAAAAATCTAAAACTACAACCAGTTTCAAAAAGGGTTGAGACACTCTTGATCAAGAATGCCATTTACGATATTTTCATATTGTTACCTTGTATCGCCCCCTTTCCCCCTGATCAATGTTGTCCGAATTTCAGGATTATATTTAAACTTTTAGGCAGCAACTTTGAAATGGGGAGGGGGGTTCAGAATAAGATTTACATGCTTATTTTTGAAGCGAGGGCATATCTTTGAAAGACGAATACAATTTTAGGGTGAGTGTCTCAACAATTTTGAAACTGGTTGTCTGAGTGCGTTAACCCTTTTCAGCTGTTGCTTTGGCTTTATGATGAGAATGAATTTTGCAGTATTTTATCCTTTCAATGCGACCTTTTCAAAAAGCGGTATTTCATTTATATAAGTTTGCGTGTTTAAAAATGGCATAGTAAAAACGGTGAGTTTTTGCACTTCGGGTTTTGACATAATTTGCACTAAAATTGTTCGGAATAGGGTGCGCGTTCAACAATATGCGCAAGATTCTCGATAGTGCAATGAACAGAGCGTTATGTCCTTTGATCTCCTTGTGGTGATGCTAACCAGTAATTCTACGCTGTAAATTGGCGTGATAAAGTTATATTTTCATGTGCAGTTGATGTAGAAGACGAACACAGGCTCTACACATAAGCGTTTTTCACGCTGCTCAGAGATCTGAGCTCAGTAGAGGAAGTTAGAATCACACAGAATAACGGAAAACACAGTTTTATCCCACTGCCCCCTTAATGCAATGGTTTATACTTTACAACCAAACTCCTTGCGTGCTTGAAACCTGAGATCCGACGATCTACACGGTCTACATCAGATATAAATAGAATATTATGATAATCTTTTACACAACACGCTGTAGACCGTCGTATACATGTAGACCGTGACAATTTCTTTCTATTTGCCATAGACATCTTACTAGCTATGTATTTTAATGTTAAATAGCAAGCTGAAGACTACTGGATAGCTTCAGCTAGTTAATATTTTATTTTAATTAAAAAAGAGCATATACTAGTCTTGCGTAATGATTTCCGAGCCTGTGACGTCACAGCCCGCATGTCAAAAAATACGGCAGGCAAAGATCTGTTCCTAATTTTCAAATGCTCTATGGTAAAGCTTCTTTTCAACATTAAACACTTCCTAGAAAATTTATTTTGCTTGTTCAAGTGCGTATTTTCAATAAGCAAGGTCCTTGACTGTAGAATTGGAACAAATTTAAACTGATATTTTCAGACAACCAGTTTCAAAAAGGGTTGAGACACTCTTGGTCAAGAATGCCATTTACGATATTTTCATATTGTTACCTTGTATCGCCCCCTTTCCCCCTGATCAATGTTGTCTGAATTTCAGGATTATATTTAAACTTTTAGGCAGCAACTTTGAAATGGGGAGGGGGGTTCAGAATAAGATTTACATGCTTATTTTTGAAGCGAGGGCATATCTTTGAAAGACGAATACAATTTTAGGGTGAGTGTCTCAACAATTTTGAAACTGGTTGTAGCTTAACTGTGGCTTAAAAGCTCTAAAATAGTCGGTCAGTAGGTTGTCAGCAAGTATGTAAATACGATAGGTAATATAAGGATTAATGAGAGTCAAGATACTGTACCTGAGCACAACAGTCAATAAGAACATGGATCACTTCTCGGGTTTGAACATCTTTTAAGTTCAATCTCATCAATTTTTCGAATGCATCAACGTAGTCCTAAAAAACACAATGGATAAAGCTAATTTGTAGTTACTACAAGGATCTAGCATAGAATGATCTGTGTATATTTCAAGTTAGGGTTTCCTTTGATTTTTATCCATCTATTATTAAAATCGTTAAGCAGTTTCTACTGAACATTATTTCTACTAATGAACATTATTGAACTGGAAGGAGAGAAAGTTATTTTTTTCTTAAAGTGAAATACTGTGTGTTTGTTTTTCTCCACAGCGAACAGGAAGTGGCTTTGATTTACATTTGTCCTTTCCCTTTCCAAGGTTACAGCACGGCTGCAGCACGCGACAGAGCTCGTCCCGCATCTAGGCCATACAAGTAACATAATATGCGTTTCGGGCTCTGCCCTTTATCCGTGGATAAGAGTTCGTTCGTGATGCGCCACAAGATTAATTTTCAAATGTGTAACGTTTGTGTCTCTAGCACGCGCGCGCGCGCGAACATCTGAATTGAGGCCGTGCGCTTGGCAGGTCCCAGGTTGGAAAGTGAGATGCATCTCCTGCATCTTTCTCTGTTTGTTTCCGCCGCAGAGTTTGACGCCGCGGTCGTGTGGTAGCTTGTCAGCTTCGTTAACCAGCAATGTAAGCAAGTTTTTATCCCCTCGATACGCGATGATTGGTGGACGAGGAATGATCCGTCTGGTTGCTGGATCGTCTGTGATCACCTTGAAGTTGTCTAACAGTATTCGTTTGATTCTACTGTTCAGAGGATGGTATGTGAGAATCCTGCTCACCTTTTCTTCTGTCGATGTGTTCTTTGCGAGGCCTTGGTTTGAGACAGATGTTTCATCTTCCCAAGGTCTTGTTTGAGAGTTTGAGGATTGTGGCCATGCTTTCAAAGAAAGAAGCCATTTCTTGGGCTTTGGTTAAAGAGTCGGTGTTGTCAGAACAGAGGCGTCGAAGGCGTAACAACTGACTGTTAGGAAGGCTTTCTTTGCTGTGGCAGGATGAATCGCGATGAAGATATCTGTGGGTATCTGTTGGTTTGTAGTGAATGGAAGTGGCAAGACGGTCGCCAGAAATGCGCAAATTGATATCCAGGAAAGGCAGCTCGGTTTCGAAAATTGTATTTGGCAATTGCAGTGCAGGATGAAAATTAGAGACTGAAACTGAAGTACTGGTGTACTATTGACTGATTTGCTCCTCGACATCCCCTCCGAAAAAACATGCATAGTTCGAGCCCATTTTGCTGCCCATGCATGGTAACTCCTCCAACCTGATGGTAAAATTCGTCATTAAAGGAGAAAGCGTTGAGGGTAAGCACCAGCTCAGTTAGACGAGTGAGTGTTGCCGAGCGTGGCTCGAGAACGGGGCGCTTGTCTTAGAAGCATGCCAACGCTTCAAGGCCACTGTTGTGCAGTATCATGGTGTAAAGAGACTTAATCGACTTCACTGTGTAGAGAAAGCGTTGGCTGGTGTCATCGTTGCCAAACTGAAAACTGTTAAAGATCTGAATTGCGTAGTTCGTGTCCTTTATGTATGTTTTGAGATTACATACGAGTGGAGAGAAGACCTGGTCCAAGTACGACGTGATATTTTTGGTTGAGCAACTACATGTCGAAACAATTGGTCTTCCAGGGTTGTTCTCCTTGTGGATCTTTGGGAGGAGATAAAATCTTGAGGTCCTTGGAGTATGCACGACAAGATTCTTTGCTGATGTTGATAGTTCATGGTTGGTTTATGAGTTTCTGGTTTGTACCATGTGGTTGACGGTTGATTTGATAAGTTGCTGGTACTCCTTGTCCCAGGGGGTCGATGTCAATTGGGGCTTTGCCCTGTTTCTGCCTCCTGTCGCACGGTTTTTTTTCTTACTATTGTTATTTTTTTTCTTCTTGTAAATGTAATTTGTGCGACAAAGAAACTAAACTAAACTAAACTAAACTAAACTAAACTAAACTAAACTAAACTCCTTAAAAGGGTCATGGTCAAGGTGTTCGTAAAACCTGCCATCAGATAGCTGGCAGTGTGCTTTGGCGTCATATTAACAATAATAAATAATAAGTGAGCCCCGATCCACGCCAGACACCTGCGATCCATTTGCAAAGCTGAGCCACAATGAGTCGACTTGGACCCCACTCTCGGCGATAGTTCATTACAATGATCATTGCTGTCTGGCTGTCAATACTCTGAACTTTAAGGCCAGAATGCATCAAAATAACTTAACCTCAACCGAACAACAAGCGTTACTCCACCCGACCAAACGCAGTGATGTCGTCATAAAATTAGTAGATAAAGACCTGTGGCGTTGTTGTTGTATGGTCGGGCCCCATGTATGATGCCGAAGCACACTGCCAACTCATTGCTTTCCCGCTCGCGCACTGCCAAATTGCACTGCCCCCGAAGCCGACAGCCTGCTCGCGGACTATGTCCCCCTGAAAAAGGGATCCCAGTCAGGTGACACATATTATACATCCATATCCCACAAGAAATTAATGGTTTGTAAGGATCAAATTATTGAGCATCCTTACCTCGCTCGTCATCATAATTAGAAACACATTCTTTCTGACATCAGTGTTCATACGTTGTTTCCGTGCCAGTTCCAGCAGCTTGGAGTTTTCCATTTCAACAGAAGACATTTTTAAAGACTCATTTTTATTGCTTCCTAAGGCAGAGCCCACAGTCCACCACCGGCCTTGTAAATTAGAAAGCAATAATATCAAAACAATTTCCTTACCAATTTCTAAACCTCTTATGTAGTAAAACTACTTATAGCAATTACACTATGAAATTAAATTTTTTTATATTATTTAGAAAATATAGGTGAAAATTAGCTACAACACCAAGGAAAGGGAATGGAAGAAAAATGTATTGCACGAAGATGTGATACATGACAAAAGTAAGAGGTTAAAGGGACAGTGTCGGCGCATGAGTGAGATTACTATTTCTCATCAATTTAAATATTTCTGTCTCTACCGTTTGTACTGTGTTTTAAAGCAAAACGAATGACAATTTTTCAACACAAGGAGGTCAGGATGCATTAAATAGCCAAACAAAGTCATTTTTGTTTCAGCTGGCAGTCCGAATATGGACTCCTGGGGGTCCTTATCCGCTAGCGGATTTGGACCGGGGGGTCCATATCCGCTAGCGGATTTGGACCGGGGGGACCAAATCCAGGGGGGGTCCAAATCCGCTAGGACACCGGTTTACTATACACCAGGTCGCAGCAAAATGCAAACAACGTAATAATTCACAGTGCTAACTGAGCACTCATGTAAAATAGTTTTTTATTCCTGTGTGTCTGGCCTATCAGCTGCAACATTTGCCACGACTGATGAAGCCGGGGCTATCCCAAAATGTCTTGTCTGGAACTGAACTGAGCATAAACGCAGTCGAAGAAGGAAACGCACTCGCTAAGTATGTATGTGTTTTTGCAAGGAGTTTCGGTTTGTTTTCGACTTGTTGAGATTTGAATAAATTTCCGTTTTGTGCACCATTTCACATGGAATTATGGGGCCCAAGAAACTTGAAAGCAACAAGAAGCAACTTGAACTTCACAACCTGCCAACTTCGCTGCACGTGAAATTGATTGACAGCTACATAATGAAATTCCCAAGTTCGTAGTGAACTTCAGGAATTTCAAACGAACTTTGGGAACCAGTTGTCAAACGTTTTGTAAAACGTACTGCAATGGAAAATGGAAAGAGAAATCATATAACAGTAATGTTTCTCTACTAAGATTCACCTTTCAACTCTGCTTTTAGTAACTCATCTAAGCTGATTTTCAGCTGATTGCTATCTTTGTGACCTGACACAAAAAACATCAGAATTAAATAGAAATAACAATTAATTTTCAAAGTTGCATTCATTTAGCACATTGCTTGCCTGTATTACTGTTCATCTACATGTCTGTCTACTTTTACAGCAGTAATAAAAGCCTGTCTTCAAGCCTAGCTAGGAGGCTCGCCTGCAGGCCAGTGATTACAGTGAGTGTATCACCCAGTTGCTGTACCAAAAAGTGACTAAACGTGTTGCTAGTCCGTCCCAGGCTTCAGGCTAAGAATTTGTACTCTATGTAGACGGAGAGGGCACTGTGAGGGTAAAGTGTTTCTCCCAACAACAAAACAAGAAAAACCTGGCAAGGGCTCTGGAGTCTAATTTGCCTCTCGGCCAACTCTCGGCCAGGTTATTTAAAGCACTGTCATGAATCATGAAAATCAAATTTATTCGTAAAGTACAATGCACAAAGGTGAAATGCCATAGCTTACCAGCTAATCCACATTCAAACAACAAAGATTGAAAAAGGTATCAATAAAATATAAAGCCTTATTTAGCCTTTCTAAATTTAACATGTTGTGAATAACTGTATTACAAAGTCCTTTAGCCTGTGACTGCTGAACACTGCATTGTAAGTCAAATGTCCGCAGGTGGAGGCCCTGTTCCATAGCAGAGTACCCACCTCAAGTCAAAGTGAGGTGAAGTTTCAACAAGTCACAAAGTACCTTAGAGCTGTTAAATAATACTTTCTTTTTTAAAACATATATATACCTTTAAACAACAATAATGAAGAATATTCCTGTTGCAAGATTTCTTTCGCCAAAGTTTTCACAAATTATGAAGCCATTATAAGATGCATTGGGGTCCTCCTCATTAAGACTAGTAGACCAATTTGTTTTGGAAAGAGAACCATTATATTTTATTTTTATTTGAAGCGGTTTACGATACTCTACCAAGGCCCTTAAATTTGGAATTCTCTCCCATTATCCATCACTTGCTCAACAAGCTTTCCTATTTTTAAGAAAAAGATGATTGAATTTTGAACGAAATCAGTGATACTGAATTGGCTAAGCCGCACACTCATAGCTCAATTATAATATGTTGATAACTGAGGTGGCCTCATCTATAAGCTTGCTGGTTTCCTGGAGGTCTTCTTGTCCTACATAAACTGTGGAAATTGTAAATAATTATTTTTGTTATGTGGTAAATAAATCATGATGATCATGGTGAGAAACACGAATTATGCCTGCAGTATTTTATTATGGTCTTAAGCAACTTGTACCTGCAGACTCTCGAGTAACTGAGCGCAGAGTTTTTCTAAGGTGTTCTACTTTTGAAGGGTCATAGCCTGGTATCTTCCTCAAGTTGTTGCTGCGAAGGTTAGTAATAATTTCCAACATAAAGCCAACCCTGGAACTAAACAACACAAAAGCAATACATGTTCAGTTAACATGCTAAACAAGAAAGCCCACAAGATAACATTGTACTTCGACATATTAGTTTTACAATTTGGGACTTTAGGACTTCTCGCACTGTTGTGCTACACTTACTTAGTAGAAATGCACTTTATGTTTGTAATTACTTATCATGCAATACAGAAACTGGAATATTGGGCATGTTACTCTAATTAGAAGCCTTTAAATGCTACATCAACCTATGACCTAAGACAAAAGTGTTGGAAAGGTTACCAGCTTTCCCCTAATACAATGTTGTGGTTTACCAAAAGGCTTTTAACTTACACCATAGTGGTTAGACAGAGACACCAGAAATGCTCCTGATCTTGTAAATTTTAAGCGTAGCGTTCTAAGTAGGTTTGTTAGTTAATTCTTTCTTTTGTATTCAAGTTAGTTTTTAATAATAGTTTTTAATTCTTAGGTATTTTTTCGTTTTATTGTATATAGTCTTATTAAGTATTTTTAATCTTAGTTAGGACCTTTCTGAAAACCACTGTATAGTGAATGAAGGCTTCCTAATAAAAGATTATTATTATTATAGTCAAGTGTGGAGTAATGACCGTACCAACTACTCATTGATTCTTTTGTTGTCTATAAATTGGGTGGGTGGGTGGGTGTAAACAAAACTAAGTATTTCAACTATGTTATTCAAAGAGTAAACTGTACAGTGATATATGCTCAAATTTAGGAGAGGACGTGATGAAGACCTCTTTAGAGCGTTTTCACCAAGATAACAAGATCATTTTGCTTATATAAAAAACATCAACAAACTCAGATATTGTGGAGCAGGTTGGAAGGAAAATATTCCCCAAATGTCAACTTGGCAGTGTTCCTTGCAGACACGTTATTGGGAAAACGAAATTCGGAAAATTACATAGCTTTGTATGGGTCCACCATATTGGCATTCCACTTTGGTACACCAATTTGGCGGCCAAAACTGTCAGCGAGAAGGAGCAAAGATTTTGATTCCAATATCATGCATTGCGCTTTGGAATACTGTAGCTATCATTTTTAACTTATAAGCATATCTGAGAAGCATTTTCAAAGTGCAGAAAATATTGGATTCAGATCCAGTTGAGTTAGGCTGTCTCAAATTTCAAAACGCTTTATCTCCAAAACAAAGCGCTCTGATGTCTAACATATACCAAAAGAACAGCTTTGCAGGCTCAACAGTTTTGAATGTCGAATTTTGATGACGTCACGTGAAAACGCTCTATACCTTGAAAATTGTTCCAAATTTTTTCACTCAAATATGAGGACTCGATCGATGATCTGTGACAACCGTGTCTGAATCCGAGTCAATCCCCAGGTTCAGTTGCTATCTTGTTGTTGTTGTTGTAAAGAAAGACAGGCAGTTTTGCTTTTCAAAACTAAGAGAACTCATCAAACATAATTTCTTTTTTTCGGTTATACTTTGTATTAATCCTTTCTAACTTCCCAGGTGTATTTTGCTCTTGTTCAACACAAAAAACTTATATCAAGAATTTTAATGTAAAAAAAGTAAAATAAATCGACTTTGTTTTACATGGGTAGCATGTAACAGTCTTGCGACTGACAAACGTGTGCCCCTCAAATTCCCAATCGAATTGAAATTTAGAGGTATAGTCTTACATGAAAGAATTTGAAGAATGCAGACTGACCAACCACATATAACTCGTGTCATGTGACTTAAGACACATGACACAAGGCAAATAGGATAGTACTGTAAGTACTAGTTACGGAGATAGGTACAGGACTCGGCATTGTTTCATTATTAACATATTCAGCCCTTTTCCAGATAAAAAGCACGGCAAAAATGTTTATAAATGTAGTGCATTGTAGGATAAATCAGTTTGCATACTTACTCATTAGTCAGATTAGGTGTAGAAGCTGCTTTTGCTTGAATTTGAAGAATTATGTCCTACAAGGATACAAGTTAGGAAAATACATCATTATTATTAAATTCTCAACCTCGGATACTGCATTTCTAGCTTTGCGATTGGTTTACTGAATCTTGGTTATCAACCAATATACCTGTGTTGGACCTTATATGGGAAACAAGTGCAGTAAGTGCCCCTCAGCTTAAAAATTTTTCTGCGGGAAGCGCAAGTTCCATCAGAAAAATGGCAAATTTGGTGAGCTTTATAAGCTTACAGTGCCTTCCCTAAAACCACACAAATACCACAAAAATACCATAGTTGACTCAACTACGTAAAGATGAAAGGATTGATGCAAAATGTTCAATTAAAAATACTTGTATATGTACGACAAGAGCGACTGAACGAAGAAGAAAAGTAGCAAATAATTTACGGGAAGACCAGATAACTGACACAATTTCATTCAGTGTTCGACGTAAAATTAGGCTCAACACTTCAGTTAAGTTTGTTACCTTTCAATCTTGATCTTGTCCTTTTATACTTCAATAAACTTCATCGACTCCGAGTGCAATTTTGTTTCAGCATAATGTAAGGAGTCGGGTAAAAGACAAATTGCAAATACTTAGGGAGATCGCAATTGCAAAAAATTCATTAGAAAATCTTCAGCTAACATGGACCTTCTTACGGTGATTGTACGTAAATTTTAGCTTTCTTGGAAACAAATAATAAAAAACCTGTGTAAATCATAGTTGTAAGTAAGTAGCGTAGTATTGTGTAAGTAATTTAATTACTTACACAATACATTACTTACGTTTTAAAAAACGTTAATTGTATGTGGCGATTATAGCTAAGTAAGTACGTATAGGGTAACTGCAATATTGTAACTAATGTAATGTATCGTATTCTGTAAGTGACGTAAGTAATAGTGTATCATAAATATTCTTCTGTAAGTAATGTATGGTAATTAATGTAACAACTATTTTTTGTAAGATGTTTTTGTGTGTGTGCATTATTGTTATCAATAAAAAAAAACAATAATGTAGTAGTCTTGATGACAGCCGTGGAGCCGTAAACAAGTACAACATGTAAACACTTGCTTCGCTCGTCTTGCACAAGGCGTACAATTTTGCTTCGGATCTTCCCGTAAACCTTAATTGTTGTCACAATTTTACAGGATGAAAAGACGATTTACGAGGAGATTGTCTGAGGAGAATCTTCAGAAGAAAACTCTCTTGCTCGCTTTCCTCGCGTGTTTCATTCAACTCAAGAAGTGAACACCGCGCCACAAGTTTTCCCGCCTCCTCATACTATCACTTCGTTTACATCAAAATGAAATGTTCAGCTGATTTATACCAAAGAAGAATTTAATAAAACAGTTATTCCATTTGCCCTTGTTGGATACGAGTGGTTGTAGCCAACTCAGCGCTTCGCGCCTCGTTGGGTATTTACCACCTTGTATCCAACGCGGGCTCATGGAATAATTGTTAAGTATTATTAGACTTAGTAATCATTTTCAAGCACTTTATAAGGAAAAAAGAAAATGCACATCATGCAAGTTAAAATGTTATCCAACTTCACTCAGCTGAGTACAATTATCAGGCGATATTTTGTGTGGTTTTGCAGGATAATATTGTTAAACATCAGCTGATATCATATGTATGTATGATGGATAAATAACGACTTTTTGACCACAATATGGGGATCTTGGCAATTTTGCCGAATAATAACACATGATATTTTTCTTGTTCCAAAACTGTTTGTATTCCACTGAGTGGAGCTGGATAGTTAAATGGGGTATTTCACACTCAAGTGTCTATAATATGATGTATGTATCACATAAGTTTTTATGTTGCCATGTCAATTACTGGTGTAGAGAGAACCTGACCTTTCAGGACCTGTTACAAATAAGAGGTTCATGGTCTCTCTAGTACACTAATGCATGACTAGCTGTAGATTGGGATTGCTTTGGTTTGACATGTTATGGAAATTCTCATGACTGATTAATTCCTTCTTTAGGCTGAGTTATGTATGTATCACAGTTCAAGAAAACTTGGTTAAAATATGGTTAAAAACTACACAATATTCAAGAATGCAAGGGAAATGACTTTCTAATTCAGATAGTGGTGAGTTCAAGATAATGTCAGGTCCTCCTGCAACAGTAAAGTTAACTTTGACATTTTTTTAAACGTACTATGTCTAATTTTTTTTAACTAGTACTGTACTGTACAGGGTTGATGGCGCTAAATGATTTGTGAGACTGAAAAGATAACTATTGGAATAAAATGCTGCATCCAACTATGATATATATGCACACCTTTAATGATGCTGGATCATCTCTTCTAATTTCTGCTCCAGTAGCTGAGGGTAAAAGAAAAACAATTAAAGCAGTTTGCCTGTTAAATTTATCATTATTCAATTCAGCATGGTCATCATCTGCAAAGACCTGACAAGCATATAAAATAAGGCCTGGTTTAAACGTCGCATTTTACATGCACCAAATCAAATTGCCAAATTAAGTGCATGTAAAATGCGACGTTTAAAACAATAAAATTCGGTAGATTTGAATTAAATGCGAATTCAGTTGAATATTCGACTGCTCCAGTTTTATTGCTGTTCATAGCTATTCTTTGTGGAACAACAATGTGAAATGACCAGATTTTGCATACTGTGGGCAACCTCAACCACGATGAATAATTTTGGGTTTTTACATTTGGAATTGAATGCTCAGCAATTAAATGCGACACAATTAAATACGACGTTTGAAACCAAATGCCAAATTTTTTCATTCCAGTCGACTTGAATTAGTATTGTATTTGGCGCATGTAAAATGCGACGTTTAAACCAGGCCTAACAATAGTTAACAATTAACAACAACAACAATGATATTTAATGAGGGAATGCAACTCAACAAGGCGGTTTTCAGTGGAGCCCTGTTAATTTCTTACTATTACTACTACATTAATTAATCAGAGACCTCATTAAATACAAGATAAATAAAAATAAATAAAAAGTAAAATATGTTTCTTATATTAAAAAGAGTCAAGTTCTTTGAGTAGCAAAATAAGGTTTAAAAATACCTAGTAGCTAAAATCTTTTGAAAAAGTTTTCAGTTTAACCTTAGAAAAAGGTTATAAACATTGACCTCTTTTAATTCAATTGGAAGTCTTTATTGCTTATGATTTGTGTTTGAGGAAACTAAGAACACATTACAGTGTTTGACTTACTTTTGGAACAAAACATTTCTTACTTTTTAGAAGCAGTAAAAGTAGTTCAATGTCTTGTTCCATAAATGAATTTGCCAGTCGCCGAATGATGTCATAAATAAGACAACAGTGAATGATCTGTGCAAAATAGATAAAAGCAAATAAAAAGGGATTAAAGAAAGCAAAAACACTTCAGTTTTCATATATGAAAGAACACGCCAATGGGAGTGTTATAAATTACAGAGTTTTAAAAAAGTGAAAATTGGGGGGACAACAGTGCTAGCAAGTCAAGTCACCTGCTGCCAACATATTAAGGTGTAATGGCTCAGTTGGTAGAGCAATGCACGGGTATTGCCGAGGTCATGGGTTGAATTCTAGTTGTTGCCTTGTCCAGGCAGTTTTTCGTTTTCTCCTCCCTAGGTTCCTTGCAGCTTTGCTGCTCCCTTACAGGCATGTTCTACCCCCAACTAAACCACCTCCCTAGGTGCTCGCTTGCACACACCTACCACAGCTACGCGGGCTAAAAAAACAATGATGAACCTCGCTAAAAAAAACTTACTTTAAAGTTGTACAGATGTGCAAACAGGGCTACTACATTAACACACTCTTTCCCTTGTCCATAGCTGTCTTCACCACATTTGTGCAGACGGTCAAACAGCTCTGCAAGTCTTTCAACAAAAAAAGCAGCTGAAAAACAAACAGAAATGAATCTGCAAGTGAAATGGATGATAATAGAGCAAGTGTCTTAAAAAGTCGGAAGCAAACAAACTACTTAGAAAAGGACATCACCAAAAAGACTCATTTCCCTGGGATTTGGCCTTACTTTTTCGTTTACAGTCATTTATTGTAAAAATTACCCCGTTAATTGGTTTGCATTAAAATTGCAGTTAAATAATTATATGTATATTTCTTTGAAAAAGGCATAGTCTGATTGCATAAACAATGTGTTTACCATTTTAGTTAAAATGTTAAGATCAGATAATGAAATTTTCACTCTTTTTGGTTTTATTGTACATTAGCCCTTTCTTTTAATCTACCAGTATGTCTGCTTTGTTTTGTAATCAAAAGAGCAATGCCTTCTTAATTTGAATCATTCCCTCAAAGCCTCAATACAGCATAAAAAATTCCTAATCTTTAAACTCTTCAACCTCTCTGCCTTTGACCAACAGACCCCTCTCCCGTCACATCCATTATCACATGTTTTCACGTGCCAGCCTTATCTTTAAACTAGCTAGCACTCAACTAGTGACCACTCACCCCCGCATCATGATGTTGTGTTCAAGATAAAAATTGATGTGTCATTTGTCTTCAAATGCTTATTACATGAGTACACATATATAGCAAATCCTCTCAATGTCCAACCCCATGTTCAAGTCATGAGAGGTTTAAAAAATGAGGACACAATGTTGCGGACACAAATGTTTCCCCGTCACACAGCATTATGACTCAGTGCAAGGCAGGCTATCAGGATCCTGCACTGGTGACAACTCTTCTCTCTCCATCCACATCAACAATCCACAAGTCAACATCACAATGGGTATGTGGAACACGAGGACCATGTTCAAACAAAGACAGATCTGCCTTTATAGCAAAGGAAATGAAAAGGTATAAGTTATCAATTTTTGGACTGAGTGAAACACAGCGGACCTCATAAGGAGAGATGGAACTGGCAGATAGCACACTTATCATCTAGTGCCCAGGCCATCAGGAAGATGGAGCACCACACATTAAGTGCGTGCTTTTATCAGAAGCATGTAAGGTCATGGTCTCCTGGCAACCCATAAACTATGGAGTTATCAGAGGCAGATTCAGAACCACACATATAATTTAGCTTTGCTCCAACAAATGAGGCAGCTAAGGAGGAAAAGGATGATTTCTACAATGTTCTTATCGAGACAATCAACCTGAGCTTGCAAAATGGTCGTCCAACACTGGTCAGCAGTTACCTCGTTTTGACAGCTGTCAGTTGACCATAACATGGATGTCCAATATGAGATGTAAGGTGATGTTAACCTAGGTTGTTATGCCTAAACATGTTAGTTACCATAGTAATGGTGATCTTTTCACATGTGAACACACCATGTTTCTGTGTGAAAGCTGACGGGTAAATTTAACTTTACCTTAGTTAAAGCTTACAGAGTACAAATTGAGCAATGGTCCGTTTCTTTTGTTGACATTTTATTTTTCCTTCATATTGCGAAATCTCAAAATGAAAACAACCTAGGCTCACCAGTAGCAGTGCTTTAGCAATACTGAAGTGCACAGAAATCTTGTTATTGTATAAACAAATAGATTCCATTTTGTCGTGCATCTGTTCAGTTATAGATCACAGAGTCCAACATGCTAACCATTAGGAAAGCATTCCATCCACTGAACAGAGATATTAAGTGTGATAAAAGTAGTATCTTGCAACTAATTATAAATGGAGATATTTGAAAGGCCGCGAAAGAAAACGTCCCCATCGAATTTTGGCAAAATTGAACATTGTCAAAACAACTCCAAATTTTGCATGCAGCTTTGTTTACGTGTGTTAAACATTGCCCGGTATTTCTTCTGCTGTTTTTTGGTCTCTTTCTCCATAAATTATGCATGCAAAAAAACATGGCTTTTGCTTGCGACGTCTTAATTGGATAAGTAATAAACAAAAGAAGCCTTTCATTTGTTGAAACAATGAAATCAGCGAAGGTTAACCGGTTAACCAGTTACTGTTTTAAACCAAGCTCTAAGCCCTAGCCTAAACTTTAACTCTAACCCTAACTCCAAGGTTTAGGGTTAGCGTTTCAGTTTAGGGTTAGAATTTGGGATTAGGGTTAGCATTTGAGCTATAAACCAAACGCTTAACCCTAGGCCCGCGGTTAGCCTTGAGTGCAGTTTGCTTGCGGTTAGCTTTCACTCCGGTTTGCTTGCGGTTAGCTTTCCATCTGGTGTGCTTGCAGTTAGCTGTTTTTTTTTCCTTGTTTGGCTCCACAACACTCGACTACTTTTGTGACACGACACGTGCTCTGTCGATCCGATTTAATGAACGTGAAGTAAACATGCATGGCACTCGCTGTCAACGTTAAATTACGCTGGTTTTCATGCTACATGTTAGTTTTGCTTTCAGTAAAGCACTGTTTGCTCTCACTTCTCCAATCCTTGTATCATCGCATCACATACACTACAAAAAATCCCGCGAAATCAAGACAGGACTTCACGCACTTTTTGGTTTTCGGCTGCATCGATCGATCGATGAATATTTAATGAGGTACCGGGAATTTTTTCGACAGGAGAGGTCCTGCCCGCAACACTCCAACATTTTTTATAAGTCTAAAACCAGGTCGCTTATCGGCAACTTTGATGCCACAGCATCCCAGCGAACACTGCAAAACTCGTGCTGACAAAGTTCCCGACAAGAAACCTGCCTAGACTTTCTGCCTGGATCAACCTGCCTTTGTCAGACAACTTTCACCTCCAGTGCCTAAAATAGTACTATTGTGCATAGTTAACTATGTATTGTGCAAACAAAGCGCAGAGCAACCCTCAGTTCTTCGAGAGATGCTATTGACTTGCGAGTATCCAGACTTTATATATGATGTCCTTCAACCACCAGACGGCTGCACTCGAAGCATTTTATTTTCAGAAGCAAATCGCCATCTCTTTTTCCTTTTCTCACACGTCAGCTCAACCTCACAATGTGGTATCCAGTCCCTTTCTAACCCCCCCCCCCCCAATGCAAATCAAAATGAAAACATGGCTGCGGCATCACAAGTTCGTGTAATGGCACGTTTGAAGTTCTTTTCGCCTTCCCGTTACACTTACAAAACCCTACGAAGAAAGATTACCACGCATTGTGTTGAAAAACTAATACTACTGGCTGACTGTGAAGAATGAAAGCTGCAAGCACTTTATTTTCATTTCTGCATACGATAATTATCGACAGGAAAGCAAAGACATGCGAAATGAGATACAGGTCAGTGTAAAGCACATGTAAACAAACCTGCATGTGAAATTTGGAATGTTTTTGACAATGTTCAATTTTGCCAAAATTCGATGGGGACGTTTTCTTTTGCGGCCCTTCATTTAATGGTTAATGAGATGCATGATAGAACATGGATGATCATCAGTCCAGTTCTTTATGGTAAAGGTGTTTTTATCATTGCTATTTATCAAAAGCAATCCTCCAAGTTGTGACCATTTTAGTCTCCATGGCGACTAGAATTTTGGAGCTGGTGACATAAGTCGTCAGCCTGCTGACTACACTCTAAGCATTAAAAATTTACTTTGAAAAGCTAGTTGTTCTGGGATTTCAACCTGCTGAAATGGAGACTGAAATACCAGTTAAAATGAAGAACCTATCCTTATGAAAAAGAACAAATTGCATTTACTTGAGGTTGGGATTTCCAAAAAAATTCATTCCACTTGAACTGAATTTTAGCACATGCCAATTGGGAAGCTGATGGTGACTTGATCCACAATGTATCTGAGAAACATATTTTGTTTCAGCGTATACCAATTCTTTATGGTAAAACAAAGTTGACAAGTGCCAGCGATGTATATCTACAGTGGAAACCCGTTAATACGGCCACCAACGGGCCATGGAAATTTGGCCGTATTAACGAAGTGGCCGCATAAATGGGGTAGGGTCAAATTTCACGACTGGTCTACTTCAAGTGACGTCTTGACAGATACATATCACAATTGTACAGAGCCACATCAAAATGCTAACAAATCTATCGGACCTTGAAAACAATCTTTCTGTAAGAGATGTTCACAAAGAGGACAAAAGCTCAAAGAGATCCACGGGCGTTTTGAATAAAATAATATCATTCAATATTGTTTCTCAAGTACTGTATTTGTTTTGTTTGGTCAATTATTAATGGGTATTTGGTTCGAGTGGCCGTATTAGCGTGGTAATATTATAAAGGATTGTATATAAGGATTGCAGGGTTTTCAAAATGGAAAAAAGTATCAGGAGGAAATTGGAAAATAGCCGGAGCACCAATGCGCCGCACCCTCCCCATGGGTGGCAAAGCCGCCCATGGGGAGGGTGCGGGAGGGGGTTTCCTTCTCCTGCAGGGGGGGTATGGGGGGCCTCCCCCAGAAAAAATTGAAAATCTGCATGCTCTGAGGTGCATTTTCAGGACCAAAAAGTTATTTTTTAGGTCGTTGTACACTTTATTATAACCTAGAGTTTTTTGAAAATTATGTTTACTCATACATATTACAATGCTTTTCCCATGTTACATATTACATCCGAATAAAAATTGACCTCTTTCCCTCATCAGTACTTCATTGACCTGTTATAACATGAATCAACTTTTGAAATTTATTTTTGCAGTCAGAGTTTTCCTACTTATTGAAAACAAAGATGAACAGTTTCATGACCAACGCGTTAAAGAAACCAAGCATAGTTATTTCGGCCTCACGTAATGACCTCGCGAATACAAAATTTGAGTGAAAGGTGGAGATTTAATTTTATGTTTTAGCGCTACATACAAGCTCCGTAAATAATGCATTGTTAGCTAAATTTCAATCGATTAGATAAATCAATTTTATTCCGCGGGCACAACTGTTTTAACTGTTGTTTAGTTATCAAGGTAACAATGCGCTGCTAAACAAACAATTTCAGTAAAACTCCACGAAAACAAAAGGTTAAAAAATTTTATGTTAAGCGAGCCGTAACATGTGGCGCGACATAGTCGCGACAAGTCTGGCTGTGTCGGCTCCGTATAAAATTAATTTTCCATAAAGAACTGTAAAACATTCAGTTTCATCCGGTTTACTAATGATGAGGACTTGAAATTAAACTTTAAGTCTCACAAAAATCTTAAAAATGCCTTGGCTTATATCAAAAGTTAAATTTGAACAAATTTGTGTCGGCATAAATTTTATTTAATCGCTAGACTCTGCCACTGTTCACATTCACGAAACGGCGCCTCACGAAACCAAACGTTGAATTAATAAAAGCATCCCTTACAAATTGCCTTGTTGACAATAAATAATTCAACCTAAGCGATACAATATTGTTTTCAAGCAATGTTTTATTCATAACAAGCACCAAAACTTATTTTCTGATCGACTGGGGGATTGTAAACAGAAACCCGGCGAACAATAAACAATTTGCATTTTAAAAAGTGTTTCATACCAGCAATCTCCTTTCTTTGATGTTTGAACCCAAACTGGGTTAAAAGCGGCTGTGATTTCTGCCTTTTCACCCGTTGACTGGGACCATTTTCTTAAAGAAAGCACCAAGTACAAAGCTCTCACGAATTCACATTCGCTTACGCAAGAAGAAACTAGTCACGAAAGGATCAAATGTCAGCCTTTCGCGGGAAAACGCAAATGGTTCCCGGTCCACGTTGAATGCTGTTGAATAAAAGAGCTACGATTTCTGATGCTGGAACGCGATCAATGGGCAAGAACAAAATATGTTATCTTTAACTTAACCCATAAGAATCGCAATTTTTTATTACTACTATTTTTTTGATTTTGACTTCCAAAAGTACCCGGCGGTAACGCTTGAAGTAGCCGGTGACTTGCGCCGGGCGCCGGGCGCCGGTTACTTTTGAAAACCCTGAGTTTGGGATTTTAGAATGTGGCCGTTGGCCGTAGTAACGGGGTGGCCGCATTAACAGGGTTTAATTATAAGAAAATGTATGGCCATTTTGCTGGACAAAAAAAAGTGGCCGTATTAACGAGGTGGCCGTAAGGCGGGGTTCCACTGTATAAACATGTTCAGTAATTGATTCTATAAATAAAACCGCAATAGATAATAATTAATTATGAATTAATTAATTACTATTATTATTCAAAATTTAAAAAAGTATGAATTAATTAATTTTGGGGACTAAAATTTTTCACTGGCGACAAACCTGAACAGTGAGTGGCCAAATGGTCACTAACTTAAAGTTAACTTGGAGGGTTGAAAAGAATCAAATCATGTTAAAAATTTGAAAGCATAATTATACACTATCTATGGTTATTCACATTTGTAGGGCAAAAGAAGACAACTTGTGCCATCTAAATTGATTAAATACAATGTGAATAGTGCAACGGCTACCTTTATTGATGAGCACACTACATGTATACTTACCAACTTCACTTCCAATATGACTTGAAAGAATTGCCAGTAACATTGTGTGTTCCATCAAAAGTTTTTCAGGCATCAATGATGTAGACACACAGGACCCCAGAATAAGATTGCTTAGTATCTTGTTCACATCTGATGAAAAAATTGAAAAACAGTACTTACAATAAACAATTACAGAGTCTTGTTCAGAGGGTGGCAATATATATTATTTTCCTTTTGGGGTTTTGGCAATAAGTGGTTAGCGATATGTGGCTGTTCTGGTGTACTCATGAATACTCTTGTTAAGTACAGTCATGTTCATAAATTGAGTTTGATTGCAGTAGGATAACTTTTTTGTGCACATGCTCAGTAACCTGTGAACACAGAGGACACCCAGAAATATGTCTGTATTTGCAGGCTACACATTTGGTCTTGTGGTGGAATTTGTCATTAACACGAGCAAGCTATTTCCCTTAGCGCATCACTTGTATGATAAATTGGTTGAGTGATACGACGCAGAATGTATGCCCATTAACAACAGGAGGCACTGTCCTTAAATTATGCTTCAAATACATACAAATTAAAATGTAATTAGAAATTTGAGTGCAAAATCTCAGAGGAAAATTTTCCTCTTCTAGTCTTGGCTATTCCATGGCAAGAATTTCATGTCTTGTTGACACTTTCTCTGGAATTCATCTTGAACTGAAAGCAAAGCTGCTAGAAGGCCAACAATGCTTAACAATTTGTATTACTGTTAGTAGTAAGTTGTTTTGGGAACTTATTGGAACTCGGCAAATCCCAGCTCAAGAACTAATCATATTAATGTGCATACAATTCCTTGAACATTTTATCACATACACTTTTGAAATAAATTATTTCTAATAAAAGCAGCAAAGAACCATTGGTTAGAATGGCTTTTCTAAAGTCAAGGTAAGGCTACTGTTAACAAAATCTGGAGAAAGTGTTTGAGTTAAATTTGTCGGAATTTTTTTTACAAAATTAAATCTTAAAAAAAGTGAGATAATGAATTATGCTAGAGAGAGTGTTGTGGGGGAACTGGTTATGAATAGCAAAAGGTGCCATAATCTGATAATACCAGTCAGACATCCAGCAGCCTGTTGACAATTTCACTGGCAAAATTTCATCCGGATCTCGAATTACTGTGGAAATATCACATGTCAAAGCAAACCCGCTTTGCGTTTCACTCCATGGAAGGCATAAAGAGAGAGTTTTTGCCTTGTAAAAAAAAAAGAGAGAGCCCTGACCAAAGAAAGTGAAAAAGAACAACCCACAGTTCACCAAAGTGAAACAAAAAGTTTTTGCCGCCAGCGAGAAGAGTTCCCACAAAGGTTCTTGGTTCAACTAGCCAACTTCAGATGTTGTATTAGCCAAAGAAATTTCTAAAGAAATCAGTGCAAATTGAAAAAAAAAATTGTTAGTCGAGGGAAGGCATGCACAGAAAAGGTTTGTACTGATGTCCATTTATAGCTGCAATCAATTCAACATTTGAGGAAGACGCATGTTTTTTTTTTCAATTCCACTCTTGCTCTTATCCATTCTAAGTCCCTTACTTTGCCTTCTTTTCTGCTGATTCGATTAGCCAATGTTTTTTGGCTGCAAACTTTGATTTTCCCAACATAAAAAAAACATTCCCCCGCAATATTACAAAATCGTGAATTGACATTTCCCAGAATTTCAAGAATTCTTTGTCAAGAGACCCCCCAGGAGGTTCTATATGGCGTTTTCATTGGTTGGCAGCATATGACCGCATTGACACCGGCTTAAATGAGGTGTGAAAACTGTGAATTTCTTTGGAGGCCGAAAACTCAAGGTTCTTTTTTTTTTGCGTGATTTTCCTCTGTTCAAATGAATTAATAGGGTATGTAGATTTATCAGAGTTTAACAACTTGGCCAGAATGTTTGTCAGATGTTAATGCACCAGTCAGTGTGTGAGGTTTAAATAAAATTCAAAATATTTTTGTTGTGACGTCCTGGTGCATATCAACAACCGAAAAATTTTGTTTGGTCCAACTTCAAAATGGATTTTCTCAGGAACCAATAGGGATATTGAAAAAGTCTCGCACACTTTGATAGCCCATTATCTCCAGACTGATATAGCCCAATTTGTTTGGATGTTGGCGGTAACACACAGGCGGGTAATTCAATGAAACAAACACCATCAGTTTTGGGTTTAAAGGCTTGTGTGCGCTTGCCAAAACAAGAATAGCTAAAAATATTGTTATTTTTGGAATCTGTATTGTTTTCCATAGTTTATTTAAAGGTACCAGAAGGTACCTTATTTTGTTGACGGTAACCTTACAATGATATTTGCTTTCATCCCCTCCTCCACCCTCCACATACCAACCCCGGCCCAAACCTCTATAAAAACCTCTCTCACTTCACAAGATAGTAGTAGTAGTAGTAGTAGTAGTAGTTATTGCAGCTTGAAGCACATTGGCGTAAGGCATTTCGGAGTGCCCAGGAACCGAACAAAATATAAATATTAAGGGAGCTATGTACAATTTTCAAAAAGTGGGAGTCTGGGTACAAGTGTGTATCTGGCGTTGCATCAAATGTGAAGAAACAACAAAGTACATGTTGGTAGATACTTCCATGCTAAATACGTTTTTATCACTTTCATTGCTATGACGTCATCGGTCACGTGACCAAAAGGACCACAATTTTAAATTCGATTGAAAACTTTACTAGAAACTTTCTCTTGGGATCTTTTTAAGCAAAGTTGTAGTTTTTTAAATAGTGTTTTTAGAAATGGCCATGATTACTTTTTTCTAAAAATGTATGACAGTGAAAAGTACAAATTAAAAGTTTGTGGGCTTCATACTCAGTGACCATTCACGGTAGAAATAAAAGAAAATTTTGCCAAAGGCATGAGTGTATAGTCTTTATGATGGCGTTGTTAGTTTCTTCTCATTTTAATTGCTCTCTGCGAGGATGGATTTTATTTCTTTCAGACGAAAGGAGTGGAGCCTGGAGAGAAGTTTAGCAACAGCCCCTCCCCCTCCCCGCTGCTAGGGGATTCCCGGTGGTCCGTATTGCGGGCTCACGACAAGAACATGTTCAAAATGGCGACGAGTGACTCGACGAGTTATATAGTTTGAGTGATATAGGATAGTTTTGCCGATGTCCTTCCTTCTTGACGCGATCACAACGAGTTTCCAAACACAGGGTATTGTTCTTTTATTCATATTCCCGATAAAGAAGTATATGTAATGATGAGAAACGGCAAGGGAAACGTTTTGCAAACATTTCTAACAGAAACTTACAGGGACCTGAGGTAAGCGTTTCTCATTGTACAACGATTTTATTTTGAACACTGGTTTAAGCTTGTCTTCGAGGTTTATCATGAGGCCCTGCCAGGGGGGTGTCCCAGGTCGCTTGTCGGAATTTTAAAATGTCTTGTGTCGGCGTTTTGTCAAGGCTACACAACGCTGTCGGAAATTTAGCGACATACATTTGGCTTCATCAGCCGTTTGTCGCTATTTCGTTTGAGTGCTGTTGCTACTTTTTGGCCCATGTCGCTTGTCGGAATTTACCCTGGCAGGGCCTCTATCATGTGTGAAGATTTATAAAAGTGCTATTGATAGAATCGTGCCCTGAACCGGAATTAAAGCCGAGCTCGGAGGAAAAAAAAGATTTTGAGTGTCAGTCAGTTCGTCGAAGCAAGTAATTGTATTTAAGCTTATGCTGGTGGTCTGAATCTTACGCTACTTCAAATCAATAAGAATCGCATCCTTTCATTATTTAGACGTGAGGAAATGTTTGTCAGACTGTTGACCGAGTGGCCATTTCAGGCTGCAAAGAAAAATTACATTTGAGTTGGTTTTTGGTAAACTGAACTTTAAATTTGTATCTTCCCATGACGTGAATTGTATTGGTAGACATAGATTTGCGTTTCTTTTGCATTTTGTGGTCTAAAGGTATTTTGTGGGATTAATAGAATGCCTAATGTTTAGACAGGAATTACAGAATTCAGAACTGAGGACATTCTGGATTACTGGTAAGTTAAACTATGGATTATAACAAGTTCAGGTAGTTGTTGATCTCTTAACTGTTATAATGTCGGCTGTTTGGCAACAGGCAAAGTACTTTTAAGGCTAACTGGAGTGCTATTTAGGCTAACCGGAATCTTATGTAGGTTAACTGGAATGGCTCGCATGGCTTGCATGTTTCATGACACATAAGTGCCATACAAGCCAGAAATTCCTAACCCAATAAATATATAGCCTAACCTCAAGCCACCTAAGCTAACTATACTCAGGCCTACTGGAGTACTGTTTAGGCTAACCAGAGAGCTATTAACTAAAGGCTAACCAGTGTGCTATTCAGATTAACTGGAATGCCTCTCATGACTTTTTTTTTTTACTTTTGGGAATTTAAGGCATGTAGTAGCTGTAAATTTGATTTAAATAAACTCCATTTTAGTTTTTGTTGACAACTTGCTCTGCAAGAAAACCAAGCAAAGATTCCTGTAACATTATGTTTGAGATGAACAGATTACAAAAATTCAGCTTTAGGGTCCAAAACATTTAATAATCTGACATTTTTCTGCAATGATTACTGAAAGGAAGGGTGCAAAGAAAATTGATTTCTTCCTTGCCTGACTCAGGTAGACTGGGCAAGGTGAAACCATTCTATGCTTATCCAAAGACTGATGTTTCTCTGGAAACAACAACAAAGTAAAAAATCCATAAATGTCATTGTCTATCTAGCAAGTGTAAAACATAGGCACACTAAGCGTGCAGGAGTTATTTTTTCAATTGATTGGGTGGCTTAAGGTAGAACTGGGTGTTAGTCCTGTTGGGATGGTCTATTTCATGGGTTGAGCTATTTGTGCATGGTTCATGTGCACGGTCTATCGTGCCCACTAAGAAGTACTTTTGGAAAAATAACTCAAAAACAATTTAAAAAGAAATTGTGCAAATGTTCTAAAATTAGGCTGCTTTCCCTTGTAAATATGACTATGGTGTGCAACCGATCGATCGAACCATACCGTTGAAGACAATAAATACGTCAGTAATTTCTTCAAAAGTAAACAGAAAAAAATATCTGGTAGTCACTTTTAAGGTTACCTTGATGTTTAACTATCCATCCCCTTTCATTCCAAGCCGAAAGAAAACCGCTAAGTACATCAGAACATGGATTGAAAACTGTTGACAACATTTACCTTAAACATGATCACAAAATCGCAAACACGCTCTCTAAGAAAGCCAAATTGACCCAGAAATTGCAAACGAATAGCCAGATGGAACAAGAACAAAGTATTCTCGGGTTTCTGAAATGGCTCCGTTATTTTCATCACAGAAACCTTTCTGCTAGGCTCGATTTCCAGCCGTTTTGTGAGCCCGTGTTCCTTGCCTCAGTTTTTTTTTTCACCAACTGAAAAAGGCCATTTAATTTTAATATACAGTCTGCATGTTGGAAAGATAACAATTTCACCAAAATATATAGTTTTTATTTGTTTTGTTTTTTTCTATTTACAGGGGATTTGAAGACTTTGCAATCTATGATATTCCTCTTAGTCAACTTGAAAATGAACTCAAAAATACACATTGTGTTAATGTAATAAAATTGTCACATGATTGATTTCCATATGTTGCCAGTTTAAACCTGAATATACTTTAGTGACATTTATAGCTATTTATGTAATATGAACCGGTCCTCAAGAGTTCTCATGGGCCCGATGAGGATAAGTAAGTGATTATGTAATATGGGCATCCCAGAACCCAATTAGGCTACATATGAATACTGGCAGTTTATTTCATGTAAGTTTTAAAACCATTCTGGAGCTCGTGACAAAAATATTTTGTTCCAATAAAAATACTGAAATTACAGATAATTTATGTAATTATTATCACAGACCATAAAGTTTTCTCCAGGTTAAGTAAAGACGTCCTTTTTTTTTTTGCAGCACCGGCTAAAGTGTCTTCAATAGTTTGACTGGTATTAATAGGTGACCAGTATAAAAGGACATATATTATAATTTCTAGCATTGTATAGTGCCATGAATTGTAAATAACTATTTAGTTAAGAAATGCTGGTAACATACCATTTCTGCTGTTGTGAGTGTAGATGTTTTCTATTTCATTGCTGATAATTGACATATTTCCTTCACTAAGCCTGTCACAAGTAGAAACAAAATCTGTGAGAATAATTGTGTGGGAATTACATATAATTATAATAAAAAATTGTGAAAAGGTATTATTTCTAAACATTGTATGAAAATTAGCAAACTACAGTACTGCAAAATAGTTCCATGTTCCAATTAAACAATTTCTACACTTTTCTGACACTGTTTGAAGGCTAACCAACATTCACAACTGTATTGCTATGAAATACAACCTGAACACAACCCTGTATTTAACAGAATTGGCAAGCTCCAATTTGTTAGAAGATAACAAAACAACTGTACATGTAATTTGCATACATTTTAAAGATCAAATTAATATTTACCTGTTTAGCAGACCTTTCATCTGAGATGTTACTCTCTTTAAGTGCTCAGACTGGCTTTCAGATGATTTTTGCTTTCTCAAATGAGGTGGAACATATTTTTGCATCTTCCCAGTTGGATCCTTCCCTTTACCTTGGTGATCATTATCATTGTCATTTCTGTCATTGTTCTCCTTTTCAAAAAAAACACTATTGTCTGTTTTGTCACTGTTTTGCAAAACTCCCTCATCTTTATCCTTGTCACTATCATCATCATCGTCATCAACATCGGCATTGTTATCATCATCATCATCATCATCATCATCATCATCGTCATCATCATCATCAAATGCATCATCACTGTCTTCCTGCTCACTTCCGTTCATGTCCTGTTCATTACTCTTTCCACCAGAATTCATGTCATACTCCTCTACTTTGCTTTGCCAAGCCTTGATAAACACAATGGAAACTGTTATTTATAGAAACTACAATCAAGTACCTCAACTAAGCACACAATACTCAAGCATTAAGTCAGAATTATAAGCAACATATTATGTCAAATATTTTGTCAAATCTTTGTAATATTTGACAAAATGTGTTGCTTATTCTGTCACTCCTTGCATTGAGTTATTATATACAAGAGGTAGTAGCTGTTATCCGTTTTATTTTGGCACTGTAGTGTCAGGGAAGAAAGACAACCTTGTGAGAATGTTTGTAAAAGTGGTCTTTATTTGGTGTTGTTTCTCTTCTTGTAAGGAGTCAGCTATCAGCTCTTGTACATGCATTTTATCTCAGGATTAATAGTGACATCAAAATGAAATAACAAGTAAGTTGTGGTCTTGTGATTTGGCCTAAAATTTCAGCAACCAGTAGCTCAAACTGCAGTAAAGGCCTGGATTTTCATGGCATATGTGAAGAACTTCATAAAAAAAAACATCTCATTCAAAATGGCCTTTTAACTCCAAATATAGCTGTGTGCCCAGTTAACACACCTTGTGATTCAAAATTCCATGCCTTTAATGTGCATGCGCGATTATTGTAGTCTTGAGATGAAATCACAAAAAGGAACCTTAAGATACTAATGTTCACTTTTTAATACTTCTTAAAAAAACAAAGATTTCATTACAAGTATTAAATTTTATGATTTCTACAAAACCACATGTCAGACCAACACAGTTTTTGCAAGATTTTGTTTGAAGATATGCTACTGCAGAAACTGACAAAAATGGCTGCATTATACAGGTGACCAAAAGCAAAAAAAAAAAAACGTCATCTTTACAATTTGCTATTGCCATTACAGCAACAGTCTTTGATGCTGTCTTATGACCAAAGAAGAAACCCTTCCCAGTGAATGCCTGGAACATTTATAAACTGTAAGGTAAAACAAATAGTTTGTCCCCAGTTCTTCATCCTAGCATACATTTGTATATTGTTAATACCACTGGGAGCCTCCTATACATGTAGATCCTTACAGACTACGTATTACGTTATAGTTTAAATTTATATTTGGTTTAAAATTTTTTAAAATTTTCTAAACCAGTTGGATTTTTATTTTTCATTGTCTTGTATTCATTATCATAATCTGAAACAAAGGAACATACATGTAAAAATCAAACTGGTTTGAAAAAATTTTAACCAAAAATTAACCGGATTATACAATATAATATCTACCTTTTTCATTGGCTGTGGTTTCGATCCAGACTCGGACGTGCTATTATCACGAGAGTAGCCTTTGTTGCTTTCTATCATCTGAGGCTCACAGACCTCCAGCAAATCTGATAATGAACATGTTAAGGAAAAACAAACACTGATGCTTGCAGTAGTATTGTGGCCTTGGGGGGTGGAGGTGAAAACAGGAGTGTATACTAAGTTCTAATCTGGTAAAATTAATGACCATACATTGTTTTTTCCCCACTGATTCCCAAGCAACAGATGTTATCACAGCAACATTAAATGGATTTTTCTTTTATTTTTAAAAACAGGAGGAGCCCAAGAGTCCTCACCCTGATTTGCAGATGGTCCAGGTCGCTAGTGCATGGCCACAAGCAACAGAGACTGTCTGAGAACCAGGCTAAATAATCATAGCCATCAATATGCTTTAGTGTTGTCAAAATTTCCACACACTTTTAAAAACCACAAAATTCAATAAAGGATAAAACCATTTTATGGGACAAGTTGGCTACTAAGCAGCTGGCACCTGCTTTACAGTGCAGACATGCACTTTTACCTTGCAAGTGTAACACATGCATGCAAATCCTGCACACCCTCAACCTGATCCATAAACAACCAACCTGGACCAAGTCCGAGTTTGATATTCATGATTTATGTGAAAAAGTCCAGTCAAACAGTTAAGAAAATTGACCAGGATGGCGATGCTTGTTTGTTCCACATATGTTAAACCAGGATGATCGACTGCACTAGAATTTATAATCATAGTGAGTTCTAAAGAATATTATTCTGTGAAGTTTTTCCAAGAACATCGATGCTGAAATCATGTATACAACTTTCTCAATATGATCAGTGCCAACTCAGTGGCCAGAAATATTTGAAGCATAGTCAGGGCATTTCAAATTCACCAATCAACGGGTTTGGATTTTGAGCAGTGGTGGGCTGCCGTGGGATGTTGGTGGGATGAAGCTCAAATTCGGCGAAGGGATGGAGCAACATCTCACCGATTGACAGGTGTTGTCAAACAGAATGATGAGATTTTCAATAGTTTGGCATTAATTGCAGTTTGAAGTGGAGGAGGTTCCTGCTGGCGGCCGCCAACTTGCAAGCCTTGTCTTCCTTTCCTCTCTTACCGGCCTTTGGTGGAAAGAAAGTAAAAACACCAATGCAAGCAAAGCCCTTTAAGCCCACATTATGGAAACAGCTGCTCCTGCTTCTTTAAATGCTGCCACAATTCACTGTTTCCAAAAAGTTGCATCACCAACTACAGGATTTATGTTACACTTCAGTGTAATCATGATCATGCCGACAAAAAGTGGCACCTTGGCAGAGTATTTTAACACTACATGAAAACTTTACTGGTAAACAAGTATCTATATCCTGGCATGGGTTGTATTTGGTCTTGATGATGGCTTAGGAATTGATTTTTTGATTATTCAATGCTTGGCAGGTGCAATAAATTTCTCATAACTTAAAAACATTTCATGTCTTCTTATTTGCATGTCTGGCCTGCTTGTTCCACTTGAGTGTGCATTAGTTTAGATCTTGCGTAGCTCCTTCACCCCGTCTTAAAAAAAAATTGCTCAATCGTATTTTGCAAGTAGTGTTGTTAATATATTAACAAGGTAACTTATATGATATTATGCTAAACTCCTAGCATAGGGCTAGAACTAGAAATTACACTTTCATATATACAGTGTATTTACATTATTCTATCAGCAAGCAAATGTACAATTAAGTAAACATGTAATTTCCAAAGATACAGTCAAGACCCTCCATCTTGAATCTGCTGCTAAGAACATTTCCTTTACTGCCCAGGTTTAAAAGTTTCTCCAGCTTCTTGATCTCTTTGTCTTCTTTCCTGTTGTCTGCCAAAAGTTTCTGTTTCAAGATTTTTTGTGATTTAGGGACCTGGATAAAACCATAAATACATAATTTCACTAATTCACGTGATTAGAATGTGACACCAGAAAGTTACTAAATACACTGTGAAAGGGCAACCAAGTGGTGACTGTATCTACATGCAAAAATTTACTGGTAAGTTTGGATCCCCTTAATTAAGGTACTTCGTAGTTAATTTCAGGTGTTACTGCATTGTTTATCTCAGAAATTTATTATGTACAATCAGTTAAAGTGAACTTCACAACTATATTTTGTTAACAAACAAATTCCAAATTATTGGGCATATTCGACACCAGCTGCAAAACAGCTAGGAATGTTCTTTAAGTCTACAGAACAAGGAAAAGCAAGAGTTTGAAAGGAACCGAAGAAGGGAGACAACTAAAACAGAAGGTAGTGGGTGCAAGAACAGAAACACTTAGTTACTAGACGTGCAAGGTTGCAAAAGGAATTTATAGGAACACAATCTGGAGGAACAGTCAGTTCATCAACCAGACTAAGAACAACATTTTCAAGTCCAAGATCATTTTGTTGTTGTATGGATGCGAAACTTGGAGGATCACCAAAACAGATGAAAAGAAGCTGGGCACTTTGCAACACAAAGAAATCTTCCAGAAAACAAATTCAAATTGTTTCCTTATCTTTTTGCACTGTTTACCAATAACACAGTACCTGTTAAATCACCAAGATAAACTTAACCGGTTAAAAACTGCTCAGTGAAACCAAGGCTATATAATTAATAACAAAACTGTGCTGTGAGATAATTTGGGAACCTCCAAGTTTTGCTTACATTTACATCTTGTATTATTGTAAAATAATCTAAATTGCCAGGTCCTGTAGGCTGACAAGTCATCTTACCTTAGCTCTTTTTTGTTTACTTCTCTTTGTTTCTTTTTGAGCAAGTGTGTCATCTGCGAGTTTGCTTGCTGGTTCACTGTTTGACTCCAGTTGCCTTTTGTTTAGACTAATGTTTGTCACATTTGAAACCTATGAAAATAAAAACAGTTGAATTTCATGAAGGAAAAAAAAGTCTTGAAGAATTGCTGTATCCACACAAATTGTCACTGACAATAATTATTATTACTAACTACAGATAAAGGGGTGGAGGGAGGGGGAGGGGAGCACCTGACTATTTGCATGCATATTTGCTTTATTTCATTCCACTCTACTTATGTGAATGGAAATTAACACTTGCCACTGGCACAGGCTACATAAAATCCAACACTTTTCACTGGAGGTTACAGGCAGCATAAGTGCCAATCAGTTAAATACAGATGAACCGTATTGCCATCCTTCTTTCTTGTGCTTGACTTGCTTGGTAGGTTGCTTGGTGAAAGAGACTGCTCTTGTTTATAGCAGAAAAGAGTTTGGGACCGAAGGTCAGTCATTTTGGTTGTTGGTTGTCTTGCCTGACTTGTTTGATAGGTCATCATTGCTCTGTTTAGCAAATAGTTTAAAATACAAAATACACTTGGGCAATAACTGAGAAAGGGCTAATGCAGAGTATAACAGAAAAAGAAAGGGAAATTTTCTATACAGTTTAGCTAACCAGATCAGTGAAGTGTGTGTTTATTAGTGCAATGAGACAATGACCTTTTGAACAGATTGAAATGTAATTGTAATTAATGCAAATTTTGTAACAAGTGTCATGTTTTATAATTATTGTATGGAGAAAGAGTTGTATTGTAGATGAGAAAACCATAATTTGCATATGAATAATATGAATAGGAGTAATGCAGAATAAAACTGAAAAATTAATACACTTTACATTTCAGCTAAACAGATCAGAAAAGTGCTGCTTCGGAGCCACTACTCTGGTTTGTCAACCGATACAACGGAACCTCAGGGCTCAAACTCCTCCACCATCCCCTGCATGTTGTGGAACAAGGGTCGCTGTACGGCCCCGTACGCTTCGTGCCGCTATTATCACCGTTGCAGCACATGCAGGGGTGCCCACCGTTCGGTGTCTTGCAACGCCAGGCCAGAGCGCAAGCCTGACTATTGCAGTAAGCGCCGATCTCGTTCTCCGGCAGTTGTTTCCTTGCCACACAACAAATCCCGGCACCTTTAACTGTTGGCTTAAGGAGTTTTGTTCCCGTGCTCGGAACATTGAGCTCGCTGTTAACAGCATTTGTTTTACGCGTACATTGTTTCAGTTTGATTTTGTGAGTCGATTTTTCCGCGAATATGTTTTTTCTCACGTTAGGTAGCCTTTTTGCAGACTCACTCTTTTACAGGTGTTTAAACCGTTTTTGCATGTACGTGTTATCGATTTTATTTAGGATTGCTCTTGTAGCTTTGTTATTTTGGATTGTTAGTCGTTACTTCTAGATATTGAGTCTTTGTTCTAGGCCTGTTGAATTAAATCTTCTACAAGTTTCAACGTGTAGTACTTTTGTGTGTTAGTCTTGGGGGGTTTAAGGTCGGGTTTATCCTTTCTTTCTTTTGTTTTCTTTCCTCCTAGCCTTCACCCCTTTTATCCCTGTGTCCATGGTCAGCCCGCTGAAGCCTGAAGAGTTTGCTAGCAAGTTGACCAAGCATCCAGACCAGCGTCTTGTTGCCTTCGTTTTGGATGGCCTTCGCAATGGCTTTAGGCTGGGCTTTCAACACTCAAGAAAGCCGAAGTCTGCAAACAAAAACAAGCCCTCAGCTAACCATCACCCTGAGGTCATCGACCGCTATCTGGCACACGAGGTCTCCCTGGGGAGGGTTGCCGGGCCTTTTCCGTCCCCACCCTTTCCGCATTTGCATGTTAGCAGTTTTGGGGTTATTCCCAAGAAGGGACAACCAGGCAAGTGGAGACTCATAGTGGATCTATCCTCCCCTGCTGGCCTGAGTGTTAATGACGGAATAGACCCAGAAGAGTTTACTCTGCAATATATCACTGTCGACCAAATTATTCGGATGATCTCCAAGTTCGGCCCAGGAGCCTTGATTGCTAAATTTGATGTTGAGTCGGCCTACCGCAACATTGCAGTTCACCCGTCTGATCGGTATCTTCTGGGTTTGAGATGGCGCGATCAATATTATGTTGATTTAGCCCTTCCGTTTGGCCTTCGCTCGACCCCTTATGTTTTTAACTCAGTGGCAGACATGGTGGAATGGATTCTCCTTAATACACACAATGTGTCTGACCTCATGCATTACCTCGATGACTTTATTACAGCTGGCCCCCCGGACTCGAATCAATGTGCTGAAAATCTGTCCTCGTCCTTAGCCGTTTGTAGGTCTTTAGGGCTTCCCCTCCACCCGGACAAGTGCGTTGGTCCATCCACGCGATTGGTGGTGTTGGGTATAGAGTTAGACTCGGAGGCTCAGGTGGCCCGCCTTCCTACAGACAAGCTTTGTTCTCTTCGGGAGCTGCTTCAGTCATGGCGCGACCGGCGTTGGTGTACCAGATGTCAGTTGGAATCCCTCATCGGTCATCTGCATCATGCGGTTAAGGTTGTCTGGCCAGGGCGTACCTTCCTTCGTCGCATGATAGACTTGCTTCGTTGCTTTCGCAAACGGGACCATCCCATTCGCCTTAATTCTGAGTTTCACTTGGATCTCCAGTGGTGGCTTCAGTTTTTGTCATCGTGGCATGGGGTCTACTTCTGGTTGTTTCCAGGCATGTCTGCCTCCCCAGACTTGGAGGTCACATCCGATGCCTCTGGTTCACTTGGTTACGGTGCCTACTTCAACGGCGAATGGTTCAGTGGATCGTGGGCTACTTCTCAAGCCTTCCACTCAATAGCCTATAAGGAGTTGTTCCCGGTCGTGGTTGCGGCTCGTGTGTGGGGTCCTCACTTCGCAAGGCGTCACATTCTTTTCCGGTCCGACAACGAGGCAGTGGTTTATATCCTCAATTCTAGAACTTCCAAGATCCCAGACTTGATGCGCTTGCTTCGCCATCTTCTCTCCTCTGCGGCGCATTTTAATTTCTCCTTCGTCTCGCAACATGTCCCCGCGATTCATAATTGCATTGCTGATGCTCTGTCCCGCTTTAATTGGCAGGAATTCTGGAGGTTGGCACCAGGGGCTCAGTCGTTACCAGTCTCTGTCCCCCCTCAGCTCCTGGACGATTTGATGGGCCCTCCTTAGAGCAACAGTGCCAGTTCTTTTTGGTCCAAGGCTTGGCAGCTTCCTCCCGTAGATCTTATGCATCCGGCCAGAAGAAGTTCATCAACTTTTGTACACAGATGGGCAAGTTGCACCCGAGTGGTTCTCCCTGCCCGACTGACGAGTGGACATTGTGCCTGTTCGCTACCTTCTTAGCTGGTTCAGTCCAGCATGCTTCTATTAAAGTTTATCTGTCAGCCGTTCGTTCCCTGCACACCGAAGAGGGCTTCCCAGATCCCCTGGTTAATTGTCTGCGTTTACAGCGGGTTATAACGGGAATCAAACGCACCCAAGGTTCCTCTGAAGCACAGCGTCTACCAATTACGAACGATATCCTGATGATCATCTTCAGTTCCTTGGATTTATCGATACCAGACCACTGCATGTTTTGGGCAGCATGTAACTTGGCCTACTTTGGTTTCCTGAGATCAGCAGAATTTACGGTTCCGAGTCTTGCGAGTTTCTCTCCTTCGGTTCACTTGAGTGTTCAGGACATCTCCGTAGACTCTTCCGCAAACCCTTCCTGCCTGAGAGTGCGGATTTTGGGGAGCAGGGATGGCGCAGTGGTGAGAGCGCTCGCTTCCCACCAATGTGGCCCGGGTTCGATTCCCGGACCCGGCGTTATATGTGGGTTGAGTTTGTTGTTGGTTCTCGTCCCTGCTCCGAGGGTTTTTCTCCGGGTTCTTCGGTTTTCCTCCCTCCACAAAAACCAACACTTCCAAATTCCAATTCGATCGGGAATTCGAGGGCCACAGGTTTGTCAGTCGCGAGACTGTTATGTGCTACCCTCGTTAAACAAAGTCTTTATTATTATTATGATTATTATTATAAAGCATCTAAGACCGACCCATTTCGTAAAGGCTGCTTCATCCACATTGGCAAGGGATGCTTTCCCCTATGTGCTCTTCAATCTGTTATGGCATACCTGGCTGTTAGGGGAGGCTCTGGTGGCCCCCTCTTCCTTTTTCAGGATGGCCGGCCTTTATCGCGTGCTATTCTCACTTCGCGGATTAGAGACATTCTGTCAAGGGCTGGGGTTCCAGGTAACTTCTCTAGCCACAGTTTTCGTATTGGTGCAGCCACAGTGGCAGCTCGCAGCGGTATCCCGGATCACCTTAATCAGGCGTTGGGTCGTTGGTCTAGCAATGCCTACCAGGCCTATATTCGAACTCCAGCTGAGTCTTTGGCATCACTCTCCTCTCGTCTGACCCCCGGTTCAGGTGGCTCGTAAAGCTCGTCCCCAGGCGCTCACCACCAAGATGTGAATCTTGCTAGGACATGCTTGTGCACTTGTGGATTATCTGGATCTTGCTCCAGATACGTTCTGTTCTTTTTCGGACTTTGCAGCGGATATGCTGGTACATGCTTGGTTTCTGTGGATCGTGCAGCGGATTTGCTCGTACATTTGCGGATTCGGCAGACCGTTCAGCGGATACCCGTGTGCAGTTGCGGATTTGCGGATCAGGCAGCGGATTTGCTTATACACTTGCAGTTGTTGCGGCGACCAGTGCACGGACGTATTTGGTTCATGCCGTCGATATGCTCTTCGCCTTGCGGATCCCGTGGAAGCTCCTGCAGTCACCCTGGAAGTTCTTTCTGGCAGTTTCCCCAACCCGTCCCTTGGCAGTTAGCAGACTCCCAAACGTTGCTGGCGGTATGAACTGTTGCGCTCGTCACTTGGTAAGTTTGTTTTTGCATGCTTTTGCCTCTGAGCTGGGGAATGGTGCTTGGATATCCCTTTGGAGGTGGCGCAGGTCCCACGACATCTCTGTTCGCGGGTCCTTCGCCCTTCCAAGCACCCTTATGGGCGAAGGCTTGCGTGGTCGCCGCTCTCAGAGTTGCCATGGATACCTGCGTGCCCTGCTTGAGCTCGTTGTTTTGCCATCGAACCACCTCCCACCATCCTAGGCACCTTCCCCAAGCTCATCTATTGGCGATGAGTTTAAATGTGGCTGAATGTAATTTAGGCTAAGTTAAAGTCGAGCCAATGCTGGTCAGCGGTAATAAGGAGACCATGCGCCATGATGTCACATACGGGGCTTTCCCGAGTTGCACATATCAGGCTTTCCAGCTGCGTGTGGTTGTGCAGTTCGTTTCTAGCTTCAAAGCGTGTGTGCGAGTTGCTGTTTTCTCCCTAACCCTCCCTCCCTTATTGGTGGATTTGGTAAGTATTGGGTTGGTAAGTATTTCCACTGACTTAGTCAGTGTGACGGTGTCTGGTGGGTGGTTGCCGCTCTCAGAGTTGCCATGGATACCTGCATGCCCTGCTTGAGCTCGTTGTTTTGCCATCGAACCACCTCCCACCATCCTAGGCACCTTCCCCAAGCTCATCTATTGGCGATGAGTTTAAGCACTCTTAAAGTTTTGAGATTGTGCAGTTATATTTTGTTTTTAATTCTTATCACATACGGGGCAAAATTACTGAACGCTGATTGGTTGAAACAGAAGGCATTTTTTCTTAATCACGAGGGCACTTTTTGGTAATCAAGAGGGCATGATTACTTGATCCTGATTGGCTGAGCGCGCATCGTCTGCACTGAGTTGGTTTCCCGCTTGAAACGAGTTTGAAAAAAGTTCAGAAACGCAGTGCATCCAAGTTTGATATAAATGCGGTCATTTCATCTAATGTGAAAGAAACTCGGTAGGCAGAAATGAGTAGTGCCTCGGTGGAATAGAGAGAGGACTTTTCAATCCAAATTTGTTTGTCACAGCCTGAAAAAACTTCTGGACGATTGGCGCTGCACGGAGAAAAGAAATTCATGGCGGCTGAGACCATGCACTGAATCGACACTGAAAGATAACATTTCTTCGTTTTGCTTGCTTCGCCTTATTAGAAACAGAGCCTGGAAAGGGCATAAATTTTGTTGGTACTTACAGTTTTTGCTGTGGAAAGGAGAATGTCAGGTTCAAGAAGTTATTAAAGTTCGTTCGGACACTTTGTTTATGACTTTCATCGATGCAGCATTTCTGCACGGTCGGACGCCTCATAAACAAAGGTAAATAAAATTTAAACTGCATTCAGTTTTATCTGTGAAGGAACTATTATGAGTGAATTGCACATGCTGTGTTATGCTTACTTTTACTGTTTCTCGACATAAGTTGATTTTTTATGTGGTCATTTTGCTACGAGCAAATATTCTTGCCAACCGGTTTACGCCTTGGAGGACCTTGTTTAAGTTTTCTTTTGTACACAATTTTGCCCTTTATGTGATAAACACATAATCGCAATGTGCCCTTGTGCAATTAAGGATTAATTTCACTTGCATTTTCAAAGTTTTCACAAAATTGCCCTCGTCGCTTTGCGACTCGGGCAATTTTGTGAAAACTTTGAAAATGCACATGAAATTAATCCTTAATTTCCCTCGGGCCCATGCGATTACATATGCAAATTAATTTTCAACACTATTCAGCAGACTACCTTGGATGTTCATCTGGACAGAATGTATTGAAAGTTGTATTTCCCAGGCCAAGCAGTTTTCACAGGAATTTGTTGGTTTACTTAACTTAGGAAAACAATATTAATAATTTTGTAAGTGAATCCATGGCCCACTGTTTGGGTGATTTATACTGGAAAATTTAAGTTGTGTTAAAGGAGTTATAGAAACATGAAGGAATACTAAATGCAAGAACAAGTTAGAAGTTTAAGTGTGAAAATAATGCCAGCATAATGCCAGCATAATGCCAGTCAAACTGGAAAATTTCAATAATTACAGTTATTGTGAGAAACATAGAAGTTATCTTCATGGAAAATTTCAGCCCATCAAGTTTTTATTCAGGTAAGATATTCAAGTTATATTTTTACTCACGGACCAAAGACAACAGGTGCTGTACTTGAAACATAATATCATTCTATTATTATTATTCCCAAAAATCAAGACAATCAAAATGGGCATGCAAGCATTTCTATAACAAAGACAGTCAAACTTCTGATAACAGGTAAGCAGTCACCCTCAGGAAATGGCCAAATGACCATTATGTTTCCAAAGGTTAGCATGTTATTTGGTAAAAATAATTGGCAATGAAGCCAGGTACATATACTAAATCTAATAATCATTCAACTTTTGAATCAAACTTCAGTTGGAATATTGAATTATTCATTAATTTCAAGAATGGAATACTGAAGCAAATCAAAGTGGCTTTGAGCCACTGAACTTGGAAAATGAATTTAATTTTAAAACAAAAATATATCAAACTGCAATGCTGTAAAAAAATAAAATTCTGCCCTTGGATCGGCTTGAAAAACGAGACAACAGCAGACAAGACAAAAATCAAAGATCTCTTCGAGATTCGCCTATTTTGCATAGAGTATGCGTTGGGGAAATGTTACTATTGAAAGCGATTTGCGATGCATTAACCCATTGACTCCCAGTCTAGAAGGCTTTTATTAGCGCGCACCCACTCCCTCAAACATTCCTGGCTCTTTAACGGCATTTAACATAAACGTGCGAGTGGAAAAAAATATACCATATGCATACTAAATTCAGACAAATAATTACTTTCTGAAGTAAACTTTTATTACAACTAGACATGCTGAAAGACCAATTCATGATTTGAAATGTTAATTATCAACCTTGATAAATTGATCCCAGACCAAACTTGAAGACAACAACAACTCGCAAAAACACGAACTCTTTCTACAAAATAAAACGCTAGTTCGAAACACTCTGGTGAAAGGTAGGCTTTCATTCTGTACAACTGTCACTGACATTTATTTAACCACCAGTGGTATTATCTTGGTACAGAAAAGCGGTAACTGGGGATAATAATTTGCGAATCATGGTGCCGTGAGATAGCGGACAACTACTGAATTCCTTCCACAAAATAAACACTCACATTGCTTTTTATGCTATCCATCACTATAACTAATAACAAAAAAAATACTTGTTTGCATTTTCTGAAGTACTGTAGTAAATCTTTGCATGTAAAAGGTCGTAAACTGAACACAAATTATTAAATAAACAACAACGCGATGGTAAGTCGGCCGCACGCTGCATATCAGATGTCACCATGTGCTTTTCAAATCAATACGCTTCAGAAGCCTAAAATTCCAAACGTTAACTGGGCAAATGAAAGAAACTTGAAGGAAGTTTTGTTTTAGATTAATTCTCATTTCAAGATGTAGCTACTAATGTATCAAAGCTTCAAAATTCTGCATATTTTTGAAGCCGTGAGATCCTTCATTATTCACGCTAAAGCGCAAGTTTAATTTTAGCCCGACGGCTTTTTGCAGTCAATTTTTCACTAAGTGGCTTTACCGATCCTTCTAAAAATTCCAGTTAAGTTCCATTTAAGTTCGAAGCAATATTGTACATTACCATTTTCCTGTCTGAAGTCTTGAGAAGCTGCATTAAGTCGTGATCAAGTCCGTGAATTGTGGTCAAAACAAAAGATTGCGTGACGAGCTAAAAATACTTCTTTCAATGAAGACGACAAACAATAGACTTGTGATCTATTAAAGCAAACTTATGTTGAGCAATACCTCTGTTGCCTCAACGCGTAACAAACGTATCCTTGTACTCATAATATTCGTACGAATAGATAAAAGCCACTGTGCACATTCTGTCGTTCCAGATATAAAATCGATCTGGCTTGCGTAAGCAAAAATTACACTAACACTTAATCCACGTGATTCGTCAGGTGACTATCAAATCGTATCCAAGGCAACAAACTTCGGCACATTTTGAACCGGTGAGATCCTACATTATTTACTTAGACTCTCTACCGATCCTTCCATACATTCCATTAAAGTTCGGACCATCATTGTACACTCACTCAATGGCTTCACCGATGGTCTAAATAGAAAATCATGGGGTAGAGTGTGCTAAAAACAGTTCCGGTGAAAACGTATCCGATCGTTTCGACAATCGATTCGCCTACACAAATACTTGCAATTCATCGCCCAGACTATCTCTCATGTTTAGCCTACCCTAAAATTTAAAGATAATGTATATTCTTCGTTCTTGAAACGTCAGAGCTCAAACACGCTTAACACAATGTTATTCCTCGTTCTAAAAGAGTAAAAATGTAGACGAATCGACTTGTACGAAAATCATCTTATAGGCAAAACGACCGACATTCGGTGAGAAACGTATTTCAATGCCCGGATATAATAACACCGTCTTAGATGCATGGAGCTATTAATGCGTTTTTTAATAAACATATTCCATTAAAGTTAAAACCGTTATTGTACATTACCATTTTCCTTTAGAAGCTGCTTGAAAACTGTACGTGAGGGCACATTGCGTGACGAGCTAAAAATACTTCTATGAATTAAGACGACAAACAGCAGACTTGTAACAATAGACAATAGAATTCGCCAATATCCCCTGACAAAGAATTTGCAGCACCTATTAACATATTAAACTAAACGATTCAATCGATGCCTGGAACAGATCTTTGAAAAATACCAACCTGTAGATTGCAAAGCTACACAGGGTAACTAACGAGGGATGCATGAAAATAACACTTCCGAGGGACGTGTGAAAATAAGACTTCCGCTCGAGAACTGCTCACGCATTCCTATCCAGTGACGTTTTTTATCACCCACAGCGAAAAGTATTCCCTTGACAAATTAAAACAGTCCCTTGAGAGTATACAAAAATGTGTGTCAGAGAGTGCCACTATGATCCCTATTCTTACCATTTTCGCTTGGTAACCAAGCAAAATAGTCGAAATGAAGCAAGGTTCAAAATATCGGCCGGCTGCCGCGGCGAGCACTTATTAAGCAACACTTGCTGGTGACTTTTCACCAAAGAAATAGAAAATGCCATGCTTTTATCGGCCAACTGAAATCAAAGTCACTATAATGTTATGGTAAGCATTTTCATATCAGACAATAAAGCAGCCAAGAAACATTTTCAAAGCGCTTTTTGAAACGTTTTAAAATGAGAAGAACAAGAAGAAAAAGGTTTGGAAATTTAAAGTTGCTGCAAAATTATGTTGAAGCGGAGAATTCTTGTTCACCGTGACCGACTAATTCTTTTACACATTTGTTCAAACATGATCTGCTTGGTAATCAAGATTATTTTTCACATAAACTTGTTTAGTGCCAGTTGTTAAGCCTTTCATCCGTTCAAATTAAATTCAGTTTTGTATTCCCTTTTCTTGACATCACAGATTTCCCATGTTTGTGAGTGAAAATTAAAAGTGAGTTGGTTAGTCTACAAAAAGTTGCATATTTTATGCTTGAACAAACACCTTAAAAAAAAGCTGTTCACGCTGGTTTGTTTGGAACGGTACACAATATTTATTGCAACAATTCCCTACCAGAATACACATGGTCATACTAATAACACATTCACCATTGTTACTGTTAGTTTTATTTTTTAGTGGATGAATGAATTGAGGAATAATATGTATTTGAGGTGAATTTTTCTTTAGCTGTATGCGTCTTAGTTTTCAATATCTTTGACAGGTCAAGTTACAAAGGCCTTGGTGCATTCTTGCATTGCTTTTTATCCTGGCTCAAATAACCTAAGTTTATATGTCAACACAAAATGTTTACAGTATCTGACGATCAGATAGAAGGAACGGCAGATAGACAGACAAAAGTTTCCCCTATTGATCACTATAACCTTGGAAAAATACCATTTTCTGAGTTCAAAATGAAATTAAAGGGACTGTTTCAGGGCTCGATGCATGTACATGTACAGGTTATAACGTTCGCCCATTCAATTGCATTGTTTAAGAAACAATCGGAAGCGTGCAGATGACTCTTGCGGAAAATTTGCCTTTGAAAATTTCGCGATCATTTGCGAAAACGTGCAATAGAGGTGTTATTTCTCATTAGAATTCCTTTTGTTTGCTCCGACTCTGATACTTTAAGTACCTTATTCACTTTGCTATCAACCACATGTATCACAGGAAACTCGAGCTAAAATAAATATTATGCACTTCTGTAAGTATATAGAGGCTATCATTGTAATACAAGAAACAGTGAAGCACAAATTTCACTGAAATGTTCATGGACTTACACAGAAAAATCAAACTTAGTGTTGAACATCAAATTTATTGTCGGCCCGTACAATTTATTCTGGACACAAGCACGAGTTATTTCCTCGCATTCAATTGGTTCATTGACAATGGAATTGAGTAGGCCAGGTAATAGCTTGCACGTGTGCAGAACCGTGAAACTGTCCCTTTAATTGCCATTTATGAATTCATTTTTTCATTGTTGGTAGGCAGGCTTGACTTGTTTAGACTGCTGGCTGTTAACATACACATGTACATGTATGTACCGACCTGCTCTTTCTTTCTAGAGAAGAAAGCAACTTTTCTTGCCTTCTTCTGGACTCTGGCCTGGCGTCTTTGATCTCTTCTGCTTGGTAATTTTTTTGGCTTCTTTCCTGAACAAAAGAACAGTTCAAAACAATCAGTTACACTGTACATGTAAGTAAGCTTGATCAAAGTGAATGAAGAATACTTTTAATAATGTTCATTGCTTCACATATCAGTCATGCAAACTATAGTGACTAAACAAAAGAAAGAAAAAGACAGAACAGGAAAATTTCATGCCAAGAGGATAACAAAAGAGGAGAGGCAAGGAGTGGGGGAGAGAGACTGACCAAAGAGTTCAGTAGGCAATAAGTGGGGGACAAGTGGACAAAGCAGGCTAATAGGTGAGCATGTTTCTTGATTATTATAGAGATAAATTTGTTTTATGTAAAAAAAATGTTTTCCTTCCACTTCTCCATTGGACAAGTGCCACCCAGATTTTGGCTGTCCAAAAGGAACATGCACTGGTCGAAGAAAATAAATAAAAATTGAAATCAAAGGTCTCTTTGGGACTATGACTATTTTAGCAAGTATGAGCAGCAGTTTAAGCAGAAACCATGAAAAATTTGGATGAGAATGTGTGACAATTGAAACAAACCTAAAAACAAGAAGTTGCCAGCAACTTAAAACCGTGCTTACATTTTTTGCTAATTAACCCATTGGCGCCTGTGCCGCCCGTAACCGCCCGTGCGAAAACCACCCCTGAAATGCCTGTGCCGCCCGTAACCGCCCGAAAAAAACACATGGTGACAAATGCCCATTCCCTCCCTCGCTGGAGACTTTTTGGTTCTCCTATTGTTCTGTGGATAATAAGGGCAAATAAACCAATCAGAATCTGTTTTCTGCGCATATTTTTAGAGAACTCTAGGGGTCCTACAAAGAAGGTTTTTCGTCTTGACTCGTGCGTTCAAAATGTAGAAGAAGATTATGGCGCATCACCGCTCTTGTTTACAAACTTTCAAGGCCTTGTTTTTCATTCGGAACACAGAAAATTGCCTCTTTGGGGCTAAAAATGAAAAGAAGAAACACCGACCAATTTTTAAGTGGCTCTAAAATGGAAAATCATCGAGTACAGAGAGCTTAAACCTCGTTGAGGACGGATTCATCTTCCTTTCGCGGCCGCGAAGACACAGTGTCATGGCGCTTCGAAATGTGTTTTGAATACAAATCACGGACCAACACACGAACTTATGCGGCTTCTCAAGACTTTTGAAAACAAAAATGGTAATGTGCAGTAGTGCTTCGAATATGGATAGAATTTTTAGAAGAATCGGTAAAGCCATTGCGTGAATAACTGACTGCAAAAGCCGTCGGCTGAAATTAAAACTTTCGCTTTAGCTTGAACATGTGAATAATTAATTCTTGATGCACAATTACACGGCTTTACATTTTTTGATATTTTGACGCTTTTGAATACATTTCTTGACTTTATCCTTAATAAAATTTAATTCGAAATAAAGGGTCTTTCATTTATCAATCTTTAGTTCGGAATTTTAGGCTTTTGAAGCGAACAGATTTGACACGCACGTGTTGTTATCTGATACGCATCTTTTTTACTGAGACTTGCTTCAGTTGTTTATTTAGTCGCTTTGTTTTTAGTTGTGTTTATAGCTTTAGAAAATTACTACAGTGCTTCAGAAAATACAAAGGAATATGTTTATTAACATTAAAAGTAAAGGAAAGCATAGAAAGCGTTGCAAGTGTTCATTTAGTGGTAAGAATTCTGTAGTTTTGTCAGCGATTTTCCCTGTTTCACGCCGCCGTGATATGTAAATATTTTTGTCATCTCGAATTACCACTTTTCTGCAACAAGAAAATACCTTTGTACTATTGAATTAATGGCAGTGTCAGTTGTACAGAATGAAAACCTACCTTTTTCCAGAGTATTTTACGATATTTTTTAGACTTTGTTCAAAGTCTGTGTGTTTTTGCGAGCTCCTAAAATCACGCACGGAGGTGAATAAAATTTTGTCGCTGTCTTGAAGTTTGGTTTGGGATCAATTTATCAAGGCTGATAAACTCTTCAATTCATAAATTAGTCTTTCAACATGTCTAGTTGGAATAAGAGTTTACTTCAGAAACTAATTATTTGTCTGGATTTACTGCGCATATGGTTTATTTTTTCCACTCGTACGTTTGCATTGAATGCCGTAAAAGAGCCAGGTATTTAGGGGTGGGTGCGTGCTAAAAACCTCCAGGCGTCAATGGGTTAACAGCTTTCTTTCTCAAAAGTCACGGTTAAATTTAATCTGTAACTTGCACTATGAGTAGTCACATTAGTCACACAATCCGAGGTTTACATTATCCCCGGCTATCTTAAGCTTGGTGTTTTTTCCCACTAATGACGCATCCCCTGCGACGTATCCCCAAATTTCTGAATTTCACTTCGATGAAACAGCCAAAAAATTCACTTCATTGTCTAAACCCACAAGAAATTCTCGCAAAATTGCCAATAAATTGTGAAAGTGAAAGCTGCAACACAAGCCCATTCCATGGCTGACGTAATACTTTTTTTACGCACATTCAATATTCCCTTTGAATCCAATGCTTTAACTCATTTTTGCTAACTAACAACTTTCTTTCTTAAAAATCATGGTTAAGATTAATTTCTTTGCACTTTGAGTAAAGGACTAGTTAAGTAGTCACACAAGTCACACAATCCGTGGTTAACGTTATCTTCAGCTATCATTAGCTAGGTGGTATTTCCCTACCAATGACATAACCCCTGCAAGTACAGGCATGCTCAATTGTTTACCTCAGCAAATATTTAATTTTCCTTCAAATCTCTGAACTCGCTTTCATTAAAACAGCCAAAGAATTAATTTCAATTGCCTAAAACCACAAGAAATACTCACAAAGTTGAACATAAATTAATGAACATTGCTTCTGGGGAAATAAACTTGCAAAGTAAACACATTCTTATTTGACACATAGCGAAAGTGAAAGCTGCAACATTGGCGCATTCCATGGCTGACATCATACCTTTTTTAGTATACAGTTACTGTAATAGCCCACGTATAAGAACCTGGGTTTTAAGAACCTGTTAGGCTAAAATTTTCATTTTAAGCCCCCTCCACATAAGAACCTATTTAGGCTAAAATTTTAAGTAAGGTTCTTATCAGTGGGGTTCCTGTAAAAGTGTATAGGTAGAAACTGCTGAATTAAGATCATCATCTATTTAAAAGTAACTTGACATAACTTTTTTTTTTCTTTCAAGCTTAAGTACCATGTTGTATGTCTATTGTGTTTGCCATGTTTTGTTAAGGACATATGCTGTACCTGCACTGAACTGCCTATAGGCACTGCTCTATGGTACAAATAAATGATTTATACTGTATTATAAGATGATATTTATAATATATAATAGTATATTAGGATGAAATTCATATGAAAATATAAGAACCTATTTTAACAACCTTGGTAGCCTAAATTTGCTTTAAGTACCATTTATATAAGAACCTATTTAATAGGCTAAATTGAAAAATTCAGGTTCTTATACGCAGGCTATTACTGTATTCAATATTTCCTTTGATTCCAATGCTTTGATAAGACGAAAAGAAAAAAAATTTTATACACAATAAAAAGAACAATTTCCGTGACATTTTCCGTACAATAATGTTCCAACAGCTTTTGGCGAATAAACATCACAGGTTGCGTGATTCAAACTCCTGATCATGATTTGGTCGAGTGGAAGTTTGGGTCTGGTCACCGACAAAAAAACATACTACTAATAAATCCCCTGCAGAGCAAGAACTGCGCTCGGTCCATGGCCGTGTGGTTAATAATTGTTTGTTGAACTTGTAATTTGATAAAGTCTGCATCTGTGCGATTCTTGGTTTTCATGTCATGCCATAAAATTCTGAAGTCATTAGGCCTGCTATCATTGTCACTAGATGTAAGATGAACTAAAAATATATCTTTTTACAAATAAATTATTTCGAGCTCGGTAGTGTCCTTCATTTTTAAAACAGAGCATTTTGAATAATTATTTGAGTTCCCCACTGTATGTGACATCAAGCTGAGTGCCATGACAAAGCTGTTTTCTTTGAAAAAAATGGCTTGTCCTCTTGATTTTCACCAGTTTGAACATTCCAGATACAATAAGAGGTGTTTAATGTGAACGTGTACTAGCTCATGAGCCAAAGGTAGTCGCTGTTATAGCAAAATTGAGTTCCAGATGGTTTCCTTGACAACAGTGGTTGTCAAGGTCAAGATTCACCCATACAGACTGCCTAGAGCTGTGTCCACCCTAGACCGAAACATGATTAGTCTGATCAAGAATGAAACATGTTTTGCTCTAAAAAGTGTTCACATCAGACGGTGCATTGCGCGAATCATGATTGAAACATGTTTATTCTGAGCATGATTGAAACAACCTCACAAGGTAGTTTCAGTCATGATCAGATGAAACTTGTTCAAAATGGCGGACATGCAGAGGGGAGGCCAGTGCCCAAAAGATCTAAAATTACACAAAGGGCTTAAAAATTGACACTAAACCAAAGAATGAAAGGAAATGTTCTAGCTCCACTTTTCGGTTAAAGTGTACAATATTTATGCGAGTACCATGGAACCACACAAATTATACAACCAGGCATGAAACCTGTTTGAAACTGATATCTGATGTGAACAATGCATTAACAAACATCTTAAGTTGAAACATGTTTTGTTGAAACATGTTTTACTTTAAACATGTTTCATGTTAAATGTGAACACAGCTTAAGCAGTTACTCATGGCATTTTGCTTATGAAAAAATGATGAAAAAATCGGACAATGGATGGTCAAAATCACTGGCAGGTATGTTTTCAATAAATTTCTAGCTTTTTTATTGACTGATAGAATATTCTTACAGGTATTTACATGTAAGCCCCCTGTAAATCCTGAACTAAACTTTAATTTACCAAAGTTTGCTCATTCTCTTTATGCTTTTCTTGCTAGGCTCTTCGGCTCCTCTGTTTTAGTATTTTAGCAGAAAGAAGTCCATGTGTTTGAACTTTTGTTTGTAGCTTTCTCACTGCAGTGTAACAGGTGAGACGGGCGGTCTAGATGACGGTCAAGAGAAGAAAATCTAGACCGTGGTCAATATATTGATTTTAGATAACCAAATTATTTGCGAATTTTGTAGTCCCCAATCCTGGTAAGACACCACCATAAAATAATGCTAAAAAATTAATATGAGTGTTCCTTAGTTTACTCTTTGGCTAATATTGAACCATCACTTGATGGGTATTTGGCCAACATTTGACCAATATAGCACTGACATTTTTACCAATATCCAATGGACACTTGACTTATACGGTAGACACTTGATTGACATATTACTGATACTTGACTGATACTGGTAAGATTTCCGCACAGCCCCATACATTAATTATGTATGCAGCTATTTCATACTATCACTATACACAAAGAGCAATCATGAAAAGAACAAGGCGGTCAGAAAATTGTATGCATAATTAATGTAGGGGGCTGTGCGGAAATCTTGTCCTGATATTTGACCCAGATATGGCCAATGGCTCATCTGCTGACTATTGACTGATAACTAGTCAACCAATATATTGCTTGATCGACTACTATCAGTTGACACTTGGTCAACTATCAACCAACTGTTGGTTAACATTATGCATCAGTCAATTCCAGCAGTGCCCATCCCCCCCCTCCCCCCCGGGCTAACCCCCGGGCATTAGCATTTCTTTGGTAAATTCCCCGGGGTGGGGATGAGGGAACCGGGCAAATGCCCCGCTCCCGGGTTGATTGTTTTCAATCTCTCGATAGGTGATATAAGAATATAATACAAGTTGTTGCTTCTTGACAATGAAGAAATATCTAAAATTCAGAAAATATACCTTTAAAAACATCCATGAACATCCACGAGCTTCTCTAGTCCTTCATGGACTAGCTAATCTGCAACGTAGTCCACGTCTTGGCCTATAAACGCCTCCATCACGAATACGCAACTCACTCCACGGTTTCGAAACCACGTGTCAAATGCCCGGGGGTCAACCCGGGTTACGCAAATGCCCCACCCCCGGGACGGGCAACATTAGGAAATGCCCCGGGGTTGCCCGGGGGGGGGAGGGGATGGGCACTGCTGGAATTGACTGATGCATTAGTCATATTGACCGACACTCGATCGATATATCCGTTGACAGTCAGCCCATATATTGACTGGTCAATTAATTGGAGGACGCTACTTATAGTAAATATGGTTCAGGATCTTTGTGCCTGATTTATTTTTGGAGCAGCAGTCAGAATTCCAAGCTCAAAATGCACATTTATCCAAAAAACTGCACTTCCGTTAGCCAGTTAGCCTGAATAGCGCACCGGTCAGCATCAGAAGAGCGCCGGTTGGCCTGTATTTCTGTAGCGCTAGCCTTTTAAAGTTACAGATTCACGTTATGCTTTTAATGAAGATGACATAGTTTGGGTGGAAAAATGTCTTTCAATTCCTTAAAAACGGACTCCCGGAAACGGAGTACCTGTATAAAGAACTTCTAAAGGTCCATGTCGGGCCGCTGGAAAACAAACTGAATGGTTTTCTGTGCTTACCTCTTACTGTAACAACTTCCTTTTCCTCACTTTCTAGAGCTTTTGGTACCTTTAAAAACTGTCCTTTGGCTCGAATATGGAAAAATTCGTCTGCTTTCTCTCTTTTTCTCTTCCCCCCTCGAGCATCTGCCATCTTCAATAGACTCTTCTTCTTTCTTCATTCAGTAGTCTCGAGTCTCCTAGTCTCAGTCAAACAACTTCGGTCAGCGGTTGGTCGACAACGTTGCGAAAAACTACTGAGTGTCACTGAACGGCAGACATAAGGATATACAATCAGTAGTTTTAATAAATATGTGCGCTATTGAATGTTAGAAAACAGCAGACGTTTTGAGGGTTCTCCCTCTTGCTCAGTTTGTTTTCAAACAAGCGGGAGAACCCTCGAAACGTCTGGTTTTTTCTAACATTTAACAGCCAAGAGGGAGCTCGCCTTAGTCTCCCCCTCGTTTTTTCCGCGCTCGCTCGCTTTTTTCGCTCGCCCTCAACTACCGAGAGCCTGGAACAGGCTATTTAAACTACTGATTGACCTGATTGTATTACAGTTATTGCGCTACACAATTCTACCTACATTTCCATCGACTGATTATAAGGAGGTAGCCCTGGTGCTGGGGTTACCCCGAATTTACAAGCAAAATTCTATTTCCTCTTTTGAAATATTCGTATTGACATTAAATCATCTTTTCTTTTATTCGTTTACGACTTCAGGAGTACGAAAGTAAAGTATGATCACTTTTGTTGGGGGTCCAAATTCGCGAAGGGGGTCCAAATCCGCTAGCGAATATGGAGTCCCGGGGGCTTTTCCCTAGGTCCTTGGGTCCATGTCTACTGGCGGATTTGGACCGGGGGGACTAAGTTGTCCCGGCGGCTTTCCCCGGCGAATTGTCCCTAGCAGAGCGTTAAAAGATAAGGCTACAATTTCGTACCCAGGGTCTCTCTTTCTGGTGTGGAGGGGGGGGGGGGGGGGGGGGGGAGAGAGACTCTGGGAGGTTACCCTGGCGCAAGGGCAACCCAAGTGCTACCCTAGCCTGTTCCAAGCTCTTGGTACAGTCGACTCTCGTTATAGTGGACACGCTCGGGACTTCGTTTAATGTCCGTATTAGCGAGAGTCCGTAATAGCGGAGTGTGTGAATAAAAGGGCCGTTGATATACGTCATATACGGTGAAATAACATAGACTATGGCCATGTATGACGAGCTTATCAACAGTAGTGAAAGTGCTAAGCAGTCGTCAGTTGGGATTGGAGGATGAGGGCTTTATCTCTCCCGAAAGAGTCTGGAAGGAAAAGGCGCAAGCTGAAGTGAAAAAGCAAAGTCTGTTGTACAGCTACTGAAGGAATTGATACAAAAATTTATATTCCAGAAGTCTGAAAATACTGGAATCAGAGTTGCGATCGGTAGAAGACAGACAGACAGACAGACAGACAGACAGACAGACAGACAGACATACTTTATTTAACGTGGACAAATGCACACTTAGCTGTTCGCTAGTTTCCAGGTGCTCCACGATTTAAATTGAGTATAATGTACAACATTATAAAAAACTTAAAGAAAAAAAAAACCAAAAAAAAGTATTTACATCAGGCTTATTAAAAATCGCTTAAAAACATCACGCTAATTAAAAAAAAGCCGAGCTAAAAGCGATGAAATATAATCAAAATGTATCAAACGTGAAAATCGGTTTGCCGAATCTTTTTCAAAAAGTCTTTTGAGCCTGCCATGGAACGAATATTACGAGGTAGCATGTTCCAGTGCTTTGCTGCAGCATAACGCCACGACTTAAGACCGTATCTAGTAGTGCTCACTTTAGGTATGGAAAGATTGAAATTTCCGGGAAGATTGTACGCTGTTCTCTTCTCAGTTATAAGATTTTTGAAGCTGGATGGAGCCCTGCCTTGAAAAATATTGTTCACAGTCAGTAACTTGTCTTGAGTGCGTCGATTTTCTAAGGTTGATGTTGATCCGATACTCCGTAAGAGCGCTTCGTACGACGAGATCTTGTCGATGTACACAAATCTCCAGGCCCTCGCATTTGTTCTTTCCAGTTTTTCTATATTTCTTCTTCCACAGTGATACCAAACCTGACTACAATAAGAAAAATATGGTAAAATAAAAGCTCGTTACAAGGATTTAAGACATTTACAATAAAAAGAATTATCTGGTTTTGTTTCTAAATTTTCGGTGACTTCTGTTCACCTTCATCAGAGCTAGAAAATAAGAGTTCGTTGCTGCTCGCGCTACCAACTCGTGCGTTATTTGATCACGTTTTAATTTTGAATTAGCGGCACGTAGGCGCGAGGAAACGCTTTACGTTCGTTAACAGCGTCGCTGTCGAAATGTGTTCCAGACAAATAGCGAACAACAGACTGCAATTTTGAGTAATTATGTCATATGAGAACTTCACGGTGTCCGCTTGTTCTTTTGGGACAACCAAAAGTGTCCGTAATTCCGTAATAGCGAAAGTCTGCAATAGCGGGAGTCATTTCCAGTCAAACCTCTAAAGCTTTCGCCGGGGATCTGAATAGCGAGTGTCCGTAATAGCGGGGTGTCCGAGCGCTAGGGTAACCTTCTGGCTAGGGTTACCGTACCCCCCCCCCCCCCCCCCCCCACAGGGTCCCTTATACTGGGTTTGACTTTGTATGGATACCAGACCATAACACGTTTGTGCGGCAGTTGAGGCAAACTCAGAAATAGACCAGTTTCAAGAACAAATTTTGAAAAGAAGTCGCTCGTTTAGGAAATATACGGTTCGGATTATCTTGTAACTCGTTGCGAGTAAAAGTTTGGCACCTTGCACCTTGAGGCTATTGGAAAGAATTTCACTGCGGCATATGAAGAATAATCCCATTCGAAAAACCACTTGCACCCAGAAGAAATCAAGTTCGATTGCGAAAATTTTGCATTATTTTTTTTCTATTAGATTATGAATTATGTAAGAAATCTACTATTAAGCTAAAGTTTTCCTGTTTAAGACGCGATCTGATTGACTGTTCTCTCGAGGGCCAGAACTCCGATGAAAGCGAATCGATGAAATGTTTTTTCATCCGGAGTTCGGTTGAAGTTCTAAGTCGCTTGTGGTGTCATATGCTAGAAGCGAGCGCACACTGCAAATCTCAGACAAAAATAAAAGTGGGTCCACAATGCGTACATATGTGGACTTTCATTTTGTTTTGATAATGAATGAGTCAACATGGTCAATGAACAGTTTCAGTCAAATATGAGTTAACAGTCACTCGAAACTCATAACGACTCGGATTCTCGAAATATAAATATCGAGCTTCGAGATGGCAAAAAAAGTTATCAATTAATTAACCTTTCTAATGGTTGATGAAAGAAAAAACTGTACTTTTCGTTTCGAGGAACACACCTTGCAATTTACCATGAAGATCGCAGTCCAATGTAAATTGGCTCACAGAAGTGGAAACCCTGTAACAAGATCCGGGAGTATTCCTATATGACTATATAAAAGGAGCGGGGAAGTTCGTCGGAAAATTTGACAAATTTTAGGTTTCGATTAATGAAATTCCAGTATTTAGCCTGTGTGATGCTTACTTTCTGGCGTCTCGTGGACAGCTCATTTCTAATTAAACTGACCACTTGTAATAAACAAAATTCTCGTTACAAGACCTCACAACATCACCAGACCCTCTTCGAAATGCGAAACCATAACATTCATAAACCAGCTCGGCAGCAAAAACAAAACAAAGTGCGACTTATTCAAAACTGATCGAAAAGTTCAATGCTCAGTACACTACATTACCTCACTCCAAAACTTCGGATTCTGCAAACACTTCCGAAAGCTTCCGAAAGCGCTTGTCGTCCCAATGGGGAAAACTTCACGATCGCAATATGTGAACTTTCCACACTTCGTACGTGTGAAAGTCCACATAAAAAAACAAAACAAAACAAAACAGAAAAGCAATGCGAAAATATTTTTCTTCATTTTATTACAGCTGTACCCATTACTAAGGTTTTAAAGCGTTTAGATATTAGATACTAATAATTATTGTTTTTCCAACAACAGAAGCAAGGAGCTTAGCCGGCACTCAATGTCACACTGGTTGATGTAAGTTGTCTGATGCGGTTCCACGTCTCTCAAGAAGAATCCAAATTGATAGTGACTGCGTCACCGCAACGGAGAATTGGTGGATTCCAGCTATTGGTCACATATGCCAAGTGAACTCCAAAAGGCATCTACAAAAAATGAGATTTGTCATAACATCTTGTTACTTCTCTTAGTTTTACGCTACTAGAGGGAGGAAGGGGGGAACTGAGTTGGCTTGCGGGCAAGGTGACCCTGAGGGCGACTCAACTTTTCGTCTATATAAACGACTTGGTTGCTCTTGCCTTGCAATTCTCGTCCACTGAGGCAAAGAAGAACACCCCCACCCCCGTGTCACTCCCTTTTCCTTCCGCTTTCTTCTCGCCGGCGCCCTGTTCGATCCTCGTCCTCTGAGCATGTTCACAGTCTATCCTTTGGTAAAGGGGAAGACTGGGACATGTCATTAACCAAGCGCCCGCGAGGGCTGTACTGGGGAATAATGGCCCGACGTCTTGACAGCACTGACCGAGCGTAGCGACATTCCCCCAGTACGGTAACGAGTAAGCTTGGTTAATAACAGTTTTATTACACGACTGAAAAAAATTATATAGATAGGAGCTGAAAGCGAAAACAAATATTTAACACAACTGCATCAGTTCTGACCGAGGACCCACCGGGTGCATCGTCGGAAAAGAATACTAACGTTGTTTTACAAAGGAATAAAAAGTGGTTTTGCATGGGGATCAAGTTTATTTTTTTACATTTGTAAGCCAAACGTTGCGCGAGTTCGTGGGAATAATTGGAGACAATGCCCGGCCGAAAATATTGGAGCGGCAATGAAGCAATCTGATTGGTCGATTTTAGTTGTTGGCCGTCTGACCAGCGTTCACATTAAACCCGAAACATTTTTAGAGAAAACACGTACATTGTTCACATCAGATCACGGTTTCAAACACGTTTCATGCCTGGTTGTGTATAATTTATGCGGTTTTACGATACTCGCATAAATATTGTACACTTCAACCGAAATCGGCCCATATTTGAACTTAACATTTGGTTTCACAGTAGCCCCAATTTTGGATCTTTTGGGCACTCGCCTCGTCTCCGCATGTCCGCCATTTAGAACGTGTTTCATCTGATCATGATTGAAACTACCCGGTGGGTTTTTTTCAGTTATGCTCAGAAGAGACATGTTTCGATCATTATTCGTGCAACGCACCGTCTGATGTGAACACTTTTCATAGCGAAACATTTTTTATTCGTGATCAGACTAATCATGTTTCGGCCTAGTGTGAACACAGTATTACTACCAGCCTCGTCCCCAGGCCAATTCGCGCTATGCGAGCGAATACTCCCGACATGCTTGATGGGTGACGTCACATTCCAACTCGCCGGAGACGACAGGGAACAAGGCGAGGTGTATGCGATTTGAGGGCGATTTGATGTTGAAATAACAACATCGCGTTGTATCACAGGTCCTATTTATTTATTCCAATCCCTCTCCTGATTCACGTCCTGACGCAAGTGTTTCAGAAAAAAGAACGTTTAAAAAAAAGGCGGGCCCTGGTTTCAAACTTGGGTCCACTTGATTGGAAGGCAAGAATCATACCGATACTTTCTTAATCAGTTTGAATAGTGAAGTAGTTTGAAACAATATATATACTTACTCTCGATCCTCTCAGCTTGCCAAGAGTTTTCATTGGTTCAACGCTCCTTATTCCAGTCTCCTGATCAACACACACCATTTGGCATCGGTTACACTTGCCCTGTATCTAAACAAACAACAATCAATATTACCTAACATACTGTAATAAATGGCTAGCAAGTCCATCCCTCCAAGGTGTACGATTTCACGAAATTAAATGAATTTACCACGCCTAAATTCGAATTTCATAACTTTTTTTAATAAAGCCTGTTGTTTTATGCCTCGTTCTACAAAAGCACTCAATTTATTTTCCACAATCCCACACTCCACCTGTCCATTCTTTGTTTCCAGTGATTACTTCCTAGATCGGTTTTTTCTAGCTAGTATATGTTGTGGTTCAATTTTATCCCTGGTTCAAATTTTATTTTCCTTTGTTTTAAACTCATTATCATACATCATCATACCCAAAAACAAAACAAAAGAAAATTTGAACCAAGGATAAATTTGAACCAAAACATATATATTCATTCCTCGACTCAAATTCATCATAGCTCCCAGTAATAGAAAGAATAGCTTTAATATCAAATTGGGTCATAAAATTTAAATATGTACATCGAAATAACATGCATTAACTTTGTTCCAGTTCGAATTTTACAGCTGTTCCTAAACAGATACTACTGAGTAGTATCTTCAAAGAAAAGTAAAGAAAAGGAAATTGAATGCATGAAATAAAATAACCGATATCGTGCTTAAATATCGCAAGCGTCTCAGATAATCTCGTAGTATCAGGCTTAATAATATTTTCCTTTTTCTTCAAGCTAGCTGGATTTCAACTAAGCACACAAGGTGAGTAGTGTTTGTCACGAAACTGACAATTTTTTCTGAAAATAGCATAAATTTCGCGGCTGGTTCCTAGGCTGGTGATGCGGGCCATATGCAAGGCCAGTTTATAAATGTAAATATTATAGCTCTACATCAGTTTAGGATTGTTTTGACAAGTTCACTTACCCCAAAAACTAATTTGCCAATTGTTACGGTTTTCCAGTGATCTTCACTGAATGGTTTCCCACCATTAACAACTAAGTTGGCTCTGAATCTTTCAGTCAAAGTGTCCATTTGCAGCTGTCGAATTAAGAACACCAAGTTCACGCTTATGAGCGTGAAGCAAATACAAAATGACATGACACTAAGCAACATAAACAAGTATCCGCCATTCCCCAAAAATTAATTAAATGAACGAACGAACGAACGAACGAATGATTGTTCCGACTGTAATGTATCGATTGCAAACTAAGTTCAGTTATCGACAATAATCGAGATAGCTCTGTTTATTATCGATAACTATAATTATGTATTGTAGTCCTTTTTCCTTGCCTGAAAGAAACGCGTTTCATTTTCACCATGAATACGAAAATGGGAAGTAGGGGACTTTGCATCATGTTGGTTAGCCGTGCGGCCATAAGCCGTGTGCGATTCATAACTCGCTTGTGGTTTAATTTTTTTAACTGCCTGGCCAAGGCCCAAGCGTGGTGAAAATACTAAACCAAAAGCAAATTATGAACCACGCTTGGCCTGGAAACCAGAACCCGGATCAACCACCCACGCCAGAAGTTGGCCTTGTATTCGGGCAGTAAAAAGTACTAGTGTACTTTGATACCCAGTGTATGAACACAGCACCATTTTGTGCTGGTGCCCAGCCATTAGCGCTCACCTTTCAATTCAAGGCACCGGGTCAGTTCTTGCTGGGTTCTCAGAACCCCTACACCATTATAGTCTATTATTTGGCCAATTATAAACCCCACCTTAGTCACTTTTCTGTAAATGTAAATTTTGCGATCCCAACTCTTTCTGTTTATGAATCTACTTTATAAAACATATAACTTGATTAATATCCTAAAATGAATTAAGACATTTGTTTCAAACATCCTGGTACATTTGCTAACCGAATACAAACGTTCGGTGATAGTAGCACTTAATACAGTAAAACGTTTACCGCGAGGGTCTTCATATTTGTTTTCACTACCAAAAATCCCTATATCAACTTGCTAGAATTTTCTTACGCCCAAAATCTCAAAAATGCGCGACCCCATTCTAGTAACCTATATTGAAAATGCAACCCCATTATAGTCAATCCAGTCGTGAAAATGCGACCCCATCCAGTGCCACGTGCCCAGTAGCCCATACCTAGGAAGTATCTCTCCCCTCCGGATGCAAGCAACTGAAATTTCATTTTAAGTGGTCTGTAATAACCGGAGAAGAACGTATTGGCCTAAAATGTGCCTATCTCTGCAACAACAACTTTATTTACCCCTTAATCTTTTTTTTTTTACAAAAGGAAACATAGGCACGCTAAGCGTGCAGGAGTTATTTTTTCAATTGATTGGGTTACTTGGGGTAAGACTGGATGTTAGTCCTGTTGGGATGGTTGAGCTATTTGTGCATGGTGCATCACTAACTACATAGCCCCTTGCTACGACTAAGAGGCATTTTTTGAAAAAAAAAAAAAAAAATGTTGCAAAATTTTTACGTGCAATTTGTTACGTCAAAACTGTTTCGTTCTATGGTAAATTTTTATCATTTAGAAAAAACAAGAACTAATTTAATTGTCAAAATGTCACGAAATGGCTTATTCTGTTAGCGCTTATTTTGTTGCTAGCTTTTTTACAACCGTAACACGATACTTTTGTTTGTTACAGGATGCTTTTGTGTTTTTGTCGCACACTGTAAAACGATACCTTTGTTTTTTTAAACGCATGTAACATGACACTTTAGTTTATCTCACTTTTGTAACATGACACTTTATGTTTTTCTTGAAAACACCATGTCTCCATTGAGTAATCGAAAAGTAATAAACGAAGTAATAAACGAATCAAATCAAAAACTATATTTTTAGAAAAGCTTTTTAAGTGTAGTACACCTGGAGTATTTGTTTCCAGTCGTAAAGTAAATTTTCATTCAACAAACAGGAACAAGAACTAATTAATTTTAGTTATCAAACTGTCACGGAATGACATGCTCTTATTCTAGCCTGTTGTCGCTATCGATCGTAGTTAATTTTAAAAGCAGAACCATTTTAAAGTCAATACCCATACCGGTTAATTAAATGTCTAAACGTGGTGTGTTTAAGGTATAAACATAAACGCTACTTGCCCGCGAGTCAGCTAATCGCCGGAGCAAGACGCTAAAGAGACTAATTAAATTAATTGCGGTTTTCAGTTGGCGACACGGAGTCTCAAGCAGTGTTAAATTAAGAAGTTCCTTATCACAAACTCTTAAAACAAGAGGCCACAACACACTCTGAAGAAGATTTCTTGCCATTTTTATGACACAGTATTAACATCACAATGAGAACATTATTCTTCAAATCTACTTTGTGCAAATGCTTTATGCAATTTCTACTACGGTCAGCGAAACTAGCCCGTCCTAAAGGAACTCTTGAATAACAATTTAGTGTTGGGTCTTTGCTGGCGGCGTCTGCATCGTAAGCAGGCGAGCGTTTCAAATCCGGGGTTAATTCACAACTCACCGATTCCGCCTCCTACAAATCGAAAATCTTCGAATGAAATCGTTCGCTAACAACTGTGTCAAATTACTTCCTCTTTATAAACTGCAATTTCATTGGTTCTGATATAGTACCTCAAACCTGATTGGTGTGACAAACAAACATACTTCACTGACTGACTGACTGACTGACTGACTGACTGACTGACTGACTGACTGACTGACTGACTGACTGACTGACTGACTGACTTACTACACGGTTCATCGCGCCGACTAAGAGTTATTTTTTTGAAAAAAATAACTCAAAAATTAGTAATAAGTACAAATGGATAATTAGGGGTCTGGCTGCCTTAAATAACTAGAAAGTTAAAAAGGGCAGGCAGCCAGTGTTACAATGATGTTAATACAAGTTTCGGTCGGTAAACACACAAACAACACAGAACATACAGTGAGCAAAACTCATTAATACACTAAAATATCGCTTTTCAACGCGTTTCACTCAACTCACACAGTGAACTCCGCACAGCAAAATTTGCTTTGGGCGTTCCCTCCCCCTCCCCCAATCTGTACGTACGGAGGGTGGGCGGGCGGGCGGGCGGGTGTACAGTGACATCATAACCAAAATTTCTTACCAGTGGAGCTCCGCTGCAAAGAGGTATGATTGCTTCCTGTTCAAAAATATTGCCAAGTAGTAACAGGCTAGATCTGTAATATTTCTCTTTAAATTCTAGCCTGTGCTATGCTCTTATTAATGTCGCTGTGGGGTTAAAAACAGCCTCATGCTTAACACAACTCACCTCTGTTTCCATGGGAAGTTTTGTTGTTTCTTGCTGTTTAACACTCATCAGAAGTTCACTAATGCTAGCCATACTTATCAAAAGAAATTGCGACTCGTTGGCTAAGGAAAGAGAACTGTTTCCTTTCTCTCCTTGGTTCCGGTGATATTATATGGTTTAGCATGTTAAAATGAAACAAAAACGAGATTATTTCAGAGGGGAGCAATGGTGTTCTCACTGATTAGGGGATACTAAGAACCCAAAACTCTAACATAGAATCTGTTGTCCCAGCCCTAAAATAGCCGAAAGAAAAGGCAATGAAGAAAAGGTACAAAATTAGGTTATAATTCTAAAAATTAAAAATACTTATATTATTACAAAGAGAAGTTAACCCATTGGCGCCTGCATTAAAAAAAACGTATTTAGGACATAGCGTTTTGCTCGGGCATGCGCACAAACCAAAACATTGAGAGTTTTTCAACAAGAAAGTGACTGAAACCATTGAAGAACAGTCCCAAAGATACCAAAGGCTCTCTTCAATCGTGAAGGCAACACACTATGATTCACCATGTCAAATACTGCCGACAAGTGCAACAGCAAAGAAAGACATTCTCATCTCTAACCAGTAACAACATAATGTCATTGGTGACAGAAAGCACAGCAGTCTCTTTGCTATGAAACGCCTTATATGCCGACTGCCGGGGTTCATGTAGATTATTAACCATGCCAAAAAACATTGGTCGCCTGTTAACGGGGGCTGAAAACTTTTTCGCGTCACAGAAGGGGGGTAAAAAAAGTTTGGTTGACAAGCAACTGATGTCTATTTTTAGTAATGCAAAGGGAAACGTTAAAAGTTTTTGATGTTGACTTCTCCAATTCACCAGCCACCCTCCCCGTAAATAATGAGCACTCCGGATCCCTTACTATGCATAGTTAATCGAGGGGATTAACTATATACTATGTAATAACCACCAGAACGAAATAATTCCATATGTAACTAATCAAAGTTACAAACCTCCTAACTTGCAAGTTCGGCCATCCCTGTTGTGATGTTGAATTAGACGACAGGTTTTACATAAAAACTGTGACAACCATGAGGCCGCATGGTCTCCACAATCCACAGTTGAAACCCTACAATTACAAGGCACACCTTGACTCAGCTTAGTAGACTAATACTGGTGTAAATATAGGCTACTATGTAGGGCAAATCAGAAGTCAGTACTAATGTACAGAAATAAATTGCCCTTACCGAGCACAAGTGTAGAAAGAATAATCTTACCAGATTATGTGGTAGATAAACTTGTTTATCGTAGTTGGAAATTCCGGCGTTATCTTTGCAATAGGAAATTATGTTATGCGAGGAATCTTCTATGAATAGTATGAATGCGCTAGTGTCAGTTTCATTTATCGAGCGTTTGCGTGCGTTACAAGCAGCTGTAACGCATGGAAATATCGCATGTTGCATCGCTTTTGCGGCTCTTAATTTCCACTTTTTCGGTGGTCAAGTACCTTCCACACATAATTTTCAGCCGCATTTTGTTTCTTTGCTTTTCTCTTCCTTGTTAAACCTTAAAAAATAGCCTTATTACGGCCCCCTTGCTACACTCTTCTCTTATCAAAATCTTTACAGCTGATGGACCAACCAACCAACCAACCAACCAACCGTGTGAGTGAAGTCGGGCTACCCACTATACTCCTTCATTGAAAATTCAGTCGTAAAAATGAAAGTCGAATGAAAGCTAACTGCGAGAACTAATTACCGCAAGCAAACCGGAGTGAAACTAACCACAAGCACACTGTAGTGCTTGGGTTCCATTCTCCCAGTGGATTTCTGATTTTGGAGGACAACTTTATGTGCTTGGTAACTGCACGCGGTTACCAAGCATCGCAAAGAAAATGGCGGACAACCAAAGAGTTTTGTTAGGTGCCCCGATTCTCCTGTCTGTACTGCCTGTTATCACTGCTTTCCAGTGTCATGGAATGCTGTTATGGTACCTTCTTATTGCAAGACAACGACCACAAGTTGCAATGTTAAATGCAACCTTTTCTGGAGCCTCAAAGCTTTCCTTTTTTCCTGCAGGCCAGATTGCAAATCAAGATTTTTGTCAAGTCCGGTTGATTCATTTGACCCATGACTCGGTCCATGCCAGGAGAAGCTTGAAATATAATGGGACTTACCAGCCTTGCCCACTAGAAATATTTTCGATTTCTGAGAGAGAACGAAGACTAAACTGGCGGAATTGAGACCCACGTTTCATGTTGTCTGCTCTGATGGCCAATTGTTGTAAAAATTCAATGTGTCTGGAAACCAATAAAAAGTGGTCTCAGGTAGGCGATTATCCTGGCGCTAGGGTAACCCTAAGTGAATTGTAAACAAGTCATTGAAAAAAAAAAAAAGAAATGTGCGAGTGCTAGGGTAATCCTCTTACTAGGGTAACCCTACCTCCTTGTAAACAGGGCGTTATCTTTGAAAATGAAAGTTACTTTTTGTCCTTTTATTGGCGTTTTGCTCTGTACTTTCACATAAATTACAATCTATGCAGATCATCATCATCACCATCATCGTCGTCATCTTTGTCTTTGTCATCGCCATCATTAACATCACCATCGCCTTTTTTAACACACATACATTTCATAAGAGAACAAACATACTTTTGCATTATTAGAAACTAAAAACTAATCACAATACTTAAAATTACAAGGAGATAGACCTTTACATGAAGAAGGCTAAGTCTAGAATCTAAGAGAAAAAAAAGAAAACAATACACAGGAATTGGAACAACATCGATATCACTATCACTTTCAATGTTACCATTGTTACATGTAATTTCTATACAGCAAGTCGTAACTGCATCAAGAGTAAACAGATATAAATACAATGTACAAGAAATACTTTAAGTAAGATGTACCTTTAGTTAAATTTGCATCAACTTTCTATTAACAAAAGGAATAAGCTGCTAGCTAAATGTTGTGATTTTTACCTATCTCCACAGACTTTGGTTTGGCAAAACCTTGCTTTGCACTCCTGATCTGACCCTGATGGCAAGCGCAGTGGCAACACCAGAGTAGGCATTCCTAATGGACAATAATAATATGAAGACTTAAATACAATAAACCAGGGCTGTCAAGAAATGTTCAATCACTTGATGACTTACTGCATAATTGCCCCCGCAGGGTTTTGGCCCAGACGCCAAAACCCAAGGAGGCATCATTGTAGTCCGCACGTATATTTATAATATCCGTATACCAGAAAAAATCTTGATTTGCCCAAAGTGGGCCCGCAAGTAGTATTGGGAGGTGTGCAGAATGCCCGCAAGTAGTATCGGTAGGTGTGATAAAATTTCCTGTACGGTGATTGGTCAATGATGACGCAAGATAAACGATGATTGGGTGATGATGACAAACCAAAGCGTGAGGATATGCACAAATTACAACGTGTCAACAAACGACGCTTGCAAATGTTGATTGGGGTTGGGTTGCTGTCTAGTGAGGACATTTTGCAGTTTCCTTCGAGTTTTAGTGATTTCACAAGGTCTAGAAGCCAACACTTACGCAAATGATTTGATCAAAAAACAAGAATAGTCTTTTTAGCGTGTTGCGAGCAGCTAAGTGTGTGTGAAGGTGTTTATAGCGATGAAATGGTGTGTCTGTGGGCCGTCGCGGTAAAATCGTGAGGTGAAAGTTGTAAGATGCAGTCACAAAAGCAAACCCATCAAAAGTTTGTCTTTCACTTTTGCGACCGCTTACTACGATCGATAAAAGTTTTACAATAGATGGAGGAATTAATGATATTTATTTGCAGGAAATCTTCCCCCTGGTGGTGTGCCTTGTCGTGGCGGGGAGGCTTGTGTGACCTTACGACCCCCAGGGCTATGCCGGCGGGAGCCTTGTGCTCCTGGCAGGTCTAACCATGCCGGATTGGTCTGCGCAGTGAGGGTCCAGACTAAAGCAGTACCTAAGGGAAGGAAAACCCTGACAGAAAACCACTGGCCCTCCAGGTCATGGGGGTTGGGCGGTAGGCCAATCACCTGCCCCCAGAAAATCCAGAAGATTACCGAAACTGTAACTTATCAAGAACAAATTAGCAATGGCGAAGCTGTGGCCGTGGAGGGAGGAACAGCCGGACACACCATGACGTCAGTGGGTAAAAGTCTACGGGAAGCTCACAGACCGACAAGGTCATTAGCAACGCCAAAATCTAAAATGCGTGTTGGATGCTGGAACGTACGAACAATGTACACAGTCGGAAAAGCAGCCCCAAGTTGCACGAGAGATGGAACGATACAGACTTGACCTGATGGGGCTAAGCGAGATAAGATGGACAGGAGCTGGACGTATTAAGATGAGAAATGGCTATACAATGATATATGCTGGAGAAGAAAGTGAGCACCAGAGAGGGATGGCAATCATGATGAGCCAGGACACACAGAAAAGCCTGATTGAATGGACAGCAGTAAGCAGCTGCATAATAACTGCACGATTTTACTCCCGCTTTAAAAATACAACAGTCATCCAAGCGTATGCTCCGACAAATGAATCTACAGATGATGAGAAGGATGATTTCTACGAGCAACTCCAGGCAACTTTTGATACATGCAACAAACATGACATAATCATTGTTATGGGAGACCTGAATGCAAAAGTTGGTCATGACAACAAAGACATGGAAGGGATAATGGGGAAACACGGATTGGGTAACATAAACGATAATGGCGAACGATTATGTGATTTATGCTCAATGAATGGCCTTGTGATCACAGGAACATGCTTCCCACACTGAACAACCCATAAAGCAACTTGGGTGTCACATGATGGAAGAACGCAAAACCAAATTGATCATATGATGATCCATAAAGAATGGAGGAGATCTGTGGAAGACACCAGAGTGTACCGTGGTGCAGATGCAGCCAGTGATCACTACCTGCTAGTTATGAAAATAAAGCTGAAATTACACAGAAACCCAGATAGAGCAAGGACCAATGCAAGATTTGACACACAAAAGCTTGAAAACGAAATGTTCAAATCAAAGTTCAGCGTCAAACTGCGCAATAGATTTGCAGTATTAGAGGTCAAAGAAAATATCAACGAGAACTGCATACAAATGGAAAAAGTTTACATAGAAACTGCAGAAAAAGTCCTAGGTCGAGTAAAGAAGAAAAACAAGCAGTGGTTGAGGGAGGAAACCTGGGAAGCCATAGATCAATGGCAGATGATCCATAACAAAATACACAGCACAAAATCAGAGAGGAGAAAAAGCAAGCTACGACTAGAGTACAAGATGAAAGACAGAGAGGTTAAACGCAGAGCAAGTGAAGACAAAAGGGTTTGGTTAGAACAGACGGGACATGAAGCAGAAAAGCATGCAGAGAATGGAAGAACCAGAGAACTGTACCAAACAGCCAAAAAAATCACCAACAAGCAGTGGTGCCAAGTTGCAACAGTTAAGAACAAGAGGGGTGAGATAATAAAAGACAAGAATGCCAGACTTGAAAGATGGGCTGAACACTTTGAGGAGGTCCTAGTCAGGGAGGCCCCGGCGTACCCAATTGAAGAAAATGAAGTAGAGACAGACGAAATTAGTGAGATGGATACAACAGAGATAAAGGAAGCAGAATTGAAGCAGGCACTGAGGAAGACAAAGAGTGGAAGAACACCTGGAATCGACGGCATCCCAGCAGAGTTGTACAAAGCAGATAGTGATGTGGCAGTAAAGGAGTTAACAAGACTCTTCAATAGAATATGGCATGAGGAGAAAGTACCTGACCAATGGAAGAAAGGCCTGATAGTGAAAATACCAAAACGAGGAGATTTGAAAGAGTGCAAGAATTGGCGTGGTATGACATTGTACCTGTGGCAAGCAAAGTAATGGGGAGAGTCATCATTGAGAGAATACAAAACGGAGTAGATTATGTACTTAGAAAATAACAAGCTGGATTTCGAAAGAATAAGAGCACAGTTGATCAAATATTCATCCTCCGTAACATCATAGAACAGGTCAATGAGTGGCAGGCAACATTCTATGCACACTTTGTCGACTTCGAAAAAGCTTTTGACTCTGTACACCGCGAAGGACTGTGGAGAATCATGAAGGCCTATGGCATCCCTGACAAGCTGATAAGAATGGTGAAGATCATGTATGACGACTTTGAGTGTTCTGAACTGGATGAGGGAGAGCAAACAAGATGGTTTAAGATCACCACTGGCGTTAAACAAGAATGTGTCATGTCAGGCTTCCTGTTCCTGCTTACTGTTGACTGGACAATGCGCAGAACAACAGAAAACCATAGAAATGGCATCAGATGGAATTTCACAAGTACACTTGAAGACCTCGACTTTGCTGACGATATAGTCCTAATTTCATCAAAATACAAACACGTACAGAACAAGACCAACCGACTGGTAGATAATGCAGGAAGAGTGGGACTGAAACTGAATGCTCAAAAATGGAAAGTTATGAGAATGAATTCACGAAGAGAAGACAAAGTAATGATTGGAAGAGAGGAAGTAGAAGACGTCGAAGAGTTTGTATATCTGGGTGTGACTGTGACAAAAGAGGGTGGTGGCACGGAAGACGTCAAGAAACGTCTAAGTAAGGCGCAAGGAGCATTTTTCAACTTGAGGAACAACTGGAACACACGAAGCATTGGTCGGAATACAAAAATCAAACTGTTTAAGACCTTAGTACGACCAGTTCTTTTGTATGGGTGTGAAGAATGGAAACTACCAGCTGCTGAGGAGAAGAAACTGGATAGATTTCAGTTCACGTGCCTGAGACGGATTCTAAGAATTTGGTGGCCGCAACGCATCCGAAACGACACAATTTCCCAAATAACAGGCGTAAAGAAGATCAGTGATGAACTCCGAAGGGGAAGATGGAATTGGATTGGCCACGTGCTCAGAAAGGAGAGGAATGATGACTGCATGGTGGCAATGGAGTGGCAACCTGAAGGGAAGAGAAAAGTGGGACGACCCAAAACCACATGGAGAAGGACGGTGGGAAAAGAATCCAGGCAAAAGAGGTGGTCCAGCTGGTCGGAAGTCAGGGGCGCAGCGCAAGACAGGGCTAGTTGGCGAGAGACAGTTACAGCCTTATGTGCCTCATGGCATGAAGAGAACTAACTAACTAATTTGCAGCCGAGGAAATGTGATAATCTCTGGAGTAACATTCATTGTTGATTCCTTTCAACAATAACTGCCGGGGCACCCGGGCCGGAGCAGATCGAGCAAGAGTTATAGGCGAAGCTTATATTATCTTCAGATTTTTACGTAAAGAAAATTATGTGCTTTCTTCATTTCAGTGTCATTTCACAAAGCTGCAGAGTTTAATTGTCCCAGAATGTGTATATCTTATCTTCAAATTATAAGCACGACTCAGTCCCGCAAAACCGCGATTTGCCAGACACAAACTACTTGGCTAGATAAAAGACTAAAATGACTTGATTAGTCCACCGGTCGAGATTTGCAAGACGACAAGCGGCCGTGATATGTGAGATAAACAAAATAAAAATTGTAACTGAGACTTGACAGGAAGAATAGAACCGTTCAAAAGAGTTCTCGAGATAATTAAAACTCGCGCAAGGCGTTTGCGTTGTTGGAGGTGAGAAAATCTTTCGGCGTCGTTTTCGACTCGGCTCTGCAGTTGGTAATTCGCGCTTTATATATTGAAAATAGTTGGACTCAAATCGTTGTTTAAAACGTTTAGCTATAACTAAAGTTACACCGAGATTATTCATAACAGCAAAACAGGCAAAATGATTTCAAGCTGTTGTAATGTTAAGTCACTGCCTTGTTTACGCGATTATCAACCTTTCAGAATTTTTACATAAGTTCGCTTTGTTTTTCTTTTCCTCGTCCCACCTTGAAGAAGAGAAGGCCAAAATCCTTGGGACAGTTTGTCGGTACAGCATGAGTAATTTAGAATACATGCGCCACCATTGAGGGTCATTGAGTGTTTTCTTCATAAAAGTCCCCCCAAAAAATGATTTTCAATCAATTACAGAAGAGCCAAAATATAAAGCGAAAGCATTGACTGTACTGTAGTAACAGATACGATTAAAAAAACTGATTAACAGCGGGGGCAGCTGTAGTGGTAACTATTCCTATTTACATTATAATGAAATGAACATCATACATACATTGCCTCAAAGATTGTCAATTGTCAATTTTTGGCCCTTAACCACACAACCCTCAACAAAAACATCAACTTTTAAAATTAATGTCTGATAAAATATTATCTCCCTCCCTCACTCCATCTCTTATTTTTTAAAAAATCAACCATTAGGCTACAGAACGTTTTTTTTTTGCATGAAATACAATTTTCTACTGACATGTACAATAATAATAATTTTTGTACAGGTTAATTATTAATGATTATATACCAATTTTTCTACCTGGTGCTGTGACTGACAGAATTTTACTGGCAAGATCCAGTGCAGGTTTAATAAGACACAACCGCGGTTCTCTCTTCTGAGTCAGGCATACCCCAGAATCAGTGACAATCATCCAGTGACGATCATAAAGAAATCCTCTATGACCTACCTCCCACTCATTGACCTGAAACATATAAAATAAAGCACACTAGTTACTATCAAACTCAGAAAACCGTGAACACCTGAAATATTTCAGGAATGTTGATTGTCTAGTGACCAATCAAAATAAAGTTCAGGACACGCAAGCAAACCTCAAAACCACAAACTAATAACCGTTGCTGTTTGCAGTTTAGTTTTCTCACGCCTGATTGGCTTTTTCCTTGCAACACAATAACATTCCATTAATATTTCTGGTGTTCATGGTTTTCTGAGTTTCACAGAATATACTGTAAAGAACAGGACATCCCCTTCCTCACCTGCCTGAATATATAGAATACAAAATTATTAATATAAAAAAAATCTGGGAGGTCAGGTGTGTACTGATACCATCTACCACCGAGTCACTTAAGCCAGCCAAACAGAACAAACTGAACCATAAAAATGTTTATTGGGGAAACCTTCAAAATCTGTCTATTGCATCCAGGACATCCAGTGAAGGTCAAACGTGTATTATTCCAGACAAGGCAGCACAGGCTATTTGCCATGGTGACTACACTGATTTTGGTGACTTACTCATTACTTTTTTGGGGCATCCAGTTTTGTCCCAAATGTTATTATGTTCATTAAAACTATCCAATCCATGGTCCATTCCATTACTTTAGTGTCTGTGTAATTTTTGTGCAATTGTGAACTTGCCATGTATCTAGTTGCATCTAGTGTTTGCTAATGCTGTGATTTTACTTCCTAAGATTGTGCTAATCACTTCTCATTGTATTGTTGTAATTCCACTCCAACCCACTCTTTGGCAGTCAGTTATGTCTCAAATGTTTATTATTATATTCATAAAAGATGCCAGTGATCCATGGCCCAGTCCATTAGTTTTGTTTACATCTATTTGTGAACATTAACAAGTTAAATTATTACTGACCTCAAATGCTGCACAGGACTTGATAGGATAAATGCAGATCTTTTCCAACATTAGGTCCCTTGGATGGTGGAGACTGTTAACAGCCTTAAGAAGCCCAGGTTTGTACACTTGGCAATCATCAACCATTTTAGTTACAACAGGGTGTTTCTGGTTTGGTGTTGTGGGTACAGTTGAATCCTGTTCCCTGTGAATATTGTTGACTAAAGCACACTGAAAATTGAGACAGGCAGAGGAAGCTGTGCCATGATCACTGTTTCTTTCCAGAAAGCATTCTTTGATGAAATTTAGAAATGTTCTTGCATCAGCAAAGTTTGACATGTATCCAAATGAGATTCTCACTGAACCAGTAGGTTTTCCTTCAATAAGATCCACATCATCACCACACACATGACCTGCAGACAGATTGTCCTTGACTTGCTTATTTGACAGGCTCAGAAATTTCTGACAGGCCCCTGTGTTGCAAAAACAACCTGTCCTTAAGTGAATATTATATAAGCTGGCCATCTTTTCTACCTGTTGAGAGAGATAATAATTAATAATATTATTTCACTTAACATTGTTAAAAGCTGATCTGGATGTGACTACAAGAAATATGCTGCCAGGTTTTTATTTACAGGTCACAGGTCACAGGTTACAGGTCACAGGTTAAAAAAATAACATTTGGAGGGTATAATGAAGCCCAAAACGATGAAACGGTTTTTTGCTGCCTGAGGTGAACAGGTCACAGGTCAGAGGTAACAGGTCACAGGTTAAAAAAAATAACTGAAGAGGTCATGACAATTTTAATACAAACACTGCTCAATCAGGTCACAGGTCAGTGGTGACAGGTCACAGGTCAGAGGTTACAGGTCACAGGTTAAAAAATAACATTTGGAGGGTGTGTACTGAAGCCCAAAACGATGAAACAGTGTTTTTTTTGCTGCCTGAGGTGAACCTCTCAGGAAACAGAAGTTCACTTCAACAAGTTTGAAAGATCACAAAATTTGCATGTTTTAGATCAGCAACTAAACCATCCATTTACTCAGTTTGGAAATTATCCTTTCTCTAAAAAACAGTAACTCTGATAGCTTTAATTGATAACCACTCAAAGCAGTGACATGATTTTACATTGTTTACTGAAACTCAGCTCTCTTCCGCGCTGTAACTCATAATATTATCATTTTCTGCTTTCTTTCCTCTGCTCTTCAAGTCAAGATATTAGTAATGGCAGTACAGTTTGTTGAGATGTAGTACATTGCAAAGGGGTGCAAAATTGCTTTTTGTCTGTTTGTAGCACTAGCACAAGATTTTTCATAATTCTCAGGCATGTGGTAGAACAGCTAATGATGACTAGAAGATGAAATCTGGACTCAACGCTGACCAAAACAGTAAACAACTCTTAAGCAAAACATGTCTTCAATTATTATGTACAGTACTTAGTAACTCAGAGAAAGTGACTTGTACATGACATTCTCCTACCTCACTATATCCAACAAAGTGTCCATTTGCTCTCAGCAGATTAAAATTGATTAAGGGGCCTTGCCTTGCACTGTCCTTAAAATCCGAGTCACAATATATCTTACACAATGGTTTACCAGAGTAGTGTGTCATTGTAGACATCTTGTTGTACACATACAAAGCAATACTGTGAGTGTGATCCAATACAGTTGTCATGGATCCAATCAACTGTTCAAATACAATGAATGCATGGTGCAAGTCAACAATTTCCAAAAAAGGAAGAGTTCCATCTTCAAATCTGAAAAGTAGGATTAACATATTACAGATCACTAACCGACAACTGAGAGATCACTGACAGACTACTGACAGATCACTAACACACTACTAACAGATCACTCACAGACTACTGACAGATCACTAACAGACTACTGACAGATCACTAACAGACTACTGACAGTTCACTCACAGACTACTGGCAGATCACTCAGACTACTGACACTTCACTCACAGACTATTGACAGATCACTCACAGACTACTGAAAGATCACTCACAGACTACTGACAGATCACTCACAGACTACTGGCAGATCACTAACAGACTACTCACAGATCACTCACAGACTACTGACAGTTTGCTCACAGACTACTGACAGATCACTCGCAGACTATTGCCAGATCACTAACAGACTACTGGCAGATCACTCAGACTACTGACACTTCACTCACAGACTATTGACAGATCACTCACAGACTACTGAAAGATCACTCACAGACTACTGACAGATCACTCACAGACTACTGGCAGATCACTAACAGACTACTCACAGATCACTCGCAGACTACTGACAGTTTGCTCACAGACTACTGACAGATCACTCGCAGACTATTGCCAGATCACTAACAGACTACTGGCAGATCACTCACAGACAACTCACAGATCACTCACAGACTACTGACAGATCACTCACAGACTACTGGGAGATCACTAACAGACAACTCACAGATCACTCGCAGACTACTGATAGATCACTAACAGACTACTCACAGATCACTCGCAGACTATTGACAGATCACTAACAGACTACTGGCAGATCACTCAGACTACTCACAGATCACTAACAGACTACTGACAGATCACTCAGACTACTCACAGATCACTAACAGACTACTGACAGGTCACTCACAGACTACTCACAGATCACTCACAGACTACTGAGAGATCACTCGCAGACTACTGAGAGATCACTCACAGACTACTGACAGATCACTCACAAACTACTGACAGATCACTAACAGACTACTGGCAGATCACTCAGACTACTCACAGATCACTAACAGACTACTGACAGTTCACTCAGACTACTGACAGATCACTCACAGACTACTGACAGATCACTCACAAACTACTGACAGATCACTAACAGACTACTGGCAGATCACTCAGACTACTCACAGATCACTAACAGACTACTGACAGTTCACTCAGACTACTGACAGATCACTCAGACTACTGACAGGTCACTCACAGACTACTCACAGATCACTCACAGACTACTGAGAGATCACTCGCAGACTACTGACAGATCACTCACAGACTACTGACAGATCACTCACAAACTACTGACAGATCACTAACAGACTACTGGCAGATCACTCACAGACAACTCACAGATCACTCACAGACTACTGACAGATCACTCACAGACTACTTGTAAACTGATCGCTGGCAGACTACCGACAGTTTGCTCGCAGACTACTGACAGATCACTCACAGACTACTGACAGATCACTCACAGACTACTGGCAGATCACTCACAGACTACTGGCAGATCACTCACAGACAACTCACAGATCACTCACAGACTACTGACAGATCACTCACAGACTACTGACAGATCACTCACAGACTACGGACAGATCACTCACAGACTACTGACAGATCACTAACAGACTACTGACAGATCACTCACAGACTACTGACAGATCACTCACAGACTACGGACAGTTCACTCACAGACTACGGACAGATCACTCACAGACTACTGACAGATCACTCACAGACTACTGACAGATCACTAACAGACTACTGACAGTTCACTCACAGACTACTGACAGATCACTCACAGACTACTGAGAGATCACTCACAGACTACTGACAGATCACTCACAGACTACGGACAGTTCACTCACAGACTACTGACAGATCACTAACAGACTACTGACAGTTCACTCACAGACTACTGACAGATCACTCACAGACTACTGAGAGATCACTCGCAGACTACTGACAGATCACTCACAGACTACTGACAGATCACTCACAGACTACGGACAGTTCACTCACAGACTACTGACAGATCACTAACAGACTACTGACAGTTCACTCACAGACTACTGACAGATCACTCACAGACTACTGAGAGATCACTCGCAGACTACTGACAGATCACTCACAGACTACTGACAGATCACTCACAGACTACAGACAGATCACTAACAGACTACTGGCAGATCACTCACAGACAACTCACAGATCACTCACAGACTACTGACAGATCACTCACAGACTACTGACAGATCACTCACAGAGTACTTGTAAACTGATTGCTGGCAGACTACTGACAGTTTGCTGGCAGACTACTGACAGTTTGCTCGCAGACTACTGACAGATCACTCACAGACTACTGACAGATCACTCACAGACTACTGGCAGATCACTCACAGACTACTGGCAGATCACTCACAGACAACTCACAGATCACTCACAGACTACTGACAGATCACTCACAGACTACTGACAGATCACTCACAGACTACGGACAGATCACTCACAGACTACTGGCAGATCACTCACAGACTACTGACAGTTCACTCACAGACTACTGACAGATCACTAACAGACTACTGACAGATCACTAACAGACTACTGGCAGATCACTCACAGACAACTCACAGATCACTCACAGACTACTGACAGATCACTCACAGACTACTGACAGATCACTGGCAGTCAACAGATCACTCACACACTATTGACAGATCACTGACAGTCAACAGATCACTCACAGACTACTCACAGATCACTCACAGACTACTTGTAAACTGATCGCTGGCAGACTACTGACAGTTTGCTCACAGACTACTGACAGATCACTAACAGACTACTGACAGATCACTAACAGACTACTGACAGATCAATCACAGACTACTGACAGATCACAAACAGACTACTGACAGTTCACTCACAGACTACTGACAGATCACTCACAGACTACTGGCAGATCACCCACAGACTACTGACAGATCATTCACAGACTACTGACAGTTCACTCACAGACTACTGACAGATCACTCACAGACTACTGACAGATCACTCACAGACTACTGACAAATCACTCACAGACTACTGACAGTTTGCTCACAGACTACTGACAGATCACTCACAGACTACTGACAGATCACTCACAGACTACTGACAGATCACTAACAGACTACTGACAGATCACTCACAGACTACTGACAGTTTGCTCACAGACTACTGACAGTTTGCTCACAGACTACTGACAGATCACTCACAGACTACTGACAGTTTGCTCACAGACTACTGACAGTTTGCTCACAGACTACTGACAGATCACTCACAGACTACTGACAGTTCACTCACAGACTACTGACAGATCACTCACAGACTACGGACAGATCACTCACAGACTACTGACAGATCACTAACAGACTACTGACAGTTCACTCACAGACTACTGACAGATCACTAACAGACTACTGACAGATCACTAACAGACTACTGGCAGATCACTCACAGACAACTCACAGATCACTCACAGACTACTGACAGATCACTCACAGACTACTGACAGATCACTGGCAGTCAACAGATCACTCACACACTATTGACAGATCACTGACAGTCAACAGATCACTCACAGACTACTCACAGATCACTCACAGACTACTTGTAAACTGATCGCTGGCAGACTACTGACAGTTTGCTCACAGACTACTGACAGATCACTAACAGACTACTGACAGATCACTAACAGACTACTGACAGATCAATCACAGACTACTGACAGATCACAAACAGACTACTGACAGTTCACTCACAGACTACTGACAGATCACTCACAGACTACTGGCAGATCACCCACAGACTACTGACAGATCATTCACAGACTACTGACAGTTCACTCACAGACTACTGACAGATCACTCACAGACTACTGACAGATCACTCACAGACTACTGACAAATCACTCACAGACTACTGACAGTTTGCTCACAGACTACTGACAGATCACTCACAGACTACTGACAGATCACTCACAGACTACTGACAGATCACTCACAGACTACTGACAGATCACTAACAGACTACTGACAGATCACTCACAGACTACTGACAGTTTGCTCACAGACTACTGACAGTTTGCTCACAGACTACTGACAGATCACTCACAGACTACTGACAGTTCACTCACAGACTACTGACAGATCACTCACAGACTACTGACAGTTCACTCACAGACTACTGACAGATCACTCACAGACTACTGACAGTTCACTCACAGACTACTGACAGATCACTCACAGAATACTGGCAGATCACTCACAGACTACTGACAGATCACTCACAGACTACTGACAGATCACTCACAGACTACTGACAGATCACTCACAGACTACTGACAGTTTGCTCACAGACTACTGACAGATCACTCAGACTACTGACAGTTCACTCACAGACTACTGACAGATCACTCACAGACTACTGGCAGATCACTCACAGACTACTGACAGTTCACTCACAGACTACTGACAGATCACTCACAGACTACTGGCAGATCACTCAGACTACTGACAGATCACTCACAGACTACTGGCAGATCACTCAGACTACTGACAGATCACTCACAGACTACTGACAGATCACTGGCAGTCAACGGATCACTCACACACTATTGACAGATCACTGACAGTCAACAGATCACTCACAGACTACTCACAGATCACTCACAGACTACTTGTAAACTGATCGCTGGCAGACTACTGACAGATCACTAACAGACTACTGGCAGATCACTCACAGACTACTTGAAATTGTAAACTGATCGCTGGCAGACTACTGACAGTTCACTCACAGACTACTGACAGATCACTAACAGACTACTTGTAAACTGATCGCTGACAGACGTCTGACAGATCACTGATATACTACTTAAAGAGAACTTACAGATCACTAACAGACTACTTACTGCTCATTGACAGACCACTGACAGATCACAGACAGACTACCTACATGTACAGACCATGGAGAGACTTTTTACAGACCAATGACAGACCACTCAAAAATCACTAAATAGACTACTACTGCTGCTACTGCTACTGCTACTGCTACTGCTACTGCTACTGCTACTGCTACTACTGCTGCTACTGCTACTGCTACTGCTACTGCTACTGCTACTGCTGCTACTGCTACTGCGACTGCTACTACTGCTACAGCTACTGCTACTGCTACTGCAACTGCTACTGCTACTGCTACTGCTACTGCTACTGCTACTGCTACTGCTACTGCTACTGCTACTGCTACTGCTACTGCTACTGCTACTACTGCTACTGCTACTACAACAACAAAAATCTTTATTTTACTCTTGATTTTAACAAAAGTAGTGATAAATTAATGTCCAGTTCCTTGGAAAATATTCTTTAAACACTTACAATTTCAAAATTAATTAAATCAGATAGAGACACACACAAGAACAGGACAGACTGTTGTTGTTGTTTATATGTCTTATAAGGAAGGGGCTAGCTTACAGTGTGTTGTAAGTGTTGCATGTGACTCTCTATACGTCAGCTAAGAACAAGTTCACGTACCTTTCAGCAAGGTTGTTCTTGGTGACATGAAACCTTTCACTAGAAATTGTAGCCTGCACAGTTCCTCCACCATAGTAACATTTACGTAGAATGTGAGAGCTACTGTTCTTTACAATAAGAGCACCCAAACCAGTTGGAAAACCAAACATCTTGTAAAAGGAAATGGGAACAAAATCTGCTACACAAGAAACCAAGTTTAAGGGAGAAGTGCTAACAAATGAAGATGCATCCAGAAGAACAAACCAAGAGCAGTGAGGACCACTTCTAAATAATGATCCTCGTTGAGTTTGAGAAATCCACTCAAAAGGGTACTTTCTCCCTGAGAAATTACACATTGCAGGAAAGGCGAATAAGTTGTGGCAACAGTCAACATCTTTGAGAAAGGTATCATTAGTTTCATCTTCACTGCATGGGGAATGCTCCTTTGTCTCTCCACTTGGGAGTTGTTCAATCATATCTTTCTCAGTGACACAGATTATTTGTGTCCCACTTAAAGCAGCTCTTTCTCTGATACCAACCACTGATGTATGATTCTGTTCAAGGTAAATGAATCGACCTTGGTGACAGCTTTCCTTGTTTATATTCCCCTGCCAATCAAAGCTCTCTGACAGAAGTTTCAGAGCAGCAGTTGCACCAGCAGTAAAAATCACGGTGTGTTTGTCAGAAGTAGTATTGAAATGGTTTAGAATTCTACTGCGAACCTGCTCTGTGATGTCGCTTGACAACTGACTGCTAGGGTTTCTACTGTGTGGATTGCCATAAACACTGTTCATTAAGTCACTGTAGACGCTTCTTATAACACTCTGTGGATACTGTGTTGCTCCAACATGATCAAGGTAGGTGATATCTGAGATATATAATTGAAAAATACCATGATTATTATAATTCATGTATTTTTCTATTCAGATTTGATTCAAAATGTAAATGTACAGTGCTCAGATTACATTACAAAATAACATTCCAAAAGCTTAATAGTTCTAGATTATGGATTGTGCTTTCAAAAATGACAAAAACTAAAAGGATTGCAAAACTGAAATTAAAGTTTTTGGGGAAAAAAACTGCTTAAAGGATCTCTTGACAAAGAACATTTCCATTGAAGTGCCAATTCATGGAAATTTACAGCACCTTTTCCAAATGTTCCCACAGATAAGCCGCACCCCTGATTTTAAGCAATGAGTATTTAGCAAAAAGGTGCAACTTATCTGTGGGAGTTTACAGTAAATGTCTCTGCAAATCAATCTCCAGGCCCACCAAGAATACCCTCTAAGTGGAAAAAATAGGACCCCAATGGGTCCATGTGTTCCACTGGTATAGTGAAACATTGGCAAGTTTCCAATTTGTCCATTGTTACAGCTATCGTTCCCAAATATTAAAACAATTTTTTGCAAAAACTTAATGTCATTTCAGGGGTGTAGCTAGGATTTTCCAAAAGGGATCATACTGTGTCACACCCAGGGTAGTTACATGGTCCACGGCAGATGTTTGGTCCTGAAAATGCAGTATGTAACTCCCCTGCTAGCACAAGAAAAAAATTAATGGCATGTTGATTTTTCAGATTCACGCTTTTTCACCACCTGAATTAAAAGGTTTGTATGTTGTTTACTTCAAAAATTATCTCACAAACAGGGGTCACAGGCACCCCAGGACCCCCCTTGGTTATGCCCCTGCATTTGGGAAGCATAATGTCAGTGATTAATGATCTAGTGCATCTAACAGGTTGGTTGTCATTCTGGTTGTGTAACATGAAGTAGTCTTTACAGTATACAGGAACTTCTCTGACCAAGCACTTGTTAACTGACAGTGTGTAGCACAAAAAGTGGCACGGCCACACCCTTTCTCCTTCCATAAACTCAAACTTATACTATTTGGCCATGTAGGTTTGAAAAATTATCTTTACTCAATCATTGATTATTATGGAGCAATATATTGCAACTTTTACCCAAGAATATATTGTGTTTGTAATAACATAGCACCAGAGATTTTAAAGATTTTGCTCACAAAGCCGCTTTGAATGTACCTCAAATTATTGCCATGAAGAAGAAAAACAGGCATTTAATTAAATGCACTTTTTAACCGCGCGGCCATGGGCCGAGCGCGGTTCTTGCTCTGCACGGAATTTTTTTTTTTTTTCGTTTTTTTGTCGGTGACCAGACCCAAACCTCCCCTCGGCCAAATCACGATCGGGACTGAATCACGCAACCTGGGATGCTTATTCGCCAAAAGCTGTTGGAACAATGATGTACGGGAAATGTTACGGACAATGTTTTTTTTGTTGTGAATAATATATATATTTTTCTTTGGGTTTTTTCAAAGCGTTGGATTCAAAAGGAATATTGAATTCACTAAAAAAAGGTATGACATCAGCCATGGAATGCGCTGACGTTGTAGCTTTCACTTTCGCTACGTGACAAATAAGATTGTGTTTACTTGGCATGTTTGTTTTGCCAGAAGCGACGGTCGTTGCAGTCAAAACAGCTCAAGCGTTTCTATCGAGGGTGAATAATGAATTTATTTATGGAAATTTGATTTCATTCTTCGCTTCAATATTCCATTCGTGAAGAAAATATTTCAATGTTCAAAAGGCGGCTCAATTCAAATCACGAATGTTAAATAGTTTGTTATCTTGCTTCACGCGACGGGCACGTGGGAATTTGGCCAAAATTTGCATAATTTCGACTGCAATTTCAATTGTCACGCACACTGTTTCTTCATCATTTTGTTCGCATTGTGTGGTTTTTTTGCAAGTTTATATTGGCAGAAGCGACGGTCATTAATTTATTTGCACTTCTGCGAGTATTTCTTGAAAGTTTAGGCGATTGAAAAGAGATTCTTTAGCTGTTTCATTGAAGCAAGTTCAAAGATTTAAAGGGAAATAAAATATTTGCTTAAGTAAACAATTGAGCGTGCCCAAACGTGCAGGGGTTACGTCATTAGAAGGGAAAAAACCCCAGGCTAAAGATAGCAGGGGATAACGTAAACCTCGGATTGTGTGACCAACGTGACTACTTTGCTTGTCCTTTACTCATAATGCAAACAGATTAAATTTAACCGTGACTTTTGAGAAAGAAAGCTGTTAATTAGATAAAAATATAAGCGCAGTTTTAAGTTGCTATAGCAACTTCTTGTTACAACTGTTTTTGCATATGCAAAACAGGAGTTGCAGGGTCCAAAATTAACGGTCATCCAGTTGTCAGAGATGACCAGAATTTAACACTGACGACCAAATCGCAGAGCATGGCTGCCCATTGGATCACCATTATTCAAGCTCCCAGCCTCTTGAAGATATAAACAGAACTTTTCTTAAGACCTTAAAATTTATAATCTTGGGTCTAGATTTCTGTATGAGAAATGAAACATTAAAAAAGCCAGTCCATTCACGGCTTCAAAAATTTCAGCCACAGTGGAAAACTGGTTGCCAAAGGCAAATGAATGCCATATGGCATGCCCCCTTTTGTTGATGACTAGATTTCTTCTTGGATGCCTAGATCTGAAAAGATGGTTGTTCTGGACAACCTACTTCAGAAGTTAATTTCGGGCCCTGTCACGTACGCAAAACATATAACAGAATTTAATTTCAAGAGCTTGTATAATGCTTACAGTACCCTGGGTGCCAGAGGGGTTTTTTGTTTTGTGGCGACAGTGAGCGGCGAAGCCGCGATCGTGAACAAGCGAAAAAAACCTCTGGTCACGGCCGGTATGAACCTCACTTCCATGCTAATTCGAGACAAGACAGTTTGCCAAACCGGTTTTATGTGGGATCTGTTTGTTTTCGTAATTTGACATGTCTGTGCGTGGCATAGTATAATGGGGGTGACAGGCCTACACGACTCCTACGTGTGTGACATTTGTACATTTGCTGTATATAATATATTATATTAAATTCGGTCTTTCAACCCTTTCACTTCTCACTTATTTCTGAAGGGCACTACATGTTATAATATTTGGAGGTGCTCTGGGAGGCGTGGTGGCCAAATGGTTAGTGCACTGGACCCCGGATCGGGCGGTCCGGGTTCGAGCCCTGGCCGGGCACTGCGTTGTGTTCTTGGGCAAGACACTTTACTCTCATAGTGCCTCTCTCCACCCAGGTGTATAAATGGGTACCGGCGAATTTACTGCTGGGGGTAACCCTGCGATGGACTAGCATCCCATCCAGGGGGGAGTAGAAATACTCCTTGTCGCTTCATGCTATGGAAACTGGGATAAGCTCCGGCCTGATGGGCCCCTTGGCACGTAAGCGGACTTCACCTTTTTACCTACCATAAGTTGAATAGAGCTGTAAGATTGTGGCCTTGCAAATGTCTAGAGGTCACAGGTCTGCACGGTTTCCTGTTTGTAGAGTTTGACACCTCTAGTTCTGTAATTTGCCATGTTTCGCTCGTGCGGTTTCTTTTGGCTCATTTCTATATGCAAGATATGCTTTAAGACGAGGTCTAAAATATTCCTTATCACTGAGGACATCCTTATTCTCTATCTTGGAACCAGTTTAAATATCAAAGATTTCCCGCATCCAGTCGGTAGGACCGCAAATACATCTTCTCTCGTGATGAAGTGAAGCAGGGCTTCTTCTTAAACAGGTTACAGTTCAAGAATTTTGGGAAAAAAAGTATCTAACGCGTACTGCACTGCATCCCGAAGGGTCGCTCGAATTCGTTGCTCACTTCCACCGCCATTTTATTTGTTTACAGTTTCTTCAAGTCAAAACACCAGTTTTTACCACTCCTGGGGTGCTTACCGTGTTTCAACCAATGAGAATTAGTGTTAGATCATTATTACTTGGAAAGGACTGGTCCTAAGTACGAAAACCAATCAACAACTGAGTTCAAATTCTGTACTCATGGAAGTGAGGTTCTTACCGGCCGTGACCAGAGGGTTTTTTTTTTGCTCATTCGTTCACGATCACGGCTTCGCCGCTCACTGTCGCCACAAAACAAAACAAAAACAAAAAACCCTCTGGCACCCAGGGTACGCTTACAGTAAACACGGAAGAAACAAATCAATAGAGAGCAGAGTATTAGTAAAATTTGATAACACAGGTTAGAAATCACTTGCACTCCACGCACGTGACATAACAAGCATCATTATTCTTATCTGGTCATGTCTTGCAATAGTTTTACTGATTTCAAAAATAAACTCAAGGCGCTTGAATGACACACAAAAACTAATTCATTTCTCTCTTAAATGACTCTATAGATGTTTATAAAATCATCGAGAAATTGCGTGCGCTGTGATTGGCCAGTTCGAGTTCATTATAGATCCATAAAGCACGCTGCTTACGTCACGCGCGTGCTTTATGGAGTTATAATGCACGCTGCTTATGTCACAAGTTTTAGCGCGCGCAATTTCTTTAACATTTTATAAAAGAAATAAAGAACTTGTCCTCATGCATTGCTGAGTTATATAAGCACTTGGGAATTTTTAAGAAAACTTTTAAGAAAATTTTTAAAAATTCCCGCGTGCTTATATAACTCAACAATGCACTCAGGCGCGTTTTTTATTTCTTTAATAAAGTGCCCTTGAGATGAAAGTGTGAAGGAAAATCAGTCGGAAGACCAAGTTTTCAGAGAATAGCAATTCAGCAAATGCCACGCCAAAAGACCTGAAACTAGGGGAGTCGTGTTAGGTCTGTCAAGCCTTTTTGTATTCTTGATTGAAATAAATCTTATGCAATAATTTGTCGAACCACAAGCCTGTGGGATGCCAGAGCAAGCTTTTGGGAGCCATTCTGCAGATTAGACTGCCTGCGATGCAGGCTAGACTATGTTGCGTTTGGTGAATCCCTGTACTATCATTTTCTGAGTTCAGTATCTAATAGCCACTAAAAGAAAAATAAATATGAGGTATATTGGTATATGTCACCCCAAAGGGTATGGTTTTTTTAGCCGTTTTGGTCTGAAAATGGGTATAGATTATGAACATTTTGGTATGGTTATCGGGGGAATGTTCACAAAAGCTTGTAAACTTGTTTTTCTTCACAGCAACCGGGGCAAGTAACTGGTGAGAGAGAAAGAGAAATAGATAATATATAACTTTCCAGGTAAATTTTACCTATTCATCTTTGTTACGTTGACTTCCCGTTCAGCACTGATGCATATGCTATGCAAGGTCAGGTCTGAAAACGGGTATGGATTTTTGAGGCCAGGTCTGAAAACAGGTGTGGCATTTTTTGGTCTGAAATTGGGTCTGGATTCGGAGATGCGGGCGGCACACCCCCACCAACAATTTCAAAGAGTATCCCCCCCCCAGGACATATGTACGCATGAGGTCACACACTGAATGGTGGCCATACTCCAGAAATAGGTTGACCTAGGCAGCTTACATCTTTGATATTGGACATCCATGTTATAACCAATTGACAGCTGTCAAAACAAGGGATCTCCTACCTGTATCACATGACCATGCATGTTGCAGGCTCAGGTGTAGATCTTATGTCACCTGTTTTTTTTAAGCTGACCACTGACCAGGTAATGGTCCTCCATTGCATCATGGGCTCAAGTCCTATTTTTTCTGTCTAGAGTCAGGGGCACCCAATGACCGAATCTTTCCAAAGACGTCAGAAGTGTCGTAAATGGATTTCTCTATGTTCTAGAAGGCTTTTTAGTTAATTTGAAATGCCCTAAAAAATATTTATCTGTTCGGATATTTAAGGGGAACTTTCGTCGTTTCGAAAATTCTAGGGTCCTTTTTTGAGTCATCCGAAAGTTTTAGCTATCCTGATGGATCTTGTCGAAAGTTCGAGGACACTGAGAGACCATATTTTCACTAGAAAATTTTAGGGGAAGTTTTTCGTTATACGTGTGCCTATCGAAATTTCGCGAAAATACTAGGCAATATAAATGTTTATCCGAATATTATAGGCGTTAAACCTATTCATCCGAAAACGTTAGGGGGTGTAAATTATACGACCGATCAAGGGATTGTTGTTGGCGTAGGAATCTTTTTACGGTCAAAACCGAATAATTTGATCGTTTTAGATGCTCTGACCACAAAAATAACTTCTCCAATAATCTGATAAGTAGGCTAATGCCGAGCTCAATCACCTCAATTGCCTTTATCTTTCATTAGGTTCACGTACATTCCTGATTACCTCTAATGCTCACCGAAACTTTTAGCAGCTTTTGGAATAATTAAGCCAAACGAAAATTTTAGAGAACAAACAAAACCGTCCGAAAATTATGGGACATGATAAAAGTGAGCACATCAATTCCGAAAATTCTAGGGAAACTTTATGGTTTTCCGAAAAAATTTGAGAAGTCTAGAGCGTCGCTATACGTCAGCTACGTAATCTTTCATGAGTACAGTATTTTCAATGAGAGTATTTTCACAAATTATTAAGAAGTGGCTTAAAAAACGTATATGGGGAGCTCCGCTTTTAGGCTTGGCTAAATCTATATACTAGTCTAGACTTGATTGTTAATTGAGCAAAGTTTTCAAAGAGAATTCACTCCTTTTCAAATTATGGAATACAAACATACAATGCATCAGTCAATTCCAGCAGTGCCCATCCCCCCCCGGGCAACCCCGGGGCATTTCCTAATGTTGCCGGTCCCGGGGGTGGGGCATTTGCGTTCCTCGGGTTGACCCCCGGGCATTTGACACGTGGTTTCGAAACCGTGGAGTGAGTCGCGTATTCGTGATGGAGGCGTTTATAGGCCAAGACGTGGACTACGTTGCAGATTAGCTAGTCCATGAAGGACTAGAGAAGCTCGTGGATGTTCATGGATGTTTTTAAAGGTATATTTTCTCAATTCTGGATATTTCTTCATTGTCAAGAAGCAACAACTTGTATTATATTCTTATATCACCTATCGAGAGATTGAAAACAATCAACCCGGGAGCGGGGCATTTGCCCGGTTCCCCCATCCCCACCCTGGGGAATTTACCAAAGAAATGCTAATGCCCGGGGGTCAGCCCGGGGGGGGGGGGATGGGCACTGCTGGAATTGACTGATGCATTATGCAATGAATGGCTAAAAGCAATGCGTATTCAACCATTTGTAATACCTTGAAGTCTTTTAAACTCCTGTGTTCTGATTTGATCAATTTGTCCAGCATATCCATACTGCTCTCCAAAAGAGTGGATAAACTCGTCTTCCTCAGCTTGCTGACTCATATTTATCCAGCTCGGCTACCGCGGACGTACGCGACCATTCTGCCCAAGCCGGTCTCTGCACTCCGCTTGGGGACACTTGGAGCTTGGGAGACTGGTCGAAGACTTGAGTGTACGATGTTTGCGTGCAGCGGTTTTTAACTTCATTAGTTTTCAAAATGGCTGCCAAGAAGGTCAACATTCGTCTGGTAAAAAATCAGAAAGAAATGAAAAAGAAAATTGAATCTCCGTTGGCTAAATATCCTTTTTCTATACCTCGAATTTCAAGTTGCAGTTCTGGTACATGTTAAGCTTTACTTATGCATCATCTAATCCTATTAACACGGTCCGCAGATCGCACTCATGTACACATGTGATATAAAGCTTTTGCTGCTTCCGTTGCTTACCGACTGCTGAGCACAGACCACAAATTTCACCTAATTTCAGGGTGATACATGTATTCCAAATGACCGGGTATTCTGAAGTTGTCTCATAGTACAATTATTTGCAACAGTTGTAAAGCTAAGTTGTGACAACCTTGACGTTTCTCAGATACAATAGTGCCGGGCAGCTGTTTTGCGTCCTGTGTGACATACCTATAAAGAGTGCAATTCTGTGGACTTCACACGTGCTTGGGAAAAAGCATAAAGAGGTAAACTGCAAGTTGGTTCCCTGAACAATGCGGTTAATAATAATAATAATAATAATAATAATAATAATAATAATAATAATAATAATAATAATAATAATTTGATAAAATGTTCAACATAATGTTCGCTAAGAAGATAAAAACTTTAAAAGTTCAAAGGCTATTATATACATAAGTTAAAATGTAAAACCGAACGTTTTCGACTAAAAGTCATCATCAGGGTTGATGTTTCTTTGCCGCGTGGTTTCGTATTTAAATGTTAAGTCACTCCCATGGGGAACAGGTGAATTGGATGAGCTAACAGCTTTTTGTTTAGCTCTGGCTTTCTTAGAGCAATAAACCAAGCCTCCAGGATCTTGCGTTTTCGCCAATTGTGTTGTCCGGTGATTACATTCCATGTGAATGAGTGTCGCGGGAATTCAAGTAGATGTCTCGCAGGTTCTGAGACCTTGGTGGTGTTAGAATGTTCATTAATCCGACCACTGAAATTTCTTTGTGTTTCACCTACATAGTTGACACCACAGTCACAATTGCCTTCGTAAACCACGTGGGATTTGTGGACGTTTTTGTCCTTCAAATTGAAAAGGGACTTAATTTTTCTTGTCAGCCAAATCACCTCGAAGATATAACTGTTCTGAGTAAAACCGTTCAGTTTGTTTACAAATTTGGAACTCGCTTTCTCGTTTCTTTCACAAAACGGTATCCTGATCGTGATTCGTCTTCTCTCTTCAAATAAGTTGGTTGGAATTATCGGCTCTTCTTCATGCAAGCGGTATTGGAAGGATTTAATCGTCTTGTCGACAAAATTTCTTGGATAGCCAGATTTAATAAAATTAGTGCGTATTTCTTTGATGTCTTGCGCAAGATTGCTTGATATTCGTTTCGCTCGGTGCAAGGCCCCCGTTATTGAATTTCTTTTCCATTTGGTTGGTATCTTGGAGCTCCAATGTGTGGGGATTTTTCCAGGTTTTTTGTACACTGATCTCTCGAATTTCCCATCTTTGTACTGAAACTGTGTGTCTAGGAAGTGGCTTGGGTTGTCCTCTACCGTGAACTTGATGTTAGGATGGTAAGAGTTCAATTCTTCTAGGAGCTCATCAGGTTGGCCTTTTTTCCTTTTAGCGATGCAGTCGTCTATATATCTGTGGTAGAGGGCAGGGGCATTTGGGGTCACGATGTCATCTTCTAGTTTGGACATGAAGATATTTGCTAGTACTGGTGATAATGGGTTCCCCATTCCACATCCGTCGATTTGTTTGTAAAGGCGAGACCAATTGTTAGCACCGTTGGCACTTACTACTATGATACAGCCAAGTACCTCGCATCGTACTTGATGCCCCTCACGGACAATCAGTACAATCTCAGAAACACTTTAGACTTCTCAGACTGCCTATCACAAGCAACTCTTGCTGAAGACGAGATGCTAGTCTCTTATGACGTTTCCTCCCTTTTCACCCAAGTTCCATTGGAAGAGACCATCGACTACATCATACATAAGATCTACACTGAAAACACACTGCCGAAACTTGGCTCAAAGATGCTATTCAAACGCCTGCTTCTCAAGGTTACAAAAGGAACTGTGTTTAGTTTCAATAATCGCCTTTACAAACAAATCGACGGATGTGGAATGGGGAACCCATTATCACCAGTACTAGCAAAATGTCCAAACTAGAAGATGACATCGTGACCCCAAATGCCCCTGCCCTCTACCACAGATATGTAGACGACTGCATCGCTAAAAGGAAAAAAGGCCAACCTGATGAGCTCCTAGAAGAATTGAACTCTTACCATCCTAACATCAAGTTCACGGTAGAGGACAACCCAAGCCACTTCCTAGACACACAGTTTCAGTACAAAGATGGGAAATTCGAGAGATCAGTGTACAAAAAACCTGGAAAAATCCCCACACATTGGAGCTCCAAGATACCAACCAAATGGAAAAGAAATTCAATAACGGGGGCCTTGCACCGAGCGAAACGAATATCAAGCAACCTTGCGCAAGACATCAAAGAAATACGCACTAATTTTATTAAATCTGGCTATCCAAGAAATTTTGTCGACAAGACGATTTAATCCTTCCAATACCGCTTGCATGAAGAAGAGCCGATAATTCCAACCAACTTATTCGAAGAGAGAAGACGAATCACGATCAGGATACCGTTTTGCGAAAGAAACGAGAAAGCGAGTTCCAAATTTGTAAACAAACTGAACGGTTTTACTCAGAACAGTTATATCTTCGAGGTGATTTGGCTGACAAGAAAAATTAAGTCCCTTTTCAATTTGAAGGACAAAAACGTCCACAAATCCCACGTGGTTTACGAAGGCAATTGTGACTGTGGTGTCAACTATGTAGGTGAAACACAAAGAAATTTCAGTGGTCGGATTAATGAACATTCTAACACCACCAAGGTCTCAGAACCTGCGAGACATCTACTTGAATTCCCGCGACACTCATTCACATGGAATGTAATCACCGGACAACACAATTGGCGAAAACGCAAGATCCTGGAGGCTTGGTTTATTGCTCTAAGAAAGCCAGAGCTAAACAAAAAGCTGTTAGCTCATCCAATTCACCTGTTCCCCATGGGAGTGACTTAACATTTAAATACGAAACCACGCGGCAAAGAAACATCAACCCTGATGATGACTTTTAGTCGAAAACGTTCGGTTTTACATTTTAACTTATGTATATAATAGCCTTTGAACTTTTAAAGAATAATTTGATAATTTATATAGTGCATATTTCCATATTCTGATCAATAGCGCTTTACATATTTAAGAGAAAATTAAAAATTACATCACCATGAAAATAAAATAAAGTTATAAATTATAAAAATATTTCTTAAAAAGATAAGTTTTAAGTCGACATTTAAAACAGTCAAGTGATGTTGTTTGACGAAGCTCCACAGGTAGGCCATTCCAGAGTTTCGGAGCTGCTACTGAAAATGATCTAGCTCCCAATATTGACAGCACCTTTCCCTTGGGATGGTCCAATAAGGGCTTACCAGTAGATCAAAGAATGTATAATGAATTTGATTTTATACTAATTAGATCGCTAAGATAAGTTGGCGCTAGGCCATGAATACATTTAAAAGTCAAAAGTAAAATCTTATAATCAATACGCAAAGAAACTGGCAGAAAGTGCAGCTCGTAATGTGAGAAAACTTTCCGATGCCAAGAATAAGTCTTAGCCATTTCTTCAAGCAAAAATTGTGTCCGCGATCATAATATGCAATGCCATTTTGTTCTGAATGAGATTGAGGCCAAATGTGACAGCCAGCCTGCCAGTCCAAGGTGGCGTCCAAACCCTGAAATCGTATGGCATTGGTGGTGGATACCCTCAAGATTGATCCATATGTAATCCATGGGACTGACTTTGGAAAAACGATATGATTAGCATTGTTGTCCTTCATCAAAAAGTAATGTAATCATAAAAGGACATCAGAGCTCAAAGGAGAAAAACAAGCTAAAAATATTGCTCTTAGTTGCAAAGAGAAAACTAACATCTAAAAATCAGACAGGAATTATTACAGGTTTCAATCAAGTGAAAAAAGGTGAGGAAGATCAACAATTCCTATGACAGACAATATGATTGGTTGGGCCTGTTGACACACAAGCCAATCAGTGGCAATTTTCCTTTTAAGAACACATGTGCTGCAAACAGTGTACATATCTGTATATGGATTTGCATTATTGTTGAGCATCTCATTTTATTAATGGCAAAAAAGCAAGGAAGTTTGGAATCATATTTCCGAAATAGAGCAAAACAGTCAAGGTTGTAATTAAATAAAGGACAAGCCTTTGATAACGAAAGAAACAGAAATGTTATTTGAAGCCGAGAAACCGAAACAAGTGCAAAGAAGGGTATTCCAGTAGTCACAGAAAAAAAATGCAAATGTCTTAATATGACAGGAAAAAGATGCAATGTAATACGCTTAATTTTTTTTTGTGAAAATGCTTCAAAGAAAAATTTATTCACAACAGGAAATTCCAATTACCAAACAAGTGCACTTGGTTCTTTTATTACTAAGTACAATTTTGAACCAGCTACAAAGAAGGTGACAGAATTCAAAACAGAGAAGATTTTTTCCCAAGGGAAATCACAATTCACTGAACATGAGTTTCAGTTCCATTAGTACTTTACATTGGAACTCTTTTGGTCAGTATGATTTTTAGATTTTGTCCCTTTTTGGATCTTGGCCACACAGTGAATTAGTTAACAGTATTAATTGTTTTGTAATCATTTGTTCAAACATTGACAGTTTATGCTTTACTTTAAACAAATGGCAATGTACATATAAGTAAATTTCAGTTAAATGGAGACTGTGATGTCTAGATAAGAGTTCATCCATTTCCTTGTTAAATGACGATTTATTCGAGCATAACAAATCCGAATGATGAACGACTACAAATAACTACACGTGAGGTTTGACCGGGCTAGTCCCAGTCTACATGACATGACGCGACCGGGCTAGTCCCAGTCCATATAAAGGTTGACCACATATTTCTCTATCTCCCCCCAAGTCTTTAGTGTTCCTTGCAATTTTAACAGTGCATAGAGTTGTTGGTAAAGACTGATAATAACAAAACAACGGAGTATATATAACAGGGTGCATAGTGCAAGTTCATAGTTCAAGTTTTCCTTTCTTGTTGTAGTCCCTGAGCCTCCGTAAAGCTAAGGGGACTTTCTTCTCTGCGGGGACGTTCTTCTCAGCGGGGCCTGTGGCTGGGCTGGCTTCAGGCAAAACTGGTGCGGGTGGTCCTGGGGTTGCGGCCGGTTGTGGTTCTGGTCCAGGGGGTTGTGGTGCATCGCACAAATCCCTGCTGTTGTGGCTCAGGGCTGCTGGGTTTGGTGGTTCGGCTGCATTGGTAGGCTGCTTTGTCGGGGTCGGGGGTCTTGGTGTGGAGGGTGTGGCCTTGACTGTTGTACCTGCAGGTCTGAGATCATCGCTTAGTAGGCGAGGTGGGGGTCTGGCCTGGACTGGTACATACTTGCGGAGGAATTTGCGGTTTCTGAGTGTCATTCTTCCAGAGCCATCAACACGTGTGATGTATTGGTCGAATTGTTTTACTTCCGTGATGACCCCTGTCTTGTCCCACCGCGTTGGGTGGGGTCCGGTCTGGTTCTGGATTCTGACATGGTCCCCTACGGCTAGGGGAGGGGGCCTTTTGGTGTGCTCAGCCCACCTCTCTGATGCTTGCATGTGGCGGTTTCTCAGGGCTTCTTCCCTCAAGGCAAGGGTGTCACGCCATGTTGGGTGTGGGATGTAGCGCCCAGGGATGACAGGTATGAAATCCTTGATAGGTCTTCCGAAGACACATTGTGCAGGGGACAGCTTGGTGTTTGGGTCGGGGGTGTTACGGTACTGCAAGATGGCCTGCTGGAATGCGTTGGTGTTAAGGTTGCCTTGTGGGTCTGTGTTATTCGTGATTAGCCTCTTGACTGTTTTCACCCCTATCTCAGCCCTGCAGTTGGAATGTGGGAATGCAACGGACGAGAGGCGATGGTGTACCCCCCAGTCTTTCAAGAGCTGCTGGGTGGCGTGTGCACTGAACTGTGGTCCTCCATCGGTGGCGCATTCGTCTGGGATGCCGTATGTGGCAAAGGTACGTCTGAGGCATTCGATAAGGCCAGCAGAGCCTTCACGTCCTCTTTCGACGATGGGCCAGTTGGAGTATCTGTCCACTACGAGTAGGTAATTGATGCCTTTGTGCTGAAAATAATCAGCACAAATGCATTGGAATGGGTATGCTGGTGCCACTGGGGGGTATGGTGGGGCGCTGGGCTGTGATGGAGTCATGCGGTTGCAGTGAGAGCAGCGCTCTCGCAGTGCTGTGATGGCAGAGGTGATACCGGGCCAGAATACAGTCGACTCTGCTCTGGCAGTCATTGATGTCACCCCTTGATGGGCAGAGTGTAGTACAGTCAGGATCAACTCCCGGAGGGAGGTGGGGATGACGATTCGGTCTTTGTAGAGGATGACACCATCAACAGTGTGCAGGTGTTTGCGGAATCTGTGATATTCCTGGAGGGCGGGTGGGAGCTGGTGCTTGAACTCCGGGAATCCTGATTCAATGGTGGTGGTCAGGATGTGGAGGTCTGGGTCGCTGGTGGTTGCTAGCTTGACACGTTCCCAGGTGACCGCCATGGTGCTTAGTGTTGATGAGGCTGAGTGGATCAGTTCGTTCTCAATGTCGTAAGAACATGATTCTTGGGGCAGTCCTTCGGTTCGGAGACTTGCCAGGAAGGGATGTCCGATGAGGCTTGCTGAATATTGGATGGTTGACATGTCTATATCTGCTATATCATCCGGCAGGGTAAGGATGTCGGGGTTTGTGGGGCCAGTCGGGTGCCTTGAGATGGCGTCAGCGGCCTTGTGTCGTACTCCGGGGATGTGGACCATCCGGAACCTGTACCGAAGTGTCTTCTCCTTTAGGTTTCTGAGGCGACTGTTTGATATTTCATCGAGGGATCGGTCGCTGAATACCTTGAGGAGGGGCTTGTGGTCAACTGCGATTATCAGGTTACTGCAGCCAAGGACAAAGAAACGCGCCTTGTCAAGGGCATCCGCGACAGCTAAGGCTTCGCCTTCTATTGGGGCGTAGCGTGACTCTGCTGAATGGGTGAAGCGACTACCCACTAGTGTTACTTTCCAGCCGCTGCGGCAGCAAAAGGGGTCTGTTGAGGGGCACCGGCAGTGCTTCTGGAATAGCCAGTAGCCAATGCCAGTTTTTGACCAATCAGTGGCCAGACATGTTGGCTTCGACTTGTCAAAGATGCGGACGCCGTCTTCGATGTCAGAGATGATAGCTAATTTAGACTCTTCGAATAGTCGGTTGAGTTCATCGTTCCACAGGAATGGGGTCCCAGGTTTCAGTGACTCACGGAATAAATGCATGCGTTCAGTTGCTGCGAAGGCATATGATACTTGGTTGACCAAGCCGAACCAAGAGCGCATGTCAGTGATGCTCCTTGGGGTTGGGAAGTGGCGAATGGCATCAAGGTACTTTGCGCATGGGCGCACACTGTCCGGGGTGATCTCAAACCCTGCGAACTCAACTGTGTCGGCTGCAAAGGTAAACTTGTCAGGGTTAAGGGTTATGCCGTGCCTTCTGCATATGTCAAGCCAGTTGACCGCTTGGTGAAAACTGCTGGTGATGTCATCTGCCCATAGTAGGGTGTCATCGATACATTTGGTCTTATCGGGGATGTGGGAGACAATCTCATCAAATCTTCGAGAGTACCCATCCCCAGACGCGATGTATCCCTGGGGGGCGGTGTTGTATCGGTATCGTCCCCATGGAGTGATGAAGGTGGTGAGGTGGCGGTCGTCTTTGTGTAGGGAAACGCTGTGATATCCATTCCAGCAGTCAAACACTGTTTTTTTTTGTTGTGGGGTACCGAGCGTGCTTGGTGGAATGGGCTCTGAGTGTGGTGGGTCTCGCGTGTAGCATGGAGGTTGAGTGACTGGAAATCTACTGTGCGACGTGGTTTGCCATTCTTTTTCGGACACACGACCATGCGGTGGCACCATGTCACTGGCTCTCCGACTGGTATGGGCTCTAAGACGCCGAGGGCAACGTCCTGGTCGAGGCCAGCTTTGACTGCCTCTTGCCAGTGGAGTGGGACAGGGATTGGGGTGTGATGGGCCACAGGCGCTGCATCTGGGTCCACCATGAGTCGCATGGGGGGACCGTCCATAAGAGGGAGCTGTTGATGTTCACATGTGTTGAATGTGCTGGACTTGTAATAGTTGAGTAGCCAATCTTGTAGGAGTTCCCGGTTGGTCTCTGTTGCTGGGAAGGGGAGCGCAGTCGGCTTAGGGGGTGGTGCCTGGTGCTGCAGGCAGTCAAATGCCTGTGGTTTGGGCTGTTGGCATGTTTCGTCTGCTGATCCAACTGACGTGGTGGCGGTGTGGTTGTGTTGAGGGGAGTGTGTCTCTCCTATGGTGGGAAATCTTTCTGAAATGATTCCCAGGTCTTGACAGGTCTCCCGGCTTATGAATAGGCGGTCTGACTCGTTGGTGACGTATGCAATCTGCCTTGTCGCAAGGTGCTGTTCGGGTGTGGTTGTGCCTGTCAATCGTAGGATAACCGCGCCGAGGATACTTATGCCGCTGTTGTTGGCTGCACGCATACGTGTGGTGACAGGGATTAGGTCTGCTTCGCTTAATCCAAGGCGGCGGATAATGCTCAAGCTGACCAGGCAGCTTTGGCAGCCTGTGTCTGCCATGGCGGGTAGTGTATGGACTTGGGTGTCATGGTGACTGGTTTGTATCCTAGAGCTTCATAGTCTTGTGGGTGGATGGAGACGTTTAGCGAGATGTGTGGCTGTGGCTTTGATGCTCGTCGGACCCAGCAATCATTCATGTTGTTGTAAAGGTGATGGTCCAAAGCAATACCGTAGGTGGCCTCGTGGTCTCCGCTGGTGACGCTGCATAGGCTGTCGAAGATGGCGCCTTCAGCTTGTCTGTTCGTGCTGGCGGTGTTTGGCAATCCTGGCTGGGGCGGCCTGTTGGTGCTCTGGCATGCAGTCGCAAAGTGGTTCCGGCAGCCACATAGTCGACAAATGGTGCCGAAAGCCGGGCACTCTTGGTTTCGTATTTTGGCGGAGGTTTTGTGGCCATGGCCTAGTTTACCGCAGTAATGACAGGGCTCGCTGTTGGGTTTGTCGTTGGGTTTGTCGTTAGGTTTGTCATGAGGCTTTCGACCGGGGTTCTGCTGCTTGCGGTACTGACTTCGCATTGCCTCCGCGCCTTGGGTGTGAAGGAGGCGCCCTGCCGACCGCTTGCCAGACTCTTTGGCCTCCACATATTGTAAAACTTCTTCCAATGTCATGTCTTGATGTTTCTCCCCGAGCAGGTCTAACTGGATTTCGTCATCCACCAGGCCTCGGGTGATGACATCTCGAAGGACGTTTTCTGTGAAGTTGACGTCTTTGTCACAATCAGGGCATTTGACGAGGAATTTACATACACCGGCTTGGCCGCGGAGGCGGGCACAGAAGTTCCTTATCGTCTCATCTCTATCTTGCCTCATGTTGTGTAGTTGGACCCTGGCCACCATGGCATTTTCTTCTCTGACTGCAAGCTTTTTAATTGCCTCTAGGACTTCCTCTGCCGTTTTGTTGGTCAAGGAGCCGCCTGCATTTCGTGTCAGGTCTTTCCTCAGTTGTTCTTCACAACACTCGAGGAGTTGGATCACTTTGTCCTTGCCTTGTACCTTCGTTGCCTCAGCGTAGTCCGTCCAACGTGTCATGAAGTATGACCACTCTTCGCTCGTTCCAGCGCTCGAAATTGTAGGTCGGCGAACTTTCTCGATCCTCGCGGTTGGAGTGGACGTGCCGTCGGCTGGGGGGCTAGTGTGGACTCCTTTCGCATGGACGGAAATAAGTACAGCAGCTAGATCGTCTGCGACGTCGCCGGTCTCGTAGACACACTCGGGGAAGGGGCACTTGTGTTTCGGCATCGTTTTGGCCTGTGGAAAGTCGCGTGGGATTGAAGGATTCGCTTGCGGTAAAATCCAAGATGGCCGCCGTTACGTTTCGCCGACGTTTTCGTCTCGTAGTTCGCCGATTGTCCTCGTGAATGGCTTGTTTTTGCGCGAGATGTTTCTCTTGTGGGTTTCCAAAGGCGCTAGTCGTTCATCATAGATAAGAGTTCATCCATTTCCTTGTTAAATGACGATTTATTCGAGCATAACAAATCCGAATGATGAACGACTACAAATAACTACACGTGAGGTTTGACCGGGCTAGTCCCAGTCTACATGACATGACGCGACCGGGCTAGTCCCAGTCCATATAAAGGTTGACCACATATTTCTCTAATGTCAAAGGTAGCCCAGTCTGTCTCTCAAATGGCCCACTTTTTTTTTATCTTAATATGCCTTTGGACCCTCAAGATGCCAAATTCTGGTGTGAACACTGTATGATATGATACTAACAATGGTCAGTTAATCCAATATTGTCAGTGCAACTATTATCCTTTAAATTCTGAGAACAGTCCAAGTAAGTATTAATTTTGGATATATAGTTTCAATAAGAACTTTCAGTTAAAAATTCACAAGCTGTCCTACTTATAGACAATGCTGGATTCACTGATTAAATATATATTAATAAGTAAGACTGGACTGCATGCTTGTCCAATTTGTAAATAATTAGATTACAAAAATTCCTCTGACCTAGGACCTTGTCCAATTTTGGCTGTCCTTGTAATTTTTTCAGTCCCATATTTATGTTTACATATGATACGATACGATACGATACGATACCATGGATATGACTGACATGAATATTTATAGTTTGTCATATCTCTGAGCATTTCCCACCCCAATCTTGACAGTGTGTTGTGGTTTAAATTTATTTTTGGTTTAAATTTTTTCAAACCAGCTTAATTTTTATTTTCCTTTGTTTTATATTCATTATCTTAATTTAAAACAAATGAAAATAAAGCTGGCTTGAAAAAAATTTGAACCAAAAATAATTTAATCCACAACTTATGCAACCCACATGTATATTTTTAACTTAAAGTTAATCACGGCAAAATGTTGTCGCAGAACTTGGCAAACTTGAAAGGGAAGTCCAGTAAAGATCAGCCAGGCACTGAAGTGCAACAGTCACCAAAAGTAAGTTTAATGGACAACATTGTTCTGTGTTATTTGTCATAAGAAAAAGACACATTGTTTATATGAAATGACTACAATGGGTGACAAAAGTGTTGAGACACTTCAACGTCAAAAGCAATTTTGAGTGTTTTGAAGAAGTTTTTCTCTTGCCCACAAACGAAATATATAAAGTTGGTTTTCTACTTCAGTCTACACTATGCACGCAGAGTTTGTGCACAACATTGAATTAGTTAGCCCATGGGTTTCATGGAATCATTACTAGATGCAGTTGAAAACATGCACTAATGCTTATGACAAATGAAAGCAAGGGACCGCGGACGAAAATGCTGCTGGTGTACGTAGGAGCTACTGACAGCACAGGGAGCCCGGACAAACTGTTTGTTTGCACATTAGCATTTTTGTGTATATTAGCATTTTTATAGCAAATGTATAGGATTTACTGAACGGCTCGCAGAATTGCGTGTAATAACGTAAAATATGAACAAATTACATAATAAGTAAATGTAAGTTTATCTTACCAGTTTTGTGGTGTGGTTCTTTTGGCTCGAAATTGCGAATTTGAGCGGTTTGAAGGATTTCGCGTTTGCTGCTTTCTACATATATAATTATAACGAAAGGGTGGAAACTCCAACAGCTCCAAATTCGAACAGCTCCAGCGCCGAGGCGATTTTCGACCAGAAAATCCCATCGCACAGCTTTCAAACTGAGCAACATGTAAGAGGAAGGTTTGAGGAATCTTCTCGTATTGTTCGATCGAAAATTCATTCAAACGGCCCAGAGCTAGCCTTCGAACAAAAACGGGTAACCAAAAATTTTAAGCCGTCCGAATGCGTAGCCAACAACACTGCAAACATGGACAAAACCATGTGAAAACAGTGAAAATGTACAGCATATCACATGGCTTTGTCCATGTTTTCAGTGTACGGATAGTTCTGGCTATCCTCACTTCCCTTATCGCGACAACGACATGATATTTCGAATTCTTGACCTATTGAGTAATAGTCACGCGGCTGTTGTCAATGGGCGGGCTTTCGAATTTGAGCCCTCTCGGATTGCCATTACCAGCGAGCACTTTATAGACAACTGTCTTCACGCTAGTTGTTCTATTCTGTGCGGCATACACTCTGCTGACGAGACCCAATCAGGTCGAAACAGCTGTCCAGAGTTTGCATTTTTGGCTTTCAGTTTGGACTCTATCATGTCGTTGTCCCGTTAAGGCTTTTCATTTCTACGTAGTGTCAGCCTTGCAGTTTATTGACTAATGCTTAATCTGTTAAATGAGTAAAAACAAACAGATAGCAAGCACCTTTAAAGCATTAAAAGGAATTTTACAGTATCCTTGTTTTTATCTAAAACAAAAGGAAATTAGTGAAAAAAAGGAATTGATTTAGTTTGTTCAAATTTCAAATCTTAATCAGATTTTAGCACCTTCTTGGTGAAAAATCCTAATTTGTATGTATCAGCTGATACATGGCCAATTTAATTTTAATTCTAATTTTATCTACAGAGAGTTCTATTTAAGAAATGTTTTTTTTTGTTGACACAGCTAAACACAACTCATGTTGGTGACTCGACATTTGTAAGCCCAGCACTAAAGAGAACTAGCCAGGATAAGGTGAGCTGCAGCTGCATGTGTTTTGCTTTGTACAGGCACACTTAAAAACAAATTGACTGTGTAGCCCAACAGATTGGTGCAAGAATTATTGGATTTATGGTAAAAGCACCAAATTTGGTACAGAGATAGAGAATTGCCTACTTAACAAGATTAGCTATGGACCCACCTGGTATCTATCCCATAATATAAGTTACTGGTACTAATGGGATTAAGGTGGCTCACTGGACGTTTAACATGGAAATGAGGCTAGCTGGATAATATTTTGTTTATTTCCACATATCATAAGAAATTAATTAATAATTTCAGCAAAATAGTGAATTATGAAATGCATTTAGCCTGCGAATACAGCCGCCTCTCATCGCTCCCGGCCAGTTTGGCATTTCGCGTTTCACACGTAGTAGCGGGAGCGAATGAGAGGCGGCTGTATTCGCAGGCTAGAAATGCATTCTGAAACATTAATGTTTGTACAGCCATCTGATAAACCATGTGACCAAAAGGTGATTGTTTTAATACCAGGTGAATTGATGTACAGTAAAATCTTAATCGCTAGCTGACAGAAAATTATCAGTGTCACGCTGCGCGCCACAAAGGTCAACACAGCATGCTCACAGCACTATCAAAACACATTCCGGAAATTGAACGTCAATTGTACACGCTGTACAGGGAAAAGAGTGTACACGCTAGCACGAAAACACGCAAACTTGAATTTGTCTGCTTGGAGCTTGCTTCTTTTACTCCCAATGCAAATCAAAATGAAAAACAACGTAAATCTGTATAAGATCTCTACAAGTGATGCATTTGTCACTTGTTAAATAGCGACAAGAAGGAACAATTACATTGTGTGCTCCACAGCGACAACCTAAATCAACGCATTTCAAACACCTTTTATCGGCCCTCGGAGTTAAGAAGTACCCTTCCTGAGTTTTATAACCCACAACAGATAAATGTTCATTGCAAGCTAGCAGAATCATCAGCACAGGTCGCAGCGGAACACTCGAGTTTCAACGACAAGATAAAATCTGGAGCGAGATTTATTCGTAGCAGAAGACTACCTATCCCAAAAGCCAGAGGACCCTACCGAAAGTAAAGAAGGAACAACAAAACTCACAGTATAAGCAACCAAAATAGCGGTCACAGAAGACAGGCAAAGTCATATTTTAAAAGCATATTAAAATAAAAGACGATGCCCTATGCGCGGATCGTTAAAAGTGTTCATATGTTTTCAAACACGAATAGAAAAATACATAGAAGAAAACAACTTGCCCCCAAAGTTATCCAGATATACATGCAATCGAATTCCACCAAAAAGTTGTTCCACGTGCCATCGAGTTCACCCCAAAATCAGACTTCGTGGTTCAAAATTGCAATCATGGGCGATAAAAACATCACAACAACATCAATATACTTACAAACGTTATCATTCAGCAAAGCCATTGGGAGCTGCGCTCAAAAAGCCAAGATTCTTGTTGTGACTGTAGAGTTTAGGACGAACAATCTTCCTCTTATCATGATATCAGAACCTGGCCAACTGTACTGACTTTAGTATACGCTTGTTCTGGCGTCCCGCAGGTTTGTGGTTGTGAAAGATCTATTTTAAGTTCTAGTCACCTGCAGGAGTATTGGCAAATCAAACATGACAACGTTGGTTGTTTGATATTTAACACAACTGTGAGAAAAATAATAAAGCAAAGGAAAGCTTCCGAATAAATTGCTTCAACAAAGATGAACAACAATGCCCCCATGCAGTAGTTTTCCGATCGACGATATTCATTTAACCATTTAAAGACTTTAAAGTCTAAAATGTACCATCTTTGGTTCTAAACATAGGTTTTAATTTTCGCTGAGCTGTTGTCGTGCATACTTGCACGTTACTTAGATTTTAGGGCCATGAAAATGGCTTTTACTTCGAGAAAAATGGTAAAACGAAGCGCACACTGAAATATATTTTTTCCTGATCAGCATAATCACAACACAGCTAGCCTGTGAGCAGGCTCTAGATCTCCGAGCGAAGAAAAACCCGTCGACGGATTAGTTTAGGAATTAAGACGTATCATGCTTCTGTGCTGAGTGACTGTCCAACAAAAGTTGTGTTATCTTGGCGTGACATCCGATATACGATATACAATGCAAGGTCAAACGCTGTCTTGAAATTGCTTACACCTTTTGTTTTAAAAGAATGGAAGGATTTCTGTTTACTAAATCTTATGGAACGCATCAAAAACCACCCAGCTAAAGATAGCTGAAGATAACGTAAACCATGGATTGTGTGACTCGCGTGGCTTCTTTATTGGTCCTTTACTCATAGTACAAAAAAATTAATCTTAACGGTGACTTTTGCGGAAAAAAGTTGTCAATGAGCAAAAATGGAGTTAATTTTTAAAAGCGCAGTTATCGAAGCGTTGGATTGAAAGGGAATATTGAATACACTGAAAAAGGTATTACGTCAGCCATGGAATGCGCTGATGTTGAAGCTTTCACTTTGGCTACGTGACAAATAAGATTGGGTTTACTTTGCAAGTTAATTTCGCCAGAAGCGATTGTCATTAATTTATTTGCAAATTTGCGAGTTTAGGCAATTTAAGTGAATCTTTGGCTGTTTCATCGAAGCGTGTTCAGAGATTTGAAGGTAAATGAAATATTTGCTAAAGTAAACAATTGAGCGTGCCCGAACGTGCAGGCGTTACGTCATTAGAAAGGAAAAATCCCCAAGCTAATAAGACAGCCGGGGATAAAGTAAACCTTGGATTGTGTGACTCACGTGACTACTTTGCTAGTCCTTTACTCATAGTGCAAACAGATTAACTTAAACCATGGCTTTTGAAAAATAAACCTGTTAATTAGCAAAAAATATAAGCGCGGTTTATGTTGCTAGCAACTTCTTGTTTTTTTGTCGGTGACCAGACCCAAACTTCCACTCGATTGGGACTTTGAATCACGCAACTTAGGATGTTTATTCGCCAAAAGCTGTTGAAACATTAATGTACGGAAACTGTTACAGATATTGTTTTCTTTATTGTGTATAAAATATTTTTTCTTTTGGTGTTATCGAAGCGTTGGATTCAAAGGCAATGCCATGGAATGCGCTGACGTTGAAGCTTTCACTTTCGCACGGCTGTACACCGCTGTTCTAAAGATAGCCGTGAACAGTGTAAGCTTGAAATGTTAGAATCGCATGACTATCTTCCTACGGGCTCTCGCTCGCAACACAAACCAATTACATTTAATCGTGACTTTTACCTAAAGAAAATAGCAGTTATTACTAGCATTCAAATAGTGGAATGCTTGTTTCCCGCTTTTGTTTAATTCATTCCCATACATGTCTTAAACGAAGTTCCATTTTAAGGCCATTATGTCATCATAAATTTCACAACGGCAATGAGCGATGGTGCAATATTAGATTGTGTGACTCACGTGACTTTAACTTTGCTAGTCCTTTACTCATAGTGCAAACAGATTAAATTTAAACGTGACTTTTGATGGAGAAAGCTGTTAAAGAAGTGCTAGCAACTTCTTGTTTTTTTTTTTGGTTTTCGTTTTTTTGTCGGTGACCAGACCCAAACCTCCCCTCGGCCAAATCGTGAATGGGTGTTTGAATCACGCAGCCTGTGATGTTAATTCGCCAAAAAGCTGATAAAACATTAATGTACACAAAATGTTACAGATATTGTTTTCTTTATTGTGTATGAAGTATATTTTCTTTTGGTTTTATCGAAGCGTTGGACTTAAAGCTAATACTGAATACACCAAAAAAAGGTATTACGTCAGCCATGGAATGCGCTGATGTTGCAAGTTTCACTTCCGCTACGTGACAAATAACATTGTGTTTTCTTTGCAAGTTTATGTCGGCAGAAGCGACGGTCATTAATTTGTTTGCTCTTCTGCGAGTATTTCTTGTCGGTTTAGGCAATTGAAGTGAATTCTTTGGCTATTTCATCGAAGCGAGTTCGAAGATTTGAAGGGCAATGAAATATTTGCTAAAGTAAACAATTGAGCGTGCCCAAAGTGCAGGGGCTACGTCATTAGAAGGGAAAACCCCCAAGCGAAAGATAGCCGGGGATAACGTAAACCTCGGATTGTGTGACTTGCGTGACTACTTTGCTAGTCCTTTACTTATTGTGCAAACAGATTAAGTTTAACCGTGACTTTTGAGAAAAAATGCTGTTATTTAGCAAAAAGTATAAGCGCGGTTTTAAGTTGCTAGCAACTTCTTGTTTACTCCTTCAAAAACTCATCAATAATTCATTAAGACAGGGGATTCATTAAGATTTCTGATGGGAGGGCATACGGATTTAGCAGCCAGGCATTGGAACGAAAAAAATTCCACCTTGCCTCACCTCCAGCTTTCGCGTGTCCTTCTTTTTTTCGCTCCATTCTCGACAGACTAAAAGAAAAACACGGTTTGCTTGTAGTATATCTAAAACTCGACTTGTCGAACAATAAATTAGCAATTGACCACACAAGCAGCATCATGTCTGTGTCTGTGAATAATATTCAAGCTTATATTTCAGTGCAAACTGGTTTGTTGTTTACATAAAACTGAAACTTGAAACTCATGCAATGGGGAAGAAATTGGTCACGTGCTAGGCAACCAGCTAAAAAGTTGAACCGATTGTTCAATCCTTTCTTCGAATTTTGTGTAAAATTGAAAAGGTTTATTTATATAAAATAATCTGCAATGATTCAGACCTTTGCTATAAATTCACCTTGAACAAGAGAGTTCGATTTTTACACGCATTAAAGATTGTTGTTTACAAATTACCTGTACTACGATAGTAAGCTTATAATTAATCGGGTCTTTGAAAATATCTCACTCTTCACTGACCATGAATAACAATCGTTCGTTGCCTTCTTTTTTTGAACAAAAAATCTAAAACATTTTGTCTATACAAAATATTTTGAAATGTTTCGACTCTAGACATGAAATTGCCTTGAACAAGAGAGTTCGATATTTGCATGTGTTAAACATTGCTTAATCATCTTTTAAAATCTTGACACTACAATAATAAACTTAACTGGGTGTTGAAAAAATTTCACTCTTCACTGAGCATGAAGTTAGCCATTCAACATTCCAAAAAGAAATGGTGAAATCACTACTTACCTCTTGACTTTTTCTCAGGCGGAGGTCGAACAGGAAAATATTGCACGATCGTTCTTTTGCTGGTAGCCATCGCAATTCTGGGAGATTTCAAGATGGGTTTTCATGTAGACTGTCAATTAATTTTCCTTTTGCAATGAATCTTGGGGCGATACATGAGCAGTGTCAAGGAAGGAAATAAGACAAGGAGATTTTCCTTTTTTTTAAATGAATTTCAGTTTTATTTTTGGGAAGGCACGTGCAGAAATCAAAGAAAAGCAACTTGCATTCAAGTTTTATTCACAAAAGCCGCATTGAAAGCCCAGAGTTGAACAGCCAGGCAAAGTTGTGTTTACAGGCAGTCAATTTTCCTGGTGCCCGGCCCTTAATGAATCCCCTGAAAGAAAATACAAAAGAATTAATGTTTAATGAGTGTCTTTATATCTGATAAAGACACAGCTAAACTTATCGTCCAGTTTTCTAGGCAAAAATAACCCCAAATCCAAATATTAGTGCAGGAACAAGTTGATCAACATCAGAAGATTTTGAAGCTGTTTAATAAATTCACAATTTGTGTTTCATCAAGTCTAAAACAGGCATCAGCCAACCATGCATGTAGTATCTCCGTTATCGTATGCTTTACACGTTAGGCTTTCTATAGATGGTGTAGAGGAGGAGAAATGTCTGGTTTGTGCATTTTAAAAGTTCCTTCCAAGAATGTGGTATTGCAGATAAAAGCCAGTAAAAAATTTACGGGCTTTTATTAATACACTGTAGCTTATATTGTTCAGTAGGTATTTTTCTATCGTAGTTTATGCCAAATTTGTTGCTTTTACTATAAATCCCATAATTCAGCCATATTAATTTTTTTGCATCAATCTGCCCGTCTAGAGTGAGATATTGTCCTAACTATAATTACTATACTGTATATTAAGTACATTCTAAAATCTGCAAACTGCATTAACCAGCCAAAACTAGCCCACCTGTGACATCATCACCTTAATGCCATTAAAAAATGTCCTGTCTGGTTTGTCTGTAACAAGTAAATTTTTATATAGGTATAGGCAATTTATCTAGTGACCAAATAAAGCAAGCATGCAACTAATGGCCCTGGGATGGCAACCAATGTGAAGGGCACAAACTCAGGAATGTTGAATTACAAGGCTGGTTGCATTTATGACTTTGACTAACATTGCCTCCATATACTTGTCATCTCCTTTAATTTGATGGATATAGCATTAATTCATTCTTATCTGTGAATTGATAAGGTTTCGACAAATAGAGATATTCCACAGAAAAAAATAAAAGGTAAGCTAGAATTATTACTTGTTATTTGAAAGGTTTAGTGAAGTAAACTAAGTGGAGGATGCCTTTGAAATGCAAGAGTAATTTGTGGCAGTGGTAAAAATGATATTTTAAAACTAGTGTGATACATAGTGTGAGGGGTGAGTATAAGTTTGCTAGTCTTCATCTTCCACTTGTCTTGGATGCAAACTGTGCTATTTTTGAGTTATTTTTTCAAAAAAATAACTCTTAGTCGGCGCAATGAACCGTGTAGTAAGTCAGTCAGTCAGTCAGTGAAGTATGTTTGTTTGTCACACCAATCAGGTTTGAGGTACTATATCAGAACCAATGAAATTGCAGTTTATAAAGGGGAAGTAATTTGACACAGTTGTAAGCAAGTGATTTCATTCAAAGATTTTCGATTTGTAGGAGGCGGAATCGGTGAGTTGTGAATTAACCCCGGATTTGAAATGCTCGCCTGCTTACAACGCACACGCCGCCAGCAAAGACCAACACTAAATTGTTATTCAAGCGTTCCTTTAGGACGGGCTAGTTTCGCTGACCGTAGTAGAAATTGCATAAAGCATTTGCACAAAGCAGATTTGAAGAATAATGTTCTCATTGTGATGTTAATACTATGTCATAAAAATGGCAAGGAATCTTCTTCAGAGTGTGTTGTGGCGTCTTGTTTTAAGAGTTTGTGACAAGGAAACTTCTTAAATTTAATACTGCTTGAGACTCCGTGTTGCCAACTGAAAACCGCAATTAATTTAATTAGTCTCTTAAGCGTCTTTCTCCGGCAATTAGCTGACTCTCGGGCAAGTAGCGTTTATGTTTATACCTATTAACCAGTATGGGTATTGACTTTAAAATGGTTTTGCTTTTAAAATTAACTACGATCGATAGCAGCAACAGGCTAGAATAAGAGCATGTCATTCCGTGACAGTTTGATAACTAAAATTAATTAGTTCTTGTTCCTGTTTGTTGAATGAAAATTTACGTTACGACTGGAAACAAATACTCCAGGTATACTACACTTTAAAAGCTTTCCTAAAAATATAGTTTTTGATTTGATTCGTTTATTACTTCGTTTATTACTTTTCGATTACTCAATGGAGACATGGTGTTTTCAAGAAAAACATAAAGTGTTATGTTACAAAAGTGAGATAAACAAAAGTGTCATGTTACATGCATTTTAAAAAAACAAAGGTATCGTTTTACAGTGTTTGGCAAAAACACAAAAGCATCCTGTAACAAACAAAAGTATCGTGTTACGGTTGTAAAAAAGCTAGCAACAAAATAAGCGCTAACAGAATAAGCCATTTCGTGACATTTTGATAATTAAATTAGATCTTGTCTTTTTCTAAATGATAAAAATTTACTATAGAACGAAACAGTTGCAACATTTTTTTTTTTTCAAAAAATGCCTCTTAGTCGTAGCAAGGGGCTATGTAGTTAGTGATGCACCATGCACAAATAGCTCAACCATCCCAACAGGACTAACATCCAGTCTTACCCCAAGCAACCCAATCAATTGAAAAAATAACTCCTGCACGCTTAGCGTGCCTATGTTTCATCAAGTTGCTATGAAACAAGTTTGGTTGGTGATGATGTTTTTATTGGTCAAGAAGATGAAATGTTATAAAGTTTTTTCCTATATGAGAATTGTAACAAATGCTGTTGTGATGGCAAGGTTCAAGCCTATGCCATTATTCCACAAGCGTGTGTTGGATATGAGATGGTAGATAGCCAACGAGGCATGTAAGCGTTGAGTTGGCTCTAATTATCTCAGATTTCTGGCTGAACTTGAGTACGTTATTTTGGCGAGATGCGGTCTAGCCAAAATATGTCGAACCATGGCTCAACCAAACTCGCCTGGTATGCCGCCAAAGTGTACCAAAAAGGTATGATTAGGTTTAAATATTAGATAGTTAGTGCATTGTAATTTGGGACTTTATTAGTATTACAATTAGTTCATAATCAGTAAATAGTTACTGGAAAGTTCTTTGGAGAGTTACTATTTAAGTATTTCTTTCTATCTCTTGCCCCAGGCCCAGTGAATTACATATTTATGCCAAAATTTCATCATGTAGTTGGGCAGTAATTTGTCACTTATTTTAACAGTGCCTTATTCAATAACACACAAACTCTGTTAAATCAATGGGTCTGTTCTTTGCTGCTGCCAATCATCTAGGCAAACCTCTCAGGAAACACAAGTTCACTTTAACCACAGGTAGCCCAAGCTCACTCAAATCGCAGCAGCTAAGCCCCTAGACTTGCACCAAGTCGCCCTCTTTTGGCGAGCGTAGCGAGCCGAAAAGCGTCGTGAAGTGACGACCGCAAGCGACGAAGTCGCGAGAGGGCGACTTGTCCCGCTTGAAGGATTTTGAATCAAGGTTCCCGCCAAAAGCAAGAGGTATCAATTATCACGGGGCGGTCCTTCTGACATGTTTCTGAAAGTAGCGCCAGAACTCCGACCAAAACCATCACGAGAGTTTCAGTTTCTCCTGGCTCAAAAGAGCAAATTTGTTTCCTTTGCGCTATGGAAGTTCTAAAAAACAAATATAAACGTAGATTGATCAGCCCAGGTGGGAGAAAGAACAAAGTTTGCTTGGACTGCTTGGACCTGGAAATGCTTGCCGGACGGCAGTTCACTGCAGCTGAACTGACAACAAACATTATTTGTAGAAATTGTGGCGACAAGAATGTTCGAATGTCAGGCTTTTGCCCGCTCCCGTAGACGCAGAAACAAAAACATCTTTTTCTCAAACATAATAATAATAATAATAATAATAATAATAATAATAATAATAATAATAATAATAATAATAATAATAATAATAATAATAATATTTAAACAGGGGGCGATCTCACATAAAGTGGTTTTCAGAACGGCCCAACCCTCCAAGTTTATTTTTAAGCGATGACGTCATTTTATGACGTCATCGGTTAATGCTGTAAAGCGAAAAAGCGATGGCATTTATGGAATTTTTGGTGTGATAATTACTCCCTGAATTGAACCGAAGAGTAATGGGAACTAGGTGCATTGTTTGTATTCTTTTTGAGATCCGTCATCTTGTTTTTTGGCAAAGGAAGATATTTTTTTGCAGCTTGTATCATCACCGATCGGCAAACCTTATTTCATTTGTAGCTGTTAAATTGAGATTTCGAGTCTGGAGTGAGTGTTGCACTTTATCAGTTATCGAATAAATTTGGCATAAAGTTAAGAAGTGATGTCTGTCGTGACTGCAGACGAAGCAACCGATTATTAGCAGTTTTGAAACATCTGTTGAAAAGGTGAGCCATCGTAAACCTTTTTTTAAGCGATGACGATGACGTGATCGATTAATCTCGCCGTGCGAGTGGACAGGATCTGTTGTTGTCTGTTGCCTGTTGTGATTAACCGATCTGTAGAACCGAATACTGGGAAAAGAAATCAAGTCAACTCAACAAGAAATCGTCGCATAGAACTCAAAGCAAAATACTCCTGGGCCGTTAGAAAGGACTAATATAAAGCATAAACGAAAGAAACAAATTATATTTGATGCGTTCTATAAGATTTAGTAAACAGAAATCTCTCCATTCTTTAAAACAAAAGGTGTAAACAATTTTAGACAGCGTTTGACCTTGCATCGTATATCGTATATCGTATATCGTATGTCACGCCAAGATAACGCAATTTTTGTTGAACAATCATTCAGCACAGAAGTTGTCAGTTACTTTTATTTACCCTAATGTTTTGACAAATGTCCTGAAAATTATCAAAGACCCCTTGTGAAACGTCATCGCTTCTGCATGCATCGCGTGCCGTTTATTTTCCCAAGTGGCCATTTGGCCACCGACTGCTCAAGTTTGGTCGCCAGTGAAAACTTTTAGTCGCTAAATTAACCTCATGCTTTCAATCATTCTTCTCAATTTTAGTCGCTAGGCTGGCGACTTATGTTCTAATTTGGTCGCCAGCTCCAAAATTTTAGTCGCCATGGCGACTAAAATGGTCTTAACTTGGAGGGTTGCGGCCCTGTGGAGAATATCACAACTAAAGAAATAGAAACGTTAATTGTACAAGACAATGCTTCTTAGACTTAAAAAATACAATATAAATAAATTAAAATATAACACAATTAAGGCATACGTTCCAATTTCTTTTTAAAAAGTAAAAGAGATTCAGTTTCCCGTATTTCAGTACTTAGAAGGTTAAAGTCGAAAGCTGCTTGATACGTAATTTTTCGCTTTGCCCAGTTTGTTTTGGGAGCAGGAAGGTGCAGATTCTTGCGCTGGCGGGTATTATAGCGATGGATGGCATCATTTTGTGTAAAATTAAAATTAAAATCGATGATTTTATGAAGACATCTAAAAATAAAAACACATCGGTGAAGGTATCGCCTGTGATCTAAGTGCTTCCACTCTAGTTCCTTAAGAGCTTCGGTGGCGGAGGAGTATTTTGGTTTGTCTAAAATTAATTTCGCTGCTTTGTTTTGTTGTACTTGGAGATCGTTCATCAGTTGAGTGTTGTTTTTATCACCCCATATTATATCACCATAGTCAAAAAGTGGGAGAATTAAAGAGTGATAAAGTGTTAAGCGAGCGTGTAGTGGTAGAAGATGCTTGATTCGTGAGCAATTTCCCAACGCTTCATCCAGGCTGCATTTTAGGAAGGTTGTGCCAAAGATCTTCGGCGTGGATGTCAAAAAAATGCGGCGTACTGGCGTACGATCGTAGTCGGCACCTTTTAACTGGCGTGCAGATGACTTATTTTATATTAGGGACGGACCATTAGAAAACTGATGGGGGGGGAGGGGGATTTTTGGCTTGCAAGAATTTTTTTTTTGGCCCATTGTCTGTGCAAGAATTTTTTTTTTGGACTGCAGCCCTACGCACGAATTTTTTTTAATTGTATCTGCTTCATGCACAATTTGCTACTGAATTAATTAAAAACAGTGCTACTGGTACTTTGATTCATTAAATACATAGCTTGTTAACATTACTTTCCATCTATTTTATGACATAAAAAGTAAGTAGCAGTTTGCAGGTGTATAGTGAAAATTTGCGTAATTTATATACCTGTCAGGCCCGCAGGATTGCATTTTGAGGGGAGAGGACCCAAGGTTAGCAAGGATTGTGACGGTATCAAAATCGGCAGGAGTAACTTTGCGAACACCGAGCACAGAATGCCGAAAGCTGAACGCGAAACAAAATCACCGAAGCAAGCAAAGCCATTACCATTATTGAGAGCTAACCGTAAACAGGCTAACCTGGGCGTTTTTTAGGCTAACCTAAGCGATTTTCAGGCTAACCTGAGTGATCTTTAGACTAACCTGAGTGCACTCCGGTTGGTTTTTGCTTGTTTCGGTGATTTTGGTCCGCGTTCTGCGTTTGATATTGTGCGTTCGGCGTTCGGCAAATTACCGCTGCCGTATTAAAATGTTGGGAGACCCATTTCTGTTGGGGGGTCCGGGGGAATTGTCCTCCGGGAAAATTTTGAAAATTTTGACATGCTCTAATGCGATTTGGTGCATTTTGGAACACTCTTCGAGAAGAATTATAATTCTGGCTTAATATCAAAATGCGACCCATCTTGTGCATGAATTTTTTTTCGTTGGGTTTTTCCATGAATGAATTTTTTTTTCGGACATTTTGCCTTGCATGAATTTTTTTTTGGTTTTTTCCCCATCCCCCCCATCACTTTTCTAATGGTCCGTCCCTTATAATAACAAAGAACGTTGGCCTAGACTTTCAAAACCTTGGTGTATCTTCGGCGTTGGATGTACACGGAATGCACCCTGGCGCTTCATTCACTGTCCGCATGATGTGACCTCGCCGTGACAAGAATGTCGTGTGAAGAAGCATCGATTTACATTTGAATGACAGTTTATTTGAGATCTCGACTCTAATTGGCCGCGGTTGTAATTTATTCACCGACCCGTTTTTGGGTCGGTCAAATTGGCGCGCTGCAAGTTGGAAAAGTCCTTCGTACGTGACATACCTAAACCGCGCGTCGAAGGAGTTTGTGAAAGTCTACTTAGCCCCCAAACCCCATAAATAACAAGAAAAACAAGAAATTAAATTGAATCAGTTTTTATCGTGAATTATTTGCAGTAATTCAAATGTATTTTATTGCATTCTGTGCAAACTTACATATTTTCCTGCGATTATAATATACAGCTGTATGCAAAAAAAGGAATAGGGCTTGTCAGTAAGATTGGGCAACCTGTGCCTCAGTGTGCTTGAAAGGTCATGCCAATCAGTTGTAATTGGTGGATGTCAATCCATTTTGTTTGAACATTTCTGTTATTCTAGAAATATTGACAGGAACAAAAATGCTATCATTAGTTGGCTTTTGAACTTCAGAGTTCTTGTGTTTAATTAAAAGGTGCGTTTAATTATAATCAATTAATGTAGCCCACAATCTTCACACTTGTCTACAACTTTATATCTACAGTTGATTCCAGTAGCAATATGAACAGGTAAATATTGTGTATAATTTGAGTAAAATATTATTTACATTTACCAGGTAGTATACGTTCACACTGGCTCACTGAACCAAGGCACAGCACCAACCATTTAGCAGAGAGAAAATCTTTTGAAAACATGGCTGTTTATGGAATTTCTCTCTGTCTTCCCATGGGATCAATACTAAGATGCTCATGTATTTTTTGTTAAAATGTTTTTTTCAAACAATTATGTAACTATCCACTATGGAAAGTTGCACATGATCCTCAATCTGCTCTGATCAAGACCAAGGGCTTATGTTCATTTGATTAATTCACCAAAGTGGTTTCATGAACTTCAAGTTGATTATCACCTGAGTTTCTGCTAACAGTTAAGCCCTTTCAAAAATGGGAAATCTTTGCAGAAGAAGTGCTTTTGTAGATTACTTATATTACTGAGTGAATACAGGCTACAGGTTATAAATTTTTCTCCAAAGCTTTATAATTTTCCTGAAACTGCATTTCTAAGATGATAATTTAGCCAGGTCCTTAGTGACATAAATGCTTATATTCTGTTAGCGATCATAGTTCAAGAGAAAAAGAAGCCATGACAGATGGAAATGTACAGTGTGGTTTACCATCAGGTATGAGTAGAACATGGTTCACCTGGGATATCGGGTTACATAAGTTTGTAACTAATTTTAAGATAATAAAGTAATTTAGAAATGATAACACTACTCCTTACTACCAAATAAAGCACAGTAGTTTATATTTGTTGCTAGCAACCAGTGACATAATTATGTGGAATATTATTTTATGACTTTGCACAAAGAAGAAGTGGCTGCATGTAAGCTAGATATCTGGACTGTGAATTTAACATTAATTTGACAAAATGTAATGTCCTGCTATTACTGTTCTTGTCTTCACTTCAGTTATTAGTCACTGTATATTGCTGAAAATTAGACTAGTACATGTACCAGTAATAGCTAGTATCAATATTTTTCATTTTTCCTTATTTTTAGATTTCTTTGATAACCCCCCAAAATCTGAGCAAGATACACAGAAGATTCTGCCCAGGTACAATGAGACAATGAATACGCAGACTGTGACCTGTCTTTCTGTCACCCACGCCTGTCTTGTACAATGGTCTGTGACCAAAATGAGCCCTGACTCTTCTGCAGGTTGTTTTTAGCCCGATGCATTTTCTGTTTGGTGTCCATTTAGGAACCAGCTTGATCAGTTATCCTACACTGTATGACATCTTGATTTCTAGGAAAATACTTACATGTATGACAGGTCTCTAGGTTTGGGTAGATTTGAAAAAAAAAAATCAGCGCCGTTCAAACATTTGTTCAAAATGATCTGCATTTATGTTTCTATTGGACTAGAAAATGCTATACTGAAGAAGGGCTTCCATTTTAAGTCTAAAGGGGTATAGGCAAACATAACAGTTTACTACAGTAACAAAGTCCACAGGGGCATCTTAATGGATGTGAATTAACATACAGAAATTTGTCATTCTTGTATGTTTTACTGACAATACACTTACGATTTTGGTATTAGCTTGTGTCTATAAAATCTGGATTGCACAAAATTCAAGTCTTACTGATTCCGAGGTTTCTGTTTGTCATGGCAATATCGACCTCCTTAAAAATACATCATACCAAACTTAAATCTAAGATCAATAACTGTAATTTTCACAATTATCAATCCAATTTTAATTAAAAGGGAAGATTACTGAAAAGCTGATTGAAAATGTTATATAGGTATGGTCTAGATAATGACTGTATCAAGACGCCTTTTAGCCAAAGTTAAAATTACAATTAGAAGCTAAAAATGCTCTTGAAACTGATATTTTGTTATTGCTGCTTCGTTGTGTTGGAAGTGTTCTAATAAACCTGTATTTTTTGCTCTTTATCTCAAAGTGATGAATCTACTGAAGGTATTCCAGAGGGGTTTTTTGATGATCCAAGACAAGATGCTAAGGTATGAAAGTCAAGCTTCATGCTGCAGGTGCAAGTGTAGCCCTGTTGAAAAACAGTTTTAATGGAACCTGGTAATGTTGATCATGTTAGTTTTTACTACCATTTGCATCCATCCTTGAAGCGTGACGAATTTTGCGCATAGTTTTACTTTTTAAACCTCAGTGGTTTTGTATGGTTACATGTCAGGTTAGCCTCCCACGCAGTCGTTTTAGGGGTGATCATGTTTCACTCTCACCCCATGATTACTTGGGGTGGAAGTGAAACATGATCGCCCCTAAAACGACTGCATGGGAGGCTAGTGTCACTTTCGACCAATGAAACGTTTGCGGTCAGGTCACGAAATTGACAATGGCAAAGAAGTGGTAATGTCAGCTGTTTCCACGGGACACATGCTAAGTTTTCAAACAGCTTTGAAAGGTCACAGGCAGACAAGGCTCTGTGTTTGAGACCGTGTGACGTAAGCGTCACGGTACGCGCTATTTGATCTCATACATTCACTGTAATTTGTAACGACTGACCTCGGCTTGATCCAACTGATCGCGAGAAATGCTCCATAAAATACTGGATTTTGCATCTTTTAATCCCAAATTGTGACCTACTGTAAGCCAGATAAATAAAGTTCACTTATCGTTTTTCTTTTGTGAGGTATTTTGCGATTTTATGGGGTTATTTGGTCGTTTATTCCTCGCTAGCCGTCACCGACCCCATACAAAAGTAACGGCTAGCGAGGAATTAACGACCAAATAACCCCATAAAATCGCAAAATACCTCACAAAAGAAAAACGATAAGTGAACTTTATTTATCTGGCTTACAGTAGATCACAATTTGGGATTAAAAGATGCAAAATCCAGTATTTTATGGAGCATTTCTCGCGTTCAGTTGGATCAAGCCGAGGTCAGTCGTTACAAATTACAGTGATTGTATATAACGTATGAGATCAAATAGCGCGTACCGTGACGCTTACGTCACACGGTCTCAAACACAGAGCCTTGTCTGCCTGTGGAAAGGTGTCTGTTTTTGTACCACCTGAATGTCTTCTCCCATTTGTTTGCGCCTTTTGAAGCGGTCTAAAACTGTCTTCCCATTGTACATTGCAGGTCCGAAAAGTGGAGTACAAAGATCCAGCTGAGGAAGAATGGGAAAAGTTCCAGAAAGCAATGCAAGTGGAGACACAGGTAGCTTCAATATTCAACTATACGACACACAAAAACATCAAACTTTTTTAACATACTGATTATTCAATTGTTGGGCTGGACATGCAATTTAGATAAGTGGCGTTTTTCAAGAAGGTACTACTAACAGGGTTGTCTGGGATAAGTGCAGATCATAATTCACTCAAAATCAGAGTAAAGTTCGTTATTTGCAGTGTAACCATGTTCTAGCAAGACAAACTGGCGAGTATATGACATAATGCATATGAAATGATTCATATATAAACTGCAGATGTATATGAAAGTGATAAATCATCGTCGCAGTGAATTTCCAATTTGAGCAATTGGAATTAAGAAGCCTGGAAAACTGGAAATTCACTGCGATGATCATTTATCACTTTTGTGAATATATGTTGTTTAGATATCGCAAACTGAAGATGGTCAGATGTTTTCCTTGCCATTTGGGCATTCCTGCTTCAAAGTTGTTCTTCATATTTATACCATGAGTCATAAGTGGTTGTTTGTCACAATTCGTACCATTTAACTACCAATTTGTTTTAAATTGGTTGCAAAGAAGTTTTCTAACCGTCAGCTTTTTGCACAGCCTTCAAGACTTCAAATCTCGGCCAGATTTGACAAGTCACGTGACCAGAGCAAAAAATACCCTTAAACTCAAACGGCATTTGGTTTTGTAAATTAAAATCAGTGCCAATAGATAAAGAACGTCCACATGCTTTGTTGGAATTCGCATCATTATAAAAATGATGGCGTAATAAACACCCACAGGCAGACGTTTTTTAGTAGCGTTTCTTTTTTTCGTGTTAAAGGTAATTGCGTACACCAGACTATGTTATCTCTGATCCGTAAAAGATATCGTAACCTTGCTTTCTTTCCCCCTTAACGCCTGGCTTAGGACTGGCACTAGCTATGCACACGCAATGATAGTTTTTCCAAACCAGATGTCTCCCCAAATAAAATTCACCAGCAATCCCTTAGCAACTGTTCTGGATCGGTAGATAAGAAGCTCCCACCCCACCAACCCCTACAAGGAAGACAGTTTAGTGCATGATCAATACAGCATTCATTTTATACTTATGTAACAAAGTCTAACAACTTGGCATGTTTTCTTAGGTGTCACTGTCTATTGTGGAAGGGGAAGATGAGGAATCCAGAGTGGATAGAGAGTTGTCAGAACTTAATGAACAGAGGTATTTAAAATAAAATATAATCTCACTCAAATGAATTTCAACTGAATTGTTTTATACCTTATAGTTTATGTCACTATCACTCTTTTTTAGACATGTAGTTTGGTATTGGGGTTTTGTTTGTGGCAAATAAAGTAATAATGAATTGATATGTAAATTAACAAGAAAGGACTCATACACAGCAGACCATCACAGAGATAGTGGGAACAGGTCTGTTGTCCTCCTGTTTTGTTATTGTGAGGGTTGGGAAAAGTAAGTAGCGAGCGGAGGAGAACGAGACGAAAATGCTTTTAGGAAGTTTCGGCCATATAATCATGCCAACATACTACAGATAATAGAGAAGTGATAGATATTTTGCTTTTTGATTGACTGTTTGGCTGGGTTTGACTGAAATAGACTTACTGTCAAAGCTGTCTCGGGGGGTGATGGACAAAAGACTGACCCCCAGTCCATGGACTACCCAAATGGACTACCAAAATGGACTACTCTAAAATGGACTTCCCCTAAAAAATCCTATTTCCCTACCCGGTAGCTCCCAGAGACCAATAATATTATATTGTGTTACCCTTACAATATAAAGAGCTAACCGTAAACAGGCTAACTGAAGTGCATAGCAGGCTAACCAGAGTGAATAGTAGGCTAACCGGAGTGAAAAGTAGGCTATCCAGGGTGAAAAGTAGCTAACCAGAGTGAAAAGTAGGCTATCCAGGGTGAAAAGTAGCTAACTAGAGTGAAAAGTAGGCTATCCAGGGTGAAAAGTAGCTAACCAGAGTGAAAAGTAGGCTAACCAGAGTGCATAGCAGGCTAACCGAGGTGAGTAGTAGCCACTAAAAGGAGTGCTATTTTGATAGCTAAAATAGCTTAACCACCCTCGTTCCCAGTGCCTTTCAAGGTCAGTGCAATTCCTGTATTTAGGTGCTAAAGTGTCTGTGAGGGTAAAGAAGGTGCATGCAATGTAATTATAGAAATAGCACTTATTTCAATACTACTCATTCAAAATAGGATTTCTTACGGGTAGTCCATTTAAGGGTAGTCCATTTTGGTAGTCCATTTGGGTAGTCCATAGGGGTAGTCCATGGACTGGGGGTCAGTCTTTTGTCCATCACCGTCTCGGGGGCTTATTTGGACGTTTACTTTTTAATGTTTTATAATGCTTTTTTATGTTTAAAGTTGCCTTGTTTCCTTGTTCATAAGTTGTCATGATTTACCACCTAGAGAAGGAGGCCTAATTAAATAGAGGAGGGCAACTTTAACGGTATGCATTTTTTGTCATGCTTTATTAATTAATTCCACCAATTTGATCAACAATAGGCTCTTCTTTCTACGAGCTGATGCCTTACGGGACAAACAGAGTCTAGTAAAAGGGAAGGTTTGGCAACAAGAAGCTGTTCAGAGACAATCACAAGTAGAAAACTCCAGCAACAGTGATGATAGTGATTTTGAAGAGTTTCTTGACTGGAGAGCAAAGAAAGTATCTTGACATGAAGGTGGCTTATTCTGCAATTGACTAATTTACCAATGGAACCCTTGAATCATGCAGTTCTTTTGTCACAGAGGAGTCAGAGGAATCAAGACATGTTATTCCTGTCTATAAAATGAGTGATCCTAATTGTGTGTATTATTGACCTGCTACTAGTGTTGATGGCAGTGTTTCGAATGCTGTACAGTTTATCTTCATCAGGCAATGAGATCAACTGTTTACGTGTCAATACATGCAGCACATTAGGTTGCATGAATCTTTGTTACGCTGAGTCCGTTTTGTTTTCGACAGGCTGTATAAATAAACTTTGTGGTACTGTGTGAAATTCGCATCTGTCCTATCTAAGCTGTTTTAAAACATTAACATGTAGGAGAAGAAAGCACCGTTTACTGTTTTCAACTAACTCTTCTCTTTCCAGAGATATTAAGGTTTTTGAAGTATGCAAATTGGCGACGTGATGCCGTCAAAAACTCAATGGAATTTTGATCAAATACGAGCAAAGAGATATCTCAACCAATTTGTATCGGAAACGTTTAATTCTTTGCAAACTAGTTATGTTCCACAATATGGGGTTAACATTGGATTACCGTTGAAGCAGTATCTAAATTAAAACCTGCACAGTTGCTAGGCAACGAAGTTCCCTTCACTTAACTTCCCTTCAAATAACGTCGCAATAGATAAGGAATCTGTCAAGTTGACGACTTATCAGGTTTTACTGAGAATGAGGTGTTTGTTGTCCAAGTAATAAAAGAAATGGGTTGGTTTTTATCGTCAAATGCCGGGTTTTGCGTAGAAATGTAGGGCTATTTAATTGAAGTATTTAAACCTGTCAGTACCAAATGCAGACTGCAGATTAGGTACAAAATGCAGGCCGAGAACAGAACTGTTTTCTCGTATAAATGTGTGATAAAATTTTATTTTATAACTTACCTCGATCTCGTTACGTAGTCGCCTTTCTGAGGTCGTTCTTTGCCCATTTCATGAAATATAGTTTTGTAACAACTTGTATCAGGTGTTAAAAGTAGGACTTTTCCGTCAGGTCAGTACAGCCAAATGCTTTTCCACTGGGGCTTATACCCGGGGGTGCTTATAAACAATAAAAAACGGTTCAAAACAAGCTACGGCAGTGTTGATCGAAATGCGTTTTTAAGTTAAGAGGTCAAAACAAAGCAACATTTAGCCGTGTTCAGTACTGTCATCCAGCAGAGGGGAGGGGCTTATAGTGATTGAATTTTGCTACAATTGGCTTAGCATACTGGCGTCAAAAACAAGCCAACCACCACTGTCGCTTTTTGCCATTGAAACGTGATTAAGGGACAGAAAGAGTCTTCCTTAGATAGATCAAGCTACAGATACTTGATTGTAGACATACAATCAAGAAGGCCGTTTTTCTGCCGCGTAACTTAGGTTTTTAGGTTTATTATGCGAATATCTCGTTCACCAGGGTGTTCGCTCATCCTTTGAATCAATGTTTTGCAGTGTTCTGTAAATTTTTGGGTGATTTGGGGGGATATTTGGAAAGAGATTTTTTTTCTCAAAGTATTAGTGAAATTTAGAGAAATAAGAAATAGTGAAGATTTAAAATTAGAATTTGGTAGAATTGGTAAAATTAGTAGATGGACACCAAAACAGTCCCCTGTCAATCTGGGGTGCTCTTGCGTGGGGGTCAACTGTCTGGTGGTGTTCCAAAAACATTTTTCTTTTTTCTATCCCTTCTTTAAACCTCTTAAAATATTCACTCAAACTCGGGTAGAAACCCACCTTAATATCTGTTACATTTTGAAACATAGGCACGCTAAGCGTGCAGGAGTTATTTTTTCAATTGATTGGGTTGCTTGGGGTAAGACTGGATGTTAGTCCTGTTGGGATGGTTGAGCTATTTGTGCATGGTGCATCACTAACTACATAGCCCCTTACTACGACTAAGGGGCATTTTTGAAAAAAAAAAATGTTGCAAAATTTTTACGTGCAATTTGTTACGTCAAAACTGTTTCGATCTATAGTAAATTTGTATCATTAAGAAAAAACAAGAACTAATTTAATTGTCAAAATGTCACGAAATGGCTTATTCTGTTAGCGCTTATTTTGTTGCTAGCTTTTTTACAACCGTTACGCGATACTTTTGTTTGTTACAGGATGCTTTTGTGTTTTTGTCAAACACTGTAAAACGATACCTTTGTTTTTTTAAAATGCATGTAACATGACACTTTTGTTTATCTCACTTTTGTAACATGACACTTTATGTTTTTCTTGAAAACACCATGTCTCCATTGAGTAATCGAAAAGTAATAAACGAAGTAATAAACGAATCAAATCAAAAACTATATTTTTAGGAAAGCTTTTAAAGTGTAGTAAACCTAGAGTATTTGTTTCCAGTCGTAAAGTAAATTTTCATTCAACAAACAGGAACAAGAACTAATTAGAGGTGTGTATAAAGTCAAGTCAGCAAATTTGAGTACTCTCGCGACTAAGGAACCCTTATACTTACCCCTGCCAAATTGCAACTATTCAAGGCCGCTATTTTACCCCATTTAACTTATTGCAGTACTGTTTGGCATTTTTGCAGAGCTTCAAACAGGCGTAAATTAGAGAGGCTACAGGAGAGAGCTCTACGTACAGTTTTTAACAGTAGATCGGAATCATACGAGAATCTGCTTATGCAGGCAAAACTACCAACACTTTATAACAGAAGGTTACAAGATATAGCAATTCTAATGTTAATATCGTAAAAAATGTTGTGGTTATTCATCGTGGTAGAGTACAATAATAAAGAATTTTTTCGTTTGTCTCACGAAGTAGTCACGTGTGATGGAGATCGCGACGTTTCGACTGCACACTGCTAGTCTTCATCAGGCGATAAGGTCGACTGGTTATGCGTAAACTTATAAAGCACGCTGCTGCGCTGTGATTGGTTGGTTTTCAACAGCTGTGATTGGCGCATTTCGATCCTCACAACGAGATCATGGTGTCTTTTGACGTGGAGTCGCTGTTTACCAACGTTCCAATCGACGACGCTGTACAAGCCACGCTACGGAAACTAGAGAACGACCCCAGCCTTGCCGACCGCACAACACTAACACCAGCTCAGATCGCTGACCTTCTGAACTTCGTTTTGAGATCCACATACTTCCAGTATAACGGATCAATTTACGAACAACGGGAAGGCGCAGCCATGGGAAGCCCGGTTTCCGCTGTTATTGCTAACCTCTACATGGAGAGCTTTGAGGACCAGGCAATAGCTTCATCATCCCACAAGCCTAAAATATGGAAACGCTACGTAGACGACACCTTCACCATCTTGGATCGCGAAAACGTTGATAGCTTCTTACAACATCTCAACAACCAGCAGCCTTCCATCCGCTTCACCATGGAAACAGAGAGTGACAGCAAACTCGCCTTCCTTGACACCGCAGTTTCGAGAGAACCAGACGGCCGCCTCACCACCAGCGTATACAGGAAGCCTACGCACACTGATCAATACTTAGCGTATGATTCACATCACCCTCAATCAGTTAAACGTGGTATTGTTAAGTGTCTTTACGAGCGTGCTAAACGCCTCGTAACAAAACCGTCTGTTATTTCGAAGGAGAAAAAACATCTGTCATCTGTTCTTGTATCTAATGGTTATCCTTTTTCTTTCTTGCAGAAGATCACCAAGACCAGGAAACCAAACACCAATGCCGAACCCGCCACCGAGTTTAAATCCACTGCGGTTTTACCTTACGTCAAAGGTCTTTCTGAGCAACTTCGCCGCTGCCTACAACAACAAGGCGTGCGCGCTGTTTTCAAGTCGGAAACTACACTACGATCACACCTAGTACGGCCGAAAGATGCTGTTGATTCGACTAAGCAGGATGGCGTTGTTTACAGGATTCCCTGTGAGTGCGGCAAAGTTTACATCGGTGAGACTGGAAGACCTATGCAAGACAGGATCAAAGAACACGACGGGGACATCCGATTCGCCCGTACCCAGACCTCCGCCGTTGCAGAACACACCAACAACACCGGACACTACCCGCTTTGGAATGAGGTAAAGTTTATTGATCGTGACCCACACTGGTACAAACGCAGGGTCAAAGAGGCAATTCACATAAGACTTCACCCTAGTAACATCAACAGGGATAGTGGAATTGAAATTCCTGAAGCATGGATGACCACGATCAAAAAACACAACAACAGGAGAACTGTACGACAGCGGACCGCCGAGGGAACAACAGAGCATCGGAACAGTGAGGATCGAAATGCGCCAATCACAGCTGTTGAAAACCAACCAATCACAGCGCAGCAGCGTGCTTTATAAGTTTACGCATAACCAGTCGACCTTATCGCCTGATGAAGACTAGCAGTGTGCAGTCGAAACGTCGCGATCTCCATCACACGTGACTACTTCATGAGACAAACGAAAAAATTCTTTATTAATTCTAATGTTTAAAGCTAAGAACAACCGAATCGAAGTATTTACAAGACCTCTTCAACCTAAAACGGAGAAAGAGAAAAACGATACAACTTAAGGAATTCTGATTTTACTCTACCACGTTTTAACACAATTAAGTACGGGAAACATTCTCTGAAATATCTTGGGCCTTTTTTGTTGTCCAAGTTGACAAAGGAGGAACGCTGTATAGATAGTGTGAGTACTTTTAAACGTCGGATAAGGAAAAGAGACTTAACGCACTTAATTGAAGACGGGGGCTGCAAGAACTGTCATTTATGTAATAGTTAATTTAGAAATTAAGGGATCATAATTAGTTTATCAGTGTATATTTTTAAGTATGTTTATAACTAGAGTTTTATTTATAATAAGTGTAAGTTTTTTTAACATGTTTTTAACTAGAGTTTTATTTAGAATAGGGTTTCAATTTTTACAAAATTTTAATGTTTTTCTTAGTCTTTTTAATTAGTGTCACCAATTAGTGTGTAAAACGCTAGAACGGCTGACACTTTAATAAAGTTTACTACTACTACTACTACCACTACCACTACCACTAAGACACCACTACCACACCACCACCACCTCCACCACCACTACCACTACCACACCACTACCACACCACTACCACTGCCACTACCACACCACCACCACCACCACTACCACCTACCACTACCACACCACTGCCACCGCCACTCCCACACCACCACCACCACTACCACCTACCACACCACTGCCACTCCCACCGCCACCGCCACCACCACCACCACTACCACTACCACTACCACTACCACTACTACTACTACTACTACTACTACTACTACTACTACTACTACTACTACTACTACTACTACTACTACTACTACTACTACTACTACTACTACTACTACTACTACTACTACTACCACTACTACCACTACTACCACTACTACCACTACTACCACTACTACCACTACTACCACTACTACCACTACTACCACTACTACCACTACCCATACCGGTTAATTAAATGTCTAAACGTGGTGTGTTAAGGTATAAACATAAACGCTACTTGCCCGAGAGTCAGCTAATCACTGGAGCAAGACGCTAAAGAGACTAATTAAATTAATTGCGGTTTTCAGTTGGCAACACGGAGTCTCAAGCAGTATTAAATTTAAGAAGTTCCTTGTCACAAACACTCAAAACAAGACGCCACAACACACTCTGAAGAAGATTCCTTGCCATTTTTATGACATAGTATTAACATCACAATGAGAACATTATTCTTCAAATCTGCTTTGTGCAAATGCTTTATGCAATTTCTACTACGGTCAGCGAAACTAGCCCGTCCTAAAGGAACGCTTGAATAACAATTTAGTGTTGGGTCTTTGCTGGCGGCGTGTGCGTTGTAAGCAGGTGAGCGTTTCACATCCGAGGTTAATTCACAACTCACCGATTCCGCCTCCTACAAATCGAAAATCTTCGAATGAAATCGCTCGCTTACAACTGTGTCAAATTACTTCCCCTTTATAAGCTGCAATTTCATTGGTTCTGATATAGTACCTCAAACCTGATTGGTGTGACAAACAAACATACTTCACTGACTGACTGACTGACTGACTGACTTACTACACGGTTCATCGCGCCGACTAAGAGTTATTTTTTTGAAAAAATAACTCAAAAATTCATTCAATCAGTGAGAAAGGCATTATGGGAATAAAATTACAATTAGGTGTGGGTACACTGGAAGCCCGTTTTTCCACCGCTAAACCCTATGCTCATTTTACAAAGCTATGTTTAGTGGTGTTAAGTAAATTTTTGGGTGATTTTGGGGATGTTTGGGATGTTTTTCTCAAAGGATTAGTAAAATTTGGAGAAATAAGAAATATCCAAGATTTAATGTGATTTTAAAATTAGAATTTGAAGTTAATCAAAGATCTCTTCGAGATTCGACTATTTTGTATGGAGTATGCGTTGGGGAAATGTTAGTATTGAAAGCGATTTGCGATGCATTAACCCATTGACTCACAATCCAGAAGGCTTTTATTAGCGCGCACCCATCCCCTGGCTCATTTACGGCATTTAACACAAACGTGCGAGTGGGAAAAATATACCATATGCATACTAAATTCAGACAAATAATTCCTTTCTGAAGTAAACTTTTATTACAACTAGACACGCTGTGAAAGACCAATTCATGATTTGAAATGTTAATTATCAACCTTGATAAATTGATCCCAAACCAAACTTGAAGACGGTGAAAAAAATTTCTTCACCTCCGCGCGTCATTTTAACAACTCGCAAAAAACTCTTTCTACAAAATATAGCACTAGTTCAAAACACTCTGGTGAAAGGTAGGTTTTCATTCTGTACAACTGTCACTGACATTTATTTAACCACCAGTGGTATTATCTTGGTACAGAAAAGCGGTAATTGGGGATAATAATTTGCGAATCATGGTGCCGTGAGATAGCGGACAACTACTGAATTCCTTCCACAAAATTAACACTCAGATTGCTTTTTATGCTATCCATCACTATAACTAATAACAATTAAAATACTTGTTTGCATTTTCCGAAGTACTGTAGTAAATCTTTGCATGTAAAAGATCGTAAACTGAACACAATTATTAAATAAACAACAACGCGATGGTAAGTCGGCCACACGCTGCATATTAGATGTCACCTTGTGCTTTTAAAATCAATACGCTTCAGAAGCCTAAAATTCCAAACGTAAACTGGGCAAATGAAAGAAACTCGAAGGAAGTTTTGTTTTAGATTAATTCTCATTTCAAGATGTAGCTACTAATGTATCAACGCTTCAAAATTCTGCATATTTTTGAAGCCGTGAGATCCTGCATTATTCACGCTAAAGCGTAAGTTTAATTTTAGCCCGACGGCTTTTTGCAGTCAATTTTTCACTAAGTGGCTTTACCGATCCTTCTAAAAATTCCATTTAAGTTCGAAGCAATATTGTACATTACCATTTTCCTGTCTGAATTCTTGAGAAGCTGCATTAAGGACGTTCGCGCGAAAATTTTCTAGTCGATAGATTTTTCTTAAATTTTTACTGAGGACGGATAATGAGTTACTTGTGTCAGAAAGACAAAAAAAAGTGGGGGTCACCGACTCCGTTTCAGAGATAAAGTCTGTAGAAAACTACCCTGATTTTGAAAAATTGGCGAACGTAATTTCGCACGGCTTTCAAGGTTTGTAGTTTAAATTATCGATGATGAGAAAACGGAGGCAAACGATCTTGGTGATATTTTGAAGAAGTGCGTCTGTTGCGTAAACAGTTTTAAGTGTTGCAAAACCATGGATAGTAAAAGGACGTCCTTTTACTATCCATGAAGTCACCTTACAAGTCAGCCACACGGTCTGAATTCGGATTTTAAATATCTTTAGGTTGTCGCGCGCTCTCCTCGCGCGCGCACGTTTTTTGAACTCAAATTTGTTTTCATGGCGCAAAACAGCGTTTATAACTGAAATCTGACTGAAATCTTGACTTCCACTGATGAAGGGCTAAGCCCGAAACGTAGCGCGCGCATAAGCGCGCGCCACAAGCGCGCGCACACAACATTGACGGGATTTCCTTCAGGCTAAGCTCGGCGGGGAAATAAATGGTCATTTTTCTTCTAAACGAGCACGGTGACCCCCATTTTTTAATGCATTAATTTAAATGACATACGGTTGACTACAATAATCGCGATTTAAAGAAAAGTTAAATACTCTACTTTGAGATATTTTTGTTTGAATGCTATGAAAAGCACGTATCAAGGTAGTGCTGCTTACGTGCGCACACAGCAAAATCCTTAGTCTCTTCCAAAATCTTAATTCCAGTTCAATTAAAATAGTTGGTTATGTAAGATTAATGCCTGTTTTGTTGAACTGTTTCGATATTTTAATGCAAGAAATGATAGTTTCCTTTTCGGATTACTGGGGTTCCTTATATAAACCTCGTGGGTCATATATTTACTATAATAGCCATCCAGGTTGCACAAAACCGAGTACAAGTGACCCCCATTTTTTATTGCATTTTTGTAATGCTCATAACATAGTTATGAACTGGACCAAGTCTTAGAAAAATTTAAATACTCCTTCTTTTTCAGTGAAATCACCTTAACCTTCAGTTTGTCCCTTAGAGCTTTGAGGAACACAAGGGCGCGCTACGATTCGCTGCTTGACGTCAATATTGCTCGCGCGCGCAAAACATTCGCTGGCAACACAAAAAGAACGGAAAACAAGTTTGGGCTTTTCATTCAAAAGTTTCAGAAAGTTTCAGAATGCTTTTAGACATGTCATGGGACGAAACCAACACTACAAATACGTAGATAAACTAGGAGCTTCAATGTGAAAGTGGGTGTTGGCATGAGAGCTGGAAGGAGATACTGACAATACGATTTGAAATAGATGGGAAATTAGGGGTTGGTGTGCCAACCATTTTTGAGTTATTTTTTTCAAAAAAATAACTCTTAGTCGGCGTGAAGACGTATTTGGCTATTAAGTGGGTGGATGGATGGTTGGGTGGATCATTCATGTATGTATTTCACACCAATCAGATTTGGGATTCTATCAAGGACCAATCAAATTGCGGCTTGTATATATGGATCGTTTTTATGAATATTTGTTTTGGGTTCAAGGTACGGCCATCTTTGTTTTGCTACAGATTCGACCTTATTGGGCCGTGTTGGTCTGAAGTCTCTATTCCAGTTCTTGATTTTTATGTAGCTTTGGGTGAGAACATTGTGTGTGGGTTCTGAAACTGAAAAGTGTTTGGAAATTTCATGGTGGTGAAAGTGATTCTCTTGGTTTACGGAATCTATGATGTTTTTGAGTATAATAAATATGTATATTGAGAATAAATTAAATGTTGTGACTTCCATTTTTAATTTCAGTGTTGTGTGTTTGCTCAACGTTTTGTTTTGTTCCCCAAATGAGAACAAACTGACGCACTGTGGGTTGTTTGTAATCTTTGAGATTCTAACCGCGCGGTGTTTAAACTGTTTTCTCTCGGTTAAAAGTATAGCATTAGTAGGAGCTTTGGCTAAGTAATAACACGAGCGACCATAAATCTCTCAAGGTTTTTTCCCCAAAGAATAACGTATTTGTAATAGGTTGAGGCATGTGGGTTTATTTGGGTTCGAGAGTTGCCACATAAGTAGATATTTTCGTGAGGTTGGAATGTGGTCGGAGAATGTTCGACGTTTCCTGCTTAGGAATAGTAGGACTTCACATGAGCGGTCATGAGTTATTTATTGTACGATCGTTTGAAAAGCTCATAACGTGATGATGTTACAAGGGCACGTTTTGTCTGCTCAGCAAATATTAAATTTCCCCTCAGCTGTTGTGACAACGTAGTTGGATGGCACGGAACGAGAAAATCATCATTTGTGCCGTGAGTGAGGGCCGTAGGAAGGTATGGTAGTCGTTGTGCGAGTCTCGCATTTCAAGCTTCGCCTCCGATTGTTGATGGCTATCGTTAGTAGTACGGCGGTGCAATGCTGTTATTTCCGTACCAATGACGTAATGCTTGCAAGTGTTTACATCGGCCGAATTTATTTTCTTCAGATCTCTGAACTCGCTTCGATGAAACAGCCAAAAAATTCACTTCAACTGGCTAAACCGACAAGAAATAGTCGCAAAATTGCAAACAAATTAACGACCGTCGCTTCTGGCGAAATAAACATGCAAAGTAAACATAATCTTGTTTGTCACGTGCCGAAAGTGAAAGCTTCAACGTCAGCGCATTCCATGGCTGACGCAATACCTTTTCAGTGTATTTAATATTCCCTTCAAAGAAATAAAAAAAGACAGCCAGCTTTTTGGTAGACTTCTTTGCAGCCATTGTTTGGGCTCGTCACGCAAAAAACAATGGCTGAAAAGAAAACTAGCTTTTTGGGTGTGCAGTCAAACGTGTCACACAACTTCATCGACAGCTATTTTTAGCACGGCCATGAGAATATCGGTACTGAGGATGTTAAGCTCACAAGTTAGGGCACGTTTCTGCTTCCGGTTGCAAATTAATATTGTACCAGTCCAAGTAAAATTGTCACGTGGTTTGGCCGAAATGCACTGGTGACTAGAGTTGTTTCTTTCTCGCGTTTGTCGAAAGAAACTCGTCCTTGCTTCTGTCTTACCTTGTGTCTTACCTTGTGTCTTACCTGTCTTACCTTGTGTCTTACCTTGTGTCTTACTTCTGTCTCACCTTACCGGGATCCCGGCGGGATCCCGCCGCGAATCCCGGCGGGAACCGGGATCTTGCCAAGATCTCGCCAAGATCCCGCCAATGCGGCGATTGTAAAAAAGTCACCGGGATCCCGGCGGGAACCGGGATCTTGCCAAGATCTCGCCAAGATCCCGCCAATGCGGCGATATCCCGCCGGGATCCCAACCGGGAAAAATTCCCGTTACGCCGGGATCCCGCCAAGAATCTTGGCGGGTAGACTTCCTGCCGGGATCTCGCAAAGACGGCAAACTTTCCCGCCGGGATCCCGCCGGGGTAAAATTCTCGCCACGTTTCCCGGCAAGAATCTCGCCGGGAATTTTATTCTTGCCGGGATCCCGTCAAGAAAAAATTACTGGCGAGAAACACTGCGGGAATAAATCTCGGTAGCTTTCCCGGCGAAAACTCAAGTCTTACTGGAAGGAAATTCTTACAAGCTTTCGTGGTCGGAACGCAAATCTTGACTGGAAGGATTGATGAAATAAACTAAACTACTTCGTAGTCGACCTGTTTAATTTAAAATATCGAAAGTGAAAAAACGTACGTGTCAGGACGTAATTCCCACGTGGGAAGATTATTATCAGTTTTATCCAGACAAGACTAGACGAAGTGGCGCCAGATACCTTCTTTCTCCCTTGATGGCGACGAAGAGGCGCGTGCTTAAATTAAAAGATATTAGATTCTTTGCTTATTTTGACGTTTTGTTGGCTTTTTATAATTTTCTTTTTGTTCCCTTTTAATAGCCTTACCTTTGAGGCTTCCAATGACTATTTCACTCGGCGATGATCTTCCACTTGCAATCGCTGTAATGACGATCAATCGTGTTGAAAAGTTGCTTTGCGATGGCATTCTAATTTTGGTACCGTAGATTCTAGTCAAAAAACAGTTTTCTTTTCAGTTTATCTTCCCGCAGACCACACACAGAGCGAGTGCTTCCCGCTTCATTCCCGCCAAGATCGTTAACCGAGCAATACGATTGGCTGATTTAGGTCACATGGGACATAGTACACGCCATCGTACACGCCATCCCGCGAGCAGAAGAAAAACTTTCAGAACTTTTTTAGTTTGGCTGCTCATTCTTCACAATCAGGGCTGGAAAAATGTGTTGTTTGATTGCTTTTATTAATAGCTTACGTTTACAATCGGCCTATCTTCAGGGAAAAGATCCTTGGTCGAAGCTGTTGGAAATTGCTTGTTAATTCAAGCCACAGCATGGACATTTTGTGCGGTTCGTTACGAGACTTGTTGAATGAACACCAGCAACGAAGTTGAACAGTGCTTTTTAGTAAACTGCAAAACTTGAACAGTGGATGGAGATAAAAATCTGATAAACATTAAGGACGGTCGTACAAGTTGATGCTATTTTAAGGCCGGGACGTCAACTTTAAGCTGAAATATTATTTGTCATTTACGAAAGCTTCGAAAAAGACTGTGCATCTTCAGTGGCTTCTTCGCAGCTTCAACAGAAAATTTGCCCGTTTGGTAGATTGATCACATCATGACATGTTCCTTCGCTTGAGGGAAAGGTTAGTTCCCTTATGTTTTTGTAAATGATGTTTTTCCTTTCAACAAATTTTACACAAGGATGTTCACTTTCCGTTTAACTGTCATTTCCCATAGCCCGTTTCACGGATACTGGACGCCATATTGAATAAATTAGTTTCGCAAAGGACTATGGGCCGATAAGGGGGCAAAAGTTCCAAGATGGCGTCGTGCGACGCTCTTAAACAGCGTGGTGTGAACTAGTGGAGATTGCGAGCTTTCATTTCGAGTTTATTATTGCCGAGTCCGACAATTCCACTTAATCTATGGGCGGAGGTGACCACTGTGCCGTATTTGGCTGTTCAAATGACCGGAGAAAGCGAGAAAAGTATGTGAGTTTCAAGGACTAATGTAACATATAATTCTAAACATAATTTTAATCAATCGCCCACACTTACAAAATTGTAGTTATCAACATATACCATGATTTTAATGTAGAAGTTCTTCTTTTCAAATAAATATTCGGTTATGCCACAGAAGTTTTATGAAATGATATATAAGCTTACCATGATAGCGCACTAAAATGCTGCTGAGGAGAAGTTGGGGACTGGCAATTAGTCTCGCCTTTAGAAAATTGAAACTTTTGATGGGTGATGCAAATGCTCTTTGTTATTGCAGGTGTGTTATAAAACCCCATGTCCATTATATTAAGTGGCATCAGCCCCAGAAAAAGCACTTTAAATTATGGGAGCGACTTATCAACCGCAAGAACTTTAAAGTGACAGCAAATACAAGGGTCTGCAGTAATCATTTTGTTCATGGTAGGCCACTAGGAGAACACCCACATCCTGAGCTCTGGCTAAGAGGATATGAAACAGATAAGGAGACTAATAATCATGAGGTTCGAAGAATTATCGAGTCCTGGAATGATGCTGAAGAGCAAAGTGATGTGTTTTTGACCACTCGAACAGGAGCCGTTAAAAGAAAAGCAGTGCACACCCAGACAAGTAGTATGAAATCTAAAAAGCTTGAAGTTCTGCCTAAAGGGTTAGACAATGAAAAGAAAGCAGCTGTTTCTCAATCATCTATAACACAAGCCGCGGAAAGTGATCACACATACTGCAATCTCAATGATTGCACTTTTCAAATATCTGAAGGTGATGAATGCAGCTGTCAATTTGCGCTTTGTGTAAAATGTAAAAGAAAGGTGATGCAAATAATTGAAGAAAATGAAAACCTAAGAAATGAAAATGCCAAACTTAAGGAAAGCCTTGACAGTGTCAGGCAAAACAACTCGAGTGACAACTTTTCCATAGACAAAATCAAAGATTCTGACTATCTGGTCAAGCTTCACACGGGTCTTGATAACTTCAAAGTTTTTGAGTGGATCTACAACCAGGTGAAGGACAAGGTACCATACATGCAATATTATAAGGGTTCGGAGTCCCATAATGTTAAAAGATATCAGGTAACAAAGTGTAAAAAGCCTGGCCCAGAGCGAATTTTGTCACCCGAAAACGAAAACGAACTTCTTTTGACATTGATGAAGCTCCGTCTCAATTTAAACAGTCAGTTTCTTGGGTTCACGTTTACAAAAATGTTATTGCGATCATTGACTGCACTGAAGTGCCTATCCAACGACCATCATTAGCGCTCGCTAATGGGCAAATTTACTCTTTCTACAAAGGTAGGCCTACATGCAAACTGCTTGTTGCTTGTACCCCCGTTGGAACTGTCTCTTTTATTTCAAACAGTGCAGGAGGTGCTATGAGTGACAAGAGGCTTGTAAAGGAAAGTGGCATTATTTCAAAGTTTGAGCCAGGAGATACGGTCCTAGCAGATAGGGGTTTCAACATTCAGGAGCTTCTTCTCCCTCGTCAAGTAAAGCTAGTTATCCCCCCCTTCCTGAAGAAAAAGACACAGTTCACTATTGAGGATGACACCCGCACTAAGCAAGTAGCTAACACAAGAATTCACATAGAACGTGTGATTGGTCGTCTGAAAGATTATGACATTCTTAAGTGTGAACAACCTTTGGACATGGTGGATCTTTTTGATCACATTGCAACAGTTGTATGTGCGCTTATCAACCTACAAGAACCAATAATACCCCTAAACTGTCAGTGACAGTAGCATGGTAAACAAATTGTGTAACCAAGTGAATGGATTTGTTATTTTTATATGTGAGACCTCTGCCCCTAAAATATCTCAAGTGGCAGAGGTGTTGTTAAGTACGATATTTTAACTTATATATGATTTAAGAGATTACCATTTACCTGTTCAAAGTATAGGTAATGCTATACAGTAAATAGATCACTAGCCAGTGGGTAAGGATGCTGACTATCTACTGGTAAGTGAGCTGTCCAGTGTAAAGCATTACCCATCCTTTGAACAACTAGGCAAAGGACTGATGGCTCTGTAATTAGTCAAGTAGTAGCAGATCAAGGTTGGCATACAAAGCACTGTGTAACCTTTGTTCTTAGCATAGTTAATCTCATTTGAGGACCCTTCTGTAAACCACTTCTTGTGACGTTGGTATACTTGATGAAGGTTACTATTACTACTAGGATTGCTTTGCTTGCTACTCGGGGCTAGAATAAATAGTATTGTCCTTAGGAATTTAAGTGTTTTGTTTACAGGGATCGCAAAACCATGTTAAGTTATCTAAGATGAAGCATTCACTCCCTGTTATGTTTGCACACTGCCAGTGGAACCACTTGTCACAGCAGTCACATCCAATGCTCATTTCTTTGGATTCCTTGGGCTCTTCAAGACACTCAGCACCACACTTACCGCAGGGAAAATCCACTACACTTTCTGTTGTGCCTATGTAATTGCTCGTGACTGGCTCTGAATCGCATGTTGCTGTCATAGCCATACTCTTCTTGACAGTGCCAGTTAACAACTCTGGAACAACCACCTCTTTGAAAAAAAAGTGTGCTTTTACCACTGCCTCTTCAAGGAAGTCAGTGTCCATATAAACTTCTTGAGAAAAAAAATTGTTCTCAAGACAAGCTGTTTTGACACAAAAGTACCCAACATCAGATCCAACTGAAAGCAATTGAAGCTGGACTTGGCTATAGTATTGGTGGTCATACTTCAAAGAAATTGTGCCATCAGAGTGGGTTTCAAGGCAGGAGTCTTTTTGCATAGCATACTCTGTAATAGCCATGTGTCTATATTTGAATGGGTTCTTCACTTCCAATGGCCTGTTCCCACAACAGTCACATGTAACAATGGCATCAGGAGATGCTCCAAGGTAAGGATATTGTGCACAGATATACAGCCCACAGTCTCTTACTTTCATGTTCTTATGGAAGGAACGCTGGGATTTAAGAAAATCTGAAATAGCGCCAGCCTCATTGTACACACCCCAGTTGATGGCAGGGGAATGAGCTTTAGGATAATAGTGCATTATCTGCTTCACATAAGATGTGGTTCCTCCTATCACATTGTTACTCGCATCAACTTTATCAATGCACTTTTTCAAAATACTAGCTGTTATCCTTCCAGCCCTAGCTGCAAACCAAACTTCGTTATCATGTTGTTGGGTTGTTGCTTCGCTTATTCGCGTCACGTCATCACAAGATAGGGGGACCAATGCAGCCTTCATTAGTTCCTCTGCTGATTTACTCTTACTAGCTATATCTAGCAAGGTTAGTGGCATTGGTTTTTCCTCTTTGGAAACCAATGTCTCCTCCCGGACAACTGCAGCATCACTTAAATCTGGAGCTTCTTGGTAGATAGCACAATAATTGTGTGGAAAAAATTTCAGTATGGCAGCATTCCCATCAGATGCTCTCTGCAGGCCCATCAAATCAAGGTCCTTAATTGTCTTGGCTTTACGGTCTTCTAAAGCTCTTGGATCAAAATCAAATCTGTTAGCTGTGCGTGACACATTTTCGAATTGACAGTTGCCTATGGGTTAAGAAAACAAAACTGGAGATTAACAAAAAATTAATTAGAGTTGAAAGGATATAAATATATAATTTAACAATGTTTTGCTAGATTTCTCAAAAGCCAAAAAAAAAAAACATTTATTAGCATAAATTGACAATACTACCTTTAACTTTTTTGATGTTGATGTTCCTGAGAAAGTCAGGTTCATGTTGATGTTTAAGACTGGGCTGATGCCAAACCTGCTCTCTTGAGGTCACTGCCACATTTTCTCCCCTTGCAACTTTTGTGATCACATGATGGCAAATTGCTGCCACATGCTTACAACTGCCTCTCACTCTGCAAAGATAGTTATTGATATGTTGGTATAATCTATAACCTAATTAAAAACACTGATAAGTATCTACTGTACTGTGTTACCTCCTGAGAAATTGTTCCATATCATTGGCTGAGAGCGTCTTTATTTAGCTTAGTTTAAAATACATGTGCTGCTTACCAAAGTCAGCAACTAATATGGAGTATCAGAAACAAGTGACATGACTTTAAATGACAGTTGTGATATGGAAACATTGTCACTAAAATTTCTTTTAATTCCATAAATTTTAAACATTCTGGAAGTTTCACTTTTATTGTTTATGCCAGATATTAATTATTTTCAGGTGTGTTATTTGTATACTATTTCACTAAAAGTAAAAGTGAAAACTATACCCAGCTGGACATGAGCAGAAAGCATCAGCTATAGTAGCATTTTCCTTGTGCAGAATTACCCAAGAGTTGTATGGAGCCGCTGATACTGCTGTCTCCCGGACAACCTACATTGCAGTAACATTTCAAGCAATTAACTCCAGGTTGAAACATGCATGCATACCGGCATTGCACACTGTACTTTCTGGAAACTTCATAAAGGTATTGAAAGAATGGAAGAACTTTTCTAGAACACGAATGATATTCATTTATTTTACTGATAGGCATTAATGGGGCATTGATTGAAGCAAGAACATTTAAGTCACCAAACCAACCTTTGCTCTCACGAAACAGTAGGCAATATTGCCACTGATCCCATGGTACTGAGGTGTCTTAATATGTCCGGAAATTTGGAGTGATTTGCCATCTCTTAAAGCTTCCCTGCCACCAGTTTTAATGCCTATGGTCTTGTTCTCTGTTTGAAGGGTTTAAAAAATGACGTGGACATTTAATATCTTCATATTTCTAACCATGGCTGCTCTACATGCTCTGTATGTAACAAATATGAAATTAAAATTACTTTCATCCCAGTACTTCTCGACGTTGATTTGGCACAATTCTGGGTAGTTCACAGCGTTATCCTCCCATCCATCCGTCAAAGTATCAGGATCTGGAAGGGTAATACGACCCTCTTCCAATTTTAACTTATTCAAGCGTTCTTTATTAATTATGTTTTGGTTTTCTTCAACGCTTTTAACAGCTTTTAAGCCTAATTTACGAGCAAATATAGCAAGGTCTAATAAACCTTGTTTATTTGTATTTCCGATTGGCACTTCTCTAGCCGCTAAGTATGATTTAAGCTTTTCTACCCCCCAATTTTTAAAGAAATCTTCTTCGTTCGCATCACTGTCACGCTCGCGCGACGCCATATTGGATGTTGTTGCCCCCTTTTTGGCCCATACTCCTTTGCGAAATTAATTTATTCAATATGGTGGTCAATATCCGTGAAACGGACTATGAACTTAAGCTAACATAGTTTCTCTTACCCAGTTAAAATTATATCTGCTTGTTAGTAAAACTGTGGCGATCTTTTTCTGGAAATAAATGTTGTTGTTTTGATACAGCGCACTTATGGAGTCATATTTCATGATCTGAGTGTGTTTACTTTGTCGGTTAGTGAAACGCCAAATTAGCTTCGGTTTTAACCTCGACAGCTCTAAATTTCATCAATCCTGCTTATTCAGCCACCGACGTCGTTTTTACTTTTTTTGTTTTGCAGGCGGCTTTCATAACTAGTAAAACGAACACTCACATGTATATGTTTTGCATTAATTACGCTGAGTCTATCGTTCCAGCCATGAATCTTGCGAGAATTCCTGCCATAAATCTCGCCGAGGATAGAAATTCTCAGTTACCAAAAATCTTGCCGGGATTCTTGCCATGAATCTCGTCAAGATTTTGGCCACCGGGAATTTCTCTTCCCGCCGTGACTTGGCGAGATTATGGCCGCCGGCGGAATTTCGCTTCCCGCCGAGATTCTCGGCAAGATTTTGGCCGCCGGGAATTTCGCTTCCCGCCGAGAATCCCGCCGGGAATATAAATCCCGCCGGCCAAAATCTCGCCGGGATCCCGGCGAGATTCCCGGCGGGATCCCGCCAAGATCCCGGTCCTTTTTTTACAAGGGTGCAGAAAGGTTTCTGTTTTACATTGATGATGAAAATAATGTAGCCATTTCAGAAACCCGAGAATACGTTGTTCTTGTTCCATCTGGCCATTCCTTTGCAATTTCTGGGTCAATTTGGCTTTCTTAGTGGGCGTGTTTGCAATTTTGTGATCATGTTTACGGTAAATCAGGGTAAATGTTGTCAACAATTTTCAATCCATGTTCTTATGTACTTAACGGTTTTCTTTCGGATTGGAATGAAAGGGGATGGATAGTTAAACATCAAGGTAACCTTAAAGTGACTACCAGATATTTTTTTCTGTTTATTTTTGAAGAAATTACTGACGTATTTTTTGTCTTCAACAGTATGGTTCGATCGATCGGTTGCACACCATAGTCATATTTACAAGGGAAGTGGCCTAATGTTTAGAACATTTGCACAATTTCTTTTTAAATTGTTTTTGAGTTATTTTTCCAAAAGTAGCTCTTAGTCGGCGCGATGGACCGTGCACATGCACAAATAGCTCAACCCATGAAATAAACCATCCCAACAGGACTAACACCCAGTTCTACCCCAAGCCACCCAATCAATTGAAAAAATAACTCCTGCACGCTTAGCGTGCCTATGTTTCCAACTAGTTTAGTTTCATAAAGGTTTTTGTAAAAATACAACGCAGGCCCAAAACATTTTTCTTGAGTTAAGATAAGAACGTAACAAATGCTAGAACGTGGTTTAAGAGACCAAGGAAACCTCTAGCTAATGTATTTCCAGTGTCGTCAATGAGTTGTATATAAATTGTTCTTGTGTTCTTGCTAGGCCGTTTGCATTATGACGTCAAACGCGCAAAGATTCCTGGTAGCTGTAGTCAAGTTCGCGCCAAATAACGACGAACAAATAACGCCGATTGTGTGTTATTTTGCTAAGGTCTCGCCGAATTGGTTTAAAAAGGTCTTAAAATGCAAATAAATACAGGCTTTCGTAGGAAAGCCACCTCAGTCTATGTTTTACTGCAGGACGAAACATTGTAGGCTGTTATTGTGGCTGTGGTTTCTACCTTAATATTTCGCGCAATTTTTCCGGCTTACTTTCAACGGACACGCGCGCTGGTTAAATTTATCCACCAAATGACGAATTCAGTTGCGCGATCAAAGCCATTTCAAGGTAATAAAAATTACAAAAATGTTGTACAATTTTACAATTTTATGCGAGTAACAAAAGGGAATATTGCTCTACAATGAATCAGCATCAAAATGTTATCATATCTTGCCCAGTTACGAGCTACTGCAGATCGCGTAATTTACGCTTGATAATTTCGTCATTTGCTTTTCAGGGTAATTTACCATTTTCGTCGTTATTTGGCCGGCGCGGTCTTTACTACAACTACCAGAAGTCTTTGCGCATTTGACGTAATGATGCAAACGGCCGTACCCCGGATATACAAAACGCAATCGACTGCGCATGTCTACGATCTTACATGCGACAAAGTTTGCCTCTTTCTCGCTATTGTAAAGAATAGTCTGCTGCCTCGCTAGGGCTCGCCAGCAACAAACAAACGACGGAGTTCTAAATTTCTTTTTTTTCAACGCACATAACGTGTGGCGTTATCCGAGCGCGCGCATAAATAGAATGGAATGCGCAATTGATTCGATTCTTGTCCGAGGTTGTAAAAAACGATTTCGGCTTACAATTTCTCAAAAACCTACCGTACAACCCATATTGAAACTTTCACAATAAAGTTTTAGGGGTGAACTGTGGCCACAGCCATTTTTTTAAAAAAAATAATCTGTAAGACAGATTTCGAGCTATCTTTTAAATAGGCAAAATATCACTGTGACATTTTCCTATTTTACAAAAAATCTGTCCTACAGATTTTTAATTTATTTCGCATCAATTTCTTATTTCTGAATTTTTGAGGTAGGGTCATACGGGCAGATTTTGAGAAAAACGCCGTTGAAACTACTAGTGCCCAGTCTCCTCCTAAGCACTCGGATATACATTTTGGCTGTTTATTGACTTTGTTTGAACCCGTCGTACGGCAAAACGAAAAGATCAAAAAGCGGAATTCGAACGTGCGTGGGGCAAAAAAAATCAACCTTTTAATCGATAGAATTTTTTCATTTTCTCACAAAACGTAGATAATCGTTAACAAAAGTGATCTGTTAAGAAAAAAGTAGGGGTCACCGACCATTTAAGGCGGGGTTTTACCTGAATTTAAGTGAAATTTTAAGAGGGTTAGAGAAGGGATAGAGGAAAGAAAATTATTTTTGGAACACCACCAGACAGTTGACCCCAACGCAAGAGCATCCCAGGTTGTCAGGGGACTGTTTGGGTGTCCATCTACTAATTTTTAACTTCAAATTCCAATTTTAAAATCACATTTAATATTTCTTATTTCTCCAAATTTTACTATTCCTTTGAGAAAAACTATCTCTTCCCAAACATCCCCAAAAATCACCAAAAAATTTACAAAACACCGCTAAACATAGCTTTGTGGGATGAACAGAGGGTTTTGGGAATGCTTGAAATGGGAGCGAGATATTCGCATTAAACCCAAGTTAAGCGGTGTAAAAACGGGCTTCAGGTGAACCCCCGCCTTAATCAGCCAAACACTTCTCCCAGTCCCCTTTGGGATTATTTTACAGCCACCGTGTCTATTATAATAAAAATATTATTGTTGTGGTTCGACCGGTAATGTTGATTTGGAAGTAGTAATGCCTGAAAAAAAAAAGAACCGAAAAGGAAACGGAAAAAAAAAAGGCCCGGACGGGGATCGAACCCGCGATCTTCGGTTAACTTACATCGAGTACGAGACCGACGCCTTACCACTTGGCCACCGAGCCAATACGACTGGATTTATAGAGAAATTAAAATTTAAACTTATACCCTGTAACTTAAATATCTACCGTGTTGACATTGGGCTATCTATCAATCCAGTCAAATGGCGATTACTCGAATAGTGCTCACATATCACATTAATACAACGATTTGCCCGTTTATTCGTTCAGTTCGGATATTCTAAATTCCTTTCTATTCTCGTTCCAGCTGAGCCCATTATGTCTCTTAGCCGGGCGGAGCCTAAGCACTACACATCAAGGCAGCAACATTGCAGCAAGTTGTATCTCTAGCTTCTGCGTTTGCAGAAGGAAAAAGCTTCATAATTTGGTGGGTTCTTTGTAATCTTGTAGGTTTTCTGTGCATGCAAATGAAACGATTCTAGGATTTTTTGTTCGTAGGCTGTTCAAGGTGTTCGGTTGGTTGGGTAACAGCGCGAAGAATGGACAAAATAGCGAGAGGGCGACTAACGAGCCTCTCTATGGGTACCCATGATCTTCGTTTTCTTCACAATTTTTTTGCAAATCCTCGTTTTTTTGACATCATTAATATCGTTAATGATGGCATTATCAGTGGAGTATTTTTGTCGTTTTCAGCCTTGTAATGGCTTCATGTGGTTTCGTGTCAGTGATAGTAACCTACTGTTGTCAAAATCGCAGTGAAATGTGGTCAAATGCCAAAATTCAGATATTTTGTGTAGTGTTTACGAGTTTTGACAGTTTTATATCTGAGTGTTCAATTTGATCACGCGAACTGTGGTCAATTACAGATCTTCGCTTCAAGCTTGAGATCTTCGTTTTTAATTTTCTGCAGTGATCTTTGCGTCTTCCATTTCTTTGGAAATACCCATAGAGAGGCTCACTAACCCCTGTCCATTTTTTCACTTGCTGCCCTTCGCGCTGCCACCCAACCAACTGAACGCCTTGGGCCGAGTGTGGTTCTTGCTCTGCACTGGATTTTTTTTTTTGTATTTTTTTGGTCGGTGACCAAACCCAAACCTCCACTCGGCTAAATCACCTGTGATGTTTATTCACCAAAAGCTGTGAAAACATTAATGTATGGAAAATGTTACATATATTGTTTTCTTTATTGTGTATAAAGTATATTTTCTTTTGGTTTTACCGAAGCATTTGACTCGAAGCTAACATCGGATACACTAGAAAAGGTATGACGTCAGCCAAGGAATGAGCAGACATTGAGGTTTCACTTTCGCTACGTGACAAATAAGATTGTGTTTTCTTTGCAAGTTTATATTGGCAGAAGCGACGGTCATTAATTTATTTGCACTTCTGCAAGTATTTCTTGTTGGTTTAGGCAATTGAAGTGGATCCTTTGGCTGTTTCATCCAAGCGAGTTCAGAGATTTGAAGGAAAATTAAATACTTGCAAAAGTAAACAATTAAGCGTGCCTGAACGTGCAGGGGTTACGTTGTTTGTAGGGAAAAAACCACCAAACTAGAGATAGCCTTGGATAATGTAAACCTCGGATTGTGTGACTCGCTTGACTACTTTGCTAGTCCTTTACTATACTCTTGACAAATAACATTGTGTTTTCTTTGCAAGTTTATATTGGTAGAAGCGATGGTCATTAATTTGTTTGCTCTTCTGCGAGTATTTCTTGTGGGTTTAGGTAATTGAAGTGAATTCTGAGGGTGTCAATGGGGTTAACTGTTTAGCGTATAATGACGTTTTTTGGCTACCGTAACTGTAATAATAACTAAATATGAACTGTCTAACATATAAAAGGAGATCGACTTTTTAGCGTATGCGGTATTTAACGGCCAAAGGTTGGCGATTTTTGAGAAACAAAATGTAAATTTCAGTTTACCTTGACCTCATCTTACTCTTCTGGAAACCCTTTGTAGTCTTTGTAGACCTCCATTTTCTGTCTGTTGCGTGTCATGTTGGAGATTGCATGACTTTCTTCAAATTTCGTGGCATCCTCCACGCCTGCACTCTGCCTGGGGTTTTAGTTACCAGTTCCGACCTGTCATTATCCGGTAATGAGGCTGAAGAGGATGAGGATGTTGGAATGTATGTTTTGCCCAATACACTGACCACTCGACATGGGAGGCAAATTAAAGCGGTGGTTAGACTGGACTTGTAAGCCAAGAATGGGTAATCGTGACAAACATTACAGAAATTACTGTTCAGTGTGCTTTTTTGGCTATAAATAGTGATGACATTCTTGAAAATCGCTCATAGGAGCCCACAGGAGATCATAGGAGTACTAATTGTGCCAATACATTGAACAGAAGCTGATTTTATTTCAATAATGGCTTACTTTGCAAAAAAAAAAAAATACCATCTACAGCTTCTAAAAGTCATATAATCATACAAATTTACTGTTTAATCTCCTTTTTTGCTCTTTACGGACTAAGGCCACTTTTTTTTAACAGTTTACTGACTAATTGGCTTTTTTTTAGCTGTTTACTGACTAGAGCTATACCCCATTGACACCCTCAATTCTTTGGCTGTTTCGTTGAAGCGAGTTCAATGATTTAAAGGGAAATGAAATACTTGCTAAAGAAAACAATTGAGCGTGCCTGAACGTGCAGGGGTTACATCATTTGTAGGGAAAAAACCACCAAGCTAAAGATAGCCTTGGATAATGTAACCTCAGATTGTGTGACTCACTTGACTACTTTGCTAGTCCTTGCTAGTCCCTTGACAAATAACATTGTGTTTTCTTTGTAAGTTTATATCGGCAGAAGCGATGGTCATTAATTTGTTTGCTCTTCTGCGAGTATTTCTTGTGGGTTTAGGTAATTGAAGTGAATTCTTTGGCTGTTTCATCGAAGTGAGTTCAATGATTTAAAGGGAAATGAAATACTCAGTAAAGTAAACAATTGAGTGTGCTCGAACATGCAGGGGTTACGTCATTAGAAGGGAAAACCCCCAAGCTAAAGATAGCAGGGGATAACGTAAACCTCGGATTGTGTGACTCACGTGACTTCTTTGCTAGTCCTTTACTCATAGTGCAAACAGATTTAGTTTAACTGTGACTGAGAAAGAAAGCTGTTAAATTATACGCAAAAAATATAAGTGTGGTTTAAGTTGCTAGCAACTTCTTGTTTCATTGTCGTTTCTTTTTTTTTTTTTGTCGGTAACCAGACCCAAACCTCCACTTGGGCAAGCCACGATCAGGACTTCGACCCACGCAACCTGGGATGTTTATTCACCAAATGCTGATAAAACATTAATGTACAGAAAATGTTATGAATATTGTAAGTTTTCTTTATTATGTATAAAGTATATTTCCTTTTGGTTTTATTGAAGCATTAGACTCGAAGCTAACATTGAACACACTAAAAAAAGGTATTATGTCAGCCATGGAATGTGCTGATGTTGCAGGTTTCACTTTCGCTATGTGTTAAATAACATTGTGTTTTCTTTGAAAGTTTATATCGGCGGAAGCGACAGTCATCAATTTATTTGCACTTCTGCAAGTATTTCTTATGGGTTTAGGCAATTGAAGTGGATCCTTTGGCTGTTTCATCGAAACGAGTTCAGAGATTTGAAGGAAAATTAAATATTTGCAAAGGTAAACAGTTGGTCGTGCCTGGACGTACAGGGGCTACGTCATTAGTAGGGAAAAAATAACAAGCTAAATATAGCGGGGGATAACGTAAACCTCGGATTGTGTGACTCATGTGACTACTTTGCCAGTCCTTCACTCATAGTACAAACAAATTGAAACATGAATGTACGGACATTGTTGCAGATATATTTTTTTATTGTGTGTAGAATATATTCTGTGTTGGTTTTATCGAAGCCTTGGATTCGAAGTGAATATTAAATACACTAAAAAAGGTATTACCTCCCTCAGCCACGGAATGCGCTGACGTTGCAGCTTTCACTTTTGTTACGTGACAAATAATATCCTGCGTACTTTGCAAGCTTATTTCGCCAGAAGCGATGGTCATTAATTAGTTGGAAATTTTGTGAGTATTTCTCGTGGGTTCAGGCAATTGAAGTGAATTCTTTGACTGTTTCATCAAAGCGAGTTCAGAGATCTGAAGGAAAGAAATTGTGCCTAGGTAAGCACTTGCATGAATTACATTATTGGTAGGGAAATTACTGCCGTACGCCGCCGTACTAAAGATAGCCGTGAACAATGCAAAGCCTGAAATGTGAGACTCGCATGATTACCTTGTTACGGCCTAACTCATCGTATAAACCAATTACATTTAATCGTCACTTTTATGTAAAGAAAATAGCTGTTATTAATAGCGTTCAAATAGTGTCGGAATGTTTAATTCATGCCCATACATGTCCCAAGCGAAGTTCCAGATTAAGACCATAAATATGTCATCATAAATTGCACAACGGCGATGGGCGATGGTACAATATTGGATTGTGTGACTCGTGTGACTACTTTGCTAGTCCTTTACTCTTAGTACAAAACAAATTTAATTTAACCGTGACTCTTCTGGAGAAAGAAACCTGTTAATTAGCAAAAATGGAGTTAATTTATAAAAGCACAGTTTTAAGATGCTTGCATCTTCTTGTTGATTCCATGATTCGTCGCTCATCAATTCGGTCCTATTTTGAATTAATCATGTTGATAATTCTTGTTTGTTTGGTCAACCGAGCTGGCTGGCTACTAGCAGGACGAATTTTGTCATCAGATCATATGGGAAATTTCATCCCTGTTACTGAGATAAAAAGTGGTGATGGGATTATCAAGGCGTAAAATTTAACAAACAAGTGTTTGGCCTGCTGAAAACTTAAAAGTGTCGTTTATGTTTTTCATTGTTGTAAGTCTGTACTAGGGTGCGTTCCACATATAAATCCCACACCAAAGATTTCCTGGCAAGCAGTCAAAATCCCATGTAGATGCTCATAGCATGCCAACAGCCAAACTTTCTCCCAGCACTATCTTGCCGCTGCTAGCTGCGGAACAGAGGCTGGAAGACTCTGGTAATGACTGACATCTTAAAATGCAATTTGATCAGGGATCAGTGAATGAAGAGCCACTTTGTGGAAATGCCACTGCAAAATCCATTATTATCATTATTATTATTATTATTATTATTATTATTATTATTATTATTATTATTATTATTATTATTATTACTATTATTATCTAATAAAATTAAGATGTCCATTATCGTCTAGGATGCTGTTTCAGTGTGGACATTAAAGAGAAGTATGAAGGCCGAAGTTGTCACGCTGAGTTGTATATTTTTTACACAAATTGGCGCTGCTCGCGGGAAAAAAATTATAGGCAGATGTATGGAAAGTTAAAAATGTAACTGAACACTTTTTAGCCAAGCTACATCCTTCAAACTTGGAGAGTAAAAACTTTTGCCTAGAATGTTTATAAGTTGATACAAGAATTATAAATGATAAGAACCGACGTTTCGGTGCATCTTGCGCCATTATCAAGGTTACATAATTAGTGATAAGAAAGCGGTCTGTGAAAAGGCTAAGTTGAAAGTGAAGTTGCATAAAGAGTGCCAAGCTAATTACATAAATACTTTAGCATGAAGAGAATCGGACTGTACATTCAGTGCTGGTTTGAGATCTTGAATACACAACATTTCATTAACGAGGCAGTCAAATTTGTTCGTGCATTTCTTAATTGCATTGAAGCGTGCTGTGAAATTGTTCGGAACATAAGTGTTATCTTGTTTAAGCTTGCGGCTGATCAATATTAGACAAAACCTTTCAAAGGTTATTTGCCATTTCCATTAGGTTTTCATTGGTAACTTCTCTCAGTGACTTGACTTTCGGACTTTCTCCAATTAGCTTTAAATCATGCATGACAATAACAACAGACAGTGCACAGATAAAACAGTTAATCCGTAAAGCGGGGTTGGCAATGTATAAGAGTTTGTCAGTCGGGACACAGAAAAGTGTCCATTGTCCGTATTAACAGGTGTCCGTAATAAGCATGTTAGTTTTAGAGAAAATATATGAGCTTTCGCAGGGACAAACAAAACTGTCCATAATATCAGGTGTCTTCATTAAGTGGGTGTCTGTAAAGTGGGGTTCCACTGTAGGAACATTGTGGATTATTTTTTGTGCATAACAGGAATGATGACATAACCATGTTGATGTAGTATTTTTTATTTTTGCCAACTTAACCAAATGGACAATTTGTTAATTCTTGATTGTGTTTTTCATAGGATGAGAAGCTTTACCATCATTCTACCTTAATCAAGCAAGCCAGTCAGCCGTTCAATGTTTTCTGGAACAGGCCTGCCAGTAGCTAGGACTCCACCATCAAGCCCCTCTATATCAAATTGTATACAATATCCCCCACCACTTCCTTGTCCTCCAGCACAGCCTTCCTTAGTAACTCCATCACTTACTCCTTCTGAGTACAAAATTCCTGCTACCCCAGTACCACCACCAGTTGAAACACAAGACTTAAATTTGTCCATTCTTCCTGTTTCACAAGATGCTGCTTCTTCCAAGGGTTCTGGTTTTTTACCTCCCCCACCACCACCACCACCACCACCCCCTCCCCTGTCTTCTCGCCCAGAAATGCCTCCTTGTCATGCACCCCCTCCTCCACCTCCTCCTCTCCCAGGAATTCATGCCATTCCATTGTCAGGCCTTTCTACCTCAAGAAAACTCTCTGCTTCAAGAAAGAAAGCCATTTCACCAGGTACTTTGCGTTTATAAGGCAGTGTAAAAAGTGTAAATATATGGGTATTTAAGTTAATATAAGTTTTTGTTTTTTGAAAAGCTGAAATTGATAATGGTCAGCGTACTGATGGCCATTGAATATTATTTTACTTCTGAATCAAGAGGAAAATGCACCCATCCTGTCGTTTTGTGATTTTGGGTTATGGCAGTGAGAAAGATAGCCTGCGAACGCAGACGTATTTCCGGCTGTCGCTTGTCTCCGCCGAAAACTAGCGGAGACAAGCGACAGCCGGAAATACGTCTGCATTCGCAGGCTATGAGAAAGAAAGTCTAGACATGAAAGTCAGTGTGAAATTGTTTATTTCACAGATGAAGAGCTATGTACTTGTTATTGCTTTGGCTGGGATTCTTTTTTTTTTACTAGTAATCTTCCTGTCAGCATTATCCTTTGCAACACTCAATGCACAGTAAATTGGCTCACTAACCATGCTCTGAATAACACAGTTTAATTCTCAGGTTAACAAATCTACAGGTAAGAAATTGAACCTCAGGTTAAGCTCTAACCCCTAGGTTAATTTAAACCTCTTTTGAACAACTGGGCCCATAGTGTTATTTAACTTGGCACCATATACATGCAGCCACTGCCACTGCTGCTCACTACATGTAACTCCAAATAATCAATCCTCAGAACAAAGAGCTGCTGACTTCAATTTTACGGAAAATTTCTGTTTTTCATTTTGGTCTTTTTCACTACCTGAGTTTCGTCCTATATGCAATCTCCTTCAGCTCTGTTTCAGTTCACCACATTGGTTTTGGCCTGCCCATCTTGGGCATTTGTGTGGTATTTGTACCTAAGGCATTCTTAGCGAATGACTGAGCCATCTGACCCAGTGTTTCCACTGGAATTTTCAAGTCTCTGTTTTGTATGCCTCCTGGACCAAAAGAAGCTGAAGATTTTTCCTGAAAGGCCATTAGGAAAAGCAATGACTAGCGATGTCCTTCTTTGTCTTTCTCCAACACTCAAAGCCAAATAGCAATAACACCAATTAATCACATGGCTGTTGTACAGCTGGTTTCTAAGCTGCATTTATTGTTTGACTTCCAGATTGCTCCACTCAAATGCTCCTCGAGCTTTTCTAAGCCTTGTCGTAATGTGTTTCTGAGTGGCTTTGTTTGCTGATGACACTGGCCAGGTAATTATATATGTGAAGTCATCAGCAGACTCCAGTTCTGTGTGATCTATTAAGACTGGATTTGGGTATTGAGTTGATGTGTATTAAATCTGGGTCTTCTCGCTTATGTACAGGTCAGTCTGCTTTGAAAAGGCATTTGACCTGTTTGTTTCCTTTTATGGGCATGTTTAGTCAATAATACAGCCAGGTCATCAACATAATTTCATGATCTTCAAAATGAGTAAGAGGAGTCCACTATATCTCTAGGTTGGTTGAAGTGCTATTTCTTATGATCTGATTTATGATGGTTAGGAACATGTTTGGGGAGAGAATGCACCTTTGCCTCATTCCAGCCTCAACAGGAAATGACTCTGACAGCCGGATTTTGTTCAATGACAACACTGCTCTCAGAGCAGTCATAGAAAATGCCTATGAATGAAATGATCCTAGGTAGAATTCCTTTGTGTTTTAGTATCTTCCATAGTCTCTCTACATGTACACTGTCAAACACCTTTAATTTGTTGAAGATTATGTGCAGGTCATGTTCCATTCCAGACAAAGAAAATATGTGACTGATCCATCCTTTTCCTCAATGGAAGCCTGACTGTCCTTCTCTCAACCTGGTTGATGCATCCTGTTTCTCTATGGAAGGCTGACTGTTCTTCTCTCAACCTGGTTGATGCATCCTGTTTCTCTATGGAAGCCTGACTGTTCTTCTCTCAACCTTGTTGATGCATCTTGTTCCTCTATAGGAGGCTGACTGTTCTTCTCTCAACCTGGTTGATGCATCTTGTTCCTATGGAAGGCTGACTGTTCTTCTCTCTACCTGGTTGATGCATCCCGTTTGTCTATGGAAGCCTGACTGTTCTTCTCTCAACCTAGTTGATACATCCTGTTTCTCTATGGAAGCCTGACTGTTCTTCTCTCAAACTGGTTGATGCATCCTGTTCCTATGGAAGCCTGACTGTTCTTCTCTCAACCTGGTTGATGGATCTTGTTCCTCTATGGAAGCCTAACTGTTCTCCTCTCAACGTGGTTGATGCATCCTGTGTCTCAATGGAAGCCTGACTGTTCTTCTCTCAACCTGGTTGATGCATCTTGTTCCTCTATGGAAGCCTGGCTGTTCTCCTCTCAACGTGGTTGATGCATCCTGTGTCTCAATGGAAGCCTGACTGTTCTTCTCTCAACCTGGTTGATGCATCTTGTTCCTCTATGGAAGCCTGACTGTTCTCCTCTCAACGTGGTGGATGCATCCTGTTCCTCTATGGAAGCCTGACTGTTCTTCTCTCAACCTGGTTGATGCATCCTGTTTCTCTATGGAAGCCTGACGGTTCCTCTCTCAACCTGGTTGATGCATCCTGTTTCTCTATGGAAGCCTGACTGTTCTTCTCTCAACCTGGTTGATGCATCTTGTTCCCCTATGGAAGCCTGACTGTTCTCCTCTCAATGTGGTTGATGCATCCTGTGTCTTAATGGAAGCCTGACTGTTCTTCTCTCAACCTGGTTGATGCATCCTGTTTCTCTATGGAAGCCTGACTGTTTTTCTCTCAACCTGGATGATGCATCTTGTTCCTCTATGGAAGCCTGACTGTTTTTCTCTCAACCTGGTTGATGCATCTTGTTCCTCTATGGAAGCCTGACTGTTCTCCTCTCAACGTGGTTGATGTATCCTGTGTCTCAATGGAAGCCTGACTGTTGTTCTCTCAACCTGGTTGATGCATCCTGTTTCTCTATGGAAGCCTGATTGTTCTTCTCTCAACGTGGTTGATGCATCCTGTTCCTCTATGGAAGCCTGACTGTTCTTCTCTCAACCTGGTTGATGCATCCTGTTTCTCTATGGAAGCCTGACTGTTTTTCTCTCAAACTGGTTGATGCATCCTGTTCCTCTATGGAAGCCTGACTATTCTTCTCTCAACCTGGGTGATGCATCCTGTTTCTCTATGGAAGCCTGACTGTTTTTCTCTCAAACTGGTTGATGCATCCTGTTCCTCTATGGAAGCCTGACTATTCTTCTCTCAACCTGGTTGATGCATCCTGTTTCTCTATGGAAGCCTGACTGTTCTTCTCTCAACGTGGTTGATGCATCCTGTTCCTCTAAGGAAGCCTGACTGTTTTTCTCTCAACCTGGTTGATGCATCCTGTTCCTCTATGGAAGCCTGACTGTTCTTCTCTCAACCTGGTTGATGCATCCTGTTCCTCTATGGATGCCTGACTGTTCTTCTCTCAACGTGGTTGATGCATCCTGTTCCTCGATGGAAGCCTGACTGTTGTTCTCTCAACCTGGTTGATGCATCCTGTTTCTCTATCAAAACCTGACTGCTCTTCTCTCAACCTGGTTGATGCATCCTGTTTCTCTATGGAAGCCTGACTGTTCTTCTCTCAACCTGGTTGATGCATCCTGTTCCTATGAAAGCCTGACTGTTCTTCTCTCAACCTGGTTGATGCATCCTGTTTCTCTATTGAAGCCTGACTGTTTTTCTCTCAAACTGGTTGATGCATCCTGTTCCTATGAAAGCCTGACTGTTCTTCTCTCAACCTGGTTGATGTATCCTGTTCCTCTATGGAAGCCTGACTGTTCTTCTCTCAACCTGGTTGATGCATCCTGTTCCTATGGAAGCCTGACGTTTCTTCTCTCAACCTGGTTGATGCATCCTGTTCCTATGGAGGCCTGACTGTTCTTCTCTCAACCTGGTTGATGCATCTTGTTCCCCTATGGAAGCCTGACTGTTCTCCTCTCAACGTGGTTGATGCATCCCCTGTCTTAATGGAAGCCTGACTGCTCTTCTCTCAACGTGGTTGATGCATCCTGTTTCTCTATCGAAGCCTGACTGTTCTTCTCTCAACCTGGTTGATGCATCCTGTTCCTCTATGGAAGCCTGACTGTTCTTCTCTCAACCTGGTTGATGCATCTTGTTCCTCTATGGAAGCCTAACTGTCCTTCTCTCAACCTGGTTGATACATCCTGTTTCTATGGAAGCCTGACTGTTCTTCTCTCAACCTGGTTGATGCATCCTCTTTCTCTATGGAAGCCTGACTGTTCTTCTCTCAACCTGGTTGATGCATCCTGTTTCTCTATGGAAGCCTGACTGTTCTTCTCTCAACCTGGTTGATGCATCCTGTTTCTCTATGGAAGCCTGACGGTTCCTCTCTCAACCTGGTTGATGCATCCTGTTTCTCTATCAAAGCCTGACTGTTTTTCTTTCAACCTGGTTGATGCATCCTGTTTCTCTATCGAAGCCTGACTGTTTTTCTCTCAACCTGGTTGATACATCCTGTTTCTCTATGGAAGCCTGGCTGTTCTTCTCTCAACCTGCTGATTGATGCATTCAGTTCCTCTATGGAAGCCTGACTCTTTCTCTCTGATTTTTATTGTCTTAGTAAGACCTTGCTTGGGATTGAGAGCAGTGTTAACACTCTCTATTCATCACGATTTTCCTAGATCGTCCTTCTTTGGCAGTTTGACAATAAGGCCTTAAAGCTTGCACCAGTCAATAGGGATTATCTCTACTTTCCACTCACATCTGAAGTGGTCTATGAGCATGCTGGGCCTGGTTGTTCAAAAGTAGATTAAATAACCCACAGTTAGCAGTTATTCTGGAATTGAATGTCAAATTCTTGGGGTAAGTAATCAGGGGATAAAATGTGTTCCCGAAAGCAGACTATCTGTCAGATTAAGCCAGTAAAACTGGTTACTGAAGGGAGAAATGGTGGAGCGCTTGGGGAGGGAAGGGATAAAAATGACGGCTCCTATACAAATACAAAAATCATGGAACTTGTTGTAGAAACAAATTATATAAAAGAAAGATTTTTCTTTTTTTCTTTTTTTTTTTTTTAAATTTCCAGCATTCTGGTATCTCATAGAAGCAATATAAAACTGGCTAAAATTAAGATTCAAGTTATGATTTTCTTAGAAGGCACCCTCGCTATTTTGTTGACAGCAACCTTAATATGCAAGCCATAAACTAAGACATTTTGTATGGTTTTTTATTCTCCTCCATCTGTGCCATCAGCAGGCTGTTCTTTATAGCTTTTCTTTTAGGTTACATGTAACTCTGTTTTACTGGTACGTGATCAGCAGTCTTGAGCCTAAGCTACCCTAGTGAAAGGTGCTATATCAGCTTGGTATTTGAAGCAGTAGGGAAGTTTTATTTGAATTGTCTGTTGATCAATTTTAAACATTATTTTTTATGCAGCATCCCCAATGAAGCCTTTGTTTTGGAAGCGAATACAGCTAAATCAAGTGTCACACTGCAACCCAGAGATTGAGGCCAATGAAACAGTGTGGGCAACACTTGAAGAACCAGTTATCAATGTCAATGATTTTGCTGATATGTTTGCCAAAGTGGAGAGAAAATCAGAAGAAAAACGTCTCTCGTCTAGACGCACGCACAGAGTAAAACAGCAAGTGGTTCATTTGTTGGACAACAAGAGATCACAGGCTGTGGGAATCTTCCTCAGCAGTCTTCATGTTCATATGGATGAGATAAAAGATGCACTGTATAATGTGAACACTTCTATTATGGATCAAGAAAGCTTAAGCTCTCTCTATGAAATTGTGAGTAATTGTGTTACTTAAGATAATGTGTTTAAGAAAAATTAACCTTTGGCAGCTGAACAGTTAGGATTGTGGACTCACTGCCTTCTTCCTTCCCTTATACTCCCCTGACTCCCCTCCTCTGCAGATATTGTCTGCGCTCTAGATTTTCCCATCAAAACTGGTATCTAGACCGGTTGCACTTATGCTGAGAAATTAACAAACAAAAATGCAAAAATGTTGACTTGTTTCTGCTAAAAAATAATAAATGGAAGAGCCAAAAAGCTTCAGACCTGGCAAAACACCAACTGCTGGCAACGAATTTGTTGTTATTGCCTGGCCAGAAGTTAAAAGCACTGCATGATTAAACTAAAACTAAAATAGGTACCATAGAATATTCTCTCTGTTAATAAACGAGGCTAGAGAAATTGAAAACATACCTGCCAATGATTTTGACCATCTCTTGTTCAATTTTTTCCGTGTTCAATTTTTTCCGTGATGGCTGTTCACTAGCAAAATGTCAACGAGTACAGCAAGCAGAAGCAAATTTTTAAACTGAAAAGTTTTCTAGTTTCGCCATAAAATCCGAGCTTAGTTTATTTGTATGGGAGAATTTTGACCTCAGTTGTGAGAACAGACCTCACTTATGATAAAATACAATGTTTACCTGGTCTTATTGCTTTCTGTGTCGGGTCAACTCCTGCTTTTTCTGCTCTATCTTACAGTAAAATGTCTGTTTTGGGAAACTGTCGGTAACCTGTCGGTCGTCTGTCGGTGGCCTGTCGGTAGCCTGTCGGCCGACAGACAACCAACAGTCGGTTGAGGGGAGCTGTTCTTCACAATTACCACTGTGTTTGGTCTGTACTCACTACCTAGGTCAGGATTCTCCTATACAGAGTTCCTGCTCAGTAAAAAAGAGCTAAGTATAAACAAACTCAGTGCTACAGATTTTTAAACTTAAAAACAGGCTGGCATGTTTGTTTGCAACAATGGACAATGTTATGCCTGAGTGTAAGAAAATTAACTGAGATTTCGCCAATCTTGCCAAGTTTTTAGCCACTGAGATCTTGCATCACGCAGAGAAATCAAAATGTAGGTGGCCAAAAACTCGCAGAGAATCTCACCAGACTAAGGTCTGACACCACTCGAGACATCATCGTTGTCATAATAATAATACGTTGTCATAATAATAATAATAATAATAATAATAATAATAATAATAATAATAATAATAATAATAATGTAATGTATATGAAATGATTCATATATGAACGGCAGATATATATGAAGGTGATATGTGATATTTGCAGTGAATTTCCAATTTAAGCAATTGGAAGAAAGAAGCCTGAAAAAAATCAGGGCTTCAACGGGATTTGAACCCGTGACCTCCGCGATACCGGTGCGATGCTCTACCAACTGAGCTATGAAGCCACACATTGGGAGCGAGGTCAATTGTGAGTTCATATTTTCCCGTGAAAGGAGTGAAATGATGTAATGTATATGAAATGATTCATATATGAACTGCAGATATATATGAAGGTGATATGTGATGTTTGCAGTGAATTTCCAATTTAAGCTATGAAGCCACACATTGGGAGCGAGGTCAACTGCGAAGATCACTCACTGGAGTGATTTTCAGAAAGGTCAAAATCAAAATCTTTAGAGCCAAAAGTTAGCCAAGAATCTTGTTGCTTCCCTCGGCGAGCTTTGCAAAGTTTTGGCAATCTCACCAAGATTATCAAAATCTCTGCAAGATCCCACTTAAAATTTTGTACAAGATAGTACAAAGTTCAGCAAATCACTGTTGTGTGATTCAGGGAAAGAGAGGATGATCCACATGCTGATGAGTCGCCACCCTATCTTCAGTTACTGTGATTTTCTTTCTCTGAAAACTTTTGGGTTTCCACTCATTGCCTTGTATCTAGTCAAATGCGATCAAGTCAGGTTAACAGACAGCAGTTGAACAATAGCAGTCTGAGAGCATAGCGATTTTTAAAAAGAATCTTAAAACATTTCTTTTTTGTAATAGTTTTTGAGTTATTTTTTCCAAAAATAACTCTTTAGTCGGCGCGATGGACCGTGTAGTCAGTCAGTCAGTCAGTGGAGTATGTTTGTATGTCACACCAATCAGGCTTGAGGTACTATCAGAACCAATGAAATTGCTGTTTATAAAGGGGAAGTAATCTGACACAGTTGTAAGCCAGCGATTTCATTTGAAGATTTTCGATTTGTAGGAGGCGGAATCGGTGAGTTATGAATTAACCCCGGATTTGAAACGCTCGCCTGCTTACAACGCACACGCCGCCAGCAAAAGACCCAACACTAAATTGTTATTCGAGCGTTGGTTGGGACGGGCTAGTTTTGCTGACCATAGTAGAAATTACATACAGCATTAGACCAACTCATGTTTGTTTACTGAAAATTTACATTTACGACAGGTGTACTACGCTTTAAAAGCTTTTCTAAAAATATAGTTTTTGATTTGATTTGTTTATTACTTTTCGATTACTCAATGGAGACATGGTGTTTTCAAGAAAACAAAAGTGTCATGTTACAAAAGTGAGATAAACAAAAGTGTCATGTTACATGCATTTTAAAAAAACAAAGGCATCGTTTTACAGTGTTTGACAAAAACACAAAAGTATCCTGTAACAAACAAAAGTATCGCGTTACGGTTGTACACTCAGAGACTCAAAGGACAGTGCAGAATGCGAAGTGGCTGATTAATTTAAAGTACGGTGTTTTATGTATTTTGTTTGTTTACCTAATTTCACTTTCAATAAGACATTAAAACGCCAGACGTGATAATCACGCTTATTATCTTTGCTAGGTCTTACTACCGCAACAGAACTGTTTTCAGTTGAAACATGACACTTCTGTTTTTCTGCAAAACACTGTTACATGATACTTTTGTTTTTCATTTCAAAGTATGTCGTATGATACTTTTTTCGTTCAAACATATTTTTCCGCTATTTTGTTATTGCTCGTTATTTTAACTATTAAATTATTGCTGGGACCAAGAAAGCAGAAAACTTAGTCCCATTCGACTTGTCCCGTGAATTCAAACTTCAGTTGGTTAAAATTTGGTTTTCTACGCCCGGAAATCCCAAACCGCTTCTGCTTCTCTGAGCCGTCACACTTTTGGCCAATCAGCGTAATCCATAATAGGTTGTCTCGTTTTTCCACTTGACTGAGTTTTAACACAATGAACGATGATGTTTCAATTCAACTGTCACGAAAGTCGTTTCTCGAAAAGTAATAGAGGGATCAAATCAAGAAGGGTTTTCAAAGCGTAGCACAGCTGAAATATTTGAAATTTGCACCAAAAATCCCTTTACAAGGTTTTGCATATTTAATTCGAAGACACCATGTCTGATACACTGTATTTACCAACGCTCTGCAATGAGAAGCTGTTGTTGATTTTTTTTTTTTCAATACGAACACTGCGAGTTCACGGAGAGTTCGATGGCAATTGCTTTGCTTTCAATAATAAAACCAGTTATAACACTGATGTTATAAATTAATAAACAGAAAGGCTTTTTTGGTTCCTGAAGAATATTAAAGTAAATAGTTATTTCACCCAAAGCACTGCGATGCCATAACGTCTTATTTAATTAATTGCGGTTTTAACTTGGCACCACGGAGTCTACAACAATCGTGCCACGAGGAAAGGCATGTGACATCCGTGAGAGTTCAAGACTGTAACCTAGACTTATCTTCTGCACATGCGTTTACCACAAAATTCCCTTTTCTTGGAAAAATAGTACCACATGAACAGCGTTGGGCTTTCAGAAACAAATATATAGTCTTTGCGTTCTTCATATAAAAGTAACGTAGAGACACTCTGTGTTTTACAGTCAGGTACCACCCACCCTTTACCCCTTTCATAAGGATAATTAATTAGTTAATTAATTAATATTAATTACTTAATCAGCTATCAAAGTTTACACCATAGCGCCTTAGGGCCTTAGCGGTTTAGTGGACGGCAGCCCACATAACCATCACGATAGTGCATTCTGCACTAAAAAGCTAGCAACAAAGTAAGCGCTAACAGAATAAGCCATTTTGACAATTAAATTAGTTCTTGTTTTTTCTAAATGATAAAAATTTACTATTGAACGAAACAGTTTTGACTTAACAAATTGCACATAAAAATTATTTTGTCTGCAAGCATTTTTTTTCAAAAAATGCCTCTTAGTCGTAGTAAGGGGCTATGTAGTTAGTGATGCACCATGCACAAATAGCTCAACCATCCCAACAGGAGTAACACCCAGTCTTACCCCAAGCAACCCAATCAATTGAAAAAATAACTCCTGCACGCTTAGCGTGCCTATGTTTAACCTAGTCATAGATTTTAGTTAGATTTTTTAGCTAGTTTGATATTTTAACTCTTTTTATCTTAATAGTGAATTTCTGTATTTAACAGCATTTTTACTTTCATGTTTTTTTTAATTCTTTTTAATCATGTGCAATTCTAAGCGCATTGAGAATTTTAAATGTGCAAAAAGAACCTTTTTATTATTATTAGCTCTGCCTGTGTTTGGTGTGCACGTACCTCCAGATCCTTCCATCTTCTTCACCCCCTCTTTGAATATGCAGACGGGCCTTTCCACCAGGCCTTTAGACGCAAGATACCTAGGGGCTGTTTTCATTACGTAAAATGTCATTTCGTTCACAGACCATTTGGAAATGGTCTGGAGAGACTAGTTTCCCAGGGCCTCTTTCCGCTTTCCTTGAAAACTTTCTTTGCTACGATTTCTGCCTGGCTTACTTCGTTTTGTCCCGACTAACTGCCCCTGGTCCTCTGAGGATGAGCAAACCTACAGTAACAAGTAAATCTTTGCAGATGCAGAGGGATAATTTTTAAGACAAAAGCCTGACCAATCCCAGCAGGCAAACGTGACAAAATTATGGCAAAACAGGAAGTTGCAAAAAGCTTATAACCATGCTTTTAGAAATTCCATTTTTGTTAATTAACAGCTTTCAACCTCAAAAGTCACCATTAAATTTAATTTGTTTGTACTACGAGTAACCGACTAGCAAAGTAGTCACGCAAGTCACACAATATGAGGTTTACGTCATCCCTGGCTATCTTTAGTTTTGTGTTATTTTCCCTACTAGTGATGTAACCCCTGCAGGTTCTGGCAAGTTCTGGCTTTCTTTGCAGATATTGAAGTAATATATCAAACACTAGGGAGAGTGTTTCATCACATTTCCAAACACCGAGAAGAGAGTTGACAATACGACGTGTAACGGAGTATTTTTGACGAACTTCGAGGTGTTTGGACATGAGATGAATATACCCAGCACGTTTTATGAGGTTGAAATAGGCGTAGAAATTTTCGTAGAGCTCTACGCTTCTACTTAGTACAGTAGTAGCATATAAATAGTTAGCTCTTGTACGCTCGTAGACCCGTAGAGTAGTAGAGATAGGTTAAGATTGGTCAAGACAGTTTGGTGTCCACCTATAAACTAAACTTTAGCATAGAATGTACACCCATAGATCAGTCCATTTTGTACTCAGTATATTACATGTATATAGTACTCTACTCTACCTCTACCTCTACCTCGACATGTACCTCTACTCTACTTAACTTTATGATACGCTTTGCTATGCTCTACTCTACTCTTCTCTTCTGTACTCTTCTAGTCTAATGTACTCTACTCTACACTATTCTATTCGACTCTTCACTACTCTACTGTAATTTACTCTACTCTACTCTCTACCAGTACACAGGTTGTATCATTTCATTTACCTTATATCATGATATGTATCTTTTTGAAATTGTTTTCGGCCAAGGTGTTGTCATTTTATCCTATTCTATCCCAGTATACATGCATGTGTTACCTCCAGCACATTTTGCGTTACATTATGAAAGGGTTGCATTTACACACTAGTTGCATTCCAGCATCTAAGTGTTGTACCTATATCTTTATTTGTATAACATATCTCTTCCAATTTCAACAGATAACCTGTCTTCGTTCAATATTTGCATACTAGTTCACTAATCTTTTTTTAGAGTAGGGTAGAGTATAGAGTTGAGTAGAGAGGCGTAGCATAGCGTAGAGTCAAGTAGAGTTGAGAAAAGTGTAGTAGAGATTAGCGTTAAGCAAAGAGTAAAGTAGCAGGGCATCACAGAGTAGAGTAGAGAACATTACATTAGACTAGAAGTGTACAGTACAGTAGAGTGTAGCATGGAGAAGAGTAGCGTAGCGTAGAGTAGAGCACATTAAATTAGACTAAAAGCGTACAGTAGAGTAGAGCGTAGCGTAGAGTATAGGAATAAATACATGAAGCTGTCATATGGGGTAAATAAGAAAGGCATAGGCTAACACTTTAAAGTAGAGATGTAAAATTGTATTTAAAATTGGGGAAAATGTTATTGCCAAATGGGTATAATGGTGTATGCAGTTCCAAAGATGCTACTTATGGATTATTAATGGAAAGTGCTATAGTCACAGCTACAGGCTCATAGACCTGACTCGTCCCCACTAGCCTCTCGTTGCATTATCGACTCCCACTCCCTTAACTCCTTCCTGTCCGCCCTTTAAAATATCAGTCGCTGAAGACTGATGACCAAAAAAATTCGCAAAAATTTGCGTTACATCCGATCGCCACGAAAATTGGCAAAAAGCGTGACAAGATAATTACCCAGTCCCTCCGCAAATTTCAGCTGAAACACTTGAATGTGGCATACACGACGAATACGCCCACGCAGTGATTTTTCAATTTCAACACGCGGTGTACGCGATCGGCCGCGATCGATCGCTATTAGCCCAGAGAGAGTTCTCTAGCTCCTGGAACAAAAAGATTACACCAACGATGGCATTTCAAGTGTTGAAGAAAGTGATTCGGATCGTCAGATGCGAATTTTAGCGACGAATCGGGGTAAGAATTGAGTAAACATTACGCGAAGTGAAACTGAGTGAAACCACGCGCGTGGTCTGATACGCGACGAAACGCTGTATTTATTCGACTTCTTACGTTCGAAACCTTGTTGATACTTTGAAATAAATGTCTTGGTTATATTTGAGCTTTGTGAGATCGATATTTTTGGAGGAAAAGGGGTTTTAGGACAACAGATGTGAAGATAATTGAGTGTAATGCCGTGTAATTTATACACGGCGTCATATAAACAAATAACTCGAATTCCATAATCGGAAACGCAATGATATGCTTTATATAGTTCACTTTTTACGTTCGAAACCTTGCTGATACTTTGAAATAAGTGTCTTGGTTATATTTGAGCTTTGAAAGATCGATATTTTCGGAGGAAAAGGGTTTTTAGGACAACAGATCAAAAGATAATTTGAGTTCAAAGCTTTGTGTCAACAAAAAGCTCGAATTTCACGTATCACGTTTCACCTGCGTCAATTCAAAAAATTGCCAAAAATTTCAGTATTTATCTTTTTTAGCCAAAATTGCTGCATGTTTTGCCAATATATTATGAAACATTTTTGTTTTTAAACTTTTCTTACAAACTTTTACCATTTTTAAGTTTGTTTATTTTTGTGCATTATTTTTGCAAATTTATGCTAATTTATGTAAATTAAATTAATGTAATCGAAAGTATTATGGGTTATTTCGGAAAAAATTTTTTTTTTCTGGAAGCCCATTTCATATCCTTTAAAATGAGGTATGGCTTTCATCTCAATTCTAAATCCCAGCTGAGAAAAAAAACAAAGGAGGTCAAAGGTCAATTTTGACTGTAATTTGATAGGACAGGAATGAGTTAAGATACAGAGAGACGAATGGGGACAAATCAGCTTGTAGACCATGAAAGGCATGAATGGCATGTGTACGTAGAGGCGTAGAGCTCTACAAAAATTTCTACACCTTTTTGAGCCTCATAAAATGGGCGCCACTTGGAGATGAAACACTCTCACGAGTGTTTGATATATATGTTCTCAATTGAAACTAAAACTACAGAGAAAACAGAGAAATAAAATCTTAAAAATCTATTCTAATTAAGAACAGATTTCAAACCACCATCACTGATCTGATTTCCTTTGTGTTAACCAGATGAATTATTAGTGAGTTTGAGAATTTTCCTTCAAATCTTTTAACTCGCTTAGGTGAAACAGCCAAAGAATTCAGTTCAATTTCCTAAACCCACAAGAAATACTCGCAAAATTGCAAATAAATTACAGTCAAAACAGCTCAAGCGTTCCTATCAAGGGTGAATTAATGAATTCATTAATGGCAATTTGATTTTATTCTTTGCTTCAATATTCCATTCTTGAAGTGAATATTTCAATGTTGAAACAGCGACTCAATTCAAAACAAAAATGTTGATTTCCTAATACCTGGCTTTGCGCGACAAAATGTCCCTAATTTGCATAAGAACAAAACTGGGTTGACAACATTTTTCCAACTTTCTCTTCCACTTTTGTGCCTTTTTAGTGCACTAAATTCTCTTGCCCCTCTTTTCGTATATGTTACAGGTCAAAATTACCTTTAGGTCATTTTTTTCAACCTAGATTATTTTTTTTAATCTAATTTATTTTTTTATACTAGGTCAATAGCTAGAAAATTAAATTAAAACACCTCCCCCCATGTTGTCTCTGAGCGCCCTCCACCATCCTTACTTACCATCCTCTACCATCTGCTAATACCCCCCTTTTGGAAAAGAAACATCACAGATTGTGTGATTTATGTCCAATCCCGATTTGGCTGAGTGGGGGTTTGGGTCTGGTCACTGACAAATAATAATACAAACAAGAAGTTGCTATAGCAACTTAAAACCGCGCTTATATTTTTGGCTAATTAACAGCTTTCTTTCTCAAAAGTCACGGTTAAATTTAACCTGTTTGCATTATGAGTAAAGGACTAGCAAAGTAGTCACGTTAGTCACACAATCCGAGGTTTACGTTGTTCCCGGCTATCTTTAGCTTGGGGGTTTTTCCCTTCTAATGACGTAACCCCTGCACGTTCGGGCACGCTCAATTGTTTACTTAAGCAAATATTTCGTTTCCTTTCAAATATTTGAACTCACTTCAAGGAAATAGCCAAAGAATTCACTTCGATTGCCTAAACCCACAAGAAATACTCGCAGAAGAGGAAACAAATTAAATTAATGACCGTCGCTTCTGCCGACATAAACATGCAAATGGAACACAATGTTATTTGTCACGTAACGAAAGTGAAACCTGCAACATCAGCGCATTCCATGGCTGACGTAATACCTTTTTCAGTGTATTCAACATTCGCTTTGAATCGAACGCTTCGATAAAACCAAAAGAAAATATACTTTACACGCAATAAAGAAAACAATATCCGCAAAATTTTCCGTACATTCATGTTTCAACAGCTTTTGGCGAATAAACATCACAGGTTGCATGATTCAGTCCCGATCACGATTTGTTCGGGTGGAAGTTTGGGTCTAGTCACCGACAAAAAGAAACGACGAAAAAAAATAAATCCCGTGCAGAGCAAGAACCGCGCTCGGCCCAATTGGCCGCGCAGTTAATAATAAATCCTGTGCTGCAGAGCAAGAACCTCACTCAGCCCATGGTAGCGCGGTTAATTATGATAAACATCGGGCAAAAGTTGAAAAATATCAGAATAACCACAAGATTCTGGATACCTCCACAATCTCATTCATGTAGAGGCTGGCATGTATTAAGTGGAATCACATAGCTCAAAGAATTCTCATGCTCTGATTGGCTAGAGATGCGAGGGTATTCAGTGCGGTATTGCGACTTGAAAGTGAGGCTGCGCTTAAATTCGCAACATTCACCACATTTTCATTTTAAAAAGTTTATGCGATTCAAGGAAAATCAATTACTTGACTAGTGAATTCCACGTTAAACCGATATCGCACTCATCGCTTCACGATTCGTGCGATATCGGTTTTTGGCGTTAAATTTAACGTGTAATTCCCTCATCAGGTAATGGATTTTCCTATATAATCTCATCTTAGTTTCCATATGGCTGTTGGGAAGGCTGCAATTCAATATACAATATATCCATTCATCAATAATCAAATTCTGCAATTTTATCCCTCGTACAAAGAGAGGAAAGGACATACAGCTATTTTGAGAAAGGTTGTCAGGAAAAAACTCACCAAAATGCATGCGACAAGACCAAAAGGTGGTCTGGATATTCACTGGAATTTTACATATTGGTCTAGAGGAAATGAACAAGTTTGTATTTTTATATGTGAAGAATTTGTTATTCCTTTGTCTGTAGAGCTTTTACTTTTACTGTCACAAGTCTTTGAGCAGGAAAATTCTTCTAAAATTTAGTGTGGCTAAATGTACCTTGTTTCCGCATGTCTAACATGACATCTCATTAGTATTTGGCATGTGCAGTAGCTCAATACTTCTACCCATAATACCTTTCGGACTTGCCGCATGCACTTGTGTGCATTACTTTGTAACCTTCAAGGAGTACACTTCAGTGAATTTTCCTGCCTCCATCACCAGTCATTCTGCCTTCAGTACTGTCCTTTTTCTTATGCTTACAACTGGGCCATTTTTCACACTCGCCTGTGTTAACAATCCTTTGATTTAGGTAATTAATTTGTCACAGAAGTGACAGTAAATAGCCACTCTTGTAGCCAACTTATTCTGGCTTGGATTTCTCACTTTTGTTTGTTGTTGTCCTCTGACCAGTAAACAAGTGACGGCTAGCAATTAAAAGTTCACGTAGGCTCCTACATAAAATTGATTTGTCTTACAACCTAGTAAAGCTCATTTCTGAGGAAGGTTTTCTTTTGATCATCATACAATTTTCGATTTTTGCAGTGCTACTCAAGAACATTTACTGTCAAAATATGTGAAACCTTTTGTCAAGGTTTTGACGAAAGTCTGTTACTGGCAATGATCTAATGAATCTTCCAAATTAAACTTGTCCCTGCACAGGCTTCCAAAACTCATGATTCAAGAAATTGACTAACCGTGTTGAGTGGGCATGGGACGTGACTACGTAAAGTGTGCGGTGTTGTGTTACAATTAAGGCCATTGAGAATTTGTGGAATAAAAATGCTCACCAAAATAAAATTTTACCTTCTTTTCAATAAAACAAAGAATTGTACTCACTTTTCTTGGTTCCTGTTGTCCTTTTCAGTCATTTCATTGTCTTGAGGAGGTTTTGAGGTTTTTGTCCATCGTATGAAGGCAATGACAAAAACCTCAAAACCTCTTAAAAACGGGCGCTAACAAAACCAGGATTGGACCGGATCGGACCAGATTAACAAAACCTGGATCGGATGTGATCCCACTGACAAAACCAGGATAGGATTTTAAAAATTTCCTGCCAAAATAGTCACGTGGTCAATATCTCTGATCAAAAATGGCACAGAAAGAAGTAAGGCTAGTATACATGTAAAACTGGCGAAAATTCATACAAGTTCTTCAGCATGTTCAGTCTCAGACCATTTACCATCGGCAACTGTTTTTCTCCACCTGCTAGTGTATGGCGCCAAGGCTACCCAACTTAAAAACGAGGTAACAAAGTTTTACAAATCATCAATAAAAAAAGCGGGATGTAGATCTAAGGTAATCGCACCTAGCCTTGTGATCAGACCTCGTTTGTATTATTCCAAAAGTGAATATCTAAGTTAAAAAGATTATAAATTAAAACTAAATTCAAGTTTTTTTTAGTGCTTCGAGGGCTGTATATGAGGATGTGAGACAACTGGCAATTGTATTTTTAATTTAGAACTAGAAGAGATAATTACAATAATCATTATGCAAGACATTCTGTACGTTCGAAGATACATGTACATCAGTTATAGCTGATTAGATCCTCTACAGTGAGAGGATCTGGTACTTCTATTTCGCCACGGTGGTCTTTGCAAATTTGTGTTCATTTTCACTGCTTATATGCACTTTTCCTGTTCGTATCTCTCGCTTCCCTCTTGATCTTTCCCTCTAGGAAAGAAAACTATAAGCAGGGTCACTGAATAACAAAACTTCTTACCAAGATACTACTGACGAAAAAGAAACGCACAGCGAACATCTCCTTACTTCTTTCTGTGCCATCTTCAGTTAGAGATATCACGTGACTATTTTGGCAGGAGTTTATGGCGATCCAACTTTTTTAAATCCGATCCTGGTTTTGTCAGTGGGATCACATCCAGTCCAGGTTTAGTTAATCCGGTCTGATCCGGTCCGGGTTTTGTCAATCCGGCCCCATCCAATCCGATCTGGTCCGATCCAGGTTTTGTTAGCGCCCCTTAAAAATAATAAATGGCCCAAAACTGAGGACAACAGAAACCAAGAAAAGTGAGTAAATTTTCTTTGCTTTTTTTTTGAAAAGAAGGTAAAATTTTACATTGTTGAACGTTTTTATTCCACATTATTTTAAACTCCATACAATGTCTTAAAGAGTGCTCAAATTTTCAATGACCTAAATTGTAATACAACACTGCACACTTCACATAGTCACACGACACGCTTACATAAATCATAAATATTCGATTGATTTCTCAAATCATGAGTTTGGGACACCTGTGGTTCCTGAATTACAAATTCTTCCATGCCTCGGCTCACAACTCATGATGCAGCAAGGGCACACACCTTCCCATTGGTAGTGCAGTTGTGCAAATCCATTAAAATATCTACCAATCAGATAGAGCCTGAGGGTCAGATCTTGACCCTTATTCAAGCGTGGAAGTGAAAACCACACCCACTGTACCAGAGGGTATGGTTTTCCAGTTTTCTTCCTTGTTGCTTCACAACTTGTTTTTACCACTTTTTTACCCAAAAATAGAAAACTGGAAAACATAAGAACCTGCAGCGAATCGAAGATGATGCTAATTTTGGTATTTGCTAAAAACAATTCTAATTACCAATGTTTTATTTTCATTTAGAGGCCAACGGAAGAGGAGCTTCAAAAAATTAATTCTTTCAATCAGAAGAATTCTGATGCAGTACTGGACAGACCAGAACAATTCCTGATGGATTTGTCAAGAATTAGCTGCTATGAGGAACGGTTGTACTGTATGATGTTAAAAACAACAGTGACCGACTCTCTCTCAGAAATTGGACAGAAGCTCACCAACTTTAGATTGGTTTGTGAGGTATTTATATCTTATTTCAGTGTTAAGGGTTCTTAGAGAGGTGTTGTGGTCTAATGGTTAGTGTTTTGGGCTCCAATAAAGCAGTATGGGTTCAAGCCTTGACAGTGGCCACTGTGCTGCATGTGTTCTTGGGCAAGACTATCACAGTGCCTCTGTCTACCGAGGTGTATAAATGGGCACCAGCAAATTTAGTGCTGGGATAACCTTGCAATGCACTAGCATCCCATCCAGATGAGAGTAGAAATACTCCAAACCTAGTTGGTTCATGCTATGACAACTATTAATAAGCTCCGGCCTGATGGGCCACTAGGCTTAAATGCAGGCTTAACTAAAACAAAAATAAACTCAGTGTTGATAATTACTGTTGAACCTGGGCCCTTTGCAGCTGTTGTTTGGTGGGAAGGGGGCATTGCATGGCAAACAATGAATGCAAAGAAGACTGTTGAACCTGGCTTGCCTAAAGGCTCATAAAATTAAGTGTCTTGTGGGATATTTCATGGTATTTCACTCAAAAACATTGCAATAACTAGCATGTATAATAAATTTAATATGACTTTCCTTTTAATTTCAATAACTGAATCTATAGGAGCTCAAGACAAACAAAGAGGTCACCAATGTTTTGGGTCTGGTGCTTGCCTTTGGAAATTATATGAATGGTGGCAATGTAGCTCGAGGACAAGCAGATGGTTTTGAGTTGGATATCCTTCCCAAACTTAAGGATGTGAAATGCAAAGACAATTCCACCAACCTGCTGCACTATCTTGTAACTAGTTACATTAAGAAGTTTGATGAGGTAAGTTGAACTGCATGAAGTATTTAGTTACTTTTGAACATTATACTGGAACAATTGTCCACTTCAGTTTACAAACATATTACTATAAGTGAACTGAGTCATTCATCATAAACATCACCCAAAAAAGTAAATACAACAATTTGATTCAACAATATTTATGAGTCATTTCCGTTGTGGCATGAAGCACCAATTTACAGCCAGAACATCCATACTTATGTGGTAAAACCACTTATTACACTTCCAAACTTTACTTATTTGCAACACATAATATTATGGTCTTGTGTAATTAATGCTTTCATTCAATATCTGCTCATTGCTTCTGGAGGAATTTTGCAGTGATTAAATGAGCAGAAATATTTCTAGGACACATCTAACACAAATTTTTTATGATGAAAATCAAGAATCTTTATAGGAGTGCACATCAGTGACTTAGAGACTTTGAGAAATGGGGTTTTGTTTTGGAACAAATTGACTGTGGTGGGGCGAGTGCGATTGTGCCACTTTATGGTTTCTTTGCTACTTTTCCCACTCAAATATACATGAACTTTAAGATGATTTAGAAAACAGTCCTAAGAAAATATGCGCGCCGATTGGTTAAAAATTGTGTTTCTATAACTCAATAGAAACACAGAACTAGCACAAGCTGTTGACGTGATGATGGCGCGAGCAAAGAGAATTTACCTTTTGATAGCCAAAGTTTCGTTTTTTCGTCACGGTGTCTTCTAAAAGAAATAGAAAACATGTTTGTCGTGTTTCTATTCAGTTATAGAAACATGAGTGGAAGTTTGGGAGAACTCGAAAAAGCTGTGGAAACATGTACACTTGCCTATCAGCTTGCACGTTCCCACAGCATTTTTCGTTCCCCCAAACTTCCACTCATGTTTCTATAACTCGATAGAAACACGGTACATGTTTTCTATTTCTTAAGTAGATAGTTTGATGCAAGATTATGTAACCATCTCTTTCACCTAGAATGCAGGGACTGTAAACTCCAACTTTCCGCTGCCAGAACCATCTGACCTTAAGGCAGCATCTCAAGTGACATTTGAAGACATAGAAGCAGAAATTAACACCCTGAGGAAGCAATTAGATACATGTGATAAAAAGCTCTCCAAAGTGTTAAAAGAAAGTGAAGAAAGACTACAACAACCATTCAGAAATGTGATAAGTTCATTTCTGGAGCAAAGTCAAGAAGAGACAACAGAACTGGACCAAACACTAACAGAATGTAAGAAAAGGTAAGGAATACTTCATTCAAAGCTGAAAGTGCACTCTAATGATCACATGACTGCAGTAGTTACAACAACACACTACTGTAGAATAAAGATCCATATCATGGTATTTCTATATTGAAATACATTTAGAGGGGATTAGCATACAGTAGCTAGGCTAAAAAATGCCTGTCCATGTATGAAAACAAAGTGTGCCAGGCTCTCTTTTAATATAGGAGAGAATGGGAGAGGCTTGACAGGCAGTGAGTTTTGCTCTGTATCTGTACAGAATACATTGATTTGACTCTGAATGGCTTTGTCTCACTGTGCCTTGTTCATCTTAATAAGAAGGATCTAGGTGTTTCTGCCACTCTGGTTACTTGTATGGAAATTGCCTGGCCAGTCTCTCATGCAGTAATACTTGTTTATTTATTTGTTTGTTTCTTTGTTTGTTTTTCTGTTTATTTATTTATTTCTGTTTATTTAGTTCCCATTTAATGATGCAAATATTTATCTTGTTTATATATTTTTATTTATTTATTTATTTATTTATTTATTTATTTAAGAATCAATACCAAGAATCGCGAAATTTACTTGACTCATGCTTATCTTGCGCATGAACTTGACTGATGTGTGCAATTAAAATATTATTCACTTTTGTTCAGCCCACAGTTGCAGAAGTCGATGGTTTCTAAATACTAGCAGCCTAACATTTTCCAAGAGAGGCATCCCATTGCATGAGTCATGTCAATCTAAATTATAACATATTGTGGATGTTGCTTTAGGTATGGTGTTGTTCTGTTGTCAGGTACTTGTGTCTGTGGAGGTACTTCAGTGTTAAACACTCTGAAGCTGCATGCTGTCCACCACAAGAATTCTTTGAGCACTGGGCCAAGTTTAGTTCTGACTTCTTATCATCCTGGAGAAAGGAACAACAACTAATTGCCAAAAACATCTATGAAGAGACAAAGAGAAAAATTTACAAAGAAAAAGTTGAAGGAATAGCAGTGAAACCTGCATCAGTTTCTGGTTTAAAGCTAAAGTTAGCCTCTTCAAAGAAGTCGAACGCTAACTGATCACCAAGCTGGAGAATAATGGTGCTATGTCATGCCTGGCACATCTTCAAACATTTCACCTGCAGCTTTGAAGTTCATCATTTGTAATCCATGTTGAGCAATGTTCTTCAGTCAAAACTACCGTTTACTGTTTTTTTTTTACCACCTTGCCACTCTACTATTTTGATTTTTCCTTTGATTGGGACATAAATTGATTGCAAGACAACATGAAAAAGCTCTTTTAGTGTGTGTGTGTTTTTTTTCTGTAGTAGTGGTCCTGTGGAGAAAGTGTGGTGCACAGCAAGTTGGCTGTGTTGTATTGCATTTACAGCAAGCTGAAGGCAGCAGTCTTAAATTGGAACGTAGCAATAAAATTTCACAGTTGTTATAATCTGTAGTTAATGTATGAAGAAACTTCTCCAGGACCAAATGAACCGTGTATAATATATATTATATGATTCTAGCTTCTCCAAGACCAAATGAACCGTGTGTAATAAATTATATGATTCTAGCTTCTCCAGGACCAAATGAACCGTGTGTAATAAATTATATGATTCTAACTTCTCCAAGACCAAATGAACGGTGTGTAATATAAATTGATCAAAACCTATCAAGGAATTGGGTAAGGTATGCAGTAAAGAGGTCCAAAAAATGCTGGAATAATGCTGGAATAATTAAGGAACATGTTTAATGTTTATTCATCTATTATTTATGTATTTATTTAATATTTTGTTAAAATTTATAGTCCTTTTTGTCATTGTGTAAAATACAATGCACGTACATGTGGTTCATTTTACGCTTGGTACAATCTGGTATTTTCCTTTGTTTTATATTCACTGTCATCTATCACCATACACCAGAGCAAAGGAAAATACCAAACTGTATCATGGTAAAATTGAACAACTAATACAATCAAATTTTAGTATAATTCTACTTGTATACTTATGCAAATGCTGTAATCTGATTGGCTGAGCCATTGAACACTATCAGCCATTAGTGTTCAGTCGCTGAAGGTCGTCTGCAGATGGCAACATTTTCTCGTTTTTCTATACATATATTCGTTTTACCATACATAATATTTCTAAACTTCCGCCGAAGTTCTGGAGGAAGATTAGAAATATTACTGGATAATCCAATTACAGAGAAGTCTAAAAGAAGGAAATTCACCATTGCACGAGTTTACTGAATGAACTGATGCGTGCGAGTTTCAGATGTAAAAATTCAGTCCGCGCCCGGGCGTGAAGTTCAATTCTAGTTCACATTGTAGTAAAATAAGTAGAAATCATTATTTGAAGGAACGTGAGTTAGAATTCTACTAAAACAATTAGATTATTTGTTCTCGATTTCTAGAAATCTCAAGCTCATAATCTAATTGTTAAGCATGTTGCAATCCTTTGGCAAATTATAGGGAATAGTACCATTGTGGACAGTGGCTGACCCATTATGATGATATAATGATAATATTTATTTTAATTGTAATAATAATAATAATAATAATAATAATAATAGCAACAACGATGATGATGGCGACGATGATATTGATAATGATAATAAAAAAATCTATGTGACACAAAATATTTCAACATTGCTTTCCTAAAACTGCCGAAACGCGGTTTACTTCTGTCTCTTTTTGGAATCACATTCCGTAAACGTTTTCTTCTTACTGCAAAAGACCCTTCTTAGTTGCTGCCAACCTGCTTTCATGATTTCTGAAATCAACGACACCGCAGACTTGACGTAGTTCAGTTTTGATTTTAAATGCAGAACATTCAACCTGAAAAAAGAAAAAGAATCAGAATTCTGAAATCCAAACCCCTCTCTTGTGAGAACACTGCATGCAGGAGGGGGGGGGGGAGGCATAGGTCGCGTTTTCCCTTTCACAATTCTCGAAAAATATAACATTGGCATTCCACGCTTCACGGAAAATAGAAGGGAACATTTTTGGAAAAACAAGGTTCACGGCGACCCCGGAAATCATGATTCACGAGGGCAAAAAAGCCATTTCACATTTTCGTGACACTAGAACATTTTTATTTTTACGTAGATATGAAAACTATATATGCTACATTTCACCACTCTAATCACTAATATAATTGAACAGTAAATATCCTGTTGAAACCTGCACGAGTTATTGTGCGCGTTGAAAACAGAAATGATAATTCATTTTCAAGTACTTCACCAAAGTACAACCACCAAATTCAAAAGCTCCACTCAACAAATCATGATAGATATAATAGCGCCCTTAGGCTATTCTTTAAATAAACAGTTGAGCTGTTATTCTGATACATCCTACAATTGCACTAATTAAAACTTTACAAGACAAGACAGTCTCACAGGGAGAAATTAAGAAAAATGTCAGAACATTTTTTGATTTAGAATTAAAAATTTAAAATTTCAAGTCAATGTTCATGTCATCTGGAGCTACTCATGGTCTTCTGAACGAAGATCATCCTTATGTCCTCTCTTCATCTTTGGCGGCCGCTCCAGCAACTTCCTTAATCACAGACACAGACATGTCGTGAAATGAATTGTGACTCCCTTGGCTGAATTGTTCGGCAATTTTACATTTTTAATTTTTGAGTCAAAAAATGTTCTGACGTTCTTCTAAATTTCTGCCTGTGAGTGACAGAGCGCAATCGCGTGTGCGTGCTTTGTTTATTTTTGAACTACACGCACGCAAGACACGCAGACGCAGCTTTTTTTAGCACTGATGTAGGGGTTATCCCCGAAACGTCTGTTTTTAAGGTATTTAAAGCACTCCAGAAACACTAGTAGTAGTATAGGGCGCACCGAATTATCTGGTTTTCGGTATTCCCCTGCATTCCCCTTACATTCCCCTGTATTCCTGGATTTCCTGAATACTAATAACTGTCTTCCTCCATACTAATTTGGATTTCCTGCATACTAATAACTGTATTCCTCCATACTAATGAAGGCATTCCTGCTGCATACTTAAAACTGTCTAGTCGCTTCTTTTCATGACAATAAAACAATAGACCTACCACCAAAACGAATTATTATTCACAAACAACAAGTATATATGCACTTCAGTGACCCCGAACGTAAACATTGCGAAAGCGAATAAACACATAGATAATAATTCAAGCAAAATTTTTATTTCGGTTGATCGATACAGTACATTCTTCTTGTCTCTTGGAATACTTGTAAGGTGAGCTTCTATGATTATGCCGTGATTGCCTGGAAGGCCCTTTCATCCAAATAATTCACCAACTGTATTTGTGGGCGTTTACGCTTTTTGGGCGGCGACAATTCCACTGTGAGAGGAAGGGTCATGATCGATGGTGGGAGGGAGGGAGGTAAGGGTGTGGATGTTGCCATGGCAGATAATACTTGTGGTTCTGCCACTTTGGCCGCTGATTCAACATTTGGCGCTTGAACCGGAGTTGCTGGTATCGTTACCAATGGTTCTTGAACAGGGGTTGGCGCTGTTGGTAAACTGCTTGCCAGATATCATCGCTGGAAATTTGATTCTGCTGTGACGATAGATTTTTCCGGTCGGCACTAGGTTTTCGGACTAAATGGACAACTCCTGAACTGTAGCGGGGAACGCTCTGAAATTCACTGAAATACGGGGGAAACTTAGCTCGGTATAACAACCCTTGCTGTGCGGGAACGGAATTTCGTCACAAATTCCTGGTACTTGGCGATCTACTTCGAGGATCTTGCTACGCCCGTCAAGGATCAGACAGAACTTGGTTCCAACAGTAGTTTATTCTTACACACTCGTAATCGTAGTCTTCGATGTAACCAACAATGTATCTCCGATGTAATCGAAGAACTTTCACAATATTGCTTGCTTATATATCATCCTGAGTATGTTTCTATTTTTACATTTTGCAACGTGGAAAACCTATGAACAATGCAGCCATGTGTAGAACACAATAGGAACGGAAAATATCAGTTTACAATCTGTCCTTAATTCCTAGATTTTCTTTGTTACACTAAATGATTGATAGCAGAGAGAAACTCCCCGTGAATAAAACGAGCGTAGAACATCCGCAACACGAATTTTCAACAAAGAAACCATAGTACACAGTCCAGTACAAACGAATATCTAACAAAGGAATTAACTAAAGGCAGCTGTACAAAAATACAAGGAGTTACTTAATAAAACAAGATTGTATTTCAAAAGCATTTGTTCCAAGTTTAAACGACTGTTGGTTTTTCTAAATTTCTCAACTATAGTATCTCAACGGACGAGTAAATGCGGCTAAATATGATTAGTATCACCCAACTAGTGGACTAATGCAAATCCGGCATTTTGATTGGCTACGCTACTAGAGGACTATTAGTAATAGTCATCGAGTAGCGAAATTCGTGACGCTTTCTTTCGTTTTATTCCCAAATAAATCTTTCTTCAACTTGCATTTGCTAACTTTATTATTGCTTTTTCTGTCCGACTAGTTGGGTGATACTAAAACAATTAGACCCTTCGCCCTCAAGGGCCACGGGTCAATAGCCCATTCGGCTTCGCCTCATGGGCTATTGACCCGTAGCCCTTGCGGGCTACGGGTCTAATTGTTAAATATACTGTACTAACGAGAACGATTAAATGCGGCTTAATATATTACGATTGCTTTTCGTCCATGAATGACTAATTAACGTCTTTCCACAACTAATAACCGAACATTTCGAGAATACTCATCGATTGCTCCTGAATGAGACTCCCGGTCGAATTATTACAGCTAAATAGTAAAAACAAATTGAATTTTCTGAAATCATCGAATATACCAAATTCCCTCGTTACACTGCTGCTGTCGCTGCTGGGGTTGGCCGCGCATTAGCTGGTGTTTGTACATCAAAAACCAGTTTTGCTGCTGCATGTACTGCCTTGCTTTATCGTAGTCTCCAAGATCTGCACGATACAAAAGATTATCCATATTATTCTGCAAGCGCTGCATCTCCGGAATAACCAGGAGAGCCATCAGCTTTTGCTGTTTCAGATATTGTAATAGTTCCTGTGAAACCTTGTCTTCTACTTTGTCTTTATGGAACTTTTCTAATAGATAATCAATTGGTCTCTGTACCGCATCCTCGTACTGTTGCATGAACAAAGCAGTTTGTCCAGGATACATTTGTTTTGTTAGCGTCAAAATCTGTAGTTTGTCGCGGGGGATCTTGAAAAGAACCAAGTAATGGCTGTTTAAGCTGATGCTTCGATTGCCTTTGCCTTGATGGAATAGGTTTTGCACGACGTAAATAACACTCAAGTTTCGATGATACAATCCCTTAGTAAACAGGTTCACGACTCGGTCATCTTTTCCAGCCCCAATCATTTGGTCATCAATGGCAATCAAGTTTTGTAAATTAACATCAAAGTAAGAATCTTGTTCCAGGTTCTCAGGGATACCCTTGATAAATTCAATTCCAGGTAACGTCATCAATAACTCGCTGTAAGCCAGTTTCCACTGAGAATAACACCAAACAATCCTCTCGGGAAGAAAGCGCATGGCCTTTTGGGCCTGCTGTAACAAAGATTTAACCCAGACCGATTTTCCCGAACCTGTCATACCTGCAACCATACAGGTAAACGGATGCTTCAGGTGAAACCGCTGACACTTTTCTCGAGAAATCAACTTAGCTTGAAATGGAGCGAAACGGGAAGTACCATGCTGACTGCTCATGTGTCTTTGCATACTTATTATTTTCTAGAAAACTCCTTTTGACAAATAGCACAGGACCGACTCATGTCACCGCTGTCACAACTTAACGGGAACTGACGAACTGTGTAACGTTTTATAGTTATATAAGCCTCATCCACCACATTTGTATTGTTTAACCTTCGCCACCACCACCACATCACCGCCACCACCGCCACATTTGAATTGTTTAACCTCCACCACCACCGCATTTGTATTGTTTAACCTCCACCACCACCACATTTGCAGAGGCGGATCCAGGGGAGGGGTGATGGGGGTTGCAACCCCCCCTTTGGGCAAAATTTTTTAGTTATTTTTTTTTTATTCTTCCTGAAAAATAATTGAATAAAATTGTTTTTGCATTAAAGGTTACTACAATAGTGTACAACCCCCCCTTTAAAAAATTCCTGGATCCGCCCCTGATTTGTATTGTTTAGCCTCCACCACCACCGCATTTGTATTGTTTAACCTCCACCACCACCGCATTTGCATTGTTTAGCCTCCACCACCACCGCATTTGTACTGTTTAGCCTCCACCACCACCACATTTGTATTGTTTATCCTCCACCACCACCACATTTGTATTGTTTAGCCTCCACCACCACCACATTTGTATTGTTTAGCCTCCACCACCACCACATTTGTATTGTTTAGCCTCCATCACCACCGCATTTGTATTGTTTAGCCTCCACCACCACCACATTTGTATTGTTTATCCTCCACCACCACCACATTTGTATTGTTTATCCTCCACCACCACCACATTTGTATTGTTTAGCCTCCACCACCACCACATTTGTATTGTTTAGCCTCCACCACCACCGCATTTGTATTGTTTATCCTCCACCACCACCACATTTGTATTGTTTATCCTCCACCACCACCACATTTGTATTGTTTAGCCTCCACCACCACCGTATTTGTATTGTTTATCCTCCACCACCACCACATTTGTATTGTTTATCCTCCACCACCACCACATTTGTATTGTTTAGCCTCCACCACCACCACATTTGTATTGTTTAGCCTCCACCACCACCACATTTGTATTGTTTAGCCTCCACCACCACCGCATTTGTATTGTTTATCCTCCACCACCACCACCATATTTGTATTGTTTAGCCTCCACCACCACCATCATTGTTGATAAATAAAAGAATGTAACTTATTACCCTTAAAGTTCATTCTATGATCATGTCTCGAGTAGTAAAGAAGAATCGAGGTTTCCTTCAACTCTTAGTTATTTTCTTTCTCAACATCGTCAGTTTCTACCAGAGACAGCTACACCACAAGAGATTGTTTATAATGTGCTTAAGGAAAACATACCGGTGTCTGAAGACGATAAGCTTAAATTGATGCCCTACAAATTAAAGATGCACTAGGTAAACTCGCTGAAGCAAATGTTCCCTTCAAGGCAAAGAAGCGGGTCCTTGTGCAAGAGGGTGGAGGATTTATACAAGAATTGTTGACCCCTGTTATTGGTAGTTTGAGGTTTCTTATGTTATAAAGGCAACGTGAATCCTGAAAAGTTCATCATTTCCATCTTGCTTTAAAGGAGTGTTAGTCAATATGAAACGAAAGATCGACTGGAAGGAAGAGGAAGAAAGCGGACAAGAAGATAGCACAACCTCTGATGACGAGAACGATAGTGAAGAGCCCCGGAAAAAAGATGTTTTGAATAACCTTTCCCTAGCAGTTTAAAAAAAATATGCTTCTGAACTGTTGCATAGTATGGCTATTTCCAAAGATATCTTGTTTTGGACAAACCGCGGGCAGTTACTTCGAAATCAACGTATAATACCAGTAACAAACATCTCGGAACTGGTTGAGTATGTGCTTCTTCCTCAAAACGAGGATGTTGCCAAGCCCCGGGCACTCAATACTTTCATGGAAGGATTGGCAGAGCTGGGGATTAATAAGAACTTGATAAAGAACAAGAAACTTTTAAGTGATCTGTTAGAAAAAGAGAAAAGGTGTTAAAGCGGGAACCTTTAGGGGAATAGCTCTGTCCCCACTTCAAACAGCAATGGACTCAACTTCTTCTTACTGATTAACTTCTTTAATCACTGTTCAATAGCTCACACTGCTAGTAACAACTCTGGACTCTGCTTGAGAACATACTCACGCTCTTTAAAGTAGTGACCATACTTTAACTGTGCGAACGGCCATCTTTTTTATGTAGAATAGGAGAAAGTATTTATTTGTTGACGTTATTTCGCCTTTTACGTGGTGCATTTTACGTAGGTTACGGCGAGGACTTTGTATATAGAAGCTTTGAAACCGAAAGAGGTGTTTGCATATACCAACATCATGGCTCTGCGGTTTACGAATAAGACGAGCGACGTTGCGTTGGCCTTAAACAAATATTTTCCTTTTGAGTTATAGAGTTGTTGAACTTGATACTTTTGTTTTTCACGGATAAAAAGTTTCAATTAGAAGTGAGAGATAAGTGACTCTTGTGCCTACGATAATATACAAGGAAAAAGCTAGTCCTAACTTTATACTACATGTTACAAGCAAAAAAAGTATGCTTATGAGTAAATAACTGTTTCAATATGGCGCTTTGTTAACACCCATTACGTGTTTGTCGCGGTTTCGAATAGACTAGAAATTACATTGTTGCTTCCTTCCGGGTTGTCAGGTGTCAATCTTTTGCATTGATGAATTTTTCACAAAAAAGAGAAGATTACAAACCATGCATGTTTGCCCAGTACGTTTTTAGAGTTTGTGACATGGAAACTTCCCAATTATTGTTGGAGACTCCGCGGCGCCTACTGAAAACCGCAATTAATTTAAATAGTCGTGTAGGCGTCTTGATCATAAGCGTTGATGTTTCACGCATTTTATAAATCTCGTTAAAATTTTTTCTTTAAATGACGGTATTTGTGTTTATTTCGAATAGTTTTGCTGTTATAATTAAATCAACCACGATCGATAGCGGCAACAGAATAAGAACTTGTCATTCCGTGACAATTTAATAATTGAATCAGTTTTTGTTTTTAATTGCATGAAAATTTACCTTTTGAACGAAGCAAATCTTTGTTGAAAGAGTTCTGACGAACACTCTTAGACATGCGCTAGCAATTCTCTCCCACTACTCAAAATCAAATATCCAACAGTCTGAAAACGTTTCTCAAAAAAAATAACTCTTGCACGCATTGCGTGCCTATGTTAATAATTGCTAACATGGATCATGCAGTCTCGTCTTTGTCTCGTCTAATTTGGTGGTCAAGGGGTGGTCAATATAATATCGGTCAACAATCGGTGGATAGTCGACCCTCATATCAGTCAAGAGTTGGTCGGTAGTCCCTCAATATATCAATCAAGATCTACGTCACCCGATATAGTTCATTGATACTTCACTGTCACCTTGCTGACACTTCACCAGGAAATGCCATGGCCATTGTTTAGGCACCATACCAAACAATCTGAGCATGCATGGTTATAATACCATTTGAGGATGCATTACTACCCGAAATCAGTTTCTTGAACTTGTGCTTAATTGCAGAGAAACAAAAAATTGATCCAGAAACACGATCGGTCAATATGTCAGTCAATATATCCATCGAGATATGCCACCCGTATGCCACCAACAGTTGACTGATACGTGTATATCACTGATACTCAACTGAGACCAACTACAACACACATGCCAACAGTTGGCAGATAAACGGCCGAGTGTTGACTTTGACTGACTATTGACCAAGTGTCGACCAACTATCAACCGAAGATGGTCACACAACAGATGACATGATGATGTCTGTTGTGCGATCAATCAGGCCTTACTAACATCAGAGAACGACACAGCGCGGAGGGTGGCCTAATTTTCAAATGCCGAACACTGCAGCCGCGCGGCATAAACGTTGAATTCGCGCGCTCCACTTGACTCCAACGGATATTCCTCTGACACTGATGAATGGACAGTAGTCCCGAAACGTCTGGACATTGTTTGAACATTTTAGCGCCAGATTACAAAAAAAAAAAAATTTTACACAGAAACGTCAGAAACTACCTAAAGGCGCTAAACACTTTAAACCAGATTGTGATCTCTCTTATCAACCGAAGCGCCAACCTCGTTCCCAGGACCTTTTCCCTAGCTAGGGAAAAGGTCCTGGGAACGAGGTTGCCGAAGCGCCAACTGACTATCAATCGGTATATTGACTGACATATCGGACCAAAATGCACCTACAGTATAAGACATGATCCACTCACATCATAAAGTGAACATAAAATTTCATGACCTGTTTAAGAAAAAAAGAAGCAATTTAAAAAAATAAAACAGTCTAATTTCGTCTTATGCGTCACATACATGAGAACCTATTCAGCTTGATTGGAAATACCGGTACTTATTGTCAGAGTTGGTTCTTGTATAATTTCCAAAGTTCATTGTTTACGTACAAAAGTAGCACGAACACAGCGCGGATCTAGTGAAAAATGGGACGGAGTTCTGTGTTTTAGAGCTCAAATTCAATCTTTCTGCAGCTAAATTCTTTCTTCAAAGGAAATCCAATTCTGACCGATTTATGAAAACGGTGGAAACTAGTCTAGGATCGTCTAGATGTGCGCCGCGATGTGAGCTTTCAATAGCAATTGCTTACTTGAGCGATTTTAGAAGATCTAGAACTGACCTAACTTCGAAATCATGACGACGAGAGGGGACACATGAAATAAATAAAATAATACTAGGGATAGTTAACACGACAGCTGCCCCCGCTGTTATCCTTTTTTTCTCAGCGTATCCGTTACTACAGTCAATTATTTCGCTTGATATTTTGGCTATTCTATTTTCTTAATTGATTGAAAATCAGTTCTCTGTTTGGAGCAGTCTTGCGATAATTCAGAAGAAAGCACTAACTTTTCTCGTGTTCTGCTCACAAAGCATGACTTGTTTCTGGCCTTCTCTTTTTCAAGATCATGGGACGAGGACGTGCCATTTAAAACAAACTTTCACTATGAATTGTTGAGGTCAAGTAGCTAATTAAAACAAAGCCAAATTATGCAAAAATTCTGAAGAATTACATGTAATAATCACGTAAATTTAATTACACAAACGCGTCCCCAAATTCCTGAGATCATTTTGCTTTTTTTTTGCTGTAATGAGTGATCTCAGTGAGGATAAACTTTGGTAATAGCCAAACGTTTTAAAACTACCAATTGATACCAGCTGTTTTCAGATCTTTTGTTTCAATATATTTGGGCTAGGAGCTCAAGCAACAATGACCAACTTGACAGCTGAGCTCGAAACGGATGCCAAAAGTTTTCTCACCTCTGTCAATGTAAACGCCTACCGTGAGTTTTGATTATCTCAAGAACTCTTTTGAATTCTCTTTCCTTCTTGACAAGTCTCAGTTACAAATTTTACTTATATTAAATGCCTAAAGACTGATTAGATCGAGTCTTTTATCTTTTACTTCCACCACTTCAGTTTTTTTAATGTTATGATGTTCCAGTTACGAGTCGAAAGCACTGGATCGACAGCTGGCTAGTTATACTTGTGTCTCAAGTGAAAACTTTCTCACTTCTCTGCGAGTTTCAATGCTCGCGGTATCTTTTAAAAACTTTCCCTCTTTAACTCTTTTTGACCTTATCGCAGCTGGTAACTTTATATCTTGGTTGTGGCCTGAGTCTTTCAAACCCCTCGTGTAAAATGTGATTTGTGTCTGACAAATCTCGATTTCGGATTTGAGTCTGTCAATCCTGCGAGCAAACGAGAGCGACTCGCAACGCGCTAACAAGAGAAATTTCAAGACCAATACGTACTATTCTTGGTTTTGATCATATCAATTGCGTAAGTTTCGGCTTCTAGACCTTTTGCAATGAAGAAAGCTCGAACGAAACTGCAGCATCGCGAAGCGTCGTTTGTTGACTTGTTGTCATTTGTGCACGTGCTCACGCTTTGGTTTGTCATTTAATATCACCCAATCATCGTTTATCTTGCGTCATCATTTACCAATCACCGTACAGGGAAATTTATCACACGTACCGATACTACTTGCGGGCATTTTATCGCACCTACCAATTGTTACGGAGAATTTACCGTATTTGAGTCATTTCTATGTTTAACCATATTTAGCATTTTAAAAACACTTACAAAAGCCAGCAGCACCTGATTAGCCAAAAATAACCTGTTGATCTATTATTTTGGTCGTTTAATATAAAAAGGCGTAAAGTTTAAATAATAGATCGTTCCTTTTTGAGGGGGACATTGGGGTTTGCGGTATTGCGGTATTGGCCAATTTTTCATGCGGTATTTCGGTAATTTGAATCTTGAATTGCGGTATTGCGGTATTCTCCAAACCTGCGAGATGCGTTTTCTTGACTTTTTGGTCGACGATAGTTGGTATAAAACGTATCCTTCACTTTTTTTGGACCATTTTTAGCCGTTTCTGGTCGTTTCGGAAGCAACCTGAAACGGCCTTGTGTTTTAACAACCAGTTTAAGCCTTGTCACTGTTTCAACCGTCCCACCACTCGTTATTGCCTCTATTTTGCCCTTGGGTCAACGAATCCGCCAGCTATACAGGCTTACTAAGAAATTGCGGTATTTTCCGAATTTTTTTTGCGGTATTGCGATATTTGTCGATTTTTTTTTGCGGTAATGCGGTGTTCAGCAACCCCCAATGTCCCCCTCCTTTTTACTTCCGAACTTTTTGTGTCACTAGAAGACCAATCTTCGAATCAAGTTCCAGCGTTGATTTACAAGACAACTAAGACACACTTTCCACTAGTAGCACAGAAGACAGTGAAGATAAAGACAATAGTAGCGACGAAGATTCAGCGAATCTCTGGAATAGGGATAGAAAATTGTTCGAAGACCAACAACGCTTACTTACTGCCCTCACGCAAAAGTTAGCCTCCAAGGATATTCGAATTGACAAATTCCGTGGATACGAAACCGAAGATATCAACCGTTGGTTCGAAAAGTTGGAATTACAATTAGAAGCTAAGGGAATCCAAACAACTGACTCTGCTGCAATCTCTCAAGTGGTTAACAATCTAAGCGGACCAGCGGTGACGTTTATGTTCGAATTACCTTCCCACGAGCGAAAGGACTATGCAAATCTAAAGCAAGCGCTGAAGCGCCGTTATTCCACTAAGGATAGGACATGGGTTAGGCGACAACGATTAGTATCACGAAAGCAAGGCCAACACGAGCCAGTATCAGATTACATCAACGAGATGCACGAACTATTCAGTGGATTGGACATGGGAGAAGCAGAAAAGGTAACCTACTTTACCGAAGGCTGACATCAAGCCCTAAAGGTCAAAGTGCTCGAGCGGATGCCTGAGACCCTATTCGAAGCAGAAGAGATTGCTCGGACTGTTGATTCCATTTCACGTCGGGTTAATCAGCCGACCAATGACGACAACTTAGAAAAGCTTTTGAGGTCGCTGTTGCTTCAGAATCAAGACAAGGTTTCCGCCAGCTATCCTGAAAAACCACCCGCGGATGACAACAAACTGCTGGGCGAAATTGACAGAAATAACACTGTCCTAGCAGAACTAACTGCCTCTCTCGGCAAGCTGAGTAGTCCTTCCGGGTCTACTGTTAAAGCCTCCTCGCCAACAAACATTGCTTCTTTGGACGGACCGCCCGCAGTCGCAGTTTTGAACGACTCCCTTGGAGGAAATGCTGGTAACTCCGATGCAAAAATAAGACATCTAGAAGAAATGATTCAAAAATCAGCCTGTGATATGGACGCCAGAATGCGAGACCTAGCTTTCATGGAACCAAGTGATAATCCTCAAGATGGCAGCACAGCTAGAATAGCCGCGTTTTCTGAAGGGAACAGTCATGAGACACCGGAGTTTTTGGAGGAAATTCGCCGTATGGAAAGAAGTTTCACCACCAAATTAGAAAATCTGTACCATCAAGTGAGACGAGTTGACAACCGAATGAACAGCCTTGCCCACAGTAACCGCAGCAGAGAACGCAACCGACAGTCTAAACCAGTATGTTATAAGTGTGGACGCGTTGGCCATATTCAGTACAACTGTCATTATAACAGGCCAGAAGAGCAGTACAAGAATCAAGAAGTGAGACACGAGTACCGCGCATATCATAATCAGGAAGAAAATCAGCATCGGGAACCCGAAAGCTCAGCTCGTTTGTACGCATTGGATACTCAGTACGCCCGTCGTGTTCGGGGCTATCGTGACAAGACAGAGAGTCCAGGACCAGACGCGCAACGTCCCGTCAGCCAGGACGCATTTGTAGACTAAATTTTGAAGGAGAAGGGAACTCAACAGATCCAACAATCGCTGCCCTACCTAAGCAAGACAAAACAACTAGTCAGAAACAAACATCAGCCAATGATCAGCAGAAGCAGGGACATGTTTCCTTGTCATCCAAAGGTAACACCAACCTGAATCTCAGTGACCTAACTGTAGAAGGTGAAATATCAAGCCACACAGTTCAATTAGTCGTGGATACTGGTGCGTGTGTATCAGCCATTGACAAACAGTTCGTAATGAAGATTTATGGTCAGTTCCCGCCTATTATGAAGGCCGACTCCTTATCGTTTGTCCAGACAGTCAGTGGAGAGAAAGTGCCCGTATTAGGAAAGATTTCCATACCCTTGCACTTACATGGAAGTAAGCATTCCTGCGAGTTTCACGTCATGCGAGCCTCGCATATGATGCAGTCCTCAGTCGTGATTTCCTACAACACAACGGCGCCCAAATTGACCTGGTAGAAGGTACTCTCTCTTTCAAAGGAACAGCACGTCTTGAAAAACACACCAGTACACCGACAATGCCAGTTGTGAGTACCTTCCTTCCTCAACAGAAGAAGTTAAAAGTAAAGAAATCCGTCACCACTGTTGTTCATCCAGTGCCCTTACCAAAGATTCACGAGTCCAAACCAATTCATCGAAGTGATAAGAACAAAGAAATGGGTCTCCATCGATCGCTCTTAGTTTTGTTGCTCATTCTACTCTACCTTGTTACAGCTTCGCACGCGCAAAACCACGACTACTCAGTTATTCAGAAACTACCGAAGTTCTTCGTCCACGGATCCCCAGACGATATCATCGGAGATGCGCGTGTCCTTTCTACCCCAGTTACCCATTCTCAAGTGGTTGACAAGGAATCTGATCGAAGTGTGGAAACAAAGGAACAAGAAGCAGAGAGACATAAAGTATTGAAATCAGGTGATATCCAGGAAGCGCCGAAATCTGATTGTTCGAGCCCATTAACAAGTGACATGCAGGATTCACAAGAAGTTGACAAGAGAGCTGCCATTGATGTTATTACTGCACGCCCTGGAAATCAAGTACCGCATTATTGAGTCATACAAACATGCTTAGAGTAATGAAACGATAAGCAATTAAGTTCAAGTAAAATGAGTCCACATTTTGCAGAGAGAAGCATTATCTGAAAAGGTGATATAAGACTTACAAAGTTAAGATCTTTAAGTGAAAGAGCGAAGAGACAACGAAGCATTTTACATTTCCGTGCAAATTGATGAAATGGTACAAATAGGAGAAAACACACGTTGCTTTAAAAAAAAAAATTGTGCATGAAGATAGTTGCGAATTAGTATGTCACATGAGTTAGTTAATGTTGAGTCCCACGTTTGTTTTATTTTTGCTCGACCAGGAGGTCTCGATTTAAGGTGGAAGGAGTGTTACGGAGAATTTACCGTATTTGAGTCATTTCTATGTTTAACCATATTTAGCATTTTAAAAACACTTACAAAAGCCAGCAGCACCTGATTAGCCAAAAATAACCTGTTGATCTATTATTTTGGTCGTTTAATATAAAAAGGCGTAAAGTTTAAATAATAGATCGTTCCTTTTTACTTCCGAACTTTTTGTGTCACTTATTTTTAGTAATAGCGGTTGTTTTGGTTTATTATCGTGGCTAATTACTTACGAGTTCCGCGCTTGTCGAATTTCTAAAAATGTGTTACATTTTCTCAGTATTTAATTTAGTTTTCAGAGTGTTTTGCTAAATGACTCTCGTGCCGATCTCGCATCTGCTGTTCACTTGAATAGGATTAATTAACTACCTGTTGGTTGCTGACTCATCGCGTTTTAAGTATGAATACAGTTCTTGACACATCTAGTTGTTTAATTAATGTTTTAGTTGCTTAATATATTTGAGGCGCGATCGGTCGGCAAGAAACCGCTCGTTAACACTTCAAGATTTATTAGCTATTCACTAGTTTTAATTTCGTTCGGTAGTTTTAATTAGTGTAATTTTAGTTGTAACTTTCTCTGCCAAGCAACGAACACTTTTAACAATAAACTCGGAAAGTTAAGTTAGAATTTTTATTAGGTTGCGCTATCCTCAAGGACTTGTAATCACCTTTGACATCTTGGTGTTAGCGCACTTATTTTACTCTGTTAACAATAGACGCGTGTACGAATCATATATAAGTAACCGCATTTGTAAAGGTTCTTCGATTACATTTCTACGATTACATTTCTTCGATTACATTTCTACGATTACATTTCTTCGATTACATTTCTTCGATTAAATTTCTAAGTCTACATCTCCGACTACGATTACACACTAAGTTGGAATAAATTGCTGTTGGATCCAAGCTGAGTTGTTGCTGTTGCTGTCCGTCCAGTTCGTGGTTAGATCCCGGTACCCAAGAGTGTAACGGCTCTTCCTTGCAAGCGAGTGCCCCGTTTGAGTCTAATTTTCCCTGCAAACTATCGTCGCAGTTGTCTCGTATCTCACGTTCAGAGTTCGCCCGTGTTTCCGTACGCCCACAAGGAAAAATATACCGTTACACAATACTACTTGCGGGCCCACTTTGGGCAAATCGAGATTTTGTCTGGTTTGTCTGGTATACTGTATATACGCGCGGACTACAACTAGGGATAGTTAACACTACAGCTGCCCCCGCTGTTATCCTTTTTTTTTTCTCAGCGTATTCGTTACTACAGTCAATTATTTCGCTTGATATTTTGGCTATTCTATTTTCTTAATTGATTGAAAATAAGTTTTTTGTTAGGAACAGTCTTGCGATAATTCAGAAGAAAGCACTAATTTTCTCGTGTTCTGCTCACAAAGCATGACTTGTTTCTGGCCTTCTCTTTTTCAAGATCATGGGACGAGGACGTGCCATTTAAAACAAACTTTCAGTATGAATTGTTGAGGTCAAGTAGCTAAGTAAAACAAAGAAAAATTATGCAAAAATTCTGAAGGATTTCATGTAATAATCACGTAAATTTAATTACACGAACGCGTCCCCAACTTCCTGAGATCATTTTGCTTTTTTTGCTGTAACGAGTGATCTCAGTGAGGATAAACTTTGGTAATAGACAAACGTTTTAAAACTATCAATTGAGACCAGCTGTCTTCAGATTTTTTGTTTCAATATAATGACCAACTTGACAGCTGAGCTCGAAACGGATGCCAAAAGATTTCTCACCTCTGTCAATGTAAACGCCTGTCGTGAGTTTTAATTATCTCAAGAACTCTTTTGAATTCTCTTTCCTTCTTGGCAAATCTCAGTACAAATTTTACTTAAATGCCTGAAGACTGATCGAGTCTTTTATCTGTTATTTCTACCACTTGAGTTTTTTTTTTAAGGTATGATGTTCCAGCTAAGAGCTGAAAGCACTGGCTCGACAACTGGCTAGTTATACATGTGTGTCTCAAGTGAAAACTTTCTCACTTCTCTGCGAGTTTCAATGCTCGCGGTATCTTTTTAAAACTTTCCTTCTTTAATTTTTTATGAACTTATTGCAGCTGCTAACTTTATATCTTGGCTGTGGCCTGAGTCTTTCAAACCCCTCGTGTAAAGTTTGATTTGTGTCTGACAAATCTCGATTTCGGATTGAGTCTGTCAATCCTGCGAGCGAACGAGAGCTGCTCGCAACGCGCTAACAAGAGAAATTTCTAGACCAATACGTACTATTCTTGTTTTTGATCATATCAATTGCGTAAGTTTCGGCTTCTAGACCTTGTGATCATGAAATCAAGACAGCTCGAAGGAAACTGTAGCAACCCAACTGCAATCAACGTTTGCAAGCGTCGTTTGATGACTTGTTGTCATTTGTGCACGTGCTCACGCTTTGGTTTGTCATCATCACCCAATCATCGTTTATCTTGCGTCATCATTGACCAATCACCGTACAGGAAATTTTATCACACCTACCGATACCACTTGCGGGCATTTTATCACACCTACCGATACTACTTGCGGTCCCACTTTGGCCAAGTCGAGATTTTGTCTGGTATACTATATATATATACTCTATATACGCGCGGACTACAATGATGCCTCCTCGGGTTTTGGCCTCTGGGCCAAAACCCTGCGGGGGCAATGATGCCTCTTCGGGTTTTGGCCTCTGGGCCAAAACCCTGCGGGGGCAATAAACGTACATAGTCATAAATAAAATAAGTTATAAAATTTAATACAATAAAAAAAGATAAAACCAAATTGATTGTAAGGCTGGTATAGCAGAGCTAGTCTTCTTCAGGGCCAGTACAATGTGAAACTAACGGCTCTAAAATTTGAATAGGGATATACATACAATGGCAGTTAATGTTTAACTACATGTAGATATAATGAAATAAGATACATAACTATATACAACGCTGAAAAATGCAAAAAATACCAGAATAGCCAAAACAAAATTTGAGAAAAATGGGAATAACATGCAAATATATAAAAGATGAAAATAAAAATGAAAATAAAATAAAATAAATTGACTAGTTAATGTCCATTCCGTCGATTGATGCCATGTGGTGTGAGTGTTTGACCTTTTTCTATCAAATAGGCTTCTCTAGCTTTTCTACGAGAAGCATTGTTCGTGGGTTGAAGTTCGAGAGGAATCAGTTTCATGTCTTTAATAGAGTGATCCGGCAGGTTGAAATGTGTAGGTACTACTGCTGTAGCGTTAGCGTGACTAGGGTTATTTGTGGCTTGTCTGTGTTCGGTGAATCGTTCACGAAGTGTACGCTTAGTCTCCCCTATGTATTGTTTCTTACAATTCTGACATTCTATCATGTACGTTAAGTTTGTGGATTTGCAATTGATATGTTGCTTGATTTCCCGTACCTCTCCCGTGTTGCTGAATGTGTACGTTGTTCTACCATCTTCTATGTGGGGGCAGGTGAGACATCCGTGTTTGGAGTTGCAGCGGAAAGTGCCATGTGGTTGGTTGGTTGTAGGGTTTGCTGGATTTTTGAGTTTTGCCCGAACTAATAGGTCACGGAGATTTGGTGAACGCCGATAAGCCACAACAGGTGTTTCTTTGTAGATTTTTTGTAAGCGTGCTGTTGTATTGAGAATGGGTTGTTTCTTCTGCAGTATTTTGTTGATGTTAGGTAAGGCTGGGTTATAGGTGATTGTGAATGGGACTCTGATGGGTTTTTTGATGTCGTGACTTTGTTCTTTCAGAGTGTCATTTCTAGGAATGAGTTTGGCTCTTGAGATTTGGCCTCTTACGAAACGGGGTTTATATCCTCTTTTTGTTAAGTACTGTTGTAGTTCTGTAGATCGGCTGTCGAAATAATCATCTTTGGAGCAAATACGGCGTAAGCGGAGAGCGAGGCTGTAGGGGATTGACTTCTTGGTGTGGTACGGATGACTTGAGGAATGTAGCAAGTATTGGTGTTTGTCAGTAGGTTTGCAATAGATTTTTCCATTCTCGAGTTGGATATTGACGTCTAAGAAGGGAATAGAAGTGGTTGAACGTTCACTGGTGAATTTGATAGTGGGATGGATGCTGTTTAGGTAGGTAATGAAGCTATCAAGCTTTTCGTTTCCGTGTGTCCAAACCATAAAATGTCATTACCAAAGAAAAGGTTTGTCCACATAACCTTCAAGGGCTTTTTTCTCAAACTCCCCCATAAAAAGATTGGCGAAAGCTGATGCCATCCTTGTGCCCATTGCTGTGCCATGTTGTTGGATAAAATGTTCACCGTTGAAGACGAAGTTATTCATGGTCAGTATCATGCGCATTAGATCTCAGAGAGATTCGGTAGGAACAGATTTTTCAGTTCGTTGGTCTAGAACTTTTCTACATGCATCAATGCCCTCGTTGGTCGGGATGTTCGTGTATAAAGAAGATACGTCAAGGGTTACAAGGATAGCACTGGAAGGTAGAGTGTTAATATCTTTAAGCTTGTTGAGCAGATGAGTGGTGTTCTTTATGTAGGAAGGTAGTGTCTGTACCAAAGGATTCAGATGATAACTAACAAACTCGGATATTTTCTCAGTGGGGTGTCCATTTGCTGAGACGATTGGTCGCCCAGGGTTTCGAGGTTTGTGAACTTTAGGCAGGATGTAGAAACGACCAGCTTTAGGATCTTGAGGAGTTAGATATCGGTGGGTTTCCTTATCTATGATTTTATCTGCTAGTAGCCTCTAAGGTAGAAATGGCCTCGTTTGTTGATATCTTCGGTAGGATCTTCAGTAACCCGTTTGTAAAATAGTTGATCGTTAAGTTGTCTGTAGCATTCATCTAAATAGCTCTGTCGGTTCATAACTACAGTACCGGAACCTTTATCCGCAGGTTTAATGACAATATCTGTTCGTCGTCGTAGTTTTTTGAGGGATTGTCGTTCTCTACGAGTTAGGTTGTCACGGATGCGTGTGGGTTTAGCTGTCATGACATCTTCTTCAACAGAATCAATGTACATGTCGAGAAGTGGTTCTCGATTTGCTGGAGGACACCATGTGCTTTTGAGTCGGAAAGGATTAGGTTCAAGGTCACAGTTAATTTCATCGTCGTAGAAGAACTCTTTGAGGCGTAAACGTCTTGAAAAATCATTGATGTCGGCTTTCACCTGGGCCCAATCAATATGCCTAGGGGTCGGACAAAAGGTTAAGCCTCTTGACAACAGAAGTATTTCATCCTCAGTTAATGTAACGTTAGAAAGGTTAATGACAGTGGATGTATCTAAACGAATGGGGGCCTTCCTTTTAGCATAAGATGTAGATCCACGTGGATGCCGTGTTCTTCTTCGTTTCTGGGTCCTTTTGCCACCTAAAAAAGAAGACTAATAAAAAAAGACTATCACTAAAATTTAACTACTTTATTTACAATAATTCCAACAATGATTTTAAAACAAGTTATTCGCAAGTAACGAATTAACAGAGCATGCTATTGGCTGAAAACTGAGAACTCAATTCTGCAACGGACGTGACGGATTTTTCGCCACTCGGGTGGAATATTTTTTCTACCGGATATACGTCATATTATAAAACTCCATCCACACCAAAGAGGAACCGGAAGTGAAGGAGTCAGGGTTGCCGCCCCGATCATTCCTGCTGAATATGGCAACCATACCCATATTTGGAGTGAAGGAATTCAAGCACTTCCTCAGCATAAGATCCGTTCGATCCTATAACTTTTCGAGTTGTAGTGTTTTGGTTTTCAGATTTCATTGAAATATTGGAAGGCTTCGTACGTTATTTTGGCGACGATATTACAGTTTAGGTAAGTTTTACATGTTCTTAGGTGTCAGAAAATTAACTATTTTGGTCGCTGCGGCTTTAATAATGTGTAGAATGTGGGCTTCTTGTTGATGTTCATTTGAGGGTTGATCGGAGCAGCTGGTTATACTTCAGACTGGGGCTCATACGAACAATTCAATTCGCTGAAATAACATGGAAATTGCAGCAAACTTCATCTACAAGTGTCGTTCATTGATTCTATTCCAAAACTGTGTCATAAGAATTATTAGAAAACTACTGCCTATGAAGACTTGTTAGTGTATAGCTTGTCAAAAACTTCTTTTTGTAAGCTTGTACCGCACTGAACTTTACATGTACGCTGAATTTTAAAGATTTATGTTTCCTAGACAGTTCAACCTTTTTTATGTTTATCTTTTTCATTGTTAGTTTTCGCTCATTTGTTCAGTGAATTTAGTTTAAAAGACTTTCAGTGGGCCTGAATGCAGTTTTCATTATCCTTTTCTTTTTTTGACAGGATTTAATTATGAAGCAAAGAATTGCTTTCTATTTGGTTGTCGTTTCAACTTTAATTTCTTATATCTACAGTCAAGGTAAGTTAAGTTTTTTATTTTCATTTCTTTTGCCATTATCAATCATCGATCGATCGATCGATCAGTACCCACCAACTGAAATACAGTTTTCTATTGGACAACAAGGTATCACATAGCATGCATCAAAACTTTGTATCTCCCAAGACACTGTATGAACCAGATGCAATTCAAAGTTGTGGACAAAAGCTAACCTTTTATTCATTGTTTTAGTTGTGTTTGGGAGTTAACAGTTTAAATACAAAAATTATTTGCACACAAAAATTTAATTTGAAAGCTCAAAGCAGCGCGAAAAAAAAATTAATGCATGTCATTTTCATTCAAAGGAAAATTTAGTTGTGAATAATAAAGAAAACAGAGCATTTATTTTCAGTTGGGAAGGTAAAAAAAGGTTGGCTACTACAGTTTTTAGAGGGTAAATAATGATTTATTTTCCCTTACAGCCTACAACCAAATGAACTACCTTGTTTGGCCATTATTAGTTTTAGTGGCTTTTTTTTCATCGCAGGTTATATGGTAGGTTTTCGAGAAATTTAGGGTCAAAAACTGGTTTTTATGACCTTGGTCAATAACCAAGTTGTGCATGCATGTTTGCTAGCGATTACAGAAATTTTGCTTTGAACTTTAGTCTGACCATCACATGCAAACTTTAACAAAATGCAGAGGGTTTTTCTCAAGGCCAGAAACAACATAACCTGATTGAAGACTAAATCCAACCAGAATACCTTTAGTTAGCAATTGGTCTTCAAATTCTAATCACATTCAGTGAAGTACATGATCAAAACAATAACAAGCGTGCAAAGTGCAGTGGTCCATCATGGGTCTTAAACACAATTCCACTTCACCAACACAACTCTACTCCACTAAGTAACATGACTATACTCTACCAACACAACTTCACTCCACCATTCTTTTAGGGCTATTTGTTTGCGGGAGATACTCAATGTGCATGTTTACATTGTAGGTGCAGATAGCTGTAGAAGCTCAACAACTTGTCATGAATGTATAGGGAAGGCCCAGTGTGCCTGGTGTTCTAAGGAGGTAACTGCTCACAAAATGTTTTTTTCCAGATATAACTGCTAAGAGAACTGTAAATAAGATCATTTTATTGTATGGCAAGGCAGTCTTGAGGTAAATCTGAGTGTTGTGATTGGCTCTTCCTTGGTTGGGATTTTGCTTTACGGACTGCTTCCATGTGGAAGGGGTCATAAGCCATTTATTTTTTTGTTTTTAGAAGCTGGCAAATTCAAAATTTGCAGCTAAAACAAGTGCCATGTAATAACCTACTTACTAACCTTGCTTGCTCAAGCCCTACTGGGGAATATTGGCCGTTGATTGTTTTTATACGTCCCTTGCTGCACTGGGTCTGCACTGCCACGACCTCTGGCCAATATTTCTTGGTCTGGCCCTTGCACTTGGTTAGTAAGCGGTTAATTTTCCAACTGTTAATTAAAAATACACTGCCTGGGTATTTGTCATTAATAGAATTTAATACTTTTAGGGGAGTTTGGGGTTGTCAAACTTCGATATTTCAAAAACCTAAATAAATGTTGAAGATTTGCAGCTTACTGTAGTGACAGTACCATCTGACGACTAGAATCTCCATGGTATTGTTTAGTAAGCAATCACACAAATGTAAACTGAAAGGCTAATTTTTATTTCTAGATAAGATTAATATGTTTTGGCTTCATTTTATCCTCTGGCTAGTGGAATGGTTTAGGAAGGTATGCATGCAGGTTTAGGTTAATATAAAATTTGTAGCTACCTAAACCTGCATGTACAAAATTAATAGTGTCCTTGGTGGTGACTGCTCAAACTAGACAGCTATCATACAAATTGTGTAACTGGTACAAGGCAAATTTGTTAAACCAAGTTGCTTTTTAGTTTTTGTTGCATGTGCATGATCATTTTCTGGCATGAATGAAAATGTAACATTAAACAAAACTGGTTATTTTAAATAACAAATGTCAATTGAAAATGATTTGAATCACATATAATAATGTAAAATGTTAGATCAGTACAAATAAAGATATTTAATGGTTCTTGACACTTAACTTGTTTTTCTTTAGAATTTTGCTGCATCCCGATGTGACTCACCAGATAATTTGAAGAGCTTAGGTTGCTCTCCTAACAATATTTCTAACCCAAAAAGCAAGTCTGTAAATGAAGAGGTAAATTATTAACAATTATGAGTATAAGTTTCTTTGTTAAAGTAATTTTTTGTATGGAAATACTTAAATATAGGTGGGTTTTTTAAACTTTCCAATCAGTATTAATTCAGCCAGTAAAGAAGCACTCCCTATCTTAGTTTACTATGTATGCTTGGAACTTTCTAAGTACAAGTGCGAGTGTGAAGTGCTGAGGGCTGATGGATGAAGTGATCTAGCTCTAAGCACTGCTGGCTGCCCAGGGTCAGTGCCGTGTTCTTCACTTGACACTATTTACTCTGACAGTAAATTGCCTTCTACTTTCAAACAAGAACAGGTTGTTTATTTGTCTTGGCAGAAGGTAGAAATCTGCCTGATGCTGCCCCTGGTAAAAATTCAACTCAGGATCCTTGACAGGAACCCAAGTTAAGATCCTATTCAACACGCTTTAAGAATTGCAAAAGGAGGCTAGGGAGGATCCTTTGGGATCTTAAATGACCAGTATAGCAGGCTAAAGGATCATGTAACATCCTGTAGGACTTTTTACAGTCTTGATAATTATACATGCTCATAGGAGCCTACTTGAGTTCCCATTCCTATGTAGTATCCTACAAAATCCTATGGGATAGCTATGAAGGATTTCAATCAGGGGCATTCTACTAGCTGTTTAAGTCAGTTGTGATAATTGCTGTAATCCTCAAATAGATTGGTTAGCCACTCAGGTTTGAATTGAGAACAAATGTTGTTGATTCATCTTATTTTATAAACTTCAATTCACCATGTTTCTTAAGTTCCATAAATTGGTAGATAAGGCGTCATTTTACAGTTTTGTGTTGTATAAATTTTCAACCCAATCACCAGTTGTTTGTTTCACTGGATGGAGTGCTTACTGGCAAGGTTACATGCCTTTTTTCCTGGAAGCAATTTCATTCCTAAAAATAACCTACTCATAAATCCATTGCGGCCATGTATGATGGAGACTCAGTTCTATTTAACAACTTTGGTAATATTTATTTTATGTAATTATTAAATGCAGAACAACAATGTTGGAGCCAAAGTACAGGTACAGCCTCAGAGAGTAAGGTTGGATCTTAGAACAGGTACATTGTACATTCATGTATCAAATCATTGCTTTCAATAAGACCCAGTACTCAATGGAGCTCCGGTGGCTATTTTGAGGTGAATCACCGGCTTAGATTCAAACAGCTGCCTGTAAAGGTGAGGTGTTTGGAGCTTTTTATACTGCTCTCTGATGTGTGCTACACAAGGGCAGCCACCTACTTAACAGTGGGCATTAACAAAGAATCGCATAGCTCAAGGAATTCGCGCGCTCTGATTGGCTAGAGATGCGAGGGTATTCAGCGCGGTATTGCGACTTGAAAGTGAGGCTGCGCTAAAATTCGCAACATTCACCACATTTTCATTTTAAAAAGGTTATGCGATTCAAGGAAAATCCATTACCTGACTCGTGAATTCCATGTTAAATTTCACTTGAAAAACCGATATCGCACTCATCGCTTCGCGATTCGTGCGATATCGGTTTTTCGCGTGAAATTTAACGTGGAATTCCCTCGTCAGGTAATGGATTTTCCTATAGTATCTCCTGGAGGAGTGCAATTTGAAAAAGATTGAAAATTCTCAAACTTGGCCAGAATGGGTTATTCCAGAAAAAATCCGTACCCCCACCCCCCAGATGGATGGGATGATGCTTCAATTCCCCCTTTTCCAGGACCGTTAGACTCCCCTCTCACCCATATATGCAAGGTGAAAGACTCACCACCTCCCACCTGGATTTCCATTAATTTTTTTGAATCCCTACATTTAACTTACACTCCTCAGTGGAAAAGGTGTAAGAGCACATTCAGAAGACTCTTTGTTCACATACAATGTGCTTAAATAATTTTAATTAATATATGTTCACTTGGGCATAAGCTGACTAGTCTCATCATGTGCAGACAATAACGCTAATCAGTGATATGTCCCCTTTATTTTATAACTGAAAAATAATTTTTGAAGGATTGTTAAAATTTTTGGTTTCCTCTTAATTTTAAGAGTAGTGAACATTGTTCAAAGCACGATTAAGCTAATCAAGGAAAAAACCAAATAATTATTTTATTCAGTCATGAATGTTTCAAACACTTGTCGATGTCAGTCATTGCACTTCATGCATACGCTTTAAATAAATGCATAATGATGAGCCTAAGGTGTCACCTGCGACCTTAAAGACCTTTTTTGAGCAGGTGTCAATAGTTATTCATTGATTTCATGCATGGTTTCTCTACTGACTGCATTACAGGACAGACCACAACTGTGAAACTAACAGTGAGGCCTGCAGAAAACTACCCTGTAGATTTGTACTACCTTATGGACATGTCATATTCTATGAAAGATGATTTGGACAAACTAACAACGTTGGCCTCAAAAATAGGTACTGTCTAATGATTAGCTGAAATGAGTACTTGTTACAGTTTGTTTGATAAAACCAGTCATGTAATTCAGATGGACCTTTCAAGCAAATTTTTCTCATTCATGTTTTTTAATTAACCCAACCTAGAAATCCACAGTTTGACAATGTGAAGCTCAATTTATGTCAAGAACTATAACATTTGAGAACCACAAGATGTGTGAATCTTGTCGGTATGGGTTTGATACATGTATTTCAGCTTCAGGATAGGGTAATGGCCTAAGTTTACCATCAGGTTTTAACTAAAGGGTAAGGGTTTGTGTGTTATTATTAACTATGGCTAAGGCTTAGGAAAATGAGGGCAGGTTGGGTAGGGAAGAGAAATCCTCTAGGCCATACATCTTATTTTAAAATGGCGGAAAATACATTTATTCTTTTGTCTCCTTGTTAATTGGCCCTCATTGCCTCAATCACATCTGCAGAAATTATTCAAAAGAATTTTTGGTTTAGAACGAGGCAACAAGGGTCAGTTAGCATATAGGCAAAAGAATAAATGTATTTTCCACCATTTTGGAATAAGGTGTATGGGACAGTTTGATCAGTGGAACTTCACAGTTCATTTGGAATATTCATTTATCCTATTATTTTAGAGATAAGAAACAGATTACCCTAAATATCATACTGAAAGTTAATTTCCCCAAACCCTTCTTGAATTATGTGTGACTCTATTTATTTAATAAACTCTTCAGCTGCAAGCATGAGAAACATAACAGAAAATTTTAAACTTGGATTTGGTTCATTTGTGGACAAGACAGTGTCTCCATACGTCAGAACTGAGTATGTAAATGGGCATTTTCTTATAATTATTGATGTAATAATATTACATTGTGTATGTTTTTCATCAAGTTCAGAGCAGCCATGTGGCCAGTCCAACTTAAAACTGGTTTGTGCTCAAAATAGTCTGTCTAATACAATCAACTGTTTTCTAATAATGATTTCTTTGTACATAATTTATAAACAACACTGAGATACTTTTCATTAATGTGTTCATTTTCTGTGTGTTGTTTAGGACAAAGAAGCCATGTTTAAGTTCAGACAAAAATACGAACTGTGTACCTACATATGGCTTCAGACACATTCTTAGTTTGGGGAATGACCAAACAGAATTTGAGGTTTGTATAGCTATATAAATTCTTCAAAACATTTCTTCTACGATCAGTTAATCAGTTAATAATAATAATAATAATAATAATAATAATAATAATAATAATAATAATAATAATAATAATAATATGATGATGATGATAATAATCAAATTGATTAATTATTACTTTATTAATAATTATTTATTATTAATTAATTTATTATTGTTGACGTTCAGGCATAGCTTCTAATGCAGGCCATTTTGTGCATCCAGTTACATCACTGATCATTATTCTATCACTGGCTACAATGAAATTATAAATTTGTCTAATAAGTCTCATTTTGATGAATCTGAGTACTTCTACAACCCCATGTACAGTACCTAGTAATTAAATAGTGGTTATTTGCAGTGTGCAAAGTTAACACATTCAAGTGGATTTCAGCTTGTTGTTTCAAGTCCTGAATTAAACTCATCAACAATAGATAAGTGTGGTGAAGGTGCCTAGAGCATTTGAGAACAAACAAGATATATGACAACACATACAAAAATAGTTTGACCTCAACGGGATAGCTGTAAAATTGTACTGTGGCCCTGAAAAGCCCAAGGTTCACCCTGAGTTCGTGAGAGAGACCACTGGCCAGCATTGTCTCAATTTTAACCTTGCCTAAATTGCATTTAATAAATAGCCCCATTAAATACCATATGTGAAAACTACCTAAGAAATGTTTTCCATGACATTAAAACTGATTAATGTTATGCAAAGAGCATTCAAAAGTCATGCAAGAATCAACGCCCGGCGAATAAACATGCAAGGGCTGGTTATTTGAATGTTTGTTTTTATGTGGTATTAAATTTAAATTCTACCAATTACAACCCATGGATGTGACCTTTTGAAGACATTCAAAGGCTCAGTAATACCCAAAAGAAATTTAATATTTTGGAACATGATCCACTCACATAAACTGCTGGAAAAATCAGCATTTTTGTCTCAAAAGTAGTTTCACCAGCCCTGCCATTTGTTTGAGTGTGATGATCAAGCTCTGGCTGGTCACAGTGCCTGTATCTGTATCAATCAGGTGTACAAATTATAAAATGCCAGAGTAATTGGAAACAAAAAACAAGCACATTATGAACTGGGCTTTTCCCTGGATTCTGGTTATTAGGCAAGAAAAAAAAAAACAGTCCATGACTTTAGAATGTCACTGATAGTGATACAAACTGTGCATTACTGTGATTGTCACCAGTGCTTTCTTCCATTGGTTTTCTTTGTGCATAGCCTGTCAAGCTAGCCTGTGTACAGCTGTCCCGCTCCCCTCAAAATAATCGGGGAGGGAACGTCTGTGTTATGGCGGCGTTAATCGTGTTCCAGTATCCTGCTGTTCTCGATTTAAATTTCACATAAATTATCATATCGGGTATCCGCGTGCGAGATTTGAATCGTGGTGAATGCAACATAACGAACAAGGGAGGTTGAAACTAATCATCGACCTCAAGAGACAAAACTCTCCATCAAATCAATGCAAGTAGCATAACCTATACAACAAAGAATGTCTCTGTAAAATCAACTTTTAGCTTTCTCAAAGTAAAGTTACAACAGTCTCTGGCGAGGCCGGACAAAGATAAATATGTCATCCGTGATTAGATCAATACATCTTGGAACAAAGCCGGGCTCGGCATCGCAAATATAAATGCAAGTAATCAATATTTTCTCGGAAATTTCAGACCTTGTCCTTCCAGAGAAAACACTTTGAGAGCTTATAGCATATCTTGCAAACAGAAATGAACCAAAATAAAACGCATTAGCGAAACGTGTGGCAAATTACAGAGCTAGAGGTGTCAAATTTTAAAAACAGGAAACTGTGCAGACCTATAACCTCTAGACATTTGCTAGACCACAGTCTTACGGCTCTTCTCAACTAATACTGCCTCTGTACTGCCTCCAAATGATACAACATAGAGTGCCCTTCGGAAACAAGTGAGACCCTGAAAGGTCGAAAGACCAAATTTCAGACAATACGGCAAATACAAATGTCACGAACGTAGGAGATGTGCAGGCCTGTCAACCCCATTACACCGTATCTTCAGCAAGATGAGACAATTTCTGCAAATGTGGGCAGAGTTTATCTTTACTTTGATGTCCAACGATAATATTTCTTGCCTTGCGTTGAATGCTGTACTCTTGCGAGCGTCTACCAAATTTTTGTCGCACTTATTGACTAAACAATTTCTGCAGAGCACACAAATAATTGAAGATGAACCCATCATAGCATGTTGACTCGCGCGCTCGCTGGAATGATTTGGAATTACTCCAGTTAATACATAACACCCGCGAAAATTTCAGCCAATCAAAACACGGTTTTGGTATTATGCAGAATAAATTAAAATAATTTTTGTGAAAGCCAATCAAATCATTTCCCACACATTCCGGGGAAACCACCCGCCGCGGAACACGATTAACGCCGCCATAACACAGACGTTCCCTCCCCGATTTTTTTGAGGGAGAGGGACGGCTGTACACAGGCTACTGTCAAGCAAACTGACAACAATTCTGTGTGTGTAGGTAAATGAAGTTTAAAATATCATTCAAACTCTAGGAATAAATTGTAGACGTAAAAAGTTTGGTTACAAAAGACCAGCCTTTGATCAAAGGTACATACACATATATACATTATAACCTTTTAATACCATCCTGTAATTTATAATCTTTTGGTTTGGTTTGGTTTGGTTTTGTTTGCTATAGAAAAAAATCAAGGAGCAGATTATTTCTGGTAATCTAGATGAGCCTGAAGGTGGATTTGATGCTTTGATGCAGGTGGCAGTTTGTGAAAAGGTTAGTCCATCTGAGGGTGACTACTAAGTTGCATTACACAATTTCACACACTGTGTGCTGAGATAAAGTAACTGTCAAATTTCTCAGCCTCAGATGATGTTTTAGTTTATACAAAGAGGAGCGTGATGCACTTTGACAGTGTTTCAACTGTAGTTTTGTGGATGCTACCCTGTACTGACTGGGAGAAGACCTAGAATTATCACATCCGATGGTGAATTTATCTTCTGCTTCAGCTAGAGAGTCTTTGTTTAAGACCAGAGGGGCTTCTTTTTTGACCTTCATTTTAGACCGGTGGGCCTTTGTTTTAGACCAGTGGGTCTTCGTTTCAGACCACAGGGTCTTCAATCTTTGTTTTGTTTTATTTCAGTAATGAAAGGATTTTGGATTTGATGTGAACTATTTACACAGTGGAGGTTACTATCCAATCAGAAAAACGTGCATAACCACAATGTCAACACGTTGTACCAAAGGCAAACAATCTAGTAAAAACATGTTCTTCAAATATCGGAAAGATGATCATCAGCAACACCAAAAATAATTGAGATTCATCACAAATTGAAATATCTGACACTGCAATGCTTTTAAGTTTGATTAAAGTGATATATTGGCAAAAAATATAAAGTGAGCACTTTCCATGTTTAATTATTAAGTAAACATTCTAGCTATATTCTGAGAAATAAGAAAATTCCTGTCAATAAGAGTGCTTGCATGCCAAAACAAAGACGTGATGCCTTTGTGTGTGTCATGTTTGCTGGCATGGAAGGGCTACTCGGTAGTGAAAAAGGACAAAAGAACAGCAAATTAGGAAGTTCCTTGTTATTCTTGCCCTTCTGCAATCTTAAAGAGCTGCTTGTTCAATGTTGGATCTTTGTTTTAGTCACATCCTATTTTAAGGATCTACATTGTTGTTTAGTTATTTTTTAATCATTTCCTGTTTTTGCAGCAAATTGGTTGGTCTGGCAATGGTAGATCACGTCGATTGGTGATTTTTGTCACTGATGCTCCATTTCATGTTGCTGGTGATGGAAAGGTAGGTTCATACATGTACACAAACATTTCCAGTGTGAGTAATTTAGTACAGTTATGATGCTGGAGGTAGACAGTGTATTCATTTGGTAGTTTGGCTATTTGTGCCGTGGCTAATCAGTCAGGGTAATTATGCCATAGCTAATCTGTTAGGCTTACAATGCCATGCCATATCAGTTAGGCTGATCATGCCACAGCTAATAAGTTAGACTAATAATGCCGTGGGTTATCAGTTAGGCTAATTATGCCATGGCTAATCAGTTAGGCTAATAATACCATGGCTAATCAGTTAGGCTAATTATGCCATAGCTTATAAGTTAGGCTAATTATGCCATGGCTAATCAGGTAGGTTAATTATGCCATGGCTAATCAGTTAGGCTAATTATGCCATAGCTTATAAGTTAGGTTAATTATGCCATGGCTAATCAGTTAGGCTAATAATACCATGGCTAATCAGTTTGGCTAATTCTGCCATGGCGAATCAGTTAGGCTAATAATGTCATTGGTTATCAGTTAGGCTAATTCTGCCATGGCTAATCAGTTAGGCTAATTATGCCATGGCTAATCAGTTAGGCTAATTATGCCATGGCTAATCAGTTAGGCTAATTATGCCATAGCTTATAAGTTAGGCTAATTATGCCATGGCTAATCAGTTATGCTAATTATGCCATGGCCAATCAGTTAGGCTAATTATGCCATGGCTAATCAGTTAGGCTAATTATGCCATGGCTTCATCAGTTAAGCTAATTATGCCATAGCTAATCAGTTAGGCTAATTATGCTATGGCTAATCAGTTAGGCTAATTATGCCATGGCTTCATCAGTTAGGGTAATTATGCCATAGCTAATCAGTTAGGGTAATTATGCTATGGCTAATCAGTTAGGCTAATTATGCCATGGCTAATCAGTTAGGCTAATTATGCCATAGCTTATAAGTTAGGCTAATTATGCCATGGCTAATCAGTTATGCTAATTATGCCATGGCCAATCAGTTAGGCTAATTATGCCATGGCTAATCAGTTAGGCTAATTATGCCATGGCTTCATCAGTTAAGCTAATTATGCCATAGCTAATCAGTTAGGCTAATTATGCTATGGCTAATCAGTTAGGCTAATTATGCCATGGCTTCATCAGTTAGGGTAATTATGCCATAGCTAATCAGTTAGGGTAATTATGCTATGGCTAATCAGTTAGGCTAATTATGCCATGGCTTCATCAGTTAGGGTAATTATGCCATAGCTAATCAGTTACGGTAATTATGCTATGGCTAATCAGTGAGGCTAATTATGCCATGGCTAATCAGTTAGGCTTATTAATGCCATGGCTAATCAGTTAAGCTAATTAATGCTGTCGCTAATCAGTTTAGCTAATCATGTCATGGCTATTTAGTTAGGCTTATTCAGTGCTTATTTAGTTATCCTATAGGCTGAAGTAATCATCAAGGTATGTGGTTAATTAATCTGTGATTTTACTTAATTGTTGACATTTTTTGCCTTAAGAGGACTTTATGTTAGACATCAGTTCCACACCTTCCCTTTAACCTCAGATCTTCCCAAATGCTGTGGGAGGTTGTAGAGAGGAAACTAATGCACTTGCTCTTTGTTTTGTCTTCTCAGCTGGGGGGCATTGTTACTCCAAATGATGGTAAATGCCACCTGGAAGACTTTAATGGCAAATACATGTTGTATACTAAGTCTAATGAACTGGTATGGACAACAGTACTGATATTTTTTATTATAGTAATAATACGAATTACATTAACTGGTCGCTATTCGAATGCCTATGATATATCATATTTTGTAAACCAGACCTCCTACGGATAAGGTTTTTGCACAACTTTGTTCCATTGAAGACTAGTTCTTCAAGAGTTTGAAATCATGCCATATTCTACAGGTCATGTAGCCAGGAAGTTCAGAAAAACTTTTAAACTGAAAGGGCATATAAATGTGAAAATTAAAATCAGTGCTTTAATAGGTAAAGAACATCCACATGGTTAATGCTTAAAATAGTTACCATTTAGCTAGCATTAACAAATGCTCCAAAATGGCTTTAATACTATCACACATCAGTATATGTGTGGAATACTTATCTCTACATTATATTACAGGATTATCCATCCCTTGCTCAGCTTCATGACAAACTACAGCAGAGCAATGTCCTTCCAATATTTGCTGTTGTCAAGGAGGTTTCAAGTCTTTATCAGGTGTTTATTGATAGTAATGTTTTAAAAAATAATTTTAACATTGTCCAAGAAACTACACTGAACCTGTAGGGGATATTACATAGTGACGTTCAAACAAGTGAGTGAAATATTGCTCTTGTACAAGAAAAAAATAATCATATATTTGAGCCGGCATAAATAATCTTTTATTGCCAACGAGTCAGGCCTTCTGGAAGACCAGAAGGCCTGACGAGGCGGCAGATTATAGAGCCATGAGAAGATTTGTATGTGCGGAAAAAATCTCACAAACGCTCCAAAATGTAGAAATGTAAGTAATGTAATGTAATGTAATGTAATGTAAGGTAATGTAATGTAAGGTAGATCGTGACGACACAATGTCTGATGTTTTTAGCCAATCTGTTGAGCAGAAACTGTTCAGCACGTGCACAATTTGTCATAGTTGTGGCCAATCAGCGCGCTACTTATTTGTTCAGCACGTGCACGATGCATGATTCATGGCGTCGATACGTGATCCGCAAACTCACATGTGTGAGAAGCTAAACAACGGCCGGTACGCGATATGCTTTTAGCCATGCATGGCGGGTGCCAAGAATCGCCTGCGTAAGGCCTAGATTGTAACGAGAGGCTCTTCCGAAAAGATTTATTCAAGAAAATCTGCCCAGAATCAATGGAGAAACAAAGAAGATGACCTCGGATACAGGCAAAGTGAAAACTGCCCACGTTTGTTGCAGTATTGAGCTGAGTGACACTGAATCGCTGCAGAATTATTTCCCTTCGCATTGCCAGTAGATTCTTCCAGTACCAAGTAAGCTTTATTGAGATTATTTGAAATTTTTATTTCGATGAAAAGTGCGTTCTTTGCTTCATTTTTCCTCTACTCGCTAGTAATGGCAATCTTTCGGACTGAAAAAAAATCGAACTGAAAGCATTTAGAATCTGTACGTGACCGCTTTATCGAAACAATCTCCGCAGGAATTCCAAACCGCGGTATGGAAATCGCCACGAAATGTTCATTGCTCTAGTTCTACATCTTGTATTTTAAGAGCACTAAGTACTGTATATATATACTCTGTATATGTGCTTCTAAAAGCAAATAAAAAGGAAATTTATTTTATGGAGTTGTTTCAAATGACGACCAATGACGCGTATGGCGACAGGAGCTTGTAATTGTAATTGTAGCTTGCGCCCCCATGACGCGAGGTCATAATTTCAAAATAAAGTATTTCTTAGCTGGATGACCTCGAAAGTAAACACTTTATACCTGTTTCTACCGGTATATTTTATTTTAGGCCGCGAATGCCCTAAATCTTTTTGATTTTCGAACGATTTTCTTCAGCGCCAGAATCAAAACAATAACAAACACTCGCAGTCGACAGAGAGTCTTTAATATTAAATTTAGTAATCAATTAGTCTTGTGAAGCGGGTAGGGGGTTGGGTAAAATGCAGCCTTTTTTGGTGTTACTATATATGAAGTAAACAAAGGCTATATATTTTCTGAGTTTCAGTGGCTCACAGCCACTCTGATTTAAGGTCTATTGGACTTAAAAAACAGCTGACACCTTTCCAAAATAGCGGCATAGAACTGCAATGACTTGCAACCCTCAAATTACATGGATTTCACAAGGTTTCTCACTACTTTAGTATCATTTTAGAACTCCTTCATTAGGCCTTCACCAAATCGCATCAGTTTATTCCACAAACATTCCGCAACGAATACATGCAATGTACATTGATCACACCCACATCATAAAGTGTACTTTTAGTCAAACATTTACAATAAATTTATTATCCTCACAACCCTTCTCTCTTGTTGTACTCGTTGGCACTTCTACCGATAGGTACCACTAGTATAATTGGAATGCAGACTTCTGATTGTCGCTAACATTTCTAAGGATCAACTGTAGTTTGTGATCTTATAGCCTCCTGTTATTTCTAAACATTTTCAAGACTGGAATTTCCTACATGTTACTGATTATTCCCAGAAATTGTTAAAATGTTAGGGGTATAGAATGATAAAATCCGAGACTCGCCGAGACACCGAGACCCTCATTTAAAATCCGAGACCGAGACTTACAAATTTTTTCAAATCCAAGCCCGAGACACCGCGATTCAAAAATCCGAGCGCGAGACACCGTGATCTAGAAATCCCAGCGCGACACTATTATAATGCTAGTCTAACGCTCTGTAGCTCTCTGCTTGCTGTTGTCGTTGCCGTTATTTTGTGACGGTTCAAACTGATTAAACTTTCGCTTGGTTTGCGAGACTCGGAGACTCAATTTCACAATTCGAGATTCCGAGACAAGCGTTGTTTTTTTGCGAGCTCGAGATTCCGAGACTCTAGTTTGCTACGCCGAGATTTCAAGACTCGCCTAAAATTTTCCGAGACCCATGATTTTTCAAGGACCATTCTATACCCCTAATGTTTAGCAATTGAAATTTTTAGACAGAAAACTCTGGCTTCAACAGGATTTGAATGCATGATACGAATGATACGAATGCATGCACAATACCTCCACATGTACATTACTTGTGTGATGCTCAACCAACTGAGCTATTAAGCTCCACATTGGGAGCAAGGTAGCAAGGTGTGGTTTCTCAGTTCATAGAGCATCACACTATTAATGCAGAGGCCATGGCTTCAAATCCTGTTGAATCCAGAATTTTTTTCTGACCATATTTTATTCATTTCATTAAAAAATAAAGTTGCTGCAATAATTCTACAGCCATGTCAAACTAAAGTATTTTCAGTTTGTTAGTCCTGGCATAGTCAATTGAACCCAATCGAACTAAATTTCAATCGTACTCAATCGAACTCAATCGAACTCAATTCATGGATTGAGTTCGATTGAGTTTGGCAATCGAACGAAATCGAACTCACTGAAAAGAAAAAAAATCAATCGAACCCAATCGAACGTTCGATTTTCAAACTCGTGATTTGTGTAAAACAGGCGTTGAAAATCCATAACCAGATCTTGGAAGCTCGAGTTACTTCAACCCGTAGTGTAACGCACGTGTTTTTCGTAAACGAAGAAATTCCACAGAAATGGCTTCAGATGCGCTGTGGCTACCAGAAATGCCGCTTTGACGTCAAGGATGGCGAAGCTTTCAAGGTTTTAAAGAAAATAGGCGAGACAGGCCTAACAGGCCGTGCATTCCGAATAGGCAAATGAGCACGGACAATTAGGTCACCTTCAACGTGTTCTGTTCTGTTTCGTTCTGTTCTCTTAAATGCCATGGACAGTTTATAAATGGGCTTTCTGTTATAAGAATAAATAATTGTAAAAATGCACAAGAAAAACCTGTTTTTATGGGCTTGCTTTGGGCTTTCTTTGTATAGGTTTAACAGAGCCAATCGAATGCAATCCATTTAATTGTGTTCGATTCAGTTCGGTTTCCGAACCCAATCGAACACAATCAGATGGATTGAGTTCGATTGAGTTTGATTTTTCGATTGAATTCGATTTGTTCGGAAATCGAACTCACTGAAAGTCTGGTGTTCGATTTCGTTCGATTGCCGAACTCAATCGAACTCAATCCACGGATTTCGTTCGATTGAGTTCGATTTTCGAACGTTCGATTGAATATGCTGGGGTTAGTTCAAGTGTTTTGCAGAATGCCATGGTAGCTTATTTGCTGTTGAATGATGTGTTTAGGGTGTAACGTCCTTGTGGAGTGACCTAGGAGCAGTAACTGGAGAGCTAGCAGATAACTCTGGCAATGTAGTGGACTTGATTGAGAAGAAGTATCTGGTAAACTGTATGCTAAATCCTATGATACATGACACTTTTCCAATTGATTGTAAATCTGTACTAAAAATATTTACCCCCACTCCCTAAGCAAATTACAAGCTCTGACTGTTACGAGCTATTCTTGTACATCCCTGACATTCTTTACTTGTTTTTAAGGCAATTATCCTTACCCCTCACTACCTTGAAAACAAGACCACCAAAAAATCATTTTAAAGCTCGGGGCTTTTTGTAGAATCTCATGCTATGAACCAAATGCCGAAAACAATTATTAACACAAATAAAGTCAACAACAATTAAGCAAAAGCAACACATTCTAGTCCACTCTGAAACCTTTCAATTGTAAGGCAAGCGGAGATGTTCATGTTTATGTTGACTAATTTCCTACTCAACACTTTGAAATTGTGTGTTGAATCTATTTGTAAATCTTATCACTCATGTATCTATATTCTATCTATGCTTAATCTGCATTCTTTATATTTCTGCATCATGGATCAAGGTATAAGTCTTGTGTTTTGCTTATATTTCTCCAGGAAATTGTGTCATCTGTAAGCCTAGTGTATAATACCCCTGAGAAGGTGTCCGTTACTGTCAAAGCCAATTGTGGGTACGTAAATATACTGTGCATGCACTGTATTTTATTTTGTTGTAGATCTATTTTATGAATTTAAGGCTTTGACTAGGGCAGAAAAATATATTTGTAGGATTTGCGTGTGTTTATAGGATTTACATGCACAATGTACCTTGGTAACTTTTATACAAAACATAGTTCTTGTGCGGTACGAAAACAGTTACAGTTACGTATACCAGCTGAAAACTGCTGTTGTATTTTCAGAGCTAATGCAGTGAGTGACCAAACCCAGAAGTGTTCAAATGTGAAAATTGGAGAGAAGGTAAATGTGACATGTCTTATCTGTTATGAAGACAGTGTGACCTTTAGCTCATGTGAGGCTCATTTCAGGTTACTTTTGATGTGTCTGTGACATTAGAGCAATGCCCACAAGAAAATGCTGATCATCAAAAGAGGTAAGCTTGATAAGGCTTTGTTAGCTACAGCATACACAGAGGAAAAACATTTTGCACATGCAACAAAGTATAGCAGTCAGGGTCTCGGTTTTTTTTTTCTAGTTTCACAATCCGTGTGCCAGGCTTTGGGGCTGTAGTGATGGATCTGAACTACATTTGTCAGTGCGAGTGTGAAAAGCCAAGTATGGCGGTAAGCTTGTTTGTTCATGGAGTGATCTGACCACAATTCTTTTATCCACATTAAAATTTAAAGTTTTTTGCACAGTGTTAATTATTTTATTGTTATTATTGCAGGAAGAGAACAGCACCAAATGTTCTGAAGGAAATGGAACATTTGCCTGTGGACAGTGTGATTGTAACAAAGGAAGGTACAACAAGCCGCCATATTTGCTTCCGCTTTAATGGTTTATTTGTAATAAGATTATGCTGATTGGCAAGTGCAACACTGATTCATGAAATAACAATAACTTATTACAGTATATGGATAACAATGTGCTATAAAATCACAGGCGGCCCAGGCTCCTGATAAGATTACTCGAGAACGTGACTCGATCGAGCGTTACAACGGTTTGAATTTATAAAGGTTTGTATGAGAGAAAACGGTTTCGAAATTATTCGCAAATATATGTACATTTTGAAAATAAAATCGACTTACCTCAATGCCTTGTTGTCTTTCTTGTTGTCATCTCGCTTCTCAAACCGATCTGACGCCTTTTTGGCGAGTTTTAGCTTTTTTGGTTTTCCACCGCTAAGAAGAAGTAAAGGCTGCACACTCGATTTCCGACCGACCGCCGCTCGAAGCGAAAAAAAATCATTGAAATCACGCTAACCGACCCAATTCCTACGCAGAATTATAGAAGAGGCTTAAGCGCTTCTTCTCGCCGATTTCCAACTCAAATCCATCCTCACAACGCACGTTACGAAGCGCTGAATCCCACTCAACGAACCTTCTCCATCTTCGAATAATCCTCCCAGGAGCAGCCATGGACACATCGGAAGCCCGCATAGCATGCCGGGCCAATAAAATAACCCCAACTGGGGGAGGGGACCGCACAATTGTCAACACGCAACCTGCTTTGCTCCAGCGTCCCCTGGGGAGACTTTTGTAGAGGCCACCGAAGGAGCATTGTTTCGAAGTGTACTAAACGAGCACGAATAACACTTACCAAGTTTGCCATTTGAATGTGGAGGTCATCCTGTGAAGCACGGCAAGCTAGGCCAAAAAAAATAACCGACCATATATCAACTATGCTAGAATTAACGCCGTAAAAAGAATACTTTCACTGAAAATTGATCGTTCAGTAACACTGAAAAACTTTTTTTTTTTAAATTTGTAAACAAGTCGATTCGTTATTTTGATTGGTTTATCGAAACAATGCTCCTTCGGTGGCCTCTACAAAAGTCTCCCCAGGGGACACTGGAGCAAAGCAGGTTGCGTGTTGACAATTGTGCGGTCCCCTCCCCCAGTTGGGGTTATTTTATTGGCCCGGCATGCTATGCGGGCTTCCGATGTGTCCATGGCTGCTCCTGGGAGGATTATTCGAAGATGGAGAAGGTTCGTTGAGTGGGATTCAGCGCTTCGTAACGTGCGTTGTGAGGATGGATTTGAGTTGGAAATCGGCGAGAAGAAGCGCTTAAGCCTCTTCTATAATTCTGCGTAGGAATTGGGTCGGTTAGCGTGATTTCAATGATTTTTTTTCGCTTCGAGCGGCGGTCGGTCGGAAATCGAGTGTGCAGCCTTTACTTCTTCTTAGCGGTGGAAAACCAAAAAAGCTAAAACTCGCCAAAAAGGCGTCAGATCGGTTTGAGAAGCGAGATGACAACAAGAAAGACAACAAGGCATTGAGGTAAGTCGATTTTATTTTCAAAATGTACATATATTTGCGAATAATTTCGAAACCGTTTTCTCCCATACAAACCTTTATAAATTCAAACCGTTGTAACGCTCGATCGAGTCACGTTCTCGAGTAATCTTATCAGGAGCCTGGGCCGCCTGTGATAAAATAAGTCATGATCTCAGCCACCTGTGCCATCGCAATTGAAATCCTCACTTTAGGTATGTGGATTGTGTCAAATATGATTATGAATCAGAATTCAAATCTAGTATTTTATTTCACTTACAAGGAGGAAGAGGTTAGAAACCCAAATACTTCGAGCAAAACTAACAATTAAGTCAAACAAGTGTTTACTTTAGGTCAACTACTGAGATAAGGCTTTGTGACTTATGTAAGATAATCTTTCAATATTTTGATGACATTTGTAACACGAAAGTCCAATATTATAAGCCTTTTGAACTGAACCTCTATTTATTTTTCTCATTTTGTGTGGTGAAATAAATAAACTTCAAACTTGAAAGTGAACAATTTGACTAAACAAGGTCGTCAATACGCGAGCCTGCTCAAAAATCATTGTTTCCACTTGTGGCAATTTTATTTTTGATTTTATTTGTTTGTCAAAGGTACGGAGAATACTGCCAATGTGACACACCATTTGACAAATCAAGCGATCAATCAAAATGTAAAAGGTAAGTTTTATATGATCTGTTTGCACTGATCAGAGTTTATCTCTAGGAGTGCACGACTGGAAATGACGCTGAATTCAGGCTAGATAACCGGGTGTTCCATAAAGGCAGCTTACGGAAAAAGGGAAATTGGAAATCAATCAAAACGTTGATATCAGGGACAATTTAGGAAAAATGGTCTAATTCTGCCTATAACTGGATGTCAAACAAAGTTTTCAGCTTTTCCAGAAAAACCTTGCAGGTTATTCTGGAAGTATGTTCCTCGTTAATAAACTGTGAAAAAAACGATTCCCTTCTCTCACATTGAAAACGTTACCTTGTTATTGGCCTGCAGTTCCCCCAATGCCACAGATGAGCTGCCATGCAGTGGAAATGGAGAGTGTGCATGTGGAAAATGTGTGTGCAAAGCGGTGAGTACAATCGTCTAGGAACACTCGTGAAATGTACATGATCCATGGCACGTCAGTGTTGGCCCTCGTTTTATTGTGTGATGAGAATTTTCTAAAGATTTAAAGTTCGTGTTAGGACTTTCCTATCCTGGATAAACTGTTCTTAACTCAATTAACGCCTAACTTATACGTCCCTGATGTATTTTAGGAGCAAGGAAAAAGGTTTTATGGAGACTTGTGCCAGTGTAATGACTTCTCTTGCCCTGAAGATAAAGGCCAGTTGTGTGGAGGTAAGTACACAATAAACAGGCTAGCTTGCCCCCTGCCTCGACACGTTATAGTCTACATCATAACAAATCATTGTTTGGCATTTGGACACTGTTTTGACGAGTGAATAATGTGGTCTGGTTTTTCACCTGAATATAGCATCAAACATTTTGAACAAGCAAGTGGTGTTATGACTATATGAGCCCGTGTTGCTACAGTAGATGTTCTGGTGTTTATGTCGTAAAATAAAATAAGCGCCATCTCTTGGGCTACCAAAAGTGAATTAGCGCCCCGAGCACTAACTCAAATTATTACGGTCACACGTTCCCCATTGCAATACATTTCCCACTGTCAACATGTTCCCCATTGTTAGACACTCCCTTCGCGGCATATCCTGATGATGGCAACTTGTTGTGTTTCAGGTCCTGATCGTGGAGTTTGCCGCTGCCGTAAATGCCAGTGCAAACCCAAGTATCATGGTGATAACTGTGACAAAAAGAACTGTACATATTTTCCACCTGAGACACAATGCAAGAAGGATGCTGATTCGGTTAGTCTAGTCACGTGATTATTATGATCGCTGTCTAGTTGAGAGATTTTCGTGTGATTCTTACATGAAGTTGTTGTTGTATTGTCTTAACAGGAAATCTGTGGAGGTCCCGATAGAGGCACGTGTAAACCAGATGTAGAAACCTGTCACAAGTGTGTGTGCAAGAGCGCTTATGATGGAACCTACTGTGAAAAATGTCCAGTGAGATCATTCTGTCAACCTAATATATTTGTTAAGTTATTGTTAGGGTTTTCTGACACATGGTATAAGTCCTAAAAGAATTCCAATAAAGAATCTGCTGCCTGGGTACGTGTATCGTCTCTTGACGTTAATTACGGTGTGTATCACACTGTGTTCCAGTACCTCTCCACAACTTGTACTGCTTGGACACATACTGAACATGCTGTTGTTCGTAAGTGGTCTATCCCAAATGCTGGAAATTGAAATAGCCTGAAGAACTAACATACGAGACAAAGAAACACAAGGAGCCCACGATTTTGCAGATTAGCAGGAAATTGGTCAAATTTGGGGAAAAACAAATATTTTTTTTATTCACAGCGAACTTTACAGAGTGGAACTGACTCTGCTGCGCGAGACTGGGATTCACATTAATTTTTGTGAAACTTCTCAAAAATAGTACCTGTTACTGGCCGTTTGTTCACTATCACCTGCATAGCGTACAATATAAGGGCTAGAAAGTGTACAACTTGATTGAAATATAAACTTCTCTTGTAGAACTGTGAAGATGGCATGTGTAGCCGTAATGAAAAATGTGCGCTGTGTTCAACATTTGAAGGAAAATCCTTAGATGAATGTAAACAGAGTGGGGAATGTGAAGCTAATGTTCTGGAAGTTCAGGTCGTGGATGATATCAAAACAAAGACAGGTAAATTGATAAAACAAGTGGCTTTAGTCTCTGGACACGTTTGCTTGAGGCTGTAATGATAATGTAACAGTGACACCGGTTGGTATTAATCACCAGTTCTCGCATAGTTTTACTAGAGCAACAATTCCAATATCAAGACTGCAAATTTGTTTTAATAGCTAGAGTAACTCCTTTGCATCGACCTTAATCTCTGAAACCAAAGCCAGGGTAATCATGTCCGGCCAATCATGTAATGGACTGGTGCCGAGGGCGGGAAAATCACTCCATTTCCGAGTTGCCCTTTGCCTCATTTTCAAAACGAGTCCTCGTGCGAAGCCATTCAAATCAAAATGAGTTTGATTTGCATGAAAATGGACGTGCAAGTCAGTGGAACTCATTTCCATATGAATGGCTTTGCACGAAGAGTCGTTTTGAAACAGAGGCAAAAGGTTACTCGGAAATGGCCTATTAGTTTGGGATATGTTAGGTTTGTTGCCTGAAACTGAAGATGGCTGTTTGCTGTACCTGGCGTGAACTTGTCATGTAAGTAAGCACGGGAAACGTGCAGTCAAAGTAGCCTTGAATTTTTTCATGCTAAAAAAATGCAATTGCTTAAATTGCTCTCACACTGCGAGGATCATTTCATTCATTCATCATTAATATGCAGTGCATATATATGCCATTCATATATTAGTGTTGTCAACGTAAACAGGTTATGACTTTGTACAGTGAATGAGTGATTTGTTTAATAATGTTTAGATGAAGGACTGTATCGATGTGAGGGAGTCGTCGATGGATGTACATACTACTTCACCACTGAAACGGAAGAAAACAGCGAGCGGTTTGTTCTCTTCGTTCAGAAAGAGAAAGGTAACCCTGCAGTTAATTGATTAGCCTGTTGCAGGCTCTTGGTAGTGCGTCTGGAACACGCTATTAATTGGTTAGACAAAGGCTTTGTTTACTAAAGGGCTAGGCATACCCAATGCCGATATAAACGAGTTTAGTCAATGACAGATGTTTGGCTAGTGTTAGAGTGGGCTATATTAGGTGAAAATGCACATAAAACTGATAAGAAGCTTTGTAAAGGGGAGGAATAGTTTAAGTTCGAAGATGTGAGGTATGGAAGTTTCTCGTGTGATGTGTTTTATTGTTTTTGTGTGCATTTCAGTGAGTTGCCCTGAGGAGGCACCCATTATGTGGATTGTTGTGGGTGTGGTCGGTGGAATATTGCTGCTGGGTCTTATCATCTTAGCGCTCATCAAAGCCTTTTTCACCATGGTGGTATGTTAATTCTGTTTGTAACACTCTAACTTTAAGAAGAGTCCTTCTGTGTGTGACGACCTTTATCGAATACATTTGCACTATATTGTTAATGATATCGTGTTCTGTTCTATTTCAGGATCGTATTGAATACCAGAAGTTTGAGCGAGAAAGGATGCACTCGAGGTGGACCAAGGTAAGCGCTGCTTGTCATCAACCACAAGTTCGTAAATTATTTGCGACTTAGCAGGACGTTTGAATATAGCCTGTTTGCATTTGAAATGTCAAGTGGAACAAAAGCCGAGATCAAGTTGGAGTGACAAGGTGTCACTAGGCAGTCAATGTTCGTGGCGAAGTCTTCCTCTTGTTGAACGCTGACAAGTAAATACAAAACGTACGAGTCTAACACATGGATACAACTCCCAAATAATAATTTGCATTAAGCTCCGTAACAAGCCAGGATCTTCCATTTTCTTTTTACCATCATCGCGTGATTGTAAGTCGCCCTTTTCACTCATTTCTTATATCATTTGATCTTTAGGAAAAAAATCCTCTGTATCAAGCTGCCAAAACTACCTTTGAGAATCCAACCTACGCTGGTGGAAGTCAGTGATCAGAAGGAACGTTGTGTGGACGTAAAAACTTAATTCTTGCCTCAGATTAAATAATGCTCTTTTTATTTTCTTAAATCAGTTTTATAAACCCTAATATTTAGATAGTTTTTTTAAAAGCAACAAGTCGTAAATAATCGGCGAGAACAATTGAATGAGTTGCTCTGCAATAGTAATATGGCTGCAAATACAAGTCACATTTTCGAATACGAAGTTGTTTTTTTTTTCTAACGCTCTTGTGCTTTTTTGAGTGATAACTCAGGCGTTGTTCTTGTTTTGCTCCTAAAAAAGTAGATTGCGCGCTTTTCCTCGTTAAGCTGATTTGATCGTATTATTGTTACCAGTTATACATATTTAATTTTGAAGAGGAACATTTAGCAGTGGTAAATATAGTAATCACACGTGAGAACAAATCACTTGTAGTCTGAATGCATGTTTATCACGTAGTGTTTTACGTGAGTATACCATATCAGCTTTTTCCTTATGCTTACAGATTGTTTTAACGATTGCAGCTGTCAATTACTTAAAACTGTATATTGAAAGTACAGACTGACAGATTGTCTCGTCTCATTTGTCCATTTTTTTGGTTCTTTTAAGTATTTTCAGTCTACTCTCATGGAACTTTTGGAATGTTTAAAATATTATTAAATGGTTGTCAGAAATAGTTTTGTTTTGGCAGCATCTTCAGAAACGTTCGCGCCATGATCGGAAATTTTCGAACGTTTCAGCATATCTGTCGTTTTCCAAAACATTGGAAAAATCTGTTGATATTTTCTGTAATAGTCATTCATTCATTAATTTATAGCTATAACCGAGTAAAGAGCCATCGGCATCGAGAGATTTTGTCAGTCGTATGATAATGGGGTAATAATGTTAAAACGTTTTTATATAAGTGTACAAATATTTTAATAAAGAGATTGCTAATACTTTTAGTGCAGAATGCACTATTGTGATGGCTGTGTGGGCTGCCGCCCGCTAGACCGATGAGGCCCTTATGCGCTAAGGTGTAAACTTTAATAGTTGTATAACTAATTAATATCAATTAATTAATGGGTATGAAGGGGGTAAGGGGTGGGAGTACCTGACTATATGCGCCAGGTAAAACGTAGTGTCTCTGCGTATTCACTTACCTGACCAGCGGCGATATTGCTGGAATGGCTTGGTACACCAATATGCAATATGGCCACCGTTTCTTTGTTTTGGAACACCAATATGGTTGCCGAGGGGAGGCGCTTCGCCTCGCCTTTTCCTTTTTTGCTCTCGCGCCAATTTTTGCACGACCAGAATCTTCGCTCGCACGCGACAAACGGCACTTCGCTAGCCTGCGCAACTGGCGGGATTAGCGGGCACGAGTGAATTTTTCTCGCGCGGGCGTCAGCGAGCGGCGAAGATGGCGATCTCAACTCGACTCCTCACCAAGCCCCTCGCTGCTTGGCGGCCAAGACCGAAGCATGCGGCCGCTAAAAAAAGCACTCGTTCGCGAAATCCCGCCTGCTACGCAGGCTAGCACTTCGCTCGCACTCTTTGTCCTCTGATTTGATTGGCGTCTTGAATGAACACAGCGTTACCCTCCAGGCAGAATGGAAATACTCCTAGTTGCTTCATGCTACAGAAACCGGGATACGCTCCGGCCTGATGGGCCACTAGACTCGAACGCAGACTTCACCTTTACCCAAACACTGAAAAATGAATTTTAATTAAGCAAAAAATAATCATAACACACGCGGGTGAACTAGCTAAAGGAAAAGTTAAAACCTTGCTGAGATCTGTTTAACGCGAATACACAACCTTCAAGAAAAGTTCATGTAGTTTATTTGTCCGCGTTTCTTGTATACAAATCGTTTTGAACATAATGCATTATTAATTTAACCACCTGCAGGTATTCCTAAAAATCGCAATTACAATAAATATTCGCGTGACTGAAAAATGCCTTTTGGATGTCAATTACGTGTTACTGTATTTTGAAGTACTTTATAAAACTTAAGGCAGACCAGTATGAAAACATTTTTAGGAAAACCGCAATGGTACGTGCCGTTTAACGATGGTTGCTGTTTATTTCACAATGGTGTGAAAGTGACAACAGTGTGTAACATTTCTTGTGAAAGACTTGAGCTTGCTCTTTGACTTTTCTTTTTTTGAAATACTTCTTGTATGAGCCACATTATGGCAATCTTTTGACTCGAAATGATCCAAAATACGTACGCGAGATATACAAATCCTCGACTAATACTGTTGGTAGCTTTATCATTAATAATTCAGTAAAATAAAGCAATAAATAAAGGTCTGAAAACTGCTATTGATAAAGCGTCAATCACACACGTTACAACCCACACGCACGAAAGAAATTGAATAAGGTGTGGTAAGATAGCAGCATGTACATTTTTGCGTAATTCGGTTAAGCATGCCGCACAGTGTGACTGTAGCTGAACTGTAATAACACTTCTTTACTTGGCAAGCAAATATGACGAAAACCGCAATATTCATGCAAATAGGAAATATTCGCGTCAGACGCAGCTGAATAATAAAACACATAAGGAGGAGGAATCATTTCAATGAAATGGTCAGGTGCAATTGGGCCAAGGTATAACAAGTCTAACAACGCGTGTCTCTTTGAGCAGAAAATCAACTGAAGAGATGGCCCAGTCTAAGCTATACGAAGTCGTGGCCGCTGTAGAACACGAAGTTAGCTGCCCTGTTTGTCTGGAGGAGTTTCAAGAGCCAAAATGTTTGCCAAATTGCGCTCATAATGTTTGTCAGGAATGTTTAGAAGAGATGGCAAGTAAAAACACGACGGTAGTTAGTATTGAATGCCCGGTTTGCCGTGTCGAGTCGTTCATTCCTAGCGGTGGTGTATCGGCGTTTCCGAAGAACCATTTACTAGCACGACTGATTGAGAAACATCCCTCTAGAAAGGCCAACGATAGTGAATTTATCAAGGAAGCGCTAAAAAGAAGTAAAGAAAATCTCGAGGGCTTAAAACACGCCATTCAGGAAATGGATGCACGTCGTAACTTGATAAAGAAACAAGCAGAGAGCCTGAAACAGGAGATACATTGTGCAGCAAATCAAGCTGTCAACATGATTCGCGATCAAGAACAGCAATTGCTTGTTGAGCTTGATCAATACATGAATAACAATTACCCTGAAACTACCTTCAACAAACAAAAGGAAAAGTTAAATAATTTGCTTGCAAAGACTTCTAACTGTGTTGAAAGCGTTGAAAAGAAGAAAGATGGAGCTAAACGTGGAGCCTTGAGGCAGGCACAACATCTGGAAGAGCTGGCTAAAGTTGCTGGCATTCAAATTCTCTCTGCAAGACGAAAATGCTTTCGCAAGTTTGAACTAAATTTTACAAGATGTGAATGTTCTCAAAAAACTGTGGAAAATATTTTTGGAATTCTGAGCGTTAAGAGAGATGTCGATAGCGATAAACATTCACTTGTTGGCCTTAACGAAAGCCTCAGCAATGAAAAGGTCATAAAGCATATCGATGGATTTAGAATCAAGGTTCCTAACTTCTTCCCTTTCGCACTGACGGTGTCAAAAAGAACTGGCGATATGGCGGTTTTAGATGCAGAAAATAAACGCGTCCATATTTTTGATCGAGAAGGAAATCATCTCAGCCAATTTCTGTTCATATTTGGAGATTTCTGGGACATCACTTATTCGCTCAACGATGAAATAGTAGTATTGAACAGAGAAAACAACTCCTTGTTACATTATGATAGGAGTGGAAATCTAAAGAAAAAGTTCCCGGCGATTCCCAGGCCAAAAGTGAAATTCACTTTTTTGTCCCAAGATTCAACGGGACGTTTTCTTGTCACATCAAGCCCTAGATACCAAGAACTCGCTTCAGAAACGGATTCTTGTGTTCTCATTTACAACGCTAACGGCAAATTAGAATCCGTGTTTGGTGAAGGAAAATTGTCATCACCGAAAAAGGCAGTTTACCTTAATGGAGAATTCTTTGTTCCTGATGCTGACAGCAAGAGTGTGAAGGTTTTTGATGCCGAAGGAGAATTTCGTCGAGAAATTGGAAAGGGAATGCTTGAAGACCTCGCTGGGATTGCCGTTGATTCTGAAAATGGACGGGTTTTGGTGTGTGACTGTGAAGGTTATGCTGTTCACGTGTATAGCAAAGAAGGAACATTAGTGAGAACTATCCGAACAGCAGCACCCCCGGTAGAAATCGCGCTGTCAAGGGACTCAAACAAACTCGCGGTTTGTTTTGACGGGGATAAGGCAAAATGTCTCCAGATTCTGTCATATACAGAGGCCGGAGAACATAGTGCAGGAAATGTACAGGGTTACTAGTGAAACAATCATTTGTCAAGACTGCCATGTCACATGAGAGTTTTCGACGCATTGCCCTGCCCATTTTAAAAACAAACTCAGCTTTACAAGTCTTGAAAGGGATTAAGGGAAATGTTGTAAAAATAAAACTGCCGAGATACATCACTTGACCAAACTGGCGTGAGATGGATCTCTGCGAGGAGATAAAGTGGAGTAAAGTGAAATCTGAATCGAAGGAAGGAACTGAAGTTATATTGCCAGTCACTGGTAACAAAATAATATTAAGGAAAATTCATTACGTGACGTGAATTCGGTTTTCAAATTTAAATATGTTTAGTTATAAATCCCACGGCATAAATCTACGTACTAGTGTTAGTCACGTTCTCTTGTTATCCCTCGTGTTAATACCACTACATATGGCCTGCACTCTCTATCTTACTATGGAACTAAACTATGGAACTCCCTCCCCAATACCAGCAAATCACTGCCTACAGTTGCAGCTTTCAAATCGACTATTCATAATTCAGAATTTGACACTGACAGGACTGACTGCTGTCCCTTATGTATAGATAGTTTGATACCACGGCTGTTATTAATCCCACAATTGTACATATTATAATTTTATATACTTATTTTATTATACCATATTCATCTTATTTTAATTATTCAATTTATTCATTTGTTTTGTTTATATTTTCAAAGATATTAGCAATTTTGCTACTTAAAACTCGAGCTGAAATAAGAGTTTTTGTATTGTATTGTATTATATAATTCCGCGTTACGAAACGTCACGAAAAATCGATATGTGAGATAATAGAATTGCATAACAGCCTTTTGTAAAATGTAAAGAGCGCGCGCTCGAAAAAGTCTTTTTCAAGCCGGTGAATCGGAATCAAACTAAAATCACAAAACTTTATTTTCACCTCGTCATCGCACACATCTGAAGTAAAAAGCTCAGAAAAAATAACGTCAAGTAAATGTCGACGTGGACCTATGTTGTACCTTAGCATTTAAAATTTGAGCTAGTATATTGGTGTAATAAAGGGTGATGACATGTAGCAATCCTGACCTTGGAGAAGTAGTTGCTTCTTTAAAATGTTATGAGAATTACAGGGAAAGCAATTCGCGATATTTGCGTTTCAAGTATATAGTAACGTGTGTCGTCATATGCTCGTCTTCCGTTAGTGCGAAATGTCAGCCGTCTCTGACAGACTAAATCATGACTGAGGGAGACTGACAGTGTACCTGAATGGTCGCATATGTGCGTGACGCGCCTGACTAGAGATAGATACGTGAAAGAGGCGCAAATGAAATTGCGAATCGTCGTTTTCAGCCAGTATCGGTGTGTCTTTTTTTTTTTTTTATTTATAAACCTATGCAGCCCAACAAAAAACAAAATAGGAAAATAAATAGATAAATTACAAAGCGTCTACAAGGCTGCTGCCTAACGGACGCCCAGTAGCCTGGGGCGCCTAAGTTACGAGTGTGGGCGACTAAATTTTTGTTCAAGGAGCCCGGATGGGCGCCTAAGCATCTATTTTCCATTCTTATCTAACGACTTCCATTTCCTTGTAACTTTGTTCCACTGGCATAAGATATATCCTGTTCAAAATGATAAGTGCTTCATTTCAAAACGGAAATACTACAATTTTCCAAAATCGAGATCATTTTAGCGTATCAAATACCTAATGTGCCTTTGCAAAATTCAGCAACTTCGAAAACCATTTATTTTCAAGAAATTTCCTTAGGCAGCAGCCTTGATCTATTTATTTTTTTACCGTCCCTTACATGCAGGGGCATTCGGCGTCACGCAGCCTCTCCTTTCAAAGATTGCGTGATGAAATACTGCTGACCGCTTATCCCTGAGAGTTTTTGGCCATGCATGACTAAATTTTATCTCGTTATTATCTTCATCAATTTCACATTTTCATCAAACTTTAAGATGAGCAATTTACCTGCCAGTTATGTGGAGGGATTCCATGAAGTGGAAGCTGTTAAAAGAATGAAGTATCAGCCGTTAGGCAAGACAGGGATGACCGTATCCAAGTTAAGTTTTGGTAAGGTACAATAATTTAGTAAGCTTTGGTTTAACAGGGTCAGTTAACTCATTAACTTAATATAAGAATAGCTAATACCTTTTGTAAGTAATATGCATATGCCTCATTGTAAAAGGACTCAAATATAATCTCCCATGTATAAATGTTTGCCCATGTTTAGTGGGTTCTCTATGGCGGCCATCTTGGACTGAAAACGAGGCTACCAGGGAAGCGAGAACTGAAGCCACAAGAAATTTCATTACCTGTTTGCTGTTTCACTTTGAAAAAAGAAAAAGGTCCAGAAAGAAGCCAGTTCTCTTAATTCATTACCTGTCAAAGTGACTGAATCATCTGAATCCCGAAGGAGACTTAACGGGATGTATTATATATTTTATTTTATATATGGCCGTGTCTCACAAGGACTGGGAACTACCAAATTCGCGAATTTGATTGGCTAAAATCGTTATTGACCGCGGTCTAGATTTTCCCATCTAGACTGGCATCTAGACCAGTTGCACTTATGTTGTTATAATAAATATCTTATTAAGTTACTGAGCTTAGTCGGTCTGTATGGGAGACAAGATTCTCCCATACAGACCTCCTGCTCGGTTAATAAGAGCTAATATCTTAACTGAAACACTAAACCTCTTGGTCAGTGCTAGTTTCTTGTTGTTAGGTGATTCATCACGCATTAAGATACTTTACATGGGTAATGGTGACACCGGAATCTTAAAAGGTGATGTTTCATTGCCAGTTATTTTGGAGACGTTTTTTGTTTTGCCTGGAGTTAGTTACACTTCAAGGAAAGGCTGCTTTTTTCATCAATGCTGCTGGCAGCTATTGGAAAACTAGAAAAGTAAAGACTTTGGTGGCTTTTGGACTGTATTTGCAGACACTGTTACAAAAAGGTTCTGGATCAATGCACATGTTATGTGGTCAATAATGGGGCACTGCATCAAGGAAACGAGAAGACATCAATGCTCCAAAAACATGGTGCTGCTTGTGCGCAGGGATAATGAAGGAAGAGAGGTTCCATTCCCGATGAAGTGGCAAGTATTTCTGCAACTAGGAAACAACAAAGTGGACTAATTAGCACGGTTTCTCTCAAACAACCTTATCAGGCATGCACCTGTGCGCTGATACTACAATCATAGTATCTGGTGGTTGTATGATCGAAGGGGATGTTCTCTGCTCAGATCCTAGCCTTGACATAGCCATTGCAAGATCCAACCACAAAGAATCGAAGCCGATACAATGTTTGTTCTTATTGCGGTTTTCAATAACATGCAAACTCTGAAGTTCAAAGCCCAACTGACAATTGGGTTTTTCGCTGCCATCAATCAAAATTATGGCAACAGCCAAGGAACCTTGAAACACAGAAACAATCAAAATGGATCAAAATCTACCAATCATGACTGACAGACGTGACCTTTTGACCCGGCTGAAGTGAGCTTCTGTTTCCCAAGAGGTCCGCTTAGATGACTGATGGCAGTGAAAAATGTAAACCGTTGGTTGAGGTTTCAATGTCAGGGTTCGCATGCTATTGAAAACCGCAATAATGAAGTTAGTCTTAATAGGTATGTCAACATTGTAGAGTTTCCTCTTGAGACACAGAAGTGCTGTTACTTTTCCTGGTGCATCATGCTAAGCTGTTGTCAAAGTCATGCATTGTTACCATTTATATGAAGTATGCTTGGGCCTAAAGTTTTGTTCCTTTAAAATGTGATTTTAAGCATTTATAATATTCAAGACCCGTGATTCTGATCACCTTGATTTTTTGTGTGAAATGAATGTGATATAATTTTGGTTACTTTTCTTTAAGCATGAATTTTATTTGGTTGAGTTTTGGAAATGGGTATTAGGGGACCCTCTGTACAGTGCAGTTTTATTCTAGTTCTAATGTGTGCCTGCCCCAATTAGCCAATTAATCTAAGATTAAAGGGTAACTGAGTTTTTAAATTTAAAGTGTATGTTGCAGTTTATTTATCTTCTTCAGTTAAATTTCAGTTTCCTTTGTTTTTGGGTATGGTTATGTATGATAATGAGTTCAACACAAAGGAAGAATAAAATTTATTTATTTAAAACTAAAATCCGATTCCCGCTAATTCTGGATTAGCTTTACGAATAACTGGGACCTGGCATGAGTTATATAATGGGAGGAGAGGTGGGTACTGTGAACTATATTCAGGGAGGCTCAGCCCAAAAGGGACACCTTGTCCTGTAGCCTGGAGGTATAGAGAAGGCAGTTGATTCGTCAAAGTACTTTATTAAGAGGTTAGTGAAAAGTTTAGAAAAGGGAACTGTAGTATTTCAACTGTAGAAATGTGGAATGGGTAACCCTTTCATAAATGTTGCCTGGAAAATGGTACCTTTTCTATCAAAAATGGTGTATAAAAGTCTAGGGTACAGGTTTGGACCTTAGGGCAGAGCCCCTCTGTATACAACTTTGTTGAGAAGTCATTGCATCAATATTCTTCTACACTCTGACTATAGAGTGGGTCAAAGTACAAATGAGAAGTAAAAATGTACAGCAATATTTATGCTCCCTAACTGTCTATCACAAAATCTGAAACTAGCCATGTTTATGCTCTTGTGGTCAGAAAGAATAAAAAGACAAAACAAACTTGTTAAACCAGCTGTCTCCTAGAGTACAGATATAATGTGAGATAATTGAATGTACTTGTACTCTAAAGTGTTTTACCTCAATTGATATTCTAATACCCAGTTATTATTGTGTTGCTTTTTAAATGATGACAGGAGCATCATCACTTGGCAGTGTTTTCAGAGAAACTAATGACTTGGAATCAATTCAAGTTGTCCATCATGCAATAAAGAGTGGTATCAACTACATTGATGTTGCTCCCTGGTATGGTCATGGCAAAGCAGAGATGGTTTTAGGCAAGGTTTGTATTTTTTAAGTCATAGTCAGTCAAACAACAAATTTGTGAACTGGGTTATAACTTAAGGTGGCTCACAACAGTTTGGTCAGAATTAGACATGCCCGTTTTAGGTGTTCTATCGCAGCTATACCAATAATTTTTCGGAAAATCTTTTAGTACAAACTTGTACAAGTTTTATCAATGAACAAATTGACGTCATTGTGACGTCAAAAATCATTGCCATGGCAACGTCATATGAGGTCAAAGATACCCTATCTTGGACCTTATGAGGCTAATAACTCAAAAACTACTCGGTGAAAGTTCTTGTTTTTGATATATTTTTATCCAACTGACAAAAGGAAAATTTTTGCAAATTTTAAAAAAAATCTGTAGGTAGGATTCGAAGCTACGTCATTTTTTCACTAATTTAAGGTGGCTCTGAATCCTACCATCAGAATTTTTTTAAAAATTGTTAGCCTGTTTACTTTGCCCAGTAGGCAAACATAGATGAAAAACAAAACCTTTCACCGTCTAGTTTTTAAGTTATTAGCCTCAAACGGTAAAAAATAAGGTATCTTTGACCTCATATTATGTTGCCATGGCAACAAATCTTGACGTCATGGCAACTGCAATTTGTTCATTGGTAAAACCTTTACAAAGTTGTACTTAAAGTTTAACCTCAACGTTTTTGGTGTAGCTGCAATAGAATACCAAAGACGGGAATATCTAAACCCCTTCGAGCCACCTTAATTTATAGATCATTCACTTCCAACAGGAATGTTATGCAGGGTTGTTACAAAGTGTGAGGCAGCAACCATTCCTGTTAGCCTAAATAACACATTGATTAGTCAAAGTAGCATTCCAGTTAGCTTATATAGTTAGCTTGCAGTAAGCTTTCATATTGGGATAAGGGATTTCTTGCTCGCACGGTTCACATGGCTTGCAAGCCATGCAAGTCATGTGAGCCATTCTGGTAAGCCTAAATAGCACATTGGTTAGCCTAACATCCTCGATACCAGCTGATATCACAAAAAGCAGTCTGCAGACTGTTTTACTGGTTATTAAGTATTATGTAATCACAGCTACCAGTAATCTTTCTTCCCTTTTTCTAGGCTCTAAAAGATATTCCTCGAGAAGCATACTATATTGCTACTAAGGTACATTTTTACATTTTTATCTCACTCAGATTTAGAAACAAATGACAATGGCATCCATTAGTACTAACTATTTTTTTTTTTAGATAATAATGGCCTGGGTTTCTAGATGGTATAAGTCAGATGTGTAAAACAAAGACCCACCGGTCTAACATAAAGTGTGTTGACATGCAAATTATCTTCCCCAAACAGTTTGAAATGAAAGTAAACTGTATACTCAAACATAATTGCCAGTGGCTGATGGTATACTCCTAGCAGAGCTACTTCTTTGAAGACTAGTTTCTTCTCATGGTGATGCCCGATGGCAAAGTAATGAATGAATTCATCAGTGTAATTTGCTCAATATGCATTTCAAGAATGAAATATTGATGAGAATGAAATGAAATCAAATTGTCATTAAAGCATTCATTACGGAAACTCTTGGAACTGGGCTGTGTAACACAATTTCATGCGCTTTGTGCTGGCAGAGATAAATTTAAAGTTACATGTACTGTCAGATTTCTCACATGCTTGGATGACATTTTAATTTATGCAAAGAGGAGTGCTATTTGCTTCAGCTTAATTAGTTTTGTAGATGCTACTCTCACATCCGATGCTAAATTTATCTTCCATTCCAGCGGGTCTTCGTTTGAGACCACAGAGTCTTCAGTCTTTGGTCTTCATTTTTGGGTCTTCATGATAGACCTGTCCAGTATATAAGACTTACAAGATTCATTGATCTCATTATTTCATTAAACAGGTCTGTCGATATGAACCTGAAATTCAAAAGATGTTTGATTTCTCTGCTGAAAGAACATTACAAAGTGTTGAGGAAAGCTTAAAGCGCTTAGGCCTTGAATACATTGACATAATTCAGGTACATTAGTAAAAACCTATTAATGTATTTTTTTTTTTGGAAACTGGCAAATATTATTCATTGATGTCACTCAATTTTATTTATTTAGCACTAAGTGTGCCCATTAATTAAAAGTAAGTTTGATAAAGGCTACCAATGGGTGACAAAAGTAGTTGAGACAGTTGGTTTAAATGAGTGCAAATTTCAATATTTTAATTTTTTTCACTTTAATTAAATCCATTGTAGATTGAGAACCGACTCCTCTACCCCTTTTTCTGGGCAACCAGTAAATTATGTTACCCTTGTTAAATAAAGTCATATTGTTATTATTATTATTATTTTCAATGTTGTACAGAAGCAAAGCAAGTCTTTCAGTAGAGCAAATGCAACATTGCTTTGGGGGTGGTGGGCAGGGGGGGGGAGGGATAATATTACATTGAGGCGGGGGAAAATTTGTCCATGGTACTCAGGAAGTGTAGAGTGTCTCAACACTTTTGTTGCCCATTGCACTCCTGTTGCTTATTGAAAACAGAGCCCTTATTTGGACTGGGCTCATAATATTTAATTTCTGATATCTCTAAAGTGCCCAAATTATAAACCATGAAAGCTCTAAGTCAAAAAATTCAAACTCTGTACACTGGACACCAATGTTGGAAAATGAGAGCCTATAGTTATTTTATATTATTATTTTATACTAAGGGGTGTTTATCAGAATAGGGGTGCAAATGGGAGAACAAAGCTTGTCACGTGCCCACCACATGTATTGTACATAGTGGCATCGTAATAGCACTCACACAGATATGAGGCCCTGCCAGGGTAAATTCCAACAAGCGACATGGGCCAAAAAGTAGCGACAGCGCTCTAACGAAATAGCGACAAACGACTGACAAAGACAAATGTGTGTCGCTAAATTTCCGACAGCGTTGTGTAGCCTTGACAAAACGCAGACACAAGACATTTTAAAATTCTGACAAGCGACCTGGGACACCCCCCTGACAGGGCCTCAGATATGTCAAGAACTGTAGATTCATTGGAGCATAACATTAATTTCTTAGTCTTTCCAGTCAAAGGTCATCTCTGAATTGGAATTGAAAGGAAACACGTAATTAACTTTCAATAGAGTTGTGATGACTACAGAGCCCCACATCCTAAACAAATTGGTAGAAATACTCAACAAAATAAATTGGTAGAAATACTTAACAAAATATGATTTTTTTATCAATTTATCAATTTTTTTAGCCCAAAAATGTTTGGGGCTACATGCACTTTAAAATTATTAATTGTGATTATTGCGTGTCAATAGATTCATGACATGGAGTTTGCACCATCTTTAGACATTATTATCAATGAAACATTACCTGCTCTTCAAAAGGTATGTTGTGATATTGCAGCTCAATATGCGATAAAACATTCTCAGCTGGCCATGCATGGTATACCACATCATAGTTAAACTCAATTAACTATGACCACATGTCCATTCATTATATTAGTTACAGGTGGCTCTCATCAAAACAACAAACAATCACACTTGAAACGACGTGTAAAATCAATGGGCTCTTTGAACCTCTGCATCAGGTGAATTAAATCATTGTTTAATGTTACATCCTTCACACAATGTTTACCCAGGATTTTGGTGGGATCCCGGTGGGATTCTTCGTGAGAATGAAGTTCCCAGTGGCCATAATCCTGCTGGGAATCTCGCCAAGAATTGCAGCTGCAGGAAGCAATAGATCGTTTTCACGTGACGTCATCAGGTACCAAAATCCAAAACTAGAGACACCATAGTTTTTATCCACATCAGGCATAAGAGGTACTAAAATTATATCTATTTGCGACTTTTCAGCTCAGCAGTGTCCTTCGTTTGAAGATTAGCGCACTTTGAATTTCAGAGTAATGGCGGTTCGTGACACGCAGTTACGATCTTGTTTGTCAAAAAATATACATTTATCTTGTGAATTTTAGCCATTTGAGAAGTTAAAGTAGCAGGAAATATGTTTATGCAAATGTTTGTTTGTCAAATACCGATAATCAGTGGCCTAGATGATCAAAGTAAGTTCCAGATGTTTACAGTATTTTCCGGCCGCCATATTGGTGTACCACGGTGGTACACCAATATGGCGAATCCATGCTGGGCTCTGTAAATTTGTCCAAAACATTTCGATGAATATCTAAAGTTTGGGACAGCGCACAGACCTAAAACTTGGAGAAATTACTTCTTTACTTCTCTCCTATAATATCCTATTTTCTTGACCTCATTCACCCAATAGTTTTTCGATTTATATTTTTGTTGCGTGACAGTGAAAACGATCTCTATTCCCAATGGCCATAATCTTGCTGGGAATCTTGCCAAGAATCCCAGCGGCAAGAGAAATTCCCTTGGCATAAATCTTGACGAGATTCATGGCAAGAATCCTGGCAAGACTTTTGGCTACAGAGAATTTCTTTCCTCAGCGACATTAATATTCACGGCAGGAATTCTGGCAAGATTCATGGCTGGAACAATTCATTGTAATCAAATAGTGACAAAAGACAAATAAATCAAACATGTACATGCAAGTGGTTGTTTTAATACTTATGAAAGCCGCTCACAGATGATAAAATGTTGGTGGCTGACTAAGCAGGAGGATTGATAAAATTCAGAGCTGTCAAGGTTAAAACTGATAAGCAAACTTTCACGGGTCGGTACAAAACGTGGACCCCCAAATCTGAACCTCCTAGTGGACCCCCTTTTGGACCCCTTTTGGACCCCTATCCAGACCCCATCTGGACCCCCACATGGACCCCCATATGCATTCCTACATGGACCCCCTTCTGGACCCCCCTTTTTCTTTTTTGTTTGACCAAAAAAAAGAAAATCAACGTGGCTATGAGCCACTCAACTTGGCAAATGGATTTTCTGTAAACAGCGACAATTTTGACGTTTTAATCCCTAGGTTAAGTAGGTTAAGTTAAAGTTAAACTGCACTGTGTTGGGTTGTTCCAGAAAACATCCACACACCCCCGAAGGAGGTGAAGGGGGGGGGGGGGGTCTTGTGCTTCAGGAAATCCAGGTGAGAGGTGGGGTTAAAAAACGACCCCATCCTTTGGGGGGTGTGGATTTTTTCTGGAACAACCCATTGTTAAGAAATAGTGCAAAATACAACGGTAAGAGAATACATGAGGAGATGTAACACTGTTGAAAACATTCATGAAGTTATCGGTACTTTCTTTATAATTGTCTCGCCCTAGTCTCTCACACCACTTCTTGTGGAAATCTTCTTCTTCAGGAAATCCAGGTGAGAGGTGGGGTTAAAAAACGACCCCATCCTTTGGGGGGTGTGGATTTTTTCTGGAACAACCCATTGTTAAGAAATAGTGCAAAATACAATGGTAAGAGAATACACAAGGAGATGTAACACTGTTGAAAACATTCATGAAGTTATCGGTACTTTCTTTATAATTGTCTCGCCCTAGTCTCTCACACCACTTCTTGTCTGATCATCAAAGCAAGTAAATTAATTCTTGTTTTCATTTCTCTCATTTTTGTTTGTTCTTAATTATCCCAGCCAGTATCAATGTTTTTTTTCTCCCTCTTTGTTACCTTTTCTCATCTTAGAAATTAAAAAAGTGCGTTTAGCATAGAGTCACTAAACCACAAGGACAGTATCACATCTTGTCCGCGCAACAAAGTTAAGCCCTGTTCAATGGGGTTAGTACTTGGATGGGTGACCAAATACGAATATACCCCATGTTGTAATAACTTTTTTATCTTTTTTTGTTTCTTCTTTTTCCCCTTCCCTTTTCAAGGCGATATTAAAGACTGCAGAACTCCCAGCCTTGTGTAATGTCATTTCTTTCTACGTGTATTTATCAACTATTTGTTTGTCATTTGGCCATGTCCATATTTACCAGCATTTATTTACAATATTGTATAAATAAACAGCAGAACACGTCATTCAAATTCTCCCCAACTCTCCTCAATGCTCTTGACTGTTGATCGTCTAAAGCATTTAATCACGGCTTGAATCATTCGAAAGTACTTACAGCTCTTCACTTAGATGGCTGACTTAAACCGTCGTTCAAAAAAAGGGGGGTCCATATAGGGGTCCATATGGAGGGTCCATGTGGGGGTCCAGAAGGGGTCCAAAAGGGGGTCCACTAGGGGGTCCACATTTTGTACCGACCCAACTTTCACTATCTTGGTGTTTTGTTTACTGATCATGAAATATAACTCCACAAGCTAAAAGTGTCCTGTGTGAAAACAACATTTATTTACAGGAAAAGATTGCCACAGTTTTGCTAACAAGCAGTTAATAATTGTAAACTGGCCAAGAGAACGCTAGCTTAAGTTCATGGGCAATGACAGTTAAACAAAAAGTGAACATGCTGTAAAATTTGCTTAATTGCATCATCATTTACAAATACAGGGGAACTAGCCTTTTCCCTCAAGCAAATGAAGATGTCATGATGTGATCTATCAAAGGTGCAAATTATCTGTTGAAGCTGCAAAGAAGCCAAACGTCAGTCAACAGATGGCCTGAGCTTTATAAAACCTGTTGGCTTATAAACAGCCAACTGCTGGTTGACAAACCACCAACAGTCTGCTGACAAACAACCGACAATCAGCTGACAGATGACTGACAGTCAATGGAGGGGAGCTGTTCTTCACAATCACCCAATGAAATGTCTGCCAGAACCAAAATTTAGGTGTTTGCTTTATTTCCTTTTTTGATTTCAGCTGAAAGATAGTGGGAAAGTGAAGTTTATTGGAATCACAGGATATCCACTTGAAAACTTTCGGTTGGTAATAATGCATTGTTGTTTTCATAAATTTTTTATTTTGCTTCTTGATTGATGATTCATTAAATAATGCCACATATAGTTCATACCAGCCTGTAATTCAGGTTGAAGGTGCAGTATCATTAATTTGTTGCAGGCTAAGGGGGCGTACAACTTAACCCTTACAACTGCATCCCCTGTCAACACACTGTGTGTTTTCAGGAGGGCAATTTCAACTTTCTATCCAGCCAAGTGTTTAGATAACTAGCTGATCGCGAACCACAGCTTTTATGTTCAATGTAATTCTAATTTTGGACAGTCTTAAAAATAATTCATAGATGGCAATGTCTTTATCGTAATGTCTTAAACTTAGTAAATGGATTGAACCCAGGAGAATCAGTAGTTCGTTCAGTGTCATTGTCCGGGTGAGGTTAGTTCTGAGAAGAACTGTTGTTGGTGACTGACATTTTGACAACCTGTGCGGAAGTCATCTTCAGAGTCAAGTGAAAAGTTGTTGTCAGTCGATGATGTTTTAAGTCTGGTCCGTTGAAACTTATTGGTCAGTTTAGCCGTGATGTTATTGGCTGTAAGAACCATGTTAAAGTCCGTCAACAGTAATTGGTCAGTTTCGATCCGTCTATTGTTAGTCAAATTAAGTCGTTCTGTTTGTGGTCTGTTCATCGGTTTTGTTTATATCATTAATAAGTCGTTTGTAAGGTGCCGGTAGTTGAAACGTCAGTCACCAACAACAGTTCTTCTCAGAACTACGCCCTCACCCGGACGATCACACTGTATGAACTAATGTCTTTAACTGTTGGTTACCTTTTGATTTATCACACAGGACAGTTCTGGAGAGAAGCAAAATAGACATTGACACGGTGTTGACTTATTGCCGCTGTTCACTCAATGACACTGGGTTGTTAGATTACATGGAATTCTTTCAAGTAAGAATTAATTTGCTCTTACTAATAATTATTACATGTACACAGCCAACAATGCTCCAATTAGGGTAACATTTGACTCACTTAGTTGGTTCATTAATACAAAATGGAACTCTGAAATTTTACATGTATAATTTTAAGTTTAATCTTTGCTAGCATCAGTGTTTACATTTTGCCTCATTAGCACTCGTATACAACTCTGCATAAAGAAGGCATCATGTCTTAGATATTTCCTATTTTTACCCCAGTTGTTGGCCATCTACATGGCTTGCTTTCAGTCCAAAAATTCCAGAGATGCATCAACAAGACCATAGAGCCCAAGGGTAGAAGAGGGAAATTTTTCTCTAAGTTTTTCACTCAAATTTTTAAGCTTTTTCATATGTACTCAATCAATGTGCTTTGAGTATCATAGTAAAAGCCTTTTCCTTCTGCTGAGTTTGAGTATTGGTGATGCTTTAGTTATTTGTTGGGCAAAGGTGATGAAGTCAGAAGTGGAGCAATTAAGAGCTAGCACTTGCCTCAGCAGGTTTTGGCTGGCACAGGCATCATTGGGTTAATTAATATTGTGTCTTTCCCCTTTCAATATTCAGAGTTGATGTTTTGCAGCTCAATCAGAATCTGATCTAATGAATCTAAGGCTAATGATACAATAAACATTGTAAAAGTTAACAATGCAAAGATTCCCAGATTCATTTTGTCATGATGTGTTTCATTAGGAACATGGTGTAGGAGTTGTGAACGCCTCTCCAATATCAATGGGTTTGTTATCTAATCGTGGACCTCCTTCATGGCATCCGGCTGAAGAAAGAGTACGTAACAAATGCAAACAAGCTGTTGACCATTGCCAGGTTTGTTGTGAGATTAATTGGACTACCTGCAAAGCATTGCTTCAGAGTATGCTATCCTGCTACTAATATAACAATGATTAAATCTTTCTGTAAGCATTGATGCCAGCACATGTATGCTGATTTCTGCTACCTCCTTTTGCACTGATGCCAGAAGAAAAAATCTCTTACTCTGTCTAGCTACATCAGAGTGTCTATATATCCCCATATCTAAACCCAAGAACAATGATGGCAGGAAGAAGAGAGGTTAGCAAAGGGGTGTCACAAAAACTAATTAAGACCTAGGACCTAAAGAACCCCACCAAATCTACAAAACTAAGACCTAAGAACCCCTACCAAATCTACAAAACTAAGACCTAAGAACCCCTCCAAATCTACAAAACTAAGACCTAAGAACCCCTCCAAATCTACAAAACTAAGACCTAAGAACCCCTCCGAATCTACAAAACTAAGACCTAAGAACCCCTCCAAATCTACAGAACTAAGACCTAAGAACCCCTCCAAATCTACAAAACTAAGACCTAAGAACCCCACCAAATCTACAAAACTAAGACCTAAGAACCCCTACCAAATCTACAAAACTAAGACCTAAGAACCCCACCAAATCTACAAAACTAAGACTTAAGAACCCCTCCAAATCTACAAAACTAAGACCTAAGAACCCCTCCAAATCTACAAAACTAAGACCTAAGAACCCCTCCAAACCTACAGAACTAAGACCTAAGAACCCCACCAAATCTACAAAACTAAGACCTAAGAACCCCTCCAAATCTACAAAACTAAGACCTAAGAACCCCTCCAAATCTACAAAACTAAGACCTAAGAACCCCTCCAAATCTACAGAACTAAGACCTAAGAACCCCTCCAAATCTACAAAACTAAGACCTAAGAATCCCTCCAAATCTACAAAACTAAAGCTGTGTTCACATTAAACCCGAGACATTTTTAGGGTAAACATGTTTCAACTAAACATGTTTGTTAATGCATTGTTCACATTAGATGTCTGCAGTTTCAAACACGTTTCATGCCTTATGCGGTTTGATTTTGTTCACATAAATCTTGCACACAGCTCAAAATTACAAAATTTCCATTCACTCTTTGGTTTAGTGTCAATTTTCAAGCCCTTTGGAGGAGAAGGACTTTCCAGTGTTACGTGAGAAGACAGCATTTGCGCTAAATTTTGGTTTTGCATTGCACTTGCAGCCACTAAGTTTTGTGGCGATGTTCTCCCAAATATTCTACTTTCAACCCATCGTCAATAATTGCCATTGTGTTGCAACATCAGCCCATACTTCAACAAAACATTTGGCCTCATAATAGGCAAAATTTTGGGTCTTATGGGCATTTGCGTCCTCTCCGCTTGTCCGCCATTTTGAACTGTCAACACTTAGGAGACCCTGTTAAACAACATCACGTAACAAATTAAAAACGTGACTTGCCATATCATATCAAATGTTATATAACGGATTAAAAATGTGGCTAGCACATATTTTCAAACATTACATAACAAATTGAGAATGTGGCTTAGCCAGAAACACTTTCAATTCTAATATCCCTTCAGATCAACATCAATTTGCCAAAACAGACATATAAAAAACCAGGAAAGTTTTATTGCTCAATATTCAGTGTGGTCATGATGCCATTATCAAGAGACTAGTAAATTACTGACTGAGTGTCACCATGGATAGTCCTTTCACTATCCATGGTGTCATGAATTTTTCAAGAAAAGGTCAAATGGATTTAATTATTATGATTACAGTGATCCAGTTTTCGATAACGTCAAACTAAAATACAAACAAAAAACTGATCTAAGCGAGGTTAACAATAGTTACATAACATGAAAACATAAATACACAAAAGCAAGTGAAACTGACAACAATTGAAGTAAAAATATAATGACATTATAAAAGGAGGAAACTATGCTTACCAATTGTCCTCCCTCTTACCTGAACAGTTAAAAACGCACGCAACGCAGATCAAAATTCAATTTGTACTGAACAACTCTTTTGCAACACAAAACTCAATTCAATGCACATGGTTCTGAAAGGTGATCTATGTAAAGCATTGCTAATATTTAACCTAAAGCACTAAATTTTGTAACAATGGCTTGCGTGACTCATGCTAAAAAATGAGTAAATAATCACTAGTGGCTACATTGTAAAACCCATGGCTGATGTGCACATGATTTCAGGTTATAGTGTACTTCAAATTCTGATACTTTACAACATTACTATCATTTCATTCTCCTGATGAAAAATAGTCATCATCTCAAGGAGACCTTTGATATATGTTGTATATTTAATACATGGAATTGTTTTTTTGAAGGAAAAGAGTGTTGACATCTCCAAGCTTGCTCTTCATTTTACCTTGGACATAGAAGAAGTTCCTACAACCCTGGTTAGCACTGCAAGTGTTGAAAATCTTCAGAAGAATATTGATGCTGTTGACCAGAAATTAACAGATGCTGAGAGCAAATGTCTGCAGTATATCATAGACAAGTAGGTGGTATTTGAGCTCGAGCATATTTGTTTCCCAGGATAGAGTAAAAGTTGTACAGTTGAAAGAGCTCAATCATTCCTGTCAAGCTAGGGTGAATTTGAAATGAATGCTTGGGCTGTTGTGACTGTATGTTTGTGCCAATCAATACCTTAGGTATATAAAATTATTACAATCAATGACTAACTACCTTTATTGGTTAGGGTTTAATTTCCACTGTTTAACGATTTTATACTATCTAAGCTTCATTAAAAAAAATCGACAATACTTTCATTACACAACAATACATAACTAAATACATTGCTAGAAACTGGAGAATTAGTGCAGTTAAAAAAACACAGACTAGTGCCATATTGATACTTACATACATTCAGCAAGAGATTGCAATAATTTATTTAGATCACTGCCTTTTATCTCCATCTTGTACTTCTCACCAACTTAGGAATTCCTTATTGTATTTTTTTCCATATGTTCATTATAATTTATAATTAGAGTGCCAACATTTCAGGTTGAACTGATTGCCACTGTCCTAATTAAGGTTTTTACTTTAAATTTCAGCCACTTTAATTCCTTTACTGGCAAAATTGTTTTTGCCAGTTAATGCTGGAACCTATTCAAAAGGCCTTTGTTTAGTTTTCTTGTCATTTAGTTTGAGGCTGGAGACTAAACAAATACTCAGAATAATTGTAAATGCACTGACAGTTCTGTAATTTCCTTTGCAGTATTTTCAAACCAAGTGGCAATCTTTCTTGGGAAGGTGTCGAAGTTACAAGATACTGGCAGAAGATGAAACAACTTGAGCCTGCTCATCCTGTATGACTTGTTCACTTAGTTGAAGAACATCCTATCTCTGCTTTCTATCATATGCATTTAAATTGAGCATGTTTGCTTTGGTTAGAAATTATTTTTCCTGCAGGTAGCAATAAATGACATTTGTGGTATCTTGCCAAGTAAACAATGGCTAAATCCATGGAAGGAAAAATTGTCATAATTTAGATTAAATTTTAATCTCCAAATGTTTTTATTTAGCTCAGCTCAGTGTGCTGGGTATATACCCATGCTGAGTCCAAAATTCTATTTTAATGAAAATTACAAAGTAAGAAATTGTTAGATATGATGCCATCATGCATGTAGGTGTGGAGCAGAAATTGCTCCACTACTGAACTTGAAGATCATAATGCTATGATGAAACAGCAATGTTCCTCTCTCTCCTGCAGAGGCCGCCTGGGAGATCCACTGAATGTAATGAGTGCAGGTGCGAATCAACGAGCGATCGCTGCTCTTTCGATTTGCACCTGCACTCATTGCATTCAGCAGATATCTCCCAGACAACCTCTACGGAGGAGAAAACCTTCTAACGTTCTATGTGAACCTGCACTTACAAGTTTGACTACTGACAGGAAAAGTCTGCTAAGCTTGTGGCAATCTTGGTTAGTATAGCTTGAATAGCATAGCATTTAAACTGTCTATACGTATCCAATTTCCTTTAGGCTGGCATCTGAATTATTCATGCTTGCCTTTAATGGGTGATAACAGACCAGGACTAGCAGGGTTCGCACAGTCTTGAAAAGTCCTTGAATTTTAGGGGGAGTCCTTGAAAAGTCCTTGAATTCCATTTTTCCTTGAAAAGTCCTTGAATTTCTGTGTAAGTCCTTGAAAAGTCCTTGAATTTTCTTCAACTTTAAAAATAGTGGCGTCGAAACCAAATTGCTTTGCATAGACTATGGTATTCTTTTCCTGTGTAAAGCACCTTCAAACTCTAAAACACGAGTGTAAAAGCAGCCAATAACGAGAAAAGACAAGAATGTAGAGAAGGAGATGGAACAAACACATTTACGGCATTTATATACCATCTGTTAAATTACCTCCCTGGTAGGGGGTCCTTGAAAATTCAATTTGGTCCTTGAATAGTCCTTGAAAAGTCCTGGAAAAATGGTTATGATTTTTTGTACGAACCCTGACTGGTACTTTGCTAATTATTTGCTTGAGATTTTAAAATGCTTTTTGGTGTTCTGGTTTCCAGAACTGAGGTATGAGTGTAGAGAATCTGTCAACTACCAGCTCTGTTAGGTTTGTACATGAGGCATATCCCTCATTACTTTTGAATTTGTCACAGATCCTCAGGCATGTGGACCCAAAGAACCTCAGACATTTGCTTTACCATGAACTTATCCAATATCTGGGTTAAATAACTATTATCCTTTTTGTACTGCCCTGGGCATTTGGTATGTGCTGGTCAGACCTCTAATTTCCAAGTTAGGATTTCAAGTTAGATCTTGAGTTGGATTTCAAGTTGGATTTTTGAGTAGGATTTTTGAGTACTGACTGAGAATAAACCCAATTTTTAAAGTTTATTATAATGTTGTAGGCATAAATATATACATGATATAGAGTCACCCTAACCAACCAATGAAAGCTTATAACTGCAAGCAAACAAGACATTTTGGTCACTAAAGGAGGGCTTGATTGCGTAAAGTAAAAACAAAATTTAATTTTAATTATAGAGTGTACTGTGGCACATAACGGTTTACGCTGCCAAACAAATTTAAAAGTGGCCCTCAGTATATAACATTTCATGCTTTTTGTTTGGGAGTGGAGTATAAACAGATGCCTTCATTCACACCTCCTTATCTCTACTTTTCCCCAAACATGTCTTTCCCAAGGTGTACCTTCAAAGGCTCACAAATTGATTTTTTTATTATTATTATTTTAATTATAAATATGTTAATATATAAAAAATAGTAAATATGTAACCTGCTGTTTTATAATCTTCATATTTTTACCACGATTTTGTCCAATTGTTCAGAATGGTAACTCCTACTGCTAGGGCCATACCTAGTAACAGGCAAACCGAGCCACTTGCCTCAGTCATACTCTTTTATTTTTTTTTTCATGTTCCAGCTGTAAGACATTGATGTAATAGAAGTCTTTCTTTTTCTGATATCAACTAAAATGGCATTTCCAGGCTTCAAGACGTCGAAAGTTGACCCCCTAGCTTCGGCACTTCACAATTAATAAATGAAAGTGAATTGCCCAATTTGCATGTAACACCCACAGAGTTCTCATCAGATATCAACAACTACCAGCTTCTTACAAAAATGACTTATATGTATTCTATTCTATATAAACAAAACTGACTTAACACACTTCAAACAACGAACAATGGACAGATCAAAACTCATGTTATGACTCTGTCCTTTGTAGACCGACCACTTGTTTGGCACAACCTGCACACCTAGTACATGGAGTCAACTGTATTATACATAACAAATAAAATAACTAAATAAATAAATAAAACTGACTGAACAATATAAATAGTTTTATGAGTACTGATGTGAAGTATAAACTACTAACAAAAGACTTTAAACTTCATAACTTTTCACAGTCAACTACTAATGAGGCCTTTGCTCCTTTCAGTCGAAGACTGCTCCCTTCTTCCTTCCTCCTGTGACTTCCTGTACTGTAGATATTTTTACTGGGCCATTCAATAATATGCAGACTCTGTCAAAGTTTAAAACTTTACTAATGATTGGATTTTTTGCTGCCTTCAATCAAAATACCAGTAATTACACTGACATAAAGAATGGGTCGAAATCTACCTGTCCTGACTTTTTTTTTTACCTGCCCTGACTGACAGACATGATGACCTCTTGAGTGATGTGTTGAAGTGAAGAGGTCAGCTAACTGATTGACAGCAGCAAAAAAAAAAACAACCATTGATTGAGCAGAGTTATTAAAAGGTGCAGTAATGTATATCCCACGTCCCATCATGGGTTTATCCAGTGTATTTGACCATACTTATGATAATACTGGCTAATCTGGTGTACAATGTGCAACAGCATGTTTGCTTTCGTCTTGGTATACATTCTCTCGTATTTCAGCTGTTCTTGCACTCCTATTCATGGTCTTATTGTTTTAGATCCTATTAAGCTCTTTGCTGTGTGCTGTCACTTCTAACCAGTCGACTGTTTTGTTGTCAAAGATGTCAGGCCTTCTGAATTGTTCAATCTTGTCTTGTGCTGAGCCCCATGGCAGCTGCTTAGCTATCCTGTCCATGAGAGCACTCTTTGGTGAGCGACCTTTTTTGTATGACTGCATGATTTAAACATAAGAGAAAATGTTTAGTTGGCAAAATGGCATTATATGATTGATCTACAAATTTAATTTATAGATATGTAGAGGCACACTAGTGTGTGCTGGCTCACTTAAGTAAGTACCTGAACTATTAACATTAACAAGGATGTTTGGAATTGTTTAGGTATACACTATAATAGGATGCCCAGAGATAATTATACAAATGGGATCAATCAACAGTCCAGTAGTATGTCACTTTTGGAAGAAGCGAGAACAATGGTTTACGTCACAAACCATAACATGATAACCATAGTGATCAAAAAGTTAATAAATGAAAATTGCTAACAAAATTGTAAAGTATAGGGATATGAAAGTACAAAGAGAATATAGAGAATAAGCATCAACAGGCACACATGGAACTAGCGATACAGAAGGCTGTCTAGGCTATACATGTAGGTAAGGTAGGTAAAGTCTGTATACAAGCCTAGGGGCCCATCAGGCCGGAGCTTATCCCGGTATTCCGTAGCGTGAAGCAACTAGGAGTATTGCTACTCCCCCCTGGATGGGACGCTAGTCCATCGCAGGGTTACCCCCAGCAGTAAATTCGCCAGTACCCATTTATACACCTGGGTGGAGAGAGGCACTATGAGAGTAAAGTATCTTGCCCAAGAACACAATGCAGTGCCCCCGCCAGGGCTCGAACCTGGACCGCCCGATCCGGAGTCCAGCGCACTAACCATAAGGCCACCGCGCCTCCCACAAAATATAGGCTATACATGTACTTTACATGTATTTTAACTGTAACCTTGATAATTATTCTAAAATATATCATTTAATCTTGATAATTTTATAATATTAATCAAAGTGGAGTTGAATAGCAGACAGAGGATTTTACTGTCCACTAGTCATCATAGCATTTGACGTGATGTCATACCCCTTTTTGTAAGATGAGTGAACTATCCCAATCTTGCTCTTGTTCTTTGTATGTTATCATCTGTTTTCTGTAACCATCTTTAGAATTTAAGAACTCCTGATCTTTGTAGGCTATGAATAAGATAAAAATAATGATTCATAATATATACTTATTTATTCATTCAGATTTCCCAGCTATTTCTTCTCATTTATTGCCGCACAGGGTTTTGGCCCAGAGGCCAAAACCCAAGGAGGCACCCTAGGATTCCCTGGGTGTATACATACAAGGACAAAGAATATTGTTGAAAAAGTAAGAAATGTGTTTGTAGTGGGTGAAGCATTCTCGATTTGACAAAACTAGGCGTGCACTGTCGTCTTGAGTAATTTTTCAGCAAGCGCGCAAGGTGGTACAGGGTAAGAAAAAAATGGCTGTTGCTTATTGAAACCAAGAAATGGCTAAAGTGTGCCCAAAATTAAAATGATACCAAAAATGGCATGGAGAATAGTACAAGCATATCATCCAGGGAAGCAGAGTTTTAATCAGGGGCTGAACGTCGTGAAAACAGTGGAAATTGCTTGAATTGTACAATGAAGATAAACATCCTAAACATAGAAGCGTGAACATTGTCATGCAATTCATTAGGTAATTCATTTCACAAAGTGACAATATTGCTTCCAAATTGTCAGCATTTGGTCCAACGAGTGGGTTGAATAAGGATCAAAATTGGTTTATCGATTCTTTGAATGTGCCATATTTTGTTATTCATAGACATTTTAGGCTTTTGGCAAGGAAATCATTCCCGTAAGCTCATTTTAAATATAATAATTTTGCATGAAGTCACCATGAATTAAAAGTTCACACGGTCTGCCTGTATTTTTGAGGTAATTTCTGATAACTTAATTATCAATCCTAACAATTAATACTCGAACGTACTCTTACATCAACTGATGATTACCGCTAGTTTACATGTGAATGTGACAGATATAGCCTAGTCATGCCACAGGGAAATTCCAGCGCAGTCGAAAATGTCGCCTATTTGTGTAGTCCATGGACTTATAAAGGCATCATTTTACTCCACTAATCTTAGATTATTGCTGTATGTAAATAAAATTATATAAAGGCAGGGGCAGCTGTGGTGAGAACTATTACTAGTATGATAAACTATAAACTTTAGACTACTTTTACAGTTTTAGATGCATTTTCCATCCATCTTATGAGGGCTTGAATTTTATAATTTCACAAAGGAACAAAAAGGGAGAGAATATATTAGTAACATGTAACTTACTGTGCCTTACAAATAGCATTAATGGTTGAGTATTTTGCTGCTTTACAGGCTGCTATACAGGCTAACTGGAATGGCTCACACACCTCACTCGCACTTTGTAACAAATCTTGGTGATTGGCAGATTTCAATTCAGTTTGTTTATTTCTTTTTTTTTTAAGTCTGTTGATTGTTGTTGTATATTTCCTATTGATAGCAGCAAAAACTACAAATAATATTTACACTCTTACACCCTATACATGCACAATTTAAAATAATATTTATACAATATTACAATAATGTTGAAGACTACATCCAGTTGTTATCACATAAGAGAATGTGATGGAACAGATGGCAGCTCATACTTACGATCATATAATACATTCAATGTCCTGGACTGGAACTTCAGATTGCCAGGGTCATGGTCATAATTGGTATAAAACTGTGGCAAACCATACTTCTTTGGATTCTCCAGCTACAGTGGAACACAGAGTGCACATGTATGCATATTAAAGATTTCATTACATGCACTGGTACCCTCCCCCTCCTTAGCTTTCTCTTACCATGAACTCTTTTTCAAAACCAGCTCACCCCACAACCTCACCCCAATTACAGCACCACAGTACCAGTAATATTAGTACTGCACCTTTCAAAAACATGGTTGACATTACCCTTTATACAGATATACAGGACAGAAAGAAAAGTGGCAAAAATAAGTTGCTGGCTTTTCATGAAATTTCGTCAAATACCACATCACACATGAAACGGGGTAAAGATTTTTAAAGCAATTGGGTTATAAATAATGATACAATATAATGTATAGAAAATTATTTTATATATTTTGGTCTGAAATGGCCATAGGAAAAGCGTTTTTAGAATCAGACAGCACAACATGATCTGTGCAGAGCAACATGCATTTGTCACTTTTTAATAGTCGGTTGAGAATGTTTCTCAGTTGACAGTCCACAGGCAGACCATCTTATGTTTGTGTGTATCTATGGTGTGTATAGAAGAAATATAGATAAACATTTACATTGGCTTTGATTTACTACAAAATTCAAAGTTTACTCTAAATGATTAAATTAAAGTTAAGATAACAGGGCTCAAAAAATTTTTCTGAAGTCTTTATAGCCATGAGTTAGCTGGTATTGCTACTTTACTAGCCCAGAGCCTGAGAGCTCTAGCCATCTTTCAGTTCAGTTGTTGCCCTTTCTTTTGATTCGTGTTGTATTCACATACTACTTGTTTTTGGTCTGAATTTCATCTGCAGTACATGCCGTCTTTTAAACCTTGTTTTTACCCCTTTGTGGCATACACTGTAGGTGATAATAGGTAACAATAATACTGACTTTTCATATAATTAATTTCATGAGAAACATCTTTTGTAAATATTTCAATGCAGATCTTGCCAGTCAATTCAGCAACTGGGCTATAAAGTGGCTTGCTAGCCCCCTGGGCTAGGAAAGCACTTTATTCACTAGCCAAACAACAACTTTCACTAGCAGCGGGAATCGAGCTAACGGAGTTTTTGAGCCCTGGATTAAAATAATCGTTCAAAATGATGGCTTAAACGGCTCAGGACTCAGTTAAAATTTCATCTTAACTTTTAATGAAACATTTACTGTAAACTTTGCATTTTGTAGTAAATCAAAGCTGACATAATGTTTATCTATTTTCTTCAAGTAAAAAGATACACACAAACACACTGCCTGGTTTTAAGCATCTTCAAGCTTCTTGTCTCTTTTATATGTACCCTTACTGATATAAAAATAAGTCGTCCATGTCCAATAAGCCCCCATCTATAGGCTTAAAAAGAAATGACCCCCGGGGCCTTTATAGAGCTTTGACGGATCCCCGCGTACCCCTACTAAGGGACCGATCGTTTATTACCTCCCAAGGTGGGGCGGTGGTTTTGGAGGGGGGTACAATTTTAAAACAAGCGCCTTCTTGGGGGGTAAATTTTTCTCTGGTAAGAAACATGAGGGGGGTCAAATTTTATGACACAGCAACAGCAGTCTAGGGAATTTGATGTCAGTGATCTATCCTCGAGTCCATGAGTGAGTAGTCTCCGCAGCCGTTTTTAGTATCGTCACGCAACGCTCCTCCCCACCCAGGTGCACCCAACTTAGGCTCGATTTCCAGCCGCTTTTTCGGGAAAATGAGCCCACGGTCATCCCTCCGAAAGCTCGGGGAGGAAAGACCGAACACGAGAGGATGGCGGAAATCGAGCCTACACCCAACTCAGAGTGGGATGCCCACACGTGGGGAGGAGCGTTGCGTGACGACACTGAAAACGGCTGCAAGGGAGACTAAAAGTTGTTGACGCGATTTCAGGTCCCAAGGGAAGGGTTGTTTGACATGGTCGCGCAAGAGCCTGGCCGGAAGCTAGCTTGCAATCTGCCATCTTGAAAATTGCCCAGAAGGCTCTTTAATAATTAAGTTGGATTGCTCGCTCCTGCTCGACAGTTTGTGCTCGATCTTTTCGGGTGTCTTTTTACTTGGTATTTTCGGATTCTTGGGGGGGGGGTACGTTTTTCAAACAAGAATTGGTAAGGGGGGTATAATTTTTGCCTCAAAATTTTTTGGGGGGGGTTCAGTTTTGAAACACTACACTTTTTTTAAAACCCCCCCCCCCTGGGACGTAATTAACGATCGGTCCCTATGGTGAGCGATGGGCACTGCTGGAATTGACTGTTGTATAACACGACGTAAGAATTTGCTTTGGCTTAAAAAGCTTTTAAAACAGTTTGAATTTCAACTTCCGTTATCCCTTCTGTGAAATTACATTGAGTCTTATAGTATACATTATAATGAATTGAAACAACGGTAATTAAAAACAAATGGACTATTACTTACTGGTCTGAAGTCATCTCCCCTGAAGGCATGAGGTCCTGGTGTTGTGTAAGGCTCGCGCTTGTGAATACCATTCCTAACAAACAATATTTTAGCTGAGTGAGAGTCAGGAATACGAAACTGCGTAGAAAATGGTGTTTTGTCTGACACCGGAGGCTGGAGTATTTTTGGTAATGCAATGCGTTCGAACTCAACTCGCTGTTTCCTTCTTTCCTTTGCGTTTTCATTCCATTTCTCTTCATTATATCCTGGTATCATGGCCTTCCTGCTATTACGTTTTGGCGGCTTTGGTTGGTAGATTTGAAGTGTGAAGTCAGGTGGCCTTATGTCCCATGGAGTTTTCTTCCTTAGTTCTTCTTCATTCTGAACTTTGTCCCGTGTCCGTTTAGATTCCAAGAAACAGTCACTTCGAGAAAGAAGCAAATCTTGTGTGGCATTAAATTCAACCTGGGATCGGAAGCTAAAACGTAACGCATCATATCCACTGTTCTTTTGCATTCTCCTGATGGCCTCTTTTGTAGAATGCCACTTGTTGATTTTTGGTGAATAGAACGCTTGAAAATAGATTCTAATTAGTTGCTAAATCTATCTTACACCCTGCAGTGTGAAGCAAAATGACTAACAACTTGCAGAATAGATTACAGAAAACAAAACAAACTGCTTGCTTTACATGGTATATAGAAGAACAAAAATTAACTTTTGATGCATGATGCCATAAATCGTGCAAGTGTAGAGCGCTCCAAATTGTATACAAATCATTACGTTGCCATGACTTCAAGGAATGTTGCCGCAGACACCTGAACACAGCATACTTGACGTAGTTGACGTACTTGGTGGCGTCCGTTGCCACTTGTTGCAGCGTCGCTTGTTCTTTGTTCTCTGAGTACAAGGAAAAATATTTGCAGAAGATGGAAGAGTTTCACAAACGCTATACTAGAATATGCCGGGAATATCATTTATACCCATTAGAGGTTGTTGTAAATCACATTCGAAGCTATTCAGATGGCGGATTGGCCGGGGAAGGGAATTTGACTTCTGATGAGGATATGACGAAGTTGGATCTCTCCTCTTACAATTTGACTCCAGAAGACTGTAATGCACTTGTTACCGCTCTTACAGACGACCTCTTCTTCGAAGAACTATCTTTTTCCGACTGTTTGCTGAGTGAGGAATCAAGCAAAATTCTTCTTCGGGGCTTGATGGACAACAAGGCCGTCAAAAGATTAAACTTGAAAGGGAACAACATTCGTTCTGGGGCAGCGGAAGTTTTGGGTCAGTTTCTGAAGAAAAATACTTGTGTTCGGAGTCTTTTAGTTGAATGGAACTCGCTTGGCTTGTGGGATAATGGAATGAGAGCTGTTTGCGAGGGACTTGCTCTCAATCAAGTTTTATTATTTCTCGATTTGAGAAACAATCAGATCACACATGAAGGAGCAAGCCAAATCGCCGTTGCACTGAAGCGTAACCAGTGTTTAAGAGGTCTAGATTTACGCTGGAATAACATCGGCCTTCTCGGAGGAAGGGAGTTGTTGGAGGCTTTGAAGTACAACAAAAGGCTTGTGGGACTAGAGCTCACAGGTGAGCAGAAAAAAAGGCTCCAGTACATAAATCACTGGGGCCCCAGGGGTTACTCAGCAGGGGAGGGGAGGGGGGCAATAACTAAAATCAACCAATCAGATTGCTGTATTCTGCTCCAATATTTTTTCAGTGTTACACATGGTAAAGTTGTTTTTGTTTTTAATTTAAACAAGACGCCTGTTGGGCGTACACTCCGGCCATTTTAGGGGTTGTAGATTTGCGGTTGAGATCGATGTTGGGGGGTTGATGTGTGTCGAAATGACATGTAACCGTTCAAATCACTGAAAATCCTTTTGTTAATCGTTCAGAATCACAGTGTTTACGCTAATTGAAAGTTGCAGCAGACAACTAAGGGTAACTGGTGCGAATTGAGAGAGAAAAGTCCCATTAAGCACATAAAAACAGTCGTTAGCAATAGTCTGTTATTAACCGCGTGTTTGTCAAGCTGCATCCATTTTGGCACGCTTGAGACATTATGGCGTGACGCCATTGCTTTCACGTTATCCCACTCAGTGGTCGTTTGAATGTATTACAGTCTGTAAACGTATCGACTAAAGTGTTACAAATTGTTCTAATTACCATCAATGACACACATAAAAAACAAACTTTGTATTTTATCTGAAGTTTGAAAATGCAGACTCACATTTGATGGAAATTTTCATCAGCCCTTCAATAAAGCCATTTCCTAATGAAATCCGTGAAAGACAAAAGTGTTCGCTCAGTACACAGTGTTCGATCAGTACAGGTTCGCTCACAACACAGTGTTCGCTCCCACAAGGCGGAAGGTATGCTCAGTACACAGTGTTCGCTCCAAGGTGGAAGGTTCCCTCAGTACACAGTGTTCACTCCAAGGCAAAAGGTCGCCAGTAAACAGCATTTGGCCAGTACTTTTCCATGAGTTTTTCCACAAGCGTGGCCTGTCACGTTGAGCACGTGATAGGTCCGTGGAAAAGCTCGCCAGCAAAGCTCCCTGGGATTACGTCACACTATTGCGCAAGAATGCATAATTCTGGCCACGACTACAGATCAAGCCGAATTTTCAACTCCTGCCCTGGCCCTGAGGGCCTGGGCTGGAGTAATTAAAAAAATAATGTCACTGTAAACAGGAAAGTCTGTGTTGAGCCAATCACAGTGGCCCATACCAACAGAGCTGATCCCGGTTTCTGTAGCATGAAGTAACAAGGAGTATTTCTACTCCCCCTGGATGGGATGCTAGTCCATCACGGGCAGGAAGGTACTCCCAGCATGGTGAAATAGTAGAGACGCTGTATAAAAGCTGTTTATAATTGAATTGGAGATGTTTCGAGAATAAAGGGATGAAGGGGTTATTCCCAAAACATCTCCAATTCAAACAATTGAGCACTTTTTTATAAACAGTTATTATTTCACCAGTACCCATTTATACAAGTGGGTAGAAAGAGGTACTACAGTATGAGACTAAAGTGTCTTGCCCAGGAACACAATACAGTGACCCCAGCAAGAGCTCAAACCCTGACCATTCGATCTTGAGTCCAGAGCACTACCGGTAACCATTAGGCCACCGAACCTTGCATAGAATTTCAATGTGCTTAGTCCAACTATTAAGACCTAAGGGACAATCATGGGCCAGTATACCCTTGCACTTGGTAGTCTGTGTACAGCTGCTCACTCTCCATAAGAAAAATCAGCAACCTGGTTAAAACGGCAATATGAGACATGTACCAGGAAAATAAACAAAAGGAATTGCTGTCTACATGTGATCTTTGCATGAAACTGTGAAATGAATTTTCTTTCTTCATAGATTATGAAAAGCATACCACTTGCAGAGTAATTTGGTTGCCATAAAAATGCTGATTACTTACAATGAATTTTAATGCAGTTATTGATTTATTAAAGGAGAAGGTCACTCCAGAAATCGTATTTTTTTTGTTATCACCAATAAAAAGTTCACATAAAGGTTAGCTTCTCACCGAAGTTTCATCGTCTGAAGTTCATGTTATCCTAATGAAATTCGTCTTCAAAGAAGCCCAAAATTCGGCATCGCGAGCCGCCATTTTGAAATGAAACTGAGCAGCCTGGCCGCGTTCATGACGTCATTCCGTCCGAGCGATTTTGTGCGGCTTCCAAGCTTGTTTATAATTTGCATGCACAAGGTGATGGCTGCTCTAGGACCGTATCGTTTCGAGCCAGAACGTACTCATAATCCCGACAATAGTGACAGTGACGACGAAGAACCAAACGATCGGTTAGGAGGAGCATTCTGGTGCACTTGTGAGCGATGTGAAGTCATGCCGACCCAAAAAGAATGTGTTTGTTGCCGAGAAGAGCGAAAGTCAGAAACCAAGATGGAAGGTATAATTTGTTTATCAATGGTCGAGTTGTTGAAAAAGGAAATGTATTTTTAATTGTAAACTGCTTTTATACTGAAAGGCGGTTTAAAATAAAGCTACAAAGCTGATTGTGTCTGTTATTTATTATTTTAATTACTGCTTGGTGGTGTGACACGAAGGAATTTCTTGTATCACTGAAAATAATGAGTACTTTTCGATGGTGTGTTTAAATTGAGCGGTGCTAGGAACTGCGATCGTTGGTTTCCACTACTGCAACAGATCGCCTTTACCTTCACCGATGCAGAATCGGTAAGAATGTTTTACAATTAAAGTAATGACTAGTTTAGGAGTTTGTAAACTGACTATTGCAACCATGGCCAAGAAGTACCATCCGAAAGCCCAGCATTATTCCTACAACAGGATGAGGTGCCGCACCCAGCTTGCAGTTATCGACAACAACTGGAGTCAGGGGAGGAGCGATTCGAGTGTGCCTACCCTAAGTTTCAGAAAAAGTGGGTTGCAAAACCAATCTATGAATAGAAGTCTTACCAATTTGTCAAAGATCTCCCCTTCAAACACCAGTGCTGCCTGCAAATATTGCCCCAGCTCCCCGTGGGAACAAAAAAGAAATTATTGAGCAACGCACGTCTAGGTTTCATTAGGCTTTTTACACGTGAAAGTGCTAATGAAGACATTTTTAACCTAAACCACTTTTTAACCTGGTAATTTAAGTGATGCTGAAAGAAGGGGATTTTCATCCAGTCTTCAAAGAATTAAATGATTAGAAGGATTGTCTCCATTGGGAGAAATAATGGATTATGTAACCTTGTCCTTGGTATAAAGTTTGTGGAATTGTCACTGTGATACAGTCTGTTTGTTCTCTGGGGGAGGGGTGTGAAAGCCCCAAGACAGAAGGGAGGATTTTTTTTTAATGTTCTCTTTTTAAAAGGGACTAAAGTAATGAAAGTGAGGCATCCTTTTAAGACATTCATGTTTGAAAGCATTTCCAGATTTGTGGACATCTTGATCTCTTGTTCCTGAATTATAGCTATGGCAACTTTGCATTGTTTATAATAACAAGACAACAATGTGGTTTTACCTTGATGTGTCTATTCTGTTCAAAAAGACTCTCAATTTTAGCCCACTGAGTTCAAAGCAGTTGTGAAGTATTCAACAACGAAAAGAGTTTTAATACTCTGTTGCTCTAAGCCATAACGTCAGCCAGCAGTGTGAAATTTTTCCTGATGTAATGCACTAGAAGTGAAAAGTATTATAACAGGTTCTGGAAATTTCAAGACTATTAGTTTTAATTTTGGGTAAAAGATCATGCAAACAACTTATTTGCAATGAGAATGTAGTTTCACACTCATGTTGGAGCAGAGAATATTACAATAAAATAATTATAATGATCGTATACATAAAAGACAAATAATCAGCATATGAAAGAGATTAAAGCAAGTTAAATCACTTTTCTTAAGGTTTGGTATGTTATCCACAGATAAATCAAATGACTATTTAGTAAATAGGGTTGATTACCACTGGAGAGGCCTATCCATCCCTTATGCAAGTTGGGCCTAATGAAAAAAATGACCCTATTTAACCAGCCTTGTTGTTAAAATTATTTTGATGGGTTCAGTAAAATACAGTGTTTATTTGTAGATTTACTTTTTACAACATTCACACACTTGTGATAGAAGAGGAAACACTTTAGACCCACACTGTGAACTGCAACCCCTACACCAGCTTGAGTATTGTGAAATTACACACCATCATGCATTTACAATTTTTTTAAAGTTTCACAAGGTATGTTTTCAATGCTTCATGGGTCTGCATACATGTTCAACACTTGAGTTGGAGTCACGTTTGCAGCTCTTCCAAAAACAATAAAAAAAAATTATTCAAAAAATGCCAAGTCTAACTCTGTGATTGTGGCCTCCTTAAATCTAGTGTAATTTCCATCAGCCTCTGGAAACTGTTTTCTAATGGCCAGGACAACACAGGCTGGAATCACCTTCCTTCTCTTCCTACCCAGGTTTCGATACACTGACGGTAAACAGCATAGCGGTAGTTGCTGGAGATCGCAATGGGCAATTTACATTTGTAAAATTATAATGATAATAAGTGTAATATCAATATTTTGCCTTTGGAAAATATACAAACACTAATAATTTAATACAAGTGTTTTCAAAAAATATGTGGGATATTTAAAAGCACAAAGAAATTTGGAAATAACTTTTTTTAAAATTATGAAAAGATTGAATGAAATTAAAGAGTTAAATTTAAATTCAGTATGATCCAGGCATAAAAAAAATCTAATTTCAATATGCTCAGAACATGTAATAATAATGCCAATTAACAAGCCTGCACTAGTCATTTGGAAACTCCTAAACTAGTCATTACTTTAATTGTAAAGCATTCTTACCGATTCTGCATCGGTGAAGGTAAAGGCGATCTGTTGCAGTAGTGGAAACCTACGATCGCAGTTCCTAGCACCGCTCAATTTAAACACACCATCGAAAAGTACTCATTATTTTCAGTGATACAAGAAATTCCTTCGTGTCACATCGCCAAAAAGTAATTAAAATAATAAAAAAACAGACACAATCAGATCAAGAAACGCAAGTATGTGGCTTTATTTTAAACCGCCTTTCAGTATTAAAGTAGTTTACAATTAAAAATACATTTCCTTTTTTAACAACTCGACCATTGATAAACAAATTATACCTTCCATCTTGGTTTCTGACTTTCGCTCTTCTCAGCAACAAACACATTCTTTTTGGGTCGCCATGACTTCACATCGCTCACAAGTGCACCAGAATGTTTCTCCTAACCGATCGTTTGGTTCTTCGTCGTCACTGACGCTATTGTCGGGATTATGAGCACCCTTTGGCTCGAAACGATACGGTCGTAGAGCAGCCATCACCTTGTGCATGCAAATTATAAACAAGCTTGGCAGCCGCACAAAATCGCTCGGACGGAATGACGTCACGAACGCGGCCAGGCTGCTCAGTTTCATTTCAAAATGGCGGCTCGCGATGCCGAATTTTGGGCTTCTTTGAAGACGAATTTCATTAGGATAACATGCACTTCAGAAGCTGAAACCTCGGTGAGAAGCTAACCTTTATGTGAACTTTTTATTGGTGATAACAAAAAAATACGATTTCTGGAGTGACCTTCTCCTTTAAATTATAAAAGAAAAGGTTTTTCAGCGTGTTTGTATCACATTCATAGGAGTTCCAGGATGCAAGTCAGACTTATTATCAGCACATGTGTTGAGCACAAAACACTTTGTTCTTAAAAGAATAGTACTACAACAAGAGTACAGGGTTTTCTGAAACAATAATTTTTTTTAATAGTATTCATACCTGCCAACCCCAAGGGTACAAAAATCTGGAGACATCTAGAAATCTTTGCACCCCCCCCCCCCCCCCCAACCCCCGTTCCTTACCCAGGGTTTTCAACAAGAATCAAAGTAGATGGAAAAAATGTAGAAGTAGGCGGCAAAAGGGTTACTCGCGCCAAAGGCGCGAACCTTCTAGGGGGGTCTGGGGTCATGCACCCCCGGGAAACTTTCAAAATCGGAGCCTCTAAGTGTGCATTTCCCGCTTTCTGGGGCAAGAATTAGGTCATTTTGACAGAACCATACATGCTTTATTTTCCAGCTTTTTATTCAACAGTTTTAATTATCTTGCAGACAAAATAGTCGCCAAATGCAAATTTTTAGTCACCAGATTGCAAAATCAAATAGGGCCTTGTTCAAAAGTGTTTAAAATCATTTCTAGGAATTTAATCCAAAAAAAGACTTATCACTAGGTCTAAAACAAACACAATATATAAGATTTTGTGGCCACTATCAAAGGAATCAACAAGAGACACAATCCATAGGCATACATGATGTGCTTCAAGGGTTTGCAAAGCATTATGGGGCGATTTCAAACACGGTCAGCTTTTTGCGAGCTTTCCGATGTGACAGAATCTTTTATAGGAAAGGAAGAGGATGGATTGACTTCTTTTCTTATTTTGGATGTTTTAGAAGCAAAGATCTTCCGATATAACTTTCTGGAAGGGCACAACCGTTATTCATTGTCAACACACAGAAATGTAGTCGCCATTTTGGCGACGAAAGCAGAATTGTTATGAAATGTTGGTCGCATTGGCGACCGTATCGGTCGCAATTTCGAGCCGATATATTTTAACCAAGAATTATAGAAAGTTTCTTTCGTGTTAAACGAATTAAATGTTGGCCGATCCGCGGTTCATGTTCAGTTGTGGCAAATTAGTTATCATGCTAATTTCTTAAAATTCAAGTAATTGGAAATCAAAGTAGGCGGCGAAAACATGTGGAGTAGCCGGCGAATTTCGCCGGCTGCCGGCCCTTATGGAAACCCCTGAATTTATTTACTTACCTCACAGACGCAGACGTACAATGAACTTCACACGTTAGGGCGCCTAAGAATTCTTTTTGCAGCGAACCGTAATCCATGCTGGAAACCTTCGCTTCGAGTGTAAACAGCATGCGAAAACCGCGCCAACTTTCTTCGATGAATTGTGCGATTGGATTGGTTGATTTCTGACCAATTATTATCGATTTGATCGCTCTGTTTCCCGTTTTCCGATGTTTTCCGATTGAGAACAGCTCAAACAAGAGCACTAAATCCACTTCTTGTTTTATTTTCCTTTTTGGATTCTCGAAAATAATGAAATTGATGAAAAAAAAAAAATGAAAAAGCCACGTTACGTATTTCCCGGGAGATTTGGTGCTCTAACCGGGAGACCGGGAGATTTGATGAAAAACTTGGAGACTCCCGGGAAAACCGGGAGAGTTGGCAGGTATGAGTATTATACTGTAGTTTGTGATATTCATATGACATGACATGAAATTAATCTTAATTATACTCTGCATTTTATCACATGTACATTGTAGTGCACACAGTCAAGTGCTCCCCTAGTCTTCTTGACCTTACTTGGATCACTGTAATAACTATAATGCTTGGATATAGCAAACTCAGTAACTGCAGAATTCCCTGCCATTTGTACTTGCTGTGACCTAAGGAAACATATACAGTCATGCAAGTGGCTGAAACCTGTGAAACTAAAAGTTGATAATTGATTATTTTGTGTACTTTGTGTACTAGGAAACAACATTCCTCAAGATATTGTCCATGCTTTGTCTGTCGCCATCCAACAAAACAGTGACAGACAAGTAACTTTTGAGGAGCACCGGGCAAAAACTGAAGCTTTGACAAGAGAATTAGAAATGGTACAGGAACTCAAACAACAGGAGGTGCGTATCTAAAAATCACTACTGATCTGTAATAGCAGTTGACAGCACAAATTAAATTGTTTGCACAGCAGAGAGAAACATCCTCACCAGGAGCCCTGCATCAGTTTTAGCAATTGGAAAAGATGCCTGAAGCAATTTTTGGGGGTTCAACAGGATTTGAACATGTGACCTCTGTAAATTATACCAGTACAATGTTATACCAACTGAGCTATGAAGCAACATGTTGGGAGTCAGGTGATATTTGGGGCATTCTACCTTTCCCATGAAGAAATTGCTGGTTTTCACTGTAACGTAATCAAAAATAAATCCGAGACCATTAGACTATAGAAAATATGAATTTCAAATATTATAGACAATAAATAGATTGAACCTCTATTAATAGCCACCCTCGGGGAAATGATAACTGGCCACCAAATAGAGGTTGGCCACTTAATAGGGATTTGTCAAAAATTAGCATAACGCCGTTCAAAACGTTTACGTTATTTCAATACAAAATAGCATGAAAAGGAATAATGAAACCACATGAATACGACAATAAACCTATGTTTGAGTGATTTAATCAGCTGTCATTGTTTGAGCTTGTTGAAAATAAATCCAAATGTCGTATATGACATTCTTTCACAAAGCACCACATATTATATCTGAAGTGTTCAATCTGCTGAAAATGGAAAGGAAAGGCCTTTTTTCAAACAAAACAGCTTTGTGCATGGCACTCAGCTTAATGTCACATGTGACAGAGAACTCAAATATTCAAAATGCTCCGTTTTAAAAACGAATGACACTATCGAGCTGGAAATATTTTTAGTTCTTACACCTAATGACAATGAAAATTTAGCAGGCCTGGTGAATGTAGATTTCAGAATTTTATGATGTAACATGAAAACCGAGAATAGAGATGACAGCATTAATGTTGGTTAGTTTTAAAACACGAAAACGTTTGCAAAAGGGTGAAACCCTGACAGTTAAAGCTTTTGTTGCAACCAACAGAGACCACTCCCCCCCCCCCCCCCCCCCCCTCAGCATCACCCAAAATGACTCACATTACATTGATTAAAGGGGTTCTTTAGAGAGGTCATTTACTGTGCAATTCAAGACAAGAGGTATGTACTTATCCTTGATTATCAGCTGTTTTTAATAGATATCTTTTTTTAAAAAAACTTCTTAGGTGTTAAGTTTGAAAGAAGAAATTGATCAACAGCGATCCAGCCAGGAACAGCTAAACAGAAGCACGCAAATTAAGATTGATCACTTAAAGTTGACTCTGGAAGAAAGGAAGTCAGCATTTGATTCTTTATCAGCAAAGTTGTCATCCACAGAATCTGAATTGCTTTTTTCAAGAAAAGTGTGCTCAGAACAAAAAGTTGTTGTCAACAAACTGACACTTGAACTGCAAGAAGAAAGAGACAATAAGGCTGCAATAGAGCTCCAACACAGAAAGAGTATGAATGAAGTCTTGGAGAAAAATCATGAGTTAGAAAATATGATCAACACCCTTGAAAGAAGAAATAAGAGTTTTGAAACCAAGATTCGTACTTTAGAAAAAGATACTGAAAGCATGGAAAACCAGTTTGCTGAGAAAGCAAAAGCTAGTGATAAAAAATTTCAGGAAGAGTTATTGAACACTGAAAGTCGGCTACAAAAGGAAGTAAGTAATCTACACCAGAAAGCTGTAGAATACCGCGAAGCCACAAAGGAAAAGATAGCAAGGTTAGAGGAAGAGAGAAATGCATTTGAAGCAGAAGTGAGCAGTTTGAAGTCTCAGTTAGTGTCTATCAAGCTTTCATCAGACGAGGAACTGCGCAACACCAAGACAAGGTTAAAACAAGACGAAATTACAAGGTCTAGACAATATGATGAACACATTTCACAGATCCAGCAGTCACAGAGTGAACTTCAAATTCAGAACACAAAACAGCTAGCACAGATCACAGATTTGCAGTCACAACTGAATACAGCAAACAGAGACAATGAACTGCTAAAGAGGCAAGTGGAAAGTCTAAAGCAGCAACTAGAACATAAGGATGCAGAGTACAGAAATGAAGTCAATCGATCAAGACTTGAACTTGATTCAGAAAGAAAAACCCAAGCTGAGCTGCGAGACAGAATTTCAGATTTGGAAGATAAGATATCTCAGATGTCCAGGAGACACAAGGATGCAATGGCCATAAAAGACAATGAATTAGAACAACTTAATGAACAGCTAAGATGTAAAGAAAATGACATCAAAAAAATTCATGATGAGGAGTTGAAGAGAGCTGAACTTCTTGAGAAGGCTATATTTAGTTATGTATCTAGCACCAAAAATGCTTCACGTCCAAGCTCACCCTACCGATCCTAGTGAGTCATAAGGCCATGCACTGCAGGTCATGCTGATTTTCAACAACATCTCTTTAAAAGAGATATATTATGATATTAGGTGTGTACATGTAGATAATTTATTTGGGAAGATTTCTGCACTATTACTTTAAAAAGGCAGAATAAAGGAGAATATTGTAAGAACATTTTAATGTTAATCTTGAAAGATTGCATAATAAGTTACACTGAGTGTGGTAAAGAACTGTATTTTTTAAGATAATTTCTTATAATTTTAATAATGTTTATTTTTAAGAAGTGTTAAAAGGCTTGTTGACCCAGGTTTAAATAAAATCGGATGAACAGTTATTTGGGTCCACATTTTTTGTACATAGGATGGGACCTTCAGAGCATCTACAGTAAGGTGAGAAACGGATGCCATGATGTTACAGGGTGGACAGTGTTGGACTGCTCTATGGTGTTACAGGAGTGATTTCTATTAACCTGACATGAGAATGCTTGTCATCTCAGTGGTCAACATCTTTTGACAGACCTGGAATTATGTAACTATGAAACTGTGGCTTGTGTGTGGTTTAGCTTTTCTTTGCACAAAGCAAACCATAGAAGAGTGAATAATGTCCACAAACACATTGGTGTCAAACATAGTATGGCACTTGTATTACTATCAGTGACATTTCAAGTCATGGACATTTTTTTGCCTAAAAACCAGGCTTCAGGGACAAGCCCAGTTCATAATGTGCTTGTTTTTTGTTTCCAATTACTCCAGCATTTTATTTACTGGCACCTATTTATAATTTGTACACCTGATTGATACAGGCACTGTGAGAGTAAAGTGTCACAACACAAATGACCCCAGCCTGCAGGGCTTGATCATCACACTCAAAATGCATGCGCAGAAGATAAGTCTAGGTTACAGTCTTGAACTCTCATGGAGGTCACATGCCTTTCTCCGCGGTACGATTGTTGTAGACTCTGGGTGTAGATAGACTCTGTGGTGCCAAGTTAAAACCGCAGTAAATTAAATTAGACTTTATCAGACTTATTCCTATTAGCGGTAACTATGTGATCAAACTAATTGAAAAGATGTCAAAAACTTAGTCGGGTGGCTATGGTCTGAGGGGCATGACTGTAATTGTAATGCAAAAATAATTTTAGATATACACAATTCAAAAACTCATTAATAATTCATAAAGAAAATACAAAAGAAAGTAATGTTTAATGAGTGTCTTTATATCTGATAAAGACATGGCTAAACTTATCATCCAATTTTCTAGGCAACAAGAAGTTGCTATAGCAACTTAAAACCGCGCTTATATTTTTGGCTTATTAACAGCTTTCTTTCTCAAAAGTCACGGTTAAATTTAATCTGTTTGCATTATGAGTAAAGGACTAGCAAAGTAGTCACGTTAGTCACACAATCCGAGGTTTAAGTTGTCCCCGGCTATCTTTAGCTTAGGGGTTTTTCCCTTCTAATGACGTAACCCCTGCACGTTCGGGCACGCGTAATTGTTTACTTTAGCAAATATTTTATTTCCTTTCAAATCTTTGAACTCACTTCGATGAATCAGCCAAAGAATTCACTTCGATTGCCTAAACCCACAAGAAATACTCGCAGAAGAGGAAACAAATTAAATTAATGACCGTCGCTTCTGCCAACTTAAACATGCAAATAAAACAATTTTATTTGTCACGTAACGAAAGTGAAACCTGCAACAGCGCATTCCATGGCTGATGTAATACCTTTTTTCAGCGTATTCAACATTCGCTTTCAATCCAACGCTTCGATAAAACCAAAAGAAAATATACTTTATACACAATAAAGAAAACAATATCCGCAACATTTTCGGTACATTAATGTTTCAACAGCTTTTGGCGAATAAACATCATAGGTTGCGTGATTTCAAAGCCCCAATCACGATTTGGCCGAGTGGAGGTTTGGGTCTGGTCACCGACAAAAAAACGAAAAAAAACAAGAAGTTGCTATAGCAACTTAAAACCGCACTTATATTTTTGGCTAATTAACAGCTTTCTTTCTCAAAAGTCACTGTTACGTTAAATTTAATCTGTTTGCATTATGAGTAAAGGACAAGCAAAGTAGTCACACAATCCGAAGTTTACGTTATCCCCGGCTATCTTTAGCTTGGGGTTTTTCCCTTCTAATGACGTAACCCCTGCACGTTTGGGCACGCTCAATTGTTTACTTAAGGCCGCGCTGGACCCTTGCTATCATTGTGTATGCATTTATGCACGAACTGCGACGACTGAAGCCGACGGCAAACGAAATATTCATGAAATTTATTTCTAAACGTCCTTTGTATCAGTAATTACAGGTTATTGTTCTCAGCTTTGACAGCTTTGTGTCCCGTGCGCTGGAACGTAGCGAATTATCATAATTAGATTCACAGCTATGAATATAGCGCACGTTGTTGTAAACATAGACTCGGTAGGTCTTCGGAAGCCTCAAAACCTGCAATTTTGTGTCCAAGTTTTCTCTGCCGATACAGAATTTCATGACTTGATTTGCAAGGAACATAAACTTGGTGTACTCTATTGTGTTCTGGTCAAAATGGATTTTTAAAATCCCTTTTCAAAAAGAAGATAGCACGTTTCAAAGTTTAGATTTCACATTTTTACCCTCTTAGGAGCCAATAACTCCAAGTAATTATTGAATTCGAGAATTTCGTTCTGACCAGAACACAAAAGAGGTTGTGATTTACCACTAGGTTATATAGTCGTTTAATTTGGTGCGCTATTCTAGCTGGAAACTTGGACACAAAATCGCATTATCTGCAGATTAACACTTAAAGAGCTTGTAACATCAAAGTAAACGGTCATCTCTCAGTAAAACGACAATCATGATAAAATTCCATCAACCCCTATTACCCTTGATAAGTTTTGAAGGAATCGGTGTTCAAAATTCGAAGAATTAAACATTTACAACATGACACCCCGTCAAAATGAATTGCTATAGAATTTATTAATGAGCAAGGCTCCAGCGCGGCCTTAAGCAAATATTTTATTTCCCTTTAAATCTTTGAACTTGCTTCAATGAAACACCTAAAGAATTTCTTTTCAATTGCCTAAACTTTCAAGAAATACTCGCAGAAGTGCAAATAAATTAATGACCGTCGCCTCTGCCGATATAAACTTGCAAAAAACACACAATGCGAACAAAATGATGAAGAAACAGTGTGTGTGACAATTGATGGTTGACTTGTTGCAGTCGAAATTATGCAAATTTTGGCCAAATTCCCACGTGCCCGTCGCGTGAAGCAAGATAACAAACTATTTAAGAACGGCTGACTGTTAGGACCGAGAACTCTCCGTCACCGACCTATTTGGCCAATCGCTCATATTTTGCTCAAAGATACCCTTTGGTGATATATATTTAAAAATCGTATTTAAAAGTTCCAGCGATTTTTTATTTTTCAGAAATTCACGAAAAATTGAAAACGCGTTGAAAGTGCGGTTTTCCTTCCGATCAAATGCCCGAAATATGGTGCACGGACGAAGCTACGGCAAACTCGTGAAATAGCTTCAATTACCGCCAAACCTTACACAAAGACGGAAAAACGACTAACAAGCATCCCTAACTTGTAAAAAATCCGAAATTTGTTGAAATTGTGATTTTGCGAGCCATTTTATCAACCTCCTTGACGAGCGATTAAAATGGCGGCAAAATATAGGTCATGTTCAACAGCATAAAAATACCCCTGGTACCTCATTTTTCGGTAATTTTACTTTACAGCCCTGAAATATCATTATTAAACATTCACCATGCCAAGTTTCAGGGTCGAACTCGAAACGCTTCCCGCTGAGAAAATAAAAAATATCTGCGATACGATCAGCTCAAATGACAGAAGATTTATTGGCGAATTTGAGGCTACTCACCTTCAACTTACCGATAAAATTCGAAAATTAATTTTATTTCCGTCGATTTATGTTTTAGACGTCAAGAAATATCCACTGGTATGTCAAAAAACACATTCAGAAGTTTTAGAAGCCATTAAAAGTCAAATATGAGCTGAAATTGTCCTGCCATGTCTGATCTTATCGTCGCATTTTATACCCCTAATGTAAACAAACGCTTTGACATGCATGTCAAACGTGAGAGATTATTTCCCAAATTAAAACCTTTTTAAACATTTCACAACAACATTAAAGTCATTTTAAGATCGTTAGAAAAATAGCGGTATGGTGTTCTAGATTAGCAATTCAAAGAACTGTTTTATCCAGCTGAAAGTAATTGAGATTTCAGTACGCCGTCACCATCTTCATGCATTATCGTTGCTCGAGAGGTTAATTTGGTGATGTAAACTGTCATAAACTGGAAGAAAGCAACATCGAACTTTGGTGATAGCAAGTGTTAATGTTTATACAGTGTAATAGCAAGTTTAAAACAAATTTCGCCTAAATAATTTGCGAACAAGAAGCGAAACTGTCCGACCCCAAGCACAAAATGCATTGCAAAATAGTCTCAAGAATACTCAAGAATCGATCAAGAAATAGTCTTAAGAAACATACCATAACTGGGCGCACATCCATCTCAATGCCACATCATTATTGTTTACACCATCTCAAGCTTTCTGTTATTGGAATTTAGGGCCATTTAGTCGATTTTCCATACATTTTGCTATCGGTATCAGCGTTGCGGTTTGACATTCGAAACTCGAATGAAATGTCACGCAACCAGATGACCAGTCATGTCACGTGGACAATTCCCTCGCCAAACTTTTTTTTGTATATTTCGCAAGTCTTGAAGTAATGAAATATAATAGAAAGCTTTTTCATTAGTTGTATTCCTAAGCGATTGTTTCCCGTTCCTGAATGGCTTTTTGTATATAGCCTTCATCGCAGACAGTCTAAACAGCCGGTATAGACTATATCCCTTGGGGGACTCCCATATGAAAAGGGTGGGGATGTTCGTCGTCTCGCTTCGGAGGTGTAAATTTCGAATTTTTGGTCTTACTTAGGGTTTTCCTGGCAAAACGCCAATATTTTAGCAGGTCTCGTTTAGGGTTGCACACGAAAAAATATTAAAATATGTAAATCCTATTTTTAATACTTTGGTATCTTTTGGGGGTCAAAAAAGCTTAAGTCACGCTCAGATTAGTCTCCTTTAGGTGTTCCCCGCTCTCTTCATGTGGAAGCCTCCGCGGGACTATACCAAGCTGGTTTTGTGTCAAATCCGGCTGCACGGCAGGCTATGGCTATAGTGCACTATTTAAAAGGAATTGCCTTTTACTGACCTCCATCTTTTGATTATCCTCGTCGTAATCTATTTGCATGTGTAGGTGATTTGTACTAAATTATAAGAAATTATTTTCAGGGGTTTTGTTAGTGGAAGAAATGCATCATGACCGCTATGTCAAAAGAAGTATGGGCTCTCAGAGCAGCCACGACGTCTTACGTGATAACCAAAGATGGTCAATTTCGCATTGGCTAAACGGCGCAGCGAAGAGGCGGGGGCGGGGGAGGGGTTGCTACCTTCATATGTCCCGCTAGATGTGTTCCAATTTTTTACCTTCTAGGTATGTGATGGGGTTCCAATTTTGGCCTTTTACTCTAATTTGGGGTTAATGAATGGAGGAAAATTATGCCGTCATATTTATATTCTGTTGCGCATCAACATCAAATTGTTTCGAAATGTGCGTAAATACATAGCGATATTTTAGCATTGTGGAGAGATGAGGTAGCAAATTTGAGCTTTTTGAGGTCTGAGAAGGGGTATATGTAAAGCTAGTAAGCGAACTTAGTTATACAATGCCCGTACTTGTTGACACAGCCTTTGTATGGAACGATTATTTCGATCCCATGTCAGCGTTCTTGGAATTGGTTTAGTCCGTTTTACTACAGACGTATCTACCAGGTGATCAAAATGCCGTAAAATTCCGGTTACAAGCCTCCCCCCGATTATAGGCCCATGTACCTGGAAACAGAAAAAATACATCAGGTTATAAGCCCCCTTACCCCCCTCCCCCCCCCCCTAAAATAAGTCCCCCTCTCCTGGGTGCCAGTAATTAACAGGGCTAAATGTTGCTTTATTATGACTTTCTAACTTAAAAGCGTATTTCGATCAACACTGCCGTGGTTCGTTTCGAAGCGCTTTTTTTATTCCGCTTGTAAGTCCCCCCTCCCCCCCCCCCCCGGATATAAGCCCCTCCGGTTTTAACCCCACTCAAAACTCCTTACGGAGTTGTGTAAGTCCAGGGCTTATAACCGGAATTTTTGCGGTAGTAGCGTTATAGTGTACAAGTAGCTTTCATATTACATTAAAGAAGCGAAACTGTCCGACCCAAATTATGAAACGTGTCTGATATTTTAATGAGTTAGGTCTTAATGCAAACATTTTGTTTCTTTGTAACACCATTGATCCTGCTGTATGTCGATCAGTCTGTTTCATATGAGAGTCCTTTCCCCCTCTCCACTCCCTGATCTGGGCGAGGGAAGAAGGAGACCTGAGATTCAGTTGTCTGGAAAAGACGTACACCATCAGCGCCTCGGGACCATTACATTTCCCGCCCTGCGCTGGTGTCTAAAAGCCCATACTTGTTCTTTTACGCAGACACCCTTTTCAAAACGCGTGACAAGCGGAAGGAACGTCTGCACAGGAGGCTGAACCCTTAGCTCCCTCGTCTGAAAAGCTCAAATTTGCTACCCTATCTCAAGCTAAGTTAAATTATAAACCCAATCTCAGACCGGTAGTGACGAGGGTGTCTTGTTTTTTTTTTACCACAATATTACAATATGGCTATTTATGGCTATTTATGTACACACATTTCAAAACAATCTGATTTTGATGTGCAACAAAAATATAATTTTGACATTCAACAACCCCAGGTTAGACTTAAAGACCAACATTGGAACCCCATAACATACCGGCTGCTCGTAGTCTAACGGGATCCTGTTCGACGGGACATGTGAAGGTAGGACCGCCCTTCGCTACCGCGTTAAGCCAATGCGTGATCAATCCGTGATCAATTTTTGCTTTAATATCACATAAAATGTCTTGACTGCTCTGAGAGCCAATCCATCTTTTGGTTTAGCTGCCATGATATCTTTCTTCCACTAACAAAAACCCTAAAAATAATTTCTTACAATTTAGCAGAAATCATCTTCGCAAAGGCATAGTTTTGCTTCTGGAAAGGTATTTACTCAAAGACAAGGCTTGTTTTGAATAGCGCACTGTAGCCACGGAAAAGGCCACTTAAAACAAGAAACATGCAGTTGCTGAGGACAAAGACTGATCTAAAAGCCCTCTATATTATTTCATGTCTTCAAGACTTGCGAATTTCGCAAGGGCAGCGTGTTCGTGACATGACTGCTCATGTGGTTGCGTGACATTTCATTCCAGTTTCGAATGTCAACCCGCGACGCTGAAGTAATGAGTATGGCTAGGCAAAATGTATGGAAAATCGACTAAATGGCCCTAAATTCCAATAACAGAAAGCTTGAGATGGTGTAAACAATAATGATGTGGCATTGAGATGGATGTGCGCCCAGTTATGGTATGTTTCTTAAGACTATTTCTTGATCGATTCTTGAGTATTCTTGAGACTATTTTGCAAATGCATTTTGTGCTTGGGGTCGGACAGTTTCGCTTCTTGTTCGCAAATTATTTAGGCGAAATTTGTTTTGAACTTGCTATTACACTGTATAAACACTTACACTTGTTATCACCAAAGTTCGATGTTGCTTTCTTCCAGTACATGACAGTTTACATCACCAAATTAACCTCTCGACATCTTGACCTCTCGAGCAACGATAATGCATGAAGATGGTGAAGGCGTGCTGAAATCTCAATTACTTTCAGCTGGATAAAACAGTCCTTTGAATTGCTAATCTAGAACACCATACCGCTATTTTTCTAACGATCTTAAAATGTCTTTAATGTTGTTGTGAAATGTTTAAAAAGGTCTTGGGAAATAATCTCTCACGTTTGACATGTCAAAGCGTTTGTTTACATTAGGGGTACAAAATGCGACGATAAGATCAGACATGGCAGGACAGTTTCAGCTCATATTTGACTTTTAATGGCTTCTAAAACTTCTGAATGTGTTTTTTGACATACCAGTGGATATTTCTTGACGTCTAAAACATAAATCGACGGAAATAAAATTAATTTTCGAATTTTATCGGCAAGTTGAAGGTGAGTAGCCTCAAATTCGCCAATAAATCTTCTGTCGTTTGAGCTGATCGTATCTAAGATATTTTTTATTTTCTCAGCGGGAAGCGTTTCGAGTTCGACCCTGAAACTTGGCATGGTGAATGTTTAATAATGATATTTCAGGACTGTAAAGTAAAATTATCGAAAAATGAGGTACCAGTGGTATTTTTATGCTGTTGAACATGACCTATATTTTGCCGCCATTTTAATCGCTCGTCAAGGAGGTTGATAAAATGGCTCGCAAAATCACAATTTCAACAAATTTCGGATTTTTTACAAGTTAGGGATGCTTGTTAGTCGTTTTTCCGTCTTTGTGTAAGGTTTGGCGGTAATTGAAGCTATTTCACGAGTTTGCCGTAGCTTCGTCCGTGCACCATATTTCGGGCATTTGATCGGAAGGAAAACCGCACTTTCAACGCGTTTTCAATTTTTCGTGAATTTCTGAAAAATAAAAAATCGCTGGAACTTTTAAATACGATTTTTAAATATATATCACCAAAGGGTATCTTTGAGCAAAATTTGAGCGATTAGCCAAATAGGTCGGTGACGGAGAGTTCTCGGTCCTAACAGTCAGCCGTTCTTAACATTCATGATTTGAATTGAGCCGCCTTTTGAACATTGAAATATTTTCTTCATGAATGGAATATTGAAGTGAAGAATAAAATCAAATTTCCATAAAAAAATTCATTATTCACCCTCGATAGTAACGCTTGAGCTGTTTTGACTGCAACGACCGTCGCTTCTGGCGAAATAAACATGCCAAATAAACACAATCTTATTTGTCACGTAGTGAAAGTGAAAGCTGCAACGTCAGCGCATTCCATGGCTGATGTCATACCTTTTTTTAGTGAATTCAATATTCCTTTTGAATCCAACGCTTCGAAAAAACCCAAAGAAAAATATATATTATTCACAACAAAGAAAACATTATCCGTAACATTTCCTGTACATCATTGTTCCAACAGCTTTTGGCGAATAAGCATCCCAGGTGGCATGATTCAGTCCTGATCGTGATTTGGCCGAGGGGAGGTTTGGGTCTGGTCACCGACAAAAAAAAAAAAAAAAAAAAAAATCCCGTGCAGAGCAAGAACCGCGCTCGGCCCATGGCCGCGCGGTTAATAATAAATCCCGTGTAAAGGAAGAACCGCGCTCGGCCCATGGCCGCGCGGTTAAAAATAACCCAAGTCTAAATATTAGTGCCAGAATGAGTTGATCTACATCAGAATAGTTTGAAGCTGTTCAATAAATTCGCAGTTCGTGTTTTATCAAGTCTAAAACACTTGGCTGCGCCTTGAGTTTTATTACATAATTAATTTAATTAAGTCCATTGACAAGCACAAAATAACTGTTTATGTTGACTAGAATGGGCCTCCATATTAAGGGGGGTGACTCTTAACTACCAATTTGTTTGTAAGGGAGGTTTCTAACTGCCGCATTTTGGAAATCAGACCTCATATGGATAAGCTTTTTGCATGAGTTTGTTCTATTAAAGACTCCTCCAAGAGTTTCAAGTCATGGCCATATTGAGCAAGTCACGTGACCAGAATTTTTTAATAGAAAAAAACCCTAAAACTCAAACGGCGGATAGATTTTAAAATTTAAATGACCATCAATAGATAACGAATGTCCACGTCCACATGGGTAATGTGACGTATCGTTTTTGTGAAATTTGCATTATTATTTAAGGCGTAATAAACACTCGTATTTACAGACTTTCATCAGTAGCCTTTCGTCTTTTCGTGGAAACGGTAAAAACATACGTCAGATTATAAAGACTGCGACATTATCTCTGATTCGTAAATGAAATCGGAACTTTACCTTGTTTCCTTTAGGCATTTTAAATTTTAAAGCGCGGTTTGGGACTGGCACTAGTTTCGAACGCGCAATGATATATTTTTTAAAGCAGGTGTACCCCCAAATAGAATTCACCATTTAGCATTACAAATAGCTTCATGATCGCTTGCTTCAAAATACAGTCTTCAGCAATCCCTTAGCCACTACTCTGGATCTGTAGTTAAGAGTCTCCCCCCTTAAAAGCTTAAGCTACAGGTTACAAAGGCAATTGGCCAGCTGAGAGGTTTCAAATGTTCGTGGTCACTTGTCTTGAGACTGAGCTTTAACGTTATAGTGCAAATTATGTCTGTTAACAGGTTTTAAGTACATTTTGTGACAATCCTGGGTATACTCATGAAGAAAATCATAGGTCAAAAACTTTTCTGTGAAGTCTGTTAAAAAGTAGGCAAAGCATGATACCACATCTCCAGCTTGAATTCCAGGTGCTGTTCCGGTTGTAATTATTTCACATTTTGTACGTTTGTACCATGTAGGGTGTCCTTCTAATTCATCCAATTTACTTAGAGCATTGCTGTCCACTTCATAAACCTCACCATGAACTTGCTAGTGATAAGACAAACAAACAAATATATTAAAAAACTAGTTGAATTCTACAAATTAGTGCTCTAATGCAAATGTTGCAAATATTTGATTGGCTGGCAGAGCTATGGTTCAGTTTATCACCTATAAATGTGGCTTGAGTGGAGGTCGTCTTTAAAATGGTGGCATTTTCCTGTTTCCCCAATATGTTTTGAAGAACGATGTGAAAATATTACTCGTCTGGTAATTCAATAATTTTCCCCAAAAGACTAAAAGAAGGACATTCACCTTACGTTAGAAAACTTAAAATAATTTTAAGTTCTTAAAGCAATTTTATTACTGTTGAATGAACCAATGAGCATGTGGATATGTTGTGGCTCAATTTTGTCCTTGGTTCAAATTCTATTTTCCTTTGTTTTTGGGCATCAGGTAATGTATAATGAGTTCAAAACAAAAGAAAATAAAATTTAAACCAAGGATAAAATTGAACTACAACAGATACAGTTGCAAGTTTCATTTATGATAAATCAGTTTATTATATGGCTACAATAGTATGCGCGCTCTGATTGGCTGATGAGCGGGCAAAATTTTCTTGTAATGACCGGGCATTATGAAAATTTTTCTTGCCTTAGCTTTTTATAACTTTTTAAGTGTCAAACACTTGTAAACACAGGTCAGTTTGTTTTGTGAAAATTAAAGTAGTTAAATTTGCCCTAGATCTTGGCATAATGAAGACAAAAATAATTGCCTCATTGTCAAAGAAACCGTTTCTTCTGGTTTGGATCGCATGACCTCGAATGAACTCTTGCGCATGCAAACGGACATTGAAAAACGTTTCCCTTTTTCAGCGCTAAAAAGGCCATATAATAAATAACTTATTAACCTCATCCGTTCGGTCATTACAGGGAAATCTCAGACCTCGGCCTTGATGTATTGACCTCGCTATCGCTCGGTCAATACATCAAGGCCTCGGTCTGAGATTTCCCTGTAATGACTTCACTCTCGGTTAATAAGAAGTATATAATTTTATTTATTATGTGATTTCACTAAGGCATGGAGTTAGGGAAATAAGGAAAGGGGAATAAGGAAATATAGTTACAATTCTACTACAACAAAAATTATTTGGCTATTTACTCATGCAAGTGATTTCTATTAGGTACCCTATCTAAGGATAACACTGGGAACACAATGCCAAAAGGAGCAAAAATGATACCCTATTTAAAGGGGCAGTCTCACGAAGATTGAGCCTACTTGAAAATCAAATAAATGTGTTGGTATTAGTTGGAAATCCACTAAAAGTTGCCTAACCTTACTAAAGTGCACTGAACTGGTCCCGAAAGCTGTTTACAACTGGTGTGGTTGTGGACGGGTAGAAAAGAAGTGGTCTTAAATTTGAAAACGTCGGGCCGACGTTTTCAAGTTTGGCAGTGTTACTTGGAGGAAAATCATTAAAATACACCATTGATTATGGTTTATGCGCATATTATAGAATCAATTATGCCTTTTTGGCGTTTAAAGGTTATCGTGCTAGTCTGTAAGTGCACCTTTATAATTCTAGCGTAGTTTACGGGACACTTAGAAGACCGCTCGTGATACTGCCCCTTTAAGGACCGAGAACCTCAAAAACCATACCCTATCCCGCGGCACATACCTATATAGCCCATATATGAGAGTGACCCCCGGAGTTAAATACTAGGTCTTATTGTAGAAAATATATTTGAAATTATTATTATTTGAAGGAAAGTAAGTTAGAATTCTACTTCAGCCTTATTAACTTTCACCTCTTAGCATAACCTAGTGACCAACTATTAGGCCGACTCGCAATCTGATTGGCTACACAGGCAACTTCAGTATTGATCAATAGTAGGCTCTCGCAGTGCGGGCTGCATTGAAGCCAGCAACTGAGGTTGAAAATTATTAAACAAGATTACTGTCAATTATTCAGTTTTTCCATATAATTTTCTTTCTTTAATAGAACAGTGACTGGGTATGCTAACATAATTAGATGGCTCACTCTCAGTTTCTATCGACTTTGATAGTTGACTTGCGGTTTTACCCCTTGTCAACTACCAGCTGATAGAAACCTTCAGAGCTCACCATCTAATCAGTGCTAAATAGAACTCTCAAGCAAATAATCTAATTGTTAAAATATATATTGCTAATCTGAGTTTTACTATTTTAAACACTTCTAAGAAAATAATATTATATTATGTGCATGACCACTATAAACAACATTTATTTGTTTATTTATTTATTTATTTATTTATTTATTTATGTGCTTGCGAGACAACAAGCTCTTTCTTGCAGGACAGTTTGCTCTAACAAGAATCAATACTTTGATGACAGAGTGATTTCCTGCTTTAAAATTATGCTTTTGATTTTTTTTTCTGAGTTTTGTTTGCCACCGCTTTACAGGGCATAACCAATTGATGACAATTGATATTGACTGACAAAAATATTTGATAAAAATCAAACAAACCTAGTTGATCGATTGTTCATTGATTATCAATATAGATTACTGGTAATTGTCATCGATTTTCATTGACAATCAATTTCATGGATTGGTTACACCCTGCAATTTAGTGCATTTCTTTAAAATTTTATTTTAATAATTTACAATGTATATATAATTACCATCTAATTTACTTCATAATAAATGGTTTCATTCATTTGTTTCCTTTTTTATTTACCTTTCCCTGACCTTTCAAAGGAAGCATAAAAGGAATAGATGCATCAGTTCCAACAAAAAGTGGAAAGGCTTCCTTTGTAAGTCCTGCAGTTATAAACTGGGCCACTCCATTTGTGCCATTTTCCAAAAGGTAGTGGTTTGCAAATCCCTTTTTTAAGGTACCATACACAAATACCTTAACTAATTCTGTCATGATGTCTCTCCAGACCTGAAAATACCAGATGTAAGTCTTACATAACTTAAGCTTATGGTGACCACAACTGGAAATATTTTATATATAAAAAATGAAAAATTAATGTGTATATCCACCACACACAGCGTGATTTCAATGCTACCTTCAAGGCCAGCTGATTCGACCTAAACAATGATTTGCCGCAGGACAAACAGAGGATGTGATCCGCTGAAGCTGACTGAGTTCAGTTCAGAAACCTTTATATAAGACTTCGAAATCTAGTTTGTTTTGCCAATACTTATCCGCTGGATAGCGATTTATCTGGGGGCCTGAAAGGACTGGACTCGACTGCCCTGCCTCAAACATGACCTCTGACGTAATGTTTGCTAGACCAATCATCTCCCGCGTTCTACAGTGGTGCGCGTGGCCAAGACTGGTGAGGATCAGAGGGTCGGGTCCTCACAACAAAACAAGTACATTAAAAACACATTTCGACAGAAATCGGAGAAAATATTTTACATCGGTTTCCGGCATAGTTCCGGGACTCCGTGCTATTAAATTCTCCATTTGGAAAACAGTCCATGAGCCAAGTACCCAAAAATGGATTTTCGTAGCACCTCCCCCCCCCCCCCCCCGTTTAGACCTAGTAAAATTGGTATCAAATTAAAGCTATAGGTCTGAATTTTGGTAACTGGTGCATAAGGGAGATAGGGCAACGTTTTTCGAGGGCGTGGTGGGGATGCTTTTTACTGTGTAAATACGAGTGATGAAACAACTTTTATACAAATCACGAAATACTCACGCAAAGTTGATTAAACCTTCTACAAACATGCTTAAAATTAGTATTTTGTCACATTTCACACTTTTTATGATTGTGCGACCAGCCTTTGGCACCCGTTGCCATGGAAACCATGAATATATCTCATTGCTACTGTATTTCCTTTCGTTAATTACAAATGCTGTTTATTATGATTACAACCCAGTTATCAGGAACAAAATCTTTTTGTGTTTTCTCCTTGTAATTGCATTTGTTTGTTTGTACAACAATGACTGTCAAACCTTTGTTCCATCATGCATTTAGTAAGCACAAGGCAGGGTCCTTCATCTTCGAAAATTGATGAACTAACCCAAGGTTAGGAAATTTCCTACCCCTTTTTAGCAAAATGGCCGTAAAGTGTTGAAGAAAATGGGCTCACATGAATTCTTAAGGCCACTCTAGTCATATTTAGATCCTCTTCCTATATTTAATTGCTTATAACAAAATTGTTTTGGCAACACCAGAATGCATGTTAGGTCAGGTTACACTCAAGCTAGAGGGGGAAAAACAAGAAATTTTTCGAAATAAGTTAAGCCGTGTCTCTAGATAACTTCGTGTTGCACAGTAAAATAACTCCATCACAGCCCGTGGAGCTGGCGCCAGGTCTGTCCAAACGAACTCAAGGCGTCCTTTTCCGGTTGCCATCCATTGTTAACCGGTTCTTGCTCAATTCTTGGCTGTAAGGCTTTCTTCTAGAGAAAAGCTTGGTAGTTAGCTCGCTTTAGGTGGTTTTGGAGGGCAGCGCTTGTTGGCGGTAGTTAGTGAGACTGCACGTTTTTTCCTTTGCAGAACATTTTGTAACGTAGGTCATTGACCAGCTTGCACAGATTATCGTTGTATAACCTGCAAACAACTTCTTCTAACCTGGTTATGCTCTGCGCGCCCAGGTGAAAGCATTCTCCAAAGACTCCAACACTGTCGCTTATCTCTGCCATGTGGTTCCTAAGTGCATGATGGGACAACGGTCAAAATGCATTGTGGTATAAACAAGCTAATGCAATTTCAAGGGGAAAACACGAAAACAATGGATTTTTTTCGTGATAATTGGGTTGTAAACGTAAGAATACGACATTTGTAATCAAGGAAATATCCGAAATGGGGTTTGTTCACGTTTCCATGGCAACGGTTAAAAAGGCTCGTCAAGATATCATGAAAAATTTGAAATGTGACAAAATACTAATTTTAACATGTTTAAGTTTATTTGTATAAAATTTTAGCAACTTTGGGCGTGTATTTCGCGATCTGACATCACTTGTATTAACAAAGCAAAACCTAGCTCCACTCTCCCTCCCTTATGCACCATTCACCGTCCCGGTAATAAGTACATTGACATAATTTGGATCTTCAGCTTTAATTTGATACCAATTTTACTAGGTATCAAGGGGGTGCTACCAAAATCTATTTTTAGGCCCTTGATGAAATTTGGCGCATGGACTACAAGATGATGCTCCAAAAGGCAGTCAAAACGAAGGAACTACAGCAGAACCCCGGTAACTCGAACTGAGTCTCAATTCCGTTGGATTTGACCCAACTTTTCAGTCATTTTTACTCGAAAACCCCACTGACTCTCGAACTAAATTTCGTTTCCCTTGATAAAAATTTACTCTGATAACTCGAATTATAAGGTTTCCGATCGTTAACCCGCCACAATCTGCAATCGCAAAAAAATTCTGAAAAGATCGAAAAAGGTATCCTTTATAGGAGAGGTGAGTGTTCGCGCAATTATATTTCTGGTTCTTATAACCTGCCACGGATGCCCATTGAGATTTCCCATTAGCTTTTCTTATCGGGTGATCGAATTCTCACACGGGAACGGGAAAGCAGTGTTTAGTACTGTTTAGCATAATATGCGGAAAAATTCCTTCGAACATAATGTGTTTTTGGAAGCGAAACATCTCGCTTCCACGCCCACAATATATAGATTGTGGGCGTGAAAGAAGCGAAGCGTTTCGCTTCCAGCAACCAATGGGGGATAAGAAGCGAAATGTCTCGCGCTTCCGATCCAACAACCAACCAATGGCGGAGGGAAGCGAAACGTCTCGCTTCCGCGCGCTCAATAATGGACGCACGACTCGCTTCTAAAAAATGCTAATTTCCCCCACGAGAACAAAGAGTTACAAGTTACATTTACAGTATTGCACTGTCGTAAGAATGCATAAATCGTTACAGTTGTTACAAAATGTATTAGTTTCTCGTGAAATAAGTTTAAATTTGCACGAAGTGCGGAAAATCAATAAACTATTAATTATTAACCTGGAAAATTGAATATATTAATCGACCCCGATAACTCGAAACCCCGCTAACTCGAACAGTTTTTCGTTTCTCATCGATCATCAGAGTTCGAGTTACCGGGGTTATTAGGGACCGGTCATTATTTAGCAAGGGGAGGGCCACTATATTTGGGGAGGGAGAGGGGGGGGGGGGGGGGGGTAGGTTCACTATTTTTTGAGCGTCATTTTAGGGAGCGCTATAATTTTTTTTAATTGTATTTAGGGGAGGGCTGTGAATTTTTAGCCTTAATCTCTACGAAGTGTCTCAAATGATTTTTATATTAAGTTTTTTTTTTAATTTTGAAACTGATGTCTGTCTTTTTTCGTGATGTTAGAACAATTGAGTCTTTCGACTGTTCAAAGACTATTGACTTTGCTTTTCTTACGTTTTTCTTCTTTTGTTTTAGCTATGTATTGTCATTCAGCCTTGGCAACAGTCAAACATTTCATCAATAGTGCTCATTTCACTTATTTCTCGTCCTTCTGTTCCCATTTTAATGATTTTACAAGCTAATTTTTGACTAATATTTCATGGTCAGAAAGTCCTTCGTTTTGAAGCAGAAAATTGCCACCAAAGAATGCATGTTATCAGTGAAGGTCCCAGCAACAGTATTTCACTCTTTTTTGCGTTTATACCTGCTTGAAGGTCGCGGGTGACACATTAGGTTCATCATTATGCATTTATTGAGTTATTTTTTTCTAAAAATAACTCTATAGTCGGCGCGATGGACCGTGTAGTCAGTCAGTGAGTCAGTCAGTCAGTCAGTCAGTCAGTCAGTCAGTCAGTCAGTCAGTCAGTCAGTCAGTGAGTCAGTCAGTGAAGTATGTTTGTATGTCACACCAATCAGGTTTGAGGTACTATCAGAACCAATGAAATTGCAGTTTATAAAGGGGAAGTAATCTGACACAGTTGTAAACGAGCGATTTCATTCGAAGAATTTAGATTTGTAGGAGGCGGAATCAGTGAATTAACCCCGGATTTGAAACGCTCGCCTGCTTACAACGCACACGCCTCCAGCAAAAGACCCAACACTAAATTGCTATTCGAGCGTTCGTTTAGGACGGGCTAATTTCGCTGACCGTAGTAGAAATTGCAGAAAGCATTTGCACAAAACAGATTTGAAGAATAATGTGATGTTAATACTGTGTTTACAAAGAGTCATAAAAATGGCAAGAAATCTTCTTCAGAGTGTGTTGTGGCCTCTTGCTTTAAGAGTTTGTGACAAGGAAACTTCCTAAATTTAATATTGCTTGAGACTCCGTGTCGCTAACTGAAAACCGCAATTAATTTAATTAGTCTCTTTAGCGTCAAGTAGCGTTTATGTTTATACCTTAAACACACCACGTTTAGACATTTAATTAACCGGTATGGGTGTTGACTTTAAAATGGTTTTGCTTTTAAAATTAACTACGATTGATAGCGGCAACAGGCCAGAATAAAAGCATGTCATTCCGTGACAGTTTGATAGCTAAAATTAATTAGTTCTTGTTCCTGTTTGTTGAATGAAAATTTATATTTATGACAGGAAATAAATACTCCAGGTGTACTACGCTTTGAAAGCGTTCCTAAAAATATGGTTTTTGATTTGTTTCGTTTATTACTTCGTTTATTACTTTTCGATTACTCAATGGAGACATGGTGTTTTCAAGAAAAACAAAAGTATCATGTTACAAAAGTGAGATAAACAAAAGTGTCATGTTACATGCGTTTAAAAAAACAAAGGTATCGTTTTACACTGTTTGCCAAAAACATGAAAGTATCCTGTAAGAAACAAAAGTATCGCGTTACGGTTGTAAAAAAAGGTAGCAACAAAATAAGCGCTAACAGAGTAAGCCATTTCGTGACATTTTGACAATTAAATTAGTTCTTGTTTTTATTTAAAAAATGATAAAAATTTACTATTCAACGTAAAAATTTTTAACAGAAATCTTACATTCTTTTGAAACAAAAGGCCCAGTGTAAAAAATTTCAAGACAACGTTTGACCTTGTATTGTATGTTGTATATTGGACCTTTTTTGAACAATCATTCAACACCGAATTAGTCAGCTACTTTTATTTACGTTAAATTTTTTAGCTTGTGAAACGTCATCACTTCTGCATGCATCGGTACCGTTTATTAATATAAAGTAAACAAATATCTTGAAGTCAAATCGAAGTGTGCCCATTTACCCCACTCCCCCCCCCCCCCCCCCCCCAAACCAGGGAAACCCTTGTGTATTTGAATTAGTTTTAAAAGATGGCAAATTTCCCAGTGTTTAGATTTGACTGGTACGTACATCTCTCGGCTGGGCTGCAGAATAACCGGACACTTATTCGCATCTCACTGAATTTGAATTGGTTCCTTTTGTTTGTATATGCTTCGTTCTAAACAGCTGTTCAAAGCATTCAGAGTTATAGTAATGTAAGCTTCTATTGTTTCTAAATTCTTCCTTGTATTGTTGAAAGTGGGTCGGATATTCTGAAATCGCCTCTAATTAAAATACAAATATATAACAAGCCTAATCACAACTATAACAAAATTCTCGAATCTGATTGGTTCTTAGCACGCCCTATTTTTTACCAAATTGGAGCGCGCGCGGCTAAAGTGTCCAATAACAAAGTGTCCAATAACAAGGTGTCCAATAACAAGGTGTCCAATAACAAAGTTCGCGTGGTGCGCATGCGCGCGCTCTTTATTTGGTTCCTTGTTGTGAGCTTCAAGAATGGCTTTTTTGCCTTCATTAGTGATGATAAGTCCTTAGTAGGCTTCGCTTTATCTAATTTTTTTCTCGAATTTTGTTATAGTTATGATTAATTGGTAAAAGGACTTCGTGTCGTCCAATTCTGTCTGTAATCATACTCGTGATTAAACAAATCGGACTCCCGCTACGCGGTCGTCCGATTTTGTTAATCACTCGTATGATTACAGACCGAATTGGACTCCACTCAGTCCTATTACCATTACATACTACCAATGTCAAGTTTACTATCTTGTAGAATTCGACGGATTTTTCTTCAACCGTTCTAAGAGCCACTCGTGAGAAACAAACCAGAAGCTATTTGGTTTGAAGATCTGCCGAGCGAAAAAGCCCATCTGTGTACGCGGTGAAATAACATGAAGATGAAGATGTTGTATTGAGTTGAAAGGCGGCCAGTGATAACCATACAATACATCCTCAGAGTCAGCTTCCGTACCGTCAATAACACTCTTTGCGACCTCTTGCAAACGTTCAACCAACGTGACGTGTTCCTTAGTCAGTGACTTCGGATTGCCGTAATGTGCCTTGGGGATCACTAAATAGTGGTGTTTTGCGGCTGGTCGACGATCTGAAAACACCGCAGTATTTTCATCTTCATAAATTAAGGGCGTTTCTTGTTCTTTGGCCGCAATTTTACAGAAAACACAACCCGTTTTCCTCCCCAAACTTTCCTGCATGGCCTGCGCCATGTTTGAAACGACCGCGAGAGAATGGAGGCGAGATGCTCTGAGCACATGCGTCACCCAGTGACACAAAGTTCGAAGAAAAATCAAAAGAATTATTAGTTTCTGGAATTTCGGTTGCTGTTCCCTTTTCCCGGCGCTTTGCCTGGGTCCTTTTCGTGTAGAAAGCTATGTCTGACAATGACAAATCGTTAGAGGATTTCTTTGCGAAAAAGGCAAAAGGTAAGAAGGTGAAAGGGAAAAGCAAATTCACTACCAGTGATGCTATTACCAAGCAAGTGGGTAGCACTCAGAAGGAGTCTGATAGTCGATCTAAAGACCAACCAAGTAAAAAGACCTCAGGAGTGACACCGATGCCGTCCAAACCGGTAGGAATAAAAACCTTTTTAATGTTTGATAAAATATAGCCAGCCCGTCATGATTTATAGGGCTAACTTTTAGTCCACTGATCGAGTCACGTGTGGAATTTTTCTTTGTGGCTGACCGAAATGTGAAAAATAGAACTTTTAAATCTCACATGTTTCATATCTTTAATTTTTTTTAGTATTTTTGCTTCAGAAACGAAGAAAGTGTTCCATGCTTACTGTCTTGGGTTAAAGTACTGTGTTGGTTTGCTCATACCGGATATTAAATTTCTACTTTTAATTATTGAACCTTGATCTACGTCCTCCATTTAGTTGTTACTACTTTTAAACTTCCTGGCATTGTCAAATCATCCATTTTTCAAACCAGTATAATGTTGTCATTAAAGAATGATGTGGTTCATGTAAAGTAGGAAAGATTAATGTTTATTCATTTGCTCACTATGGAATTGCTTTGAGGTGTTGATTGCGGCATTTTTGACTGACATGTGAGCGCTACCAGTGGCCAGTTCTACAGGAATCCCATCCACACTAACCAATACCTAGCCTATGATTCTGACACATGCAAAAGATGGACCCAGGTCCATGGAACATCCCTGGAACACCTTGTAGACTGTGGACCCAGTCCATAGACCATGACACGAACCCAGTCTGTGGACCCAGTCCATAGACCATGACACGAACCCAGTCTGTGGACCCAGTCCATAGACTGATTTTGGTTGTAAATGTTCATGCACTATATATTAGCCTGCATTCTTGTACATTTTGATAATGAAAATATGACGTGTGGAGAGAACTCAAAACAAATTTTGAGTTCAGAGATGGGATTTGAACCCAAGAGCTTCTGCATAATATTTAGATGCTCTAACCAATGCACTACTGAGAACTCTAGTGGTGAGCAGTGGTCAATTATGGGCTGTATGTCACAATGACTGCATCACACAAATCACATTATGCCAATGAACACACACATTTAACTGCATCACACAGTCATGTAGTACTCTCAGAGTAAGTTAATGTACAATTTAATCATACAAACTCAAGATGGAAAACTTTCCCCTAGAGTTTACTAGAAATATTTGTGGAAAACAGATTTTGATTGGTTCATTTCATGCCTGTATTATCTATAGAACAATAGGAGAAGCAGAAAATCTGCAGTGGTGGAGGGAAAGGGCACGCACTTTTTTCAGGCAGTTACTGGCAGCACAGGCATTTCAGGGTTGGTTTTTGTATGGTTGGTTTCTGCCTGCACAGGATTCAATGGGCAGGGTGCACCAAAAACATTGTCAGACTGTCTAGAGCAAGCAAAATATTTTGGACAAGTGCTTTTAAGTTTCAACTCATAACTGCAGCAATAATGTTTGTGGTTGCAGAATGAGGAGGAGTGGATTGACTTTCAGGAGCCAACAGAAAAAGATTACTCAGGACTAAGGATACAGTCCCTGCAGATTGCGTAAGTTTGGTATTATTTTGTATCCTTGAATATGCCACAGAGGGGCCGAGTATCTGACATATTAAATTGACAGTGTTAGGCTTGTTGAATCTAAATGGAGGCAAATGGAAATGCTCAATGGTTAAAAGTAGAGTTGATATTGCAGGGTTGCGTGTAAAACAGCCTGTATAAACTTTGATAGTTAATTAGTTAATAGCAATAATATTAATGAATTATTTTTATAAAGGGGAAAAGGGGTGGTTAGCACCAAACTGTTTGTGCTAAGTAAGATATGGAGTATATTTACATTACTTTTATATTCAGATCACAGAGATATATATTTGCTTCAGAAAATGATATGCTGTCTTTGTGGTACTATTTCTTTCTAGAACTAAGTAAGATCGGTGTATTTCGTACACTGTATTCTCTTGAACATCACATGTTTGTTCCTGTGCTATTATTCCTGTAGACTCTTAGGTGCCGAGAAATTAAATTAGACTTTGAGACATCACAATTATTGCTTTAATGAAACAATTCTTGATATGATATGGCGGCAATGTTTTCTGACCTTACATGTCTTCTTAACTGAAAAGCCTTTTCTTTACTTTTTCTTTTTCCTTTGTTGACTTATCAGAAATCTAGCATATATTCAGAACAATTTCCATGTAGCAAAAATAAACAATTATTTGCCCAGTTTGCTTTTTTGTTTCATTCCTTGGTTGGTTCCATAAGATTTACATGTATTTGATGTATGGATTTGTAGAGCAGCCATGTCATATCAGCATTCAATGAAAACTGTTAATTGTTTTGTTTTAAAGAGAGAATGTTGAAGGTGAAGGATCTGAGGGTAATGAGCAAGAAGATGAAGATAATGAAGGTACAGTCAGCATATCTAAATGCATTTTCTGGTCAATGACCTACTTATACTGTTAGGATATAGCTTTATCTATTTGAGATGACTAGCTGCTGCTTGAGTGAGATTGGATAAATTGCCAATAATAAGGCCCCCTCCCACCCCACCCCCACCTTCCAAAGTTGTAGGCCTATCTATTTGGTAATGAAAAATATCAGGTAGAGTGGAGGTGAAAATGTTTGATGAGAGTGGCTTACAAAACACTGCTCATATCCTGATAGCGCATTTGCAAGCTTTTTTCTACAAGCCCACTTAAACCACCTACAACTTGGCGCCAGGGGACAGGAACTAGGAACTAGGAACTTAAACCACTTACAAAGTTGTATAAGACTAGGACTTAAACATATAAATAACATTTAACAACTTAAATTGTACACTGAAGCTTGTTGCTGTTGGTAAATGTTCATTGTATTTGCTTAACAGGAGAATCATCATTGAAGAAAGACAAAACAGTAGGACCATGGCAGCAAGTTCCTGCAGCATCTCAAGCCACTGCTGGTATTTACATTTATGTAGTTCATATAAACTCTGTGTAGTGTCCATAAACAAGTTAAATTATTTCAAGAATGATGTATGAATTGAGGTATTGTGTAATAGGAGGCCCTTTGTTGTTATGCACTTAATCTGATATGTCTGTGCTGGGTTTGGTTTAAATATAGGTCCTCAGCCCACAGAGGAACCTAAGCCAGTAGGGGCTTACAGACCACCAGCCTACAGAGCTCCTGGCAGAAGAGGACCAGGTGTCAAGTCCAAGACTCCAGAGATTGATAGTGAAATTGCCTTCCCCTCATTAGCAGCAGCCATGTCGACAAATAAAAGGTTGGTTGTAGTAAATAGTTATGTGACAATAATAAATATTGGATGAGAGGCTGTGTCTGATAACTGTTTTGACTGTTTTATCTTACTCAGAATCCCACCCCCCCCCCCCCCCCCCCCCCAAGTCCTCACCAGTCAAATCAATTCACTGGTGTAACCTGTTCATTCAAATGTATTTTGTTTGGTTTTAGCAGTAAAGAAACAAATGGTGGAAAGAGTTTTGAAACTGTGAAGCATGGTTCACGGACCCTTGAGAGTTTAGCTGATCGGGGACCACAACTTGACTTAGGAAATAAGTTTGATGCACTAAGAAGAAGCTAGAATTAAGAACTGCTTCACAGATAATCCAATGAATGGCAAGAAACAACGTGTATGTTGATGGATATTTAAAAAATAATGTTTTTTTTGTTCTGTGTTTAATTGCGTGTAATAGAAGAGATGCATTTACCAGTCCAGGGAACAAAATCCGTTTAATGCCCCCAGATATATCCCAAGCATTGCTGACCAATGTATGGGTACAATGTGCTACATTTAGCTAGTACATGTATGTGACATATTGCCAACTTAGTTATCACGCCAAGATAAACTGCCACGATATTATTGTGAAATTTGGACATGAAACCGAATTTGTTCTCTGGACTAAAGCATCTCAAAAAAAGTGCATTTTCATCATCATTTACATTTGAGGTTTAAGCTTTCTGTTCTTTTATTTTTCAGTAAAATGTCACATGAATGAGTTTTAAAGTTAACTTGGCTTACTTCCAACCAACATTCACCTGTTTATGCAGATTTGCAAAATATGATATCTTGTGTTATGATCATTTCCAGTAATTTTTCAACAAACCCAATTGAACAGAAAAACGTTTTTTAAGATCATGTCCCTGTGGGTAAATAGCACAAGTCAAATTGTATTGAATTATATCTGAATAATTTGGTACCGCCCGGCGCCATTCGGTCTGGGATCTTTTGGCCAATATGGTTGCCGTGCAACCCCAATGTAATCTGACATCAAATTCAAATATAGAAATATACAACTTAAAAACTACAGCTCCAAAGCTAATAGAGCACAGAGTTTTCTTTACTACACGAGTGCGTGCAAATTACTGTATTATATTGTACGCTTTGGCGTTTACATAACGTAAGGGATGTATGGGAAAATTAGTCCAGATGGAATAAGGTAGTGAGTATAGACCAGACTTTTACACCAGGTGTAGATTCTGCCATACATACCATAGGAAATGTTAATCTTATGGCCATCAGTTTCATTATGCCGCAAAACAACACTAAACTGAAGCCTTACGGTGGTAAACGAATAGCTTATTATTATTATTGGATGAACTGAGGCCGTCATAATTTCGCTATCGTGCAAAAATAGAATCTAATAACTTTTATTATACATTTAAAGCATTGATTCATGCTGTCGGGCTACACTTTGTAGCGTTCTGTAGAATCTGTTACTCTCTTTCTTTCTACGGACATGCTATGCATGACGCCATTGCAAGTGTGAATTTCACTGTCTGAAGATATGACGTTGCAAGTCTACGGCAGCTTTCTTGCGCTATTTTCAACTCAGCCTTATACCTAATCACACCAGCAAAACATGTTTAGTTAAACCAGGTTTAACAAAAATGAAAATCAGTAACGGAAAGTAGAGAGACTGAATTTTCCATAGGGTTCAAGTAAGCTCTAACTTGTGTTTACATTGTGCCAAGTTTTAAGTCGACAAACATCAGAAACTTCAACGAAGAAAACAATTTTAAAACATGTTTAACTCGACAGGTTTTAAACATGTTTTAGCTTTGGTGTGAATTTGGTATTAGACTTTGTTTAAATAATGGGACCGTAAAATTTTTTGTTTTGTTTTCTTTAATTAAATCTTTGCCAAACTTTATAGTCTTACCCTTGTAATGATTTTCTTTTCTTTGTTTTCAAAATTAAAAGCCAGAACGTGTTGCCTGTGATGATTTGCTTTGTTTGTCCGAAGCATTGTATACTGCTTCGAAGTTTGCATTTGTTTCTTGGCAAGAAATAATAATAATAACGGACATAACTAAAGTGATATTTTGTTTGCCCCAGCCTGGAACTAACAGTGACAGTCGATCAACGGGTGACTTACGCAATCCGAAGATATCCAGCGGATTAATTGCTATCCAATGGATGTTTTGACAAAACGGCTTGGCCTGGGTGCTGGGCGATAAATGAGGACCATTTAGTCTAAATAGCGCTCCAGTTAGCCTGTCTATGGTTAGGTCTCAATAATGGTAACACGATAAAAAGTTGGACCCTGCTATCAAAACGTCAGCTGCCTCAAACAGAAAGCATGTGGACTGGACTGAACTGGATTTGAAAACACGGATAACGAAACTAAAACAGACATCCCAGAAAGCAGAGAGGGCCAGGTAGCAGCAATGCTAACCAGGTCATTTGTCCAAAAAAGTGTAACTTTCCAGATCACGGAGGGGGATGCAAGCACAGTACAGCCACAATAAAAACACTGAGCACGGACGCGTGAATCAGTTGTAGCGCTTCAGATGGTTCCGTTTATCCAGAAGAATGGAAGCACAAGATTCCCAGTGACAACGCATATTTACGATGATCTGGTAGAAGACACGGAGGTGCTGAGGACGACATCAAGAGTCGCCTGGGAAAAACTAGAGGAGCATTTAACAAGCTGGTCACTCAGGATCTGGAAAACTCCACTACTATACGGGTGCTAGAGAATGACGAAGAGAAGCCAAATCTGGACACATTTCTACACAAGTGTTTACGGAGGATATTGAGAATATACCTACGAGGATGACGAATGAAGAGGTGAGGAGACGAGCTAAGACTTGCACCATCAGTGAGCAGATAAGGAGACGGAGGTGGTCCGGGGCTGAAGCTTTTGGGATCTGTTGGGGTTCAACAAAACCAAGTAACCTATTGGGTTGATAGCTGCAAAGTCGGTTATAACTTCTGGATTGAAAGTTGAAACTTCAGGCCTTTCATTGCAGGAGGAGGAGCTGAAAGCTGAAGGCCGTTCGAACAGATCGTTCCCAACATAGACAACCTAAACAGTTTTGTACAAATTTTGTAACCAGCAATCAAAAGGGAAATCAGAGGAGGCTGGAGCCGTTTCTCCAAATCCTACAGGACAAATGCAACAAACTAGCTCGGAATTGGAAGTTCATTGGTACGAGCTCTATATATATACGAATTTTGGTTTACAGATTCACCAAAAACTGTCGTAAAACCGTCGAACAACGCGCTACCGGAGAGATAACACGTGATGAATTGAAGAGAATTGAAGAACGGTTCATCAATTAAGCACAGCATGACGCAGTTGATGAAAAAATCAAGGCATAAATCAGTGGAAAAGAGCCTCCCAATTAGGGTTCTATTCTCACATTTACATCGATGATTACTTATTATTATGGTATCCTACGATCAAATACAATACCGGCTCCGATAATGATTCTAACAATCTACATGATGAAACGAAGTATCCGATAACTGTATAAAGTTACATCCTGTTACGGACACCGAACTGATTGTAAAATATCATCGCGAGACAGAAGGACATGAATTGGGCTTAAATTCCCCATAACCATTTTTGTGAGAAGTACGAGGTTGTGAAGAGTGTCGGAGACGATTCAGAGGAAACCGTGAGCTACACAGCAAATGGCTCTCTTACCTACCATAAGATTGGATGCTACCATGATACCTGTGTTTGTTTCTGTGCCTTCAAACGCACTGTTATAATTTCTAAATGGCGTAGTCATTAAACAGCTTTCTGAATGCCTTAACTAGCTTGGTAGCAAAAAGAGGTTTGCCTCGTGGTATGCTAAGTGACAATGGTACCAGGTTCATTGGTGGATGCAAACAAATCAATCAGTTAGTGAAGGAAGCAAATCTCACTAGCATCTGTAAAAGAAAAAAGTGAGAGGAAAGAGAAAGAAACGCAAACAAAGGAGGGGTGGTCTTGGTAATAGCCGCAAACACGCCAAAGAGACCACAGGCAGCCCAGGCTCTGTCTATGGACCACGCAAACAATATGATATGGCGTTGAATTATAAGGGTTTGTATGGGATATTCTACAAGACATCCATGGAGGTAGTTAAAAGTGAAAATTCTTAATGGCAGAAAATGGCTTACCTCTTTCCATACGTGTGTTGTTTGCTCCTGGTGTGGTCGTTTTACCGATTTAAATCATTTAAGCGATATTTTTGAATCCCAATTTTCCCTTCACAAAAAGTTGCGGAATCTCGAAAAAGTTTTCCTTTCCGACCTTGAAATTTTACTGATTGCGGGGTGCTACTGTATACAAAATAAATTCTGCAAATCTACAGTCTGCAGTCTGCCAATTTGTGGGACACTGATGGATCGTGCAGGAATAGCGTTATTCGTCCTTTGAACAATAGGGGACAGGCCAAATCTGCAACCCCATGCAGACAGCAACTCATTTCCGGCGTACAGTCAATTTTTTAAAAAAATCGTTTATAAAGCAGACAAGGATATTGCAAAATAATCTATATTTTAGCTTGACCTTATCGCAAAGAATCAATGAGAGTTCCGGGATCTGGAACGAGAGTGAAAATGAGTGAAAAAGACACAACCGCACCAGTCCCATAAGCCCTCACGGTTATGCCGGTGAGAAGAAAAACTAACAATATTTATTGTCTTTATTGCCAATTCACGACCAAATCAAATGCTCTGACAACAGCATGATCTGGAATACGATCTTTATCAGAAATATAAACTATCAAATATACAATCTAAAGAATCTCGGCTACTGCCTCAAGCACGGCATAATTGGAGGACCTCGGATCATTTAGATTACCTTCAGGGTCACTTAACTCTTTATAGCAATCAGATTTCTTGGTCGGTCACGAAAATCTCTCGGAACCAGCGTTGAAAAATTAATGATCATGCATCCAGGTTGTTCCGCTTTAGTTAACTAGAGGGTCATTCAGGCTCTTCATGTTGAAGAGCGAAGCACTTTGAATTAACAGCTACACTCCGCGTGATATCAGTACCGTGATACATCTCACTGAAGCCAGACAAGATTACACATCTTAACAAAGAACTTATCATTCTTGTTGAACTTTACTTCTTTTGGCAGCGTTCTTGCTTTGAAGAAAAAGCTGGGAATGGAATCAGTGTAGCACTTAATTTGAAGTAAATCTTGAATAAACTTGACATGTGGCAGGACAGGTATCGCGTTAAACTCACAGGTGGATCACAACTACAACCTGTGGTTCCACGTGACCTGGCAAAAGAGGTAGCATTGTTTCCTTCAAGTACATATAGTTCGTGAATCGAATATTTCTTGTTCCCTAGAAATCTAGAGTTTTGCAGGGACCTGTTTGTATGACACTATCTCATAAAACGGCCATGGGAACATAACGATGTGTGGCGCTAAACAAGTGAACCGATCATGGCACGGCTGATTTCTAGGAGAAGACTAGTGTACTACACCATAGTGGTAACTTCCGTCTGTTGGATACTTGGAACTGTGTCATTTTTTCTGATTCAATCGCTGGAAGTTAGCATTGAAGTGAAGAGACGGACATCTGATAATTACTTACCCATACAAAGGTCGAAATGGAACATTCAGCGTGATCAACCTGCCAGGGGAACAGACAAGAGAGCGGGTGAACATGCCATTCCAAATGCAACAAAGAAAGACATTCAACCTATTATCAAACAAAGCTCCAACAACGACATCAATACTGTAAAGAAATCTGAAAGGAAACTTGAATTAATCACAGCAAATTACGAGAGATATCCCCCAGGGGCTAAACTGAAGGGTCCGGGAGCTGGGGGCGAGGGAGTCACGGTGCCGGCTTCGCGCAAGGACGATGAAGACGAAGGATTTGATCAACATTCATTTAACCGTGTAGCTAGTGATATGATCTCAATGCACAGAACACTGCGTGATCATAGACACAAAGGGTAAGTGAACACACAAATTCCGTGCCGACGGATATGACTTACTTAATATTTTGATTCGCATTGTTGAAGTTTGTTCAGTCATTGTTGATTCAGATAATAATGTACTAATGCCCTGCATGTTGCCTTGTCAATTTGTACTCTTTGAAAGTTGACCTTTTTTCATTGGTAGAAAAGTATCACACAGAGAGGGCTGGCCGCCGTGTGTTTAGTTCTCTGTCAGTAGCTAGTAAGTTTAGGAACTGTTTTTTCGGTAATATTTGCCAAGCTACTTCAGGGTTCTGTTTGTCACAGACCAGCTTTCCATCCAAAGTTCCTAAGAAGGAAGAATTCATGCTTTGGTCTGTTAGCCTCCAGACGCTCATAACTTTGGTTTCAAGTCTTTTTAGACATAAACCGATTAAAAATAAGATTTGACAGGCGTTTATTGTTTAACGCCAAAACTGTAAGGCGTTTTGACCTTCTCGGTCGACTCAATGTGGGAACATGTTACATGTGGCGCGGCTGTTTGCCCAGGGTAAAATACCTGTTATTCTTAATGTCTTTGATAACAACTTTTCTCGTTGGGCGCGATTTGATATCGGCGAAGTTGGCTGCATGGAAGGCTAAATACAAAGCTTTTGTTATTTTGAGCCGAGCCGATTTTATCGACATTTTTCAGTCCGTTGAACTCCTTCCTGATCCTGCACTCCCGTTCCGAATATTCCTACCACTGGTCAAGTGGAACGAAGGCTCCGAGAACCAGGTTCGAACACTCACTTTGTGTGGCTTTGTGTAGTTCGCTGTACTTTATATTGATCACAAGTCATCTGTGAAATGAAACGGTTTAATTCGGAAAGGAATTTTGTTGACCGTTCAGAATGACGTCCATTTCTTGTGAAGGAAAAAGGCGTTCCCTCGAGTACACACTGCAACGGATGGCGTGAGTCGAGGCGGAAGGAAAGCGCACTTTTTATCATGATTATTCCAAAGAGACGCATTGTGTTTTACTTTGTGGTTATAACATCTTCGGTGTGGATTTATTTGGCAACGTACTTTATCTTTAGTAATAAGCTCGAGGCAGAAGTCAGCAATGCTGGTGATGTAACAATTTACAAACTGATTATGTACGACAAAACTCCGGACAGAAATCCCGACAAGCCGGGTGAATGGGGTGCAGGAGTGACGCTTAATTTTCTAGAAAAGAAAAGAGAAGAACAAGGCTTTAGCGATCATGCATTTAACCGCGTCGTAAGCGACAAGATTTCGTTGGAAAGAAACCTTCCCGATGTACGAAATGCCAAGTAAGCTATCTTTCTTTTCAAGTTGGACAACAGCTCGTGAATAGTATTGATGCAAATGGTCCGTTTTGCAGATACAGCGGCCATGTTGATTCTGCACAGGGCGTAACAAATCGATCGAAATCGATCATGGGAAACCAAATCGATAAATCGATATTTTTCGATGATGATTAATCGATTAGTTAAAATAATCGATAATCACACGATTTAGAAGTGGATTGTCGATTTTGCACCAAAATTGAAAAAGACAAATAAAAGATAGTTCAAACAAAATTTGTTAATATGCAGCATAAAAATGGAATCATTTTGCGGGTAAAAAAATAATCGGTTTCGCCTACGAATTGTGTCGCTGACAAACGTCTTAGATTGTGTTGTGTGTACGTATTCTGATATTCTTTGTTTTATGAGATTGACCATGTTTTATTTTTCGTTCAAAAATCAACGTTGCCAAACTGACCTGACTGGAAAGAGTATAAAAGAACTTGTAGGCAAAGCAACTGCATTTCTTTCAGCATAACACTTCAAGATTGATCCGTTATTTCCAATGGTAATCAATACTAATTGAACATGAATGATACTTTTCAAACAAAATTGATACAAATCAACCTTAATTAATGAAATCGATCAAAATCGATAATCACAAAGAATCGAGTCGTCGATTTTGATTGATTTCCGGGATACTAATCAATTATTAATTAGTATCGCTGTTTATAGATTTTTATTGATTTTGATCAAGGATCAGAATAATTGTTGATTAGTTACGTCCTGTTCTGCCCCTAGGGGAAAATGATATACTTTTTTATTACGGTTATTGCAGAATTATCACAATAAACAAGTAATTCATTTCAATAAGCATTATAGGATGTGCTGGGGGCAAAATCAATATGGTCACTATCTACAAAACGGATAAACTGATAGGCTTATGCATAGGTTAAGTCTGTATACGAGCCTAGGGGCCCATCAGGCCGGAGCTTATCCCGGTTTCCGTGGCATGAAGCGACTAGGAGTATTGCTACTCCCCCCTGGATGGGATGCTAGTAAATTCGCCGGTACCCATTTATACACCTGGGTGGAGAGAGGCACTATGAGAGTAAAGAATCTTGCCCAAGAACACAACGCAGTGCCCCGGCCAGGGCTCGAACCCGGACCGCCCGATCTGGAGTCCAGCGCACTAACCATTAGGCCACCGCGCCTCCCAGGCTTATGCATATTTACTAACAATGCTCCCATTTGTTTCAAATTAACTATTTTGTAAACGGCTAAACAATGGACATAGTTATGCTGGAGGCCAACTCTAACAGTCATGACCACTGCCTTTAGCTTGTGGATAGTTGTAGTTTTACTAATACTACAAAAATTTATTATCCAACTCTGCTTACTAGAATTAACTTGGAAAACTGGCAGGTGTATTTTTTGGTGTGTGAGGAGGGGTGAAAAAGGGTACAAAAATCTGTGAGTGGTACAGTTTCACTGCAACAGATAGTAAATGTTGTTTTTTATGCCAGTTTTAAAGAAGTTTCGTTTCATTGCTTCTTTTTTGCGACAATTCCCCCAATATACAGACAAAGACCAAATTGATCCCAACTTTGTTCAGTATCCATGATCCACACTTTTGAAAAGTCCAGAATCTGTGCCAAAATTTTCAGCTAATCCACAATGTGCTTTATTTTTAAAATCCGCGAGTTCGCTCAATATATTGCAAAAATCTGCAATCCGTGCACTTTTTGAGGCCAAATATGTTGATCGCAAACCTATTCACCCCCTTGTTAGAGAGATTGGGTCATAGGCTCCTCTTGTTTGTCTGCAGTCACTTAGTGAGATGGCTAACACTTCTCTTGTCAACTGTCATCATCTCAATACTCCTCTGACTTGCCCCTTTCTATACAGTGTTCAAGTGCAGAAAAAGAGCTTCAAGTGATTTAGTATTAGTACTTACCCAAACCAGAGTTTTTTTATCTTATTAAAATGGGGTTAAATTATTCCCCCAAGAAACTGTCAATTGTCTTATAACTTAACTTGAATTCAGACCTCTGATTGCTATTTGGGATGTGGACCATACATTGCAAGTTATGTGCAATAGTAGGATTTCTTAAACTAGGAACACTTAATTGAAATAGTGATTCTTAAAATTTATGACAGTTACTTTATGGCAATGAAAAACAGCCACTATTTGGAGCTTTATTTCAAAGTGGTTGCTTTTTCTGCCTTTTTATTGCTTGCTGGCGACCTTGTTGGCTACAGTGACCAAGAAAAAAAAACTTTTCACACCCACTAGAATTTTCTTACAAAGATTAGAATGTTATTGTAAGAACCGTATAGGTTGTCTGTGTCTTACTTTACCAAACTGGACTGTAGTTTAATTTAACTCGCCAGAATCCAAAGAATTTTCAGAATTTTAGGAGTCATACAGAATTTGGAATTTGGCATGATCAGAATGCGGCTGATGGTTAATATAGCAAAAACCCCAGGGCAGGTTTGGCTTCCCATCTCAGACTGGAATTGACAGTTTTACAATTACTTCTCAAAATCATTAATAATTCATGAGCTGACAACCCAATCAGCTAGCATCAATTTGGCCAGGTGCATGTATGTTGATACCCAATGAACATACTGATCAAGACACTTTCAATTAGTTCAAAAACTGATCAAGACGCTGATCAAGAAACTTGAATTTTAGTCAGTCTTCACTGAATTTTAATCATCGAATATTTAATATTAGTCCGAAGTAACCTTGAAATTTTTTAACAATATCACTCATGAAATCGGAAATAGTGCTAGCAACAATTCCTCAAATACAGATAGCGTCAGATACTAAATACTATTACATAAACAGTTTTTGGTGGATATCACTCTGTTCTTTTTGCTCTACTTCAATGACAAATTTGGTTTGCCAACAATTCAGAGAGTCAAACGTTTTGAAACCTAATGCAAATTGAAATCTCTAAATGAGCCTCCTGAAAGAATGGTAATATGTCTCCACCCGAGTTCTTTGCCATTGTTTTAAAACGTTTATGCGTATTTGTTTTTACTGGTATACCTTGTTGACGGGGAATACGGCTTTCTTGACTTAATTCTCTTCCTCATAAACCATTTTCAGCTTCTAAACCATGCCGCTCCTTCCTTAACTCCTTGCTTGCTTGCCGCTCCTTGACTTAAAGAAAAAAATAATAATTTGGGGAACAGACAACATATAGGATTTGTCTGTTGCTCAGCCTTTTTTGTTCTTGCAGTCAAATAACCTCTGTCATCCCTCCTTTTTTATTTCAGGTGTAAAACAAAGAAATATCCATTAAATCTTCCTACAAGTACTGTTATTATATGTTTTCACAATGAAGCTTGGTCCACTCTGTTGAGGACAGTACACAGTGTCATCAACAGAACACCTCCTCAGTTACTGAAAGAAATCATTCTTGTAGATGATGCAAGTGAGCGAGGTAATGTCTGAAAATTAGCTTGTGTGATAAAAAAAGTAAAAGTACCTGATAACTGTTGTTTTTGGTTTGAAATTTTTCAAACCAGTCTGATTTTTTCCTCTGTTTTATATTGTAATAATAGATGTTAGACAGAGGAAATAAAAATCAAGCTGGTATGAAAAATTTCAATCCAAAAACAAATAAATTTAAAGCACAAGAAAGGTGTGTTGTGTACTTGAGTTTGTATAAGAACTAAACAATTTTGTTTCAAAAGATTTAAATTTAATGTTTTTTGAATGAAATCGGACGTTGTCATTATGGGAGCTTTTGAAGTGAATTTATAGTTGTTGTTTATAATACTTTAGACATGATCTCAGTAAAAATGCTACCACAGGGAAAGAAACACACAGTTCCGCAGTAAACCAGTAACTTCTGCAATCAATCAATCAACATGCACAAACTCAATCAAACTAAATCAATTGGTGGGAATTGCGGTTTCCGCAGTTTCTACAGTAAATCAAACATGCGTGCATATACTAACTTAAACTACAAAGGCTTATCAACAAATATTTACTCAGTTATTGGTTTTTATAATTACCTAATATTAACATGTAACTAAATGAGTTAGAGGAAGCAAGAGTTTTTTCTTTTACTATTTTGGTTATTTTGGTTATTTTGCTTTGGATGTTTACAAAAATAATTTCTAAAACTGTCATTGATCCAGAACTAGAAACAATTTTGTTTAAAAACATAAAAAGTTTACTATTTAGTGACCGAAGTCGCGCTGATTGCAAGCAATGGTTATTGAACATATGATACCTAAGGTGAAATCTCAAATTGACTGTACGGGAGCTTTCGGTAAGAGTTTACAGTTTCTGTTTACAATGCTTTGGACGCATTCTCCAGAAACGTCTGCAATCAATCAATCAACAGCCGAACAGCTCCAAAAAGCATTGAACAACATCGAATATCATTGCTCAACATCAAATATCACTGAACAACATCAAACTCCATCCAATCAACCAACAGCACAACAAACCACATCAAACAATTAAAGCGAATTTAAGTTTGCGTAACAAACTTACATAAGACATGTCCTCATGGGGAGTAGAAAAACTCTTTAAAATATTAGTTAAAAAACAATAAGGTACAATAACATTAAAATAAGTGGAATCAGAAACTATTTACAAGGTTTCAATAAAAAGGGTAATACAGTGGAACCCCGTTAATACGGCCACCAACGGGCCATGGAAATTTGGCCGTATTAACGGGGTGGCCGTATTAACGGGGCTGGGTTAAATTTCATGACTGGTCTACTCAAGAGAGAAAGCCGCAACTTTTGTATTTATTTGCTTTATTACACACACAGTGACTTAATTGCTTTGTAATTTAGCTACTTAATTGTTGTTTGATTGGTTACAATTGATGACTAGTTAACCACAAAACCACAGACGTCAATACAGGGGTTTTGAATAAAATAGTATCGTTCAATATTGTTTCTCGAGTACTGTATTTGTTTTGTTTGGTCAATTATAAGTGGCATTTGGTTCGAGTGGCCATATTAACGGGGTAAAATTATAAAGGATTATACAGGTTGGGATTTCAGAATGTGGCCGTTGGTTGTATTAACGGGGTGGCCGCATTAAGGGGGTTTTATTATAAGGAAATATATGGGCGTTTCGCCGGGACAAAAAAAAGTGGCTGTAATAACGAGGTGGCCGTAAGGCGGGGTTCCACTGTATTCAAAGTGATTTGCAGTATTTATATGTTAGAAGACTTGCAGAGTTTCTTGAGTGCTGGTCAACTGAAATCCGACAAGTGCAAAATTATTTGGTACCAAGCCTGTAGGTATCACACAGAATCCTAATAACACATGATCCAGCTATCCAGTTCCAGTTTCAAGTCATGCATAATTTTAGTTTTCCACACACAATAAGATAAATTATTAGAAAAGCTGTAATAATTTTGAAATATTAAGCCCATTACTGTGCCATCTGGTAATCGGACAGGAATTGCAGTATGTCGGGGACGTTTAAATTTGTAGGTTTGTTATTTGGGTACATTTTTAGTGCAGAATGCACTATTGTGATGGTTGTGGGGGCTGTTGCCCACTAAACCACTAAGCTGCTAAAGCACTAAGGTGTAAACTTTGATAGCTGATTAAGTAATTAATATCAATTAATTAATTAACTCATTAATTATTCTTATGAAGGGGGTAAGGGGTGGGGAGTACCCGACTGTATGCACTATGTAAAACATGGAGTGTTTCTGTGTTACTCTTATATGAAGAACACAAAGACTATCTATTTGTTTCTGAAAGCCCCACGTTGTCCTTGTGGTACTATTCTCCCAAACCAGGGAACATTGTGGTAAACGCATGTGCAGAAGATAAGTCTAGATTACGGTCTTGAACTCTCGCAGATGTCACATGCCTTTCTCTGTGGTGCGATTGTTGTAGACTTCGTGGTGCCAAGTTAAAACCGCAGTTAATTAAATTAGACTTTATGGCGTCGTAGTGCTTTGTGTGAAATAATTCTTTATTCTTTATAAACCAAGAAAACCTTTCCGTTAATTAATTTATACCATCAGTGTTTTAACTGGTTTTATTATTGACAGTAAAGCAACTGCCATCGAACTCTCCCGGAACTCGGAGTGTTCGTGAAAAAAAAAATCAACAACTGCTTCTCATTGCAGAGCTCTGGTAAATATCAGACACAGTACCTTTGTAATTAAATATGCAAAAAATTGTACCGGGATTTTTGGCGCAAATTTCCTATCAACCATGAAACAAATATTTCAGATGTGCGAAAACACCTTTGAAAGTTATGTTTTTTGATTTGATCCGTCTATTACTTTTCGAGAAACAACTTTCATGACAGTTGAATTGAAACATTGCACATCGTGTTAAAACTCAGTCAAGTGGAAAAAACGAGAAAACCTATTATGGATTGCGCTGATTGGCCAAAAGTGTGACAGCTCAGAAAACCGGAAGCGGCTTGGGATTTCGAGGCATTCAAAATCTTGTATAGGAATTGAATTTTAATCAGCTGAAGTTTGAATTCATGGGAATTTAAGTTTTCTGGTTTCTTGGTCCCAACAGTAATTCAACAGTTGAAATAACAAGTAATAACAAAATAGTGTAAAAAGTATGTTTGAAAGAAAAACAGAAGTATCATGTGACATACTTCAAAGTGAAAAACAAAAGTATTGGGTTACAGTGTTTTGCAGAAAAAACAAATATCATGTTGCAAACGAAAAAGGTTGTGTAACAGTAGTAAAGATAAACGCAAGTATCATGTCTGGCGTTTTAACGTCAAAGTGAAATAATATAAACAAACAAATTACATAAAACACCATACTTTTAATAAATCGGCCACTTCGCATTCTACACTGCCCTTTGAGTCTCTGAGTTTCTTATTATTGTCAGGTCGGATGAGAGCGGTGTGACATTATTTGCATGGCACGCGAGTGATGTCAGTATAACTGGTTTAGACCGGTTCTGTGAGCATGAGAAAAAAAGATAGAAAAAGATAGATAGAAAAAGTGTAAGTGAGTGACGGAGAATCCACCTAGTGAGAATGAAGCAGGAATAAAGTTGTTGAAAAACTGTTAAGAAAATCGTTGTGGCATTATATTTGCTACTGAGTGTGTTGTTTTGTTTTTGAGAAAAAAACGTAGTAAGTGATCATGAAGCAACAGGCAAACAATGTTACCATCTTTCTTTACTTATCGCCATACAGGACGCTATCAACACTGTTGATCCTAGCAGTATGCAGGATGCATGCCACATATGAACCTAGTAAATGGCCTTGCTCAACATGAGTTCTCATAGCTCAGTGGATAGAGCACCTGCCCGCCCAGTGTTTTGGAGGTTATGTGTTCGATTCCTGTCGGGCACTCAGATTTTTCTTTGTCCCTCACCTGCGACCTGTTCATCTTTCACAAATGTTACTATTTATTTATAAATATTTAACATGCATTTAATTATGGGAGTTCAAACATGACTTCCCAGTTTGTGTGAGACCAATTTATTGACTCTCTGTATTTTAAAGTTACTGCTAGTCATTTGGTATTTTTTATGTATATCACAACATCTAGTTGAAGAATAATTATTGGACAGCAGATTATTTTGATCAACCACCATTTTCCCCTTATGTTTTTGCAGATGAATTAAAGACAAAGCTTGATGACTATGTAGCTAAGCTCAGAGTTGTTAAAATTATCCGTCTTCCCAATAGACAAGGTCTTATTCGTGCAAGACTTAAAGGAGCATCCGAAGCCAAAGGGCAGGTCCTGACATTTTTAGATGCTCATTGTGAATGTTCTAAAGGCTGGCTGGTACCACTTCTTGCTAGGATTGCTGAAAATCGTTCAAATGTAGTGATGCCTGTCATAGATGAAATTAGCGATCAGAACTTTTATTATCATGCTGTACCAGAGCCATTCCATAGAGGTATTTTTCGTTGGCGGCTAGAGTTTGGTTGGAAGCCTGTTCCTCAGTATGAGATGGAAAGGCGTAAAGATCAAACTGATGGTATTAGGTAAGCACATTTTAATTTATATATTTTTTGTATATTTCCCTTCCTGTCTGAAGATAAAAAGCCTGATAAATCAAGATAAGGATATTTATGTCAATACAGTGTATCGTGGTTCCCTTCCCTGTGGTTCCCAATGTCAGATTACAAGATCAACTATATAATCACAGTGTTTGAGCCAGAGCGCGAACTTGTGACATTCTTCCCCTTGAGTGAAAAAATTTGATCGCCGGGTGATAAATGTCCCCCACGATCAGAAGTATTTGTGGAGCTGGTTTCTTCTAAATAAATGTATTTAATTTTTTGTTGGCTAGCATTTCACATTTTCATATAAAAATTGTTTATCAGCACCTAATAAATTGCTTTTAAAGACACTGTTGTCCCACACTTCGCTCCTTGATTCATTCCAAACCCGTCACCTACGTAGAAGCTGTAAGCGTGGAATGTTGTCACATTACGTAGTTTCATCCATGGTTTTGGTATGCCCTTGTTTTCAAAGTTTGAGCGTAGCAGAAGCCAAAGTGTTTCCCCAAATAACTCTGCAATATAAATTTGTTATGAAATCCTGTTGTCCTACTAGATAATGTATATAATGGAAAACCTTGAGTTATTTTCAACAGAAAACAGATAAATTCATTGACAAAGCAGAACTAAAAAGTGAAAACAAATTTTACGAGGAGGAAAATGACGATCGACTTGTGTATTCGAAACCTCACAATTTCTAGACGAATTGGTTGAATAAACACAAGTGGTTAAGGTACAAAAAGTGTTATTAATAATAAATTATGCTCTGTCCCCTGCTATTGCCTATTTGTCCCTTTGCAAAGGCAACAGAGGGACAAATTGTCTCCTGAGGCCTGCAGTTGAGCTGGCTCAAACACTGTAATCAAGAAGGAAAAAAACAAAAAACAGAAATACCCTATAACCAATTTTAGACAAAAAATAGCACTGGTTTATGCGAGAACATGTAATGTTTTATCCATCAGGACCCCAGTGATGGCAGGGGGATTGTTCTCTATTGATAAAAGTTACTTTGAAGAAATAGGAACTTATGACACTGGAATGGATATTTGGGGTGGAGAAAATCTTGAGATTTCCTTTAGGGTAAGTTATCACATTAACTTATTGTATCATGTATCACACACTCATTTGCCATTGAAAATCCCGACCCAATGTTCAGTAAACAGTATTTTTGTGGAAATAATTCAGCTACTGCTGATACAATAATAAATACGAAGTAAGAAAGCACAAAGACGAATCAACCATAAAGAGACTCAGATAAGATCTGAGCCCCAGATGGGCTTTGAGCCCATGACACTCTGAATTCTAGATCGGATGCCCTAACCACTGAGCATCGAGTCTCCAGTAGCTCAGTGGTTAGAACATCTGATCTAGAAATCAGAGCTTCATGGGCTCAAATGCCATCTAGGGCTCAGATTTTTTTCTGTGTCTCCTTATGGTGGATTCATCTTTGTGCTATTTAGTTATTCAGGTGTATGCTTTTAGGAAAACCTTGAGTTATCGATCATTGCCAAAACAACTTTGGTCCACGTGCTGTAGATAGTGTGTGTATATCAAATAGCATTTGCTATATATTTTGAATGCTGTAGATAGTGATCTTACTGGTCCATTCACTGTATGTGCTGTAGATAGTGATCTTACTGGTCCATAATTTTCACTGTGTGTGCTGTAGGTGTGGATGTGTGGTGGTACCATTGAAATGCTTCCCTGTTCACGTGTTGGACATGTGTTCAGACCTCGTTTCCCGTACTCATTCCCCGCCCGTGCAGGCGGTGATCTTGATGTTGTAAGTCGTAATCTTATGAGAGTGGCAGATGTATGGATGGATGAATACAGTAAACATTTCTACAACATTCGCTTTGATCTCAAGAGAAAGAAGCATGATGACGTCAGTGAGAGGCTAGCTCTCAGAGAAAAGTTACAGTGCAAAAGTTTCAAATGGTATTTGGAGAATATTATTCCTGAATTAGAAGTTCCAGATACAAACTTTGTGGCTGCAGGACAGGTAGGTTCAAGTCAGGTCAATATTTGTCAGCTAGGCAGAGTTAAGAGACTTGAACGCTTTTTACATCTAATCATAACTTTCTGTTTTACTTTGGCAGCATATCAGGTGTGTTTGGTCGAGCCATGGTTCGTATTTTGGCAAGACGCAATCAAGCCCAAATACCCATGGCCACACCAAATGAGTCTGATATGCCGCTAAAGTGCAGCAGCGAGGCACCGGTAGGTATATCATATTCGCCCCAAAATCCGGGGATATCAGTTCAGTGACTTGGCCTGAGCTCAGATGTATGTTTAGTTATTACTATGGAGTGAATCGTTTGCCTTATACTGTGATGAAAACTGTATGCTTGGTATTTCGAGGATTAGTTGTTGCAACACAGAGTTTGAGCTCGTAGGTTGTCATAGTGCATGTTTAAACCTTATTTTGACCGCATTACGTGAGGTTTGACTGTTGCTACGCATGTTCACAGGTTCGAAATCCTTCAAGTGATAAATGCCTGGATACCTTGGGAAAGAAGGATGACGCCCCTCTGGGACTTTACCAGTGTCACGGCCAGGGAGGCAACCAGGTGATACACAATACTTTACTATAACGTACACTGACTAATTATTACAGGAATTCTTATGCACTGACACACTGTAAAACCTTCTCAGAGACTAGTGGCGGCACTTAATTGGACCGTTTTTGTTTTGTTAATGGACAAACCACATTAATCTGACAGTACCACTCTTCACTCAGGAATAGGAACTCGACTGTTATGGAAACCTTACTTGGGTGGTCACCTGCTATGGACTAGCATTTTATACTTCTAGTGGCTTCATGCTACAGAAACCGGAGTTACCCTGAAAAGCTTACTCCTTGGGTGCTTACCATTTAACTCCAAATCCCAGAAATTTCGGTTGAAAAGTAAACCGCAATTTTCCAGAAAGACAAAATTATGAGGTCGTGCTTTGATTCCGATTGGAACAAATCCTGTACCATTTGTTCTTTTCTCCAGTTGCCATCCTTCCATCAATGGAAAACAAAAATCGGAACTAAATTATAAATGGTAAGCGCCGTCTCCAACATTTCAGGGTCATTCTAACCGGTGTAGGCGGGAAATATCCCTTCTCGTCCTAACCTTTTGTCTCCTTTTCTAGTATTTTGTTTTGACGAGTAAAGGAGAACTGAAATCAGAGGATAACTGTTTGGATTATAATGGCTATGATTTGTACTTAAGAGAATGTGATGGACTTCAACAGAATCAGAAGTGGGTATACAAGGTACGCTGCAACATACCGAGTATGAAATATAACGGAATGCTATCTAAATGAAACGGTACTTGAGACGCATTTTGAGAGGGTCGTGCCATTGGGGCAGCTTTGTCAGTGCGCTTTTTTGAGGATCTCCCGAAGATTTGGAAATGCCTTCTTTTAGATTTGCATGCAAATTGCAGGATGATCTCAGTGCAAATGCTTTGTACCATATTCTGACAAGTCGTGAAACGGCAGAAGACTAGATCCCAGAATACCCAATTCTCCGCTTAATTGCCAAGAGAAAACACAGTTTATGTAACAGCAGCACATGACTAATTCATAATGCCTTTTTTTGCCTGTTTAGAACTCGAAACTCTACCACCCTCGTCGGGATGTGTGCATTGACCGAGGTTCTCCAAATGCTGAACATGCAAAGGTGCGAGCATGTGATGGAAGACTGGCGCAAGTCTGGGAATTCTCCAAAACTGAAGACATGGACTGATGCGCAACCGGTCTACGCATAGTCAAATAATAAAGAACAGGAGCAGTCCGGCATAGACTCGTGAAAAGATTAAGATCGTTTGGTGATCTATTTCCAGCTGATCGCCTTTGACACAAGCCGCTTATAACTGGAGAAGAAATGCAAGGCGCAATTCCAGAACGCTCACCAGAGTCACCAGAGTCCTTGCGGTACTCAATGTATTCGCTTCTATTGGGTGAACTTCAGTGAACTATTGCTGTGGTTAAGCTGGTTTCTCTCTCCGATATTGACCTATTTCCTAGTTTTTCCACATGTCAAACGTTCCACGCTCCCAACTCCGAAGAGAGTGCTATCGCTGGCCCTCCCACATCCCTGCCGTGCTCCAATTCAATTTTAGGATTTTTAAAATATTCACAATACTGTTTTCAAAACGGAACACAAGAACTAAGCATCTGCTATGATGGGTTGCCTGACTTGACATTCAGTTGTGAATTTAATGAAGGAGCCTCTTCTACTGATATTTAATAACGAACAGAACTTTAAAGCAGACGTCTTTCAGTTGAATTGTTGTGTATTTCAACAGGAAGAAATGGAGGGTTTTGCTTTCTGTTAGATCTAAAACTGTAATCTTTAGTTTAGAAGAAAAGAAAAACAACGAGCCTCCGACTGTAAAGGCCTGGCTAAACTAGGTAACATTGTTGCCGAAACATTGTTCCTTGTCATGTTTCCTGGGTGGCTAAATTAGCGGGAAACAAGAAAAATGTTTTGCTGCCCGAGTGGCTAAACTAGAAAAACAATGTTCCGGGAACAAAGTGTCACGCATGCACGTAAACCAGTCAACATTGTTGCCATGGTGGCTAAACTGGGCAACATATGTTTCGGAAGCAAAATTTGTCCGGGAAACAAAAATGTTTTTGACTTGAAGCAGAAACATTTTTTGTTGCCGTGAAGCAAAATTTGTTTCCGCAACACGTGTTTCCCGCGTGGCTAAACTGGGAAACATTTGCGTCCGCAACAATGTTTCCTAGTTTAGCCAGGCCTTAACTACACTTCGAAAGTAGCGACCGACAACGCAACTTGATTTGTTAAGTGAAAATAAGATACAGTGTGCTGTGTCAAAATATAATATTTGTTTAGATGACCCTTATTTAAAAGACAATATAGAGCGGTTTTTAATTGTGTGTCGAAAGTAATTCCCCAAAAATCGCTCCAATTTTTCATCCAATATCAGGGAAATAAAGCAAAACCGATCGTGTTTCGGTCGCCCTTGTTTTCCCGTGCTTTCATTGACTTTTGTCCTTTGTAAATGGCCAGAGTAATTACTTTTGGTTTTGCGACACTCAATTGAAAACTGATCTATTAATCTATATCTAAAAGACGTTTGTATGAAGCGGCATCGCACGCCATACTTTGCGCTCCACAGTAGTCGTGTTTGATGCTTTTATGCACTGCAAGGCTTTGGAAGAAAACTTGAATTCTGTAAAACTTGGCAGGCGAAAGAAGTTTTATATGTTGTGAAAAAGACGAAATGTGTAGACGACAACAGGGCTGCTCCTGCATTTACCCTCCCCTCCCCCCAAGGAGAGGCACGGAAGCATCCCCTTAAAATGTTTCTTTTCTCAACGCCCCATCAATCATTTCTTTTCGAGAAGCATTCTAATGCTTTGTATATATCTTCACACTTACTTGATCACTTAATAAAATTTTTACATCCTTCGTGTCAGAATGGCAGCCACTGGCAATATTAGGTCCGATTTCTAGCCGTTTTGTCAGCCCATGAGGAGGATGATAAACTTCTGAAAAGGCTCGCTCAACCTCGTTCCCGGGGCTTTTCCCTTATTCGAAGAAGGGAAAAGCCCCGGGAACGAGGTTGGATCTCGCTTGCAGTAGTTAGCTTATTTATTTGTCGACCGACCCACTTTCACGTGAAAAATGGCTAAACGGAGCATTTTCTCGGAAGGCCATATATACCCAAACTCTTTAAAACTGAAATTTGACAACATGCTCTAACAGATTTGAATTGAATGGAGCAACCGGCAATCAGAATAAAATTTTGAATATTGCGCTGAAAAAAGTGGTAAATTGCGCGGAAAAAACAGCTGGTGTCACTATAATTTCAGTTACATCGAGAAAGGTTGTCTAACTCTTGATGCTGAAAGGTAGTCTTGGAACCTGAAATGCCTCGAAACCACATTGAAGATCTCAACGTTGACCGCGACACATCGTGAACTTCGAGCAAACAACGGTCAGCTACGACGGCTTTTCGGCATTGTCGAGTTCTGAAGGTCGACAGCCGCTCTTAAAACAGTTTAAGGGCGTTCGCGCGAAAATTTTCTAGTCGATAGATTTTTCTAAAATTTTTACTGAGGACGGATAATGAGTTACTTGTGTCAGAAATACAAAAAAAAGTGGGGGTCGCAGACTTCGTTTCAGAGATAAAGTCTGTAGAAAACTACCCTGATTTTGAAAAATTGGCGCACGTAATTTCGCACGGCATTCAAGGTTTGTAGTTTAAATTATCGATGATGAGAAAACGGAGGCAAACGATCTTGGTGATATTTTTAAGAAGTGCGTCTGTTGCGAAAATAATTTTAAGTGTTGCCACCTTTTATGCAAAACTTAGCCCTGGAAGAGGCATTTGAACCCGTCGTACGGCAAAACGAAAAGATCAAAAAGCGGAATTCGAACGTGCGTGGGGCAAAAGAAATCAACCTTTTAATCGATAGATTTTTTTCATTTTCTCACAAAACGTAAATAATCGTTAACAAAAGTGATCGAAAAAAGTAGGGGTCACCGACCATTTAAGCGAGCAAACTGCAAGCGAAGTTATCGCAACGGCTACTCACCCTATATGTGGTTGGAAAGTTTCCTCAGCGCGCGCGCTCGATGCATGACGTGGCGTTGCGTTGCGACAGGAATTACGTGCGCAGTAAGGATGCGCATAAACAATTAGCGCGAACGTCCTTAATATATGAGTCGAGACTGAGTTAAGGCCAGCAACCCTCTGCTCCCTGACGGCAAAATAAAAAATTATGCTAATTGAGTTTCTTGGGCTATTGTTTTTTTAACAACAACAACCAAAAAAGCAATATGCATAACGTCAGCATTTTCCAGACTTATTCTCGCCGTCAGAATGATATTTTATGTAACAATGTTATTTCTTGAACAAAGATATGAAGCACGTCTTAATGGAGTCTCTTCATATATAAGCCCTAACCGCGCCATTATTTTTTGGAAAACATTTTGCATAATTTTGCCTTGTATGCTGTATTTTCCGCATCAAAAGTACGCTATTTTGCTAAAGCTACGAGGGTTGACAAACTCTCGATAGAAAGACCTCGTCGTGGCGCCTGCTTTGTTTCCTTTGTTTAATTTTCGTGTCGATAAACGGGCTGAAACGTTCCATACAACTGTATAAACAGAAAACAGGCTTCAGCCAGGCCGGTATCCGGGCTCATATAAAGAGGCCCTTAGTGACAGAAATTCCCCTGCAACGAAACAGCAGTACTTGTAATATGACTTGTTTTTTTTTTCAACTTTACTCTTCCATTAAGGTTTTAAATCAGTTCCCTTTTGTACCGGGCCTTCTGAATGGATGTTTGGTTTAGCGGATAAAACGCAATAAAATCGTCCAAAACTGTGGGAACCACCCAAAAATCCAAGACAAGGGAAGACCGTTGATTTAAAGTGGCGGTAAACATGAATTTGAGTGACGTTTTAAGAGGTTTAAAGAAGGGATAGAAGAAAGAAAATTGTTTTTGGAACACGAACGAACAGTTGACCCCCCACGCAAGAGCACCCCAGGTTGTCAGGGGACTGTTTTGGTGTCCATCTACTAATTTTTAACGTCAAATTCTAATTTTAAAATCGCATTAAATCTTCAATATATCTTATTTTTATCTAAATTGTACTCATGCGTCTTTTGAGAAAAACCATCTCCTCCCAAACATCCCCAAAAAATCACTCCAAAATTTACAAAACACCGCAAAACATAGATTTGTTAAAAGGGCAGAGAGTTTTTGGATTGCTTGAAACGCGAACGACATATTCTGGCGCATTAACCCATTGCCTTCAGGTGTACCCCCGCCTCAAATGAAATTAATCGGTAAATGTTAAAGTGTTATCAGATAATGTTCGAAACATTAGTTATCTTGAACGAAATTGCAAAGTCCTTAATGTCCTTAATAAACTTGCGCGTATATGCAAATTCGGAGTAATTGTTCGAGCGAAGTGTTTATCTTTGTTGGGTGAATCAGTCACCAGAACAAAAGTCCCGTACCCAGCTGACTAAATCTGAGAAGGGATGAACTCTGAAAAGCCTGTTAATGGCTCTTTAATACAATACATGTCATTCTATACGCGTGCTCCGGGAAACTCAAGACAGACCTATGTCAATATACCGCAGCCGACTGACAAAACATGATGTTGGTCGTGATGGGATGTTGTTGTTCGTTGAAGCTATTTTACTCACAAACAATGTCCGCGGAATCGGGAAGTGCTATAATAAGTAATGGGCTTCAAATAGGAAATCACTTCATGTTGATGATTTACAGCAGTACTGCCAATTGATGTTCGTCGACAGCCAAGCCGTGTATCACTTACGGTATGTTTAAAATCCAACAGAGAAATTGCGGTGGAAATTACCCTTGGACAAGCAAAGATACATAGAAAAGATACATTAATTAATCGGTTAAGCTTTATCGCTCGTTTGAATTTTGTAATGGCGTGGACATGGCAAGTTCACAGACCGCGGCAGGTCATCATTGTAGCTTTGCTCACATCCATATTTTGGTTTGTACTTAATACTGTGATACTTGTTTCATATCAAGTTAATATCGCTTCAAACGAGTTGAAAGCTGCTCACAGAGGAAATAAAGGTGACCTGTTTGGATTTGAACGGCAATCGGAGGACACGAACAAAGCAAAGAAGATATTGCCACGTGGAATTTCAGAAGCTGGGCTCCATGGAGAGGAATTTGATATCATAAACAACGAGATATTACAACGCAAGTCTAATCGTGACACGCAAGTGATAGAAAATAGATTAATAAGTAGAAATGAAAAGGACTCGCTGAAAAAAGGACAATTCAACAGAAAAACAGGACTGGAAAGAAGAAAGAAAAAACCTAAAATTCTTAAGAAGAAATTCATTTCAGCGGTTAGGTCCGTTGAGCCTGTTGATCCAAGGAAAGATACACAGGATACGAATATTGGCGGCGCAATAAAAACTGACCAGCGCGACCCGAACGGTCCCGGAGAAGACGGGAAACCTGTGGTTATATCAGCAAAAGAAAAGAACAATGAAAAAGATGGTTACAGCAAATACGCTTTTAATGAATATGCGAGTGCGAAGATCTCACTCGGGCGCTCTATTCCGGATACACGGAGTTCTGGGTAAGTAGTGAAAACAATAGAGCTATTTGTAGCAATCCAGTGTTGTATCAAGTATCGCTGTTGTATATACTGCATGTTCAGTAAATTTTGGATATATATATTATATATTTTTACACTTGTTTTTACAAGGTCTGAATCCGTTAACTTAGAGTCAATATTTTTCCAGGAAGAGACGAGTAACTTATTTTTCCTGCTGAAATCAAAACAATTGCACGAAATCGATTCTTGAATTTGTCACATCACTTGAACCCTCTCAAACCCGAGGCTCGATTACCAGCCGCTGTTCGGGAAATGAGCCCGCGCCTCTTGGGCGGCGGAAGTCGAGCCTACTCAGACATTCGCTTTTATTTTCCCGGCCCAGTCGTGTCGTTTTTCGTGGAAGTCCTTCGTCTTGTCACCACTTATCTGAGATCTCTGAGGGACCGCACGCTAAGATTCATAAAAGTTCAAATAAGGTAAAGTCTGCATTCGAGCCTAGTGGCCCAACAGGCCGGAGCTTATCCCGGTTTCCGTAGCATGAAGCGACTAGGAGTATTTCTACCCCCCCCCCCCCCCCTGGATGGGATTCTAGTCAATCGCAGGGTTACCCCCAGCGGTAAATTCGCCGAGACCCATATGACCCATTTATACACCTGGGTCGAGAGAGGCATTATAAAATTAAAACGTCTTGGCCAAGTGCCCGGCCAGGGCTCAAACCCGGACCGCCCGTTTCGGAGTCCAGCGCACTAATTGCCGTATCGTATTTTGTTAGTTAGTTTTTTAGTTTTATTACTTTTTGTTTGTTATTCACAAATTGTTTTCCTTTATTTTTGAATGCAGCCTGCGAACGCAGACGTATTTCCGGCCGCGTTCGCAGGCTATTTTGAATGGTACCTGTCAAGAAAATCCCACTTCCTTAAAGACAGTTTTTTTAGTGGTTGAAGCCAAGCAAGCCGTAATGAGAGCTCATGATACCTATGAGATATCATAATTAAAAAGTATACTGTACTGAAAACAACTAAATGCATTCCTCCTGACCAGATGTGAGAGTAAGTCGTACCCAGTATCAGAGCTGCCTACTACCAGTGTGGTGATTTGCTTTCATAATGAAGCGTGGTCGACCCTGTTACGCACAGTTCACAGCGTGTTAAACCGCTCGCCTCCAGCCCTCCTGTACGAGATTATACTTATTGACGACTTCAGTACGTTTGGTAAGCGATTCTCCTTGTGTAGTTAAGTACACTTATCTTTGATATGTTATGGTCAAATTGTACCGCCGTGATTGTGTGATAGTCACCCATATACAATTTTTGTATTTCCGTGGCCTGATCACGTGCTTTCGTCAACCTACTTGCCAATCTCGCCGCCGCTTTTCTTTTGTTCATCACCAAGAACGTGAAGAGTTCGTGGTCATGGTGCTGACCAAAAGAAAAGCGGGCTCTGGGGACGAGGGCAGTTTCTGCTACAGTCCTTCCTTTTCTAAGTTCGTGTTGCTTAAAGCGAAAAATAAGGCTCGAGTGGAAAATAATAGGTAACCATCCCACACTCTGAAAGTCTTCTAAGTTCCCAATCAAATAGTAAAATAACATCAAAAACTTTTAACTTTTGATTACGTCGTCTAGCCCCCCTTCGTGTACCCTCCATGTACCACGGTATAACCACGCCACTGTACCTTGAACTCAACCAATTAAATAATAATAATAATAATAATAATAATAATAATAATAATAATAATAATAATAATAGTAATAATAATAATAGTAATAATAATAATGACTGCCCTAGGCTCATGGATTGAACTCGGCACCATAAGTTAAAAATGGCAAGACTTTAAGGAATAATAATAATAATAATAATAATAATAATAATAATAATAATAATAATAATAATAATAATAATAATATTAATGTGTCAAAATGTTATAGCCGAGGGAGAACCTTTTACTAATAGGGGACACCGACCTAAAACTATGGATTTTTTAAAAATTAGACTATTTACAAACTTCATAAAATACTAATTGAAAAATATTTGCAGTCCACGGTCCTCAGTGTAGAGATAAAAACTCCTGCCATATCCACATTTGTAAATGCGCAGTCCAACGTTTAATTTGTGTATACTGCAAAGTGCCTTGACATAACCAGCATGGCCAATCTCTTTTAAATAGTTTCCTCAGCACGGGGCACAGGTTTGATGTAGGGGCATATTAAGTATTTTTCTTTTACCTTAGTGAATATTGTCATTTTTAAGCTATTGAGTGCATTTCGCTTGCCATAAACATTGTTGTACTCTGCCTCCTCAGATCATCTGAAAAAGCCGCTCGAAGATTACGTGTCAAAGTTAACCAAAGTTCGCATTCTTAGGACAACAAAAAGAGAAGGGCTTATACGAGCTCGTCTGATGGGAGCCAATGCAGCCAAGGCCCAAGTGATAACATTCCTTGACGCTCATTGTGAAGCAAACGTGAACTGGCTAGAGCCCCTCCTGGACAGGATCCGACAGGACCGCACCATCGTACCAGTTCCAGTTATTGACATTATCAGTTCATCAGACTTCTCTTATTCAGGAACACCAGCTGAAGTTATTGGTGGCTTCAGCTGGGACATGCAGTTTAACTGGCATTCATTACCACAAAGTATTCGAAATCAGCGCAAAGACTTGAGTCAGCCAATCAGGTTAGTGTGCATTTCAGCTGAACGGAGGCGCTTTGACTACCAGATTGTCTCTAATATAGTTGGCTGGACATCAACTTTTTTCGCAGTTGATAAGTACGATACGCTACGTATCCAATCAGTGCGATACATTACAAGTGATTGACTGGAAGGAAACTGTGACACTTTGATTATTATGGTATCAGGTTAGATAATGTTACTCCAAGACAATAGAGAGTTTAAGCTTCACGTTCTAACGGCAAACGGCAAACGTCAGAATGGTGCTGATTCTGCTTATTTTTTCTCTAATTAATGAATAAATCCATCAGAAAAATGGAAAATAATTTACTGACTCACACCAAACACGAAACTACTCACTTTGACCTACTGAGCGATAAACGGCAAACGGTAAAAGTTTCCTTTTTGCCGTTCGCGGGAAAAATAAACGTGAAGCTTAACCTCTCTAATCACAACTATAACAAAATTCTCGAATCTGATTGGTTCTTAGCACGCTCTATTTTTTACCAAATTGGAGCGCGCGCGGCCAAAGTGTCCAATAACAAGGTGTCCAATAACAAAGTTCGCGTGCTGCACATGCGCGCGCTCTTTATTTGGTTTCTTGTTGTGACTAAATACTTCTTGATATTCCTAAAACGTTCAGCTTCAAGAATGGCTTTTTTGCCTTAGTGATGATAAGTCCTTAGTAGGCTTCGCTTTATCTAAATTTTTTCTCGAATTTTGTTATACTTATGATTAATTGGTAACAGGACTTTGTGTCGTCCAATTCTGTCTGTAATCATACTCGTGATTAAACAAATCGGACTCCCGCTACGCGGTCGTCCGATTTTGTTAATCACTCGTATGATTACAGACCGAATTGGACTCCACTCAGTCCTATTACCATTACTAATGAAGCATGAGGTTAACGTGAAGCCGTCTCAGTCTTGATAATTAGGGAGCTTAAGCAAACTACGACGGCAACGGCAACGAGAACGTCACCAAACAAAAGGCTTAATGAGCAGAGCAATAGTTCGGCACGTGTGTTTGAAGTCTTGGTACATTTCCTAGCCGTTCTCTGCAAAACAACAACGTGAAATGGCCCAATTCTACGTATTCTGGACAACGTGAACCACGATGGCAAATATTTTGTATTTTTCTATTTGGAGTTGAACGCTCTCTTTACACATTTAGCTTGAGCCAGTTCTTAAACCGACAGATACGCTGAATACATCTGAATAATCGCGAGATTCTAGAGTAAAATATAAATTCATTTTTCACCAGGCGTTGCCCTCGGCGTCGCCGTCGTCATTGCTTAAGCTCCCTAATAGGGAGCTTAAGCAATGACGACGCCGACGCCGAGGACAACGCCTTGTTAAAATTAAATTTATATTTTACTCGAGAATCTCGCGATTATCCAGATGTATTCAGTGTATCTATCGGTTTAAGAACTGGCTCAACCTGAATATGTAAAGAGAGCATTGAAATCCAAATAGAAAAAACAAAAATTAGCCGTTGTGGTTCACGTTGTCCAGAATACGTAGAATTGGGCCATTTCAAGTTGTTGTTTTGCAGAGAACGGCAAGGAATGTACCAAGACTTCAAACGCACGTGCAGAACTATTGCTCTGCTCATTAAGCCTTTTGTTTGGTGACGTTCTCGTTGCCGTTGCCGTCGTAGTTTGCTTAAGCTCCCTAATTAAACTTTAAATGTTTTTGATAAGTTTGCCATTGTTTATCACAGGACCCCTACAATGGCAGGAGGTTTATTTTCTATTGATCGCAAGTACTTTTTCGACTCTGGTTCTTATGACGAAGGAATGGATGTTTGGGGAGGAGAAAACCTGGAGATGTCTTTTCGGGTGAGATAAGTGTGTGCATGCAAGTCCCACTGCACACATAGTTTAACTTCTCTCAACAGAATAGTGTTATTGCATGTCATGCTCTACCCAAACATGTTTTGAAGTTACAGCGAAGGACTGATCATTTCATGTTGTGCACGGACGATAGATTTCCCTCTACATGTAAAATGTACGAGATCCACGTCAAAATTGACCATCGTCTGATTGTGGGCCACATAAAGGTAACGAACCCAAAAGCAAGAGGACTTGAGCAATCTGAAAGGAGTGTTTCCCTGGGATAAGGAATATCCATTTTCCATTTTCTTTCTCACTGCAAAATTACACGTTAAACACTTTTAAGCCATTGAATTTGAAAATTGAACAGATTGAGTGTGCTTACATGATATACGCAAAGCTGAGCTTCAATTTCAGGCCTAAAAAAGTAAAGAAAACTTCACGACATCTTATTGGTCAAAGCTGGATTGTCAGTACAGTATGGGGCCCAGTTCTCGGCCACAAAAGACTTAAACTTGTATTTCTTACCTCAGAAGAACCGCAGGAACTTGAAATTTCGCCCACAACTAGCTTCAGCATTCAGTTTATTTGTGTTAAGCTATCGCCGGCGGACTGGTCAACCCCTTTTTTTGCCCGAGCAATAACGAAAATTGAAGCTCTGTTTGCGGGCTCCGTTCTCAGCCAGTGGGCCCACTTCTCGGCCGCAAAAAGAAAGTTTAATTACTATTACGATCACAAATTTTGTTTAAGGGCTTTGTTTTATTTTAGAAAGGAAAGTTTATAACGCGCGTTACGCGCGGCGCCTGAGTGCAGTGAGAAGGTCTTGAAACAAGGGTTGGGTCTTTTAGACAGTATAGTCAAGCCAGAGCTCAGTGTTTTAATTAATCTTTATTGTCAAAACACTTCAGTCTTTCTTTCATTCTGGTCACAGCAGATGAAATTGTATTAAATTTGCGAGCAGTGTGGCCGAGAATAGGCAATTAGTTTTATACGCAAAAGTCGCAAGGAAATATTACGTAGTGAATTTTGGCCGAAAAATACCAGCGTCTCACAAAACGTTTACTTCAAAAGAAAGCTAGATCATTCTTCAGTCCATATGCCAAATCTTGACTCTTTTGGTAAGTGTATACGGATAGTGAAACCATGAATTTTAAGGAGCCGTAAACAAAAAAGTTAACGGAAAATCAAATCCACCTAGCTTCCCTTCAACTCAACGCGTTAATGTCCTGCAGCAAGTGGAAGGACAGAACTCAAAATAACGAAAAAACAGGAATCAGTCTATGTTTAAGAAAAAAAATACTTTTTTAAAAACAATCATTTGTTGCGCAAAAAAAAAAAAACGCGTTGTGCACAAAATGTCCGAGAAGTGGGCCTCGTACTCAGTTTTCAGACTGATCCAGTAGATTGTGGTGAGTTGTTTTCGTGTGCTAAGTTATTGTTTCCACAAGGAATCTTATAACTGCAGAGAGCGTTTACCGAGTTAAGTTTACATGTCTTCTAGTATTTATATTGTGTTGCATGTATTTCAGATTTGGCAATGTGGTGGAAAATTAGAAATCATTCCATGTTCTCGTGTTGGTCACGTGTTTCGCTCGCGCTTCCCATACAAGTTTCCAGGTGGCTATCATGAAGTAACTGTGAACCTTGCACGTGTTGTTCACGTGTGGATGGATGAATATAAAAAGTTCGTGTTTATGAAGAGACCGGACTTACAAGGAGTAGAACACGGAGATTTAACAAAGCGATTAGAACTCCGAAAGCGGCTCAAGTGTAAGAGCTTCAAATGGTACTTGGAGAATATCTACCCCGAGCAAAAGACTCCATCTGAGGACTACGAGGCATACGGCGAGGTAAGCTGGGGATCAGTAAACTCTGGGTTGATGAACACGTTGTAACAAAATACGAAAAAAAATTTCGTTGAGTTCATAACCTTTGACTTATGAAGTCACACATGTCATTCAGAGTTTCCCACTTGACCATGTTCTGAAGGTATTTATGTGTGCGATATGTCTCTTCAATTTTACAACAAATAAAAAATGACAAGAAGCCAAAGCCAGGTGTTATACTGTCATAAGCACGACAGGTAACTGACAGGAAGAAATGTGACTAAACAACAAGCCGTGTGCAAGCTTTTCATACACTTTCAATTGTTTTCTAATAACCGAAGTTTCTGTGGCTACAGTACATAATACTTGGCTTTGATTTCTTTGTGTGCCCTTTTCAAGTTCGAGTACATAAAACACTTTATATGTAAGCTTACTCCAGTAATCCGATTGGTTTGATAATAATATACAATACATATCTCTTAAAGATTGATGCGCAGCCAGGGTGAGACATGATAAAAACTACAATAAAAACGTTCACTGGCTTAAAATGTTTTAAAAGAATATAAGCTTTCGGCCGTCGCTCTACAGCCTTCGACGGATAAAAATGGAATACAAGATAAATATAATATATACAAAAAAGGTGAGATAAGAACAACAATAAGAATAAAAACAAAGTGAAACTGTGCTAATTAGGTGACTATTTCTTAAAAAGAATACAATACTGGTTTGGAATCGGCTTGGAGTTATTGTCAGCATGCTCAGTAGCAGAGAAATAGAAATAGTTGTTAGATAAGACAAAGCAATGAAAGTCATTTCATTGCTGAACTTTGTCTTATCTAACAACTATTCCGTCTATGATGACAAGACATACAAACAGATCCATGGTTGCGCGATGGGCAGCCCTGTCAGCCCTGTGGTTGCGAACTTGTGCATGGAAGCGATTGAAGAGGTAGCCATCAACTCGTCTGAAGTACAACCGAAAGTGTGGAAACGCTATGTGGATGACAGTTTTTGTATAATCAAAAGAAATGCTGTCAACTCCTTTCATACTACACTTAATTCCATCGATTCACACATCTCATTCACTATCGAGGAGGAATGCGACCAACAGATCGCGTTCTTAGATACTTTGGTTTCCCGCAAGAATAACACGATCACCATCGATGTATTTCGCAAAGCAACCCACACGGACAGATATTTGGATTATTTTTCTCATCATGACAAAAGCCATAAGATCAGCACAGCTGAGACCCTCCTATACCGCGCAACCAAACTCCCTAATACAGCGCAAGGGAAAAATACCGAAATCAACCACGGCACTGATGCTCTACGAGCTAACAACTATCCTTCTGATATTATTTCTAACATCCTAAAGAAGAAATTTTCCAAACCACGCACACATGCCATGTTTCCATGTTTTTTTAAATGGGCTGCGCCTCTAGAGAATTCTAACAGTCACGCTGTCCTTCCTTTCATCAATGGTGTCACGCAACCACTAACAAGAATTCTTCGAAGACACGAAACTCAAGTCATTAATAAGCCCTTGAAAACTTTACAACAGGAGTTTCCTTCTCCCAAATTCAGACCATGTATTGGACATCAACCGAACGTGGTTTACAAAATACCCTGTGCCAATTGTGGTTGGTGCTATATAGATGAAACTGGCCGGTGCTTTGAAACTCGCAAGAAAGAACATATCAGGAATGTCAAAACCTCTGCTAATGGCTCAAACATTGCGAAACATACGTGGTCATTCGACCATCGCATAGAAGACTTTGACAATTCTAGCTTCATTGACAAAGGCTCTTTTTGCATTAGAAAAACTTTGGAGGCTTGGCACACCTCTGCTACTGAGCATGCTGACAATAACTCCAAGCCGATTCCAAACCAGTATTGTATTCTTTTTAAGAAATAGTCACCTAATTAGCACATTTTCACTTTGTTTTTATTCTTATTATTGTTCTTATCTCACCTTTTTTGTATATATTATATTCATCTTGTATTCCATTTTTTATCCGTCGAAGGCTGTAGAGCGACGGCCGAAAGCTTTTGTTCTTTTAAAACATTTTAAGCCAGTGAACGTTTTTATTGTAGCTTTTTTAATACATATCTCCTTACCATGTTGAAGCGTGGGCAAACCATATGTAAGTCAGAAAAATCAAGAGAAGACTGCACCCGACAGAGAGAAACGCTTTAGTTGAGCAGTAGCACACCTCCTTCACTTTTTCAGCCTAACCAAATCTTTGTTGTAATCTTTTTTTTGGTGACTGTGTGTCCTTAATGTGTAGGTTCGTAATCCTCAGACGGGGATCTGCCTTGACACTATGGCCAGGTCTGTTGGATCTGAACTTGGAGTTTCGCCTTGTCATGGCATGGGAGGAAATCAGGTAATACACAACAAGTACGCCGCACACCATGATGGACTCCTGAAAGCCTAAAAATACCACTGGTACCCCACAGGGACGGGCGAGGCGTCAGCCGTCCAAGGCGATCAACTTATCTTTGGAATTAGAATAAGAATTTGATTCCTTATTCAGTTTCTTCATCTTGATGCAGAGTTTCTAACTCCTTTACAAATCTTTTAATATCACCACTTGTCCAGCGACTATTACACATCAGTTTGTTAGGCAGGTTTCCGTTGCGTAATAACCTTCATTTTGCTACTCTCTAGCTACCCAAACCCTTAGTATAGCCTGCTTAGTGTTAGTTCCTGAGAAAAGCAGCGAACGTATCGATGCAATAGTTGTTCAATGGAAATATAAAGAATTGCGGGCATTTAGCAGCATAACATCTGTTGTTTAACGTCTGTTGCAGCATTTTGTCCTAACAAAAGATGAGGAGTTAAAGGCCGGAATGGAAAATTCAATGTGTGTGGAAGAAGCAGCCGAAAGTGTGTTGCTCGTTTCTTGTGATAGAAGTAGCAAACAATGGAAAATGTCACAGGTACTGCCGCGACACGCCCTGCTACCATCCATCGTACGAATTTATCTTAATTTTCTCTATATATGTCTCCTAGTAGCTTTACCAGAAGGAAATTTGCATGCAACATCGCCTCGGTAAGGCATGCGTGCAACTGGTAAGGCATGCGTGCTTTTACCAACCTCCTGCCGGAATGATGTACCGGTATGAGGTTTTACATATCTCATTCGTTGAAGGAACGGAAAAAAATTTGTTTAAAAGTTTGCACTAAATTCATACAAAGACGCTTTCTGTGATTTTCTTTTTTTAGGGAGGTCTTCGTAACACGCAGCAAGGCAGATGTTTACAACTTCAAGATGGCGGAAATGCAGTGGCGATGAGTGACTGTAATGCGTCAGCAAATCAGAAATGGATATTCTCCAAGCCTTCCTAGGCTGATTATGAAATCTGTAATGAAGTGGAGTAAAGGCGGCTGCAACTGTTTAAGTAACAGTGTATTATTTATATTGATTCTCCAAGAAAGTAAACTAGCTTTATAGAAAATTGATAGCTCAGACTTGATTGCAACTGGGTTGTGTTTATTTGCTTTGTCCACGAACAAATTACTTGTACAAAAACAATGGTGAACATGCGGAGGAAAAGACGGCCGTGTGAAGACAAACAAACTTTTCTCTTTTTGTGTTATTCTTAGACCTAAATGATTCGTTTTACGAAACACTACAACGACAAACCAAAATAACGTTTAGCTGGTACCAAAATATCATTGTTGTTTTTTTTTTCAGAAAATTTTATTGCTTTCGGCTTAAATGAGAACCGAGACAACTAGCCGAGAAATTCTATTAAACTGACTGGTGGATACATGGCTTAATAAAATATATGTCTCGTGTGGCGCACCGTGTTATCCAGCCCTCTTGAGGGAGACTGGAAAATAGCATCGAGCGAGAGCCTGGGATGGGTACCACACAGGTCAATGTAGTGTTTCTGTGTATTATATGGTTGTTACGGGGGGTGACAACTCTAACAAACTAAGATCTTATCTTATGACGTCATCACTTATCTAATTTGCATAATATAAAAATGACAATAGAGAGGTTAAGCATGACGTTTACGGCAAACGGCAAACGGCAAAAATAATTCTGATTTTGCTCACTTTTTCTTTAGCACTTAAATAAAGCCAGTCGAAAAATAGGAAAAAATCCCTTAATCACAGTAAATGCAAACAATTTCCCAAAATTGTACAAACGGCTAAAATCAGACACCAAAAGTTCGATTTTTGCCGTTTGCCGTTTGCCGTAAACGTCATGCTTAACCTCTCTATCATCTCTGGAACGAAAAAAGATATTTCGAAAAGAAAAACGCCATTCTTCTGTATTTTGAAAGGCCTTTCAAATAAGCAGAAAATATTTTTCATGTCATATACACTTTAAAAAAGTTCTTATAAACAAACACCACACGAAAATTCGCGTTAATTACTGAGGTGCACGCAAACATAACTATTCTGAAATTCGCGTTAATTTTATAACGCGTAGCTTTTTTTCGCGTTGTTAAAATGCTTCGTTTTATTCCTATAATAAGGCATTACCGGCTTATACAAACAAAATATGATCAAATTGCATTACAGCCGTGTAACAAGCCGAAAATAAGTAGGTCATTCATATAATTTGGTCCAAGTGATAAAAAACAGTGTTTCCAGTCAAGGACGTTAGCTCTTGTTAATGTCCACTTTATCTCTGCACTTAATTCATGTTGTCATGTTTATGTTAACATAAAAGAACTGTGCTAGTTGCCACTGCGTTAACCTCGCTTACAGTTTACTGTCCGAAATGGAAGAGAAAGACGTAGAAAGGATACAGTGACATTGTTTACATTTTTACGTTTATGTATGTGCTTAACGGAAATCAGTTTATGTATATTGTCTCGTTTCGTTTTCTTGTTTCCTTTTTCTCAATTAAAAGATTCGCTTATTAAAAGAGCATAAATTTCAGTACACAACGAAAATACGGTCAGTTTAAGATGTTCTGTTTCTATGCTAATTAAAATTGAAGTGTTTTGCTGTTAAGACGCTAATCGTGGTTAAAATAATTCCAAACATGCAAAACGTGTAATATTTAAGGTTACACAAGTAATCAGAAACGGCAAATCTTAGAATATATGCGCTGTGTCAAACTTTGTCAAAATGCCGGGAATTCTAAAATTTTCCGGGAATGTATCCCAAAAATTCGGGACGATGTTCCAAATTTCCGGGACCACTTAGGTGTAAGACCTAGTATTGCTCAAACAGCGTTTGTTAGAGTTGTCACCCCCCGTGTTGTTGCCGGTTAACAGGCAGTAACCAATCAGAAATACAATACGGGTATCTCTGAAGTGCACATCATCAGTGTGAAAATATTCGGCTCGAGTCGGCCTCACACGGGATAGGTATGAATAAACTCAACAAACTTTTGCCCGAGTCTCTTTCTTTACTGAGTGTGGGTATGGATACAGATGATAGATGCAGATTTCTATGTTATGAATAAGAGCATGAACCTGGTGAAGCTGCCAGTTCAATCAATCAATCAATCAATCAATCAATCAATCAATCAATCAATCAATCGATCGATCGATCGATCGATCGATCAGTCAATCAATCAATCAATCAATCAATCAATAAAAAGATTGATCGATCGATCGATCAGTCAATTTATTTACGTCATAACGCGGGATGAGGCTGCCCTCCGTATCCGAGCCAGAGGCTAATGTAAATAACGCATGACAGTGATAAGTTTAATTGTCTGGAGATGATATCATGCCCGTCTCTTGGCTATATTTGTAAAAAACACTTGCTGTGGGCATTACGTTTGTCACAGGAACCAATTCATCATGTAATGGACTACAAGTGTTAACGAACTTGAACAGAACTTGTTAATTTTGTGTTTCTATTTGTGGCGTGCCCGCATGCCCCAAGGGACACGCCTCGATTTAAGTAGGCAAATTTATTCTTTTAGTGCAGTTTTGTAGTTTAAGAACTCTTGTACGTTTCGTTTCTGCGTCCGTCGTTTTCGCTGTCGGAACTAGGGTTACACGAACTCGCAAGTGGTAAGCCGTCGTACTGGACGCGCCTGTTGCTGTACAAATCCCCTAAATAAAACAGTCAAATCACCCTGGACTTGCTATTACGAGCTAGGGACTTGACTTCGTGTTGGTGACGGACATGGCCTCCGCTTTACTTGACGAGGAGGATCAGTTTGAACTTCCCGCGACGGGACTTCCTTCAACGGAAAAAGAAATCGAAGCGGTAAAAAGGGAACTGAGATTCATCCGCCGAAGTATGGTAAACAAGTTACACCAAACAATGGAAAAGTTGAAGCGCTTTGTGGCGTTTCGCGGAAGTCGTACAGTAATGCGTTTGTTATTGGAGCAGGTTTCCGATGAGCGGGAGGAAATAAGGACGATAAATTTACGGTTCTTCGCTCTACTCGAGGTTACGGAACGGCAAAGAGAATTGACTGCGGCAGATCGACTCGAGAATGAAGTTAAAGATCTTCAACAGCTTGTCGATGAGCATTTAAAGGACAGATCCAACGAGCCACCGTCGTCGATTGCATCGTTTCCGGCTAAAGAATTAGATCCTGTAAAACCCGCCGTCGAACCACCGACATCGCTTGCATCGGTTCCGTTGTCGTTACGCGAGGTTTCGGCGCCAAACGGATTTGAAGTTGAAAAACCCGCCATGAGTGTTGACATGAATATTAATCTGGCTGATGTCGAAATAGCGAAAAGCGAACAAGCTCTCATTCTTAAACAAGAAAAGGAGAAAACAATGCTTCGCGAGGAGTTGGAGAGGAAAGAACTCGAGGCGAAATTACAGTGGAAAGAACAAGAATTTAAACGCGAAATCCAACAAATTAAATTGGAACACGAGAAATACGCTTGGAGGAGTTGAAGATTGAAGAATTAGACAAGCGCCATCAAGTGGAAAAGAAGATTGCGAGCATCGAGCTTCGCCATCAATTGGCAGCCAGCCGCATGGGAGATAATTCAAGTCGAGCTGGTGGTCGTCTTAAGGATATTGAAAGTCTACCGCAGGAGAGTGTAAAGGACAAAGTTGATCGGATGTTCGGTAAAATGGAAGATTCATCCGCCGAAAAGGTTTTTGGGATACGTACTGCCAGTCAGCCTAGTGATCCGATATTGAAAGTAGCGGAAGCTATTCTCAAGACTCAGAAACCGAACATTAAGCCATTCAGTGGAGATTATGGCAAATATGCAGCGTTCCGTGCTTCATTCAAACAACTGGAGGACCAGGGCTACTACAATGAAAACGAATTACTGAACTTGTTGTTGACTAATGTTAAAGGAGAAGCGGAGACAGCCCTTCAAGGAATTTTACCAAACAGTTCTGAATACTACGAGGCATGGAGGATACTGGAGAAGAGGTTTGGTGACCCTATCAAGATTGTACAGTCATACAGGAAAGCTTTGAAGTCGAGCTCAAATGTACTGGAGAAAAGCGCTGCTCAGTTGCGGTCACTGACGGACAAAGTCACCTCTTTGATCTCTGTTCTCAAATCGTTGGGACGCACTGGCGATCTCCTGTCCGATTCATACGTGGAAGATGTTTTAGAGAAGTTGCCGGCGTCGTTAAAGACCAGATGGATAGACATCATAAAGGCGCACCCAGAAAGAAGAACCTTGAGGTCGTTCGGGGAATGGTTGGAAGATCGCGCACACACATGGGATGTTGCACACGGAAATGTTGATCCTTCTTCATCGAAGCTTAAACCAGAAGGAAAATCTTCTCAAAAGACAAGATCGTTTAAAACAGACATGACTTCTTTGATTTCCACTTGTCCGTTCCATTTCAAGAAAGGCCATACAGTGACTCAGTGTCGTATGTTCAAGAGGCTATCCCCATCAGAACGTTTCAAATTAATGGTAGAAAAGGGACTCTGTTTCTCTTGCTTCGGAAAACATTTGCGAAAAGATTGCAAAGTTAAGGTCAGTTGTCAAGTCGGTGGATGCAAAGGTCACCATCATACCCTGCTGCATGAAATTAACGCAAGGGAGATCCGTCCCCAAGCCACGCCCACGAATCAGGTTCAAGATCCCAGCTCAGCCACGACCTCAACAGCAGCGACAGTGTCACCGACAGCCACTGGGATGTCAGCAACGCAGACCTCGTCTGCAGACGCCGAACCAGAAGCTACACCTAGGTCTGACCAGATGCCTTACTCTGCTCGCACCCAGATTGCCATTCAAGTTGCCCACCAAATCATTCCAGTGTACCTCTATGGCCCTAGTGGTCAAAGGCTCAAGACTTTGTGTTTGTTAGACACGGGTTCAAACGCAACTTTGGTTCTTCAGGCATTAGCTGAGAAAGTGGGTTTCACCGGCGAGCTAGGAGAGATTTCTTTGGGAGGAACCAATACGAGTGAAGTTGTCCAATCGTTTCCTGTGGGCTGTCTTGGTATCTCAGGAGTTGGTAGACGTCACAGACGATATACAGCTCATTCGGCTTTGTCTGTTCCGGCCCTAAACAACCCGGGGTACGTAGTTGATTGGCCTGCCGAAAAAGAGAAGTACCCTCACCTGCAAAACTTGCCGTTGCAGTGTACTGACGCCTCTGAGATCGGAATCATACTGGGACTTCCTGAGTACCGCCTTCAGATGCCTCTGGAGTGCCGAGAGGGTCCCCGAGGGTCTCCCACCGCAATCAGAACGAAGCTTGGATGGGTAGCTTTTTCACATGTTCCCGCTCACTCACGTACCGTTCAAGTTTGTCGTATCAGTGTAGCCTCTGGCATGGACGCGGGTGTAGAAGATAGCCTAAGCATCAGCCAGTGTTTCGATAAGTGGTTTAGAGACGAAGCCATTCCAGCCCCCAAGAGGAAGGACGTGTTAAGGTCCGTGGAAGATGAGAAAGCGTACAAACTCCTCAAAGAAAACACTAAGAGAATACCTGGAAAGAATGCTTTTGAGTCCGGTATTTTGTGGCGGGATTCAGTTCCAGTCATCCCTAACAACAGACAAGTTGCCGAAGCGCATCTCCGAGCGTTGGAAAACAGGCTGGAGCGCGAACCTGCCCTGAAATCAGCTTATGACGCCTCGATCGTGAGTGATGTAGCCAATGGATACATCAGGAAAATGTCTAAGGAAGAAGCAGCCAGCATCGAGAGTTCGTCTTCGACAATGGTTCATTATCTCCTGCACCATCCGGTCAGAAATCCCAAAAAGCCCGGAAAGGTTAGACGAGTGTACAATGCAGTTGCAAGGTTTCAAGGGAAGTGCTTGAATGACTTTATCTTATGCGGTCCAGACTTGTTGGGGTCCCTGTTTGGAATACTTGTCCGTTTTCGCGAAGGACTAATCACCTTGTGCGCTGATGCCAAAGATATGTATCTCATGCTTCGTCTACGCCAAGAAGACAAGCCAGCCCTTCGCTTCCTGTATAGGAGTGATAGTTCCCAGGCTCCAGATGTTTATCAATGCGAGAGAAGAATTTTTGGTGAGTGCTCTGCTCCGGCCTGTGCAAACTACACGGTACTTGCAAACGCAGAGGAACAGCGAGAAGAATTTCCCCGAGCGGCTGCGTCACTTGAAAACAACAGATACATGGATGACACACTAGACTCTGTTGAGTCTGAAGAAGAAGCTGCGTGTCTTTGCAAAGATCTTTCGGAAGTTATGAAGTGAGGAGGGTTTCACCTGACAAAGTGGGCCTCGAACTCACCTGAAGTGTTGGCCGAGATTCCCGAATCTGACCGAGCTGAGATAAAGGAGATTGGACTTCAGGGTAGCCCGTTTGTTCGAACCCTGGGCGTTGTCTACGAACCGGCAACAGACACCTTTAAAATAACTGCTCCGTCGAAAAAGCCTGCAAAGACGCCAAGAGAAATCCTCAGTTTCGTCTCGTCCATCTGGGATCCACTTGGACTAGTCTCGCCCTTCGTTATCCGGGGGAGGATGTTTCTCCAAGGATTATGGCCTTTGAAACTAGACTGGGATGATGTCATTGATGAAGAGAAATTGCACGCGTGGACCAAGTTCGAGAGAGAAGCAAAGTCGTTGGATGAATTGAGTTTTCCCCGTTGTTACCGAAGGCAGAAGGAAGCCGCAGATGACTTCCAACTTCATGTGTTCTCTGACAGTTCAATGCAAGCAAAGTGCGCAGTGGCATACTACCGCTTTCGCTATGAAAACGGTGAAGTGGGCGTTTCTTTGGTGTCATCCCGTGTTCGCGTAACCCCACTTAAGAGAGTTACCATTCCAAGGCTCGAGCTGGACGCGGTCAGAATGGGCATAAACTTAGCCGCCACGATTGTTGAAGAAAGCAGCGTCAAAGTGCAGAGGATTGTGTTGTGGACAGACTCCCTCATCTGTAGACACTGGCTTACTCAACCAAGCAGGCGTTGCAAAGATTACGTAGCGCACAGAATCGTTGATTTCCAAGAAAGAGTGGTGTCTCTCGAGCAGAATGGCGTTAAGGTGGATGTCCGGTACGTTCCGACTGAGGTTAATGTGGCTGACATTGGAACTCGAGGGGCGTCGCCGCCTTGTCTTGATCATGACAGCTCTTGGCAGATGGGTCCAGCATTTTTACGAAGTCCAGAGAACGATTGGCCTAGCGGCCGAAGCCATGTATGCGATGACCCTTCAGAACTGAGGAAGTCTGCACATTCCGGGACGGTATGCGTTTACTCAGAAAGCAGTTTAGTTGATCTCGAGGACTACTCAACGCTTTGGAAGGCCAAGAGAGTAGTGGCGTGTGTATTACGATGTGTTCAGAAGTTCCAGTCAACGCTTAACAAAGCCAGTGTAGTAGTTAACCGGCCCCCGAGTGTAGAAGAACTTCAGCAAGCTGAGAACGTTCTCATTCGCGCTGCTCAGCGAGAGTCATTTGGTCGTGAAATCGATTGCTTAGTCCGAGGAGAGCCAATTCCTAAGAACTCTAAACTAGTGACTCTAACCCCGTTTATTGATGACAAGGGGCTCTTGCGTTCCAAAGGAAGGCTAGAAAATGCACCGATCGACTTCGATGCTAAGCATCCAGTTATTGTGGACTCCAAATCAAGATTTGGCCAGTTGCTAATCGCGCACTATCACAACCAACTTGCTCATGGGCCAGCGGATTACGTCTACAATGAAATCAGACAGCGCTACTGGATTGTCGGTGGTAGATCAGCTGTCAAGAAATTCAGTCAGTCTTGCTTGGTCTGCAAAAGAAGGAAAAGTCGGCCCAGTCCTCCTCTGATGTCAGCACTACCCGAACGTCGAGTAACGCCTTACTGTCCCCCCTTCTTTCACACGTTTGTTGACTTGTTTGGCCCGATCAAGGTGAAAGAGCGCAGAAGTCAAGTCAAGAGATGGGGAGTGATCTTCACTTGTGCAACAATTCGAGCTGTTTACTTAGATGTTGTCCAGACGCTCGAGACGGATTCATTCCTGAACTGTTTTTTCCGTTTCGGAAGTAGACGGGGCTATCCTAGGACGCTAACAAGTGACCAAGGAACCAATTTTATTGGAGCTGCAAGGGAGATTCGGGATGCTGTAAACGACTTCGACCATGAGAAAATCAAGAATTCCATGTCAAGATCAAACACGGGGTGGTTTTTCAACCCCCCAACGGCATCGCACATGAATGGCGCCGTAGAACGTCTCATCAGATCAGTGAAGCAATCTCTTACTGTCGTGTTGCACGGACAGGTGCTAACTCAAGAAACGCTGACCACCTCGCTTGCTGTTGTTGAGGCAACGCTCAATAACCGACCGCTTACCATACCGAGTGACGACCCACAGGACCTGACGGCTATTACCCCGAATTCCTTCCTAATTCAACGATCATCCTCGACGCCTCCGATTGCTGATGTTCAAGAACGAGAAATCAATTGCAGAAAGAGACATCGACAGGCTCTTGCCCTCGCCAACATGTTTTGGAACCGCTGGTGTCGGGAGTATTTACCAACCTTGACCGTTAGACCCAAGTGGACTACCGAATCCAGAAATTTGGAAGCAGGCGACGTCGTTCTCGTTATGGAGCCAAATGTAGCGCGAGATCATTGGCCTCTCGCTCGAGTTGTTAAAGTTCATCCAAGCAGTGATGGAAGAGTTAGAAAGGCTGAGGTCAAGACCCAAAGTGGTTTTCTTACGCGTCCGGTTACAAAGTTATGTCTTCTCGAGGAGACAGCGATGACTCGGAAATAACCGGCGAGATGTTTAAGTTTTGCTACCTCGTCTGAGGCAGCACCGTGCGCCCCCGAGAGTGTTAACGAACTTGAACAGAACTTGTTAATTTTGTGTTTCTATTTGTGGCGTGCCCGCATGCCCCAAGGGACACGCCTCGATTTAAGTAGGCAAATTTATTCTTTTAGTGCAGTTTTGTAGTTTAAGAACTCTTGTACGTTTCGTTTCTGCGTCCGTCGTTTTCGCTGTCGGAACTAGGGTTACACGAACTCGCAAGTGGTAAGCCGTCGTACTGGACGCGCCTGTTGCTGTACAAATCCCCTAAATAAAACAAGAAGAAAGCGGAAAGCACACAGCAACGAATTAAGGTAAATTTTTTCGGTAAGAGTAGAAAGCGTCCAGTAAATGTTATTGATTTTAAAGGGCGAATTATTTTCAGTTTGTTGTTGATAAAATACCAGTGTTGGTTGTGCAGTTTCATGTAGATAGACATTCAGAACTTATTTAATGAGGCACACAAGCTATGATCGCGAGAATTATCAAGGCCGAGGCGGATAACACCAACCGCGACAGGCCTTGATAATTTCACTATCATGGGAAAACAGAATGCAATAATTGGTTTATTATACAATTATAAGGGTTAAAATGTTTACATATTTCATTTCATAATAATACAGATTGATACAGGGGTTTCTTTTGGTATACATCCTATAATTGTTTTTTTCCTGACATGCCTGTAGGAAGGGAGGGGGTGCCAATGCGTCCGTGACCCCTCTCGAGTCATGGAAGTCCACCCATTGAGGAAAGAAATAGTTTTGATAACTAAAGAATAATGGTAAATTTTAAACTCGGTAGTGAAATATGAAATATAAAATATTTAACATGTCGTGAGCGTGGGACAAAGAAGGAAATCTGAGTTGCCGACGGGAATCCAATGGCCTCCCAAACATACTTTCATATGAAAATATTTTTTTTATTATTTATGAAACCAAAACGGAAATAGTAGTGCCTGTACTAACTCTTTACAAATTATTGAGTCCTTTGGGTGGAAGTTCTGCCATTTGTAGATTTGCGTGACATATTTTGGCTCATTATGGATCAGATTGTTAGATTCGTCTAAAACGTTGTGTCAAACCGCTCGAAGTGCCAAATAATAATCCCAGGCGCTGTCAAAAGGAGGTAGACTGGGTTATCATAGAAATGACGCATAAATGAAACCCGGCTCGGTTCCATTTGAGTTTCGAACATTTTATGACTTCATTTTTATTGCATGTCTATAAGAGTGTAGACCACTGGAAAGTGTGGTCAGTTTTTTAATAACTTCAGGCATCAAAACAGGGAACCATCAGGAAACCCTAAAGAATCATATGCTGAGCCAGTGAAACTGGACTGGAGATGTTCACGAAAAATACGGCGCGATTGTACTAGGAAACTATATCTTAGACATCTTAGAATGCTGTTTGCATTATTAAATCTCTTGTGATTAATGGTAGCCACATTAAATGAACTACTACACTATAGCTGTGCACATTTTAGAGAACAATTTAAGACAGTAACTTCCCTGTGTTATCAAGTTAACTGCTTTATTTTGAATCCCAGACCGCATCTGTTCGTTTGAAATAAAGCCTGACATTGATATTTGAAACTTTCTCTGCCGGTTGACAATTGCGATGTGATGTTTGTAAAACAAAATACATTTCACCGCTTGAATCCTGATTCCTCACAATAAATTAAGTGTGTTATTTCGCATTTACAGTGGTGTGATTATTTATTTTTCGGGTCTATGATACTATATACGAAGAGGATAATAAGTGCTAGCCTAAAAATGCGAGGAAAAAAGAGATCATCATGCTCTTTTACAAGAATTTGACCAGTTTTCTCTAGCGTGTAGCGCCTCCCAAACGTTTATATGTTTATACAATGAGCAGTCCTTAAGGGCCATACCAGTCTAATGACGTACCCTGAAGCAGCGCAAGGAAATATATTCACAGAGTACAAGGGAGGTCGGCGGGCTTTATTTTCTTGCTTCTGTTAATTCTACTGCAGCACGTTCATCATTGCCATAATATGGCAGAAATGGAACATACTTGGCAAAATTGTAAAAGCTCAACCTTTTCAAGCCAAATGGAAGATCATAAACTTGAGCTCTGCCGCTAACTTCTGTCACCTCACTATTCCACACGTCCATGCCTCGCTCGTCACGTGACCCAGGGATTGTATTATCCAGCACGAAGCCCGCGATTCCGCCGACCAGCATGTTTGTTCGTAACAACACGGTAATGATTTGGTCAATCTCAGGTTCACCTAATAAACAAAAAAATTCGAATCAGATTGATTGTAAAATTAGCTAATGTATGTTTTGCTTCCTCGAATCCGCACGTGACTATCAGTGGGAATATTGCTTGTCAGTTTTGAGGCTCGGAATCTTTTCCACACGGAGAAGGCTCATATTTTCAACAGCAAGTGTAATACACATCTGACCTCTTTTGAAACGCAACCTTTCTTAGATAAATGTGATGGAATAAATATGGATTTCCATATTTATCTATATTCCGGTGCAGTTACGTTAACAGCTATTTTGAAATGTTACCTATGAAAAGCTGTGCTCGTTGGCTACTGAATACATTTGTCTTTTCAGAAATTCAAAAGGTTATAAAATCGTTAACAATTAGAATAACTAAAATACCAGAAATACAATGATTTGTTGAAATAAACCTGTTTGTATGACGTTCTTGTTTGCCTCTTGAGAAAGCCAATAGGGAAGTGCCATTCCAAATACCAGTGAGAAACCCAGGATAAAGAGGTTTCTCGAGGAATTCAGGTCCACAAACTGAAGGTTGGAAATGCCGACAGCAGTTATCATACCAAACATTACCATAAATACCCCGCCCACTATGGGGTCTGGGATGGTAGTGAACAGCGCGCCAAACTTGCCCAGTATCCCCAGCAACATCATTATTATTGCGCCATATTGCACAACACGACGACTTCCAACCTGTGTGAGCAAATTCGTAACAAATCATATACCCGCGTGACATGGTCAGCAAATTCCAATAGAAGTTGAAGCGTAACAGGTTTTGGTTATTCTGTCGATGAACTGCTTGACACATACACATTATCAGTCCAAAATGGCGGAAAAAACATTATTCTTTTGTCTTCATGTCAATTGGCCCTCATAACCTCGATCGTATCTTCAGAATTCAAAAGAATTTTTGGCTTAAAACGAGGCAAAGAGGGTCAATTAATTAACAATAGGCAAAAGAGTACTGTATTTTCCGCCATTTTGAAGTAAGGTGTTTACCTTAGTGATGCCAATCGCTCCAATGTTCTCGCTATAAGAAGTGGTTCCATTTCCACTGCCCCATGCCCCAGCCAGGAGGCAACCTATGCCTTCCATGCCAATACCTCTATTTATGGCATGTTTTGGAGGCGGCGGAGCTCCCGAGAGTCGTGCACATGCGTAGTAGTCACCAATTGATTCTATCATAGATGCCAACACTCCCGCCAGCATTCCAAACACGCCAGCAGCACTCACTGTGGGCCTGCCCCACTGACCTAACACCACAACAAACCAACATGTTACAAGTTCAATTTATTGAAATTGGCCACGCCATACAAATCTTTAAAAATTTATATTAGCAGAAAATGCTGGTGGTTCTTTTTTCATGTACAGCTATAGAGTTCTTCTTTAATGTAACTTTAATACTTGATACCAGTGTTTGGTGCATTAGTATGGAGAAGAACGATGGAGGATCTCCCAAAAAACTGCTGTAACAAAGTCCGAGTTACATATATCATGTCTGTCAGACACAGTATGGTGTTACACCACGGCATTCATTTTACCATTCAGTTAAATCATGAACATAAACAAGAACGCACAATATCTGCACAGGGAAACCAGGTTTGCTAGTCTTGATAGCTTTGGTATATTCTTCTGGCCTTTAGTTGTTTTTGAACTTCCCTACCTGGATATGGAAATCTGAACCACTTAGCCTCATTCAGCACAAATATTCTGGCATCTGTTCTCGCGCGGTATTGTGGACTGCTCTTGTTATCGGTAAATCCACCTGCAGCAGTTACAATAGCACAAATAATCCAAGAGAAAACGATTCCAAGCAGGATCTAATAAATATACAAACAGCATTTCATTAAAATTAGGTTTACTTTCCCTTCGGGTTACCGGTCCACCCGCACGAGGGAGCTCTGACGCGCTAATTATGCGAATAGTTTTTTAAAAGAGTTGTTCAACTCTTTTCCTCCCATGTGGAAGGCATTTCTTAGACTACAAGCTTGTTTTGGTCTTATAGTGTGTCATAAAATTACTGTTGTCATTTACAATTCTGGCAGACGTATTGAACTCGTGGATTTCTTGATAGCCATTAGTTCGATGTAGGTACATTTTGAATTTCTTTAAGCTCGTTCTAAAGGCGGGGAAAGCCGTTTTTCCACGGCATAATTTGGGTTTACTGCGAATATCGTGTTCGCGTTTCAAGCAATCCAAAAACATTACGCTCATTACACGAATCCATGAGTTGCGGTGTTTTGTAAATTTTTGGGTGATTTTGGGCGATGTTTGGGGGGACATAGTTGTTCTCAAAGATTAGTAAAATTGAGAGAAATAAGGAATATTGAAGATTCAATGCGATCTTTTTAAAAATTAGAATTTGAAGTTAAAAATTAGTAGATGGAAAACAACACAGTCCCCTGACAACCTGGGGTACTCTTGCGTGGGGGTCAACTGTCATGAACTGTCTGTTGCTGTTGCAAAAGTAATTTTCTTTCTTCTACCCCTTTTTTGAACCTCTTAAAATTTCACTCAAATTCACGTTTACCCCCACCTTAAGTAAGATATCTGTGCAAAAAAGACTGTCGCCTGTATGAAGTGAGTGTTTATCCTGAGATCATGGTGATGCCCTTGCTTCCTACTTATCACTCTGGGGAAGGAGGTCCTTTTTTCGTTCTCCCTTTCAAGTTAAGTGAGTGTGTATTGATATCTCTTTGCAATCATGCGGTTCTAATGCGGCGCTGAGCTTAACACGAAGCGTGTCGTGTGAGTAGACTTCATCTTGTGTTGCCTTAAAGTGCCACTGTGATCAAATTTTTGAGTTTCATTTTTTTACATTTTCGTGTCCTATTAGACTTTCTTACTCACCTTGCCAAATTTCAATCCATTATGAACATCAGAAGTCATTTTGTTTTAACATTTAATTCAGAGAATTTACGGCCGCTATTAATCAACCTTGTTCCAAGCCTTGGTTGCAAATGAGAGAAAGTGACTTCAAAGGCTCAAAAATACCTCACGGGTTGAAATGAGAATAACAATAAGTCTTCAAAATCACGCGAAAAGGAACAAAAACTTTGGACGTGTTCTTCGTGCAATTTTCTATGCTGATTGTTATTAAAATTTCAACCCGTGAGGTATGTTTGAGCTTTTGACGTCACTTTCCCCCATTCGCAACCAAACCTTGGAACAGGGTTTTGTAATGGCGGCCGTAAATTTTCGGAATTAAATGTTAAAATAAAATGACTTCTGATGTTCGTAATGGATTGAAATTTGGCAAGATGAATAAGGACGTCTAGTTGTACACGAACATGTAAAAAAATACAAATCGAAAATTTGATCACAGGGGCACTTTAAGAGACTTGGTTTTTCCTCCCCTAGGTTATTTGAACTCGTCCCAGTTTCCATGTATCTAAATAGTTTTACTAACCGGAAACAATCTAAACAAGGAAAATCTGGTAGAGTACATCCCTCGCTCCCTTGAATAGCCAGGGAACGGTAGTTTGACATTCTTCAAGTATTGAGAGAAGATTGTAATAAATACAATGGTCCTAAAAGAAAAAAATGGAATATGAATGTTGAGTAGCTAAATTGAGACTTTGTAATTGGATTAGATGACCTTCCGTGAACACAACACAACACGACCAGTATCAAGTGACGTCAAACAGGTCCGTTTTGGGCAATTGAATTTATTTAGCCTTTTTAGCAGTCCGATCACCCTTGCATTTTAATGTTTTATTTTGTATTGCTGATCCTGATCTACGCCAACATCCGGCTTCACTTGTCTGCTGTTTGTACAAGTGGTCCTTGTACTATTGCAGAGGTGCCGCTCAATCTACCCAGTGCTCCTTCCTGAAATCAAACATTTTTCGAGCCTGAATTTTAGATCTAAACGTCTTCCTCTGGTCGCGTACTACCGAGTAAAGACGTGTTAAATTCAGGCTAACGTATTATCAATATTCCAGAACATTTCTCTACGGTCACATGACTTATCCACCAAGAGGAAAACCATTTTTCAAACAGCCCAAATACGAAAAGCAGGGGAGAACACGGTTAACCGTTAGCCGTAAAACGGCCAAAAATTTAACCTTTAGGCGTAAAAATTGGAAAATTTTAACCGTTAGCCGTAAATTATGTTAACCGTAAAAAAACTGATCAGTAATTATAAATAAAACAGAATTGGTCACTTCATCGTCCCAAAATGGCCTAAGACCTAAAATATGTTCTTCATTGTAATGAAAATTAATATTTAACTTTTGTTTACCAACCGTTAGCCGTAAAAAAGCCAAAATTTTAACCGTTAACCATAACAGGAACCACCCCATTGAGACCCTCTTAAAACAAACTCGGCGTGAAAATTTTTATATCGTCTATCATAGTTCTGCTAAAGTAAATTTCTACTTTCCAAAAGTTTGCCAAAGGACTCACTTATAATATTTAATAGCGTTATATCAAACTGTACTTACATTGCGGAAATTCCCCAGTGGATACCTGCAATGATAAGGTTATAAAGAAAGCTAATTGCCGCGGACACTAACATTTGTGAATATGGCCCCGATGGTGGCTCTCTAGCATTGGAATTACCCGTGGGTTTTTTCATGCTAGAATAACATTAATGTGCTTTCCACCTCAATAATTTACCCTGATTTACTAGACTTTCATTGTGTATTAGTTGTTGTCGGGTACAAGAAAGTCCTTTTCTTATTTCACATCTGGGAAGAAAAAACAAAGAAATCTCAAGTTTTCTCCTTGCGTTGCATCGTGATCGTGGAAATACCCAGACAGAAACAGCTTTGACCAGCTTTATGCTTTTCATTTCTTAAAAATGATTAAAAACTGACACTCTGTAAAGGACTGAGAGGCTGGTTGGTCTGCTTCACGTACCTGAGAAATCTGCGGCTGCTTGAAACAATGCGAATCCAACCAGTGTTACTGTGGGAGCTATGGTCAGCGGTCCAATGAAACGAAGCAGAAAGCCAACCAAACCAGTGAAGCCGATGAAAATTTGAAACAATGCCGCTACCATGATAGCTCCTTGGATCTATAAAGGCAATTTAATAAACCTCACGTTTATCTAGAACAGGGTCGTTAAAAGGTATAATTTTTCATAACTGATCGATCCCATATATTTACCCAGAATTTTGATCCGTGATCCCAAAAGTGATGGAAATTTTGATCTTCGATCTCCGATAAACACCGCTGATCCGGATCCCACGGGTTGTAATACTAGATCCCTGATGCCACCCCTATACAGGCCTTTGATCCCTGATCCCATATACCTACACCTTGTTGTGACCCTGCTAAAACTCAATGAGCGCACTCTGAACATGGACCACACTTGAAAGATACTTACCTCTCTCATTCTCGGTTTCCATATATCGGTGTAATCAATAGTAGATGGAGTTGTGCTGATATTCACGGATGAGGCGTTGGTAGTAAAATTGTCAAGTCCTTTAAATTGGACAACAAGCAAAACATTCATTTAATGAAAATTTCTTGTGAGAACTATTTGGTTAAACAACATTATTGTATTATCTTCCGTCCGTCCTTCTTGGCCTCAGAAGCAGGCACATTCTCACCGCCTAATTTTGTATAACACTACATCATTTAATTCTATTGTATGGCTATAGCTTGTAAAGATATAGCTTGCGATAATTGGCTAACAGTCAGGATGGGATTCTTTTCCACGGGCGTTATCAGTGATTATTTGACATTTCCGTGGCATTAAAATGGCCGGCTGGCTGGCAACATTCGGACAACAGCGCAAAGAGAGCCCTGCTGTAAACTTTCTTATAACTCTCAGTAGGCTGGGACCGTACTAGGAGGATAGACCTAAAGAGAAAGACCTCGGGCGATATTCTTTCTGCAGTACAGCCTTCACACTACGGTTTATATTTACTGAGATATATAACTGATCCCGCATCAAATGATGTCCAATGATAAGTTAAGTTAAATTTTGTCGGTTTAAGTACAGTTTGTTTGATGGTTCACTCTACAAAGTATCCTTGCTTACGGCAATGAAGCAAAATCAGCTATTAGCTAGACTGTTGATTCTCTCTAACTGTATTCTCTCGCGATCTATAAATTCAGGTTTATCTCGAGCGCGATACAACTCGATAACTGATTGAAGCCTGCGATGGATACAGGCTGGCACATGATACATAACTGGTCCCCAGAGAAACTAGATATAGTTAGATATTATTTTCCTTCATATGGAGATGTCTCTTGACTCGTCTTAAAGCAGTAATGAAGTGTATGTTATTTACCTGTGGGTGTTGGTGCCATTGTCGATTGGGGAGCAGAAGGAGGGCATGTCCATTGAGGGAGACTGAGAATAGCTATAGTGGGGGTAAGGAATGAGAAGGTGCCGCCTTGGACCATGGGAAGCCTGAAAGAGAAACACGGCTGTTTAACAGTCATGCGCGAAATACTTCCCTTTTCTTTCAGCTGTTATTCTAAAGATCGATCATTTCATTTCAACTTCATTCATATTAATACTTGTACAACACGAATTCTCTTATTATTACTTTTTGTCCCACCCAGAATTTTTGAGATCCTTGCAAGTCAATATTTGATCACATCGAGACCTTACAGGTTTCAGATCCGTACGACAGTTCCAATAGCGTGATATCAGAACAATTGTCCGCGAGTAGCCGAATTATCGTTCTTTAGTAGTATGTTGCAATCTTACCTGTTTCCAAAAGTGGTTTGCAATAAAGTACAAACTCCGGAAACAAAAAATATGGTGCCGATAATCTCACTAGTGGCGAGTGGATTCTGATCATAGCACATTGGTTTGGCTAAAACAAGAGGAATCGCCAGCGTCGAACCGAACATCGTCAAGTAATGCTAAAAGGCAAGAAAACAAATCAATTCTCAGTCAGGTTTAGTAGATCGTATCATAAAAAAAGAAAGACTAGGTGTTAATAGAGTGTACCTGGAATCCCAGCACAATACTGAGGTACCATGGTGGACTGTCATCTACAGCGTAAGCCAAGCTTAAGTCTTTCTTCCTCCTGATGTGAGATTCCGTCTGTAGGACGCAGAAAACACAAAACATACTTACTCCCAATCCAATGTGTGATATTTTAATCGAGTTTACCCAGTTTACTTGAAGAGCAGACATACTTGACTGCGGACATACTTAAGCAAATGAATGGCTTATTTTATACTGAAAAAGAGGCGCAGGGTTCCTGCAATTTCAATACGTGCCCGTGATTAAGAGTCTGAATATACAGTGGAATTGACCCCGATATAACAGTCCCAGCTATAACGAACGATATTCTTCGGCCCGGCCACAGTTAGTGACTGACAGTAGACTATTTATGCGTGAAACAGAATCCCGTTACAACGATCATATTTTCGGTACGAATGATGAGATTGGATGCTTCGTTAATTGACTCATTGCTGGTATATCTTTTATCGAAGCGATTATGCATGCATTCATTCCTTTGAGCAATTTTAAAATCGACCCCACCTCTCGTGCGCGGCCAACTCAATTTTAGGTTTGACATTTTAGGTGATTCCCGGTTTGACCGTAAAGTTGAGACTAACATTAACAACATTCTGGTAAGAGTACCTCACAGAGGACTTCAATGGGATAGTCATATTTCTGATGTTGATGACTGCTTCCGTTTGAAGCTGTGTCATGATCGCGTGAATAACAAAGAAACGCGATATTTAAAACATCACTTTTACACTTGATGTACCACTGTTCATTTTGACGCCTTGCCCCTAAACGTAAGGCTTGCGATTTCCAGGCAGTCTTAATTTTTGAACGATAACAATTATTTCATTATATCTGCATGTTTGTTTGCATGTTTTAGAAACATATTTAACTTCCTTTATCAAATGCCCGAGAAACTCCAGTTCTTTTGTACTGAAGTTATTCATGTCGTTTATAATCTGTCACGTCGTTTTTAATTGGACAGGAATTTTTTTAAAAAAATCCTGCTCTGTGTAATAAGACTAATAAGTAAGTCATGTTGTTCTTAATTGAAAAAGAACATTGACTGCCTTTTTAAATGCCTGAGAAACTCCTGCTTTGTCACCTTTCTAAAGCTTCATTCGAAACTGATCGCTTTTCGTGTCTTCTAATTGCTTGCTGGAGACCTTTCACGTGGCTTGTTACAGCGCCCAAGATAACGAAAATTGGCAAAAAAAGAAGCGATAAACAATTAACAAAAATAATGAAAAATATGATTAAGATTGCTTTTTGTCGCTAAATGAAAGTTGCGTTATATCGGAACGTGACATTTACAACACGATATTCCATACATGTGTGAGTCGGGTCAATCCCCGGGGGTAATCTGTTGTAAAGAATGAAAGCCACTTCTGTTTTGAAATCGAAGAGAACGCATCAAATATAATTTCTCTTTTTGGGTTATACTTTGTACGGGTCCTTTCTAACTAATATGGTGTATTTTGTTCTTGTTCTACGCGGCTTTCTTTTGAGTGAAAATTTTCAGTACCTGTATACATGTGATACTTTCCAAAATTGAAAGACTTTCTAAAACAGCTTTTCACACCGGCTAGAATCTTGTTGCAAAGGCTAGAATGTTATTGTAAGAATTGTAGAGCAAGGTCCGTATTTTACTTGAATCCTTTAAATACTCCCAACCTGGACTGCAGTTTGCTAAAACCGCCAGAATGCAAGGAATTTCAATTTTAATTTAATCTTACAGTTTGGAATGACCGGAATGCAGCCGAACCACACATATACCTCGTGCCACGCGTGTTACACGCGTGACACGAGGCAAAAAAGAGTTGCTACCCTAAAATAACAGGCCGTACTAGTATACTAAGGTCAAGTTGAACCATCATGATATATTGCTGTTGTTGTATATCAAATATTTACAAATTCGTCGAGTCCATGACTGACATAGCCAAATACATTAATATGATATATAGCTAGCAGTTATTATAAAATGCAACGAACTGTAAACTTTTGATGCTGAGAAACAGTTGCGCTCATGATTTATGACGGCATCGATATATCTTCCTGACGACACGAGTTCAGCAGACTGATATCTAATATATTATAAGCTTAGTGCGGAACGATATTTGCATATCGACATTCGCAACATTGGTACAAGATTTGCTACCTTTCAAACTAATGTATCACAATCTGCTAATTGCAAAAAACTCAAAATTAAAGTTCAAAAGAATTCTCTCACTCTCCCCGCTCATGACTTTAAAGAGATCTACTATCTGAAAGAAGGAATTGTAGTTTGGAAACTAAAGCGAATACTGAGTTCGACCGTAAATTGGTATTGATAAAATAAAATTAAAAAAGAATTGTAGTCACTGACGTTAGTACAACACTGATTCGCTCGAAATAAGGCTCGTATATTCTAAGTTAAATCGCAAATAACGAAAGTAACAATTTAATATTCAGAGATAAAACAAGTCACTTGCAACACAACCCAACAAATCAAAGAACTTTCTTACCACATCTTGGTTTTCCATTGTTCCGGCTTTTCAGAGCTCTTTCCGAGTTTAGACAAGCCGCTTGAATGTCAGAAATACACTCCAATTACGTACTCATTTTAAAAAATGCAATTAATCGTTTCTTCAGTTTCAATATGCCCTTTGTTCAAGCCCTCCAAGGTCATTAATACAACAAAACATCAGGCTGCAGGTATCTGAGACCATCTCAGCCGTATATCCGCTTTGACAGCTGGTCACGAAAATTCTTTGGAATTTAATAAGAGAAGTCCTTGCATGGTTCATTGAACAAAAATAGTTTCCCTGTCAACTTCTTTAGGCGTTCGTGTGCTCTGTAGTTTAGTAGTCGTAACACATTTATAAAAAAGCATTCTATCGCAAGCGTGACAGTTTGAAGTTTTCAGTTGTGTTGCTACATTGTACGTAAAGTCAGTATCGCGGCTGCTCCTTTTGACGTTCAAGAAAAATATTCCTGATACCTGGCTTACTGAGTGCGTATATCAGATTTAAAGTACACTTCCATGATCTGAACAACCAATACTCTTACAGAGAATTAACCACAAAATTAGAAAATTTATATTTGAAGTTTTATACTACCTAAATAGCGGATGAGTGGCAATATCGAGACACTGTTAGGGTAAATTCCAACATAGAAGAAATAAAATGATGAGGAAAGAGAAGACAAGGTGAAATATCTACAGCGAAGGAAAGAATTAAATAAGACAACTTCGGCGAATCTGTGGGTTTCTCACTGTTCACAGATCGCCTGCATCATAAGAGAACGTCAGATATCTCTCGTAAAATATAGCTTCCAAGTCGACAAGTGCCTATAAATACAATCAGTTTTAAAATTTCCTACGTTCGCTTGTTCATTTATGTCACTAGTATTTGTTACAAAGGGAAACTTTTAAAATAGTTGAGATATTAGTCCCAGAAATTGTATTTTCTATTAAGAAACACGCCCTCGTTGGAAAAATAAACAATAATTTTCATCCTGATCCCCTCCCCTCCCTCTTTTTGAAGTTGTCAATGATAGGTTTGAATGTAATCCGACAAGTGAGGGGGTGGGGATAAGGTATCATTGTCATGATTACTAAAATGGCATTCTCAACCAATAGTGTCTCAACTCTTCAGTTTTGCAAATGTTTGTAGTGTGGTGCAAAACCACCTTTGAAAAATTGACAATGTTTGATCATCGAAAAATTTCAATCTTGGGATAAATAAAAGGGATGTCGTCTTTCTACTGTTGGTATGTGATGGGGTTCCATTTTCTAAAGGAGTAGTTTCTCAAAAGTGGTATATAAAAGGGTAAAGGCTTGGACTTTAGGGAGGGGACTCCCGGTTTGTAGCCTACCCCCGGACATAACAAGATTTACAATATCTGCGGTCGACATGCATAGCTGACCTAACAGAGCTCAACACGAACTCACCACTATCATCATCTTACTTGGTTTAACCAGAAAGATTTCCATCTAGCTTTTTTTGAAAACTGTGTCAAAAAAAATCAGCCATCGGCCAAAATGATTACAGTAACAAAACATAACATCAAGTACCAATGTGTTTTAGCATTTCTGCTAATTTGGAGACAACGTAAATAACATTCTACTAAGAAATTGTAAAAACTGAAGAAATAAATCAATGCGTAAACGAAAATTTACATCTAGACTTATTACTGTATACAATGAAAAAGTTAAGTAAGTTAAGAAGTACATAAATTACAGTTTGACCCGCAGAAGTATGGATCAATTAAAGTGGCTAGGTCCTGCTTCCTATCTACTATTGTTTATGAGGCTACCTACTCAGTCTATGTCTTGAGATAAACTCAATTTTTCTCCATAAATTTGGGCCTAAATATTTTAATAAATCTTTCCCGTATGAACCCAATGCCATTCAGTGGACTTGTTTAACACGTCACATTTCGTGTTGATATTCCAAACCAAAACCGGAACACTGATATTGTGTTGGGAAAAAAGACAGTCGGTAAGGTGAGACTGCATGACGAAAAGTTGATCTGCAAACATTTTACGTTTTGGCCGTTAGGGGAACAAGGCGAGAATTCCAAAAGAAGATGGCGGCGCTGCCGGAGTGTGAGTTGTGTTTTGATGTTGTGGCTGTTTTACCAGCGGGAGGATCAGGCGTCAGGATGAATATTCAGCGTCCTAAACAGGTACGAAATCTAACAATCTTTGAAAAACTTCTCAAAATTTTGTCAGATGCCAGCCAAACTACCGTAATATATTTGCCACTCACAGGTACTGTAGTTCAAAAATATTGGTAGGCGGGCATACGCATTACTCATTACTTTGGTTAAGATTTTCAGAGAAGGAGGCGAAACCTTTCTGTGCATTAAGGTCTCATAAAATATATAGCCAAAATACTTCAATGATGCAATTTGAATTCCCAAATTTGTCAGTAGAATTACAAGCTTACGAGAACTGCATAACTATTCCAAATTTCGTATGTAATGTTCCACATTACTCCCGGTGGTATTAATCAGTGAAAATCAATCATTGATTGCAATCAATAATAATCAATATCAACAGTAATTAATTGATTGATATTGATTAGCTCAACCAATCAGTAAAAATTGATACTCACTCACTGAAATCTCTTAATTGCTATTGATTACTATTGATTTTTATAGTTAATCAATGAATGTGATGACACAACTGTAAGCCAGCAGGACCCCATTGATAACAGTACATATGTACTTAAAGGTCATCCTGGGTAAATATTCGGTTATTATTATTATTATTACTAGTAGTAATCAGTGATTAGGGGAGTGCGTTTGACCTAAGATGGATAGTCAGGTAGTAGCAAAAGAGCAAGATTGTCAGCCGGTCGTTTCGCATACAAGTCGGTTCGCATACATCGAGGTCGTTTTGCATACAAGGTCTTGGTCGATTCGCATACATCGAAGTTGTTTCGCCGACACGATCTTGGTCGATTCGCATACATCGAAAAAGTGCAAAATACATTGAAAAAGTTCTCATAAACACTCTAACAAGATAGCTATAGGACAGACAAATAAACTTAACCTCAACCCGGCGATATGCGCGTGTTGTTATGTATCGTGCGTTATTTCTGTTCGGCACAGCGAACACGTTGACAGCGCGTATAGACTAATTAAGTTCAAGTTTAACTTGCCATGCACTATATCTAGAAGAATTTTGTTATGTTGTTTAAATGCTTTTCGCGGTTTGATACTAAACCCGGCCACAAAATATCTAACATAAAAAACTTCCACCCGCAGTCCCGCAGTCGTGTATATATAGCGAACATCACTCAAGGTGGCTAATGCACTAGTCATTTGTTTCTTCCGCCCCCCCACCCCCGCGACATGCGGGGACTTTGTCGGGCAATAGCGGGGGAATTACTGCAGCTTTGCGATGATTTTATGCCCAGACCCCCAGGGACTTTACTTCAAATTTGTCTGACCTAAAATACCCCCGGGAAACCCCGGGGAAATTTTCAACAAGAATTTGTCGCATCAAGAAATGGGTTGTGTTGTTTTTGAAGGGGTTGAATAAACTGTGAAAAAATTGTGACACTGTAGCAGTTCTTGATAGGTTAAAGCAGAATTTTTCTTTGCTTGCAAGCTATGTTATCGTAAATTGGGTGTTGCAGAAGAATCCATTCAAATGATTTAATATTGGACCGGACGGAAACATGATCTGTCATCATAGCAGCGATTGTTTGCCAAAGTTCAAAAAGAACCTTGAATAATGAATGAACGGCAAATTCTCATTGATGTCAGAATATTGTAAAACAATGTGAATAGAAGTCGCTCCTAGACTTCTACAAATACTTTCACTTCTATTTGAAAATAGATTGAGGCACAGCACATCAACTTTTTGTTTATAGTCAATACACTCATACTATTCAATAATGATTTCCTCATCAAAATGCCTAAACATTCTGCGAATAGCTATACAATACAAATTCAAAGAAGCGATAAAACAATTTTGATCCGTATTCTACTCACTTGTTTTACATGAAATGCTAACGATTTATAATTTTAGCTAATTTTGTGAATCGTTTTGCATGCAAACACGCTGGAGTTTCTCGATTAGCACTCCTTTGACGACGTTCGGTGGCTGATTAAAACTCTTCTACCTTGGATGAAAACAGCAGCGATAACAGACCATAACAGAGGACAATTTTGTCGAGAGAAATCATTCCAAACAGCAAAACAGAAGCACATGGCATGGAGATGACGTCATTCGTCCCTGAAAAATGTTTCTGGGGGGGGGCCAAATTGACAACGATATAATTATAGTCCATAAAAACTGGACTGATTACCGATTAGAGAGCGTTCTCCTTCGTTGAACGCAATTATTATTATTATTACCCTAGCTTTCTGCATTTGGTAACGTGGGCATGCATCATCACAGATATGTACACTGTCATAATCCGATTGCACATGCACATGAATTGGATTGCTACAATGTACGTAAACATGGAATATGTCAAAGCAAGATGAAGTGGACCTATCTACTTTTTACTTATTATTCTTTTATGTTCCCTTTCAGTTGCATGGGTTAATGTTTTAGTTTGTATGCCTATTTAGCTTCCATACAAATTATTTGTGTAGTGACAAAATCAAAAATTGCAAATTATAGCCATAGATTGCGAACAGGATATTAAGGGTGGGGTTGGGCAACTGTCAAACTACGTAAAGGAAATGCAAAATCTTGCTTCTCTGGTCCCATTTTTTCATGAATATTTATAATTACCATAAAAAAATCAAGACGAACATCGTTTCCACCAACTTTGATGTACAATTGATGTTTTTCTGGTATTTGTTGTTATGGTTTTCTTCATTACGGTAAACACAGTTTTCCCATGGATTTTTGCGTGATGACAGAAATGTGTGTTTGTGGCATTAGACTCTCTGGTCATTAATATTAATATTTTCGATTATCCAGACTCTCGATTATCCAGACTATTTAGCCCAGTCCCCGAGAGTCTGAATAATCGAGGTTTGACTGTATGTTCTTATTAGATAGTGATCTTAGGGATGCTAAAATTAATGGACACATTTACTGAATTAGTCATAATTTGTATCAGAATATGTACCAGAACAAATAAACTTAATTAACTCATTTGTCAATCAATATCAATGAATTAATTGTTATTGATTATTATTGATTATATTGATTTTCATTGATTGATACCACCAGGGCACTGGATATTATTTACCTGTGTGTTATACCTGAGGGAGGGGGACAGGGGGAATATGTGGCACATTTGACTTTTATCAGGAACCCCACCCTAGGACCCTACTCCACTCATCTGTATAACGTAAGGTATCCCCAGTTATTCTCCACTTGTCTCATTTCTGAGCTCAGAGTTCTGTTTTGGTCCATCATGACCCTATCTGTTACTGTTCTTGTTCAGCTGACTCCTCACTTTCTTTTGCCTTACAAGTTCCAGAAGATGGTCTGTCTGGTTACACTATCAGCCAGTTGTTTTAGAGTGTGGGCCGATCCATTTCCACCTCTTTCTTCTAGATTTGATATTATCTTGTTTCAATAATGCCAACTGATGTTGGTTGTTTTTGTGTCAGTTCATTACGATTGTAATCTGGTGAGCCCTTCCAGCCTTGAACATGGTCAAAGCAGTCATTTCAACCTTGTAGTGTCCACATAACTTGTGCGTTTGACTGCACTGTATTGTTTCAATCGGTGTCAGGTTTCTCCGGTTGTCCTTCCTTAGTCACTGCCTCCCATTATTTGAATTTACCAGATGCTCACCTTTTGCCGTTGTTGCTAAGCAGATAAAAAAAAAATTAATATGATCACACCTTGCTCTGGGTGATTCTAGAAAATATCCACACCTTCAGAAATTCCAGAATGCCTAATATCCTCATATAATATGAGAGTATTGAGCAGTTTGACGCCAATGTGTTTCTTCTGAGTTAATGAGAGTAGCTGAGACATATACGGACATCACCATATAAGGGTGTTCATCCTTCTTTTTCCTAAAAATTTTGTGTGTGGGGTGGGGAGCATGAGCCCCCCTGCCCCCCCTGCCCCCCTCCTACTCCTACGTTTAGGACCTTTAGCCAGCTGTTTAGCAACTTCTTTGTTAATAATAACGTCAGTGCATGCGGCATTAAAAAATAAATGAAAAGCATGGTTAACGTTTTTTGTTTTTTAATAGTTCTGTCAAATTATGGAAAAACCTTTGATCAGTTACACCTTAGCAGCATTTGAAAGGTAAGATTCTGTGCAGTGGTAGACATGTTTATGATATACATTTTATTATTCAATAGTTATTCTGTATTCTGATAAAACTAAGACCAATTGCAAGATTGCTACGCTACTCTCCCGGGCTCAACTAACTTGATTCTGTGCCCCAGGCTCCCCTTTGTTGCTTAATGGAATGAGAGTAAAGCTGATATTCAGACAAATATATAGAGAGGAGGGAGGGGTGGGGGGGGGGGGGGGGACACAGGGTTTGTAGAATGACCATCATCCAGAGTGTGACTGTTGTGACTGTTTTTCCACAGACCATATATAATTAAAAATACTGTTCAAAATCTAGTTAATTCAGGAAAGAGAAACATTGGATGGAGAAAATTGGATGATAAATCTTTTATTTAACATTTGATATTTTTTCGACTATTTTGCTTGGTTACAAGGAAAATGGTAAGAATAGGGATCATTGGGTTGGCACTCTCTGACCCACATTTTTGTATACTCTCAAGGGACTGTTTTAATTTGTCAAGGGAATACTTTTCACTGTGGGCGATAAAAACGTCACTGGATAGGAATGCGTCAGCAGTTCTCGATCCCGAAATGTTATTTTCACGCGTCGCTCGTCATTTAGCCTGTCTAGCCTTTTGCAAACTACAGGTAGGTATTTTTCAAAGATCTGTGCCATTCATCGATTGAATTGCTTAGTTTTACATGCTTAAAAGCTGTTGCGAATCTTCATTGTCAGAGGATATTGGCCAATGCTATTTCTATTGTTACAAGTCTATTGTTTGTCGTCTTCATTGAAAGAAGTATTTTTAGCTTGTCACGCAATCTTTTGTTTTGACCACAATTCATGGACTTGATCACGGCTTAATGCAGCTTCTCAAGACTTCAGACAGGAAAAAGGTAATGTACAATATTGCTTCGAACTTAAATGGAATTTTTAGAAGGATCGGTAAAGCCCCTTAGTGAAAAATTGACTACAAAAAGCCGTCGGGTTAAAATTAAACTTACGCTTTAGCGTGAATAATGCAGGATCTCACGGCTTCAAAAATATGCAGAATTTTGAAGCTTTGATATATTAGTAGCTACATCTTGAAATGAGAATTAATCTAAAACAAAACTTCCTTCAAGTTTCTTTCATTTGCCCAGTTTACGTTTGGAATTTTACGCTTCTGAAGCGTATTGATTTGAAAAGCGCATGGTGACATCTGATATGCAGTGTGCGGCCGACTTACCATCGCGTTGTTGTTTATTTAATAATTGTGTTCAGTTTACGACCTTTTACATGCAAAGATTTACTACAGTACTTCGGAAAATGCAAACAAGTATTATTTTTGTTATTAGTTATAGTGATGGATAGCATAAAAAGCAATCTGAGTGTTAATTTTGTGGAAGGAATTCATTAGTTTTCCGCTATCTCACGGCACCATGATTCACAAATTATTTTCCCCAATTACTGTTTTCCGTACCAAGATAATACCACTGGTGGTTAAATAAATGTCAGTGCCAGTTGTACAGAATGAAAACCTACCTTTCACCAGAGTGTTTTGAACTAGTGTTATATTTTGTAGAAAGAGTTCGTGTTTTTGCGAGTTGTTAAAATGACGCGCGGAGGTGAAGAAATTTTTTTCACCGTCTTCAAGTTTGGTTTCGGATCAATTTATCAAGGTTGATAATTAACATTTCAAATCATGAATTGGTCTTTCAGCGTGTCTAGTTGTAACAAACGTTTACTTCAGAAAGGAATTATTTGTCTGAATTTACTACGCATATGGTATATTTTTCCCACTCGCACGTTTGTGTTAAATGCCGTAAAAGAGCCAGGAATTTTTTTTTTGGGAGGGGGGTGGGTGCGCACTAATAAAAGCCTTCTGGACTGTGAGTCGATGGGTTAATGCATCGCAAATTGCTTTCAATACTGACATTTCCCCAACGCATACCCCATAAAAAGCAATCTGAGTGTTAATTTTGTGGAAGGAATTCAGTAGTTAAATAAATGTCAGTGACAGTTGTACAGAAAGGAAACCTGCCTTTCACCAGAGTGTTTTGAACTAGTGTTATATTTTGTAGAAAAAGTCCGTGTTTTTGCGAGTTGTTAAAATGATGCGCGGACCGGAAACTAGTAAAATACGCAGGGTATAGTCACTATCAGCCTTTATTTAATGGGAATAAAGAAAAATAACTTCATACTGAATATAATTGTTGAAACAGAACAGAACAAAGTCAGTGTCAACGATTGATACTCATGTACTCCCGGATGTACTGTGAGTGTTGATAGGAAATGGCTTATATGATTATCTTCAATGTGATTGTAAACAGACAGAAAGACAGACAGAAAGATTGGAGCCAATCTTCTTATAGATGAGAAACTCTTCTCCCACATCTTCACTGAACCGACATTCTTGGTAGCCTTTTAAACTACATGAAATCTTGATACGTGCAGTGTCCTCCCGGGTCTCCTTGGATGTAGCTTCCTGACGTTTTCGACATTTTTACTGAAAGCCGGGTGAAAAGGGAAGGGGAAAGCTAGCAGTGATTTGACCTTAAGACTGAATTTCTACACACCGCGTGCCTATCATGCGATGTGAATATTGTCCTATCGAACAAGGGTACGGTAATCGAACGTTCGATTGTGAGTTCAATTATGTTCGATTGAGTTCGGCAATCGAACGATTGGTGTTCGATTGGGTTCGATTACCGAACTGTTCGATTAGATACGCCGGGGTTAATGCATCGCAAATCGCTTTCAATACTAACATTTCCCCAACGCATACTCCATGCAAAATAGTCGAATCTCGAAGAGATCTTTGATTATAGTTATACTGTAATGAGGCCTTGTGTTCTGTTCCTAGCTAAAAGGTACATTTTTTACTCATCTTTGATATTTTGATGGGTTCTAAATTACAGCACTGAAGACTTGTAAATTAAATAATTATACAGTGGTATTTTAATATGTAAAATGTAAATGTAGTGAACAGAGCCACTTTTTTTCCTTTCAAGCTTTTATGATGTAAATCTTGGTATTTATACAGTGTATCATGGATTAAAGAAATTGTTGTCCCCATCAATGAAAACTACTTGGAGGTTGCACAGCAGGTAATACATGTTATTATATATCCTCTAATAATTACCATAAAGTTCTTAAACTGATAATAATATTGAAAGGTTCAGTGGAAACTTTTGGTGGCAAAGTTTGGCTAAAATTGAGCATTGTCAAAACAACTTTAAATTTTGCATGTGTTTAAAGCTGTGTTCACATTTAAGCCAAAACATGTTTACAATAAACATGTTTCAACGAAACATGTTTCACCTAAACATGCTTGTTTTTGCATTGTTCACATTAGGTGTCAGTTTCAAACACGTTTCATGCCTGGTGTGTAATTTATGCGGTTTTATGGTTCTTGCATAAATCTTGTACACTTTAACCGAAAACCATAGCTCGATATTGCAATAAAGTTTCCATGAAATCTTTGTCTTTCTGTGTATTTTGAAGCCCTTCGATGGAGCAGGGCTTTCAAGCGTTTAGCAAGGGAGACAGTATTGTCAGTATTTACGCTATCTTCGGTAAAAGAAGAAATTTTTGTGAAGTTTGTTTTTGCATTGCAATGCTGTGCGCTTGTATCCACCTTCGTAAGCATTCGTGGCTATGTTCTGCCAAATATTCTGCTTTCTACCCATTGCCGATAATTCCTGTTGTATCGATTCATTAGCCCATATTTTAAATAAACATTTGGTCCCATAGAAGCTCAAAGAAGGCCCAATTTTGAAGCTTTTGGGTACTGGCCTGGGTGTCATGAAAACTAAGACCCTCGAAAACTAAGACCTAAGACCTAAGACCCATCTTAGTTTTCGTAATTACGAAAACTAAGACCCCCCAAATCTTAGTTTTCGTAATTACGAAAACTAAGACCCCCCCAAAAAACGAAACATACAAGGAAAGAAATGCTCTTTTATCAATATTAACGTGTTTTTAAAGACGCGAAGACTTGTGCCGCATAAAAAAGAAACAACGACAACAAAAACACGAATAGATTGACTCGGTCAACTCAATATGGGCCGATCGTCGGCGATCATTTTAACGCTACTTTGGGCTACTTTTATGCACTCCAAAGGCCTAAAGAAATGCCGAACATACACCCATTGCAGGCAAGGCTGATATGATTGTTTTTAGGCAGATTTAGAACCCGAGGGTTGCGTGACATACAGTTCAACTCTCATTCCTTTTATAACCGAACTTCTTTTCGCTCATAAATCGCACACATTTTGTAGTTTTCGGAATGGTAGTATCTAGTCTTAAAAAGAGCAAAGTAAATCAATTTTCGCTAGGTCTTAGTTTTCGTGATTACGAAAACTAAGACCCCATCTGATTACTATCAGTCTCCCATGTGTTTAGAAAAGTGATACATCTTTCAACACTGTCGATAAAATCGCTGATGAATTCACCTTTTGTAAACTTGCTTACAAACGGGAGGCGAACGACTTTTAAAAAGTCTATCGCCCCAGTTAAAAAATAAAATAGAATAGCGCTAGCAAATTTCAAGTGACCTTCAAAAATTTTACGACGCCTAAGTACACCTTGCTACTCAAAATCTGGGGTGATAACCTCTGTTTAGCGATTTGCGAAACCTTGTTAACTGTCCACAGAAAGTCACGCCAAAGTAACATTGAAGTTGTGTGACATTCTTTAACATTATTCACTGCAAGCAATGTCGTTCTGCTCATAAATCGACCACATTTTGGTTCTTTGGTTTAGAATGCTCAAATCGAATCTTAAAAAATTCAAATAAAACAATTTCCGCTGTCCTAGAAAACTTCCTGTTGCTCTCCCTCGGGGTCTTAGTTTTCGTAATTACGAAAACTAAGACCCCACCTTAATACTCACCATGCTCACTTTTTTCGCACTCCGCTAAACCACGCTTGCTTGACGGGAAGAGAATAAAAAAAATCCGTTGAAGGGGAGTAGTGTGGAATATCGGGCAAAGCATTTCGTCTGTATTAATAAACGGCACGCGATGCATGCAGAAGCGATGACGTTTCACAAGGGGTCTTTGATAATTTTCAGGACATTTGTCAAAAAATTAGGTTACATAAAAGTAACTGACAACTTCTGTGCTGAATGATTGTTCAACAAAAATTGCGTTATCTTGGCGTGACATACGATATACGATACATATATACGATGCAAGGTCAAACGCTGTCTAAAATTGTTTACACCTTTTGTTTTAAAGAATGGAGAGATTTCTGTTTACTAAATCTTATAGAACGCATCAAATATAATTTGTTTCTTTCGTTTATGCTTTAAATTAGTCCTTTCTAATGGCCCAGGAGTATTTTGCTTTGAGTTCTATGCGACGATTTCTTGTTGAGTTGACTTGATTTCTTTTCCCAGTATTCGGTTCGAGTGTGTACAGTATGCGAGCCAGCGAGTCATGCGAGCCATGCGAGGCAGACCTGCGAGGCACTTAAAAATACCAATAAAAAGGCTACCTATACGATCTGTAGGCTAACCGAAGTGCTTTTTTGGCTAACCGGAGTGTTGCTAGGCTAACCAATGTGTTATTTAGGCTAACCGAAATGGCTCGCTTGCCTCGCATGACTCGCAAGCCATGTGAACCGGGCAAGCAAGAAATCCCTTATCCCAATATAAAAGCTAACCGCAAGCTACCTAAGAGCTAACTGTAGGCTAACCGAAGTGCTATTTAGGCTAACCGGAGTGCTATTTAGGCTAACCAATGTGTTTTCAAGTGCCTCGCAGGTCTGCCTCGCATGGCTCGCTGGCTCGCACATTGTGCATTCCCTTTGGTGAGTATACAGATCGGTTGATCACAACAGGCAACAGACAACAGACAACAACAGATCCTGTCCACTCGCACGGCGAGATTAATCGATCACGTCATCGTCATCGCTTAAAAAAAGGTTTAAGATGGCTCACCTTTTCAACAGATGTTTCAAAACTGCTAATAATCGGTTGCTTCGTCTGCAGTCACGACAGACATCACTTCTTAACTTTATGCCAAATTTATTCGATAACTGATAAAGTGCAACACTCACTGCAGACTCGAAATCTCAATTTAACAGCTACAAATGAAATAAGGTTTGCCGATCGGTGATGATACAAGCTGCAAAAAAATATCTTCCTTTGCCAAAAAACAAGATGGCGGATCTCAAAAAGAATACAAACAATGCACCTAGTTCCCATTGCTCTTCGGTTCAATTCAGGGAGTAATCGTAACACCAAAAATTCCATAAATTCCATCGCTTTTCCGCTTTACAGCATTAACCGATGACGTCATAAAATGACGTCATCGCTTAAAAAGCGTATAACAACGAATTGTAATATTAGTTAGTGTCATAATATATTGTGAGGGTCTGACAATCCAAAACTAATGCAACTACTTCAAGTGGCCAGTGAAGTGGCCAGTCGCAGGTTAAAAGGTACAGTCACCGTACTATAACAGGAACAGGAACAACTTTAATCAGGTTATCGGTTATAAGCATAAAATAATAAATGATTCGCGCTTTCCTCTATTACGAATCTCCTCGTGGCTGGTCTAGGTCTCCAAGCATTAAAATAACAAATTTTGAACTCTTTTTGAATTCTTTTTGGTCTCCGCTGAGTAGATCCAAAGAATGATTCAATTAGCAATTAATGTAGCTAGCATATCAAAAGATTTCATCTGCTAATTTTTGCAATTCTGGCAGTCTGCAAATCGTACAAATACATTTTTTTTACCTACTCTATAACTGAACATTGGTAGGCTAAAATATACTTAAAACTTTTAACAGCCAATCAAACACCCACCTGAATTTACTTTATCTTCTACTTTAACGAAACAATCGTATCTAAGTTCCGATTAACTACTTAAACGGAATGGAAATTTTGGCAGAAAACGTGAAAGTTTTAAAACGATGCCGTGTGTTCAAGACGTAATTTATATACCTTGCAACAAAACAATAAATGTAGTCGCTTAGCACCGTTGAGGTTCTTAGAAACTAATCAAAAAGTACCCTGAGCTGCAGTCCATTTTCAGTCATATCCTCACGTGTCTGATAACTCTGCATCGGATCAAGTTCAGTGACCATTTATAGTTGCAGGCCAAAGTGACTCGTTAGATAGGTCTTGTGGGACTCGTGCAGTACACTTAACACTTCCGGTGGAATTGCAACATATTCCGTTGTAAAATATGGGAAGCGTGCTTTCATGCAGGCCAAATCTGCATGATAATACTTGGTTACTTCTTTGGTCGAGGCTTGCTTCTGTTTCCAGTCACCGTTTAAAGGAAAATAATATCGTTCCAGGTGTTCAAAAACCAGGTCGTTTGGAATTACTCGTACCCTGTGACAGAAATCAGTTTTGCACTGAGTGCAACGTTTTGCTTGTTTTGGAAGAATGCGCAGCACAAAAGGGTTATCATTGTGATGGATTTCCTTGTAAATATAGCTTGCGGACCTAACTTGTGACAGACCTTGGTCAGCAACTTTGTCTGTCGCGGGCGGCTTTTGTGAACGCGAAGGCCTGAAGGGGTACTTGTTGACCACACCCTTTTTCCCAGCCACTTCTTTGTTTACGTGAGCCTCGGCCAAGGTTGATCGCGAACCTGCATTCGGTGCCTTTGATACAATAAACTGTAAGTGCTGGTCAAGAATTCCAACCTTCTCTGCCACAGCAATGGAATGCTTACAGACACTGTCAAACTTAAAACTAGGACAGCGACAGGAGACGTAGCTTTTGTTGACTGTGCACTCCACCTCTTTATGTTTTGCATCCAGGGAAGCAACTTGATACTTTTTTGCCTTTGCTTGATCAAGGGTTGATTTTTGTTGGATAGCTGCTGGTAGATTGAGTAATGCTAGGGCCCCTTCTACTGCAGCTTTTACCACTTCATCCTTACACTGTTTCTTTTTCTTCAGAATAGCAACTGCATCAACGGAGAGCTCCTTGTGTTCATTGCAATCTGTATGTGCCTGTCGGTCATCTATCACCTTGATTACTTTGCCTTGTAGGGTGTCATCGACAGACATTGCATTAAACTTAGCAGTGTAATCCTCTCTTTGCTGTTTGCTCCAATCAAACCAGGTGTCGACGGGTACAATTAAGTGTTCCATCACTTTATCCAACTTGTATTCCTCACTTAAACCACAAAGCGCCAACTGCAACTCGCGCATCTCTCTCTCATGGACCTCTTGAAACACGTGTTTAGTGAATTCAAGCTTCGAAAGGCTCTCGTTTTTGCCTTTGTTGTTGAAGTTTAAGTGATCGGCCTTTGCTTGGGACATAACATTGTTCATTGACTCAGGTAAGTTGGTATATGGGCGTAGTGGTTTTCCTTGATCGTCAACCGGCATGTGTGCCTTTCTTCGTGCCTTCAAGGTCATGGTTTTGCCGATCATCACCTGCCTGTCTTCCAGGTACTTTGAAAACTGCGGAACATACCCTTCCTGTTTCTCAAGCAACTTCGCTTCCTTTTCATCTAGATGGCTTTTGCAACTTCGTAGCCTTTTCTTCACATCATTTTTGTCCTCAGCATCTACCACCTTCGCTTTTGTTGAAAACACCGAAGACGTTTTCGAGGAAGAACCTTTGCTTATTCCCCTCTTTTATACCGATGGCATTGAGCTTTTGTTTGCAATTTCCTTCAAAATGCTTCACGCATCTAAGATGACGCGCCTTGGGAAGCTCCGTTTTCCAGGCTTTGTCAAGGGCGTCTTCACCGTCAGTTATGTAGCCTTTACAGTTTTCCAAGCCTTTACATTTTGTTACACATGTTGACGCCAACTCTTTGTAGGTTTGAAAATCTTTTCTGTGGTGTATCATAGTGGGCCCCACAAAAACAGGGTTCTTTCCAGTTCTCTTACATGCCAAGAATAAGTGTTTGTACACTACAGGGGTTACCTCGAACTGGCCCATGTTAAAAGTTGGGTCAATACAAATGGGGTGGCTTAGCTTCTCCGAGGAGGTGAACCGTCCCAGATCATTGCACATCACCTTTGTACCTAACACCCACAGATCAGTTGGCACATCCGCAAGTTTCAAGACAATTTGCTCTTCACACTTTCTTGCATAGACTAGCAAATCGTCCACCGGATCATTTTGTTTCCCAGCTCTAAATTGCAAGTCATACACCTGCTTCCTTGAACGTGGCAATGCTCCAGGTGTCCTGGCCTCGCTGGAACCTCCCGCTTTGTCACAAACCAATTTGTACGCCTGGGATGGTGCGTTGCCGACTACCTTTTGCTTTTAATCCTGCAGAGTGCTTTTTGCTGTCGGGTAGAAAGGCGCCTTTGAGCTTTTACGACTGTTGCCATGGAGACCGACTTCGAATTCTACCTTCTCCTCTCCTGAATTGATATGGTACTGCAGCAAGGCGACTCCATTCACTATTTTATAACTGGAATCTCTTAACAGAAAAATTGATCTTACGAGGGAGGGGCAAGCTTTGTTTCCCTTTGAGTTAATGACTAGGTGGTATTCGCCATCTTTCTGTAGCGTTAACGCCTTCTTTGCCACGACTTTAATGTCGAACTCACTACTATTTTTGTGGCACTCGACTGTCCACGTAGCACATCTTAGCATATTGGTGTAGGCACCATTCATGTCATCTTTTATATCTTCCCAGTGATCGTAGGCTTCTACATTCACCAAAAATGCTGCGTTTTCTCGAACGCGCAACGGATGACGGTCACAATTGGGCATGTTTACACAAAGAGACAAGAGAACTTCCACAGCTTCTCTTGCTGTGTACCTTGATTTCTTCCCCAACTCAAAAACAGGCATCTCTCTGTTGTCCTTCCAATAGCTTACGGCCTAAAAAACAAGGAAGGGAAAATTGGAACTATCATTCACAACGGGGAATCTAAACTGCTGTCTATTTAACTTAGTCTTCTAGTCGATACTTTTATCGCTACAGCTATCAGCATCAGTTTCACTGTAATTGTTCTTACAGGGGGTATTACATGGGCGTGCGAAAATACGAAATTTTCAACATGAGAAGAGAAATTTTGTATCTTTAAGTGGCCATGTACTGAATGTTCTATTTATTATTTTAACACCAATAAAATATCATACCATTTTAAATCGCTGCGAAAGGTGCGATTCATTTTGTAACCATGACAACGGCGATATTTTCACATGTGAAGACAACATGTTATTTTCAGGTTGAGAAATGATGTTCAGATATGATGTTTAGATTTGATGTTTTTTCGCTCGAAAGATTATCTTGTATTTGATTTGTGTTTATATGAAAAAAAAAACAAAGTTTTCCTTCCAAGCAAGGTGTTTTACTCAATTTTTGTTTTGAATACTTCCTGGTTGCTGTTGTGTCCCCTTTAATGTTTAGAAACATTTTTTCTGATGCCGATTGTTTTTAATGTCAGGTAAATGTTTAAAATGACATTTAGACGCTACAAGGTAATAAATATCCGTCTAATTGTGCATTTAAAAAAAAATATGTATTAAGATTATCTCTTAAAATCGTTTGATGCTTTAGAAGTCTTAGAATATAAATGTGCTTAAGAGTTTAAATCTTAACTAAGACACTAAATCATTGATTTTACTCTTGTGTACCTTACACGGAGACAAACACTCAGCTGCGTCTACTGCAGAGTCGTTCAGTCTTTTGTCTACATCAATTATAACTCCCTCACCGGTATCCACCTCATCTAGGGCAGCCACTTCTGGGGTGCGGGAATTGCCTTCCAACATTAACAGGTGAGTCCACGGCTGACTGATCAGATGCATCCACCTCTACGACTTCACTGGGCTCATTTCCAACCCTGTTAGAAGAGGCTGTTGGGGAATTTGCTTTAGAACACTCCAGGTTGTCATCTCTGGGTTGCTTGGAAGCAGCCGCGGCTGAATATTCACCAGGGCGTTCACAGGAATTTTCCTTGGGACATTTAGTAGCAGCTGGGGATGCGTTCATTTCAGGACGTGATTGTGAATCTTCTTTACGCCTCTTAGCAGTAACTGGAAATACATCCACATCGCAAAGGTCCCCAGCATCTTCTCTAGGACGCTTTCCACGACTCAGTCGGGGGGAATTAACAGCCTGGATTACACCTTCTTGGGTTAGCACCCTAATAAAGCCACTTATGTCCAGTATTGAACGCACTTACAAAATTTAGTGTTTGACGAAATTCTGCAAACGCAACGATTTTTCGCTACCTTGACGGTTTTTCGTCATGTTAACGATTTTCCGCAGTTTCTTGTCTTGCAAATTCCTTTATTGTCTTGTAGTGTATTGAAATGCTAATTCGAAAACTTCACCTGAGCCTGCCTGCGGATTTGACAAAATTTACAAAATTTGCGATTTTTCGCAACCTTGACGGTTTTCCGTCATGTCAACGATTTATCGCAGTTCATTGTCTTGCAAATTCCTGCGCCTTTCGACATGAATATACCTCATTCTTTAAAGGAACAAGAGCGCTCCACATGAATATACCTCGTCAGTCTTTAAACCATCGGCCAAAACAAGCATACTACACATGAATATACCTCGTTCTTTAATCCATGAGCCGAAACAAGCGCGCTACAAATGAATATCCCTCGTTCTTTAAACCATCGGCCAAAACAATCACGGTACACATGAATATACCTCGTTCTTTAAACCATCGGCCAAAACAAGCACGCTACACATGAATATACCTCGTTCGACATGAATATACCTTGTTCTTTAAAGGAACAAAAGCGCTACAGATGAATATCCCTCGCTGTTTAAATCATCGGCCAAAACAAGCATACTACACATGAATATACCTCGTTCTTTAATCCATGAGCCGAAACAAGCGCGCTACAAATGAATATTCCTCGTTCTTTAAACCATCGGCCAAAACAAGCACGCTACACATTAATATACCTCGTTCTTTAATCCATGAGCCGAAACAAGCGCGCTACAAATGAATATTCCTCGTTCTTTAAACCATCGGCCAAAACAAGCACGCTACACATGAATATACCTCGTTCTTTAATTCATGAGCCGAAACAAGCGTGCTACAAATGAATATACCTCGTTCTTTGCAAGGCCGCTTCATGGCCTGAAGCTCGCTGCTGTTTAGTGTACAGCCAAGTGGGGATCTTTCTTCTTCTTGGTCTCTTTGACGAGGCCCTGCCAGGGGTGATCCCGTGTCGCTTGTCTGAATTTAAAAATGTCCCGTGTCGCTGTTTTATCGCACTTCACGTCGCTGTCGGTAGTTGAATTGAAGGAAAATTGCTTGTCCTTGGCGGAATTTAAGTTTTTCCATTAGGGTTGTCGTTTGTCGCGGTTTTATTTTAAGCGCTGTCGTTACTTTTTGGGCCATGTCGCTTGTCGGAATTTACCCTGGCAGGGCCTCTTTGACGACAAATTCATCCATTGTGATAGCGATTGGAGTTTTCAATGCAGGTTCTTATAATTACTGCCATTCGCTGAAATGGTTGTGCTTTTCGTCCAATAGAAATCAGCGTTAAAACAAAACTGGTGCCCAGGCCCATCACGACAACACGCGTGGAACGCCTGGAGGTTGAAAATTGTTTACAATCGAAGTGGCCTGTTTTCCGCATAATTTTAGGGGGAAAACTGCCTCAAAATAATCAATTTCTTCGAAATTTCTGTTTGTGAGGATGGTGAGCAGCTGCTTCATCATTAATATGAAGCAAGTTTTTCTGTTTTAAGCGGAAAATGCCCTGAAGATACGGAAATCTGCGAATTATGGATCGGATCCGCACCATGCACCACCGCATCCTGTTAGATGCCTTAGCTTCTTCAATTCCAAGGAGCAACGAAATCTTTGGTGTAATTTTAAAAGGTACCCCATGCATTGGCGTCTGGTCATAGTCGTCGTGTCGTAGCTGGTGTTTAGCTGGTTAAAGGACGAAAGAAAACATCGGCGTAGACTTTAAAGCCTTGTATCTCCAGCAAGAAATGTGCACCTTGGCTGTCAAATCATGCCTAAATTTTGTTGTTATATGCATGTCAAGACTTTGTTTTCGTCCATGGAGTAGCAACAAGGATGTAGTATTGAACTTTTATATTTTGAACAACTTCAGAAAGAAAGCACGAAGAGTCACTTTAATTACATTTCACAACTGTCCGGATTGTAAAAATACTATATATGATGGATTCACTTTTATTGGCTTCAACTCAACCTATGGCAAATAGTAAAGACATCTGTCTCAAGATTGACTGCAATAATGGCTTCAATGGTCCTGCTCCTCCAATTATGAGGATATTTACAATACAAGATATGGTTACAAGACACTATGTTACCTACAAAGAAAATGACAGAAATAACAGAAGAACCCATAACCACGTAAGTTTTCTTTTCATTATTATATTTTTATTATGCCAACTCTTGCTTAAACCTGTTGGCTAATAATCATGAAATCATTTTTTTAGGCAAAATATAGATTCCATAACAATTTTGTGGTCATTCCCTTAAAATTTAAGTCTCAATGGGAGTGAAACTTCAAATTATGGCTTGTGGTAAAGTTGTATGTTTATACATTGAAAACTTCCTAGCAGCTCTGGAATAAATTTTGTAGTGATCATTAACCCTCTTGAGATTTATCAATATTTTGGTCAATTCGTCGTTTTTGTTGCCCCCTTCCTTTCAGCTCGCGAATAAATTTCGTCATTTTCGTCGACCCTCTTGCGATTTTTCATCATTTTCGTCGCGACAGCGATTTTTCGTCATTTTCGTCAAATTCGTCGTTTTCGTTGCCCCCTTCCTTTCAGCTCGCGAACAACTTTCGTCATTTTCGTCGACCCTCTTGCGATTTTTTGTCATTTTCGTCGCGATAGCGATTTTTCGTCACTTTCATCAAATTCGTCGTTTTCGTTGCCCCCTTCCTTTCAGCTCGCGAATAAATTTCGTCATTTTCGTCGACCCTCTTGCGATTTTTCGTCATTTTCGTCGCGATAGCGATTTTTCGTCATTTTCGTCAAATTCGTCGTTTTCGTTGCCCCCTTCCTTTCAGCTCGCAAATAAATTTCGTCATTTTCGTCGACCCTCTTGCGATTTTTCGTCATTTTCGTCGCGATAGCGATTTTTCGTCATTTTCGTTAAATTCGTGGTTTTTGTTGCCCCCTTCCTTTCAGCTCGCAAATAAATTTCGTCATTTTCGTCGACCCTCTTGCGATTTTTCATTTATTTGTTCTGGTAAGGTCCAGATGGTGTCCTCGACAGCTTCAGCGAAGAAAGGGGCGAAATTATCCTCTTCAGTGAGCCCACCGACTAGTATTCTTTCCGCTATCTTGACCGAAAGAAAGGCGCACGCATTTGTACCATCATTGGCCAAGGTAGACTCCAAATTTCCATGGTCACGATCCTGAAGCTGCAGTGCATGCCGTTCGTCGAAGCGCTGTACGGCTGTACCTTGGCTTATCCCCAGGTGAACGACATCCACGTCTCTCAGAAATCTCTCACTTTCTTGCTGCATGATCGCGGCCACCTCTTTCAAGGACAAACGGCTCTTACCGTCGAAGTTGGTGCATGCCTTGTACACACCCTCCAACCCACGCCAAACTGTTGCGCATTCAACCTCATACTTTTTGTCAGGCAGAGTGTGTTTTCCTTGTGACAGCAGAGAACGGACGAATATTTTGAGTTCATCTTGGGAAGTAATTTTTTGTTGAGCCGACCTCATCTCCAAAATGAAGGGATGCTTAAGGCTAGGATTGATCATCGAAAAGAAAATCATTCCCAGGGCCCAGACATCCACAAGAAATAAATCAGTGATTGTTGCACCAGATATCTTCATTTGATCTAAAAGAGTCTCAGGCGCCATATACACAACCGTCCCTTGATCAACATTGTTTGTTTTGGAGGCAAGTAAGGATTGTGTTTGTACAAGTAATGAACGACTCTCTCCAAAGTCTGTTAACTTGCAGGCAATTGGCCTAGACTGAAACTGTCGCAAGATATCGTCTTCATCTGACAATGAGCAGTAGTGCTGGTTACTAACCAGGATGTTTGCTGGCTTAAGATCTCTGTGAGCTACTCCTCTGGAATGAAGATAAGCCAAGCCATTGACGATTTCCTCTGCTGCATGGTTTACAACTTCATAAAATTCTTCACTGTTGTGTTGATCAATATGCAACAGGAAATCTGAGAGGGAGCTAACACGCACATTCTGACCGAATACATCGAAGTCGAAATAAACATATTGCAGCATCATTGCGAGTGGCTGGCAGCAAACTCCCTTTAATTGCACAATGTTGGTGTGCCGCAGTCCATTGAGAAGTTCAACCTCTTTAAAGAAAAGCTTCTTTTCATCCTGATCCAACACTTGAATCATTTTCTTCATGACAGCTGTTTCGCTGTTGTAAACAGTTGTATATACATCCCCAAATGAACCTCGGCCGAGCCTGTGTTTCAAGGGCAAATCGTCGCACTTAAAGCGTGGGATGTTTTCGTCAACTGCAGAGTCCGATTTTCCATCCAATCCTGACAACTTGGGAAGCTTGAATTTCGTAAAGATGGACATCTCTAAACTTGTAGTTTTTCGTGAACGCTAAAGCAACAGAACCATGAGGACCCACGAGATACGTATTTCCCGCCAAAACGTCCGCGGTGGCTGGTTGACCTGTGTGACCTTGCCTTGTCAGGGTCCGAAATTAACTTTTTCCTAAGGGTGCCAACTGGCGACTAACCTAAAAATTTTGGTCGCCAAATGGAAGGGTTTGGTCGCCAAAGACAAGTGTTTTATTTTGGTTGCTTGCGTGCCACGCCACAATCGCGGCTTCACCGCTCAATTTGCCGCAAACCAATGAAAACAATCCCCCTGGAACCCAGGGTATAATTTACCTTAATTTACAGTAAAGCAAAAAATGTAACCTTTCAACAAATTGTTTTCATTTAACGCAATATACATACAGCTATTCAAGGAGAAAGTCACAAAAGCCGTGCAACGGTAACAGAGTCACATCTAAATGAGCATGTTTGTAAACGTTGTCCTGACGGCTTCAGATTTCTTTCTCTTATTATTTCCATTTAGTTGAATATGCTGGTATCCTGTTAAGTTCTGTGTATAAGACATGTGTCGGCCCTCTTATAGATTCAACTAAGTGTTCAACTGAAGGATCTGTTCTTCGCCGAAACAGAACGAAAACGATTTCGCCACGCGACGTTTTCGCCAGCGGTATCCGTAATGGGAGAAGCCGCTGAATCAATATGGCGCCGGGTAAATATTGCGATCGTAGAATCATCACTTCGTTTTACTTCAATTGTCCACGGGAGCTTTATGTTTTCTTTTAAAAAAAAGCCCTTTTACCTTGGAATTTCAAATGCCGAGGGGAAAAAATGTTAGTCACCTACTGGCGACCAGTTTTAAAATTCTGGTTGCCAACACTCAATCTTTGGTCGCATTGGCGACCAGTGAGTCGCAATTTCGGACCCTGCTTGTAATGCGAGAGTCACAACAAAACAATGCAGCTTCCGGTCAGCAGCTGACCAAAGCTAAGCTAATCAACAGCACTAAACCAAACTAAATGCGATTTTTTAAACACAAATATAATTTTCAATTGAATAGCCCCGAAATTTTAAGCGTTACGTTTCTGTAACGCTTAAAATTTAATATTTCTGTTTCTTTTGTTTCTTGAAAAAAAAGGTTGATAAGATAGACAGTGATACACAAGCAAAAATATGTATGAGATGTTACATTTTAAAAACAAGTGAGGCTGAAACTTTTCGGTTCGGGTCTTTGTTTTCGTAATTACGAAAACTAAGACCCCGAGGGAGAGCAACAGGAAGTTTTCTAGTGACAGCGGAAATTGTTTTATTTGAATTTTTTAGGATTTGATTTGAGCATTCTAAACCAAAGAACCAAAATGTGGTCGATTTATGAGCAGAACGACATTGCTTGCAGTGAATAATGTTAAAGAATGTCACACAACTTCAATGTTACTTTGGCATGACTTTCTGTGGACAGTTAACAAGGTTTCGCAAATCGCTAAACAGAGGTTATCACCCCAGATTTTGAGTAGCAAGGTGTACTTAGGCGTCGTAAAATTTTTGAAGGTCACTTGAAATTTGCTAGCACTATTCTATTTTATTTTTTAACTGGGGCGATAGACTTTTTAAAAGTCGTTCGCCTCCCGTTTGTAAGCAAGTTTACAAAAGGTGAATTCATCAGCGATTTTATCGACAGTGTTGAAAGATGTATCACTTTTCTAAACACATGGGAGACTGATAGTAATCAGATGGGGTCTTAGTTTTCGTAATCACGAAAACTAAGACCTAGCGAAAATTGATTTACTTTGCTCTTTTTAAGACTAGATACTACCATTCCGAAAACTACAAAATGTGTGTGATTTATGAGCGAAAAGAAGTTCGGTTATAAAAGGAATGAGAGTTGAACTGTATGTCACGCAACCCTCGGGTTCTAAATCTGCCTAAAAACAATCATATCAGTCTTGCCTGCAATGGGTCTATGTTTGGCATTTCTTTAGGCCTTCGGAGTGCATAAAAGTAGCCCAAAGTAGCGTTAAAATGATCGCCCACGATCGGCCCATATTGAGTTGACCGAGTCGATCTATTCGTGTTCTTGTTGTCGTTGTTTCTTTTTTATGCGGCGCAAGTCTTTGTGTCTTTAAAAACACATCAATATTGATAAAAGAGCATTTCTTTCCTTGTATGTTTCGTTTTTTTGGGGGGTCTTAGTTTTTGTAATTACGAAAACTAAGATTTGGGGGGTCTTAGTTTTCGTAATTACGAAAACTAAGATGGGTCTTAGGTCTTAGGTCTTAGTTTTCGAGGGTCTTAGTTTTTGTGACACCCGTACTGGCCTCCTCACAGCATGTCCGCCATTTTTAATGTGTTTAGTCTGATCATGATTGAAACTACCTCATGAGGTAGTTTAAGATTGTTTCAATCATGATCAGAAAAGTCGTGTTTCAATCATGATTCGCGCAATGCACTGCCTGATGTGAACACTTTTCATAGTGAAACATGTTTCATTCGTGATCAGAGTACCGGTAATCATTTTTCGGCCTAGTGTGAACACAGCTTTACATTGTTAAACATGTGTAAACATTTTTTGCGATTTTACTTAGTTTTCGAGATATAACGCATGCAAAAAATACAGTTTTTTCTTGCGGCATTCAGCAGGCAAATTGTTGTGCTGGGATTGTCATCAAGCTCTGTTTTAAAATGATCATTGATTTTGCGATCATCTGAACATGAATGATTTACACTCTGGTAATACTATCAGATTCAGAAGCCTTTTCCTATATTTGCTACTTTTGGAAGGTTGCAACTTTTGCAGGGTCCCTTCTTTTAGATAGTTAAAATATGTAACTATATATCATATTTCTGCTGATCCAGCATGATTATTATTAATATTTACACAAAAGACTTTTCTTGCAAAAACTGAAGCCGGGAGTAGTGAGCAGTAAAGTACCGTGCAGCTATGAAACAGAATAGTTCAACCTAAATTAGATTATTCAGGTATACACAGATAAAAAACAAGATTATATGTTGCTGGCCAGAAGGTCCATATACTAGGGAAAAACTGTGCCAGAGACCATCACAAGTATGTACTCAAACCTCAGGGCAAGGATTTTCCCTATACAGAACAACCTAGCCTGGCAAATAACAATTTTATTTTTTTTCCTACTTTGATTTGTTTTGGCAAGAAACATAGAAAGAGTGCGTTGCAAAATCTTTGTTTGTATAATGTGGATTGGTAAGCAGCTATGGCAAGAGCGATGATTGATCTGTTTGCTATATGAGCTATATGTGCCAAGCAAAATGACTTTGCTAAAATGAACCATATGGAAATGTTTATCAAAAAAAGAAAAGAAAAGGAAAGCAGGGGAGCAGGGATGACACAGTAATGGGAGTACTCGCCTCCCACCAATATGACCTGGGTTTGAATCGGGAGCTGGTGTCATACATGGATTGAGTTTGTTGTTGGTTCTTGTCCTTGCTTTGAGGGTTTTTATCTGGGTTCTCCAGTTTTCCTCCCTCCAAAAAACTTACACTTTCAAATTTCAATTCGATTGGTATACATGGCCCCACAAGCTTATAGCTTTATAAAAATATTGAAAAACTTGACTAATAAAGAAAATTTATTAGTTTATTTTTATTTATTAGGCATGTGAAGTACCAAAACAGAGCATAAAAATCAGTCACAAAACAGTTTTAAATCCATTATCTCAAAATGGATGAAAAATATCCTCTAAAGTCATCTATATACTGTGAAATTGTGATAAAGGAAAAAGGCTTATACATGTGCTTGTTTATTTCCCCTCATGTAATAACGTTCCAACCCTGTTCCTTAACTTACTCCCTATATTTACCCAAGTCTTTCATGTATTTCAAGTAAGCAAGAGACATTTTACTTATTGATAATATTAATTTATTTAAGAGATTGTTATGGAGATACTGTGATTTAAGGATGAAAATATTTATCATGCAAAAAAAAAGAAAAGAAATTCTTTTATCCAATTAGAATTTCAAAATTTCACTTTAACAAAAAATATTCAAGAGAATTATTTCCTTTTCAATCCTTTGAACAGCTGGGGTCTGATTGACATGGAGATCAGAGGCAAGTCATGGCATATATGAGAGTTAACTGTCTTGCCCAAGAACACAACAGCCATATTGTCATCACCATCATCATTTCCTTTTCCTCAACTAGGAAATAGGCCATGCACTCTATCTCGCCATGTTTCTTGGTAACTACACCATGCTACATATAATTATTATCTCAAATGTCAGCATGCAGTGAATTCAATGATGTCCTTGTTTTCACTGATCTTCAGATTTTGAGTGAATTTTGTCACCACAAAGTCAGACTTATTTGTGGAGGATCTACAAGGTCAGTTTAAAATTAATTTAGATAGCCATTGTGAGATGCAGTTTTATTATACTTTGCATCAATTTTTTTTACATTTATTTTTCACCCAGCTATGTCACCTGACAAGCCATTTTTTACTTTGAAATTGAGCAAATCCCCTAAATATTATTAGTCATTAAGGTGAAGAAAAAAGGATAACAAAATAATAGTAATAATTAAATAATTATGATAATGATAATAATAATAATAAATGAAATAAACAAGGTTGATTTAGGTTAAGGCAAAGTACTAAAATCAAAATAGCCAATATTTTATAGGCACTGTTTGTGACATGGCTCCTTAAAGTAGTTGTGAGGAAAGCCTCAAAAAAATTCAAAGTGAATCTGTTTAACACATTGACACCTGAAATGCCCCAAACCGCCTGTGACGAGCACTGGCCTTTGTTCTACTTTTGACATCATCAACTGTAACCAAAAAAGGTATTGCTCACTGGTGCTCAAGTTCTGCGGAGGAAGAAGTCTTTCCAACAATACCCAAAGCCGAATGATTGGTTGAATAATTTGAGCTTGAAATATGATAAAAAAAACACTCAGAAAGTTAGGGGAAAACAATGGGAAAAATTACCCTCTTCTACCCTTAGTGACTCCATGGCAAGAATTTCCTGTCTGGGCTAACGCTGCTGATAATTCAAATACTGTGCACAAACCATATAACATTATTTAAAGGAGAAGGTCACTCCAAAAAGCATATATTTTTTCTCGCCAGCATTTAAAAGTACATATACAAATTAGATACTCACTAAAGTTTCAAGTTCCAGAGAGCCTTGTAACCTGAGAAGTTCAGTTGGCCTCCAAATGTCACAAAATTCGATATTGGCAGCCGCCATTTTAAATATTGCTCAGCAGCCTGTCCGCCTATTTGTGATGCCATTTCGTCCACTGATTTGGCGGGAAGCTCTGTGAGATTTGAACACTGCTGCTGTTCTGTTTGTACTCAAAAGATCCAGAATATCACTTTGCCTTAAACTGTTTTAGCAAGTCTTGTAAGGATGCCGATGGTTTAAGAACAGTGGCATATTCATCGTTCAAGCCGTTTGGAGGAAATGATCTTACCAAGAAATTGGTTAGTTTACAAACTTCAGCAGCCAGGAGAAAAGATTTTTTCAAAAACCCTGGCCACTTTGGATGAGAAATTTGAGCCAAAAATTTTGACTCAAAATGTGCCAATACTTTATCACAGAAAATGTTAACCAGTGTTGCTCCAAATGTGTGGTGTGTAAATGAGTTTATTAGCTAACTAGTTATACGCAACACGGTGTGACAGTGATCATGGCCAACAAAAGGTTTCTACATGTAGCAATAAAAATTCAAATAACATTTAAAATATGGCTTTACCGTAAACCTTTTCATAAATACTTCTAGCAGTAAACAGACTAGTGAAACGATCTATATTTTTTCAAGCAGTTGCAGACAGTGTCTGTCTAAATACATCACTAAATTCCTTATTTTGCTTTTATTCTGATCAGTTCGATGGGCTGCTTTTGATGGCTTTCCTTAAATAAAATATTTTGTTGCAGTTCTTTGGTGATTTCCTCTCGTTGCCATAGGATTTTTTTCTTTCAAAGAAATTTTAGTGGTGATTCAGTTTAGGGGCAATCTATATAAACAGATATAAAATACTTTCAGTCGCGACTCAAGTCGGCAAGTGATTTGAAATCGACCGGCTTTTTCAGTTGCTATTTTTAAACCCTTGGTTTAAAATTTATATATTACACTGCTGGGGTGTGAATTTTTGTTGATTCAGTTCAGGTTGTTTATTTTCTGGTTCAACATGAATTATATTTTTTATTCGGATCTGAATCATATTGACACCAAATGATGTTCTCGAGGTTTATGAGAAGCGTTACTGAAAGGGATTTCAGCGTGTCTGCAGCTAAAAAATATTTCTTACTGAATAAAAAATTATGAATTGTCTATACTAGCAGGGAATTAAAAGAGCAGAAACATCCTTTAAGTAAGACTTAATTTTTAATTCTTTGTGATAAAGACACTCTTGATGATCAATGAAATCGTTTCATTTTGAGTAAGATCAGTTTCGCATGCATAGTGGCCAAGTGTTTGTAAGAATCTCTGTGTGGCCGCCGAATTTGAAAACTAACCTTTCCTTGGCAGGATCTTTTCTTCTAAACAATGAAAATATTAATGTCAGTGTTCTTTTACCATCCTTTTGAGACTTGCTAATACAGTTTGAATCTGTACAAGCTGATGTTGTGGATTCTTTGAATACAAACAAAGCAGTGGTGATCAAATCTCACAGAGCTTCCCACCAAATCGGCTGGATGGAATGACATCACAAATAGGCGGCCAGGTTGCTGAGCAATATCTAAAATGGTGGTCGCCAATATCAAATTTTGTGACATTTGGAGGCCAAATTTCTCAGGTTTCAAGGCTCTTTGGAACTTGAAACTTCGGTGAGTATCTAATTTGTATATGTACTTTAAAATGGTGGCGAGAAAAAATATATGCTTTTTGGAGTGACCTTCTCCTTTAATGGCCATTTAATTCACCTGATTCAAAATTGTCATGGTCCCTGGGAGACCTTTGATTTATTCATAATTTTCATTGAGTTTGTTATCTCAGACACAGGTCAATATGGAATGGTATTCAAGCTCTTACTGCAGATGGGAGAAGTCCACCCACAGTAGTAAGTTAGCTGCACTCTTAATAATAAGTCATTTCAACAGAACAGCTATGATGAATCAGAGTATCATTCCTAATGTGATTTGAATGCTACAGCTGCAGGCTTGGTAACATAAAGCAACTTTTTTTGAAGCATGGCACTCGATGGAAGATTCAAATGCTTTGGGAACGTGCACATAAATGTTCCATAAACATTCAAAAAGTAACACTTATGGTCATGCCCGTAAGCCATCGCCAGTAAATAAAGCAAAGGTAAACCGATGACATGATTCGTTACACAACTGGAACCTCTAACAAGCCTGAGTGATCACAGAGCGAGCTCACATGCACGAGAGCAAGCCTATAACTAGCATACCGCTGACCGGTACTGGCGCATGCTATGTTCTTTTTCAGATAGCGTGTAACAAAGAACTTGCTTTCATTACTTATAAAGGATTAAGTATTAGTTGAAATGTCTAAGAAACAATGTGAAAAGAGTCAGTGACAAACTGTCTAATGTAAAATATGTTAATAATTGTCTTTGGCTGTGGATGGCTAGGATAGTCCAAATGGATTAAGGCTTAACTTTACAAGTTGTTTCTGAACATCTTCAAGAAATCATTATTTATAGCGCTGCCATGGTTTGATTTTACACCGTGCACATTATGGTTATGCCTTCCTTAGATGTTCAAAGATAATGTTTTTCATTGTTCAAGTTGCCTACCACCAATTTCAGAATAGTTTAGACCAAAAATCTGCAAAATCTCCATGTTGTAGCTGCTTTAAGAAGTTGTGTCAGTGTAACGGTCTTGAAACAAGAGCTCCGCAAATTCTGCTGTGTCATATTATCAGCCCCAAATACAACATATGCTACCAATACAGTAAACACCCGCGTGTAAGAACCTAGTGGTTTAAGAACCTGCTGGCAGAAATTTGCCATTTTAATACCCCAAAATATAAGAACCTGTTTAGCCAAGCAAATTTCAGCAGGTTCTTATATGTGGGTTATAGAAAATTTTTATGAACATTTTTAACAGAAGAAGAGATAATAATTAGATAGATAAAGCAAAAATAAAAGGGATAAGTAAACAAATGCAAAAATAAATTTTTAATAAATTTATTTTTGCATTTGTTTACTTATCCCTTTTATTTTTGATATAATTATCTAATTCATGTTCTTTTTTTATTATACAGCTCTTGTTGAAGAGATATTTGTTTAATTATATAGATTGTTTAGTTTTGCATGAGGCTTGAAGCAATACAGTTATGAATAAATGCTGTATAATGAAGGACCAAACCCATTTTTTTCTTCTTGTACAATCAAAAACTATGGCTCCTCCTTAGAAATTAAGAACCTTATTAAGAACCTACTTAGCCTAAATTACCAATAACTACCCCCAAATACAAGAACCTATTTTGGCTAACTTAGAAAATTGTAGGTTCTTACACGCGGGTGTTTACTGTAATTCTTTCCATGCAGAAATTTATTTTTTACAGAAATTAATGCATTTGTGTTGACCACACACAAACACTGTTACAACATGAAAGCTCAAACAGATAATGCTGAATACATCAATCCTTTCAGTGTTTTGTTTTTTTTTTGGGTCAAAAATTCAAACAACAAGGATAATGATACTTGGGAAGCAATCTTTATGTTGGTAGTCAGGTCCTTATGGCAGTCCTTGAGTGAAGTACAAGCTATGGTTTTTGTGTCACTGTAGGTAATACTTCACGATGCAGTTCGGCCATTTGTGGATGAACAAACTTTACGGAGTGTGACTGTAGCTGCTAAGAAACATGGGGTTAGTAACAGTTAGTAACCAGTAGTGTAACAGCTCTCATAAGCTTGTTATCCTTCTGGCCCTCTAGTGTGGCAGATCCCTCATAATGCTGTGTCATTGACATGTCACTTCAGACTACATGCTGGTTTGTTTTTCAGGCAGCTGGAGTCATTAGACCACTGTCGTCAACAGTTGTAGCACAGTCGTGTGATGGATTCTTGGATCATTCACTTGACAGGTAATGTAATGTCAATATACTGTTAATTCTTATTTGTAACCAATCGGTTGGGAGGAATGGGTTCTATTACTTTTTGAAAAGAATGCAAATACATGTATCAATCATGACTGGAAGTGTCATGCATTAAGACAATTGTGGTGCAAGGGGGACAAAATGGCAGCCAAGAACAGTAAAGCACTCTGGGGTCTGCCCTACACAAATACACATATTTTTCATTTGTGTGTGTGTTCACATATTTCTGATCAGCTGTACTCAGCTGTTGTTGTAAAGTTTGAGGGAGTTGTCTGGTGGGATTGTATATCATTTTTTGCCTCAAAATCCATGCTCATGATGCTCTTGATGTACTTTAGAATCACAACAGAAATCTATAATACATGTGGTATTATCCTGATTTGCTTGTTTAAATTGTGTGTTGAAAATCAAACTTTGAAAACGAAAACTGACTCAGAGACCCTGCACAGATGTATGTAAGGAAACAATAATGAATGGTGTGTAGTTGCTGACCTGGTGGTATTCTTGGTACTGACAGGTCGAAGTTCAGATCGAGTGAAATGCCACAAGCTTTCCACTATGACGTCATTGAAAAAGCCTACAAAGAGGTGAGCTACAAAGTACTTGAGAGAAAGTTATTAATCATGTGTTTTCTATAAGTGTATGGTCTATTGTTGTGAAACAGCCAGCCCTGGCAGAACAGTTTGCATTCATCACAATGTCCATATTAATATTAGATTGTTTGTTCGTTCGTTTGTTCTGCTTTTGACTCCACAAATGTCCTCGTCTACGCACACGCACACAATTTTCATTGTGTATCTTTATGTAATTTTGGCTTGTTTCAATTTTCAGTGTACAGAATATGACTTTGAACATGGCACGGAATGTCTGCACTTGGCTCAAAAATATGCTGAAACAAGTGCTGCATTAATTGATGGATCAGATTCTCTCTGGAAGGTAGATATGTGGGCTAGCTGCCATTTGTAATACCTTTAGACCTATTTGATTTATAAGTAAATACCTAATGCAGGAAAGTAGCTTTGACTGTTGTTAGTAGCGCTTACTTATAGGGTGTTTTCTTATGGGATGTGGTATCACAATTTAACAATGAACTTTTTACTTGGATTCTGACTTGCTTAATAACATGAAGCTACTGATTATGTACCTTAATTAGTAGCTTGTTTGTTTTGAAAGCATTACAAAATCTTCTACCCAACGTTACCTAATTTTCTTTAGGTTACATACAAGAAAGATTTGTATTCTGTTGAGGGAGTTTTAAGAGGTGTGTCATTCAATAGTGATTTGCTTATTATCACAGTACAGTTTTGAGTATAGACGTGAAATACATTTACCATCAATATTACCATTATGATAACGTATTGACAACATGTATAAAGGTGGTACATGTGGTGCAATATTTTTGGTGTTTATTTGGGTAATGATGGCTGTCATTGAATGTTATCAACAGAAAATCAAGTGCATGTAGTGGTGGTTGTTGGAACACACTTTCCAAAATTCATCGAGAAGCTGCATGAAAAGCTTGATAAAAGAGATCAAGTGGTAAGTTTGTAGTTGTTTATTTTTTCTCTCTGAAGTCCAACCGGTAAAACGTTACTTTACGCCAATGTAACTTCAAGACACGTAAAGGTGTTTGGTTGAGAGTTGCATTACCACCGTAGAAGTCTGGCGTTCTACGTGAGACCCAAATGTTAGAATTGGCCGCCATATTGCCAACGCGCTAACCATTTTATAGCGGAGCTCTCCAGCGGCCCGAAGGGCCGCAGAGCGGAGCCCCATAACTACCGTGCGAGGATAGAAATTGAGAAAACCATGCGTTTGAGTTTCATGGTCATCGTGGCTAGCGGCATGGCTCGCGGGCGCGTGCGCCTAGCGACGACGACGACGACAACGTCGCCCAAAATGGCGGCCATACTTCAGAAAAAGCTTGACCTGGGCATCTTACGTGTTTGATATCGACCATCCACTTTTCGTTAAAAGCTACCTATCGTAGAAGTTTGTAGGACACTGAACATTTTTTTTAACTCATGTTGAAAATCGAATAGGAATATTTCATTTCGCCTACACGAATCGATTGAAAACTTGTGAAGAAAGTGAGCACCAGAAAATATTTCTTCGTTATTATTTTTCACTCCATCACTTTTTCTCATATCAAAAAAATGATCTGGACATTTCACATCAACTTAAACGAAGCCATTGCATGAAAAGGCGCCAAAATCTTCACGTTTAAAGCTGAATGAAACACGCGAAGAAAGCTGCTTAAGAACATAGATCTTCGTGGATATTTCTCGCTCTATTTACCCATCTACATCATGGAAACTTATTCCAAATCATTGAGGACAACCTTGTAACGGGAAGAACCGAAGCAATTGCGGACTTGAACATGATATATCGGGCTACAAGTCAAAAAAGCGATGTCCACGGTTCGACCTGCGGCTGAGCAAGCCTGAAAATCACTGAATTGAGCTCAAATAAAAGTGAACTCAAAACCGATCAAGTTCACTGAAGTGAAGGATAAAAGACTGTTAAAGGCTACACCGATGGAAAGAGAGAAATTGATCTTCGCTGATAATTCATATATGTCGGTGGTGTTGGAGAAAGCTTACAACGAAATTGCCGTGTTCGTCTCCGATATTAGAGAGGTTAAGCATGACGTTTACGGCAAACGGCAAACGGCAAAAATAATTCTGATTTTGCTCACTTTTTCTTTAGCACTTAAATAAAGCCAGTCGAAAAATAGGAAAAAATCCCTTAATCACAGTAAATACAAACAATTTCCCTAAATTGTACAAACGGCTAAAATCAGACACCAAAAGTTCGATTTTTGCCGTTTGCCGTTTGCCGTGAACGTCATGCTTAACCTCTCTATTATTGGGCTGGTTTGAAAGCTTTGCCCTGCAGAATATACAAGCCTTCTTCAATAATGAGGTAACAAACGTAAATGTATGCACTAAGCGTAAGCCTAATTTTATATTGAGAGAATTTACTTCATTTATGAACAAATTTGAAGTTGTGTCGCTTTTGAGATCTTCCGGTAAATATTTATCAAACCTGTTCGTGTTTGTACATTTTATACAGACATTGTTTATCAAATATTTCGTTTAGACTAGTGATGTTCACTACTGGATTTTGTAAACAAATTATTTAGCTTCACGGCCGATCAAAATCACAATTTCGCAGAATTTCGGTTCGCTTGCATTTGTTTTGTTTCTCTTGTCCCTGCTTATCAGTGAGTGTGTTAAAATATCTTCGATTCCTAAACGAATATTTCCCCGGTTTCGTTGCGAGCTACCTGTGCTTGGCTGAGTGAGTTCAGACTTTACCTACCGCATATTTATACTTCAGATACTTACCAGAAATGAAGAAAATTCATTCAGTTCTCTACATAAAATTATCTAAGGTACTTAGCAACGCGTACGATAAAACAGGATTAGTTAATCATTCCACTAAACCGCAACGAAAAGAAGATGATTCAAACAGTCAAAACAACATTAAGCTCATTCTAAGTTAGCGTGCACTACTTCCCAAATCACAAACTGCCACAATTCTTACACAAAGCTGGTTTAAAATGACTTACATAACCGGCACCATAAATTTTCAGAGTTTGTTTTGCCGCCTCGATTTTCTCAGTTTGCCGTGGCGTGAGTTCATTTTGTTCAGTTTTGTTTACTGTGGTTAGCAGCGAGTTCACTTTGTTTTTCTGTATTGTGTTTTTGCCTTGAGTTGATTTTCTTGCCCTGACAGTTTTGTAGTAAATCAAAACAAGGTCAAGATTCTTTTTACATTGAAAAACTCATAGAGGTCCAGGAGGTGTATTAATTAGTGTACAGAAAACTTTGTAAGACTTGTTTTGTGCGACGTGCGTACGTGGGGAACCCAATAAAATGCACTCGTCAAATTCAATTTTGGAACCTGTCAGTGACAGGCTGTCACAGGAAAGAAAATTCAGACGGGACCACGAAATATATTGACGTCGCTTTCGTCAACAAAACCATGAGAGGTTTTTTAAATAACCATAAGCGATTAAAATATATTTTGTACCTATATGGGCCACTGTATAAGCTTAGAAATAGAGTGTGGCTACCTATTTAGTAATGAAATTAATAAATTGGAGCTCCGCGTTTAGGCCTACCTAAATCTATATTACTATAACGGAATAAGGTCGCAAAATTACGTTCCCCATATAAACTCTTAAGTTTCATCTCAAGTGCAAACCCCTTATAAGTGGAGCTTCAAACATAGGCAAAGAACAAAATCTGAGTCCCCGACAGGAATCGAACCCATGGCCTCCCAGATACCGTTGGACGCTCTGACCACTGAGCTACGAGAGACTCGTGGTCAGCTTGGCCATTTTTTTTAGGGTCATATGTGACGCGCGTCGTCCATACTGCTAAGATCAGCAATGTCGAATGCGTCATATGAATACCGTACAAGAAGTGACAGTCATTGCCCATTTAAAAAACACCCAGTCCGAGAATCAGATCAAAGTCATTTTTTTAAAATAATCAGTGAAATAGTATGTGCCGTTACCAGTGTGGGCAAGTGGTCCCAGAGGTGCCAGGTTAAAGCGCTCCACCCTGCCCGCCACTAACTGGATTTTTGTCCTGAGTTTAAGTCGTCAGTTATGATTTGTAAATAATCAACTTGTCTGCCAGTTGGGACTTTTGACCATGTTATGTTGATCTGCTTGAGTGTCGGGCGTGCCTGGAGACTAGCTAGCTCAAAGCCAAGTGCATGCGCGAGCACCATAATCTTAACTTTTTTAACAACAGCAAATGACATTTATTTTTATAGGTGGCTTATCTCCCTGACATGCCAGCACCACAGCAACTCTCTCAAGCGTTGGCAGAGCGGCTGGTGAGTCATTGCAATTCAGGATTAATTGTTTATTTGCTAACCTTTTTACACTCAAAAATACTTACAGACAGAACTGATCAAAATATGTTTTCACAGGCGTCCCAGATTAATTCCAAGTTTGTGGCTTCCGCGGGCTGTATATCTTTTGTATATGTATCACAGATTATCAGATCAGATGAAAGAACTTCTTGCGAGGTAGAGTATTGCATCGTGTTGTGTTGTAGTTACTGTTTTAGTTTGCCAGTGAGGACTAGACACAGCTTCAGGCGTGACCCCTGACCAGACCCCCATGGAAGCGATTTCTGACGGCAATAATCACAGGATTTCGTTGTTATAACACGTTCATTAGTTTATTTTGAATTAATTTATATGTCAAATGTGCGCCCTTTATTACTGTAAAATTAATGTATGGTGTCATATTACATCTTTCCTCCTCCAAAAGGTCTTCATTCTGCCCCCAGAGTAGTACAATAAAGGCTGAACCCGGACTATTTGTAAAGCGGTGTCGTACCTTCTTGTCGCAAAAAGAAAGCAAATGTTAAAACAATCGTGCCATTTTTCTTGTTTCAGATCTGTAGCACAGCAAATATAAAGTGGTTTCTCCAAGAAATCTGTCAGAGATTTGATTCCGTTTCCTGGACAAAAAGCACGAGGCTGGTGAATGTCAGTTTTGCTAACAGCAGAAATGAGTTCAATGCACACAAGGTTAGAGCTGACTTGTCAATACTGTTTGCTTTGAGTTTTATAGCTTTTGTCTAATTTGATTGTGGTATAAAAGACGAGTTTTTAGTGAATTTTGATTTCATTTTTATAACTTTTCAGTTGCGATATCTTATCTCTTTATATTTTCTTTCCTCCAGTTTTTACGTCGAATAACCTCAAACTCCACGAAACATTAGAAATGAAAAAACACTTTTATACCAGATAAATTGAAACCTCGATCCATTTTAAGTTTTAATCCTGAACCGTAAGTGTTAATTGGCTCTCGAACAACTTTGGCCGAGAAGTTCAAAAGTCCTTATATGGCCAGTATGTTTAATGATCCACTTGCGTAAATTTCCAACTTGACTGACGTAAAAAGCAACAGGGTGTCTGTACTCCGTTTATCTTAAGGAGCTGAACGACCTTACACCACATGCTGTTTTACGTGGATAACGTAGAAAACCCACTTTCTTAAGGTAACTTTGTACTTCTCTGTGTAAAATTCACGGCTATGGACACACAAGAGATTTCAGTTTGATGGGAATCTTCTCTGAAACACCTCGAGTGTAGGTTTTGAGTGACGTAACAAGTACCAAGGTGTCAAGGTATCAAACACATCACGCAAATACAGCAATCTGAAGTGCCAGTACAGTCAAGTGACGACAATGTAATAAAGTCTTGAGGGATGTAACAACTGTTAATTAGCTGGTAATATTAAGGGAGAAACAGCGTTCAAAGTAGAGAAGACAGGTAGTAAGAAGCGAAAGAGGCAAAGTTCACCCTATTCAGACCTGGCTTTTTTGGATCTTTTCAGACCGGGGGGGGGCGCCCCCCCCCTCCCCCTCCCCCTCCGTAACTTCCAGAATATCACAATGAAACTTACAGGATATATAGTATGTCCAAATATCTATCTTTCTTCAATATTTATCTTTCGTCACGTGGGATGATGACGTCACATCACGTGACAATGACATGATGTCAAAACAGCCACCATCTTGGATTTCAAAAATTTTCCAAGACGTCAGAAAACTGCCCAAAATTACTGAAAAATATTCAAAATCTAAAAAACAGGGCAAAAAAACTAAAAGAGGTAAAAATAATTGTTTCATAAAATTTCATAAAAGGAAACACAAAAATTACAAATTTGGAAAAACATGTCTGTCAAAATGACATTGCCATGGTAACGTCAAGTTCCAGACACAACAACCTATCCTACCAATTCTTTCCCAGATAAATTTTAAAAAACTCGCAAAGTTTGGCCGCGTTTGGTTGAATCTTGAAAAAGTTATAAACGTTCAAAGTCAGCGCGGGCACTTTCCACCCCCCCCCCCCCCCCGGTCTGGATAGGGTTAAAGAGACGAGAAGTGGGTTCCATGCGTCCTGTTTGCCGTCAAGCCGAAGGCCACTTTAAGGAAACATTTGACGATTACTTTAAAAGATGGTTCGCCCTGAAATTGATCGATACCTTGAAATTTAGTTTTTTGGCAGAAATTTGCATTATATGTTTTCTTTGTTAACAGACGGCTACAGAAGACCTCAAGTCCTGTTTACAAGGCATCACTTGCTTTGGTGTGTTTGTTCCGCCAACCCCCAGTAACAGAGCAGAGGTATATTAAGACGGTTTCCGCTGAACATTCGAGCAACAAAGGCAAAAATAAAGATGCCAAAAAACACTCGTAGCATGTTAACAGTTTGAATACAGTTAAGAAGAACTTATCAAAACTTTAGCTCACAAGCTGACCCCGCGAGAGTAAAATGAATTTGAAGTTCTCCATATTTTAGTTCAAACGGACGTTTCACGTCAGTTCAAAACCAAATAGGCGCGCGTTTTAGGCATTTTTACGAGGCTTGACATTAATCTTCTCGAGAATGCTTTAGAAGTTAACCGCGGGGTCACTTAAAGAAATGAATTACAGTGAGATGGTTCAAATAGTATACAATATGTTGCTGTGCTTTGCCGGAGTAGAATTTTGGTAATTAATTTTTGCATTTATTGCTCGAACGTTGTAAAAAGAAACATAGCACTACACATATCGTGACCTGCTCCATAGAGTAGCGTGACTTACAGCAATCGTGGCTTGCAGGATGAAGACGCCATCTCAAGGCAGATGGAGAAAGCAGCGGAACTGACGGCAGGTGCTATGATGGATGTGCCATCAGTATTCAGTGGGCAGACATTCGACACGAACACGTGATCCATTACAGACATGCTCATTAACTGCTGCTGTTACAAGTCCACTGGACACAAGCTGAGCTTAGGGGGATGATGTTTGATGTTTCTTGTATTTCCTACTGGATGGTGGATAAAAAACGAAACTTAGGAAGAAGCGAGTATCATTGCTGTTATGGCCACAGCTGGAAGAGGCAACTGATGACTTGCTGCTCCTTTCCAACTCGATAAAAGAAACATAGTCCTGCAGTGCAACCCTGATACTGTGCAGGACAGTAAAGTAAAAACAAAACCCTACGAAAACCGAAAGGGGACTTCGACATTTTTAAAATGTTGTTAAAAAGATGTAAGCAGTGTTCCAAAGACTAAATAAACTATTTTAATTTTAATATTTAAAATTTTATAAAATTGGTACGTTAATCATTTAATTTAAAAATTAAAGAAAAGAGCAAACGCTGCTTTCCAAGGATACCTAATCATCAGTAAGCCTTATAAAGAAGAGAACAAGTGACGTACAGCGTCATGAAACAGGACAAACAATATCAACAGTACAATGAATGCTAAATCAACATCATACGACTTGTTTGCACGGATAGAACTATGGTGCCGGATAGTGGCATGCACAATGTGTCTGTCTTTCATGATAGTACTGTGATTAACTGAATTTTACAATAACTGATAATTATAAAATGAAAAGTTCGGTCCCAAATATTTTACCATGATTTCTTGCCGGACTGCCCGCACCTGACTGTGACCTGACTTTCAGGTTTGTGATATGTCCAGGATTTTAAAACCGCTAATGTATAAACGCTCCTTATGTGTCCTTGTTGATAAAAGCGCACCAAAACACAAGTGATCCTGACAAATACGTTATCCTTACTTATTTTCACAATTTCAGAAAAATTGCGAAATTAAATACGCACGAAAAAACATTGCGCGAAATTTAAACACACGAAAATTAATCAATACCGCATCTGTTGCTACCGCATTCTGTTTATTTTATTATTGCTTTTTTTGCATGCGCATTCCTTTCTCTGTTATTTCATTGTTTCCGTTCGCATATCGTGTTTCCATGTTATTTATATTCTGATAGGTTTTCGTGCATAATTTAACTTTGTTTTTAGTATCATTTGTGTAAGTTTTGCCGTAAAAGTCGGCAGTCGTAACCAAAGTTCTGTACTGTTCGTGTCAAGTTTCATCGATCGTCCGTTCGTTCTTGTTCCTGTAGCCAAACAACGTTTGTAAGTGTCTTTTGCTTGTTATTTTCTACTGTTTTTGTTATTTTTCTTGTCAATTTCTTTCCATTTTTTATTCCATCACAACCTGATCAATAAAAATATACAAAAGGGACTACTGTGAAAAAATAAATAAATAACTTGTAATTTCCTTGTTTCTTTTAGCAGTCCCTTTATTACTGCTTTGTCACCTTATCCTTTACTTCACTTCGTTTGTCTTCATGTATAATATAATATTTTACCGTTGACTGACTTGTTTAATTCTTCATTAAAGTCTGGTGTAATGCCTATCTTATGGAAGTCTGGTAACATCACTCCTGTTCAAAAGGGTGATAACAGGGAACTTGTAGAAAACTTTAGATCAATTTCTCTGCTACCCATCTCTGCTAAATGTTTGGAGCGTATCTTGTATAATGCTATCTATCCCAAGTGAGCCAAAAAGGCGCGATTTTGGAACTGCTTGAATTCGGTATGCACGCTTAAACCAACAGTTGCATTGCTCGCCCTGCAGGCAGGCTAGAGCCGATGGCCAGAGGATTGGGCTAGGTCCTGCCGTTGTCTGTTTTGTAGGTTGTGACCGGGGGCCGTCGCCACAAGAAAATGAGCTACGCCCAAGTGAGTCAAAGGGAATTGGTGTCCACTCTTGCACATACAAGTGGTGTCCACTCTTGCTCGGCCTGCGGGCAAGCCAGAACCCCCCAAACTTGGAATGCGGATGGCGAGAGGATTGGGCTAGGTACTGCTGTTGTCCGTTTCATCAGCTCTTGCCGTGTGCCGGCACTGCACCAAAATGAGCGATGCCCAAGTGAGCCAAAGTGAATTGGTGTCCACGCTTGGACCAACAGTTGCGTTGGTCCATCTGGCTCGGCCTGCAGGAAAGCTAGAGCCCCCAAACGTCGCCTACTGATGGCCAGTGGATTTGGCTAGGTCCTGCTGTTGTCCATTTAATCGGGTTTTGCCGTGGGCGGCGCCACCTCAAAATGAGCGACGCCCAAGTGAGCCAAAGTGAATTGGTGTCCGCTCTTGGACCAACAGTTGCCTTGGTTCATCTTTCTCGGCCTGCAGGCAAGCCCGAGCCCCCACACTTGGCATGCTGATGGCCAAAGGACTGGGCTAGGTCCTGCCGTTGACCGTTTTATCGGGTTTGGCCGTGGGCCGGCGCCATACTAAAATGAGCGACGCTCAAGTGAGCCATAAGGCGCGATTATGGAACTGCTTGAAGTCGGTATGCACGCTTAAACCAACAGTTGCGTTGGTCCATCTGGTTCGGCCTGCAGGCAGGCCAGAGAAACCACACTTGACATGCCGATGGCCAGAGGATAGGGCAAGGTCCTACCGTTGTCTGTTTTGTCGGTTGTAGCCGTGGGCCGGCGCCGCACCAAAATGAGCGACGCCCAAGTGAGCCAAAAAGCCTCGATTTTGGAACTGCTTGAAGTTGGTATGCACGCGTAAACCAACAGTTGCGTTGGTCCATCTGGCTCGGCCTGCAGGCAGGCCAGAGCCACCAAACTTTTAGATGCCGATAGCCAAAGGATTGGGCTAGGTCCTGCCGTTATCTGTTTTGTCGGGTTTGGCCGTGTGCCGGCGCCACACCATAATGAGCGACGCCGAAGTGAGCCAAAGTGAATTGGTGTCCACACTTGGAGTAACAGTTCTGTTCGTTCATCTGGCTCGGCTTGCAGGCAAACCAGAGCAGGATAGGGATAGGTCGTACCGTTGTCTGTTTTGTCGGTTCTGGCCGTGGGCCGGCGCCACACCAAAATTAGGGACGCCCAAGTGAGCCAAAAAGCCTCGATTTTGGAACTGCTTGAAGTCGGTATGCACGCTTAAACCAACAGTTGCGTTGGTCACTCTGGCTCGGCCTGCAGGCAGGCCAGAGCCACCAAACTTAAGATGCCGATGGCGACAGGATTGGGCTAGGTCCTGCCGTTATCTGTTTTGTCGGGTTTGGCCGTGTGCCGGCGCCACACCAAAATGAGCGACGCCCAAGTGAGCCAAAGTGAATTGGTGTCCACACTTGGAGCAACAGGTTTTTTCGTTCATCTGGCTCGGCTTGCAGGCAAGCAAGAGCCCCCAAACTTCTCATGCAGAGAAGCCACCAAATTTAACATGCCGATGGCCAGAGGATTGCGCTCGGTCCTGCCGTTGTCCGCTCTATCGGGTCTGGCCGTGGGCGGGCGCCACACCAAATGAGCGACGCCCATGTGAGCCAAAGTGAATTGGTGTCCACTCTTGGATCAATAGTTGCGTTGGTTCATCTCGCTCGGCTTTCAGGGAAGCCAGAGGCCCTCAGATTTGGTATGCGGATGGCCAGAGGATTGGACTAGGTCCTGCCGTTGTCCGTTTCATCGGATCTGGCCGTGGGCCAGCGCCACAATAAAATGAGCGACTGCTAAGTGAGCCAAATAGCCGCCATTTTTTGAACTGCTTCGAGTCGGTATGCACGCTTGGACCAACAGTTGCGTTGGTCCAACTGGCTCGGCCTGCAGGCAAGCCAGAGCCACCAAACTTAACATGCCGATGGCCAGAGGATTGGGTTAGGTCCTGCTGTTGTCCGTTTTATCGGGTTTGGCCGTGCGCCGGCGCCACACTAAAGTGAGCGGCGTCCAAGGGAGCTAAAGGGGATTGGTGTCCACTCTAGGACCATCTGGCTCGGCCTCTCCCAAACTTGGCGTGCGGATGGCCAGAGGATTGTGAACTCTTTTAAAGCGTTAGTTATTTATGCCTTTTATGGATCAGCATAATCTTTGAATGTTTTTCTTGTTTACTTATTTATTACTATTATAATTTCATTTTTATTTGTATTTTTATGTTAGTAGTTAGGTGATCTGCTTTAATATGGGGTCTTTGACTCTTTTGTAGTTCATCCTTTGGTATTTGTTTTTTTTAAGCCATAACTTGTAATAAATAAAATGTGTAATAAAAGTATATTTGCGTGAATGAACATGTTTTGCTGCGTCATTATCAGAAGCCTCATATTATATAACAGAATAAGAATTTTAAATGTTTTGAACCGCAACTATCTATCGTTGAAAACCTCTTTCCGTGTTGTTTTTGATGAGCACCTTTCGTCTGATTCACTGTTTTCTTCAGCTTGTAAATAGGCCATTGAAACCTTTTTAGTACAGTCATCAAAGTTTCCATTTGCAAGCTCCTTGTAATTACACTGAACCATACGTTTGTATCTTCTCTAGTAGTTCCTTATTAGTCTTTGACCAGTAATCCGTTCCAACAATGACTTTATTGAAATTTCAAGGGTAGACTTTTCTGTACAATGTTTAAGAAAATAAAACACTGACAAAATCGCGAAGTTTAATACACTTTTGCCGTAATTTTTCTTGCAATCGCGAAAATTAATATTCGCGAAATTCGGCTCCCGACTTTTCGCAAAATTAAGTACGTTCGAAAATTAATATGAATAAGGTACGAAATAGTGTGAAAATGACAGCTAACTCAGTCAACAATACTTGCATTCAACCTGGACATAAGGGACGGGTTTAAATGAATTTCCTTTTTAAGCTTCAATTACTCAACCAGCTTTCATCTTAGACGTTCTGCTTGGTGGTTTTATTTTGAATTTTAAAATAAACCATTCAAAATTCACTACCTGTCCTCGTGAATTATCCGAGGTATTCTTTTTTATCTGTGCTGATTTGTAAACTCGTTGATGAGAAAATTTACAACTAAAATTTGCACCGCGAAAGCGAGGCTTGGTGAAAAATGAAACTAGCCATTCTGACGTAAACATGTATGAGAACGTTAGATTCCGGGGGGGGGGGGACCTACGGATTTCTATCCAATCGCAGTTTTTATAAGCATGTTTGAAAAATAGTAGAGACGCTGTGTAGCACTTTGTGTTAGTTAACCTTTTGTATAAAAAAACTCTTTGTAAAAAAGTGCTCAATTGATTGAATTAGAGACGTTTCGGGAATAACCCCTTTATCAGTCGGATGTTCCCGACTGACGAAGGGGTTATTTCCGAAACGTCTCTTATTCAATCAATTGAGCACTTTTTTATATACAATTTTTATACACAAGGTTAAAAAAGCTGTAACAGGTTCTTGTCTTGTCATTTTAATTTTTTTTCCACAAAGAATATTATCTTAGGAAATCTTGGGCCACACGGAGGTGTTATAGAAAACTGATTAATAAGAACTGGGTTCGCACAGTCGTGAAAAGTCCTTGAATTCCATGTTTGCTTGAAAAGTCCTTGAATTTCTGTTTAAGTCCTTGAAAGTCCTTTAATTTTCTTCAATTTCAAATGTAGTGGCGTCGAAAGCAAATTGCTTTGCATAGACTTTGGTATTCTTTTCCTGTGTAAAGCAGCTTCAAACACAAATATGGGTGTAAGAGGAGCTAATAATGAGAAAAAACAAATGAACTGAAAAATGTAGGGAAGGAGATGGAGAGAACACTTGAAGTCTTAGAAACCTGTTAGCTTGGAATGAGAATGTGCATTTATATACTATTTGTGAAATTACATTCCTGGTAGGTTGTCCTTGAAAATTCTATTTGGTCCTTGAAAAGTCCTAGAAAAATGGTTGCGATTTTTTGTACGAACCCTGAAGAAGCTTGACTACAAGTGAGATAGCGTTTCCCGCTCGCGTGTGGCGGGCGATTCATCAGGGTTTTGGATTGAGGAACGCCACGAGAACAAAGACGGCAGAAAAGAAAAAGACAAGTCAGTGTTTTCATGAAGTTGTGGCAGAAGTTTATAATTCATTCGTATCTTTAATAAAATGCAGTAAACTTTTAGAACCTTAACTCGTTCAAAATTGATCAATGCGACCAAATGTTTGAGAAAGGATTATAGAACTTCAATCCGTTCACTGGGCATAATACTTCCACCGAAATTCTTCAAATATATATTGCAGTTAAGTATTTATTAAACTCTGAAATAATCAGTGTTTTCATGTTCCCTGTCAGGAGAACTCACATTTTAAACGAAACCGCGCCCAATCGCTAATCCAAAAACCGGTGGCCATAAAAGAGGACCAATCTGATTCAGTTTTATAACTGAATGGCGTTACAAAGTTTGACATAAAGTGGACGGAATTTAATTTAGTTCCTTTTCGTTGGAATCAGTTCGGCCAAATACCCAAGTCAATAAGAACACTTCTGTTAGGTAGATTGTACGTTTATTGATTCAGTAACATTGTTTGTCACTATCAACAAATAATGTACGCAGTCCGGCCTTCTATATCTAAGGGTCCAATCCAGTTATCTTGTTTTTCCTTCAATGCAAAGGCTCAGTGCCTAGCAACAAACGCAGAAAATGCTTTGGCCTTTCGCCAAACATTTCCGCTTCCACCCCAGCCCATGTGCAGGTACCACTCACGCTTGTAAATATAGAACCACTGGGTACAGTGCCATCCAAAGAACCACCAGCAGATTCGCCACTTCTTGTATCTGGAAATGAAAAAATATACAGCTACTAGTTGACCTTTAGTAGTGTAATGACAGCACTAGTTCTATGACGAATCTAAAATAATGATTGTTTTGAAAGCGTGACTAAACAAAACGAAACAGAAAGTTGGGCCAAGCAAAAGAGAAAAGTAGAGCCGTGATGGCGAGATAACTCTCTATAAAGTCTTTACTTTCAAATTTTGATTTCTATAATGAAATCGAAATGTTATCAAAAAGGAGCCTAAACTAATTTATCCACATTAGAAAATTTCACTTTGGATCATTGTGGCACTGGCCTTCTGACAGCCCTCAAACTGGAAACATTTTGTGGCCTCCAAGATATCGAAATAGTCATGTGCGTACCTAAAGGTGTCCTTGGCTGGCTGGATTTACAGGCCAATTGTGCCAGGAGTCGCAGTATCTTACCTTGATCGGTATCTTGTAGCAACTGCATAATGCTGTGATGATCCGACCCAGATTCCAACGATGGCAGGATATCTGTTCTTGATTGCATTAATGGCCGAGTTCCGAATCCAGGAACGATAGATTCCAGGAAGTGTCGACCACCAACTGGTGTAGGAGGACAAGCTTCCTCCCAACGGACTCTGCCGTGCAAGGTACCAGTTTCGCAGCTTGCTGTCAGTCATATCCCAGTGAGTGGTCGCTCCACCACCGAACAAACAGAATGTATCAACTTTAGAACGAATGTTTTCGACGTAATAACGGGGCTGAATGGTGAAAAGAATTGAGTGCCATTAACAATTACAATAAAACACTAAGATTTTCCGGAAATTTGAGCCAATAACCTACCAGAACAGTAAGGAGTTCAAATTAACGATAAGATAAAAATCGAACTGCATTTTTTTTTAAATATCCTAAAGCTTGTTTACAAAATTCTTTTTTGAGCGACAAAATAAAACAGTTCCCAAAAAGAGCAATCAGTTCTTGTTGTAGTCATGAGTTGGCATTCCGTTAATAAGTCAGACAATGAACAATATTGACTTACAGTGTACGATGGCGGTTGATAAGCGGGGCTTCCACTCACGCCGTAGTAACCTTGATAAAGCTTCTGATTGTACCCGTACCACGACGAAATATGTGCCAGCCTAAAGGTAAACAACCAAGGGCTTTTTTATCATCTTTCTGCAAGTGACTGATCGATTATTGTTTCAGTTGAAAGATTTCTAAATTAGTCGGAACTTTCGAAATCTGCATCAGAAATAATGATTGATAAATTATTTGTATGGAACTCATTGTTTAACGGCTGTGTGGCCTATCCTAGATTAGTATCACCCAACTAGTGGACTAATGCAAATCCTTCATTTTGATTGGTTACGCTACTAGAGGACTATTAGTAATAGTCATCGAGTAGCGAAATTCGTGACGCTTTCTTTCGTTTTATTCCCAAATAAATTATTCTTCAACTTGCATTTGCTAACTTTATCATTTCTTTTTTCTGTCCGACTAGTTGGGTGATACTAAAACAATTATACCCTTCGCCCTCAAAGGCTACGGGTCTAATTGTTAATAAGTTTTCTATTGCTTTGAACAACTCGTGGCGTAGCCACACCAGATTCCTTGTGTACCTGTCATAATAAGCAAATATTTGTGCCCAGGCCACTGGCCCGCATCCGCTATAACATCCACAGCATCGATGTTGGTTATAGTTTGGAAACAGGTGTGGTTGATGAATACTCCAGTAAGACCATGGGCTCCAGCGCTTTGTCCGGCTTGTGTAGTTCGTCTCAATGCCGAACCTTTTCTCCATCGTGGTCCCATCACTTGTAACTAACTGCACATTAAAACTAACATCTGTATTCATAAGGATTTTTTGGACTGTGTCTTTGTCTTGATGGACGGATAACTCAAAGAAATTGATCCCATTTCGAGCGGAGAGAAATAAACGGCTGTTCACATATGTCAAATCACGACCGCTGCAAACTAATTCAAACAGTACAAGACACTGTTATCAAGAATGTGAAAACTGGTGTTTCTAACTCGTCTGATATTAAATAGGTTGCGTTTAAGTTCCCTCATTTATCGATGAATGATCACTTCTTTATTGAACCCGATATAACTTATGACTTAAATTGTGTATTGTGTCGGACTTTGTCGTAAAGATTATTAAAGACAGGTCACTTGGTCATGAGAGACCGGTTTAATACAGATACTTTGTTATTAGAAAGAAAGCAGTCAGATTCCACGACAATCTTGGCCACAGAACTTTCAACTTTGTACAGTTCAGAAGGAATTGCAATCAAGAAATGTAGGTTATGAAAACAAATTCAAATAATGTGACGTCACTGGTTACCTTGAGACCGAAGCTTACCGTTCACCAAAACTGCGCAAAGTTTCTTTTGCCAGTCAGCGGTTGTCAGGTCACTTTTTGTTCCACCAGTTCCAGTGAAAAATATTCTTGGTGTACTCTTGTACTGGAATCCTAAGGGTATTCTGTGTTTGGAACCTGATTCAAGAGCCTCTTCACCATATCGCTCATGCTTCTGTGCACTTTGAACCTGTCTTAGATTCGCCCATTCACCTTCTTCGCCTACCTCGTAGGATAGCTCCCGCCATTCTTTTTCGAAGTCTCTCAGGCTTGCTTTCACCATAACACCCAAGCTTTTCCGATGTTTTAGGTCAATCTGTAAAAGATGGAAATGAAAAGGATCGAAGTTTCTGCTGTTGCAGCAGTTCGAGTTGACATCTTCGGTTTGAAACAGGGAAGTCTCTTGTAAACAGCGCGTCGCACTAATGACGTTACAAATTTTGACCACCGGTGTGACTCAGACAACGAAACCGCTCTCCAGAAGATCAATGTATGGCAAAGTAGACTTGGCGCGCACTTCGGAGCTATAGTTTGCGATTTTTTCACAAAACTGAATGATGGCCACCCTTGCCCAGAATTGGAGGAAAAACCTTAAGAGAGTATGATCTTCACTTGGCGACATAGAAGGCATAAATAGGTTGGTTAAATCAAAAGGTCTGTCAAACAGAGCGGTACATCAAATGTGATGCTTATACATTCCCGTGATTTAATTTGTGTGGATCCTATAGGCCCGATTTATACTGATAAGAAAACATTTATTTGTGCGAGAAATTCAGAAGATTTACAGAGTCCTGAGAGGTTCATTGTGGTGCTGAACTAAGCTGTCATGCCAGGAAAAATTAAACAAAGAAACGCTCATCCGTCTTTACCTCGGTGTGAATACCTCACAAATGACGTCACATTTACTTCGCAATAAAAACGATACCAAAAAAATACTATAAATAACTTCCTAGTTTTCGTGATTCTCTGGTTCTTATAGTTCTGGTGGTTCTATGGTTCTTTGGTTCTTGTGTTTCGCCTAGTTCCCCCACAACCACCATATTTCCTGGTCCCTAACCACTACTGTAAGTACTATCTACCACCCATTGCAATGCACTCCCAGGACGGAAGACTGGACTGAAGGGAGAATGGACCTCATTTCCAGGTCTCTCTCAAAGAGAAAATAAACACGGCGAGACATATGGCGATTCTCTTTTCTCTTTGTCTGGTTGTATTGCTGTTAACATCGATGGAGCAACAGAAAGAAAACATGTGCGCAGTAACCGGTCCGGGGACCGATTCGTGCAGTTCCCTGTGGAGACTATCTTCAGTGCAGACCACACCTTTAAGGTATCTTCAAACATCGGGTTTTGGTGCAATGAAAAATGGGTTCAACTCTATTACAGTTTATTCATTGTTATGAATGAAATTGGAGTTATGATGTCGTGGCAGCTCTGCAAAGGGTCAAGTTTTCACAGACTTACATCATTAGGTTGTTCTATAGTTGATGTGCCCTTTGATAATTGTTGTCAATGGAGAGCAAAACTACAGTCTGTGTTTAGAAACAATACTTTGATTCAACTTGACCCGCTTCATGCCATACAAATGTTTACTTCAATCAAAGATCTCTTCGAGATTCGACTATTTTGCATGGGGTATGCGAAGGGGAAAAGATGATAATATTGAAAGCGATTTGCGATGCATTAACCCATTGACTCCCAGTCCCGAAGGCTTTTATTAGCGCGCACCCCACCCTCAAAAATTTCCGGCTCTTTTACGGCATTTAACACAAACGTGCGAGTGGAAAAAAATAAACCATATGCGTACTAAATTCCGAAAAATAATTCGTTTCTAGACACGCTGAAAGACCAATTTATGATTTAAAATGCTTATGAACTTTGATAAATTGATCCCAAACCAAACTTGAAGACGGTGGAAAAAAATTCTTCACCTCCGCACGTCATTTTAACAACTCGAAAAACACGCACTCTTTGTACAAAATATAACACTAATTCAAAACGTTCTTTTGAAAGGTAGGTTTTCATTCTGTACAACTGTCACTGACATTTTAACAACTACTGGTATTATCTTGCAGAAAAGCGGTAATTGGGGATAAAAAAATTATTGCGAATCATGAACATGGTGCCGTGAAAAACTACTGAATTCCTTCCACAAAATTAAAACTCATATTGCTTTTTATGCTTTCCATCACTATAACTAATAATAAAAATACTTGTATTTTCTGAAGTGCTGCCGGTAATAAATCTTTACATATAAACAAAACGATGGTAACTCGTCCGCAAGAAATACGTATCACCATGTGCTTTTCAAATCAATTCGCTTCAAAAGCCTAAAATTCCAAACGTAAACTGGACAAATGAAAGAAACTTGAAAGAAGTTTTGTTTTAGATTAATTCTCATTTCAAGATGTAGCTACTAATGTATTCAAAAGCTTCAAAATTCTGCACATTTTTGAAGCCGTGAGATCCTGCATTACTCACGCTAAAGAGTAAGTTTAATTTTAGCCTGACGGCTTTTTGCAGTCAATTTTTCACTCAGTGGCTTTACCGATCGTTATAAAAATTCCATTCAAGTTCGAAGCAATATTATACATTACCATTTTCCTTTTCTGAAGTCTCGAGAAGCTGCATTAAGTCGTGATCAGGTCCGTGAAATGTAGTAAAAAACATGCATGTCACAAGGTCTTCTTATCCGCGTAATGAAAGATACATTTCTCACCGGAACGGTCCCAGCACATTGTACTCCATGATTTTCCATTTTAAATCCACTTAAAAATTGATCTGTGTTTCTTCATTTCATTTTAAACTTTGAAAAGGAATTCTCCGTGCCCAGAATACAAGAAAAAAAAGATCCTGGCAGTTTGTAAATACATGCCGCGACGCGTCAATCTTCTTGTACATTTGGTTACCGAGAAAGATTGCGTGACGAGCTAAAATACTTCTTTCAATGAAGACGACAAACAATAGACTTGTAACAATAGAAAATAGCATTGGCCAATATCCTCTGACAATGAAGATTCGCAGCAGCTTTTAAGCATGTTAAAACTAAGCGATTCAATCGATGAATAGCACAGATCTTTGAAAAATACCTACCTTTAGTTTGCAAAAGGCTAGACAGGCTAAATGACGAGCGACGCGTGGAAATAACACTTCGGGATCGAGAAGTGCTGACGCATTCCTATCCAGTGACGTTTTTATCGCCCACAGCGAAAAGTATTCCCTTGATAAATTAAAACAGTCCCTTGGGAGTTCGCAAAAATGTGGGTCAGAGAGTGCCACGAACCCTCACTAATGTTTCTATTTCGCTTGTATCAAGCAAAATAGTCGAAAGAATGATGTAGTGGGGATGCTAGTGGGGGAACCAGGCGAACCACTGGAACCAGGAGAACCATGAGAACCGAGGGTGTGAGAACCAAGACAACCAAAGAACCGCGAGAACCACGAGAACCACGAGAACTAAAGAACCACGAGAACCAAAGAATCACGAGAACCACGAGAACCAGAGAACCAAAAGAACCAAAGAATCACGAGAACCAAAGAACTTAAGAACCAAAGAACTAAAGAACCAGAAGAACCAAAGAATCAAACAACCACGAGAACCAAAGAATTAGAGAACCAAAGAACCAAAGAATCACGACAACCAAAGAACCAAAGAATCATAAGAACCAAAGAATCACGAGAACCACGAGAACCAGAGAACCAAAGAATCACTAGAACCACGAGAACCAAAGAACCAAAGAACCAAAAGAACCAAAGAACCAAAAGAACCAAAGAACCAAAGAATCACGAGAACCACGAGAACCAAAGAACCAAAAGAACCAAAGAACCAAAGAATCACGAGAACCAAAGAACCAAAGAACCAAAGAACCAAAAGAACCAAAGAATCACGAGAACCAAAGAACCAAAGAACCAAAGAACCAAAGAATCACGAGAACCAAAGAACCAAAGAACCAAAGAACCAAAGAACCAAAAGAACCAAAGAATCACGAGAACCAAAGAACCAAAGAACCAAAAGAACCAAAAGAACCAAAGAACCAAAAGAACCAAAAGAACCCAAAGAACCAAAGAACCAAAGAACCAAAGAACCAAAAGAACCAAAAGAACCAAAGAACCAAAGAACCAAAAGAACCAAAAGAACCAAAAGAACCAAAGAACCAAAGAACCAAAGAACCAAAGAACCAAAAGAACCAAAAGAACCAAAGAACCAAAGAATGACGAGAACCAAAGAACCAAAGAACCAAAGAACCAAAGAACCAAAAGAACCAAAGAACCAAAGAACCAAAGAATCACGAGAACCAAAGAACCAAAGAACCAAAGAACCAAAAGAACCAAAGAATCACAAGAACCAAAGAATCACGAGAACCACGAGAACCAAAGAACCAAAGAACCAAAAGAACCAAAGAATCACAAGAACCAAAGAATCACGAGAACCACGAGAACCAAAGAACCAAAGAACCAAAAGAACCAAAGAATCACAAGAACCAAAGAATCACGAGAACCACGAGAACCAAAGAACCAAAGAATCACGAGAACCACGAGAACCAAAGAACCAAAGAATCACAAGAACCAAAGAATCACGAGAACCACGAGAACCAAAGAACTAGAGAACAAAAAGAACCAAAGAATCACGAGAACCAAAGAATCAAAGAACCACGAGAACCAAAGAACCAAAGAACCAAAAGAACCAAAAGAACCAAAGAATCACGAGAACCAAAGAACCAAAGAACCAAAGAATCACAAGAACCAAAGAACCACGAGAACCAAAGAACCACGAGAACCAAAGAACTAGAGAACAAAAAGAACCAAAGAATCACGAGAACCAAAGAACCACGAGAACCAAAGAACCACGAGAACCAAAGAACCACGAGAACCAAAAAACCAAAGAACCAAAGAACCACGAGAACCAAAGAACTACGAGAACCAAAGAACCACGAGAACCAAAAAACCAAAGAACCAAAGAACCAAAGAACCAAAAGAACCAAAAGAACCAAAAGAACCAAAAGAACCAAAGAATCACGAGAACCAAAGAACCAAAGAACCAAAGAATCACACGAACCAAAGAACCACGAGAACCAAAGAACCAAAGAACCAAAGAATCACAAGAACGAAAGAACCACGAGAACCAAAGAACCAAAAGAACCAAAGAATCACAAGAACCAAAGAATCACGAGAACCAAAGAACCAAAGAATCACAAGAACCAAAGAATCACAAGAACCAAAGAAGCACGAGAACCAAAGAACCAAAGAACCAAAGAATCACAAGAACCAAAGAACCACGAGAACCAAAGAACCAAAAGAACCAAAGAATCACAAGAACCAAAGAACCACGAGAACCAAAGAACCAAAGAACCAAAAGAACCAAAGAATCACGAGAACCAAAGAACTAGAGAACCAAAAGAACTAGAGAATCAAAGAACCACGAGAAACACGAAAACCACGAGAAACACGAGAAAACAAGAAAACCACGAGAAACACGAAAACCACGAGAAGAACGTTGAGGCTGAGATTTACCAAAATTTTAAGAACATGCTAAGAACTTACCCCAGGCTGAGAGTCGAAGAACGTCTTCATTTTACCCATTTGTTTTAAAATTTCTTGTTATATAATAAACGAGAACTATACACCACATTCGGCGAACAATGGTCCTTGATACGTTTCCTGATCACCTCTGCTTTGATTTAATGAAATTCTAGAACATGCAACTTAAGAACGTTCTTAAAAGAGCGTTTTCAGCCTCAAATTGTCAAAAAAAAAACCAACGCTCAGCATCAGCCCCAAAATTACATGTAGACGTTCTATATATATAAAAAAGAGTGCATCGAACCTATCAAAAGTCTAGGCCACAATTATTGCCTTTCTCGCCTTTTTTTCTTCAGTTGTATGGAATGCGTCGCTTTCATACAAAGATCTTTGGCCTTACTAAAATTGTTGTCTGAGTCATGCGCGGAGTCACACGTGATCTCATTTGGCAAAATCTACTGAAAGGCTTTTTACTTATCCAAAAGATTAATGTGAAAAGAGCTTCGATAAGTATAATGCTAAAAAACACGGTCAGCTTCGATTCCTTTTCTAAACAAATTTCTTTTTATAAGAAAATTACTAACCGGTGCATTTGAAGTCCAGTTATAACTGGCAGCGACTGGAATGCCGTTCCGGTCTTCACACATGTAAAGTCCCGCCTGGCTGAGTCGGTAGTGCTTGAAACAGGTCTGGCCAACTTTTGCCGCATCCATATTGAGCTTGTCTGTAGGGCGATACTGTTGGCGTTTAGCGTTGATCTCACCGCTCTCGACAAATCGGTTATCACCAGTTTTGGAACCAGAAGATAAAAGGAAATATTCCTTGCCATCTCCGCTCAGGATTTCATAGTAAGCAATGTGGTTTGGTCCAAGATCCTTGCGGTATAATGGTCGTGGTCCGTCTTTAGCCAGTAAATTTGCACTCGCTAGGCCTGTGAATCCTTTTTCTGTCATCAAGTCTAAAACTGTGTCTTGGGCTTCATAAGAAAGACGTGCACTAAGCGCTTTTGACGTTACCATGGTGACAACGGTCAAGACAGCAAACACTCTGATGGCGTCCATGGCTTCAGAGAACTGTTGTGAAATATTAGTGCTTCATGAGATGCATAACATGCAGATGACGTTTTGCAATCTATTAATCCTCAGAAATTTCTAGGCGATACTTTTGAAAACCTCACCAAACAGTTTTGGCGAGTAATGATCAGTAATGATCGATGCGAGGAGAGTTAAGATGAAATGTTTCGTTTTTTCGACGACGTTATGATTCTCAAAGGTAACTACTGGAATGAATCAGCCTGCTTATTTAAACACTTGATAACCTTTCAGCACCGTTGACTGCAAAAAGATAAGGTATTTAAAAAAGAAACAATTCCGGGAACACCCTTTCGAAACAAATTTGTTCGTGATAGCCGTATCTTATTTAGTTTTCTTCATTGGTCAGTATCGAAGAAAACTTTGATTTTTTTGGCTGGGATTTGTTTTTCTCTTTTCAAATCTCTGTATTTCAATTTGAGTTACGCCAGCCTATGAAACTGTTTGGGGTCATACACCACTTACCTAAACCGTCGTTTTTGAACTCGTCTTTGTCTTTATAACCTCTTCACCTCAACACTTTCTACTTCTACTGCGGCAGTTCCGGCTTGCTTGTACAAAGCTAAGTTCATAAAGCTTGTTCTCTTTATATTGTTCTTCTCTCAGGCATTTATTTTCCATTTTCCTGATTCAGTTTACTCAGGTGCTGGGTTGTTTTATCAATTAAAATCTTCTCAATTTCACTGTCAAATGCAGCTTGCTATTTTTCTACAGTCGTTTTAAGATGTTTGGCTTTGAAAAGCCTTGTCTCAATATGTTAGCTTAAAATTAAAAGGTCTTGATGTTTTTAAAATTGACTCGTGAGAAGTCTGAGAATAGTTGGTACCGTCAAGTTCTGACTAAACATCATGGCCAGCGCTTATCTGCGGTCTCTGTAGCATTCATGGAGCGACTAGGAAAATTTTTACTCCCCCTCAAACCCCCCTGAATGGGATGCTAGTCCATCACAAGGCTATCCCTCATTATTTAATTGTCCAGTACCCATTTATACACCTGGGTAGAGAGAGGCACTGCAAGAGTAAGGTATTTTGCCCAAGAACACAACACAATGACCCCGACCTCGAGCCGGAGTCCGGGACGCAAACGCGTATTCCACGGATATATCGACAGTAGATTAACACAATGTTTGATACTCAGCCCAAATATTGAAATAGAATAATAACGAAGTGATGATGATAACAAACAAATACTGTCAGAACCAGCACTACATTTCTCACGCAGTTCTATCCTTTCTGGTAAACATTGATAATTAATCGAGCTCATGATTGCTCGCGTTTTTAATATTTACACAATAAAATATATTTTCCAAAAGAATGACCATTTGAAAACCATTGTGCTGATAGAATTGGCACCGCTCCTTTATCAAACTTTGCTTTCAAAAAAAGTAAGGTTAGAAAAGCTGGTTCCCAATCTCTTTTGTTTAAACAGAATATTCATTCTGCATTGTCAAGTGTAGCTTGCCATTTGAATCTGTTCGGCTTTTTAAGATTGATGTGAAATTTAATGACTGGAGAAAACTAGTGACAAAGTATAGTTGCCAAATGAGAGGTTGCGGCGTAATAACCAGTTTCAGCAATTCAATAATTGGACACACACTTGATCACCCTGCAATTTCGTAACAGAAACGCACGCGGTGAACCAATCAGAAACGAGAAACCAAAGTGAAATCGAAATTAACACGATGTTTTGGTACTCGGCTTAAACTACAGAAATGAAAATAATAAATAAAACACTGTCAGAACCAGCATGACATTTCTCACGCAATCCTATCCTCTCTGGTAAAGACTGATAATTAATCGAGCTTATAATTGATCGGGGTTTTAAGTATTAAAATAAAGTAAAAAAAATGACTGCTTGAAACCCGAGCAGCTGTGCAAAAAATGGAAAACATAACGTACCAAACTTCAACTCATGGTGTTTAGAACCCAACCCATGATGAATGGAACCCATGATCTTCTACACACCGATTGAAAGCTCTAACCACTGAGCTGTCTTAGAAACCAAAAACTAACCCATGTCGTGTATTAAGTTCAAAACTGTTTTTAAAAAACAACCTCCAAAATGTTTCTTTTCACCACGATAATGTGCATGCCTCATGATGCCATTATGAGATTCTTAAGCTCGCAAGTTCGTTGCTGCCAAAATCCCTCTTAGTTATTAATCCGTCGAGCGTGAACAATCGGGAGTGGAAAACTGGGGAGAGACAAACGTAATTTTCTTGTAACCAGAGTTAAGGAGCACGCAACGAGGAAATTCAGTAAAAGTCAATGGTGTCGTTGTGCTACTGTTATCGTTTAGGGTCTTTTGAAGGGATTTTCAAAGCTGAATATTAAGTAGCAGAAACTTTTAGGGAACAAAATACTCGAATCCACTTAGAACTTGGCATGCGCAATAAAAACAGGAATACCAGAATGAGCCATTTCCCAGTTACCTTTTGCCTCTGTGTCAAAACGAGTTCGCACGCGCACAATTAAACCGGAACCAGAGGAGGCGGCATTTTTTATAGTCATCTTCAAACAACACGACATTTGGAGCAATCTGCACTTTAAATCGACGCTACAGGTGCCCAGTTTCTAAAAGGAGTATTTTAGTTAAAGTATAATTTACACATGTTTAAAGATTCAACCATATTTTTAATTTGTTGGATTTTTTTTGTTTATTTCTCGACATTCTCCTCTGTATTGTTCTAACATCAATAACAACTATATAACTAAACTGTACGAAATGGCTCATAAATATTTCTAAGACGCTGTTGTAACAACTGCAGCATAACATTAACCTCTGTATTTCCCTGAGCTGTTTCTTCCACAAGTCTTGTGCAGTCAACAAGGCTACGAGGCGAGTGTCTTCCCTCTGGGGATTTTTTGTGATACAAAACCCGTCCAAGCTCCCTTAGTCCCCACTCACACACATCTTTAACTTCTTTTTTCATTGAATTCACCCTTTGTTCACTGCTCAGTATTTTGTTTTCCAGTAACTCCACTCGTCTTTCAGCCAATTGCTTGCCATTTTCTGGTGCAATCAAAGCATACTTTTCATGACGTCGCAGTTCAGTTATTGAGATGTGTTTGGCAATTTCAACACACTGTTTGCACAAATCGTCCATGTTGAATTCATTGGCAAGAACAAGAAAGTCAATGGCTTGATGAGGTGTTTTCTCTCTCTGTAACAGATACTTTTCACAGCGCTCTGTAAGTTGCTCCATCTGATACTCTCTTCCCAAGGAAAGAAGAAAGTAGCAGTTGTCTTCACTGATTGGTTTAGATGTTGGGTATATGACAAGTAACATGTCCTTTATTTCAGCAGCACTTTTGTCAGGAAGACGGATTTCACTTGCTGATTTTTCTCTGAATTCTGAGGAGAACATCTTTTCAAACACTGGTGACCACATGGATAAAGTACCCTTGTGAGCATGGAACTTTTTATCTTCAACAACAAGAACAACATCACTAAGATGCCACGGCTCTGAAAAATCTGGTTCAGATCCTTTTTTCTGCATCATTTAATTTCTAGATGTGAATAAATGTAACAATAATTATTAATCGTGCATTAACTAAATAATTACATGGCCACAGATGCCAACTAAACCAGCAGAAACAAGAAATGTTGAACTCTTTAATAGTGAGCCTAGATCAAGCTATACTGCATGTGGGAAATGATCCTAACTCCTATTAGGCCAAATTTGAATCAAACACCAAGCACATATCAATTAATTATATAACTCAACAATTACAAGAGTTTGTGAATCTCAGCTAGTTTTAAAATATTGCATACATTTTTTTCCTACAACAGTGTGCCAAAACATTTCTAAATTTTAAGTGCCATTGTAAACAAAATCAGCAAGCATTTCTATTCAGATTGTTAAACACAAGGTGCAAGCAGCAATCCTTTCCATTCGAGCATTCATAAGTTACTATTGATACATGCTCAGCAACAAGTTTTCAAAATTAATGCTGTTTCCTAATCGTGCTTGACAAAAGGATTTGAAGAGCAGGGTACATAAAATATACATTTTAGAGGTGTTTCTTGTCAATTCTCATAACCAAGTGACTGAGTATTAGGCAAACTCTCAATCTGATTGGCTACCCAAGGGCAGTCTAATTTTTGACAGATAGCACTTGGAGCAAGTGCTCAGTTCCCTATTTTACTACAGTTGACTCCCAATAACTTGAACCCTTGCTAACTTGTACTACATGTACTGTAATTTTACCCTCGGTAACTCGAACCCTCAATAACTCGAACCTCCCGCTAACTCGAACCAATTTTCGTTTCCCTTCAGGTCATCTTCCATATAATTTTACCCTCGATGACTTGAACCATGTTTGTCAATACGTGACAATTCAAAGCAAACAGTGTACTGTAGACCAAAAAAATTGAATTTATTTTGAAGTATCCGTGTATTAATTCTTTGCCTTTTTTTGCATTACACAAAGCGTGTTCAGTCTACTTTTGGTTTAGGTTGATACCGATTCTGTCAAATCCAAAGTAAGAAAACGTTCAAGGATAATCGATAGTAACAGATTAGTTGAGAAGCGTCAGGGCGTATTATGACTACACTGTATTTCTCGAAAAAGTAGATCACTTGAACTCAGTAGCAATAGCCCAACATTGTTCTCTTTGAAACCTGCAGAGTTCCCAGTACCTGTACTTCTCCTACTGCTTTGTTTTGTTTCACGTTACGTTACATTCTGATTTATACAGTAACCTCAGGAGTAATGTATTGTTCCATTTTCACACGACTTCTATACAATTAAATTTGGTTAAAATGTACATTGTATGAATCAAATACAGTGAACACCGTTTTTTACATATTTTCGGTCATTTGTTCTCAACTCTCGATAACTCGAACTCCCGATAACTCGAACCATTTTCAATTTCCCTTGAAGGTTCGAGTTATCGGGAGTCGACTGTACTTATCCTGCTCTTGACAGAATAACTTAACAATTCTAAAATAATTCCAAAATTTTGACTAATTCCAAAAGTACCTTTGCTTGCACTTCACTGTGATATAAGTATTTTATGCCACTTTCAAAGTGGCAAAGAAGAAACTGTTCCGCATGCAATAAGTATAAAGGTATAGAATACCCGACTCTCCCTATTTGACGTGCCTGCAGGGAATCATGGTAGTTGAATTTAGCATTGCCAAGTCTTCAATATGTTTTGTTGAATACAACTCTCATGATTCCCTGCTGGTGCATCTCATAGAGTTAAGGTGGCTCGACTGGATTTTTTAGGGGCAACACCGCTCAAGTTTGAGAACTAACCAGACTGTCATTAACAATGCCATCGAAAAACAATCACCACAGCTGAATTAGGTAAAGATGAAAATTTGTTATGACCAGTGTTATTTTGACATCGGAGTTGTCATAGCAACGTAATGACGTCATCACGTTTATCAATTTCGTTTGTATTGCTCGGCACCAGGAGATTTTTTCGGAAATCGCTCAAGGGAGCATGTACCTCCTATACCTGCCTCAATGTTGGCAAAGTTTGAACAAATTCTGTGAGAGCGTTATCGAAATTTTTGGGGATGAAGTTTCGAGGGTCATAAATACAGTAAAAAACATACTATTGAGATAATAATATCTGAAGAACACAACGCGTTTTGGGGATGCAGTTTCATCTCATAGTTTGATGCAATTTAAAATTGTGTATACAAAATTATGGGGATCACCACGACCGATTGGGAAAAAAACAGATTTGATGAGCGTACATTCAGGTGCTCTTGTTGCTCCAATGCAGCCGTGTATTCAATGACCTTGAAACTTGCAGGCCATATAAACTGATGACAAACCTCGAAATTGACAAGTTTTTAAAAAAATTCATTGAGCGGTTTCCAAATAATTATCACATTTGTAGGTGTAGACCAAATTATTTACAAAAGTGGCAACAAGAGCACCTGAATGCACGCTCATCAAATCCGTTTTTTTTCGCAATCGGTCGTGGCGATCCCCATAATTTTGTATCCACAATTTTAAATTGCATCAAACTACTATGAGATGAAACTGCATCCCCAAAGCGCATTGTGTTCTTCAGATATTATTATCTCAATAGTATGTTTTTTACTGTATTTATGACCCTCGAAACTTCATCCCCAAAAATTTCGATAACGCTCTCACAGAATTTGTTCAAACTTTGCCAACATTGAGGCAGGTATAGGAGGTACATGCTCCCTTGAGCGATTTCCGAAAAAATCTCCTGGTGCCGAGCAATACAAACGAAATTGATAAACGTGATGACGTCATTACGTTGCTATGACAACTCCGATGTCAAAATAACATTGGTCATAACAAATTTTCATCTTTACCTAATTCAGCTCTGGTGATCGTTTTTCGATGGCATTGTTAATGACAGTCTGGTTAGTTTTCAAACTTGAGCGGTGTTGCCCCTAAAAAATCCAGTCGAGCCACCTTAATTAGCCAGTACAAATGTAGCAAAAATTAAAACCAATCCAGCTGTTTGACAGGGTAGTCATGTAAGAATTGGTGGAGCAAAATCATCACCTATGTTTCAGTATAGCAAAGCCATTAATTCTCACAGACATAACCAGATAACTAATATGTGAGTCAGCTGTGGGTTTCCAATTTTTGTGATAACAGGCTCTTAACATTATAACATTATTTGAGGCGGAAAATAAATATGCACAGCAAAATATTCTCCTCAAACCTTTGGAAAAACATTAAAATATCTTTGGAATCCTCATAGCTAGCTCTTTGGACTATTCTCCGAAGTCTTCATTTTAGGTATCCTACTGATGAATGGTTACGGCAATATTTACAGGAGCTACTATTCACTGTAGGACACACAAATTTCCCCAATGTTTCCCAGTTTTGTCACACGGGAAGCATTGTTTCCAAGAAGCAAAATTTGCTTCTGCTACACGGCAAAAACAGTTCGTGTTTTTGCAAGGCATGGAAGCATGGCAAAATGAGGAAACAATTACGGAAACATGTTTCCTCATTTTGCCAGAACTTTACAATAGCTGACTTAGGTCACCAGACTATTTTTATGAATATTAATCCTATTACTATGAATCTAGACATCCATACCAGACCGGGCCTAATTGGGAACAGGCAGAGTTCAAAGTCTTTCCGCGATTGAGCAATTCTGTACATTATGTTAGTCACAAGATTATCGAGAATCAATCGTACGCTTGCCTCTATTGCCTAACTTCTTAGTACTTTTACTTCTATGCCTAGTACTCAGAGCTCATTTTATTAGCGCTATAGCACAAGCAACAGCAATAGCAATCAGCAAGCTTAGCCTTTGTAAAGTCAGTTATTTGATTTTCCCTCCCTGCACCCACACCATAGGCGGTTTCATTTGATTGTTGTGTTTCATTAATTAGGTTATACACGTATGGACTGTAGTTCATTATGTATAAGTTATATATTTTATTGGAATAATCTAGTGGTGCACGTATGTAGGATTTATATATTCAATAAACTGCCTGATCCCAAAATCAGCTGTAGTCTGTTGTGGTGTTTAGAAATAAAAAGCACTGAGCGTAGATAGACCTTTTCATGGTAAATTCTGCCATTTTTAAAATGTGTGGCAAAATACAGAGTTTGTATGGGAATTTCAGGTATTTTGATGTCAAATACCTTTTATTAAAATAACTGAATTTCTGTGTTGTTTAAAAAAAATTAAGCTTATCAACCCTCCAAGTTTGGTTTTTTTCCTTAGTGGCCATTTGGCCACCGACTGCTTAAGTTTGGTTGCGAGTGAAAAATTTTAGTCGCTAAATTAAGCTCGTGCTTTCAATCCTTCTTCTCAATTTTAGTCGCCAGGCTGGCGACTTCTGTTCCAATTTAGTCACCAGCTCCAAACTTTTAGTAGCCATGGCGACTAAAATGGTATTAACTTGGAGGATTGCTTATATCAGGTAAACGATTTCACTGATGTAATTGGATTCGTGTAATTTGGGGTATACATGTGACCTGGTTGTAAAAAAAAAGAAAATCATGTTAATAAATATTTTGATTGTGGGAAACCTATAATTGCATTTTCAGTTTTCCGTACATTTGACTTAAAAATGGCACCGTTGTATGCGAGAATATTTAGTTTGCCCCATTTTCAAAATGGCGGATTTTACCGCGTAAAGGTCTATTCTACAAATATTTTAAACATTTAAACATACCGCCGATTCTGTGGTGTTATAGTGAAGTCTATGATGTGGCAAAGGTGGACCTTACAATACGTGGGAATAAGAAGATACTCAACCTGAACTTCCTCCTTGCCGCCATCTTGGATTCGGGTCTATGGTGCCCAGATTCCTAGGCCGAAAGTTGGAATGTTTTCACGTGACGTCATCAAAATTCTAAAAACCCCTGAGTTTTTATCTTTCATTGGCTGTTAGACGTCCTTGATGTCTATCTTGTGGGGCATTTTGAATTTCGGAGTTTCACGCCACACGACATCAAGATGCCCACCAGAAGGCTGTCACGTATGCTTAAAAAAATGCCTCATCCTGTGATTTTTAACAATCTGAACAGTTGAGGTTTTGCGAGAAGTGTAATGTGAATGTTTACTTGTTCAAGAGGGTGACCTGACCGCTTAGATGTTTTCACTGATTTCCCGCCGCCATGTTTCCATATAGCCTGCGTTGCAGCCGAACTAAAGCCCGGGCGAGTACGTGATAGACCGTTGAAACGAAAATCGCTCGTATGGCTTTCCGAAGCACTAAATAGACAAATAAAGGACACCAGGTAAGGTTTTAAACTTTATTGTAACTTTTCAAAGGAAAAAAGAGATATTTTCAACTCAATTTCAAATTCATACGAATTCATATTACGTTCAATTTTAAATCCATACAATCTCTTATAGTGAGTTTTGGTTACCTGTGGGTAAATGTGATTATTTCAAGATGTTTCCAGATATTCCCACTAAGACATATAAGTGACATAACGGCGCAGGCCTGTAGCCAGGATTTTGCATGGGGGGGGGGGGGGGGGGGGTGCACATGAGCGCTTCCGGAACTTCATTTCGAGTGCCGCAGGCGCGAGAATGTAGGGTGTGTGGGGTATCCTCCCCCAGGAAATTTTGGAAAAAAAGGTCATCTTAGACAGCATTTCGTGCGTTTTAAAGACAGTTTGCTAGCAAACAAGGCAGGTAAAAGTGAGGGACATTAGGTAGAATGCATCTAGAATCACCAATTTGGTCCAAAATATACCACATGAATCTACAAATGGTGGCCGTTCAACTAAAGTAACTCCAAAACTGTTAGTTGTAATATTAATCACTACAGGGGATAAAGAGAAGGCGTCATCAACAGGAACGTGATCCTCTGCACAACAAAAGATGACTGAGTAAAATTTAATTCATTCATTTATTTTGATTTTATTATGCGTTTGTAACGGCCGGAAAAACCCGGGAACGGAAACCAAGGTTTGCGCAATTCTTTCGGCAATATGGCTAAGGAAATTATCCTTTAAATAACAGACAGTTACATTTCTTAGCACACTTCTTCAGGTTAACTAAAACTGAAGACAACAAATGGCCTTGCTCACCATGAGTTCTCGAAGACCTCGTAGCTCAGTGGATACATAGAGCGCCCGCCCGGTGTTTGGAAGGTCAGCGGCAGATTTTTTCTTTATTCCACGCTCGTGATATGATGAATATTTCATCTTTCATAAATCCATCTCATTTAAATACCAACAAATATGTCAAGTTTAAACATGTAAAGTTGAGTTAAAAACATCTTTTCAAAAGCTTTTCAAAGATATCCAAAGCCGAAAAGATCAACGCAAGATGTTTACGACAAATGAAGGAAAAAGGAAAATGAAGGAAAAGGCAGGCTTTAACAGGAAATGCAAAGAACATTATAAGTTCCCCTTGAGAAAGTAAAGAAAATTTTAAAATAGTTGGTTATGGTGAGTAAATGTGAGTGACAATGGGCTATGTTTGTTGTCAACAAACTTCAAACAACTTTAATCACACAACAATCCTTTCCTACTTCTACACACTCAAAACCGTCTACACAAAAACAGTGAACGGCTCCGGATGCCCCACATACTGGCAAACCATCTACAAAATGTTTATCAATATAGACTTATTTATATTGAAAGAGTTACAAGTTAATGCTTTTTGAAAACGCAGAAAACAAGTTACATTCGTTGGATGCTAAATTATATTGATATTCGTGTGACGCTAAATAATATTGTCTAGACAATGAAGGGAGCACAAAGAAAGCAGACAAAGTTATTAATTGTCCTTTTAGCCAAAGCGGTAAATTGATCATCAGTAAAATGAAAATAAACTCGTCTCTTATGATAGCTTCGAATGCCTAGTAATTTGTGCTTCATGAAATTTTCGTCACGCAGTAACTTTTAGACCAATTGACATGTAACTCATATTGCAAGATAAATAAGGCCGATCAGAAAAAAAGGCACTCTTTTGTTGGATCATTTTAATTGCGGGCGAACTCAGAGAAAACAATAACCTGGCGATTGATTATGTAAATCAGGGAGCTGTTCATTGTTTACAATAATCCTCGCCATCCTGAGCTACTACGAATAATTAATAAACCTGCAACACATTTATAGTACTCATTGTGCAAAAAAAAGGACAATTTCTGACAAGAAGAAAGCATTTCCTAGAAACTAAAGGAAACATCAGCATGTTGTCTATAAGTAAACTAAATACTTAATGTCAAAATGAAAGTTCTGATACACTGATTGGACTTCAAAAGAAAACACCACACACCCAGCCATAATGAAGACTGCACACGACAAGAAAGTTCAAGACTAGTTAAGTTCCATTTCTATCAACTTGTTGACACCATCAATAACGAACTGAACGAGTTGAACTTCAGAGTAACCAAGCCTGTACTTGTTGGATATATCATAGATAGCACTAGTGGTGTCTGAATGCTCTCCATAAAGACCTCTCACTTGAAGGTGGTTTTCATGGCACCATTTCTTGAGGCCTTCCTCTCCCATCTTTTCCACCAATTTCTGCAACTGTATCAGAACTCCTCCTCTCAGCCCTGTTCCCAGATTAGTAGGACAACATGTGATCATTCCAAGGTGGTCTGTTTTCTGGAAGGTCCTGTTGTCGATCTCTTGAAGGAGCGTTTCGATCGTATTTACACCTTTTAAAAGTGTTGTAAATACGGAAGAAACATCTCCACCTTGCTGCATAGAAATAACACGGATGTGGTCACCTTCATTCACCCACACAGCGAAGGTTTTTTCCTTGTTGAGATAGATACCTCGCCCATATGGCCACCATCGATGATATCCACTGTCTGCTTGCATCTTGTCATTGCCCTTGAATAACAAGTGTTCTCTTACTAGCTGTTGCCTCTCGTCTTCGCTTATTTTGGCTAATGAATAATAATGACCTGCCAAATCTCCCTCTAGCTTCTCGAACACCTGCAACATCAATGCTTCTATCTGCAACTTCTCTTCTTTGGAGTTTTGACCAGGAGCGAGATTGAATCCAGCGATGTTCCTTGCAACCCTGATTCTTGTGGATATGATCTTCGACGGTTCGTTGATATTGCCTTTCAAATGCTCTGGATTCATATCAGTTGAGTGCTTGTCACCTGGCTTAAAACCGCGATGATATTCTTCGATGAGCGGATCAAAGAACTCTGCGAATACCGTGTAGGAATCAGTATCCCCGGCACGGCATCCAACCAAAGACTTTGGCTTGTTCAGTACTCCACTGTTGACAGCACGAGCAATGGTAAATCCCGTGGATGTCTTCTTGTCCTTCAGCTTCTCAAAGACGTCCACTGTCAGGTATTTGGCCATTAACGATTTCGCTCCGGATAAGTCAGGGTATTTGTTTTGCTCGAGGTCCGGATCAAGCTTGACATCGTTTTGCTCCGCCAGATTTATGTCATCTCCTAATTTCATGGACTTATCTTGGACTATAGCTCCACCAGTACCCTGAAAGCAATACAGAATTTTTATGTCACTTTTCAAAACGTGCGTACCATGCCGGTACTTTGCGCTTGAACATGTTATTGTGTTACGTACTGTTTACCTCGCAAAATTCCCTAAATCATGAGCAAATCAGTCTTACCTCTTGTTGTTTGAGGTTTTGTGCCTGATGTTGTGGTTTTGAAGACATTTTAGTGTGACAACTTCCCATTTGTATATTCCTTCTTACTGGTACTTTTGAAGAACAAATGATGCTAGCAACAATCGACAACAAAAGAACCTCGATCCAACGCTTGACTACCTAAAATATTCAGTATTAAACTTCACTTCAGTGAAAACCTGAAATGGCTCAGTAACACACAGACAACACGAAAACGACACATGGTAAGTCAATTTTATTAAGATCATTCCTATAAAAATGTAGGTATTTCGTGCATTCTCATACACTGTATTCATATTTAAATTGATTTCGGCCAATTGTCACAAAACACCATCCACTGCTGTCCTAAGGACCACGGGAGTGAGGCTGCTTCGTTTGCAACTGATTTGAATGTAAATAGCTGCTAGCTCCGTATGTAAAATCGGGTCAACTGCAAATTTTTGATTCTCAGTTACGGCAGATTCCCGCTAGCAGACAAATTTGGAATGTCCTGACACTTTTTAGGAAAAATTGTCGCAACAAGTTTGTCAGAAACAAAACAAAAACGTAAAATGCATATCACAATAGCTTTGCACGTGCTGTGGCACCTAGTACATTTCTCAGCCGCTTTATTATGCACACCAAACAGCGCAATTACCAAATTCAGTACTAAATTAGCGCATAAATTTGCGGTGTTGTGCATTTATGAAGGCGTAACTTGCAGTGATAACTAAGTAGATTCGACAAAACTACCCATGTAACGGGCGAACGCTGATATCGATTTTACAATTTTAGACAACAGGAATTTCTATGAGTGTAATAAATCTGCTTTAAAAAAATGTAACTCATTTCACGATCCTAAACATTAAAACAACAATTATGAAAACATACCTCTTTCCCCGCTCTTATATTCGGTTTTATAACGATCCTACTGTCAGTCGATCTTTCTTTCTAACTCTGATGATGTGCGTGTCTCGTGGACCGAATGAAAACTAACACCGTCCGCTTGTGGCTAAAGAGGTATATACATGTACTTGAAAACAAAGAGGTATTTACTCGGCATATCATAATAACGTGAGTCACGCTATCACGCTATAAAAGGGAGTGTAGGTTTTTGTCGAGTGTCGAGGGTCGAGGGTAAAATGTCGAGTGTCGAGGGTAAAATGTCGAGGGTTATTTTTTTGTTAATATTTTCCGCCTTTCCCTTCCCGCAATGTGTTTATTATTCCTTTGTTAGTTTATTTCGAAGTGCCCTTTAAAAGTTTGTCGAAGTCTCGGCACCGCGTATGTTCCTATTCGTATCACAGACCGGTCGGTTTGAAGAAATACTTTTTAAAAACAATTGTAGGTCAAGTACATGATGTGAAAAATGAAAACAGGTTTCAAGGGTATTTTTCGCGTTAAGTTTAATGGTACTGAAACCATGTGTTTTACTCCTTGCGGCTTCAATGAGAGCGTGCATGTAATCAGAACAAAAATAAACCTGTCACTATGGGCCAATTCGCACTAGCGGACAAATTTTGTAACAATTGGTAGATTTCATCATTTATGTGTCACTTGTTACAGAAAACAAGTGCGAATACGTTTTTTGAGACCAAGAACTTGTCAAACAATTCAGGAAAACAAAGAAGCAGTTGTGTTATGATTGGTCCGCGTTGCACGCGCGATACATTTTGTCAAACAATCGCAAAAACAAGTGCGAACGACTTGTTGGACAAGGGCAAATTTTGTCAAAACGGACAAATCTTCAAAGGGGCCGATGTCCTGCCTCAAGGCAGGACAAGTCATGACAAGTCGCATTCCAGCGCCCCTCGTAATGCCAGATAACAATACGTTGTTGATTGGCCATTGTGGTTGGTCTGGATTGTACTAAAAAACAACACGCGAAATTTTTCTGCGATAGGCAGCAAAACATGTTTGTGTGCCGAGGTGAGGTCGTGGAAGGATGATAATACCGGGGTTGGAACAGATGAATGCAGAGGGAAGCAGTTTGTGCCGATAAATGGAGGGCAAAAGAAATAGTTTTCCCACGACATTTTCCCTCCGCACGAGCACAAAAACATCAATACACGCGCACTTCAAATGCAAATCGTTTAAATTTTTTCACCACGTGGACCTGCCTGATTATTTGATGTTTGCACAAGACGACCGTGCCGAGAAATGTACTAGGATGCCAGAAGCACGTGCAGAGCTATTGTTCTAATAATTACACCTTTTGTTTTCTTCAAAATGTCCCTGACTCGTCGTGTCAGTTTTTTTTTCTCAAAAATGTTATGACATTTAAAACTTGTCCGCTAGTGCGAATCGGCCCTATTTTCGCTTTCCAACTTGCTATTTGATCATGTTTGTACGCCTTTCATAATTGCTAGCAGTGACCTTCCTTCCATACTTACATTAAGAATATTTCCCCAATGTGTTTTCCAGGACAGGAGAACGCATTCAAAATCATCCATTGACTAACACAATAAAACATGCGCCAGTGAAATACGATATCTACACCTTAATATAACACGATTCTCGGTACGAGGAACGATATTCTTTGCCCCAGTAATAAGAAAATATATGAATAAGTACCTCGACGTTACACGACCTCGTTTAAACGAACAAATTGCGGTAGCGGTCCCTTGTGCTAAAAAGAGGAGGCGCGCGAAAGATGAGAAAAAATAGAGCACGCGCAGCGGGGATCAACATCTGGGCATTGCTGCCAATTCAAGGAAAGCCGGAAATCTTCAGTCTCCCGCCCTGGTCGGGGGAACAAGCGCCAGTTGATGGCAAGATCATTTTTTCGAGAAGTGATGAGCCTGCGGTTTCCGTACCAGAAGTTGCTAAGCAACATGACGTATTTGTACGCGCGATCGCATTCGGCGTACTCGTGAATGCTCGCGCTAGTTTTTGATTGAGCGATGAATTCGGAAATTTTTCGAGTGCTTCAACGAAGATTTGCCAAAACCGGTACTTTGATTATTTCCGCGACTGTCTTGTGGGAAAGGCGGGAAAACTTATTACAAAAACTCGATAAAAACTCGATTACCTTCAAGTGGAACACGCGCGAGTGAAAGTGCTGAGGAAACCCGCGGACTAACATCCGGGCATTTCTGAATTTTAGAAAGAGCGGGAAATATTGCGGGAAGGGAAAAGCGGAAAATATTAACAAAAAACTTTGAATTTACCTAAAGTTTCGTATGCTACAGCACACATCTTCAGAAGTGACGGTTAGAGAATTCGATAAACTTTAAAAAACGTAAAGCGAGGAAGTGGAACGAATAAATAATAATAATAATTAAATTCAAGTACTTTATAAGTTCTTTTTTAACCATGTGCAGTTCATGTGTCATTTTTGTTGCCGTTGTGTGCATTTTATTTCTAATCAAATTGGAATGGCCAAAAAGGAAGAATGTTCAAGACCCAGTGAATTTTTTCACTCTACCCAGTGAAAATTTAGTCCCCTCGCGGTACCTGATGAATGTGTGACTTGACATACCCGGCATAGGTTTTTATATATTTGTTTGTGTTTAAAAGACAAAACAACAACATCGACAAAAATAACCGATTGAAAATAAAGTACCCCAACAAGACCGTACGTAACCAATAGAATGGTGAATTGCAATTACGTGATACAAGAACTTCTAAACATACCAACGTGTCAAAGATGGCGGAAACTAGCGGCAGTTCTCCCCGCAGTTGTGGTTCTTAGACGGATAGCGCTTCGTCCCACCGGATACATACAGCTATTTCAATTAATGTTGTCCAATGAATTTACACCCTTACGCGACAAGACCGAATGGTAGTGTGGTACTCACTGGAATTTTGTATATCGGTGAAGAAGAAATCTACAAGTTTTGTAATTTTTCACGTGAGGTATCCGTTTGTCCTCGCATGATACCCTTAGCTTTCCCGTTGCTTTGATATCAGTGTTGCATAGTTTGGAAAACTCTTCTCTTATGTTCAGCTCCGCAATTATTCAGAATTTTCCGGGGAGCCTAAATCATTTATCATAACTTTCCACGATGATATGTAGAAAAGGAGACACAGCAAGGAATATTTACAAAGAAATATTCTCGTCTCGTTCCACTGTTCACTCTCGGAGACAGGGTAAGTAATTTTTATTGGAAATTCCTTCATATTATGAGCTCATAGAATTTAACCGTTCGACCTCCATACAAATCCTTATTTTTCGACCGTTGTCGCGCAACATGAGAGCTCATCTTACGAGCTTGGGGTGCCTGTGGTAGCAGCGAAAGGTCCACATGCCCCTGGGTAGATATAACACACAATGTATCTATTCATCACACTGCAAAAACTACTGATACCAGTGTGCTGCAGAGAAAGCAATGAAACTCTTGTTACAATATAATCGTGAATTCATGTCGCCAGCAATGACGTTCAGTATGAAATTCCTAGTTTAAAGTCTTGCATTATTTTGGCGAGGTCGCAGAGATTGGGTTTGTTATGAGATTGGATTTAACATCACTTTTTCTTATGACCCCTTGAGAAGTGCGATTTAAAAATGTTGGGAATTTGAGGTCCTTGTCAATTCTCGCTTTGTTCTGCTTATCTACTTGGCTTCAACAATTCATCCGGAAAGTTTGTATTAAAGGAGCTACGTCACAATGCAGAGTTTTGGTCTAAACTATTTTAAAACTAGTGGTTGGCAACTTAGCCCACGAAAAATGTTACATTTGAAGATCTAAAGGAAAAGTATAACCTTAATTTGAATAGAGAAATCAAACCACCATATTGTTTTTGTGTGAGCTTACACGAAGTGTAATCTCACATATAGCCATCGACAGAGATGTGTGTTTTACGAGAGTTGGTCACGTGGTCTAGAAGGATTGTTTGTGTGGTCGTGGCCTAGTTTTGAACGTCATTGTTCAAATCAGTGGCGCGAGATCGAAGTGAATTAACATACAGACGCGCTTTACTGTTCTTATAATAACTTGATTCTAGCCTTTGTGGCAAGATTATAGCCATTGTAAAAAGCTGTTTTAGAAAGCCTTTTGATTAAACTGAAGTTGCAAGCACGAGGGTCCCTAAAAATCAATCGGTAGCTCAAGAAGAAACTGCATAGAATAAGAACAAAATACACCCAGGCAGTTAAAAAGGACTAATACAAAGTATAACCAAAAGAGAAAAATTATATTTGACAATTTTTCTTAGATTTGAAAATCAGAGATATATTTTATTAATAGCAACAAAAAGACAACGATTGACCCCAGGGATTATGAACTGTGGTTCACGCCACTATCATATATCCTGTCGTGAATGTCACGCTAAAATATAAATCACGTTGGCATTTCTCGATATACATTATCGTATGATTAAAAAGAACTGTGCATTTCTGTGCATTTCAAAATATACATCGCTAACAAGGAATATATTCAGGACTGGTGGACATGATTAATTCTCTGACCGTCTTATCACTGTAGAACACAAAGCTCATACATGTACGCATTGCGGAACGGCTATTTTGGGACGCGCGGAATCACTTGGAAAGTCTAGCCTTATTTTTTCAAGTTGTTATGCATTTCATTCCCAGCCATCAGCGGCTACAGACGCTTCTTAGCAGTTTCAGTGCTCTAATATAACAATTTTGAATAAAAATGCGCCATTATGTTTAGGTTTTCTTCGGCACAAATATATTTTGGCTGTTCCAAACAGGGTTCAGATTCGTGACAAAGCCCGGGGGGAGGGGGGTACTCCCTTATAGGGGCTTAACGGGGACGTACGAAGTGCGGCCCGACAGGGTATGGTTTTAGGATTTGTTGTCTTGAACGGGGTATCTATGTCACCCCTTTTAAGCATATTTGTTTATTTATACGAACTTAGCCACATGCTGAATTATTTCAAGTTCCAGTCCTAATTCCTTAGTAGTTGACTTCCGTTGACTTCGGTATTGATACTAAATTCACGTTTGATAACGCTACGACAAATGCCTTAGAAGGAGTATCAAAAGTCGGAATTCTGTGTTAAACAGGGTAGGAAATTCAGAGATTCGTGTCTTAACCTACAGGTTCAAGGTCTGTGAAGGTTTGGGCGACCGGGCCGCACCTCCCTACCCGAGATTATGTCAAGTACCCCCCCCCCGGGGGGGGTTAACAAAGCCCCTTTAAATCGCACGTCCTCGTCGCGTGATCGTGAAAAAGAGAAGGCAAGAAACCATGCGATACTTTGCCACCACAACACGAGAAAAATATGAAAACACGAGCTGCCAGCAAGTGTTTTCTTCTGAATTATTGCAAAAACGTCCTAAACACAAAGGTGGTTTTCAATCAAGTTAGCGAATAGAAGAGCCAAAATATCAAGCGAGAGAATTGACTGTGCTAACGGATGCGCTGAAAAGGAAAAGATTAACGGCGGGAGCAGCTGTAGTGTCAACAGTGATTGTTATTCCGCCACTCTGGCATTTCTTCACCAATCATCACTGCATTAATTGCCATTCCCTATTTAATGAAAAGTAGTATTGCATTTCAACATTCCGTTGTTTACACAACATTATATGCCCTTTATAAAATCCAATCGTAATACAACAACTACAAAAAGACGTGAAAAAGAACCTGCTCTTGACCGTACTCGTGACAGTACTGTAATCTTAAAGATAACCTTGTCTGGATCATTGTTCTAGTTTATCGAGATAGTTCCTTCCAGCTGATCTTCTTTCGGTTCTTTAAGTTGCGCTCGAAGCTCAACTTACACTGAAAATTAAGATAACCGACAGGAGTGATTATGTAAACTAGGTCGCTGTGTACATTGTTTAATCCTCACCACCCGGAGAAGCTACAATGACTTCTTCTATTAATACAAAATATAGTAGTCATGTAATAGGGAAAAAAAGCTAAACTCAAGTCTCTAGAAACCATAACTGGAAAGAAACATCGCTAGATGGAAATATTTCACAAATCAAAGTGACAGTACTGACCAATCGGGTGGAGTGTATGATCAAATCATAACACCCACTCCATTACTGTACACGACTAGCAAGTTCAAAACTAGTTAAGTTCCATTTCTATCAACTTGTTGACACCATCAATAACGAATTGAACGAGTTGAACTTCAGAGTAACCAAGCCTGTACTTGTTGGATATATCATAGATAGCACTAGTGGTGTCGGAATGCTCTCCATAAAGACCTCTCACTTGAAGGTGGTTTTCATGGCACCATTTCTTTAGGCCTTCCTCTCCCATCTTTTCCACCAATTTCTGCAACTGTATCAGAACTCCTCCTCTCAGCCCTGTCCCCAGATTAGTAGGACAACATGTGATCATTCCAAGGTGGTCTGTTTTCTGGAAGGTCCTGTTGTCGATCTCTTGAAGGAGCGTTTCGATCGTATTTACACCTTTTAAAAGTGTTGTAAATACGGAAGAAACATCTCCACCTTGCTGCATAGAAATAACACGGATGTGGTCACCTTCATTCACCCACACAGCGAAGGTTTTTTCTTTGTTGAGATAGATACCTCGCCCATATGGCCACCATCGATGATATCCACTGTCTGCTTGCATCTTGTCATTGCCCTTGAATAACAAGTGTTCTCTTACTAGCTGTTGCCTCTCGTCTTCGCTTATTTTGGCTAATGAATAATAATGACCTGCCAAATCTCCCTCTAGCTTCTCGAACACCTGCAACATCAATGCTTCTATCTGCAACTTCTCTTCTTTGGAGTTTTGACCAGGAGCGAGATTGAATCCAGCGATGTTCCTTGCAACCCTGATTCTTGTGGATATGATCTTCGACGGTTCGTTGATATTGCCTTTCAAATGCTCTGGATTCATATCAGTTGAGTGCTTGTCACCTGGCTTAAAACCGCGATGATATTCTTCGATGAGCGGATCAAAGAACTCTGCGAATACCGTGTAGGAATCAGTATCCCCGGCATGGCATCCAACCAAAGACTTTGGCTTGTTCAGTACTCCACTGTTGACAGCACGAGCAATGGTAAATCCCGTGGATGTCTTCTTGTCCTTCAGCTTCTCAAAGACGTCTGCTGTCAGGTATTTGGCCATTAACGATTTCGCTCCGGATAAGTCAGGGTATTTGTTTTGCTCGAGGTCCGGATCAAGCTTGACATCGTTTTGCTCCGCCAGATTTATGTCATCTCCTAATTTCATGGACTTATCTTGGACTATAGCTCCGCCAGTACCCTGAAAAGATTTATATTATTATTGTGACGCTTTTCAAGAGTGTGTACGGCGCCGTTGCGTTTTCGTGTTTGGCATCTGGGTACTGAATGGTCTAAATTATCGACACAGCTTCGATTGAAAATGTCTTACCTCGTGTTGTTTGGTGCTTTGTTTCGCATCTCGTGGATTTGAAGCCATTTCAATGCGGCGATCTTTAATTTTTCAATGCGTTGAGCTTTGGAAGTACTCACTCCTTGCAATCTGCAACCGACTAATCTGCAACCGACTACAAATGATTATTTAGATGCATATCAACCTCGATTCCAAGGTTTGTTTTGGGGCGACAATCATCGACGCGACGACATTTTCGGTTTCTATATGAATTCAAAAACCCGAAATATCCTTAAATTATCACCAGGAAAACACGAAGAACAGGAAAATCACACTATAAACAGGAAATATGTCAGTTTTACTGAGTTTCGAAAAACAGCATTTTGAACATAATTTACATAAATGTACTTCGTGCATAATTGGCTTGCTCGGCTGACATTGTCACACAAAACCATCTTTACCTGTCACGTACATCTCAGCATATCGCAAGTTCCTGCCCGTGAAACCACCATAGGAACGCTTTCTGTCCAGCTATGAACAGAATCCAAGGTTTTAACTTTGTAGGAAGTAACTCTGTTATTCTCAGTGAAAAACACAATGCGGTTAAAAAATTTCCTGGTATTCCAAATATTGTTCAGTGAAGCTGATCTTCGGCTTTAAACTGTCCATGGATACTTGTCATTTTCATCGCTAGGTTAGCCAAAGGTCTTTGGAAGTGTTAATATCTGCTATTACCTGTCCAACAATTCATTGCAAACATAAAATTCTAGTGGTCTTACTGACCAGTTTATGAACAGATGTGTTGTATTGTATCGTGACAGACCGTGTCACATTGCCCATTAGCTGGAGGGTGCAACCACAGGCATCCCAAGCTCACGATTCGAGAAATCGATGGAATAAATGATTTATGTAAGCGTACGAATGATATATGTAAGCGTACCGAGTGGGATGTGACTACTTGAGGTACGCGTTCTTGTGTTACAATTTAGGCCGTTGGGAATTTGAGCGCTCTATAAGACATTGTATGGAGTTTAAAGATTTAAAATAACATGGAATAAAATTAAGACGGAATCCACCAGGAAGTCGAGTAATATTTATTTAAGTTGGACAAAAATCGAGTACCAGAATAATTTAAATCCTATTGCGTTATTTTCTATCCTAAATAAAAGGTAAAGATGTAAGTAATTATCACTGATAACATCGACAACAACTTCTTATCAGAGTCTTAGAAAATGAATTTCAAAGTTCACAAGGTATAGGGAAATTCTCACGTGCAGCCATTTTGTAAAATCGTCTTTAAGCGATTCAGTGGAATTCAGTGGGAAATTCGAAATTTGTTTTCGGTGTTTGGTGTTGTTAGAAAAGATTTCTTTTGATAAGATATTTGAAGCAGTAACACAAAAGTTTGCAATAAGGTGTAAATAATTTTGGTACAACAATTTTTTATCGGAGCCTGAGAAAATGAAATTCAAAGATCACAAGCTATAGGCAAAAGCTCACGTCTTTTAAGCGATTTAGTGGAATTCAGCGGAACTTCGAAATCGGTTTTCGATGTTTGGTGTTGTTAGAAAAGATTTCTTTTGATAAGATATTTGAAGCAGTAACACAAAAGCTTGCAATAAGGTGTAAATAATTTTGGTACATAATTTTGTCCAATAACTACTCGAAGTCCTGGCGGATTCCGTCTTAAGCGCTCGACGAAATAAAATTTTACCTTCTTTTCAATATAATAAAGAAAATGTACTCACCTTTCTTGGTTTCTGTTGTTTATTTATTTATTTATTTATTTATTTATTTTTTTGGGGGGGGGGGGTGGGGGGGTTTTGAGGTTTTTGTCGTAACCTTCTACCAGTTTGTAGCCTGTGACGAAACGCTAAAATGGAAAGCGAAAATTGCAAATTTATAAGCAATAAAAGTGCGAAAAAACTAAAAAAATAATAAAACTGTGCAGTACAAAACGTGTAAAAGCCAAAAGTGAGTTAAAAATGCTAAATAGCCATAGAAGAATGGAATATTGCCCAGGCAACGGTTTTAAGTTAGTTTTCGCAGTATGCCATGATTCCTAAGTCTTACGGACAAGATGATTACCCTTGTCAATAGCCCAATTTCGATATTTTAAAATTCAGCCTGAAACAATAGACGACGAGGCTCCGGGGAATAAACCCCACAAACTCTATAGTTTATTCCGCGGAGCCTCGTAATGAGGTCTATTGTTTCAGGCTGAATTTTAATGTATCGAAATTGGGCTATTACGCGTGCACTTTCAAAGTTAATTACGTGGTTGTTTGACCAAGTGTGGTTAGCGAATCTTTGCATGGAGGTGACTGAAGAGTTTATAGCCATCAGTTCCACAATCCCACCAAGAATTTGGAAACGATATATTGATGACAGTTTTGTTATTGCCACAAAAGACGCCGTCACTTCCTTTCATGAACCTAAAATTCCATTCACTATTGAAGCTGAAAACAATAACCAAATCGCCACATTGGTTATTGGTTACTAGAAAAAAAGACGATACCGTTATTGATGTGTACCGGAAGCCAACACATACATACCGATACTTAGATTTGTCTTCTCATCAAACAAACCGTTGCCAAGGCAATATTCCATTCGCTTATGACTATTAAGCATTTTTAATTCACTTTTAGCATTCACGCATTTTTCACTGCACATTTTTATTGTTTTTTAGGGTTTTTTTTCGCATTTTTATCGCTTATAAATTTGTAATTTTCGCTTTCCATTTTAGAGTTTCGTTAAGGGCTACAGACTGGTAGCCGAAAGCTCATCTTTTTAAAGTCATTTTTAACTAGAGAACATTTTTTAAACAATAAGTTTGTAACCGAGATCAAGGTTGTTCCTGAACTTCCTTCACCCAAGCCCCATCGACTGGGTATTTTAATTAACATCAAAAAAGAAATTCGCCGCAAGACGAAATAACACTGCACGTCCCATCATACATCATCAATTAAAATCTATTGACGTGTTTTTTTATCCCTTCTTTTCCCCGCGGCCTTCCGTGATTGGTTTAATCATTTATTTTATCCTTATATTCATTCTAGAAACAACATGAAAAAAGCTTTCTTTTACTTCTTGTTAAGAAACCTGCAGGTGCTTTACATAATGATTTAAGTATAAACATTCCGCACAACGAGAAAACATTAAAATACATTTTAAAAACAAAATAAATCGAGCCAGTTTTTAAAATAGCATTTTTGCATAGATACTTCAGTGTTACTTGACGTAGTTAAGCATTTATTTGGAAAATTTTTAAAAAACTACATTTCTAAGATTCGAGCATTTTTAGGGTTCGTACTTTCAGTTCTATCTCTAGATCCATCCATCTAATTAATTTAGCGGTTGTCGTCGTAGAAACGAACACCTGTCAGTACCTGTATTGCGTGGTGGCAATCAATCAAGAATAAACCGCTGAACTGTTCCTCGGAACAGAATTTTATGTAAACTGACATGAGCATAATTACAAAAATGTCGAGCAACAACAAACTGTTATCCCCTAATAATCAAACGTTTTACTGGGTAATGTGGAGATCACGGATGCAAATTCTATGTTATCTTGGTCTGTTGGTTCTACTATTTCAAGGTATGATTACAATGCTGCGTTGCGATGATGCAGTATGTGTTTGTAATGTTTATATTTAACATTGTAGGGTTTTGAAAAAAGGGAAAATAGGTCAGCATGCTGCGAGAACTGTAGCTGATCGAATATATCAGTCGTATGGGATAGGAATGTCCATTCTTACCAAAAGAGTCGATATATTTCAGTTAGAGATGGCACTGAACACAAACAAACATTTTAAACGTCCTTATTTTCGAACCTAGCAAGGAAAGAGGATTACATTAATTGTCTTTTTTGAGAGGAACCAGTCGAAACCGATGTGTATGAAAGAAAGGAATTTTCTCGTTATCCCCTTGAAGAAATACTGAAAACGTCTGTAATTTACGTTCGCAATCAGAAATGAAAAATTCATAATATAAAGCCGACATACACTTGTCTGTTGTCATCATTTCATTAGAATAATAAGTTTCATTAGCATTTCGACATGCGAAAATGAGATCGCTAGCAAATTTGAAAGTGGCATGAATAAGATGTTTTTAGGTTCGATAGTTCACGGATCTGCCAGTTTCGTCATTACAGCTTCCGTTCTAGTTGAACTGGTTGAATTGACGATTAGTAGTTTAATGTTGAAACATTTTTAATCAGACAAGGTCTGTTCATCTTTGCCAATCTTAAGCTGGTGTTAATTACTTTCAAACCGGTTTTCTTAACTCATATTCATGGTTTATCTACAAAAACCAACACCGCAAAATGAAAATCATTATCACTAATGGTTTTTTCCCCAAATCGTCCACGTCATGCGGATACCTCGTGTTGCTTTCATAGATGCATTTGATTTTATTTGCTCTTCATTTGACCGCTCTTGTATTCATAAAAAACCTCCATAAAATTTGATTTTGAAAGTTTCAGTGCATTGAATTATGACAGGCGTTTGCCCTGAAGTTGCTGAGCCGCATTCAAATTTTGTGTGTTAGTTTATTTGCTAAGCTGCTTCCCCTCGACCAAACATACGTCAAAACTGTATATGGTCTCTAATTGCAGTCATCATCTCGTTTTATTCATGGACTCATTTATGGCATCGTTGAACCAAATGTACGAAATCCTACATTCTGGCACTGTCTGGTCGGCATGTGTGGCTTAGGATTAAAATGAATCCCTAATGTACACGGCCTCGTTTACAACATCTTCAAAGTCGCCATTTGATAGTTGTCAATTCTTTGCTTTTCTTGTCTCGGCTATGATTTTGTAGCGTTTATTGTTGTTATGAAAATGGAGGAACGCCAAATACAGATAGGGCAACAAATCATAAACGAACGAGCATAAAAAAAACACAGAAATCTGTCTCTGTGGCATTTGTATCAATTTTTCTTCAGTATTAAATCATGAGATTCACCTTGCGAACGTCAGGTTTTGACGGGGGGTATAACTTGTTTCAATATTTAGGGTTTAATGAAATGCGTGGCCCTGCGACTCGGCATCGTGTGCTGTGAGAAGCTGTTTTTTGTTGTGCAGTGGTCGGAACAGGAGGCTTTTGGAGCGATGTTGAAATTCATGGTTGGAGCCTGAATAGATAGCTGCTTCGTCGAGTGACCTAATGTCATTTACTTTCCTGCAAAATTCTACTGATTGGGGGCAAAAAACGCATCGCCAACATGCAAATGAAGAAAATGAGATTCGCATTTCATTCTGAACATCTTCAGCAAACGTGACCAGGACAAACTGAAGATAAAAAAATGAATGGTCAATGAGAAAGCTTTATACATTCAAAAATGAGAATCTTAATAATAGATTCAAGTTAGCCAAATAAAGAAGTAATCATGCAGAAGCTTTTTACGCGATATCTACTGCTTTCAGTAGAATAAAACATTACCATTATTATAGTTATTTTTAGTCCTGATACAGCATTTCTGATTTCTTTGTTTTCTTTCAGACAAGGTCCTTTCAAGTTTTTCGCTTGGGATATCTACAGAGAGCGATTCCAACAGATTAAATGCTAAGACAGTAACCAGTAATTTCAACTTTTCTAAGAAGTGTGAAAATTCTGGAGACTCATCGCCAACAAATCATTCTACCAGTTATAGCAAAGTGGTGCCACCATCTTTGAATGGTTTGTCATCAAACATTATCTGCCTGTTATCTTCAAGGCTGTTATTTGGTCCGGCAAACGTCATCATGGAATTGTTTTCACCAGGTCTCTCTTCAGCATCTGCAATTTTCACTACCTGGCTACATCACATTCCTGTGTGCGGCACAATTTGGAAAACGTCAATCTGCATGTTTTACAAAACTTATTTTTGCTCTGAACGTTTTCGACCATTAGATACGCCACACAAATTAATAATACTTTCGAAATCTGAAATATCAAGCTCTCTTAAATCTGTAAAGGTCAGTTTATGGAGAATGTTGGTAGCATTCGTTTGTTTATCATCTTCCTTTAAAATTTTACTGCTGACAATTCGAAAGTTGTCAAGAAAAAAGAACAGAATAATTTCTTGTCTGAACAGTTCAATGAATCCGGTGTTTTCTAGTTTGACAACCTTCACAAAGCCTTTGGGAACACTGCTTATTCTATTGACACTCTTTGTGCCAGCAAATTCATCACTGGATCCCTCAAACACGATGGCGATATCAACTTCTTCGAATGAAACGGGAATGAACACTTCACGGACTACAGAGTCGTTAATCCAAGGCTTTTCTTCGAGGCCTTCTTCTTCGTCCACGACAGCAGCCAATGCAACATCCTCTCTAACAGCTTTACAGCCATTTTCCTCGACACAAGAGCAAGCATCTGTACAAGCGTTATTAACATCAACTCAATCACCTTTTTTTGTAAAATCACCATCCTTTCAATCACTGTTACAAAGCACATCATTTATGACTCTAATTACGAATGTATCATCATCATCATCATCATCATCACCATTACCATCAGTCTCACAAACATCACCTTCATCACGCGCAACATCACCACACTCACCATCGTCATCATCCTCACCTTCACCATCGCTATTACTATCGCTATTATCGTCATCATTTGTTTACTCATTCTATTCAACATCAACGACAGTACTATCCACTTCGGGACCGTTACTACAGACACCTTCGCCATCATTGTCACCGTGGTCAACAATTTTGCCTTCATTTTCATCTGCATTGCTATCTGAAACAATATCACCTGAAGGATTATTATCATCATTATTAGCATCACCATCAACGACGCTATTAACATCACCACCACAATCACCTCCATCTTTATTACTTTCACCACTCCCATCACCCTCATCACTCTCATCCCCATCAGCATCCGTAGAACCGTCGCCAATTCCATCCCCATTAACACCACCAACATCTTCATCCCCTTCACCAGTAGCAACCGTAGCATCATCGCCATTTCCATCCTCATTACCACCACCATCAGCATCCTCAGCACCGTCGCCACTGCCATCGCAGTCAACACCACCATCATCTTCATCACCTTCACATTCAGCGTCATCATCACCGTCGCCACTCCCATCCTCATCACCATTTCCATCTTCACCATCAGCATCCTCAGCACCGCCGCTACTCCTATCACAGTCAATACCACCATCATCTTCATTACCTTCACATTCAGCGTCATCATCACCGTCGTCACTCCCATCCTCATCACCACTACCATCACCATCACCATCACCATCGCCATCTTTAACATCACTCATGTCGCCATCTTTATTACTACCACCGTCACTTTATTCATCGCCATTACCATCAACATCATCCTCTTCACCATCACCACCTTTATCCACGTCATCACTCCCATCACTATCACCACCCTCAACAACATTACCATCATCTCTATTACCTTCACCATCAGCATCCTCCTCACCACTCCAGTCGCCATCACCATCACCACCGCCACCACCATTGATATTCTCAACACCATCACCATCACCATCGCCACTGCCACTGCCATCCTCATCTTTATCATTATTAAAATCCCCATCTTTATTACAACCGCCGTCATCTTTGTTACCATCACAATCCTTATCCTCATCACCATCGCCATCTTCACCACCACCATCTTCATCAACAGTTTTGCCTCTCAATTCATCGTCACTGTTATCTCCAATCCTAGCAACATCCACTAAAGTAACAACACTAATGTCAGCGTCATCAACGTTAATAAGGAATCATTCTTTGCGAGAGCAAACTTCAGCAGTGTCTTCGCTTCGTAGTTCAATAACTGCTAACCTAACTTCAAGGGCAATTGTCCTAACTGTTCTGTTTGCCACATCAAGTGGAATACGTTCTGCATCGTCTTCAGTACAACATATCCCGACTCAGACAACTTCCTCAAATAAAACAAGGATAATAGATGTGACGGTGTCGTTAATAAATGAAGACTTCCACAAAGACTTGTTGAATGAGAGTTCAGCAAAATTTATGAATTTATCTAGGAGGGTGAACTCCACGGTAGGAATTTCAGACAATTTCTGTTACATAGAATTCAACGATCTGAACTACTTCAGTTGTAATCCATCTAAACTTGTCATTATTAACAGTTTTCGTGTTTGTAATACGAGATGCCAAATACTAATTGATCTATCTATGTATTGATTTCATCCATACATCCCTCCGTCCCTTCCTCCATCCCTCCATGTTGATTAATCAATTGCCTGATTGAGTGATCGATTGATCAATCAATCAAATGAATGACTGAGTGATCCATTGATTGATTGATTGTATTTACCTCTTGGCAGTTGTGGGAATTGTTTTCTGGCAACGTGGAAGGCCTCAGAGATATTAAAATACTTCGATTCAGGTTTGTAAGAAATATTTCTGCATGGTGCTAATTACTTATGATTTCCAAGATACTTCATCTCATTCACTGTAATAGGCTGAAACCTGAATGACAAAATAATGATTTTTCTGTTGATGTGCTGTTCTGATGCTGTTCAGTAGACCAACACAGCAGCAGCATTGATAGGCCTGTATCAATGCCTCACCATGAATCGCTTCCAGGCAAGTTTTAAGTTTCCTCTTCCAAAATTACCTTTGGATCGAATATATAACTTATAATGAAAGTTCAAGAAATTAGAATAATGTAGAAGAATACAAATGTAACGATCAGTCGAGCACGGATGGTTATATCCGCCAAACGTATGCCAGAATGTGATTTTGTAAGCATGATCTTGACTTGCATCTTTTCTGGTTTTCTAAAGGAAGGGAAGCGTGAAGGTGGATTTCCAGCTGCTTGTTAACAGCACGTCTAACGTCACCACACAAGCTATCAATCAAACCCTGCTGAGTAACAATAGAACAAACAACCAAGGATTCATTTTTGGAAATATCCTTGTCCAAGGTAAGTTAATACTTGTTGTATCCGCCCAACAGTGGAAAGAGCATTACCAATTATATATTGCGAAGTTAAATTATCAAAGAACTCAATAACATTAATAAATAATAGAACTACACACACCTTTAATAAGAAGCATAACATATATATTCTTTATGACATTGGACAAATTTAATTGATCTTTTGGCTTTATCTCATTGCTCTTTTTTACTTCTCTTAATACATTGTTTGCTTTTCTTTGTGTCATAGAAAAATGCTCGCCGGGATTTTGTTTTAACTCAGGTGGCTGTCAGGAAGGTGCCCATGGTCCGAATTGCAGGTTAGGGCCAAAAACAATACTTTCTCTACGTTTAGCTGATATCACGCACTAGTTCGTTTAACTTGTCACCGTTCTACTAATTTCAATGATCTGGGAAAATTATTTCAGTTGATAAAGCTAGTGTTGGCACGATTTGGATTCGGCGCGTCGCATTCATAATAAATGTAATCTGTCAAAAAACCTGTGGATCCACACAACGCTTATTTTCAAGATTTAATGAAAAAGACGGAAATTTTGGCACCAAGTTTTTTAACAGTAAAAAACTAAAATAGGAGTGCGCCCTCTACCTATCTTGTTACTGATACAAATTAAACAATGAGCATGGGGTATGGTGCACAGCTTTTGTAAAGGCCCAGAGCAAGGACAGCAAGTAGTTGCAAGCTGAACTTGAGTGGACACTTGAGTTAGATGGAGAAACTAACTCGCAAGTTAATTTAACAAGTGCACTAACTTGGAAAATAAAGCCATTTCAAGGCGGTCAAAATGTAACCAAGTGCAAACAAATGGCGTGTGATCAACATGCGCTGATTTGCGTTGGGTCGTCAAATGATGAAACGTTTACGTCGACGTGCGTGCAAATTTGATCCTTACCAAAGTGAAAGCAAGTCAACGTACGTGCACGCAGGTCCTGGTAATTGACGACTCCGGTTTTGCCAGGCCTGTACCACGTGAAGCTCTACATTCAACCGACTAACATTACTGTTTGTACCGATCTACAGCTGCCCCGAAGGGTTTGAGGGATCACGATGTGCTCAAAAAACAGGTTAGTGGAAATATTATTACCATATCATTGGCTACCAATACTCTAGCTACAGTGAGTTGCGACCTTATACATTCAAATTCTTTATTGCTAATGCAGAGTTCACGACAATACTTTTTGCTGCCCAGAAAATGAAATTCTTTCTTCCGAGCATAAAAAATGATATGCTTTACCTTTACCTCCAATTTAAGCCTGAGCAACTGCAGAAGAACGTCTGCATGGATTAGATATCAAGCGTAGAAGTCATAATCTTTTGTATTTTTGACAGTTGTGAATGGAAACTACACTGAATGGTCTGATTTCACTGAGTGTAGCAAAACCTGTGAAGGTGGAAAAAAAAGTCGCAGCCGCACATGTACCAATCCCCCGCCTCGAAATAAAGGAAAGAACTGCACGGACCTGGGGCGAGATATAGAGTACGTTGATTGCAATGGTGGTGTCCGCTGTCCAGGTATAAGGTTATGAATGTTTCAAGTTATGAGAGTTTGCTTTCAAATGAATATATGTGGAAGGAGTCGCAATTATGTAATAATAAACAAGCAAACAAAGTTAGAAAAGTTATAACTGCTGCTTATTATTTGTCTTCTCAGTTTCAGCTGAGATCTGGATAGCTGTTGGAGTGGCATGTGGTGTGTTCCTCTTGATTCTTATCCTCGTTGTTTTGCTATTGTTGCGAAGACGGAGGAAACAAGCTGAACAAAGAAATGGGTAAATATAAGAAAAACCTTCTATCATGTTTTTTTAAAAGTTTTACAGGTTTTGTCCAAATGCCTCCCCCCCATCCACTCACATGTCGAATTGTAGCTGGTGAATAATAGCGACCTGATTCAGCTGTGCCGTTCACCAGAGGGAGAGAGGGTGTGGCAGCTGTGGTGTTCACCTGAGGGAGGGAGGGTGTGGCAGCTGTGGTGTTCACCAGAGGGAGAGAGGGTGTGGCAGCTGTGCTGTTCACCTGAGGGAGGGAGGGTGTGGCAGCTGTGGTGTTCACCAGAGGGAGAGAGGGTGTTGCAGCTGTGGTGTTCACCTGAGGGAGGGAGGGTGTGGCAGCTGTGGTGTTCACCAGAGGGAGAGAGGGTGTGGCAGCTGTGGTGTTCACCTGAGGGAGGGAGGGTGTGGCAGCATTGGTGTTCACCAGAGGGAGAGAGGGTGCGTCAGCTGTGGTGTTCACCTGAGGGAGGGAGGGAGGGTGTGGCAGCATTGGTGTTCACCAGAGGGAGAGAGGGTGTGGCAACTGTGGAATAACGCACCTTTAGGACAATGACTGATAAATGGCGCTCTTCGCACGAGCCAAATAACAAGCATAGCTTACGACAATTAAAAATCCTTTAAATGTAAAACATTTTAATTATATTCTTTATTTAACTTTGCTCTACCCTCTTCAATCTTTTTAAAGGTCTTTTGCGATTTTAAAGCAACCAAACGCTAGAAGAATCCATCATTAAGTAAACTTAAGAAGAAATTTTGTTTTCTGAGCCTTAAAGCGCGACTTATAGCAAAAACTACGAAGATTTCCGAAGACTTCACGAAAACGTTTCCAAAATGACCGCGCACTGGAATGGAAGTAATGGATCGAGCTTTGAATTTTGTGACGTAATAATTTTTTTTACGGCTTTGCGATCGAAGAGACAATCGTCGTTTAAAGAGCGAATAATGTAAAGTTTGAGAGTTTGAGTCAGTCTGAGTAATTCAAGTAATTCTGAAAGGATTTAAGTTTTTTTTGAACATGGTAGTAGTATTTTTATTACATTGGAATCCTATTTCAAAGATTAATAATTATTAATGCACTGAGTAAAATTGTAAGCATTGTACGATATAGGAAGTTTTCAAACACTGGATGGCGTATAAAAATCATCAGTCCGCTTAGCTTTGTATAGAACAATTAGTTTTGTTATATACCTCAACAGAAATGCAGTTTTTTTGCATTTGCACGCAATTATAATCAGGACGTGTGCGGCTTGCAATCCGAATAGGTATGCAGCGCGAAGTTATCCTAGGATGTGACCAAAAGCAAATTAAGATTGAACTCACTGTTTTCTTTTTCGTACTCGAGAGTCGCACAAAACACAAAAATAAAATTGTACACAAAAATTTAACTTGAATGAAAGGATATTACTCAATACAAATTCGAAACCGCAAAGTATCACGCAGGGTAAAACTTTCAATTAATAAATTCGTGTCGTTTTCAGCTGAAGGGAAATTCAGTGTTGAAATAAATACAGAGCGTTTACACACTGTCCCCGCGGTATCATTCCCGCGGACACTGTGACACTTTTGGTCCATATTTATTTAGCCGGAACATGTTATTTAGTGCTCGAAATTAACGGTTGTAAACCCAACATAAATACAACCTTTGAAGCTTAATTTTATACGCCTCAAAAAGCACGTGCACGGCGAGGATATTGAACTAACGACAAACAAATTCTAATACTTGATCATGACCAGCCAAACCAACAAAATAAAAGTGCTAATAATCTTAACAAATACTCTATCTAGCTCTAGGTAGAATGAAAGGTGCAAAATGCTTACATCTAACTCCATCGTTTAGCAAAAGCCGAGCGGACCGGGGGGTCTTTGTGCTTCGGAAGGCATTCTTCCCCGTGATTCCTTTTACGATAAAAAAAAAATTGTCGGCACGGCATTCTCTTTGAGGTGGAGTCTTGGCGGCCGGAAATCAGAACCCAGAGACCTACGTATCACCAGATTTTCTCTGAAGCAGTCTTCGGTAAAATAAACCGCACAAATGTAAGAGTTCTTGTCTGGCTTAAATTCTTTCCTTTTCATTTTCAGAAGCCATCGTTTCCTGAACTTTGAATTTACTGGAAACTTAAACGTACCTACTTCCGACTTAGAATTATTTAAGTAGTTTGGTGCTGCACAAAACACCATGATGTTCTATTCACGTGAGCTTCATCACTGAAAGACTGAATTTCCCGCAATTTCACAGCTCACCAATAATGACGTCACAGTTTTTAGCTCCGAAAATTTCCCGACAATTTTCCCGAGCGCTCTACGATTATGAAGGCCAAAAATAAGCATTTTTCAACTTGAAATTTCTCTGTTTTGCAAAGTCCAATTACTTTGAAACTTCGGAATATGTTTATTTGGTTCTTAATCGACAAATTGGCCTAAAAAAAAGAAAATTCGAAATTTTGGTTCATTTGACCTTTAAGCCGTATGGGGCTTAGCTCACGCCCGAGCAGTGCAAGTGACGTACATGCGGACGAACAATAACGTGACAACCAAAATTTTTACCTCGATGTTCTTACAAATAGGACTTTTGCAACAAACTGTTAAATCTGGTTGAGGTCGCTTTGTTTTGTATTTCCCAGTGCATAAATAGTAAGCTTGACCTCCAGCATGGCGGATTTTGTACCATGTGACCGTTTGTTGCAAAAAGCCTATTTTTTTAGGTATGGAGCTCTACGGGAGCTCCGCTAATAAGCTGTGTATATTTCAGCTCATCTAGCGGCAAGGATTTTCAAACAAATGGACACAGTACTATAATACCACTTGAAGTGATATACGAGGACAAAACAGTACCTAAGTCCTCCCCCAAAGGGCAAACGAATCCAGAATTTATTGGCGACGATGATGATGATGACAATGATATCTACAAGGCTCAGCTGTTGTTATTTTTGAAGCAGGCCCATTTAATACGGCCTAATATCTACCCCGATGAGCAAGACAACAAGTCTGATACCTCAGAATATTCAAGGCCAGCATCCAGAAAAACATCTACAGTATCTAGGGTCAGCAGCCAAAAGGACAAAGATCAATCAGCTCTTGATGACGAGTCAAGTCACGTGCCCAACAATGCAACCACTGCTGTAAGCTATCTTCTTGTCTTAGAAAACTTTCGATGTATTTTATAAATACACCTTATTCGATGGTTTAACATATAATACGCGCGGATATTTTGCGAGTTGCGTAGGAATTTATTATTCCACTAAAAAATAAAGCTTAGTTCGGCAATTTTGTCGCACCACTTTCAGTCCGTATTTTTGCCCTCTTCTACAGTGTAATAACGTAGCATATTTCGCGCGTTCTTTTGCCCTAATATGGTAAAATGACGCAATAGTGGAATAATAAGAAAGTTTAAAACACATTATGTTTGTTGCACTGACCTCATTCAAGTAAAGTCAGTAAACCTCCTTCTTCACGGTCGAAAGTCGGTTTCAAATAATTAACAGAAGTTGTCATGGCAACACAGTAAGGTGCTAATGCTAGATTTTTTTGAAGCGTTACAAGTGTATCGCTTCGTTTACTTCTAGGGTACCAAAGATAGTTAGAAACATATATCAAACGAACATCATCCTATCCGCTCTGGGTGTGTTACCAAACCAGAAGCGGAGAGCCTGGGAGCACGCTATGGATTTTGCGTAAACTCTGTATCACATTGCGTTGGTAGCCGATAAAAACACAAAAATCATTTAAAACAGAAATAGAAAACGTAAGCGGCAAACATCAAAATATGCATCGAGGTGTCCGTCACTTTTAAGTTCAATTAATTTTGTAGAGGACTAAAAGTTTTTATTTATTTTTGTGCAGGACCGGACGAAAACGACAAATGGCGAAAAAGTACTTCCCACAACAGTCTTGTGACCAGTTATGGTAAGATTAAAGTTGTACAGATCATGTTCAGTATTATAGCAGCAATGTTGACCAGGGTGAGACTTGCTTAAGCACTGCAGCAACAAACAACCGACGTTTCTTTACTACCACAAAATATGAAGAAACGATCCCCCTCCCCTCCCCCCCTGTCAATTGTTTTATCTTCTAATGGAATGGCTCTCTCCTTTGATTCAAAATCCAAATTGGAATGATGCGTTTTTTCTTTTCTATTTCAGATTCCTGCATGGCAGGCTCTCACAGGCTCCTTTGGGATTTTTTATGAATACGCGAACAATTTTATAAATAAAGTGAGCATTAAAATTCGCTGAGTTTGCGCTTATTTACATGTAAGTGACGCATATAACGACAGTCGTCAAGGCAGCACTTGTTGATTTTATTTAAGAAAGACATATAATAACGCTAGAGTGAACCTTTCTTTTGTAATGGATTTCTTGTGAATTGGGCAAGATCAGTCCTTGTTCAGTTGGTCGTTGATCTAGGATACTAGTAATTAGTATATACTTAAACAGTGGGTAGCATTGTTGGCGCGCGCTGATTGGCTACTCAAACTCCGGATATCCGTTAATTATCCTGCGATATCGCCTGATACTTAGCCGACGAGGCCATAGGCCGAGTTCTGCAAGGTTGAGCAGGATAATTGTTCTATTATTCCACTAATTGTCAACGAAACGCTTTTTGCAGCGAGAAAAAACTATGGTCGTGCAGCGCTTTGCAATATTCGGACGAATTTATAACCGTGAGTATTCACCACCGAGCAACTCGCGCGGAAATACTGTAATCGTTGACAGGAATTAATCAGTTAAGAATAATCGTTTTTGGGTTATATTATCTCACTGTTTCCTGGCCCTATACCCACCTAGGGTTATGGCCATAAGTAAGTAAGTATCTCACTGTTTCAGTATATAAAATTTCGCGGCTCGGTCGGTAAATACCCACCACTAGCCACCTCCACTTCGGTGAATAGTTGTTACTTTCAGAACTACACAGCAGGGAGAGTTCATATCTAAGAATACTTAAATAAATTGAAATATACTGTTGCTGAAACTTGCAGTAGTCACGTGCATGATGGCCGGTGTGCTGACTCTACCACAATTTACTCAGTTAAACGTTTGAAATAGTTTCACTTATACTTGCTGATGTATTACAAACAACAAAATAAGGTTGAAGGTTTAAGTAGCGAAATGAATGGAAAATCCAGCCATTTCGGGATTAAAGTCCTCCATCAGTGAAAGTTCGTTGTCAGTAATATGTCTCCAGCAATTGCCACGCTACTTGACTTTTTTTTGTGTTCAAAGTTTTGAAACAACACCTGACTACACAGTTTTCACTGGATTGTTCAGTACAATGGCTTAGTTGATTTGACTATTCACCAAATTTACTACCGAGATAAGCTACTTTACATCGAATTACTGTACTGTTCCGCTGGCCCCGTTCCCTGCTGGCCCACATAGCAATCTCACGATCCACTTGACACACCACTTGACACGCGCGAAATTTGGGCGTCTGATTTCACAAGAGTGGATCGTCAGTACACTCCGTAGGCTATTTCCCTGCCGCAGCACAGCCGTTACCGTTTCTTGCACTATTGAGCCCACAGGCGGTTACGTGTGATATCAGTGACCGATTCGTAGCTTAGTACGCTACGAATCGTTGCGAGTAAAGGCAGTCTCCTTTTCTTCCCGTCTCAAAACAACAGAAAAGAAGACTGGTAGCAGGTGCCCGTGGTTGTACAGTATCGAGTTCTTCGGTAGTTTCTGCGTCAGGCCTGTCTCTCATGGTCTGGTACTTTTTCTCTAAAACCGAAGTCTCAATATCCATGATTCGAATACTTGTTGAACTGAAGAATTCACAAATGCCAGTGAGGGCATAAACTATTCAATATGCTTCAAAACTCTCCTGCTGATGTTTGTGAACATTTACCTTCAGATTCAGATGAAGACTAAGCCTTCACAGATGCGTCTTTAGTGTGTTTATTCAGTAGTCTTGGTTAATTTTGAAGCGTCCACCATCCATTTTGTATACACTCCGTATTCGATATCAGTGCTTGGGCCGCTGGGAAGAATCTTAGCATTCATAATGGCTCCGAATTGTCGCGTGGCAGATTCGCTACTTCCCCATAACAAAGGGTATCACAACATATCACGTTTAACAAAATTCTGTGGCTCGTTCTCAGTTTCGTGGCAAGCTGTCTCTATCTACGATTATCTATCGGCATATTTACACGGTACGACTTTCTCGCACGCGACAAGCTTACGACAGGCCTACGACATGACTTACGATCATTTACACGCGTGCGCGTCAGTCCAAAGGATGAGATACATAGGTTAATTTTTACGACGCGATTCAAGCAAGCGTAGTACTGGGATATGAAGAAACACAAACAGTTAAGGTTTTGAATGAGAATCTGCACTTTATTTAAAGAACACACCACAGCGAAGCTACAATTAAGATGTTTCTCGACGACTACTGTACACAGATGGTGTACAGCATAACCTTGTTTGTCATTATTTACAAGAGTTGATATATTACAACATAACGTTCAAGGTAATCCTAACTAATATACTGTTTAAACTTACAAGGTTTACTTGGAAACCAAGGTTGTCAAATAAATGAAATCGCCTTGTCAGATTTGTAATGCGCATTTAAAATATCCAACATATTCTCTATCCTAAGGATTGTCATGGCAATTTCACGCAGACAACCACACCATCGGCCCTTACACAAATAGAATAAAAAGAATGAACACAACAGAAAACATTGATATATTCAGCTGAAGCAGTCCGCTTGCAAACTGAAAATTTCGGAGAACTGAGCGCAAACGGTTAGCTTTACTGCTCACAGGATACAGAAAAGATGGGCAAGTCAAAAAACCGCAGCCACATCACTGACTTTATAGGGCTAACCCCACACATGCCGCACCGTCATTTACCTTTCTTTGCTATTTGCCATAAGAATACACAAAGGTTTTCACCGGTGCAAAGTCCTCGCTTACCTGTTCGTTAAGAAGCTCTGCACTTAAAAAGTAAAATATATTCAATACTTTGGTAAAAAATGAATGAACGCTAAATGAAACGAAAGCATTATAATGACATTTACACGAGACTATGCGTAGAACAAAACACTCGCAGCTATAAATTTTATAGCTACATACTTTTGTCCAAATATAATAAGTTCTCTTTGAACGCTTCATAAATAGACATGATTGCGTGCCGCCGGTCTTATGTATGATCTCTAGAAATGCCGCACAGCACGACATGCTTGTTGTGTACCTCGGTCAATTGATACATAACTACACTCCTATGGGGTTACTGTTTGTCGTTATCACGCCCTGTGGATTTGAAACACTCGACATCGTAGTAGCAGCGAGATTTTCTAGTTCCAGAGTAGCTCGGTGCGCCATTTGCGTGAGAGCACTGGTAGCGACATCTTCAGCTGAGGTCGCATCTGCGTGAGAGTTGCTTGTTATAACCCCGTTTGTTTGCTCAGCAACTTGGTGATCTGTTTGTTAAGAACCTTTTGTTAGCGTCACTATAGATACTCTTCTGACAGTATGGGTACAGTTACCCTCCACAGAGAAAATATACAAAATATAAGAGACATGGTAACAACAAATTACAGCAACAGGATGGTCATCAGAGATCTTCGAAAGAAAAAAAAATGTTTTTTTCAACCTAGCCTGATCAGAAGAATAAGAGGTGGACAAAAAAATCGCTCCATTTTCCACATTCAGGTTTTTTTGCAGCTGCACCTGAGTTTATCTGTACTGTTCGCTCGTCCAAACAAACACTGGCAATGTTTTAATGTTGTTTGATTTTATCATGGCATACTGTATCGAGAGTAGTCGGAGCAGGATTGTATATCGAGATACTTACTTAGCATCTGGTTGTTTCGTTGCTGAGCTATTGTGACGGGACAGTCCTTGTGAGCCAAAAGAAGGGATTTTAATTGCGCAACTTCGGTTCGAAGAAGAGTTATTTCACTCTGGAGAAAGAACAAAGAAAACATACATTGTAAACAGTTCCTGTGTTGATTATTATTCTCATAGTTCATAACATAATTTCGCATTCAAAAGGTCAGTGTAAAATTGCACTTTGCGGCATTTGTTGTTCTTCTTTTCGTATACTAAACTTTTTTTCTTACTAACAAATCGAACAATTCACAAGCGCTGGGAAAAAGTCTAATTTTCCAATCAGATCTTGGGCAAAAGTGTGTAAGCTATGTAGGGCCATTCACAACATACTTGCAGGTGTGCATTAGTTGTACTAAGATCATCAGCTTTTTTCTCCAATTGCTGCACCCAGATTTTTCTTTTTTCTCTACACCTGGTGGCTGCAGCTCTGAAACAGAAGCGAGTATTTTAACGTCAGTTCATAATAACAGCTACACCAAAAGCCGGTGGTTGAACAAGTCTTATTAAACTATGAAGATAGCTTGAAACTTTCAGTAAACTTGCTTTATAAACGTTATTACGTTACAACGAATAATATTCGTTTGAATAATCCACACTGAGGGGAAGATAGCCACCAGGCTTCATGTTGTAAGCAGCACTTACACGCACTGTATCATAATTCACAGTTGATTAAACTAATTTGTACTCACCGATTTCTTTCAAGGAAGCGTTTTCTTCGCTCATCAGGATCCAGCTCATCCTGTGTTCTTCGAGGACGTTTTCTATGGAAAAGCAATTTCATTTTAGCCGAGTAAGAGCTCTATCTAACTGAAGTAAATTATACTGAGATAACCTCCATGGTTGCAGTGTTTCCGTCTTTCCGCCTTGTACGTGTTTATTCCGGCTAGAGAAGGTAAGCAAAAAAGATGTCTGCACAAGCACACTTTAAGGGTGTGGTGTTACTTACGAGGAGCCTGGGCCTCTCTTGACATCCTGTGGACTGATGTTGCTATTAGCAACAATCGTGGTTGGATGGTGGGAGTGATTGATGTGGTTTCCAGGACTTGGGATTCCATTGTGCTGTGAGGTTACCATGTCAACTGCTTCTGTCATAGCACGATGGATGATATTGCTGGATTGGGCAGCTTGGTGAAGTTTAAGTTGCTCCTTAAGACGCTGAAATTGGAATATTGAAATTTTAAAGCCCGCAAGCAAATACTTGTACGTGCAACAAGATTCACTAGCTTAGAGCATGGTTGAGTCATAAGATGACAACGGCCGGGCTAAAAGCAACTCCAGACTGCAAAGTGAACACTTTTAATCGTTGCATTGTGTTGCACCCTGCAACAGTTAAAACACTGCTTATGAATAATGTAACTGACAAATCATTTTATTTTGATTTCATGGTTGAACGTGCACGTAATAGAGCATTGCAATAGAGGCCTTGAAAACAAAGAAAGAAAGGAAAACATAGCCTTGAAAAGGTGCTCTTGTATGACAGGTACTGCTGTTTTTGAAGTTTTTTTTTTCAATAAATATATCACTAAAAACCTCTCGAGATAACAAACCTGTTTGGCACTTCCCATAAAGGAAGGAGGACTACTTGCACTTGGACTGCTAACAATAGCTGGGGTGGGAATGGATGGGATGGGCATTGAGCTGCTGCTGCTGGAGGAGTTCAGACGGCCGTGGATATGACTTGGTACTGGCAGGGCAGAGGGGACCTGTGCATTAGGAGCTGCTATGGAAGCAGGTATTGCTGGCGGAATATGAGCCGGCACTCGTACAAGCACTGACACTGGAGCAGCAGAGATAATTGTCTTCTTTGATTCTGTCGTTGTAGTACTCTGTGGAGGTGGTGCTATCTCAACTTTAGACTCGGAATCATCAATTACAATGACGCTTTGTGTTGGTACTGAATTGTTAGTATGTGAGGTTTGCCTGTGATCAGTAGGCAGCTGAGCTGTAGTGTGAGCACTTGATGAATTGGATGGCTGTGAAGTAAGAGCAAAATTATTGTTTTTAATTTATGCCTTCATGAACACACAGTTATAAATGTAAAACTATAAGTTTATGATTGTAATTAACTACAGAGCTCAAACATTGTTTTCTTTTATTGGTAACTTCATATTGAAGGCTGTGGTGGTAACTACAAATAGAAGGCTCTACCTAATTATAAAATACAAATCATTTAGACTTATTGTTAAACTGAGAAGAGGTGATATGCTTTTTTATTATTTCCCCATTACATGCATATACATGCCCATCATTTGACCATGTACACTGTAAGGTCAAAACAACATGCAAAATATTACAGAACACTACACTACTATACTATAGTATTATGTATTACACTGCAGTGCCCCATTTTGGAGCTAAATAACAAGAAATATGTAGTGGAATATTGAAACTCTTATTCAACAATTTAACAGAAATACTCAGAGACATTTTACTAGTATTTATTTTTCCCTGCCCCTGCAGGGCTCAGGTAAATATTATGAAACCTGCTCATATTATTTGTAACACCATTGAATATGGTGTATATTTACTCTGCTTGGCCTGTCAGAAACCAATTGAAACACACTACTGTTATCAGAACTGTACACTAAACAATGGAATGTTACATGCATGAAATAACAACAATAAATAACTATGGTAGTTTTTAGTCTTATTCAGGAACAAGGCAATTACATGTAACTTGTGACATAGCTAACATTGATGAAGCTGCATTATCGACTCACCTGTTCAGAGGCTCTCTTGAAATCCTGAAAACAATCACACCAAGAATAACATAATTAATGAACATATGAATGGCTACATAAAATATTAAACTGACAAATATCACATCAAAGAGTTGCACATGTATTGTCCACTATAACCCACTGATTAATTTCTGTGGACGCTCATTGGACAAAATATGTCATGTACCAAATCTGGCAATGGGTATCAGACAATATACCACACCCAATTAAATATCTGTCTCCCAATTTTATAGAGCAATGCAAAACAAACAAACAAAGTCCCTTTCAGGTCTAACATTTTAATCAAATACCGTATCAAAACAATTACATAAACCAATCAACTTACATTTATTTTAACCACAATTACACCATGATTTTCACTATTAGGTTATTTTCCTTTACCACAGTAAAGTGGGTTGTAGAAATTAATCAGAGGGCAATAAAATAAATAAACCCTCAGCCTCGGACATTACCATCCAACACACCAACCACCTGAACGGGTTTATTAACTACATGATTGCCACACAGCAACCCAATTAGTATTCAGATCATGAAAGGGTCACTAACATATGCCATTTTCTCATTAGCAAATTATCGTCAGTTATGTCTTAAGGTGGCCATATTACCAGGTTAATTGTTTCAATAGCATTTTTTTCTGGTGGGTTCTCTGTACCCCTACTTGTTAATAAACTGGTGCACAATCATGTAAGCACCTCATTACATTTCTGTGAACTGGATAGCGGGGCACCCCTGCCAAATGTAAAACTGATGGACTATAAGGGTTTTCACTGAGGATTTCTAAACCTGTCATTCCAAATGGTTATGATTGATGACCATGCCTGAGATTTAGTACAAAAATATGCTTCTTGTAATTTTGATGTAATGTATATGAAATGATTCAATGTATATGAAATGATTCATATATGAACTGCAGATGTATATGAAAGTGATAAATGATCATCGCAGTGAATTTCCAACATACTACAACATGACCTCATGGGATTTGTGAATAAAAGGTATCTGTGATGTTTTAAAAATTCTCAAATTGAGCTCATGCAAGTTTTGGAACTTTAAACTATCAGTGAATCACTTGAACTGAACATGAGGTTGTGTGATTTCCTATATGAATTTACAAGGGAATGGTTACTTAGGAATTGCAACATGTGAATGGGCAATCTGCAGAAAATGTCAATACCTATACCACAGACAGCTTTGGGGGATTCTTTGAACTGGAATTTTGAAGGCATTGGGGTACTTACAATTGGAATTTTGAAGGCATTGGGGGGTTTCAGATCTGGGAATTCCAGAGGATACAGACAAGAGTGTGTTCCTTAAAAATGATAATTTTGTGGACTTTTCTTTTCCTACTCAGGAAACAACCTTAAATTCACAATAACCTCACGACAATTAGGAGCATACATAACCGAAAATAAATACTGTATATGTAGGCTGTGGAATTATAATTATTTACAATTACCCTTACACATGCACTGTGAACAGTTGCCCTGCGGATCAAATGAATTTACCATAGAAAGCTGTAGCATAGTTGCCGGCTTACCCAATCTATCAGAATTTGCTGTAGCGTAGGATATCAAAGCCAGAAACTAAGGTAACAAGTAAAAGCTACAAAAACAACAGGCAGGAACGCTTGCAGTTTGTGTTGGTTCGCCAGTTAATTAATTCACATTCTTTTGTGCACATTACCCAATTAGAGGCAAAGATAGGCTATCCTTGCCTTCTGATTGGATACACAGAAGAAAATGAATTAATTAGCTCCTTGCTGTAATAAAAGCTTTGTTTCTATGTCTTCATAATCTGATAAAGATCATAGGAAGTCATTTTGCTACCTTGAATGGCTGTCAAAACCCTCCTTGAAGGGGGGGTCTTCCCTAAGTCACCTCAGAAGTGAAAAGAGGTGGCTATGATCTACACCAGAGTATGAAGAAATAGAAACACAGGTTTATTCCCTTAATACATGTGCTCATCAACACTTACTCTCTAAAATTATATTTTCAAGTTCAGGGCTTAAGATAACATGTTGGGTTAAATCATAAAATGCTTGTTACAAACTTGATCAAATGGATTTTCCAAATCCTGAAAGAGTCCTTCTTCTTCACAGTTCCTTAAGAATCTTGTCGGTGTGGGTGTCTGATCTGTAAAAAGAATTACATATTTGTTGAACGCTAGCTACATTACACTTGGCCATTAGTTTTCTCTACATTGTGTTCATCAAGAAATTTTTTCACCTTGATTAAGGTGGACTGAAGCCACCAAAATTTTATTAAAAGCAAAAATAGGGAAACCAAAGGGTACATGAATGGGATACAATGTTGCAAGTCATTTGCACTAATGGACTTACAACCCGAATGCATCTGTGTGTGATACCACAGGTATCCCACACAAAAACTGATTGGCTTTAAGAAACCTTTGTTAAAGTGTATATGACAGATTTTTTTATTTGCTTGATCGAATTTCATGTGGGATTCTGAGTTGAAAAAAAAAATCCCAAAATTGTTTTATTTTTCGCCAATTCTGCCAGTTTTCACTACTGGTGGGTCAAAAACTGTGTAAGAAAAGGATCTAAGGCTAGCTGAGTTGTGACGTCAAAAGCAGAACATGCTCAGAAACAAACAAATCAAACAGGGAATTTACTAAGGAATATTACAGCAGTTTTTTCTGGTTTTCTGGCCGCCCAACTTAGTAAATTCCCTGTTCGCTTTATTTCTTGTGAGCATGTTCTGCTTTTGACGTCACAGCTCACCTTGTCACACAGTCTTTGACCTTTTTGATCAGCTAAAAAGTAGTGAAAAGGAAAATGACTTTGGGATTTTTTTCGAATTTTCATTGATTTGATCAAGCAAATAAAAAAAAATCTGTAATATACACTTAAACTAACTCTCACTAGCATGAGAATATTGCCCTTGATCTTTCTTGCTTGGCCCGTAACAAAAAGACCATGGGCAATATTGTGTGTCATAGGTACCACTACATTGCTACCAAAGCACTATAAGTTTCGTGCACTTTTCCTTTAATAAAGAAATGCAATAAACAAGTTTCGTTCTGTGTTACTGTGGTTACTAAAGGCTTTATATTGCAAAGTTTCACTTATTAACAAGACGCTCGACACAAAAACATGCTACGCGAGGAGAGCTCAAGAAGCATACCTGGGTGTGCTTAGTTAACAAAACAAGGTGCTTGATAAATCTATTATAACCAGTACAAACTACATGTGAATCTAGACGACATACAGCGTCAAAAATGTTTGGAATTAACTGAAATACGGTCGATCTGGTATATCCCGTCACATTTACAATAGCAAGGGAGCTGTTTGGAGGATTAGAAGCTACAATATGGCGGGAAATGCATATTGTCACGTAGAATCAACACTAACTACAATGAATCTAATTTAATTTACAAAAGCCGCACGTACGCGAAGTCGATTTGATCAAAGTGATGCGTATGAATATTCTGTGATCATGTGAAGTTACAAAAAGTTTAATACCTGCAACAGTTATATCTGTTCCTTTAAGCGAACCGAATTTAAGCGTAAGCTGGTGCTTTTGTTTGTGTCTTTCCAGGTGATCGTTGTTGGCGAATCTCTGTTGAGAGAGAAGGTGAAAAGCTAGCTAAATGTAGGCTTACGTAAGGCTGCGAAAGAATCACAGGTGACGACATCACTGTGAAATTAAACCAGTCGCTTCCAAACTCCCCCAGGAAGAGCTACACTACAGGAACAACTGGCAGAGGGCCTTACCTGTCCACATCCAGGAGCCGTACACTGGAATGGTTTATCATCGCTCTCCTCCATTTTGAATCCTTCCTTCTTCATAAGCCTTCGAAAACCGACGCTTTAAGGAGCCCCAGAAACCTCAAAACTGCCAGAATTTTAAGAACCCATTGAATGGTTTACCTTGAAAACTTTCTTAATCTTTTAATGCAATTGAAAATGGAAATTTCCCCTCTAAAATCGGTGAACTTTCCCGTAAAATAGTTCTTTTCCCTCGCGTCTCTTCAATGCATATTTTTGTCACATGACGTAATTACATGGCAAGGAGACGTGACGTCATGACGCTACCCTCGTTTTGGTGTTTTTAGTAAAACATGGACTTCCGCTTTCTGGTTCCCTCCGATTGGTTGTTGGAAATCAACAAATCTGACTTGTTTCGAATTGATTGGAGGAATTACTTCAGCGGAAGTCGAAGATCCCACCTTAATTTAACGGGAAAGTCCCGGGGAAATATTATTTATAGCACCTTTAGTCACTAAACTTTAAAATTTTGCAGTTTAGATTCATCATTTTTCCTTTTTTTCAGTGATACAATTTATAAAGTGCAAGTACTCGAAGACACGGGCATTGTACGGTGGTTTCAAAGGGACATAGATTTTCCCACTTCTTTTTTTTTTCACTTGCGACTTAGCTGCTACTTACTTGCGACTTACTTGCGACTTGCGACTTACTCGCGACTTACTTGCGAGTTACTTGCGACTTAGCTGCCCGGTTACCCAGCTGCATTGCTGAGAAACGTAAACAACATGTACTCTCAGGAGGAAGAACCGGAGGTCGACCTCGACCAAATCACTTTGATGCTGGCGTCTTGTACATCCTAGCCGTCGGAGTATTCTTTTCAAATGCCTTAGTGATATACCAATACCATGTACACTTACGAGAATTAATGCGATCTCTGGTGGAGTAAGCCCAAGGTTAAAATAATTTTCGATTATTTTATCGCGCATTCGTGCATTGTCTCCTATTGCAGGGGAGTAAGCTGGAAGCACTGCCGCCGAGTAGAGCACACCAAAATGAAAGTAAAAAATACTTAGAAACTTCATAGCTGAGAGTCCATGCTGTTTCTCAGTAATGCAGCCTGGCCTGTCGATTCACATGGTTTAGCTGGGTAACCGGGCAGCTAAGTCGCAAGTAAGTCGCAAGTAAGTCGCAGGTAACTCGCAAGTAAGTCGTAAGTATTAAAGTCGCAGGTAACTCGCAAGTAAGTCGCAAGTCGCAGCTAAGTCGCAGCTAAGTCGCAATTTTGTAAATTGTTGGATGATTTTGGGCATGTTTGGCAAGAGATAGTTTTTCTATAAAGGATTAGTAAAGTTTAGAGAAATAAGAAGTATTGAAGATTTAATGTAGTTTTAAAATTAGAAATTGAAGTTAAAAATTAATAGATGGACACAGAAGCTCAAAAGCTTTATCTCCGGCAATGGGCATAGAGATATGTCTTTTGCGAGTAGGATATTTTTAGAACGGATTTTCCGCGAACTAGTAGCCAATCGCGTTGGAGCTCTGCCGTTCACGGCTTTCGATTGAATACACATAGAAGTATCTGTATACTCATAAGTTCTGTATTTCTTTTCAGCCAATCATATACTTCTTCATATTCTTAAAGCCTCAATTCTTAAACTTCCACTCTGGCCCTGTAGAAGATTAGTACTGCTAGTCGAAATATTGACCATTAAAAAGCCTGCCTATCTTCATTTCCGTCTTCCGTCCTCTGGGGACGAGGTTGAGGAAGGGGGAAGGCAAGTATTTCGTGGTTCGTTACGAATACAGTTTCTAGTTTTTGCACGTTGTATATGATTATCGTCCAACGTATAACGATAAATACTACAGAGAAAATGATGTGGATGACACCCTGGGCCGCAGCATGATATTTGAATATATTTATTCATCGCATTTCTTTGGGCAGCTACCGCCCGCCTCAAGCTGGGTAGCTCCCAATCAGCAAGGTGCTGCCTCACCACAGACCGTTAACATCACTGGGTGCGTCGGGTTTAGGGTGAAAAGCGACAAGCGGATCGACAACTTTGCACCATGCAACAAAAAGAGGAAAAACTCCATCCTTAACAATCATGACAATCACACCATGCAGGCAGATGAACATCGTCGCCCTTCAAGAGACGAGGCTGACAGATTCAGGATCTGTCAAGGAGGGAAAATTCTCGTTTTTCTGGCAGGAAAACCACCAGATGAGATCAGGGAACATGGCATTGGCTTAACGGTCAGGAATACCCTGCTGGGGTTTTATCACCCCACCTACAGAGGGAAGCGGAAGAATTCTGTCCCTTACGGCTCCACTCATCAGCGGGTCTGGTCACTCTAATCAGTGCCTATGCGCAAACTCTGACGTCCCCAGCAGAAGCTAAGGACAAATTCTTCGATGACCTGGCTACCACCATCGGGAAAATCTCTGAGAGAGAGCCACTATTTATTCTCAGCGACTTCAACGTCAGAGTTGGTGCCGATCACAGCTCATGGTCCACTTGCTTAGGTAAGTTCGGCACTGGGAAGATGAACGAAAACGGCCAACCCCTGCTGGAGCTATGCTGTCATCACGGTCTCGATGTCAGCAACACATTCTTTTACACGAAGCCGAAACACAGAGGCTCCTGGAGACAACCACGATCTAAGCACTGGCACCAGCTTGATTGATTTTTGCTAGGCGGACGCTCCAGCCTTCCCAGCGTCAAGATCACACGCAGCAATCAGGGTGCTGACTGCGACACTGACCACTCCCTGGTAAGTAGCAGAGTGAAACTGTAGCGCACTAAAAGGAGGGAAGACCTCGTGTCGACACCGGCACGACCCATGACCAGCGAAAAGTGGAGGAATTTGCACGAGCACCAAAGAAATCTCTTCCAGGCCCGGCCGCCCGATGCAAACGCATGCGACAGATTGGAGCACTTCAAGAATGCTGTTCATAACGCTGCCTTGTCCATATTCGGTAAGAAGACCAAGAAGACGGCAGACTGCTTTGAGGCCCACTCCGAAGGGATGACATCTGTCATTGAGGAAAAGAGGACAGCCCAAGCAGCATACAAAGCCTGTCCCAGCGATTGCAACCTGCGCGGATCCTCCGAGCCGCTCGTAGCAAAGTCCAGCAGACCGCCGAAGAAGCAGTTCACGCCATCGAGTGCCTGCCTCGAGCCTGCCTGTGTTGGAGGAGCTAGACAGCGAACAAACCCTTGAAGAACTTAACGAAGTCTTGAACTACCTTACTTCTGGTGAAGCACCTGAGAAAGACAGCATCCCAGCCGAAGTCTTGAAGTGCTCCAGGGCGGCCATTTTAATATATTTATCAAATATCATGCTTTGGCCGCCTGTGATATTGAGCTGTGGTTATGCAGCAGTTTGCAAGACTTCGGACGAATCTTGACAACCTACGTATATCGCAGGGTATATGTTATGTACGGATGACGGATAACAAATCTGACCATATACGGCATCCTGAGCATGAACATTACTCATATCGGTCAGTTTTAAAAATGTGTGTTTCGCAGATACGAAGCGTGAAGTTTTTTTTTATAAACTTGCGCCGTTTTACCCGCGAGCGGGGGGTGGGGGGTACTCGGGATTTTAAGGGGATGATCGAAGGATCGAAGGATTTTGGGGCTTTGAAATTTTCGATCATGTGATTTTGTGTTCTTGGGTGTCTCTGGTCTTGCTAAAATGACTAGCAGATGAGGGGAAGATTAATTCAGATGGCATGAACAAACACGAACATTCAATTTCTAATGTTTTTCTTTGTGTTATGTCATTTAACCCTTTCTGGAAATTTTAATGGTCAGAAATTCGGCATGGGATTTTTTGGTGGTTAAAGTTTTGCCCCCATTCGATTATCCCTGTCACTTGAAATCCGAAGCACCCCCTCCCCTCCCGGGTTGTTTTATAATGTTTATCACAGTCGTTTGTGGTTTGTTTTAAACAATACCTTTGAAGTTTTGGTTTATTCGTGCAAATGCCCATGCTTTTCCGACAAGTCAAGTTCACAATTAACCAGCCACATCACTGGCAAGCCATGAGTTTCATGATTTAAAAGTGCAACCTCGAGCTTCCTGAAAAGGGCTGATTATCTGCACTGAACAGTACCACAGGAAAATATAGTTTGGTTCATATAGCAAGACAGTGCGAGAATGTCTTTTCTTTTCAACTCAGTGGTCATCGACTTCTCATGAGTTTGTGGGAAACAGTTGCAAATGCTGTAAATGGTGAGTTAATTCCATTAGGCGGAAGATGATCTCATTAAATCGTGACTTTTAGGAGAGGTTTTTTTTTTCAGATCATGTCATCGAATCTGTCATGATCAATGTTGTCAAGTCTTATTTCTTTTAAGTCAAACCGCAGTCACCTAAAAGTCAGTTTTTTTATTAACGGCAGGCAAATCACTTCCTCTCGATTGCAGTCTGACATTTTGACTGAAAGTGGATGATTGTTGATGTGTTTGAGATTTACAAGAAGTGGTAATTAGCCGTGTCAGGCTTTCTTCACTCAGCACACGGGATTACCGGTAGGTTGGCTGGTTGTTCAACAGGTTGTAAAAAATACTAAATAACAAATGGATACAAATGGATACGCTCATCTGGGGCAGGTTTTGCACGTTCTCGTCTTATTTTCACTAAATGTTGGGGGAAATGTTACAGTGCTGATAAAATCCGTAGCATAGAAAACGCATTACTAACATTCAACAGGTGTCAGTCAGGAGAGAGATTGATCAAGGGATCGCCATACAAGCAAACTTTACGCTCCAAGAATCCGTAAAAGCTACAGTGGAAAGCAAACAAAACTGAATAATTTTGTATTGAACGAAGGGACTTAGATGAATAAATTTCTTCGATAGGAACTTAACAGAACATGATGAGTTTGTATACATGATGGTCTGTAAAGCGGAAACAGCCACAATGTTAAACTGCCTTTGTAAATGGATTTGTATAGCTAATAAGTTAGTGAAGAGTTTTTTTAATGTTTGCAAACAAAAACATTCTAAAAACCTTTTGTCTCCGATAATAACAGAAAGCTTTCATGAGTGTCTGGACATGGTTTAATTGATAGCTGAAAATTGGTCAAACAAACTATCAACAGAGAAATGACGCGCACATTTTACGTGTAGCTGATATTTGCAAAGGCTAGTGATAGCTGAGAAACGGACTGAAATTTAAACTCATTGATAGCTGAAAAATCGCCAAAAATAATTTTCTTTATATCATTTTTTACCATATAGCTTATAATTCTTTTCGTCCGGAGTAGTTTAAGCCAGCAGTAGTTATCATATGTAGTGTGTGTGTGCGCGCATTTAGGAAAGATCGCCATAATTCATTCTCGCCCCAGAGCCTTCGTTTTTTGGCCGCGCAGGAGTTGAGAATGGCCATCATTAGCCTGCATTCATTCTCGTCCCCATAGCCCTTTTCGCTTCTGTAAGGCCGCAGACCAGGTTGGCACGAGAAGCAAAGGGCCCTGGGGACATGGGATTTTTGAATTAATTCGAATTTTTTTGATTGGCCGTTTGAAATCTTAAGCGGTGGTTCTTGGTGCTGACCATAAACAAGGCGGGCTCTGGGGACGAGATTTGTTATATGCGCATGCGTGGAGCGCAAGTGGTGGTTCGGTGATTCTCGGTTGCCGTGGCTTCCAGTCTTCCGCCTTTGTCGGTGTATACCCTTACAGGTTTTTTCAATAAAAGACTGATGGGACGAGTCAAACTTTTCTGTTTTGATATATCAAAACCGCAACACGGCTCAGAACTTAAGGGGAATAAAACAAGAGGAATCACATCGAGTTTGACAGGCTAATAATTTGTCCTAATCCTTGGGGCCAAGCAAGAATTGTAATATATTGAAATAGCCTATTATGTCGGTGCAGGAAATAGTTACTGTAAAATCTCCTGTACTGATTGGCAAGCGTATAAAACGAAATGAAAATTTGTAAACTGGGATGCGCTGGTGCGTTACAGGGTTTTGCTTATTTATCTTCCTTGAGGGCTTATTTGATCACTCAAGTGAAACCACGCGAGAAAAGAAATCATTAAAAAACTGTACTTACTCATAACGAATGTAGCGCCAGTGAACAACGTTTATCAACGGAAGGGATAAGTAAGGAGAGAAAGGTAGGAAAATAGCAAGACATGTAGCTTTAAAAAAGATACCGTTTATTTTAAGTACTTATTTTTGGGTTTTCACAACTTCAAATCACAAAGCTAATGTAAGTCTGACTGGGGAAAGCTTGCAGTTTGTATTATTTCACTCGTTTTTTTATAACCAAGTGTTATGAAAATTTGGAATTTCGTTAAACCATTCAAAACTTTGTTCGATAATACTGTGTATAAATACATTTGGCAAATCCGTGAGCTGTCTTTGTGAAAGCGTTATATATTGATTTGTTATACTTACTTCATAAGTATTTTAACCTCATGAGCCGCAAGAACTGTCTTGATGAGTTTCTATCTCAAAATACTCACGAAAGCTGTTAAGGCTTCATTTGATTCCTGCATAATTTTTAAAACTGATTGTTAAATCATAGTAACTGTCGAGGTTAAATGTCGAAATTGAGAATAACACAAATCTAAAAATGAAATGGATTTTTTCCCAAACGGCCAATAATCTGCCTTTGGCGCCGTTTCCAAGTGTCGCTTATTTCACGTGACAAAAATTTGCTTTGAGACGAGTGAACGCGCCGCTGATTTGCGCGACATAACACCTGCTGTAATACCTGCCCAGTCCGGCTCTGCCTGCACGCTTTGAAGGTCACGGCCAGTCACTAGTCTGACTACTGCTTGTTTTTGTGCGTCTCAGGTTTCACGGGGGCTATTATGAGCCGTCTGCCGTTCGCCTGTCTGCTCCTTTGCCTCGCACTTGGTAAGTAGATTGTTAATCAACTGAGTATCATTTCATTCTTGAGAGGAGTTAGAAACCCAACAGTGCAATTCTGGATATGATGTGACCACACCAAGTCGCTCTCTTGTTTCCTTGCTCCTGGGTAATTCACCGATTTTAAAATTTTACCTACCCTATGCTTAAGGTAACTGTCTAACCGTTAGTTTATATACCATATCTTTAAATATCATGAACCATTATTCCAAACGCAAATATCGTATATCAGAGATACCCTGAAAGGAGAAATATAGTTGTTAAAATAATCCCAACATGACGTAATTATAAAAGTTTAGATTCCACTTGTAAAGTTATCCACGCTTGGTGAATCATTGACACTGCTAACAGACTTAAAGGCAAAAAGAGAAAAAAAAAACAGAAAAATTGTTCAAACGCATTAGTTTCCCAATTCTTACTAGAGGAAACTCGTTTCCAACTTGTAGAAAATGTTATCCCGGGGCTACCTGCTACCTAACAATGCTATTATCCTCGCCCCTTCACTAGAATCAATTTTTTTCCTTAGCTCATTTGACGTATCGGTTTAAGGTCATTTGGATTTCATAAAAGGCAAAATCAAAGGCTTGGTTTTAACCGACATGCATGAAAGCAGTACATATTCTAAGTTTGTTAAGCTCTATGATAATACGGTTCTTGACAGACAAAACAAAACTCATTGCCTCCAGTGGCGGATCCATGGGAGGGTCCCGGGGGTCCCGGACACCCACCTTATTTTTTTGGAAATACAGTGGAACCCCGCTTTACGGACTCTTAAATTAACCCGCTTAATACGGACACCCGTTAATACGGACAACGGACACTTTTCCGTGTCCCGAGTGACAAACTTTTATACATTGTCAACCCCGATTTACGGACACTATTTTTCTGTGCATTGTGAATTTTCATTGTCACGATTATTTGCTAACTTGAAGACATTGGACCGTGGTCAAATAATGTCAGAATTCGAAGAGTTAAAACCATTTTATTACAAAGAGAAGCTTAATAGCGTGACTTCCGGTGTTTGACCCTTTCGCTTTCTTTGCCTTTCGCTGCAGCTATCGCTTGTGTCGCAAGCTAAAAGCTTCCGTGCAAAGTAAGCTAAAGTGAAGTTACCAACTTTCTCAAATGGGTTGGTAGAGTTTAAGAACGGTTAGGAGTTTCAGTTACAAAGGAAACTTTATAGAAAATGTTCCGTTGCTGTTGAAATACGTTTTATTTCTTGTATATAGTAAAGTTGCGACATTGTCAAATAATTCCACTGTTGAGTTTATTAAAGTTTAGTTCGAGTGTATCGTAAAAACTATTAATTTTAGTCAGAGAGTTCACAGCTTTTATCTGTTACAGTTTAATACAGTTCAATTGAACAACGGTTTGTTGCTGTAAAAACGTTTGCCTTCGTCTTGGCGTCGACAAAACATGTATCCGTGACTTTTTTCCGAGACCCCGCTTAATACGGACACCCCGTTAATACGGACAATTTGGCCTGTCCCCTTGGTGTCCGTATTAACGGGGTTCCACTGTAGCACATTTTCCTTGAAGTGCCGGAATTATCTTCGCAGAATTCAACATTCATAGTCAAGCCTTTAAAAGCGGGCCCCCTCCTTAGCTGAAGGTCTGGATCCGCCACTGGCCTCTGTTATAATTGTGCTTGATAAGCATTTGCAATATTTGGATCTTCTTTTACATCAGTTATCAATCCATTTTTAAGAATCCTCGCAATTTTCCGAACAAATTGGCTGAGCAACCGAGTTTCATCATTTCAGTCTATTTTTATTTCGCTTGACAAAGATGAGGAGAGCTGAAGTGTTCTACTAAATTAAAAAAAGCTATTTGTTGCAGATATATCCAGGATTGAACGCTAATGAGATTCTTGTTCCTTATAATAGGAATCACAAGTGTCCTCATTGATAAAAGTTCACCAAAACACACATAATTCTCACAAATATTAAGTAATATGGAAATGTCAAATAACCCAGCCAAACATGAAGTACTTATTAAATAATACTTGCGTTTAATCCTGGACATAAGTGATTTGTTGACCCTTGGTCATTTTGGCGAGCACTGCCCAAAAGGATCAAGAAAACTGGGTACGGGAATGTAATAGAACTCACTACAATGCTGCTAGGAACATGTGCCTTAAAAATTCACAGCGGATGGTGAAATAGCACTAATGGGACAGGGAAGTCAGTGAAGGATGGCCTATAGGTGCTATTAGCACCTCGTGACCTTCTGGTATGATCACATTGCTTCTTATCATACCATTGCGTTACTTTACAAACGAGTAAGACAAGTCGCCACTAAAAGAGCTACTAACTACTATCTCTTGAAAGGGCACATCAAGATAAAATAAGGTGCTCTGCGTCATCACATGTCCGTCTATGTTTGTTTGTTTGTTTGTTGTTATCTGCTTATCGGAACTGCTGCAGAGATGATCATCTTCCTCACCTGATCATCGCACTCCTGACTTGCCTCTGTGATCCATAAAACTACTCAAATAACGCCGTATGGCATGCAGGTGCAAGCGCTTTACAAAAGTGGATGACATTCAGTACAAACTGACAAAACATGAAGTTCTCTATTTGGCTGGGCAGTTACAATTTAAGGGACGGACCATTATTTTTCTGGAGGGGGGGGGGGGGGGATGAAAAATTTCTCTCTGCAAACTTTTTTTTTTATCTACGCACCTTCTGCAAACATTTTTTTTCTAACAACACCTTCCTGCAAACAATTTTTTTTCGATCTTTTTTAACCACGATCTGACACAAAAAGGAGGTTCGTTTTTGCTGCGATCAATCATTATTTAACTCAATATTTTATGGTGGCGACCAATAAACACCTCTGAACTCATCTTTTTCGTTTTCTGAGACTTACACTACGAAGATTGGCGGCAGTAATTTTTTTTTAATTTTTTAATTTTTTAACGAAGACTAGTGAGCAGCACAAGGAAAGACTTCTTGTGGTTGTAAGCTTGTCGTTTATTTCCGACGCGTTTCGTCTCTAAATGAGACTTCTTCAGGGAATGAATACAACTAGCAAAGAACAGCATATATAGCACATTCGCGTGCCTAGCTACAACTTCCCATGGAAGTGAATAATAACTAAAATATGCTGTAAACGAACGTTTCAAAAAACGCCTTAATACATATACATAGTTTTTTGTAACGTCCGTTTACAGCATATTTTAGTTATTATTCACTTCCATGGGAAGTTGTAGCTAGGCACGCGAATGTGCTATATATGCTGTTCTTTGCTAGTTGTATTCATTCCCTGAAGAAGTCTCAGTTAGAGACGAAACGCGTCGGAAATAAACGACAAGCTTACACTGAACTACAAGAAGTCTTTCCTTGTGCTGCTCACTAGTCTTCGTTAAAAAATTAAAAAATTAAAAAAAAGTTTCTCTGACTTCTATGCAAACTATTTTTTTAATACATATGATGTTTGCAAACAATTTATTTTGTCTTTTTAGGCCGTGCAAACAATTTTTTTCAATATTTTTCATCCCCCCCCCTCCAGAAAAATAATGGTCCGTCCCTAACTGTGGACATAAACTTGTGAACACGCGGGTTTACCGTCTTTTTCCAGTTCGTTAAGTTTGCTTAAGCTATGGGATCAACACACTTTTCCGATATGATGATGATAAACCATTGCGCTTATTCCATAAAAAATTCAGGTCAGAATCAGAATAAAAATACTATTTGAATAGAAGATAAGATGGACAACCTTTACAATTATCCCAGGAAATCGCCTGAAAAAGCGTAGTGCCCGGTACTTTGCTGACGAAGCCGTTGACCGAGTTGGCTAAAATGAGACGATATTCTGCAAGAAAGAGCAGGATAATTGTTTTATTATTCAACGAAAAAATATTTAACAGCTAAAAATACTGCGGTTATGCAGCGCTTTGCAAGACTTCGGACAAATCTTGGCAAGCTAATATATTTCGCGGGATATATTATATTGTACGGATGACAGATAGCAATGACTTTCAGGCCATATATGGGCATCAGGACAATTCATACGGTTTGTAATTTCCGACTTTCAGGTGTGGGAGCGCAATGCAAACTGGGAAAATTCTTTCAAATTTCATTTACCACATGTAATATTTCCTAGTATCTTTGCCTGCAGTTCAGTCGTTTTGACTCGCTCCCGAGTTCACGCTGCTCGTTACTCTGTGACTGGTGGGAACAGACGCTGATATTAAGCATTTCCTTTGTGAGAAACGCCTGTACTGCAGGCTTTCCCGCTGTCTTTTTTTCCTCCTATTTAATCAAACTAGCAGAGAAGTACACCAGTATCTTTTCAAGGTACAGGGTTGAAATTGCAATCTTTAACAATTTGTTGAAACACTAGCTCTCCCTTCTCGTTCTCGTGTCGTTTAATAAGCCAACATGAAAATTCTCGCTCAGTTTTCTTCTCAGTAATGCCGGATACAGAGGGAGGGTATCCGAGAAACCTGCACAACTGGTTTTCACTTGCAGAGGAACGAGAACAATCGGAGCGAGTAAGAAAAAGCCTATATTGTGGAGTTAGCAATTCTCGTCGTTTCTCTGTGACTTGTTCAAACGCCTAGTGTTTCAACGACTTGTGACACTTAATGTAGACAACGTAAGCTTTGTAAAAATACGACAATCGTAAGCGACAGATTAAAACACGCGACGTCACATTCCATTGTTTAGTTTCACAAGTCGTTGACGCACATCAAGCAGAGCGGACGACCGGAAGTGACATCACAGATGAGGAGCCTCACCCCTATACCATTTCGTTCTTCCTGTTTCCACGTCAACAGACTGTTGAGTTAGACGACAAAGGGAAGTCCAAAAATGCAACTGAACATGATAAGTCAAATAGCACTCAAGGTAATTATTACATGGCACGAGAATGTTTTCAACTCTCTTTGGAACAAAAGTTGCGAGACATTTAATGATTGACTAAATACCCGCGACAGCTACTACTATGAATTATATTTCCAAAGACATTATTAATGTAAACCTCAAGAACAACTTCAAACAATTTTCGTCCTTGTAATTTCCTTGCTAGCTTTATGTCGTTTGTATTCTGGCTTACTTCAGAGGCATAAACAACAAGCAAACAAACAAAAACAATATCTTCGTCGGAGAGTGTATTGACACAGTCTACCTGACTGATAAATCATTTATGCTGTTTGGGGGCAGTATGGCATATTTGTGGTAGCTGATTTGAAAACACCTTAAACTGACCATTATACGTAACTTTTTTCAATTAGGATTCTGAGTCCGAGGCTCCCCACCCATGACGTATCTTAGCGACAAGCTCACATTAACGCACTTGAGTCCCCGTATATTTTCTGATGATAACACTGGAGATTTTTTGGGAAGGCTGTAAATGGGTGTGTGTTGTTGCGTGCTATATGTAAAATAACGGGATGCAGTTATCATACATGTCACTTCAGTTTCTTATCAGTTTAAAATAGGGAGTAAAATATTAGAATTGACAGGGTTCTGTATGTAATGCTGCAAGAGGAATGTTAAAATGTATTTACATGTTTTTCTCAGCGGAGGGGAAGCATTCCTCGGATGATCCTCAGGACGATGACCCAGACCTCTCGTATCAACACGGCAGCGTCAAGCACCCTGCCCATGAAATGTATCCCATGTGTCATCACTGTCCAAAGAACTCCTCATACGAAGAATGTGCTCACAAACGAACGCTAAAGAGATGCGATGATGGTTTATCGAATATCTGCTTTACGAAAAGTACAAAGAGAGATAACATAGTTCATTATCACATGGGCTGTGCTAATCACAGAGAGTGTCAGAGGGCTCGAGCAAAACCTTGTAAAGGTATGTCTTGTTAAAACTGTTAATTCAAGAACATTTTGTTTTCTTAGCTTCTCGTTACATTATCATACAATGTATTACTTATTAAACTAGCTTTAGTGGACATGAGTAGACTGAATCACTAGTTGCCATTATCTCATCACCAGTTTCTTCTCTCCGTGTGGAGAATAGGGTCGAGGAGTCACGGTAATCTGCACACTGACAATTCAGTTTTATAGCTTATTAATGTCGACTTTCTGTTCATTCTGTCTTGCTGAGCGTCTCTACACGAGTTAATTTAGTTTAATGTGTAACAACTCTGTCTGATAATAATTGAAAGTCAGGAATATGTCTGATCTGACAAGGCCAACAGCCTTGTTTTGTTTTGAGGAGGAAAACAATCTGTACAACTTTAGAATTCATTTACAGTGTCGTGTTTCCAATGTTGTTTTCCTTGTTTCCATTCCACCAGCTCACGAGAAGCGCTGTTTCACCTGCTGTCAGTGGAGTGGATGTAATTCAATGTCTCACCATGGAGACGACACAACTGCTTTCTCACTCTGGAATTCTGGTCACGTGACCAGTGTCGGGTGGGGTAGTCTGGGCGTCAGTTTGGTGACGTTCATTATGATGCATTTCGTTTGAAGGGAACAACCTTGATAAGTAACATGTACATAGAGTTTGGTCGACTCAGTCTAGCAACACAACTGGACTTTGGTTGTATTTTGCAGACTCAAGAGACGTTATTTGACCATGCTATTCGCGGGAAAGCAGCTTTTTGCCTAAATGCCTTCCAATGCTATTTCAAGCTCAGAAATTGTAAAATATAAAAAAATCAAAAAACTATATTGTGCACTGTTAACTGGCACACTCTTTAGTGGTTTCGAATTTTCTGAGTCCTTGTAATATATATCTTTTTCATGGTAGTTAGTATGGGACTTAAGTTATCATGAAAAATGAACTGATGTACCATGATGAAATAGAGTGGTTTTCCAATGAATTTTGAAAGACACGTTTAGCATATTAAATATAATCTAATTATTCAACAACCCAACTTATGCGAGTGGTGCTAAAACTTATAATACGCGTCTCGGCTCCCGCCAAGTATTATTTGTCACTTAGTTTGAGTTCTGATAAGTGTGAATCTTTTTTGCAGCTCAATGCTGGTAGGCTCTGCGATTTCTTCTCACATTTTACTGGAAAACCGCTCTGTTTTACTACAAGTCATTCAGTCATATTGTAACGACCAAGAACTGACAATTGCAATGTGCATTCCAGCGCATGCCTGTTCATTTCACATAAGTGAAGCCTAACTGTGGCTGAGACAGTAACGGGAATAAAAACTGCGAAATGTACGCTTTTGTGAAAATTATCTGAATAATCCTGAAACCAGCCAGCGTCCTTCATTGGTTCGGTTAAATTATTGACCAAAGGTTTTGCCGAGTGGTTTCTTCATTAAAGCGACTGAACTCCGTAAAATTTGAGAATTTATAGTGGCCAACACTCACAACAGCAAACACCTTTTTTCACGCATATGTTTTTTTTTTGCTGTTAGTTCACGGTGTTTTTTTCAGTAGTGTAGCAGCTGATAGTAAGCTTATAGATTTAATGGTCCTCTCTGTAGCAGTTACTATTGCTTTTGGATAAGGGCATTGGACAAGATCATTGCTCCTGTTGTTTGTTCTATTGTTCTCTTGACGGTAGCGAGCCATTCATGTGAGACCTGTGCGAAAGCTGCTACCCGCCCTGTTTTTCCCATAATGTAAAGAATATATCAGCCAAACCTACGGTACAACGGCATTGTTTCCTTTACCACAGAACCCAAAAATGCTTAGAGATCAGTTGAAGTAAAACTTGCTCTAGTGATAAAATGCCTCAATCAAACACAAAATGCTCTTCTTAACATGAGCACAAAATTTATAGAATGCCTTTCGTAACCTTTGACTAAACATAAAGAAAATAAATGGATTAAGGGCACTGCTAATATTAGGAAGAAGGTAAATAAATGTGATGTTTACGAACGGGCTTATTCCATTAAAACATGTGGAGCACCAAAATATAGCCATGAGGATGATGAAGAATGGAAGCCAACAGCAGATCAAAGCGCCTATAACAATGGCCAGTGTCTTAGCTGCTCTGATTTCCCGAGTCAAGGTGAAGCGTTTGGTGGCAATGTCTCCTTGAACAAGGCATGGAGGCTCGGGAAACGTCATACGGTTTGTAGATTTCCAATGTTTCCAGGAAATGGCAAAAACGTATGAATTTGATGCTCCTATTATGGATAAAGGAAGGAAGAAACCAACACATGCGGCAAATGTGTAAAACGCGGGATCAGGGGTCTTGCGGCATCCTAAAGGATTGTCGATAGCAAAAGCTGGAATGCTCGAATTTGTCCAGTTGTAAAGTCCAAGTGAAGCTATCACGGCTCCATGAAACCAGATGTACATAAGCATCATGTGACCTCCTCGCTGGGTAATAATTCGATGATATTTTAGTGGATATCTAGTTGCCACAAAACGGTCAACTGATATCAGTGTCAAGTTTGCAAAACAAGTGCAGCGGCATGCCAGGTCGGCCCAGATCCACATCACACAAGTGTTTTCATCCAAACACCAGTTTGTGTTGTGCAAACTTTGATGGATTCGCATTGGGAGCGAGAAAAACGCAACCATCAAATCCGATAATGCCAGTGACACAACGAGATAGTTTGAGAAACGATGGAGCGTTTGATTGTGGTAGATTGAACAACATATGGCGGTATTTCCAACTATGGTAGCAATGGTCATAAAAATTAAGAAAAACGTCTGTGCCACGTACTCTGGCTTGATGTTCTCGTAACACACATTTAGCTCAGGATCAATCTGATGTGGATCAACTTTGGCCACTGAATATCATTCATGATAATTCACCATCAAAGAAAATTTTCAAACAACTAAGACGTAAAATGTTTCGCGCAAAACTGCCGTCATCGGTCAGATTTCCCGGTAGATCTTTGCAAATTTTCCCTCTGTATCGTCGAAATATTAATTGTAGCTTACAACATGATACCCGCGTTAAAGGCTTATGTGACCGGCGTTTCCCTAGAATACCTTTCAGCAGCATTTGCCTCTAAGATGAAATGATCCTGCTCAGAGCCGCCGAAACTTAGAGATGTTTCAACTGATAACCTCATTCCTTTGAAAGTATTTGAGTATTTTATAGTGAGATTGTCACTTTAAGGGTGTGATTCTTCGAAAGGCAAATACTCAAGTCAAACAACTCATTGCAACTTTATTAAAACTCACACTCTCCAATACTCAATATGAAGATTATTTTTACTGCGGTTGTTGTTCCTGAAAAGTAAATTTTGATTACATTTGTAAGGTCGGCATTTTCTAAGTTGAAAAAAATATCGGGCGAGTTAATGTAAGAAAAGGACAAATATTATGCATCTTCTCAAAGTGGTTTCCTAACAGCCCACATAATCTATAAACACGCAGTCAAAAAAACAAGATGTCAGAGAACGGTTGTGTTGTTTTCAGCAATTAAGTTTGTGTAAAAGGTGTCTGGTAAAATTAAAACGCAATTTTATGATTTTTGACAGTGGTGAATCGTAATACGTTGTTCGTACAAAGTGAGTTCAGTTAAAAACATTTATAAACCAGGAATTGCAAGAAAAGATAAATCTAAAGACCTGCCGTTTTGAATCGGAACCAAGCAAGTTTTAATGACTGAATGACTTCTGACCGATCCACCTGACTTCAGAGGCAACACTTTCATATTCAAACAGCTTGATCTATGTCTCTTATAAAATTTGAAAAGATTCTTTAATTTTCTTTCCTTTGAACTGTAATAAATGGTATTTTATATAGAAATAAACATTTTTTCTGGTTTGAAAGGTAAAGTTAATGCCCAGCTGACGACGGTCAATAAAATTACGATGTCAAATTGCGGTTGGCTTTTCTTTATAACAATCCTGATTTGACAAAGAGTTGGCATTAAAAATAAAACGAAAGTTTATCTTTCACTTTGATGGGAGTTTATTTTTTTTAGTACGAAATAAATGTTTATAACCAACTGAGCCCTCAACTAGATCTCCATATATTTTGAAAAACATCCTTATGCCATAACTAAGAAACTCAGAGTGTTTAGTAGAGCGGCTGTCTGTGTACAGTATACAGAATCCAATAGGCCATTTCCGAGTTACCCTTTGCCTCTGTTTCAAAACGAGTCTACGTGCGAAACCATTCATATGAAAATGTGTTTCACCTGCACGCCCATTTTCATGCAAATCAAAGTCATTTTCATTTGAATGGGTTCGCACGAAGACTCGTTTTGAAACTGAGACAAAAAGCAACTCGGAAATGGCCTATTAGATAGCTGTGGATCGCAACGATCGCCGGGATAGGTCTTAGCCCAATACTTCGATCCAATCCACTACAATTTGCATGTGAACATTATTTTTAGCAAACTCAGAGTCATTACAACCGAATGGACTACTGGCACGTGTGATCATGAGTGAGGCAGGGTGTTGAACTGTTTGAGACCAAACTGCTGTAGTTATATAAAAATAAAAATACAATAAAATGCAACTTACAGTGTGAATCAGGAAAACGTGAACACCTTAATTTATCTTGAATATGTAAATTCTGCAGAAAACCATCGAATGACAGCTCACCTGCAGGAAACATCAACAAATGGACAGTGATGGGACCAACTGGTTATTTTTGTGAATTATTTGTCGACTATTTTCTTCAATGTGTAAAAGCTTTCTTGACTGCTTGTGAGCCCAAAGCAGTTACGTGCAGTACACTCAGATGAAACACAATGACTGCGTGGGGAAAATCCTTCGTCATCACTTTTGATAATTTTGACAATAATAAACCAACCATTAGAAGAAAACGTTTTTCTTGCTTTTATTATTGTTAATAGATATCAAAATTCTCATCTTATTTAAAAGAATCCCCGTTTGCATTAGTTGAGTTAAAATTCCGCCGGCAAACAGGCGCTATAGTTCACTCATTACAAGCTGGTATTTTTAGTGCTCAGATAAAATCTTCTTACTAACGACATGCTTTCTTTTTATAGTACATGATTAAAAATATAATTTATTGATAAACTAAATCGTTTTTTACATAAATGGAGGAATAAAAGTTTTTTAAAACATCTTCAGCAGCGAACGATGGTAGCAGAAAATTCTACTGCTGAATACTTTAATAACTGTACTTATAAGGAAGTACCTCATCTCCATTTTTTCCTTACTTAGTTCATATTATTTTAATTGTAGATTGAACCGGGTGCAGGTGAACATTTTTATTGTCTCCTTTACCATTGATCCTCGCATTAGACGGATTATTTCATTCCTAACCATTCCTCTTCATTAGACTATTACTTCCTCAATCTGCATTAAGTTCTCCCTTGATTTGCGTCTTTTGGAAAGACGCAAATCCAGTTAGGCGGTCGCGGTTTAATTAGAGAAAATGGTCGCTGATTTTCTCTAATGAGCACGCGCGCTTCCTGCCTATCACTATATCCAACACCTGAGTATATGATTTCAGTGAGTCAACATCTGCCAAATGTTTTAGTGTGTTTAGGATAAAAAAGTTGACCCTTTGACTATCAAACTCGCTTTCAGGCGTATACTGGGGTGACACACATGCATTCAGACCTTTAACATGCTATAAGACTTTATTTTTTAAGTATCTGATAGCAAAAGGAAGAACAGCATTCAATGTTTCCTTAGCTTTGAACATCGTGACTGGGACATTCTGTCAGGTGAAGCAGGAAAAATGTGTGAAAAGAATGTTCTAAAATCCCTGTAAGTTTCGCTTACACTCTTATCATTCACCAGGTTCGATTTTAGGGTTTCTTTGCGTGTTAGCTTACAACACTTTGAGTTGAAAAATAGGCCGCGAAAAAATGTAATAGAAAAATAAAAGTTAAAGGAATCGGGAGAAAAATAGCAACAAATTTGCTTTCTAGCAATTCGGTGAAAGTATGACAACTAGTACAAAGAAGAAGGAAGAAAAGGCTTGGGGGTTGTGGGCGGGGAAAAATGTGCGATTAATTGATTCACACTTTATCTTCCCTCTGTGTAGTTTAAATCCATTATTTTTCAAAAGAAATTTAAACATATCCGGCCATGACAGTTGGTAGTAGTGTTGTTCTACCGACATTCCTAAAAATATGTAAAAATATATAGGTGCACGTTTTAAGCAGTTACATTTTTATTTTATCGGTGCCTTTTGAAGTTCCAACTTGTTCGTTTGTGTTTCCATTAAGTATGATTACCTCTTTCCGAAAATAATCTACATTTGTCACGTCTATTTTATTATTGGCACATTTTATACCTTTTTATCATTTGTTTTCGTAGTTCAATTAAAACTAATTTAGCTCGAGAACTTAACCTGTACATTACGTTTTTTTCCCACCAGCGGCTTCTTTTGAGGTGATTAAATAATTAAGAAAAGCGACTGAAATGTAAAAATACTGTGAACCATACTCATATCATCCTCTACAAATAGTTTGGGAGAAAGTCATATAGCATGTTCAGTACAATATTATGAGAAAAATGTTTCTTGCTTTGGATCTTGTTAGTTTAACGAAATAAGTACGCCGGCTAACACGTGTTTGTTCAAGTTACTGTTTGATATTCCGGATGCAAGAGAAAGCAACTCGCGCAGTTTTATTTAATTATTACTACTGCTGTCTTATCAATAACCGGCATTACTTATCGCTCATTAGTTCACACTGATGTCACTGTGTGTTTCGTAAACGTTTCAAACAAAATTTTTTTTATGCTTCCAATAATAAATATCGAGGAATTTTACAGAAAGATATAAAAGGACAGCAGGTATTACACGGAGCACTGCGGTGAGTCGACACAGAGCCATGGAGTGTGTGCGCCTCTCACACTTGATATTGCTCATCGCTATAGCTTTGGTTCTTTTCGTATCTATTGCCCCTTGTGATGCTAATTTCAACCCTATGCCAGAAGGGAAAAGAAGAGCGAAACATAAACTCCTTGGTGATGAGAGGAAGACGCCGCCACCTTACCACAAACCACCAGAAGGGAGAAGGAGGCAAAGAGTTGAGGTAACAGAACTTTGCAGCTACAATGATTGTTTATTAATTCCATATTGGTAAGTCCAGTAAAGAGTGCATCTGGTGAACGATCATTCAGTTTCCACCGCCCGAAGACTGAGAATTCTGCTCAACAATAACGCAACAGAGATTTAGCAACCTGACAATGATAAACAGTCATGAAGAATGACTTTTTGACATCGCTAACTAATTTGCAGCAGGCAGCAACAACAGAAAGAGTAATTTCGGCATCTTTAAAGAATCTAATTCACACTAAAATTTTAGTCGTTGTTAATTTCCATTCTGATTAACATACACCGTTAAGCCGAAGTGTAGCAAAAATCGTCAGATTCCTGGTTTGTAAAGTTTAATGGAAGTAGTACTGATTTGGAATATATTACAGTGTTCCAAGCTGGATTTGATAGTGAATCTACAGGTCTGGTTTTTAAATCCACCTTCCGGTATGTGAGAGTAACTAAAACCCAAATTTTTGCAGGGCAGCATGCCTCCGGATTCACCCCCCCCCCCCCCCAAGCTGATAACGATTTTACGTTTAAGCCTCCCCCCCCCCCCCCCCCCCCACTAAAAAACTTGCTGCATGGGTCCTGTTGCATCACAAGTTGTTATCATTGAAAGTATTAATGCTGACGGTACTCCAATTATACCTGTAGTCATTCTCATATTCCTTCATGTATGTAATTATCATTCGATTTGTTACAAATACGTTTGGGCGGATTGACCTTCTTAAAACTGTTACTGTGAAATCTTCGTTTTCTTTTCCCCAACAGGAAATGGGGCCTGCTAATCCCTCTCTCCATGTTTCTCGGTCTTTCGGCGTCGCAACAGCTCTAAAAACTAAACTTACTACTGTTCTTCTTCATGTCTCTTTTGATCTTCCGCTCAGGTTTAAATATGAACATTGCTTCAGCTCAGTTAGCCATTCTATTTCCATTCCAGGGTGTGGTGGATTTGCAAAATCATCAAAGTTTTGACTTTGGGCTGAAACAAATACAAACTTAATTTCATGTGTAAAAACTCTACTGGTTGCAGGAAGAAGTTTAGACAAGAAAACCACGAACTAATATTCACTAATGATAAACGTCTTGTAGGCAACATCATCCCAGTTCAAAGATGATCAAAGCTTGCGAAGGATGAGAGAGACCTGGAATCCAGACTCAGAGATGGACATTAAAGGCACATTAAAGTGAACAAACAGTAGACCCAGTTCCCTGGTATCCGCGCGTCCCTTTAAAGTAATTATATATATAAAAAAACTTAAATCAAAATAAAATTAATTGGAAATAAAATGTCTCGACTATTTCTCACCGAACTAATAGTATATCCGCACACAGGGCGAGAGAACCTACTGTAATTCCAACTACGTAATTAACAGATTTTAAATTCTACAGTTTTAATCCACCTATGCTAAACTTTGTAAAAAAAGTAACAGAAACTTCTTTATCGTGTGGAATTTTAACCCACCACCTCGGAAACGGATCTAAATTTGTTCTTGAAGGAAAATTTGATGACAAATTATCACAAAACGGGCATGCGTTCTCATGTTGCCCGCGCGGGCAACATTTGTTGCGGACACAAAATTTGTGTCCGAGACACAAAATTTGTGTCCGAGACACAAAATGTTTCTGATTTCTTTCAGAAACATTTTGCGTCCGCAACAAATGTTTCCCCGTTTGCTTGCCCAAGAAAACATCATGAGCAACAATGTGTCCGCCACAATGTGTCCTCGTTTGCCACCACCTTAAAATAACACCGCAAAAGTATAAAGCAATCTTTCACTGGTTGTTTTAATCATACATGGTGATCATAACTTATTTTCAAATCAGGTCTTTCTTGTGAATTTCTTCTAGGCAAAAATATTTAATCGTGGCTGACCCCGCTTCTAGTAAAAAGCTCACCATATTATCCTTACCACACTGGCAAATTGTAAATGAGCGGTTTTTCAAGTTTTCAATCCATTTGGTGAACACATCTGAAATATCCCTCAAGGTATCACTGAATATCTAAATAACCAAATCCCACCTTAGGGTTAGTGCAAATATCACGTCATTTTTTGGCGTTTTTAATTCTTCAATTATTTCATCTTTGTACTGAACGAGCTTGAACTATCTGAAGCTAATCCATTCTATTTAGCTGACGTATATGCGCGCTTGCGAGGCAAAGTTGGCATCCGCACGCAAATGTTGATGCTGTCTAGTAGCCAAACAGATTGGAGAACGTTATCGACTTTACAAGATTTTCCCTGTCATTGCAAAACCAAAATTTCAACTCCATTGCAGAGTCATAATCATGTCGTGACGTATTTATAGACTTTATACCCGAGATAACTAGCATACAGTATGAATAAATACGCCTATCAAGGTTGACGTCAATAGAACAATTAGTGCTATCAGGCAAGCCGAAAACTAACTCATTCTTTACAGTCAAAACAGCTCAAGCGTTCCTATCAAGGGTGAAATAATGAATTCATTAATGAAAATTTGACATCATTCTTTGCCTCAGTAATCCATTCTTGAAGTAAAAATTTAAATGTTCAAACGGCGACTCGATTCAAATCTCGATGTTGATTGGATTGTTGTCTGGCTTCACGCGTCACGCACGTGGGAATTTGCCCAAAGTTTGCATAATTTCGACTGCAACTTATCAACAGTCAAATGTCACACACGGTGTTTTCTCATCATTTTGTTCGTCACTCGCCTTTATCAACCCTTTCATAATATGAAAAGAGAGGCAAGAGATTTAAGTGCACTAAAAAGGCTCAAAATACTGCTGGTGGACGAAAAAGTGGGAAAAATGTTGTTGACCCAGTTTTTGGAACGATAAATAACACTAGCTTGCACTTGGTAAGGGTGTCAAGTAATCCCTGTTGCAGCTACCTCGTTATCGCACGGAGAAGCTCGAGACATTCTTCCGCCAAAGCCAAAACCATTGCACTTCTTTTTCTCATTTCACATAACTTCTGTAGTTGTTTGGGACTTTTCGTATGAGTAGAATATGTAATAACTAGAATGGAAGTTACCAGAACTTGACATCGAGGCACTTTAATGAAGGAAAGATGGAGAAGGAACCACGAGGGAAAGATGGCGAACTGCTTGTTTGTGTTCGTGTGTAATGAGTTAGAGTTACTGATTGCTATTAAAGTTTGAGTTTATTACAGAAGATGAAACAATTTGCTTCACTTGGATGGTTCAGTTCACGTGGAAATTATTATTAATCCGCAAGAAAACAGCTGAGGGTAAAATTCGTTATCATGACTGCAGAGTGCAAATGGAGTTCAGCTCTAGCCGGGTAAACAGTAAGAAATCAAAGGTCTTTTTGAGACGACTGTTTTACATAATGAAGTACATGTATGAGCAGCAGTATACGCTGAAAAGATGAAAACATTTTGTGGTGTTCCAAAAATAATTTTCTTTCGTCTATCTCTTCTTTAAACTTCTTGAAATTACACTCAAATCGCTGCCCCGACTATTGCATAACGTTCACAGGTACGCGTAGACACATGTACGCGTTGCGGACCTATGGTATGCGGCATACCTAACTTCTCCGCGTTTCAGTGTCATTAGTCTGAAAGAAAGATCACGAATTGATTTCCTGAATTTCTTTTCATTTGGTTCAAAATAGGTCATACTAAACGGATGATGAGATCGACTCTCTACGATTAGTTTTATTGGCAAATTTTAGGCAACTTCGAAATTCGAAAGCATCGCACTTAATCATTTCCGCAGCTAAGAACAGTCCTTTGTCTTTCAAATTCATTAGAAAGCAAACTTAATTGTTTTCTTCGAGACACACAAATCTGTATCGAACTATTTTTTATGTTTCTTGGAAATCTTTTTTTGTTTGAGCTAATCTAGGAGAGCGTAAACAATCATCATTAATAATTTTAGCAAATTGTTCAGCTGCCAAATTAATTCCTTCACTATCACTAGTAAGGGAGATATTTTCACACAGAGAAAGACGCGAGACAAATTCTTCTTGTTTTAGGGCATCAAGAAACGTTTCATTTGGGAGATTAAGCATACCCAAGAGAGGATGAGATCGACCTTATCCTCTCTTGACGTGCCTACTTGAGGGTGGGAGGTTATTTGAAGAGAGGGGCATTCCGAAAGATCGTTGCCAAACAAATAATTTAAGAATGTTCTGAAAAGGACTGAAAGGATCGTTGGATATTTAACTATAAAGTTTTCAAACGAGTTCATCAATTAATGGCTATTTTTTCATGAACGAACTCCCAAAGCAGCAAAGATGAAAGAATGCCCAAGTGAAAACAGCACGAAGGTGGCAGAGATTTGAGAATAATTTGAGTAAACTAGCCTTGGTGGTAAATTTCAGGGTCCCAAAGGGGCTTAGGGCTCCAGGGCTCCGGGCCTAAAAAAGCGGGCCTCCAGGGTTCCTAGGCCAGAAACTCGGGGCTCCAGGGCTCCATTGCAGCTACTTTAAGGCTCCGGGCTCCACTGTTGACTAGTAGACTGTAGTCCCAGTTTTCACCCAAAATGAAGTCAGGGAATAAACTGAATTTAAACAGAATTCGGCATTTTTTCATCTTTCTAAACCGTAAACATAATTAATCTGATTAATGGCGGGAAAACAATGGTCAAGTGGCCATTCTTGAAATATCAGACAAAGAAACCATTTTCTTAGATACTTGCGTTTACAAAGGCGAACGAACTTAATACGTGCGAACTTAATAAAAGCTGGCAGAAACATTTCAGTTCATGCATTCCTCTTCCTGCCACCGAGCAGGGGTCAGTAAATACTTCATCAAAGGCAAAGCACTTAGGTTGCTTCGAACTAACTCTTCCAAAAAAACCTTTGAAGAAAACATTAAGGCACTCAGATCACGCCAACACATCAGAGGTTATCCAGATACTCTGGTTAATAAAGTCTTCTGAGAAGTGAAATTCGGAGAGAGAAAGTCGGCTCTCCGACAAAAGAGAACGCACAATAAAATTCTTCTTTTTGGTACACAATACCACGCAGCAGTGCCTAATTTAAAGAAAGTCTTAATGAACAAATTACATTTAATGCAAAACCAGCCTTTACTGAGTGAGATATATAAAGAGCCTCCCATTATCTCATACAAAAAAAGGAAAAATCGCTCAAGGACATTCTCATGAGATCCAAACTCTTAAGGCAAAGAAACTACAGTTGAGAACAGCGGCAGTCGTGTAGACCTGTCAACACTTTTTAATTTTTGATTTATTTTATTAAAAAAAAAACTTGAAACTAAATATTTGAATAACCAGCTTGACTTCAGGAAACGAAGAAGCACAATCAGAATGCGATAATTGCGTTACACACCCGACAAATGGAAAAAAAAGAATGCATGTTTCTATTATCTGTTGCACTTTCTCCTCTCTAGATTCCATTCACTAGCAGCCGCCAAACAAAAGCAATGATGACTGCCAGAACTGGCTACTAAAAATGGTTGGATTTTAATTTTTGGGCACCCGGATCAACAGAAAAACTTTCAAGGCTCCGGGCTGTGCAGCTCTAGAAATGATCGGGGCTCCAGGCGGAAAAATGATCGCGCTCCGAGTACCACGGCAAAAATATCGAGGGCTCCAAGGCTCCGGGGACCCCCCCCCCCCCCCCCACCCCCCTTTGGGACCCTGAAATTTTGAGCATAGGACATCATCATGTTTTCTTATTGCAAAATTTCATCTTGTAGATCAGAAATCCTACGCAAAGTCTCTCGCGACTAGACTCCCAATAAGTCGAAACGACTTTAGCGAAACGAGTCGTGATGACTCGAGTCAGGTTGCCGACCACCATTTCCTTCTTTAAAACAGTTTGCTGTATTTTACACTAAGTCTCTCGCGAATAGACTTCCGGTAAGTGGAGTCGATAGCTATTGTAGCTTAGACGACTCGACTCTATGCGGGTATATTGGACAGCCCTCAAATTGTGATAAATAGTATTAAAAAATATTGAAGGACCGTAGCCAGGGTTAAACATAATAAATTTTTTTTTAAAAAAACGATCTTTGGCTAAAAATATTTAAAAATACAAGCTTTCGACTGTTTGATCTACAGTCTTCAACGGGTAAAAATGAATGACGAAATATGAATATTGCCCAGGGAGTGGGCAGGAATTGTTGTCAGCATTTGGAGTCACCATGGAATGCCACGATTCTAGCGTTTGGGCAATACAACATTCTTTTTACACACATTCATAATTAATTTACATAGTCCATTCTTTTTTATTCTTACACATTTATATTCATATTTCGTCATTCATTTTTACCCGTTGAAGACTGTAGATCAAACAGTCGAAAGCTTGTATTTTTAAATATTTTTAGCCAGAGATCGTTTTTAAAATTTTTAATAAATAGTATTAAGTTACTGAGCTACCTAATGGCTGCCCTTGCAAGTCGGGAGGGAAAAGCCTGGACCGACGTCTGGAAGTGCTAATTAAAACGGCAGGCAGAGCCCAGGCTCGCGGGGGAAATGAGGTCGATAAAAATCCAGCAGGAAGGACGATCTCAAGATCTCATATCTTCTTAAGAAGAGCTAGACAGGGTCAGAGTGAATTAAAACCACATTGTCATTATGCCCTAGAAAATCTCCAAACTGTGGCCGTTAAGATCTGTTAAGTAGCGCTGAGCCTGAAGAAGCTCTCTGCCGGCGGATAGCTTCGAGGATATTAGTTTATTGGCTTACATTTATCATGATGACACTGAAAAGTGCTGGCTGAAGGAAGGAAAGAATAAATGTCATCATTAAATTAGCCCACACTTACATTTAGACACAGCGCCGTACTCTTTTCTTATCCCCCTTCATGTCTTTAAATTAATGGGCTTTCAAACAACGCGGTTAATTCCCCGCTGAGATAACAGGATACTATCATAGCAGAAACTCTTTATCTTAAGAGGGATGGTAAATTGTAAAACAGAATAAACAATGTCAAACAAAAGGCAAGCCAAACGGAAGCAAACTGAAAACCAGGCCTTCATTCTTAGGAAATGAGAATAAAGGAAAACCGCAAAGATTAGAGCCTTTCCGTTGTTCCTTTTATTTTTTTTTTCCAACTAGTTAAAATAAGAACTAAGAGCTCTACTTATTTTGGCTTTCTCAATTATTCATATTATTGAGGAAGATAATTTAAGTTCAGTACACGTGCGAGTACTCGAAGTCCATTTTAAATTTCTCGTCGAATTTGGCCTCTATTATTTCGTGTTAGTTCACTCAAATCTAAAAACTGAATTTAAAAACCGAAACGAGTTTTCCTGCATTGACAGACTGATCATGAAATGTGATGATAATTTACGGATGAATTAGCCCTGAAGTTAAGAGCTAAACAACAAATTATAATACGCCCTTGTTTAATAAGCCATGAAAGGTCCTTAACAAAAATTACCACGCACACGAGAAATGTGATCAATGGTTTAAGTTCACTTATTTTATTTTTTTCAATTAAAGCTTTGATGTTAAAGTCCCGGCCGACATCTCGTGTTCTCAACATTGTATTTGAAAGTAGTCTCAGGTGATGCGTGTCTCACAAAGACCTGTGGGCTTGCATAATTAAAACCACTTAAAGAGTTTTTATGATGGACATCTTTCTAATTGCCTTTAATGAAAGAAGATAGCAAAGAAATCACCTGTTGCTGCAGTGTATAAAACTCATCTGAGACACACAAAAGTCATTCACACTAGGAGCAAACCGATCAAGCTAGTCCGCTTCAGTCAACATGAACACTCGGGGGATCTTACTCTGCCTGTGCGTTACTGTGTTCCTATTGTGCAATCAAGCTAGCAAGGCACAAAATATGCCACATTTTGGTAAAAGACGGTTTCCCTCCAAACAAATCTTCAAGGTATTTTGTTTTAGATGGGCCGGGCCGGATCTAATCGCTGTGTATTCCTGTGAAATCTGACAGTGTTTATTTTTTACTCTTTGTAGTATGAAGATGCTGAAAGTGGCGCTCATAATGGGCCTTTTCATGTCGAAAGGGAAGAACCTCGTCATGGGGAGGTGAGGATTTTAGAGTTCATTTCTTCATCTTAACCAGGTCCATAATTCACTTCTTCAGGAAGCGAGCATTATGCCGGCAGAATTTCGAATTTTCGAGTAGAATGTGGGCAAAATTCTGGAGTAACACAAAAGATATAAGTTATAAAATTTAACTCAAAACTAATCGAAAACTCCATGTGTTTCGCATCTCGCAATTCGCAAATTTACCAGCAGAATTTTTCCTAGCCTTCTTCAAAACCATAGAAATCAAATGTAAATCAAATAGCGAGTTTGAGTGCTCACTCAGTTCAAAACAGGGAACTCGATTATTTTATTGGTTTATCGAGCTTTGTTTGATCAAAGACACTGAAAATATATATTATATATATATTGCGTTCTTCCACGCAAATAATGCGAATCAACAGGTAGTTAATTTCTGCATTTTAGCTTGTACCTAAGTAGTTTCTAGTGTCGCTGTGCACATTCCTCAAATAATCTCTTAGCCGCGCTAAAAACGCTAACGCCTTTGAAGGGCTTTTGAGTACAAAGGATTCTGAATGTAGTCAACTTTAGTCAACTTATCAAATCCAGGAAGTCTATATATTAATGAGTTAGTGACGGGACTAAGAGATCAGATAACCCAAGTGTTAATACACTGAAAGCATTTCTCTAGGGGATTATAAATTGACAAATCCATCCACTGTTCTCGCCTTCTTTTTTAGAGTGAAACCCTTCCTGACGTTAAAAAGTGGCTGTACTGACCAGACGGACTGGTTTCCACATCATGAAGAGTGCTTGAAACATCAATATCACTTATACATTTCTTTGCTTCATATATTTGTAAGAATTGTTTCTGAAAAAGTAATAAAAATTAAACATTTTGAGATATTAAAGATTAGTCCTTGGATTGCATATTTATTAATATTACCGTCAACACATGTTTGCAATACAAAACATTGTACTAGAGAACACCTAAAGTAACTATAACTTAAGCCTATAACTGACCATGTGAGAAAAATCGGAAAAGCGGCGCTGATGTGTTATCTTTGATTATTATACATTTTAGTAACTTTCAGTCTTCTCATTGGCTAAGAACCTACAGTTAATTCTGGGAATCAACGCAACCTATACAGATTATGCGCTAATCTGCTAGCAGATTAGACACAAAGTGAATAATCTGTAGATTGCGCGCGCAATGCATGATTTCCAAGAGACTGTCAAGTTCACGTGTAGTGAGTGGCATCTTGCAAACATGTCTCGTCGATTCGCATCTTCAACAGTGCGTTTGTTGTTATTTTCTTTAAAACAATGTATAATAACACAATTATTAGATTCGGTTTTTGTGATATACGGAATAATCAAGGTCTCGGTAAGTGTTATCAGCCTAAGCCTTCGGCTTCTGCTAACAACACTTACTTCGACCGGATATCACAAAAATCTCATCCAATAATTGTGCTTAATAGTGTTCAGGAAGCGTGATTTTCCTTGACAGTGCGGTATACCGCAGTGATGTCCGTACAGGAAAGACCGAGGGCTGATAATCTCCCAGTATAAGCTCCCAAGGAAGCTTGGTTAATAAGAGATTTATTACACGATTGAGCTGCAGAAGCTTCACTCAGTACAATACTAAGAAAATATTGGACCAGCAGTAAAGCACACGGATTGGTCGATTTTAGTTGTTGGCTAACCCAACTGTTTCAGTCATGTTATAAAATGATTTATACAATAAACTGTGGAAAAACTCGCACTGTGATTGTTTATGGCAGTGTTACAAGAGCACATGAATGACGTCAGGAATGGCGGGAAAACAGCACGAAACTTGCCAAACACGGGCCTCAAAAGAGAAACCCCTTTGATCTAACCGTCAGGCCCGATAGACTCCACTGGAAAATATGTAGTTACAAATCTATTAATATGAATTTGAGATTGATTGTAGCTTTGAAGCAAACATGGTGGACATTTTATGTTACTGTGGTACTAGCACTAGGATTTAAGCTTATTCACGTACAGTGAAGCATGTGAAGTGACTTGCAGCAGGAATTACAATCAGGTTGTAGTCATTGGAAGTATTGGATGTTAACTTCTAAAGTTACTTTTTTCGAAATTTTTCTGTGGCCGGACTGATGTAAGAATTTGTTTGAAAAGGTGGATTGTATTGAAGATGCAAGTGCCGGCCGGAATACATATTGCCACGGCTTTCTGGTATCACTCACAAACCTTTGCTTGGCGGAAATTAAAAAAAAATTCAAACGCCAAATCCGGCAGTGACCGGTATTCTGTTAAATTATGAGAACAATGATTGTAGGGACTGAGGATATTTGTGGAGATCACGTGCTTGTCAGGTGAAAAAAGGGTTATCGAGCTCCTTTACAGACGTGGAATATCAAGGAATGCTTGCGTGTTTGATTTTGCTTTTTATTTCAGCGTACACCGAATCTAAATACAAATACTGGAGACCATCTTTCTCACAATTAATACAAAAATATGGTAAAGAAAATAAATACTTAAAAATATCTCAACATAATTTGTAATGTTGTTGGCGAGGCTGTCGTGAGTAAGACATGAATTAATTTTTGCTTCAGTTCATGTGGAAATTATTCTCAATTTACAGGAAAGCAGCTGAGGATAAAATTTCTCATTATCCCTCCTCATTTAAATTTGCCGTAGTTTATACAAGTTTCTTTTTTTAGTATGTTGACGGACACCTGGATCTGAATTTAACTTAGTGAAACTGCCTTTTCAAGTAAGATGTGCAGCTCACCCGAAGGAGCTCTCGGCCGATTGATGGTTTCCGCACACAGTGATACTGGCAATTATTGGCTTATATTTATCAAGTAGGAACAAAACCATGAATATTAGCTCTTGGTCATCCTTTCTTTTTATTGTTGTGGGATAAACGTCATCTTCAAACCATTACACAGCGTCTCTCCCAGGCACTTATTTTTATTGTTGTCGTAAAAGGACGGTTGATTTGTTTCCTGGCGAATAAAAACAACGAAAACCTTTTTCCAAGTTTCTTGGCGAAGTTCCGTTATTAAAATAATAATTCTAAGGGGACAGACCAAGAACGCAATAGTAGCTCCTGTAAACGATCTAATTGCCGTAACCGTTCATCAATCGGATACCTAAAACGCTTGCATTTTTACAATTGGTTTCGACTCCATTTAAACAGAAGAAACAATGTAAGAAGCCAAATGGAAGCAAACTGAAAATCTGGTTCTCATTCTTAGGAATGTGAATGAAAGAAAAGCGATAAGATTGCAGCCTTACCATTGTTCCTTCTTATTTTATCCAATCTTGAGCTCTACTAATTTTCTTTTCAATCATCTTTTACGTTTTGGAGGAAGATAACTGAAATTTATCTGCGTTTGTGTTTATGTTGTGACTTTATCTTCCAATTTCGATTTTTGGTCGAATTTAGCCTTTTTGAGTCCTTGTGAAGCTTTACCTTTATTTAAATATAACTCTCAAGCGGAAAGGTCGATGAAATCATGATCATGAAAAACGAGAATTTTAAGTTTAGAGCTATTTAAGAAATAATAATACGCCCATGTTTAATAAGCCATGAAAGGTCCTTAACAAAAATTACCACGCACACGAGAAATGTGATCAATGGTTTAAGTTCACTTATTTTTAGTTTTCAATTAAAGCTTTGATGTTAAAGTCCCGGCCGACATCTCGTGTTCTCAACATTGTATTTGAAAGTAGTCTCAGGTGATGCGTGTGTCACAAAGACCTGTGGGCTTACATAATTAAAACCACTTAAAGAGTTTTTATGATGGACATCTTTCTAATTGCCTTTAATGAAAGAAGATAGTAAAGAAATCACCTGTTGCTGCATTGTATAAAACTCATTTGAGTCACTGGAGACACACAAAAGTCCTTCACCGAGAGCAAACCGATCAAGCTAGATCGCTTCAATTATCATGAACACTCGGGGGATCTTACTCTGCCTGTGCGTTACTGTGTTTCTATTGTGCAATCAAGCTAGCAAAGCACAAAATGTGCCACCATTTGGTAAAAGACGTTTTCCCTCCAAACAAATCTTCAAGGTATTTTGTTTTAGATGGGCCGGGCCGGATCTGATCGCTGTGTATTCCTGTGAAATCTGACAGTGTTTATTCTTTACTCTTTGTAGTACGAAGATGCTGAAAGTGGCACTCATAATGAGCCTTTTCATGTCGAAAGGGAAGAACCTCGTCATGGAGAGGTGAGGAACTCCGTTGTTGTCTCGGTCTCCGAAATGATCAATCAAACGCGAATCCAACTGCGAGTTTGAGTATCGTCAGTGGTATATCCACGTCGCATTTTCTAAAGTTTTTCTAAAACTCCCTATTTGGTTTAACCCTTAACATACTAACTGGACACAGGTGTTCAGAAAAATACAAGCTTTTTTGATCAAAGACGTTGAATACAGCTTTTATATTGCGTTCTTAGCTTCCACGTAGATGATACGTATCAACAGGTTGTTAATATTTGTATTTTGGTTTATACTTTAAGTAGTTTCAAGTGTTGCTGTGTTCGCCACTTATTTGCATCAGCCTCGTTAGGTTCCTTAGATAATCGGCTCTTAGCTGCTCTAAAAACGCTAACGACTTTGAAGGGCTTTTGAGTACAAATGGTTCACAAACTAACGAGCCGATAACTAATGATTTAATAACGCGACTTAGAAATTACATAGCCTTTGTGTTAATACATTTCTCCAGGGCAATATAAATTGACAATTTTTTCTCGTCCTATTTCTAGGGTCGAAACCTTCCTGACGTTAAGAGGCGGCTGTATTGACAAGACGGACTGGCGCACACATCATGAAGAGTGCTTGAACGCAGCAACTTTACAATCCACTTAAATTAAACATCAATACTACTTATATTTGTTTAATCTGTTTGTAAGAAATATTTCTGAAAAAGTATAGTAAGCTAAATAAAAATTAAGCATTTTAAAATTTACACACCGACTTATTGTCAGTGTGCGGGTTGCATATTTTATAATATCATTAACAACTGACACACATTTGCATTCATTTTGATCACACAGAAAACATTGTATTGGAAAACGAATAACAAGTAGCATATCTCTGAACATCTGCCCCCTTCCTTTCATCAGAAAAGCGACGTGGTTATGTTATCGTGTTCAGGAAACGTGAGATAGAACCGGTTATTAACGAGTTTTAACGGGTTTGAGCTAGGATTGCGAGTTAATGTTTCAAGGAATTTTTCTTTCTTTTTTGAGAAGGTCGAGAAGCTTTGTTTGTTATAGTGGTTGGCTTGCTGATTTATATCAGACACTTCCCTGTATTCACATTTATAGTTTCCGTTTTTACCCATACTCTTAGAGCAGATGGTCAAGATGATGATCTGGATGTGTATTATTTTCTATGTGCGCCAACACCTATAAGACCTAGAAGTATACAGTTGAATCCCGATAACTCGAACCTCCCGCTAACTCGAACCTTTTTCGATTCCTCTCCAGGTAATTTTCTTACTAATTTTACCCTAGATAACTCGAACTCTCGCTAAGTTTACTCGAAAAATGCAAGATTATTTTTTTAATGTTGACAAGATGAAAGATTATTGAATCATCTGCTGGCACGACAGTAGGAACATTGGCTCTTATTTTGATTCAGTTTCTGATGAAGAAATATAATTGAAGTTGTGTTGGTCGCCGCTGGGCTGTCATCGTAGACTGCAAGTCGACAAAAACTGACAGCCGCCCCGGCAATAGATTTAAAAGGAACTGCTCCACCAACTTTGAAACGTTTCAGCAAGAAATTTATTAAAATATTGAAAACGGTTACGCTGGTTCGAAAATTGTCCAAGAATGTTGAAAAGACGAACTAAATATCCCAACATTTCGGCTGAAACTACAGCCTTCATCAGCCTTCAAGAAATTAATAACAGAATTAATGTCAAACATATATATAAATAGGGCAACAACATGAAGGAAACTTAATAGTTAATTCTACTTTACGGGATTTTTTTCTGTCAGAGAGTTTCGTAGCAGTTAGAATTAACATTTAAAGCTTTTGATTCTCGTTACATGAGATGACATAAAGAATTCGTTGAAGAACAGAAAAAACCTAGCATGAAATTTTTAGACTGAAATCGATTGTTAATTTTATAATTCTGAAATTATTTTAGTGTCCCCAATTAGCCTAACAGCTTAAGACTATGACACTTTAATAAAGTTCATTCATTCACTCAAAGTCTAGCTCATCGACTTTCTTTCTTTGTAAATATTTCAGGCTTGTAATTAGCGATAATTTCGACGGTTCGTATTTCAACAATATACAGCAAAACCAACAATGCATCTACAATTTTAACCATATATAGCTACATGTTTACAGAAAAATCCCTTAAGAATCGTATTTGGCTAGATAAAGGTAATTGCTTTTGAATTTCTAGAATAACATGCAAGTGCGAGTTAATCGGGTGCGATCAAATTTTGATCCGGTTTTGCGCACGTTAGACGCAATTGATAAGAATGGCTCTAGACAGGCGTGTGCTAAATTACTCACATTTCTGGATTTCAAAATAGTGACAAATAAAATGCCTCATTCGGCCGCTCATCGGTGGTGTAAGAACCTGTAACACTCACCAGTGGCGCAAAACAAAGAACGACCAAGGCAACAAAGAACCTCTAAACAATATAGAGCAGGAAAAAAAATATCCCCAAAACAAACAAAAATTTTCACAAGACGTACACCGAGGTAAACCCAATAAAAACAATTCTACCGCACAATTGAAAGGCCTTTCAGGTTTCGCTAAGGCAACCAACCACATCAAAACGCTATATCACTTGGCTGGACCATCAAAACTTTTCAATCTTTCTGGAGAAACAAAAATTTGAACCTTGCGCGTGATTAGCTCTTGCGCCTGAATTTGCGAGGGCATCAAGCGTGTGAAGCGAAATTGCGTGTTATAAAGAAACATATGACTGGCTTGCTTGTTAATGAGAGCTTCTGATGTTTTAAAACGTTTAGTAAGTGAATGAACTGAGCGCGAAGAGCTTTTTAAAACTGTCATAACAAACACAATAACCAGTCACCTTCTGTTAATATTATTGTTAACAAATTTCCACACCCTTAGTAGGAGTAGACTGGGAGAGCTCGAGAAAGCCATAAGGAGGGTCGTATAAACCTACGCCCCCCCCCCCCCCCCCCCCCCCCCCCCGCCACTAAAGAAAGTAGAGTAGAGCGAGTAACTCACCCTTTATGTTCAGAAATAACAAAACCAAACTTCATATATTGTTTCAGATATACAAATGTCTCCACTGCACAAAACTCATGTGGGTGAGTGTTACACTTGATGTTTCAAAGAATGAAAAAATTCGCGAAATAAAATTCAATGACTCTTCAGTGATACCGTGCAATTCTGTTCAGGATCCATTTTGAAACTAGACTGAACACTTCCCTTTTGTTTACACAGTAAATTAATCGACCGTGACACTCTTCCGTGGTCTTACACTCTTACACCACGGAAATGACATCAGAAATTGTTCAATCTCAATTTCACTGCAAAGTTTTGGACATCAAATGGCGTCATTTTGTCTGGTTTCCTAAATTTGACTAACGTTTCGTTAAGGTTACATCATACTCTCATCGACCATAACTTTCGATCATGTGAGGGCGCGAGAATTTTTACAGTTGTTGTATAAAATTTGATATTTTTAGACCACATTCGGAAGAGGATGATACCATACTATCGTAAGACAGTTATTTTTCTTAGGAATGACTTGGCTTCCTTGTCACTGATCTGTGGATTGACTGAAACGAAGACAGAGATCAGGGATATTAACATTCACAGAAAAAGCATTATCTGTCCTTAAATGTAATAGCACTTTAATACCTCTGTTTGGAAGAACACTTTTCTTTTTCCCGTCTTCAGATCTTTGGTCCTCTTGAGATCGTTCAAGCCCCTCGTGGTAACTTTCTGTTCCTTCTTGTTGCCGTTCACTGATGTCATAAAAGTTTTCTTGGTAGTTTTCATGCATTCTATGTTGATTTTCGTGGTGTGCCTCGTGCACATGCTGCATATGATCGACACTGTTTTGAAGGTCTTCGCCATAATGGTTGTAGAATTCATGGAAATATTCATAGGGCAGTGGGCCCCAGTCAGGCGCGGATCGTACGATTACAAAGATGGTGCAAGTAATCACAAGAAAAATAAACAAGTGGTAATTCATAGTCCTAGTCAAAGGTTAGGAAGACAAAAGCATCAGTGAACCTGAAAACAATCCAGCCATAGAGAAAACATGAATCAAAGTTGTCTACTCAATCTGTACACAGACGAGATTTACGTGATATATATTTTGATTGATTCGTTTGTCAGGTTTATTAGAAGCAATCATTTCTCTGAAGTGGGAAAACATGTTAAACATTCTTAATTGTTTAAAACCTTGTTAGTGATTTTTACATCTGTTTATAGGCAAGCAGACGGAAATTAACAGCTTATATAACTTTCTACACAAATCAATAAAAGAAATACGTTTCCACCTGAAAGTTAAGAATCTTGAAGGGTTTACAGGTAAACTACCTGTGAATTTCCCTTAACACCTGTTGGGAAGGTTTGTTTACAGACCCAGTCAAATCTATTTAATGTTTTGAGATTTTATTTTCATTTATTGTAGACATAACACAGGAGAAACTGAACTTACCTTTATAAACAGCTTATAAGACGTTTACGAGGGACGAAGTTGTATTCTATTGAGCGTAGGTAAAGTTACCGTGATGATGTCATCACAGGTCGAGCGCTGAGACAAACATTTCATTCAACAGTCATTTTGGATGGCAACACGACTGAGTGAGGTTAAACTGAGGTTAACGTTACTCAAAGTTAATAAATTTAAACTTTACTTAGGTTAAATCCTGAGTAAACTTATGTTCTGAGAGCATTTTTATCTCTTTGGTGTACAAGACGAAACAGGTTCAATTCCACAGTCATTCCACAGTTCATTCAACAGTCATTTTGGATGGCAACACGACTGAGTGAGGTTAAACTGAGGTTAACGTTACTCAAAGTTAATAAATTTAAACTTTACTTAGGTTAAATCCTGAGTAAACTTATGTTCTGAGAGCATTTTTATCTCTTTGGTGTACAAGACGAAACAGGTTCAATTCCAAATCAAGCATTATCAGTCATTTCTATTCAATCTGACGGGTTCGCTTGTCTTGTCCGTTTAACTCTCGCAGTGCATAGTGCTATTCACCACTCACGGGTATAAGCGGATACGAATGGATACTAGAAATCTGTTCAGAAAAAAAATAGAAAAGACGTTGGGGGCTCTCTCAATACTGCAATCCATGGAGTAGCGGAAAGTAGAATAATGGCGAAATAAAGGCCGAGCTGACCAGTACAGTGTATCGGGCGATGACACAGGTTATGACTTACAAACTAGTTTACAAGTCACACTGATTAAAAGGCCATAGACAACGCAAGCAAACTGTTTGCAAATAAATAATTAATTTATTAATATGATTTTTTTGATTTACTTATTTTCTATGCTGAAGAAAAAATACGATATCCTTTTTTCAAACGATGCAAAAATATCTCATCGCCGAGTTTTTTAATTTTCATCGGAATGGCGGTAAACTTTTCTTACATGAGTAAAATTCGTGCTGATACAAGAATTTTTTTTGAATCGTGACAGGGACATCCTCTAATGTTGTTGGGTTTAACATCCATTTTTTAGTCCGCAGTTCATCCAAGATGTCTAACTTGTAATGTCGCCATTTTTCACCTTCCACAAAGCTACGGAACACTTCTCTCCTTGAAGGGATTTCTTTATCGAGTTGTTGCTTCATTTCTTCCAAGCTGCGTCCCTGGTCATGTTTATTCATAACAATTCTTGGAACCAAAACAAGCTCAACCTGAAAACATCAGTTTAACAGATACTTTTGAAAGTGTGAACGAAAACGCTTTATCAGGCCACAGAACTCATCCGAGTTACTTTTACATCATAACGTCTTTCCCAGTACCTCGTAAGGGCTATAACCTCAGACACGCATGGGTCGGTGAAGTGTTACCGGCAAAGGGTGAACATGAACATGAGCTCTGAAGACAAACCCTTTTTTTGGCTTCCTGTTTTCTTTCCTGTCGTCCAATTTAAGTCTTAAGTTCTCTCGCTGTTGTGAAATGACGTCGTACAAAACAATGACACTATAAAACAACTGGACTATCCAACCTCGTTAATTATGAGCGATAGTCAACTCGGCTGCTCCTTATTGACTGTGCGTTCACAGAAAATGAGGGTGATAGAGTAGAAAGTCCAAAACTTTCAAATCAAGAGAAAAATTCCCTTTTTAACGCTAGCGATCGCGTTTAATTTATAACAATTATTCCACAAGCGCGCGTTGGATATGAGTTGGCTATACATGACGATCTCACTTCCAACAAGCGTGAGTGGAATAATTGTTTTATTAAAAACGCCCAAAAGAATTGCAATATTTGAGCTCCCCAGCTGTTATCATCGACGCGTATCGGCTACCATATTTGTGGTCAATGGTATATGAGCTCATATACCATTGCCTGTCAACCAATCAAAATTCAGGAATTGCAATATACCAGTGCAAGTTTTTAATAAAACAAATTATTCCACGAGCGCGCGTTGGATATCAGTTGGCTATAACTATCTCATATCCAACAAGCGCGAGTGGAATAATTGTTTTATTAAAAACACCCATAGAATTGCAATATTTAAGCTCCCCGGCTGTTCTCGCTGACGCGTACACCTATAATGTTCGTGGTCCATGGTATATGAACTCGTAGACCGCGACCTGTAAACCAATCAAAACTCAGTTCTCTTGACGATGGCTAATTTTTAAGTCGAAAACGTTTGGTTTTGGATCCATCTATTAAACTTTGTAAATTTAGCCTTAAAATGTTTTTAAACATTTTGTATGTTTTTTTTTTCGTTTGTTACATTTGTGCTTTGAAAACTTTCATTCCAAAGAGTTAAAAATAATTCAAGATACTCGACGTTTTTAAATGGGCGCCGGCGGGGAAGAAGATTTAGTGGTGAACAATAAAGACGATAGTGTGTCTAGAAACAATCGGTCTGATAGTTTCCATTGGAAATTTGAGGAACAAATTTCCGCGAGGAAACTATCAGTCGATAGTTCCTCGACAGAAACACTATATTGGTTAAATAGAAAACAATGGGAGAACCAATCAGATTCGCAGATTTCCAGTGGAACACGGCCGAGTGGCGACGAGGCATAGTCGTGTGTTAAGAAGCGAAATGATCAAAGGTCGTTTTGGCAAGCCAAGATTAACCGACACACCTTTCCTGTTTGCCTAGAGATCCCACGCTCAGAAAAACACCCCACCTGTGATTATGCTTTTGTCTTTCTTGCAACCTTGACTACTACTTTCCCTAATTAGAGCCAAGGTTAGCTTTCCCTTAAAACAGTTGTGTTTTTCCAGTTTCGATTGGTTAATCTTTGCTTGCCTAAGGAAGTCAACTGCGTACGCTTGGGATGTGCATCCAAGTACTTTGTTTTTAGCCACCTGGCCAGTTAGTTAGGTAATTAGTTAGTTAGTTAGTTAGTTAGTTAGTTAGTTAGTTAGTTAGTTAGTTAGTTAGTTAGTTAGTTAGTTAGTTAGTTAGTTAGTTAGTTAGTTAGTTAGTTAGTTAGTTAGTTAGTTAGTTAGTTAGTTAGTTAGTTAGCTGTTGCCTTGCTGATTAAAAGACGTTTGTCAAGATTCTCGGTGCCTCCCGTGCTGTAGAAGCGAGTGCTGCTCTACACGTGCACTTCAAAATATCCGCGTACAATCATAAATCCATAGACGCGGGCTAACTTCTCAACGTGTATATCGTTCTCAACCTCCCAGAATCGAAAGAGACTTTTTAACCAGTGAAACAAATGTACGATTTATAATGACTTCATCATCATCTCTAGGACTGAGTTCCAGCAGCTGACTTGTCCGCAGTTGTCTTCTTATGAGAAAACCTTCTCGTTCCCATAGCCCTTTTCGCTTCTCTTAGCCGGCGGTGCCTTGGCACGAGAAACGAAGGGCTTTGTAGACAGTGGATTTCCAGTCCTAGATTCCAGGACTTCCGTTCTTCATGTATGCAGTCATGATGTTGCTATATACTGTATAGGAGAGTCATGGCGTTTTTTACTTCCGCTCAAGATTTCTTTGTTTCAAACAGTCATTCAATCAAAAAAATTCGAGTTAACTTAAAATGCCATGTCCCCAGAGCAATTCGTTTCTTGTGCCAAGGCCCCGCCGGCTAAGAGAAGCGAAAAGGGCTATGGGGACGAGCATGATGAGAACATTGTAAGACGTATTCTACGCGTCCGAAGACGACTGGGGAGGAGTCAGAGCACCAGCAGCGTGTGAGATCAGTAACAGATGACAGTTGCCACAAACAACAACAAATATTCCTACCTTATTAACAGATATGATGCTCATTTTCGCGAAGTCCTCTCCAACGCCAAAGTAATCTCCTTCACCAAAGCGACAAATAACAAGGAAGTACTTTTTGACGTGATCGTAGGTTTTGATTTTAAACAGAGGGTCTACATTGTTATTGTTTTCCACTGGGGGTAGAATGAGTCTTCTTTGACCCACCGCAGGCGTCCTCCTTATAAGAGTCATTTCTTGTATAACCTGACACTGACCGGATCTTATAAAGTAAGCAAACTCTCCTGGGTTCCCTGCGTCCTGAAGAATCACCTGAAATGGAGAAGTTCACCATATTAGGATGGTTCCCTTGTGGGTTAATCTGAGCTTATTATGAAAGCTTTAAGATCACTTTCGAGACTCCTTTAGCAAAACTGCTCTCTATCTTATTCTTTCAACTTTCTACAACTAGAACGTGTAGAACGTGTATAACTTAACGGCCAATGCATGGAGAAAGAGATTCAAATATACATCACCGCTCAGGTGCTTGCAGCGTTCGTTACACCACTTATTAATAGGTCAAAGTGATTTCTCCAGCATATTTTACCTATTTGCTGTTCATGTTATAAGTTAACCAAGGCGTCACGCGCGCATTCAGGAAAAAAGTAACAGGAGCTCCGAAGGCGTGAATTGTGAAAGGTGGGTTGGGGGTAGGGATCCAAGGGTATGCTCCCTGAGAAAATTGTTTAGATTTTGGCTCCCTGGAGTGCCATTTATGGGTGTTTTGAGTCACCCATTTACCTTGGATTAGAATAATTTCATCAATATCAATTTCCATATTGTAATGATCATGGAGTAACTCTACAAATACAAGCGTATTACAAAAATCTGGCCGATTTCTGAAAAACAGTATACCCTTATTTCCTTTATATACTCGCGCAACCTTCAATGATTACCTCCTCGGGCTTTGACCTTCTGGGCGAAAGCCCTGCTGGGGAAAAACTGTAGTGTTTTGTAGTAGCGGTAGTAGTAGTAGCCGGCATTCAAAATGAAGCGCTGCGTAATTGAAGGTCCCCAAAAGAAATGAAAATTGCGTAATCATAGAAAAAAGATCTAATTCTTTAAGGCCTGGCTAAACTACGAAACATTGTTGCGGACGCAAATGTTTCCCAGTTTAGCCACGTGGGAAACATATGTTGCGGAAACAAATTTTGATTCCGTAACATAAGTTGCCCAGTTTAGCCACCATGGAAGCAATGTTTCGACCAGTTGTCATTACGGTTAATGACCTCACAGTTCTTTGAGGTTACACAGGTAAATCGCAAGGAGATGTATGCAAATTTGAGCATGAACAAAATTCTGGACCGGACCGCTGGCCGTGAACTGTGAAGGGAGCCATGGGCCTCCAGGCCACGGGCCACCAATTCCTCGTCGTGGTTAAAGTCGGTGTTATATAAAATATATTTCAAAACTACAGTGGTTTATTTTTCACCAATAAATCAGGACATTTTCTCAAAGACTATTATATATATAGGCTACAAAAATGGTTTGACTATCTGATGACTATTACCAGTTAGCAGTTCTACTAGTATAGAGCGTTTTAACCAAGATAGCAAGATCGTTAAGCCTAAAAATCATCAGCAGACTCAGAGATTGTGGAGTAGGTGAAAAAGGAATATATTCCCCAAATTTGAACTTGACAGTATTCATTGCAGCCACGTAATTACAGAGCTCACTATGGGTCCGCCTTATTGGTGTTCCACTTTGGTAAACCAATATGGCGGCCAAAACATTCTGCAAGAAGAAAGAAAGATTTTCCTACCAAAGTTATCCGTTGCACTTCGGAATGCTTTAGTTATAATTTTTAACTTATTAGCATATCTGAAAAGCGTTTTACTGTGAAACTCAGAAAACCGTGAGCACCAGAAATATTAATGGAATGTTATTGTGTTGCAAGGAAAAAGCCAATCAGGCGTGAGAAAACTAAACCGCAAACAGCAACGGTTATTAGTTTGTGGTTTTGAGGTTTGCTTGCGTGTCCTGAACTTTATTTTGATTGGGCACTAGACAATCAACATTCCTGAAATATTTCAGGTGTTCACGGTTTTCTGAGTTTGATAGTAAAAGTGCGGAAATATTAGTTCTGAAACATTTCAGATCACGTTGAGTAAGGCTGTCTCAAACTTTAAAAAGCATCATTTCCAAAACAAGGCACTCTCCAGCAATTAGTGACTCTGATGTCTAGAGTATACCACGAGACCAGCCTTGCAGGTTCAATACTAATGCAAATGCGATCATCTGATTGGTCGAGCTACTCGTATACTATCAACCGTTAGTATACGAGTACGCACAAGCTCGGAATGTTTGATGATTAATTAGACTTGAAAATGCGGAAATAGTTGAGAATCGTTGAATTAAGAATACTTTAGTAAGAATTCTACTAAAACAATTAGATTATTCGCCTGCGGCTTCATCGATTACCTCACAGAAATCTCAAGCTCATAATCTAATTGTTAAGTATTGACCATACATATGATACGATCCCTTGAAGAACGACTAGTCCGGCGAACCCGATCTTAAGATACTTGTAATACTTTCTCGTTTATTTACCTTGAAGGCATTATACTCTCTAGTTTCGTAATATGAGATTAATAACTTTCCTTTTAACGACAAAGTGTCATTGTGATCGTGAAAATGTAAGACATCTGCAAAAATCGAAAATATAAAGCATCCGTTTTCTTGATTGACACTTATTGAAATTTTGATTTAATTCCACGAGGAAGATTTATCTGGCATATAACTTGTGGGCAGGTCCGCTCGAGAAGGAAACGAACGTCACACTGAAGATAACTCACATCAGTGGCTAGAAAAAAACACTATTTCATTTGCATTTGCTATTATTTAGCTTAAAATTAATTTTATTATTCGTGATATTGTTTTCTAATGAAGTAATAAGCATTTTGAGACTATACTGATTTATTCACTTAGTATTGAACTATTCATTAATCACCTGATACCAGAAATCGCCACGTGAAAGAAATACGTCGCAGTTGGTTTTTTACCTTTAGTTTAATCGAGAAAACGGCGAGATATCTTTACAAAATATTTCAATCAGGGAAGATTTCCTGTTTAAAATAAACATAATAAATATACAATAAAATTTTTCAGCACTGCAGCTAGTGTTAGCTCCCGGGGGTAATTATAACCAACGTCAATAAATGGATATAAAAAAAGTGAGCAGTTGTTTACGCTAAATTTTACGAAAAACTCGTAATATCTGACTGTCTTCTCGCCCTGATATCACAGAGGTCTTGATATAGAGATTTAAAAGTCTTGATAAACGCCTGCCTCAGATCCTTGCTAAAAACTACGTATATGAAGGGGTTAATGGCAGAGTTAATGTTCGGTAGCGTGTAAACGAAAGCGATATTAATAAAATAAAAGAGACCGCTTAATTCAGGATTATTGTTAGCATTTAAGCAAGTTTGGCACCAGGTTTGGACCAGTAAAATAATGAAAGTCGGTAACCAGCAAATGACAAAAGCGCCCACCACTATTGCCAGAGTTTTTGTGGCTTTCAGTTGTTGCTTGTATACTGATGTTTGGTGATTTTCACTTCTTTGAGGCATATTTGGTAGAATAGGTGTTGTTAATCTTGAAATAGCGCGGAAGTGTTCCATGGCGATCTTAAAAATGTAACAATAAGCACATATAATCACCACAAGCGGGAAGAAGAATCCCACAGTGGCAGCGAACGTGTAAAAGTAAGGATCAGGCTTGTAGCAGCCGTTATCGATTCCAACGATCATCCCAGCCGGAAAGGTCCAGTTGGTTAGGCCAGATGATGCCACAATGAACGAGTAAATCCACACAGAGGATAGCATAAGCCACGAGGTCTTCCTAGTCACTATCTGGTGATATCTCAAGGGATACTTCGTGGCCAAAAATCTATCGATACTTATTAATGCTAAGTTTCCGATAGAAGCACAACAACAGAATAGATCAGCCCAGATCCAGAACAAACAAGCATGTTTCCCTAGACACCAGTTAGTGTTGCGTAGTGTCTGATGGATGCGAAATGGAAGCGACAACGTGGCAACCATCAAATCCGAACAGGCCAATGAAGCGACGAGATAGCTGGTGAACGTGTGAAGATTGCTGTTGAACAATACCGTCAAACATACTGAGACGTTCCCCAGTAGTGTTATGATGGCGATGAAGATGAGAAAGCACGACTGGGCAACATATGATGTTAATGTCGGTTCTCGGCACAGCTCCGGTTGACTTACAGTCGACGACGTAAAGTTAGTCGGAGTCATGGACCCGTATTCTTCTTAACAGTGAAAACGCATCCGGTATTAGTAGGCGGTAGAACGCGGCCACAACTGATTTTCGTTGTTAAAACTGTTTCCGTTTTTGTTTTGATTTAGAATGCTGTTGCAAATCTAATTTATGCACCTATTATTCAGTCGATAAGTCGAAGCCATTTAGCGCTTTCCGTGTGAAGCGTAAGTGGAGTAAAGTGGCCAAACTTTCAACTGAAGATTGTAAAAGCCAAGGCGTTGAGTTGGCGAGTATTGTGTGCTCTGTAAAGACAGGCCAAAACAAATATAACAACTGACTCTCTCGACAGTAGGCGGAGTCTCCGTTCTATCCACCTTGAAAAAACAAACATGAAATTAAACGGAAATAAAGACATCAGAAACCAAACAGCTTTCGAAATTTCAAAGTGTTCAAGTCTTGTTACGTCAGTCAGTTTCGAAATGATTTTATCATAACAAACTTTCCAAATGATGCCCATCGCCGCACGCATTATGGCATGGTTTTGTTGACTCAGATGGGAACACACACAAAATACGACGAAACACTGTACATTTTATTGACTTGAAATGGCGTGCTGTCACAATTTACGACAACTCGATCAATCATTTTAAAGCGAGTTAATAAGATGTCGCGTTTTTATCCAAATACGACGACTATTGTCTTACAGAAACAAAGACAAAATATCATACAATCTTTAAATAAAAACGTAAAATCAAGATTTACATCAGTAGAAGTATTAGGAAATATGTGTAGGAGGAAATGAACAGAATTTAATAAAATGTGTGTAAATAAAATTTTAAAAACCAAATTTGAATTAAGCGTAATTAAAGAGAACTTCCTTATCGTTCCCGTGCTTCTTTACTTTATTTAAGAATTTCAACTTAATCTTTTTATGTAGGAATTACTATTGGGTTAAGAAAATTCTTAAAATGTCAAAGGGATGCATTTAAAACATGTCAAAGAACTTTTTCATTGCGTTGGCGTAAATAACAGCTGTATTAACGCGTGGCGACTTTCTTGCGCAAACAGTATAGTCGGTCACCACACATTGAAATATCACACAATCGTTGGAAAAGAAAAGAATTTTGCTCGCCTCTTAAATTCAATAACACCTCGCCTACTCAAAATGTACCAGTTTGGCGGGTGCCTTTTTGTGACTATATTTAAACGTTTGTTAAAGACCTTCAGTGACTCCGATTCGTCGGGCGGTCACCTAATACAAAATCGAAATATGCAATAATTTATCATAGACAACTGAAAATACCTACAAAAGTAAAATGTTTCTTTCGATTTCGGTTGAAATAGATTAAATTTTTCATTTAATTCAATTTGGTTTAAATGTTAAATCCAAAGTTGAAAACTCTCAATCATTCAAGCTTCTAATAGTTTTCAATATTTCGATTTCACCAAACCTTCACTTTAAACTCAGGGCCGTAGGCAGGATTTTGCTCGCTTGCGACTTGTGTCTTGTGTATTATTTTATGTTAATCGACGGAGAAGAAACCGAATGAAGAAACCTAACCCTAACCGGATGGGATGATCATAGAATAATGGTAAGGATTTTTCCAAAATCAGAAAACTAACCGAACGAGATGGCGCTTACCATTCTGTTTTCCGTTGATGGGGGACTGGAACTGGGAAACCGCGTAAATGGTAAGGAAATTTCCGACGTTCCGTTCCCAACGGAAAAAGAGGAGTACCTTTCCGAATGGATTTTCCGAAAAATTGCCTTTCCATTTGACTTCAAACCGAAATTTTCGGACTTTTGGCAAAATAGTAAGCACCTACAGAAAGGTTTGGACGAAACTGTACATATAAAGCAGAAATCCCTCCCTTGGTGCGTACACCAAGTTCGTCCGAGAGCTTCGCGCAGACGATTCCGTGGCCTTCAAAATTGTTTTGCTCATGGATCTGAAGCCACAAGTACACAAATACGGCAGGACACCAACATGGCATTTTGTGAAGTGTCACGAAAAAGACGTAAATAGAGCGCGTATTTTGATTGGTTGAAAGTTAGAAACACACGTTTGCCAATGTTTCACACATCAAATACGAGTCTACGAACATGAAAACTGAAGTAGTGAGAATAGAGCCAAGTTCTATTTGTCGGCAACAGTTCGCCAACATATTTGCCAACTGTTGTTGTCTCGTTCACACACGCCAACTTGGGTTTGCCAACTTTAGTTTGTTGTGCGAAGGCTGCTTAATTTATTGTTCAGTCAAACGTACTTCACAGTCTCAGATTCACAGTCTCCCGTCAGTACAAATCACTAACCGTGTTTGGAGGATACTCTATCAGTTTAGCTCTTCTATTCAATTTCTCTAATTCCTCGGGTGTGTAGTCTTTGAAATATGGCAATGACCTTAACAAGGAGATCCTTGTCTCCCATTCCTTTTGATGACCTTTTTTCAAAACCTGTCAACCAGAAGAAAATGCTTATCTTAGCAGCGGTCAATATCATTAAGCAAGACTTAAAAGTGGTTAATAATGTACCATATCAAAATCGGGTTTGTCCACCGTTAGGAACTCCGCCGTTCCCTTACAGATGATAGTTGCTGCTCTTTTGATGTCGTGAAGAAGTGCCAGCTCCCCAAAAGAATCTCCAGCAAACATTTCCCCAACGATCTGAAATATAACATTTTTCACATTAGCTTCAGGAGAAGAGACGCTTTTGAAAGGTGGTTTTGCATACTGCAATTCATTGGTCAGTTGGAACTGTGACTGTATGCGGGCTGACAACTTCTGTCTTCTTTTCTGATTGTTGCTGTTGCTGAATAGCTAATTCATATACTACACTGGAAAACTATTTGATATGCACAAGACAGTAACCTGTTTCTTGATGTGCCCTGTCCGTTTGTCCATCTCTGTCACTTGAACTGACACACATCCACTTACAATGAAATACATGGACCTGCCAGGGTGACCTGATCAGGAATTGAAGAAGACAGCATCTTTAGAGAGCCTAGCTGGGGTTTTACTGTCAAGTTTTATGGCTGCGATATTTTACATTTTAGTTTATTTACGGGTGTAAATTTTCATGGTTAAGTTACGTCTCCGTTCGAGCCAAAAGGCCCATCAGGCCGGAGCTTATCCCGGTTTCCCTGGCAGGATGTGATGGGATGGGACGCTGGTCCATATCGCAGGTGGTGCTTCTTTTCATGTAAATCTGTTTTATGGAGCAAAGCAATCTGAAGCGAGCAAAATTTTACATGATAAATGATCCTAGGCATTTTAGCGTCAGTTATAGAAATAAAAAATGCGCCCGAGTGTACTGTTGAGTTATATATGAATTTTTAAGAACACGAGAGAAGTGCATAGAGAACGAAGCGCAACAATGCATTGAGGAGCAAGTTTTTTCTTCTTCTATAAAATGCTAAAGAAATTGCTCGTGTTCAAACTCGTGACGTAAGCTGCGTGCATTATTGCGTTCGACGATAGGAGAACACAACCCTAATCTTGTGTTGCAAAAAAAAAATCGAGATTTCATTTCGACACACATTTGCCTCGCTTTCGTTATTGGCTTCGGTTTGACGATCTCACTCGAGTGGCGTTGGTGATACCTTATATGGATTTCGATCATGCCACCATTGTGGAGGCTTGGCACTCTGGGCGAGACCCCAATGCGGGCAATGTGGAGTGTATTGACATACCAGCAATTTACAAGCCTTTCGCGTGACTCGATCTCGCGCAACGGTCGCTTTGTGACGTCTGCTATCGTAGCACGCGCCAAATAGTGAACCGTTAAAAAAGCCGTTACGGCCTCTACGACATTTGAAACCGATGGAGACCGAAGATGTTTGGTCGAAAGACTTGAACGTCTCCTGCATGGGGACAATAACAGTTTCTCGCGCAAGACAAGTTACAAGTAGCATGTTGTTCTTCAATGGTGAGCATGTCGAACGCCCTACATCATCTACAAATACTCCTGGTCAAAGAAATAGAGCGTAACCCGCATGCTTAATGAAGGTATAATGAACTCAAAGTGGCCAATCATAGCGCTCGTAACTCCTCGAACATTTTATAAAAGTCCATAAAGCACGCGGTTTACGTCACGCGCGTGCTTTATCGAGTTTGAACACGCAATTTCTTTAACGTTTTATAAAAGAAATGAAATCTTGTTCCTCGTGAACTGTTGAGTTATATAAGTCTGGATCCGAATACCAAAAAACAAATTTCGCCACCATTTCCACCGCTTTCAGTGTCTTCTGAAGGTTTTGTGCTTCACCTTTAGAGCTGCGTTATTGCTATAATCGGGTGGAGGGCGCATGCGTTCTGGTTCGTTTTTGTGAGATGTTCTCTGAATCTCATTTTGAAACACTTAATTGGTGACGTTGGTAAGTTGAGGGTTACCACGTTATTTCATTTGCGGTGCAAAGTGTACTATTGTGATAATCCGAATCGATGCAGGCCCCATACTCGCTTGAAATTAACAGGTTTAAACATTTTGCCTTCACTTTCAACTTTACTAATCTTTATAGCATCTGACACAAGTATTTAAGAGCAAAAAGTGCTGCCTAACGCTGACGAATCGTGGTTTGAAACACAAAATGAGCGAATGATCTTCGTAGCGTGCTGGCCGTATTCTCTACACTCATAATATCGTAGGACAGTCGAATTATCGATCTCGTTCTTGATTGACTAGTGGTTACCAAGTTGTAATCAAACCTGTCCTACCTTGTTGTACTATCACTCTTCCATCTTCAAACTGCTGGAAGTATACAACCCTGGCAAGCTCTCGCTTGATAAGCGGTGTGTAACGACTAAAACATTTCAGCTTATCTACCACGCCGTAGATTACCTAGGATATGTGGCAATTTTTAAACATATTTATTTTAAATTTGTAAATATGATTTTACAGTTTTAATGTACATAGTTTTTATTGCCAATATAATTTCACTTTTTTCCCTTTTTCCTTCTTTATTGTAAATAGCTTTATCTTTCTAATTTCTGTATGACGGAAGAGCCCCCAAGGGGGAGCTATACAATAAAGTATGTATGTATGTGTACGTGAGCTTGTTATGTTGCTATCTGTAAGTCAGGATTTTTCAAACATTTCCGCGACGTTTCAATAAATTTGTGAATTAGGAGCAGCTGTGAGGAAATTACCGTTGACCTTACGGAAAACATACATGATAAAATTAATTTAAAAGGGAGAAAGTTATGAACAATGACTGCCCGAAAGTTATTACCAAACAATAGAGTGGCAACAGTGAACAAAACCTTTTTTCAATAACAGAGTTTATATACAGTGTGTAGTTTCCTGTACTATTCAACACTTCGCATCTTATATCTTTATTTGTTTAACTTCGGATAAGCTTCCTGCGAATTTTGTTATAAATTTGATAGTCATTTCATTTCATTTCCAATACTTTTTCTAGAAAAACACGGCCCCAAACTTTCAAAAAATTAATAAGCGGAAGTTTATTCCACTAACGTAATATAAGTCAGTAACAGGATTCTTTAAACATGGCAAGCCAAAACAAAATATAATTTTGTTAAAATGAACCAAAAAGCCATTTTTTCCCTTAGATATTAAAAAAAATCATAAAGCTTGTATCTGTGTAGTTTAAATCTGACTGCGACATGACAACAGTCCCAAAACTTTAACTAATACCGAAACAGGGCTATTTTCTAACTGGAGTTTAAAGATGGTTGTTTATTTCTGTAGATCAAAAACAATTATAGATTTATACAAAGAAACACAGAACAGGCACGGAATAGCATATTATGTTATATTTTCTGTACTTTCCAAACATGCTCGTCATAGAGGTTTTCGGAGATATCATGGTAATCACATGTAACATGTTTAGCTTACACACCTTGATTTCGTCTGCTTTCCTCTGCCACGGGGTTTTCATTAGAATAAGTTTGACTTTCTTGGACAAGCGGCCACACGAGTGAAAAGCTGACTTGAATGCTATAAAAAGAAAATTGGAAATGAGTTTGGACTAGAACTGTTGTAGAACGCAAAAAATGGCAAGTAAAACTTTCCACACTGCTTTCTTAGTTGTTACTGTCCCACGACATTAACAAGTAGTGTAGTAGTGTAAAGAGTAGTAGTGTAACAAAAGCTTTGCACAGTGTTGATCCCTGAAAACATAACTTACTTGAATACACAACAAAACTAGAAAATTTGCTCACCATTGGTATTGAAAGATAAAATCATATCAGATTCACCACTTTTCTGAACGATATGGAATTCTTTGCTGTGTTCGACTGCAATTTTGGTTTGTAAGGCTTTCGTCCACAAACTCTGTGACTGGACTGACCGAGCAATGCGGCGAAACCTATCTATCGGTGAGAGTTTGGGTTTTTCTGTACCCGCACATTTGCCTTTCTCTGACGAGGAAGAGATCTTATTTTGACCATCGTCGTTAAGCGAAGAAGGGGATTTCATGGGTTTAGACATAACGACAAGCTGTGCTTCTCTGTAGTTTTACGAGTGTTAAGTGACAATTAGAGTTCACCAAACAACTGCGGATACGAAGCAGGACAATGTGCGCATGAACGAACCTACATACTACATCATAATTCGCTAATTGCGCGCGCACGAACTCGCCGTCAGCTCGAGCTGCCGACCTACAATGTCACGTGAACAAGTATTTGACCTTCCTCTGGGGACCCCAAATAGAGGATGTTTTTAATGTATATATTTTCCGCGTTTTTCCTCTGATTATCGATCATTTATTTAAAGTGTATTCTTGGACCAGTTTCTGTGGATACAGAAACTGGCTTAGATATAATATAGCTTATATTTAATCCTGCCAGGCCTTTTTGGAAAAATCAAGAACTTATTTTATTGGTTTTGTTTTGTTTTAACCATGACATAATGACAAAAAATGGCATATATTATCTGTTTTATCAAGTTCACATACCTAGACATTATGCCGCTCTTAAAATTAGTTTCATTGTAGATTTTAAAAATTGTTGATGACTCTTGACTTCAAATTTATGCAGTAAAATTGTTTTTCGTTCTTATTTCGTTAGAATATTTTTAAACTTGCTAATTTTAAGTGACAATCATAATACATGGCCTGGTACACAATTAATCCCTGGAAAGATCAGTTTCGTTTGAACAGTCACTTCCACGCCATTTTTCTAATGAGCCGGTTTCAAATCATTTGGATATCTTAACACGGATTGAATACAGTGAATCGAATTTCTGTTCAACAGTGAAGTATTCAAATTTATTTCCTGGAAATTTAAGAACAAACCCAGCTTGGCAGCTCTGCTCTGTATATGACGTGGTTTGTTTCGATGACAGATTTCTGATTGTTTTCTTCTAATATGGAATCATGTAGGTTTTTAATTGATAAATATTACTGATGAATACTTTGATGAATAACCTCAATTTGGTATCTTGAGTATAAAGCGGTTACAAGTGCTTCAGTTAATTCCACGTATCGAACTTGAAGGTCGTAAAAGAGAACCTCCCAACGTTAAATTTTCGTTCTTAACATAAATTAGAAAACACTATTTCCTTTAAAAGTAGTGTTGCGAAAGTAGCGCGCGGATTTTTTTAATTAACTTCGTCACAAAACTTTGGAACACGGTAATTTAGATCTCAAGCAATCAATCCAGCAAATAGTAACACGCCATTACCGTCTCAAGACAGATAACTTTGCGAGGTGAGTTTAAGATTTTTAAATCTTAAACTCATCGTTCAAAAACTTTTCAAGCCTCGTTCTTGCACGGGTGAGAACTTATGAGCTGTAATGAAAGACAAAACAGCTACATCGTCTAAGAAGAGGCCATCTACAACCGATGAACGACCAAGTGGTCGAAGACCGAGCAATGCCATTAACCCTTTTCTTTTACCAGAATTTGACGAGGAAAATTTTGATCCGAATACGGAATCCGCAGCGCCGAGCGTCAACGAAGTAACGAAAACAGCTCCCACAATATGGCAAAAGGAAACAGGAGGGGGTGTGAGTTTTAAAAAAGTCGCCAAGGCTATCACTAAACAGAGAAAATGGTCAACAGTGCTCAAGGTGAATACATCCAAAAGCATATAAAAGGCTAAGTGGCTCAGTGCATTTAGTGTAACAAGAGAATTTCTTTGTTGTACAGATTTCATGAGTTCTTCCTGTATTTATTGTTTTGTGACACGTGACAGGATGTGAGGCAGTCTGATGATCACACCCGAGCCAGAGGATTTGTTGCTAAGTCAGAAGACGGAGAGGGAAGACTTAGCTTTAATGTTAATGGTAAATATGTCCAACTAACAGCTATTTAACCAAGTATAAGATCAGCAATTCGGGAGGGGGGAGGGAATGGGTGGTGAAATCATATCAACCTCTGATCAACTTTTTCTGGATAAAAAGAGCTGAAAAAACCGTTACTTTTTTCTTACTTTTCGTATCTTTTTTTCCACTTTTTAAAGCTTTCAAGCCCCATGTCCAGTCTTGTGGGTTTCTGTCACCTGTCATCAAGAAAACTTTAAGAACACTTTCGTGGAACAGAACTGAAGAGGAAATTGAAGTGGTTCTTCAAGTTGTGAAGAAATTAAAATGTTTTGGCCGTTATCCTATGTACGTTAAACGAGAACTGGCTAAAGTATTGTACTACGACATGTTTGAGAAAGGAAGAGTGGTTATAAAACAAGGTAATTACACCAGTGCGAAATAAAATCAGCGATTTGATTCAAATTGCTGTCCATTATATGAGGTAGTTATGTGCTACATGTTATTGCTAGCTGGTTAATCCTCTTCGCTCCGACCGGAGCAAAGAGCTTCCACTACAGCCTTCCATGAACACAGTTTTTTGCTGTCAGTTTGATTTGATCCCAAGTCCTCATATTGTTATTGCTAACAATAGGCAACAATTCGTTTGTTTGTTTAATAACCCTGATCATCGTAAATGCTTTTATATGACTGGTTGAATGTAGATCGATTTGTTCCAGGTTGTGCCGTTTTTGATTAGTTGGTTTATTTGTAAACGGAAAGGGCATTGTGCTCAGTGGCGTTCAGTTTCCTGTTCTGTTCCGGCCATATCACTTGTTCGCTTTTTCCAGATGGCGGTTAGTTGAATAACGAGCTGTGATCTTGAATAGAACTTGAGCTGTGTGTGTGTGTGTGTGGGGGGGGGGGGGGGGGGGGGGGGGAGGGTAACCTCAGGCGCAATCTACCATAGAGAAAAAAATGGTGACTGGTACATTAACCAAAACTCTAAGCGCACGTTAATGCAAGCTAAGCGCTCATAAAAACGCAAAGAAAAGTTCCAGCGCCTTGACCTGAAGCCTGGCACGCACAATGTTGTCAGTACAGGGACGAATTTCGGAAAAAGTATGGCTTTCTGTGAAGGTATTGTTCGTGTTAGAATCAAAAGGCATTGTGGCAAAATTGACTGACATCCATCCTGTTGGATTGCATTCCTTCTACTTTGTCGCAGGACTGATGAACCTTCTGGCTTGTCGGATCCCGAGGACTGGAACGAACTTTACCATTTTACCTCAATTCATCACAAGTTGAAAAAAAAAAAGATTTGCCTAATAATCAGTGAGCTTCGGTTCAATGTAGCTGCCTTGCACACTAAATCTTTTGTTTTTGACTTCAACACTAAAACAATGATGAATGGTTTCAAAAGATCTGATTCACCTTTTTAAATAGTTTTGAAAGCAATATACAAAGCAATCAACCAATAGCGTCATACACAGTTTCGATGGCTTTAATTCTTCTTTTCAAATAAGCTTAGTTGTTTTGTTTTGTTTGTTTTTTTTTCTCGCGCAATCGAAATAAGAGTGTTTGTGGCTTTTCGTCACGATATCAAACTGGTCAAAGGGCTAACAAGTTGTGATAAGTTGTTCTAGACCGGTTTTGTACTTCTTGTTAAGTCTGATAAGGTATTTAATTCCACCTCAATATTCGCTCTTGAATTCTGTTTTATAGTTTTCTCGTTTCTTCTTCAGGGCATGTTGGCATTTCGTTTTACTTTATCGTGTCAGGTTCAGTGATTGTGGAGAGAATGGAAGAAGATAAACACACTGGAGAACAACATAAGCAGGTTTATATAACAAATGGCATGATAATCAGCTAAAAGTTCAAAAATAGGTAGAATTAAGTTACGAAACAAGGCGGATAACATTCTACTACTGTAATACTTGCTTAGACACGATGCAGTAAAAAACCAGATAGCTTGATTTATTTAAATATATCGTGATTCTCGTGAACAAAGCCGAACTCAAACCAAGCTAATAAGTGAGTAAAACGCGAACAACCTTTTTTTAGGTCGTTGGTGAAATGTCGGAAGGAGATTCTTTTGGAGAACTGGCTTTGCTTCATAACATCAGACGAACAGCTACGATCATATGCAAGGAAAACTCAGAGTTCCTAAGAGTTGACAAACCTGATTTTGACGAGGTAACTAGATATTCAAAAAAAGACCAATAAATAAATTGTATAGATGTAGTTTGTCTCTAATCAAGAGCAAAATTTATCCGTTGCCGAAATTCTCGCTGGGTTGACCAAAGTAACTTTATCGAATTTTTCATTTTCACATTTGAAAAAAATGTATATCGGACTAGTTTATCAAATAACGCCTTGTTTCTTCGTTTTAGGTTCTACGAAACAGTCATCAGATCGAATGGGAGAGAAAACTTTCGGTGCTTAATTCCCAGCCAGTTCTCAAAGACTGGGCAAACACTGAAATTCGGCAAACAGTTGGACATACAAAACTTAGGGAATTTCCTCCTAATACGGTACGCGTATAACAACTTACACAAACTACCTTATTCATACTAATTTTTGCGGGGCCAAGCTTAACTCGATATGCATGATAGCCTGTAACTTTTTGGGGGTATGCACGGGACACGATTCACGGTAGTCTTCTAAAATGACAGTTAGCCTGAGTGTAATTATAAAGAACAGTGCCCAGAGAGGTTACCCGGCTGCTGCGTTGAGGAGCTGGGGAATACACAGCATTCAAAACTTTCTGTTTCTTTTTTGGCCCTTTCTTTCTATCGCATTGCTTTTGGTCACGTGAGGCATTTACTCTGCACCGTGAATCAAAGCAATTCTCTTGAACCTTCTAAAAAGTTAAGCGGAAGTTTCAACACCTTAGCATTAATATCTCAATGCTCATTTTAATGTAGTTGTTGCTCCTGAATCGTCGCTCAGCATAACTTGCTGTTATTGCAGGTGATTCTTGGTGACATAGATGGCCCTGCTGATGACGTATATTTCATTCAATCTGGGAAGTGTAGAGTGGTGAGAGAAATAGCAATGATCCGAAACGAATCTTCTTCCGGTAAAATCCGGCTAAAACTACCACCTATCAACTTCACCGAGCCGACAGACAACGGCGCGGATCTCAAGGAGAGTGTTGTGAAAAAATTCCTTACTGTCCACGTGCTAAACAAAGGTGATTTCTTTGGAGTGGGCGAGGACTTAAAGAAAACGTACATTATAACAGTTGGAAGGGTGAGTGAATAGAGAACGGTTAAATTTGTTACTTTTGTAATTGCTAGGCTGAAATCCATCTAAGCAACTCACGCCACACCTCACATTGGAATGCAGTTCATGTCACAATCGTGAGTAGGTTTCTGGCAGGTCTTGCAAAAACCAACGTCAAAATTGATTACGGAAAAATTTTCCTCGCAAAAGTTTTCAATCTCTGGTTATTGAAAATGTAAAGTAGTTATGCAGGGTTGGAAACTAAACTTTCGGAGCACTCGCCATCTGCGCGAGTGACGTTCAAGCTGCACTCACCCAGATAATTTTTCACTCATCCACTCTACTCCAAATACTGTTGCAGATAGCATTTAACCCCCCTACCCTACTCCCATGAACATATAAATTCCTCTCCCCTTCCCCCTCCTATCCATCCTGTATGATTTACTATACAATTACTTGGTTCTCAAATCACTCAAGACACAATACAAAATCCTTTTTTGAGCTGTAATTAGGGTCTAAATATCATGACAAAAATGAATTAATCACCATTGATACTCAACAGGTACACTGTTTGTTGATCAGTCAACTAATCTTCATGAAAAAAGAAAGAGGAAAAACACTGGAAGCACTAAAACAGAAACTCAGTGAAGCATTCCTAACACAGAAACAGGCATTTAAATGTTACATTGAGGACAGGAACTGGAAAATTTATAAGAAGAAGCTTATTGATGACATTATTACAAGGCGAAGGAGACCACACCGTACAAGTTTTGACGATGTCCCTGTTGTAGTAAGAGTTGACAACAGCCATTATTTTGAACCATAATTAAAGCCTATCAATAACATTTACTTTGTTAATGAACACTCTACTACAGTGTACATGATAAAGATGAAATGTTCCTTACTATGTACATGTTTCAACATTTATATCAATGCCAGTAGACATGTGACAATATTAATAATGAATGAAGTTATTTAAATTAAAGCTACAATAATGTTACTTTATAAAATCACAGCAGAGACTTAATATGCTGCTATACCACAAGACTGATGAATGTTGTTTATAATAAATCAAGCAATATCATAAGCTTTTTAATACAATGTGTTGTTTTGTTGGCATCTGCCTGTTCAAAACAGCTTGAGTGATACGCAATGCTAATTTTTTTTCCATTACTGGAAAAAATTACTGCTGAGTTCCTGGAAATATAGTATCAGTTGGATATTGTTTGAAAAGATTTTAATTGATGGAAAAACTTGGGTACACATTATTGATTCTGGGTTTTGAATTTCCAGCAAAGGCATATAAAAAGACATAATACACTTGCCCTTTTTGTTATGCCATAAAAGATCTGTTGTTCAAAAATGCAAATAGCTATTCAAGGAAAATGTCAAACCCCAAATTGTCTGTACTGTCATTCAATTTTATGTCATTTTTAAAACAAATATCATCATCGACTATACCTCCAACAATTAAACAGCACTTTTCCATTAACGGAAGTTTCTTTTAAGGTATTAAGTCTTCTCTTTTCAGCAAACACAGCTCTTGCACTAACTGCTGTTTGTGTTGGAACTTATCCATCATGGCATTCAGGCTTCTTTTACTGCAGTCCACCTAACTTTGTCCTCAAAAAGTACATTCCCTTCTAAACAAAAATAATTATAGATGCAAATTAAGATCAAAATTTAAAAAGTTCATAAGCCAATTCCGATATATTAAAATTCTAACATGGCTCTGAGGCTTGGGGGAATAAATCAAATGATGTATTCATCCCTCGACCTTGATGTGATATCTTTTGTTTTATTCCCTGAAGTCTCGGGACCAAGTTTGAATCTTGGAATTGGCCTATTTCAGTACAGGTAACATGATGTTGCCTCAATGAATGAATGAATGATCACCCCTCCCCCTCCCTGCATCTACAATGTATCTTGCATGTTAGCCACGGGTACTCCCAGCTCCCATATGAAAGAGACTAGGCTCATCATCTCACTTAGGGTTTCATAATATTTTTAGCTGTCGAGGCCTCATTTAAGGTTGCACATCAAAAAACAAAAAATAGCAGTTTACGTCAATCAGGCATGACAAATGGTATCTTTTAGGGGTCAAAAAATGGTTCAGCAAAGCTCAGATGGTCTCCTTTAGGGGATTAATAATTCAATTTTCTATTTTATTCCACGATCACTCCATCCATTTGATATCTTTGATATGGGAGTCCCCCCCCCCCCCCCCCCCCTCCCCCACGTCTCCCTCTACGGGGGATATGGCAATGTGACATCCTTCATCTAGAGGACGTGCAGCACTATATTACAAACCGAGCATATGCTCCTTAGCCGTCATTATCTGGGTCATCATCCAATGCTTTTCTTAGATTGTTATCAAGTGGATCTGGTGTATCTGATGTACTCCACTACACTCTACGGCTTTTACTTGGGGTAGAAGAGCACAGAACGCGTCATCAGAATGGAATGAGTCAAAAGCAAAATTAGTCATAATTTAGGCAGAGCAGAGATAATGTATGTAAAATAATTAGATAATTTGGTAACGGACCTCACTCATTCCCTATCTGGAAGCGCGGAAATGTGGAAATCTGGCAGTGAATACTTAATACTCAATATCAGACAACTGTCTATCTCTGGAAGCGTGGAAATGTGGAAATGTGGAAATCTGGCAATGAATACTTAATACTCAATATCAGACAACTGTCTATCTCTGGAAGCGTGGAAATGTGGAAATGTGGAAATCTGGCAATGAATACTTAATACTCAATATCAGACAACGGATATCTCTGGAAGCGTGGAAATGTGGAAATGTGGAAATTTGGCAATGAACACTTAATACTTAATATGAAACAACCGTCTATCTCTGGAAGCGTGGAAATGTGGAAATGTGGAAATCTGGCAATGAACACTTAATAGTTAATATGAAACAACCGCCTATCTCTGGAAGCGTGGAAATGTGGAAATGTGGAAATCTGGCAATGAACACTTAATAGTTAATATGAAACAACCGCCTATCTCTGGAAGCGTGGAAATGTGGAAATGTGGAAATCTGGCAATGAACACTTAATACTTAATATGAAACAACCGTCTATCTCTGGAAGCGTGGAAATGTGGAAATGTGGAAATCTGGCAATGAACACTTAATAGTTAATATGAAACAACCGCCTATCTCTGGAAGCGTGGAAATGTGGAAATGTGGAAATCTGGCAATGAATACTTAATACTTAATATGAAACAACCGTCTATCTCTGGAAGCGTGGAAATCTGGAAATGTGGAACTGTGGAAATCTGGCAATGAATACTTAATACTTAATATGAAACAACCGTCTATCTCTGGAAGCGTGGAAATGTGGAAATCTGGCAATGAATACTTAATACTTAATATGAAACAACCGTCTATCTCTGGAAGCGTGGAAATGTGGAAATCTGGCAATGAACACTTAATACCTAATATGAAACAATCGTCTATCTCTGGAAGCGTGGAAATGTGGAAATCTGGCAATGAACACTTAATACTTAATATGAAACAACCGCCTATCTCTGGAAGCGTGGAAATGTGGAAATCTGGCAATGAATACTTAATACTTAATATGAAACAATCGTCTATCTCTGGAAGCGTGGAAATGTGGAAATCTGGCAATGAATAATTAATACTTGATATGAAACAACCATCTATCTCTGGAAGCGTGTAAATCTGGAATGATAATTTCAGGGGGTGGGATATGTAGGTGTGTAATTCAGTGGGTTTTGATTCGTGACTTCTGATCAAGAACATACTATCCCGTGTCACTGAAGAAATTTTCTAGAACAGCTACCTAGAGCATGTTTTGTTACATACATTTAATTACCAAGAATTAATCACCAAGAATACCAGTAAGTAGGGCACATATATAAAATTTCTTGCCCTACATGTCATGAAATATTGATTTTTAATAATATTTATTGTTAAGTTGTTTATGTCTGCCTTAAAAACAAACCATTCAGAAAAAGCATGCATTATTGTATATAGAAAATTTGTTAAGAGGTGTTTTTAGCTTTAACCTTTTGAGATCCAAATAATAACGCATAGCTATGAACAATGAAAGTTTGCAGTAACTCCGTTAAATGACACTATTTTAGAGATAATTTGATAAAATGTACATGATTTCAATGATATTTATTGTTTAGTTGATGTTTGCCTTTAAAAATAAACCATTTTTTTAAAAGCAGTTAAAATTGTATGACACTTAAAGCCAATTGAAGTGAGGATCAATGAAAGTTATCAATGACACTAGTTTTGTTTGCTGCAGTTTTCTTTGCAGTGTATGATTATAAGCCTAGGGTGATACGTGCCACCTGAAGGCCTTACAATATTGCGCCAAATAGAGGCTATTGTTTATTTGTATCAATATGATGGTCTGAATAAAGGGCAAATACTTTATGATCAAAATGGTTATAAATTCAAATATGTGCACTGGAGAAGATGTCATGCATTCAAAGCATGCTCTAGGTAGCTGTTCTAGAAAATTTCTTCAGTGACACGGGATAGTATGTTCTTGATCAGAAGTCACGAATCAAAACCCACTGAATTACACACCTACATGTCCCACCCCCTGAAATTATTATTCCAGATTTACACGCTTCCAGAGATAGATGGTTGTTTCATATCAAGTATTAAAGGGACACTGTCATGCCTGGAATATGATATTTTATATAAAAATGGCCTGCAGCTTGCTATAATTGCGCTTTATTGTGTTGCAATAGGAAGAGAAAAATGCTAAAAGTGGTAAAAGCAAAGAAATATCAATTAAGTGGAAAAAGTGACTAATGAACGGTTCAAAATTTCACCAGAATGGCAGCTTTGATTTCTGGACATCCTGTCCAAAAATCAAACACAATCCACTTCCATCCTTGCAATCCTGTACTTCTTCCTCACAATAACCGTTCTATCTTGTTTTGGGGGATCTCTTTATCAAATTTATTCGTGTATTTGGTGGTATTTGGCAATATATTGAGGAAATCAGAACATAGAAATTTCTATAATCAGCCGTGATAGTGCCCCTTTAAGTATTCATTGCCAGATTTCCAGATTTCCAGATTTCCACGCTTCCAGAGATAGACGGTTGTTTCATATTAAGTATTAAGTGTTCATTGCCAGATTTCCACATTTCCACATTTCCACATTTCCACGCTTCCAGAGATATCCGTTGTCTGATATTGAGTATTAAGTATTCATTGCCAGATTTCCACATTTCCACATTTCCACGCTTCCAGAGATAGGCGGTTGTTTCATATTAACTATTAAGTGTTCATTGCCAGATTTCCACATTTCCACATTTCCACGCTTCCAGAGATAGACGGTTGTTTCATATTAAGTATTAAGTGTTCATTGCCAGATTTCCACATTTCCACGCTTCCAGAGATAGGCGGTTGTTTCATATTAAGTGTTAAGTGTTCATTGCCAGATTTCCACATTTCTACATTTCCACGCTTCCAGAGATAGACGGTTGTTTCATATTAAGTATTAAGTGTTCATTGCCAAATTTCCACATTTCCACATTTCCACGCTTCCAGAGATATCCGTTGTCTGATATTGAGTATTAAGTATTCATTGCCAGATTTCCACATTTCCACATTTCCACGCTTCCAGAGATAGGCGGTTGTTTCATATTAACTATTAAGTGTTCATTGCCAGATTTCCACATTTCCACATTTCCACGCTTCCAGAGATAGACGGTTGTTTCATATTAAGTATTAAGTGTTCATTGCCAAATTTCCACATTTCCACATTTCCACGCTTCCAGAGATATCCGTTGTCTGATATTGAGTATTAAGTATTCATTGCCAGATTTCCACATTTCCACATTTCCACGCTTCCAGAGATAGACAGTTGTCTGATATTGAGTATTAAGTATTCATTGCCAGATTTCCACATTTCCACATTTCCACGCTTCCAGAGATAGACAGTTGTCTGATATTGAGTATTAAGTATTCACTGCCAGATTTCCACATTTCCGCGCTTCCAGATAGGGAATGAGTGAGGTCCGTTACCAAATTATCTAATTATTTTACATACATTATCTCTGCTCTGCCTAAATTATGACTAATTTTGCTTTTGACTCATTCCATTCTGATGACGCGTTCTGTGCTCTTCTACCCCAAGTAAAAGCCCACTCTACCTCGTATTGTTCCTTGATAACCTTGATCTCCACTTCATCTTTTTGTTGTTCAAACTCGCGTCTTACTGATCTTCGAAAAAAATCATAGTCTGTATACTGCAATCTCTTTCCTTGCTTAAGAATCTGTCGGTATAACAGAAGAACTCTTCTGCTAGTTGGAACTTTCATCATTGTGGTTCGGGTTTTTGGAAAGAACCCGAGTTTGAGCCTTGAGCAGCGACCAGCGGCGCTAACTTGTTCCCAGGATCTCACTCAGCTTAGTAACCATAACTTTTGGTGTTTTCAACGGACGAGGGAAGTTAGAATAATATGAAAAACAGCATATAACAAAGTAACTGGATAGGACGTAAATGCTGGACTTGCTGGAAGTTTCTTTTATAAAATCTAAAAAGGTGACAAGATAAGCAAAAAATGTCAAGGAAACTCCGAAAGACACAGTCATCTCCTGCAAGCGTTCGTCAACGGCGTCTTGACAACAGTATCAACGATAGAGAGTGGGAAACATTATTTGAGCAAACTGGAAAAGGTACATCACTGTTGTTGGTTTTTCTAGCTGCTTGTTAATGCTACAAGGCATACAGCGTCACTGCTGATCTAACCTCAGCTTTACTGTTTTTAAATAGGAGAAAGAACTTCTAGTAAAGTTCAGTTTGATGTGCAAGGTAGGGATAACTTAAAATCTAAGAGATGTCAACTGCGCTTTTTACCTTGTCTTTCAGATTTTTCCGTGGATATTTATTTATAATATAACTATAATTATTATGTCAAAAGTATAACATAAAATGTAACATTCTATGGGCTGCCTCAACCTTGACTGAAGTGGGAATTGCATTCAGCAGAGCCAGTAAAAATAACATGACCTAATTTTGTTAAATTCCACATAAGTGAGGTCATCATTTTATTTTTGACAAAAGATCAGTCAGAATATTCATACACAACAGATCTTCAACTCTGAAACAGGCGTGAATATTCCAAAATATATTATTATTTAATATTATTTTGACTCTTGTATAAGGTTTTAGAGAAGGTAACAGAAATTGTGTGTCACTGATGCAGGCAGTGAATTTTGCTGGCCACATGCCTTAATTGAAACTCTGAAATATATGATGCACTGATCTCTACAAGCAGCAATAACTACTGATATTGGTGTAAACTTCAAATCAATTTAGTTTTTTGAAAAAAAAAATAGCCATGCTTTACAGATATTTTTGCTTATTTAGCACACTATTCACATTGATGATTTGTGTCATTTGATTGGCAGGGAAAGCATCAAAGGTGTCAGATCTTCACCTTGATCTGTTTAATTTTGAGGAAGCTAAAGCTCAACACAGTCGTTATGTTCTGACGAGTCCGAGGTCACTAGAGGTGAGATTAATAATAATTACAGCTATTTTGATATTAATTCAATTATTATTGTTATGTTGAATTGATATCTTTGTTCACTGCTGCAAATTACGTTTCTGTAATTTCTGTTTTTACTGAGTAATTACAAAAACTGATATCAAGTTTTTGATTACTGATTCTAATATATATTTTGTTTCTTTGTTTTAGGCTTGTGGAAGGTTTGGAATTAAGGTACTTTGAGCAAACTAAGATATAATTTAGCCACATTTTACATGCGCTATGATGAAGTTGACATCTGCCCTACTAGTACACGTACTATTTTCAAATATCTCTTTTAGATTCCGGAGATATTAAAATTTCAAAAATATGCAAATTAGTGAGGTGATATATGTCAGTGTACACCATGATTAAATATGAAGAAAAAGATATCCCAACCAACTGGTGTCAGAAATGTTGTACCTGTAACACTCTACTAGTAGCATTACACAATATGAGCTCAACAATTTTGTTACCATGGCACCAAACTGGGTTCCAGCCCCCCTGATACTGAAGGCTTTTCTTGCCAATTTTGGCCTCCCATTTTGATATTTGCATTTGCCAGTGATTCCTCATACACATGATCTGGCAAGCATATAAGCGGGTTAGTTAGACATCCTGGCCTGGCTTCATTTTTACGAGCTGAAAATTACTAAATAAATTAAAAATGTGTGGTTCCAGAAAATATCCATACCTCCAGGGTTTTCAAAATGGAAAAAAGTATCAGGAGGAAATTGGAAAATAGCCAGAGCACCAATGCGCCGCGATAGCGGCGTTGGGCGGCAAAGCCGCCCATGGGGAGGGGGTTTCCCCCTCCTGCAGTGGGGGTATGGGGGACCTCCCCCAGAAAAAATTGAAAATCTGCATGCTCTGAGGTGCATTTTCAGGACCAAAAAGTTATTTTTTAGGTCGTTGTACACTTTATTATAACCTAGAGTTTTTTTTGAAAATTATGTTTACTCATACATATTACAATGCTTTTCCCATGTTACATATTACATCCGAATAAAAATTGACCTCTTTCCCTCATCAGTACTTCATTGACCTGTTATAACATGAATCAACTTTTGAAATTTATTTTTGCAGTCAGAGTTTTCCTACTTAATGAAAATAAAGATGAACAGTTTCATGACCAACGTGTTAAAGAATCGAAACCAAGCATAGTTATTTCGGCCTCACGTAATGACCTCGCGAATACAAAATTTGAGTGAAAGGCGGAGATTTAATTTTTATTTTTTAGCGCTACATACAAGCTCCGTAAATATTGCATTGTTAGCTAAATTTCAATCGATTAGATAAATCAATTTTATTCCGCGGGCACAACTGTTTTAACTGTTGTTTAGTTATCAAAGTAACAATGCTCTGCTAAACAAACAATTTTAGTAAAACTCCACGAAAACAAAAGGTTAAAAAATTGCCCTAACATGTGGCGCGACATTAGTCGCGACAAGTCTGGCTGTGTCGGCTCCGTATAAAATTAATAATAAAACTGTAAAACATTCAGTTTCATCCGGTTTACTAATAATGAAGACTTGAAATTAAACTTTAAGTCTCACAAAAATCTTAAAAATGCCTTGGCTTATATCAGAAGTTAAATTTGAACAAATTTGTGTCGGCATAAAATTTATTTAATCGCCAGAGTCTGCCACTGTTCACATTCACGAAACGGCGCCTCATGAAACCAAACGTTGAATAAATAAAAGCAACCCATACAAATTGCCTTGTTGACAATAAATAATTCAACCTAAGCGATACAATATTGTTTTCAAACAATGTTTCATTCATAACAAGCACCAAAACTTATTTTCTGATCGACTGGGAGATTGTAAACAGAAACCCGGTGAACACTAAACAATTTGCATTTTAAAAAGTGTTTCATATCAGCAATCTATTTTCTTTGATGTTTGAACCCAAACTGGGTTAAAAGCGACTGTGATTTCTGCCTTTTTATCCGGTGACTGGGACCATTTTCTTAAAGAAAGCACCAAGTAGGTCCAAGTACAAAGCTCTCACGAATTCACATTCGCTCACGCAAGAAGAAACTAGTCACGAAAGGATCAAATGTCAGTCTTTCGCGGGAAAACACAAATGGTTCCCGGTCTACGTTGAATGCTGTTGAATAAAAGAGCTACGATTTCTGATGCTGGAACGCGATCAATGGGCAAGAACAAAATATGTTATCTTTAACTTAACCCATAGGAATCGCAATTTTTTATTACTATTATTTTTTTAATTTTGACTTCCAAAAGTACCCGGGGCTAACGCTCGAAGTAGCCGGTGACTTGCGTCGGGCGCCGGTTACTTTTGAAAACCCTGTACCTCCCCCCCCCCATGGAAGGGATTTGCCCCATGACCCCCCACCCTTCCGGAAATTCCAATTTAGCTTCATACATTGCTTTAAATTTTTCGCTCTTCGAGAGCCCCCTCCTCCCCGGAATTTCCAATCCCTTCTGTGGGGGGAGTATGGATATTTTCTGGAGCCACACAATATTGAAAACAGATTGGTGGGGAGTGAGTGAGTTGCCGTGGCAAAAGAATTTTATTACAACAATTGATGACTTAACAGTACGGTCTTCAAAATCTGCTACATTGTGCATCTTTCTAATAATACTAATCTGTGCTTTTAGCCTGTGGAATTGTTACACAAGTCATTAGAGGAATTTGTAGAAGAGTTCAAGTCTCTGTATGACACTGACTATTCTCATTATGCAGTGCGTGAAGTGTTCCAGGAACATGAACGCCAAAGGCTTAGTAAGTGATATGCTTCTGGTACACATGTATCTCTTTATAGTCATATTCTGATGTAAACATATTATTGATCAGATGTTTTGGAAAACGTAGGCAACAATTTTCAAAAGAAACTCCCCCAAACTCACTTGACATTAGTGCTTGCATCAGGTTATCTACTGTAACTAAGATACATGTACAGTAAAGTGGCTTTTTCCTAGTATTCCTTTTTAATTCATTTTTGTATTGAGTATTGTACCAGACAGGCAGTAAACAACATAAAAATATAATAAAATCAATAGATATAAAGCAATATACTTCTCCTTACTATAGATTATCTGTACAATAAACCACCTCGTTACAGTGTTACTACAAGAACATTTCCAAGGCTTATAAATCAGTCATGCACTTTTAGAATCGCTTCTCATGTTCTTTGACATCCTCCATGGTAAGAACATTTGAAAGGCTTGTAACAATCACTCACCTTTGGTTCGTGGTTTACAAGCATCTCTTATGTTATTCCAACATCCCACAGGACTTAAATTAAGCAATGAATGGTTTGGGAGGCCTGCATTTATTAACCTTGTTAATATGTAGTAATGCATAACATCTACATGTAGAATGCTATCGAGTCCTGGCAGGGGCACTGTGATATTTTCTTAGGCAAGTCACTTTACTCTCATAGTGCTTCTCTCCACCCAGGTGTATAAATGGGTACCGGCGAATTTACTGTTGGGGGTAACCCTGCAATGGATTAGCATCCCATCCCGGGGGGAGTAGAAATATTCCTAGTTGCTTCATGCTACGGAAACCAGGATAAGCTCCGGCCTGATGGGCCACTAGGCTTGTATGTAGACTTTTATACATGTAATAAAACAATTATTAGATTTGTTCTTTGTGTTATCTGGAAAAATCATGAACTCAAGGTCTTGGTAATTGTTGTCAGCCTCAGTCTTCAGCTTTGGCTGATAACACTTACCTCGACCTTCATTATTTCAGATATCACAAAAACCTCATCCAATAATGGTTTACCACAAAAAACTATCACAAAGCCATGTATCATGTACCATGTCAAAGAACAACATTTACTCAGACATGTTTAGAGACCGGTTACTGTTAATGTCTCTGAGTGTGGACTAAGTGTATTTAAGCAGATTCCAAGTAGTCAAGATCAAATTTCTGATCTGAATTACATACATTGTAATTTACTAGGAACCTGTTTATCATCTCTTATAGCATAAAATGCAAAATTAACAATTTAATCTTGGACTGTCATGTATTTGAAGAGTTTGAATTTAGAATGATATAATAATTGTTCTTTTCTGGCTAACTTGATTTCTGGCTACCTGGATACAAAGTTAAGCTAGTTCTGCAATCTTTTAGAGCCATTCATGGCCATCAGGGAAGGCTAAATTCAGCCTGTGCCCAAAGTAGTGTTTCTGAATATTAATATTGTTTAAACACTTTGTATTATTTTGTGTTGTTGAATAAATCACTGTATGTTATGTTAATCAGGAAAATTAAAGCTGTGCAGGGAAGAAAGAGAGAGAATAATCAGAGAGAAGGATTCAGAGTCTGGTGTGATCAGTGAAGATAGAAATCACTTTTCAAGTTCACCACGCCCAGGTTGGAGACTCATCAGTGGATCACAATGCTAGCATTGAGTGTTAACTATTTAAACAAAAATTAAAAACTCCTGTAGCAAGTTTACAAAAAGTGCATGTCCATCTTGAAGTTAGTTTTTATTGTTCATGTAGATTACAGTGGGATATCTAAACTAGCTGTATACATGCATCTATCTATAGCTGGTAAATGTTTATTTAAATTTATTTATTTGTTAAATATTTATTTGTTTATCTGGAAACCTCATACCACCCCCTTGACACTAACATGTTCAATGAGCTTGTTTGCACTGAAGAAAAGGAAACATTTTGAGCAAACTAACAAGATTTTTAAAACGCCAACAGAATAGGCCATTTCCGAGTTTCCCTTTGCCTCATTTTCGAAACGAGTCCTCATGCGAAACCATTCAAATGAAAATGAGTTTGATTTGCATGAAAATGGACGTGCAGGTGAAACTCATTTTCATATGAATGGTTTCGCACAAAGACTCATTTTGACACAGAGGCAAAAGGTAACTCGGAATGGCGTATTACCTTAGAATTCTGAAAATAAGTGCTGGGCTTATAGTTTGCTCAATCTCTCTTTAGGAGGGCTTATTGCAGGGAGTGGTTATATATAGGGGGGCAGGGACGGGGGCTTATTTTATATGTTAATTTTGAGTTTCAAAACTCTTCGGGTTTATATTTGGACGAGACACTGTGACTGAAACTTTTTTTGGTGCAATTACAAGACTACCACATTTTCTCCAAACTTAACTCTGACAAAACTGAACATTCAGGTCTTAGAACAGAATGATAATGTCTGCAGACAAAAAACTGTGGATATTATTTTGTAGGAAAGGGTATTGATTGTAACAACATTGGTCTACTATTAATTTACATTTAGTCTAATAAAGTTATTTTTACATGTATTATTTTTACTGGTAATTAATTTCATCAGGTAATACTGGCAAGAAAGATGCATTCAATAGCTTCACAAGACAAGAGAACACTTATGCTGAGGAAAAAGAACCAGATGGATGGTCATTTTCACAACCTCTTGACATGTACAAGTATCGCAGGTTGGATACATTTTCAACTTGTTCTTGCCATGCCAATGTTATTTTTATATATATATAAAGGAATTTAAAAGATATGCAATCATGTATCTAGTCATGTGAAACAAGATACATGTAGTTAATAATTATTTTGTCTTAGTTCCCTGGAGTGCGACAAAAATACACTTTGGCAAGGAAATACATGTACAGGGCTGTAGGTCAGATTTTTTAAATCAGCTATCAATCTTTAATTTATTTGAATTTTGACTCGCCTTAGTATGCTAGTGTGGGAGGCGCGGTGGCCTAGTGGTTAGTGCGCTGGACTCCAGATCGGATGGTTCGGGTTCAAGCCCTGGCTGGGGCACTGGGTTGTGTTCTTGGGCAAGATACTTTACTCTCATAGTGCCTCTCTTCACCAAGGTGTATAAATGGGCACCACCAAACTTACTGCTGGGCGTAACCCTGCAATGGACTAGCATCCCATCCATACTCCTAGTTGCTTCATGCTACGGAAACTGGGATAAGCTCCGGCCTGATGGCCCACTGGGCTCGTATACAGACTTAAGTATGCTAGTTAGGGTGGTTCCCTTAGCTTGTTTTGTACTGCACATAATGTTGTGACGTCCAGGTACCTTCACAGTCATAAACAATGCATCTGAAAAAGATATGGGCTGCTAGCAGACCTTGACCCAGTCCTTTTGGTCAATTTGATTCATTTCCGAGCCCACAGCTCAAAAACAGGCATGGTGAGCCCTTTTTTCTTCCAATCAGGCAGTGTTTGGCTGTAATGTATATGTAAAAATGAAAAAAAGAGTCATTATTTCTTATTCCTTTATATGTTGGTGTGGGACGCACAGTGGCCTAATGGTTAGTGTGCTGGATTCAGATTGGGCAGTCCAGGTTCATGCACTGGCGAGGGCAGTGCGTTATGTTCTTGGACAAGACACTTAACTCTCATAGTGCTCCACCCAGGTGTATAAATGGGTACCGGCAAATTTACTGCTGGGGGTAGCCCTGCAATGGACTAGCATCCCATCCATGAGGCCCAAGTAGAAATACTCCTAGTCGCTTCATGCTATGGAAACTCATATGCAGACTTAACCTTTACCTTATGGTAGTTGATCATATTTTCCCTTAAGAATTAAATTTCTGACTGGCAATTTTCACCTAACTGACCCAGAAACAATATTTTTTATTTTTTTTTTTTACAATAAAATGGCACCAGTTGTTTTAAATACTTCTGGTAGTTTTCTTCCTTTCTGTATTTCTAATACAGTCAGCTGCACAGTTCTAAGCTACAATCCTCAACAAAAGTCCTTGGGACACTTAAGGGAATAGTACCCAGCACCAAATCCTTTCGTGTTAAGAACTCGCTGTTCAATTTTCCGAGCCCCCTTCCCCCCCAAAACAGTGTTGAAATATTGTCGCACAGTTGGATGGACAGAAATCAACATTGCATTGGGGGTGGGGAGGGGGAGGTTAATATAATGCCAATTTGTCATCGAAACGGTTAAGTGTCCCAGGACTTTTGTCGAGGATTGTATCTAATAACGGAGCAATCTGTAAAGCTGCAGTCTTACAGTGTTGGGGTTGATTTTTAGGACTGCAAGTCCATTTGATCACAAAGGAAAAGAGAATGTGTATGTTATGAGTGACAAAGCTCAGAAACCTCCGACTGGAAGAAACAAATACAGGTTTGTCTTGTTTTGTGCTGACCCCTCATCAGTTTTAAGTTCAAGTTATACATAAAATCAAACAAGCTATACATTGAGGAAATTGGTACACATTGTGTAGCATTATTACAGACAAACTGCTATTGCAGTAATGTCTGATTAGACACAATGGTATTTTATGGAAAATACTCCACCAGAATTTAAACTAAGGGTGGTTACCATTAGTCAGAACTGACCAGCCAGACTGGTATATTCAAAAACAGTTTTCTGTTAAATGTAAGTCAGATTTGTCCTGTCAAATCAGTGCGAAAATCTTGTGAAAAAGCCCCATTTAACATTCATAACCACTGGACCAGCCGGCCAGTTCTGACTAATGGTAAGCGCCTTGGAGACTGTAAACGTTGCATTCTTTATAACAGTTACACATCAAGTACAAAAAGCCGCAGCCCTGTCAGTCCCACTGTGACGTACGGAGAGAGCTCTGACTCAGAAACAGGAGTGGAGGTTAGGAGAAGCTGGTCCACAACCAGTGAGCACTCACAGCCTGAGCATTCTCCAAGGATGAGTAAGAAACCTTCATCAGCAGGCTCTTTCAGAAAAACACGCCCACAGCGAATCAAGAGAACAACTTCCATGGACAGCACTGAGTTTTTGCATTCGGTACCAAGTGCTTCAGATGGAAAGGGTTTGTCAGAAAAGGTAGAAGCTTACTAAATATGTTTGGCAATAGTTTGAATATAGGAACATGTATACACACACTGTAGTAAGAAAAAACTGAAATGGATAAACAGGAATCCAGAACACACAGAAATTACAGTGTAAGTTAAGTACATACTAACTAAATTTTTGCCTTTCATCTCATATATTGTGGCAAAAAGAAAAAACCTGATATGGAATTTAGCTCAACCTTGCATGTTGAATTTAAAGTTTGATTTTTTTTAAGGATCAACGCATTGTAAATTTAATGATGTCACGACACGAAGAACAAGAGAGAGCTCGTAAAGAGCGAATGATGTTAGAACTAGAATGGGATGAACAAAAAAAGTTAGAAGAACAACTAAGACAGGCGAGACATCGACAGAGACAAGAAGAGATATGGGATGCATACAAAGCTAAGGATGCTAAACAGGTAGGCTCAATTAAAAAAAAATAGAAGATAGTAAACTCTAAAACTGTGGAGAATAAACAACAATGTAAATTTGGAAATAATGAAGGAGACCTGACACACTTTCCTTTATGTGCACATTTCTCTCTGCACAGAAATGAGAAACCTTAAAAAACTCTAATGAAATGGCATTGCCAAACATTTCTGGGATTAGCTGACTGATCCACAACACTGGCCAAACTGGGTCAGAGAAATAACTGAATAACTTTGTTCCAATTAATTTGTACATAACTGATTTTCCTTTGCACTGGTAAATGTCTTGGAACTTTTACTGCTTCTCTCATTACCCATCAGATTGAATGCCATGTGTGAGTCAATACATGATTGTGTATACAGTAAGACCAGGAGTTACACTTATTACGTCACGGCCAGATAGATAGTGTCTGTAGCTTGTCTGTAGGCATAAAAAGTTCTCATTTTGATAATTTCTAGCATGAAGTGCGAGCGCGACGACTGAGAAATGAGCAAAGATTAAAAAAAGACAAACTAGAGATGCTTTTATCAAAGGACTATGCTTGGCAGATGGAGAAGAGAAAACAAGAACAAATCAAGGTGAGTTTTATGACACGCTTCATGCAATATACAGCTATTCCCCGTGCATACAGTCAACTCTCGTTAGAGCAGACACACTCGGCACGTCGTTTAGTGCCGTAATAGTGAGAGTTCGTAATAGCAGGGTGTGCGAAAAACAAACGCGTTAAATAAAATAACTCGACTATGTCTATAAAGTAATTTTGTACATTCCAGGAGTCTTTGAAGTATTTTACTAAATGACAAACAACACAATGCAATTTAACACAATTAAAAAAATTGATATATGAGAAATTCATGGTGTCCGCTTTATCGAGAGTCAAAACAATAAAATTGTTAGTTTGGTACCACGAAAGTGTCCGTAATTCCGTAATAGTAAGTAACTACCTAAAATTTAAATTTCATCTAGCCTGAATATTTTGTTTCAATATTACACTGTATGTAATTTGTAGTGCCATCATCACTAATTTGTTTTTCAATTGCCAGGGTACCAAAATTTTGGCCAAGAAAATTAAAGAGACCGAGAAAAAACAAAAACAGGTATTTGCTACTTTTTTGTTAATTTTAGTCTACAATACCGTGATAAAACAGACATTATTCCTTAAGGACGTTCGCGCGAAAATTTTCTAGTCGATAGATTTTTCTAAAATTTTTACTGAGGACGGATAATGCGTTACTTGTGTCAGAAATACAAAAAAAAGTGGGGGTCACCGACTTCGTTTCAGAGATAAAGTCTGTAGAAAACTACCCTGATTTTGAAAAATTGGCGCACGTAATTTCGCACGGCTTTCAAGGTTTGTAGTTTAAATTATCGATGATGAGAAAACTGAGGCAAACGATCTTGGTGATATTTTGAAGAAGTGTGTCAGTTGCGTAAATAATTTTAAGTGTTGCCATCTTTTATGCAAAACTTAGCCCTGGAAGAGGCATTTGAACCCGTCGTACGACAAAACGAAAAGATAAAAAAGCGAAATTCGAACGTGCGTGGGGCAAAAAAATCAACCTTTTAATCGATAGATTTTTTTCATTTTCTCACAAAACGTAGATAATCGTTAACAAAAGTGATCTGTTAAGAAAAAAGTAGGGGTCACCGACCATTTAAGCGAGCAAACTGCAAGCGAAGTTAACGCAATGGCTACTCACCCTATATGTGGTTGGAAAGTTTCCTCAGCGCGCGCGCTCGATGCATGACGTGGCGTAGCGTTGCGACAGGAATTACGTGCGCAGTAAGGATGCGCATAAACAATTAGCGCGAACGTCCTTAAGGACGTTCGCGCGAAAATTTTCTAGTCGATAGATTTTTCTAAAATTTTTACTGAGGACGGATAATGAGTTACTTGTGTCAGAAATACAAAAAAAAGTGGGGGTCACCGACTTCGTTTCAGAGATAAAGTCTGTAGAAAACTACCCTGATTTTGAAAAATTGGCGCACGCAATTTCGCACGGCTTTCAAGGTTTGTAGTTTAAATTATCGATGATGAGAAAACTGAGGCAAACGATCTTGGGGATATTTTGAAGAAGTGCGTCTGTTGCGTAAATAATTTTAAGTGTTGCCATCTTTTATGCAAAACTTAGCCTTGGAAGAGGCATTTGAACCCGTCGTAAGACAAAACGAAAAGATCAAAAAGCGGAATTCGAACGTGCGTGGGGCAAAAAAATCAACCTTTTAATCGATAGATTTTTTTCATTTTCTCACAAAACGTGGATAATCGTTAACAAAAGTGATCTGTTAAGAAAAAAGTAGGGGTCACCGACCATTTAAGCGAGCAAACTGCAAGCGAAGTTATCGCAACGGCTACTCACCCTATATTTGTTTGGAAAGTTTCCTCAGCGCGCGCGCTTGATGTATGACGTGGCGTAGCGTTGCGACAGGAATTACGTGCGCAGTAAGGATGCGTATAAACAATTAGCGCGAACGTCCTTAATACACATTTTATTTGTAGAAAGTGACAGCAGTTATTCTCGATCAATTTCTCCAATCGATCGCCTTCATCTGTTTGTTTGTTTGTTTTTGTTCACTTCAGGAAGAAAATCTCTGGCAGAAGAAACGAGAGGACGAACTTCATCGTACTATGACCCAGCTTAATCTTTTAGACAAGCATAAAGATGCCTTTACAAAGAAAAATGTTTTATCCAGTCAGCAGCACATGGTAAGCTGTCCTGTTGGTATTACTAACAGTCTTACAAATAAAACGAAACTTAAACTGTACGCACATATCTTTCGTCAGAAAAAAAATCTTTTTCTTTTCCCAGCCTGAACACTGTATTTCACAACATAATTAATTTTGCTCACTTTAAAAAAATGGTAACCAAGATTGTGATACGGCAGTAATTATATAAGGGCCCCAACATGACCTGTAAACCCTTAGTTATATTAATTTTATACGTGTATGCACATTACCTCAGTGAAATCTGGGTTATGTTTTATGGCGTGTGATCCCCGCCAAAATTGACTACTTCAATTTCATGTTGTCGTACTAAATTGTGGTATATCAATTTTTCGAATATGTTCCAACTTTAGTTCTGTGTCCCCAAATTCTGAAACAACAATTTTTATTTTGTCACATCAAATTCGGTAACATTGATTCAAATTCGTTTCAAATTATATTTTGTAACATCAAATTCGGCAGTAGTTAATAAATTCTACACTGATCACAATTTCGGATCAACTTCAAATTTAGTTCTCTCCAATCAAATCCTGAAATGCCTAAATTCTCTCCTGTCACACCATTTTCGGAACTACCGATTATTCTTTGAATGTCACCAAATCGAATGTCAAAGTGCTAAATCCTGTCTGTCACTGCGCACACAAAACCTCGAATGTTATACAACGTCAAATCCTGGTTACATAGTTTACTAATTTATTTTCCCGGGCAAAGATAATTTATTCCTCCTTCCTTTTCAATATGGCGGAACACGAACAACAGTCGGAGAACGGCGGAAGGCATTTTTAAGTAAGGCCCAGGAGTTGTGCCACGTCAGGAACGGAGAAACCCCTTTGTAACAAAAAGTCTAGCTGGTCTCTGGTAACAACATATTTTGGTCGCCCACGGCCTCCGTGAGATGCCTGCTCAACCCTGAAGCTGTGGGAAACGCCGTTGTCATCAACTAAAACCTGCAGAAGATCCTTCGCGTCCCGAACAAGACTGATAAGTTGATCACTAACGGAATCGCAAACTCCCACATAACGAACTAGAGAATTATATAACCAGTCGATACGATATGAGACGCTGTCTAGATGGTCTGAGCGCCCGTTGCAATTTTCAAGCTCCCTTACGAGACTTACTAACAACTGTTGTTCGTGTTCCGCCATATTGAAAAGGAAGGAGGAATAAATTATCTTTGCCCGGGAAAATAAATTAGTAAACTATGTAACCAGGCTTGCTCGGCCGTACTGGGTACCAGGATTTGACGTTGTATAACATTCGAGGTTTTGTGTGCGCAGTGACAGACAGGATTTAGCACTTTGACATTCGATTTGGTGACATTCAAAGAATAATCGGTAGTTCCGAAAATGGTGTGACAGGAGAGAATTTAGGCATTTCAGGATTTGATTGGAGAGAACTAAATTTGAAGTTGATCCGAAATTGTGATCAGTGTAGAATTTATTAACTACTGCCGAATTTGATGTTACAAAATATAATTTGGAACGAATTTGAATCAATGTTACCGAATTTGATGTGACAAAATAAAAATTGTTGTTTCCGAATTTGGGGACACAGAACTAAAGTTGGAACATATTCGAAAAATTGATATACCACAATTTAGTACGACAACATGAAATTGAAGTAGTCAATTTTGGCGGGGATCACACGCCATAATGTTTGTCCTAACGCCCAAGTAAAGAACGGTGGAACAAGCTCAATTCATATTGTTTTGTTCTTTGTTTAATAGAAAGTTCAAAGTCGGAATCGGACAGTGCAAAACAGGCACTTTAGTACAAGAAAGAAAGTGGTTCAGCAGTTAAGGTCAGTGAAATATGACCAACTAGTGGAATTTAAAGAATGTGAACTTATCATTTTCAGAAAGCGAAAATTTCTCACCAAACTCCAAGATTAGAGAAAGAAAGATCCCTTTCTGCCAACAGCATTCCAGTCAAGTTATCTAATCGCTAGGCGATGCAGATCATATGTAGGTGATGAAGCTTTTCTTATGAGTAAAATGGCTGTTATGTTGTTGAGGCCTCAAATGTAATAAGTGTCCCTAAATGTAATAAAGGTCCTAAGTGTAATAACTTTCGACTCTAAATGAAACAAAGGTCTCGAGTATAATAATTGCAATTAGCTTCGGCACAACATGAAGTCATAATGATAAATATATAAGATTTATGCATCAGTCAATTCCAGCAGTGCCCATCCCCCCCCCGGGCTGACCCCCGGGCATTAGCATTTCTTTGGTAAATTCCCCGGGGTGGGGATGAGGGAACCGGGCAAATGCCCCGCTCCCGGGTTGATTGTTTTCAGTCTCTCGATAGGTGATATAAGAATATAATACAAGTTGTTGCTTCTTGACAATGAAGAAATGTCTAAATTTCAGAAAATATACCTTTAAAAACATCCACGAGCTTCTCTAGTCCTTCATGGACTAGCTAATCTGCAACGTAGTCCACGTCTTGGCCTATAAACGCCTCCATCACGAATACGCGACTCACTCCAAGGTTTCGAAACCACGTGTCAAATGCCCGGGGGTCAACCCGAGGTACGCAAATGCCCCACCCCCGGGACGGGCAACATTAGGAAATGCCCCGGGGTTGCCCGGGGGAGGATGGGCACTGCTGGAATTGACTGATGCATTAACTGTTTGGCCTTTTTGCACTTTTTTATACAAAGGCAAGAAAGCTCAAGATGTACCTCGGTGATACCGATCAGAATGTACCAAATATAAAATAGTCAGAATCCAATAAAATGGAAGGCTTTCAGCAAGTGTCATAATTTCACTTTATTTTGCACGTCTTATTCACCAGTGCCCAACAACAACAGTGGTTATTTAGTGTAAAACAAAAGTAGTACATTTTGACCAATGTCACTTTAATGCTCGATCATATTAATATTCTAAGTCTACAATTTATAGTCTATTTACTGAGTATGCAAGGATTCAAAGTAATACGACAACTACGTATTGACTTATCTTGAATTAATGGGAGTAACAAGAACTATAAGTACATGAGGAAAAAACTAATTACTATCAGTATTTAAACGAAAACGAAACGGACGAGAGTCTGAAGATCGAGCAAACACGCCTCTCTGATTTCTTATCTAAACGTAAAAACAAAACTTGATCTAAAACGATCGTCTTCTTATCACATTTTGCCTTGCCCTTTCCGCCATATATTGGTGACAAACATCCAAGTTCCAGTTCCTGTAAACAGTAGCTCTACCCACGGGTTGATCCATTTCGCACTTGTAAGTCGTTTAAGGCCATCACCAAGCTGACAAAGGGAACTATAGGTAGTGATAACGCTAAATTCAGTTCCAGTTAATGCAAAGTATATTTCATTTGGAAGTTGAAAGTGCGCTTTATCAGGGTCTGGAAGGGAGGGGGGGGAGGGGGGTCCTGATCCCGCATTCCCGTTTCTTTTTCACGCGATTCCCGCATCCCGAACTTTTTGTCATCGCTTTCCTGAATCCCGTTTTTCTTTCCTCAAAAATTCATTTAAAAAAGGACTGATTTTTGCATAAGCTAATGAATTTAAGATGTAGAGTTGCCCTTTTGGTTGTTATTTTGTTTTACGCGTGTTGTGAGACTACTGCAGTATGGAATTAGCTCTTCATACCTCAGTACGATGAAAGAGCCCGATATGAAAGATAAATTAGAGCTTTATTAAGAGGACGCGGTCACCATTTAGCGGCTTCCAAATTGGCTACTTACCGTTATGTGTGGCTCAGTCATGCTGATCGATCAGTGACCTTGTTGTATTTTAGGGCCAAACATTGTTACACTTGCAACCTTTATTACATTTAGGACCAAAAGTTATTACACTTAGGACCTTGTCAAACGAGGCGTTTGACATTTTTGGGATTGGAACCAAGACAGCAGTCTCAGTATTCAGCTCCTTTATACATTGTGTGGGTTCAAAGCATATTAATCTAATTCTTATCTGTTAATATTCACAGTCAAGAGGAAGAAAACCTCAAGCATGAAGTGGCAATTAAACATCAAACCGCTCTGATGAATTACCAGAGACAACTGGCCCGAAAAGATAATCAGCTATCATTTAATAAGTAAGTGAGCTCATCATCTGCATAACCTGGCTATCCAATTATGTACAAATGTTATTCAGACAACTTTCTTCTACCATTGTTAATGATAATTATCTGACCAAGAAGAATGCACATTTTCCTCTCTATTCTGAAGTGTTGGTCGTTGTAAATTGATACTCACCAACTGAAACTGTACCAGTCTCAGATGCGCCAAACAGAGGAGCACATTGTTACATGGGAAATGCTCAGTATTGAACACATCAGCATCATTTGGAAAAGTTGATTTCTGTACAAAATGACAAAGAGGCGTATAGGTCAGCCTTAACTGATAATGATGATGATGACAACGACGGTGATGATGATGATGATGACGACGATGATTTTCCTGTTGTTTTCAGAATAAAAAGAGAAGAGCGAGTTGAGCGGCAACAGGACCAGTTTAAAAAGATAACAAACGACATGGACGAGTGGCGGCGAGAACTAACAGTCTTCAGGAAAGAGGTCAGGCAACAACTTTATCAACCACTGTTTGACCAACTCTTACTTCCTCTTAGTGTTTTTCTTGCATTTGGTATAGTTCCCCTTGGGAGAGTTTAAGCTATTCAAGGTATTTTCCTCAGAGATGAATTATCAGGTGGTTCGTTGTCATGATTACTGAGTAAGGCACACTGTGTTATAACTTGAAAATTGACAAACCATGCCCAAAACTGTTATATAAAATACGTCAGCGTGCGAGTCAAATGCTATGAGTAAACTATCAACTTAACCGCCGTGGAACATTTGGAAAGTTGACTATTTAAGTGTTAGCCTTTCATTGGAGTTACTTTAATAAGGGATTGAGGCTCATGCCAGAGAGGTAGACTATTGGTTGGAGGAGAGACATCCAACACTCTACTGAGATCCACTATCCTCTAATGTGCTGAAGCGACCCACGATGTGATTGAGCTTTTTAACTCTGTCGCAGCTGTTAATTGTTAAGTGGAATGTGTATCCACTGCTCATATGAATTACCTTGCATTGTTTGTTCTGTAGAAAGACAAACGTGCGCAAGGAACAGTCGACATGACAGTAGCGTCTAAACAGCAAAAAGTCAAATCACAACTTGCCGCCGAGAAAGAAGAGCATCAACACAATATGGAAAGGTAAGCGTTACCCCGCTGTAATTTATAGTTTATTTATAATTTATAAATTTTAGGAGCTGAAGTTTCAAGCGTAAGCTCTAACACGATGTTTTCACCGTCTTCCCCGCGACCTGCTGACCAACGCACATTCTCGTCCCCAGAGGCCGCGATCCTTCTGGTCTCCGCCAGGAATCGAGACCTCTGGCCGCTCCCAATTTCTGAGCATGCGCAGAGTTCTCGTTCTTTGTTTTTCAGCCAATCAGATTTGTCATATTTGACATAGAGTCCGTGAATCGCGGACTTCCGGTTTTGGAGGCGGCCAGAGGTCTCGATTCCTGGCGCAGACCAGAAGGATCGCGGCCTCTGGGGACGAGAATGACCAACGCACAAACCTTAACACCTAGATACGATAACAATTATGTCAGACCGTGTGTCTTAATCCAAACAAGTTTAAACTGGCAGTTGTTCCCCCGACTGATTAACGAACTGAAAGCATAATTTTCATGTGACTGGTGGTCAAAATCTGATTTGACACTTGTCAGCTTCTTCGGGCTCAGTCACATCAACCGAATCAGTGTACCGCAAAATTCTAAGAGAAACGATCCTCGTTACTCTCAGATTTAGTCTGCGTTTATACCCGTCTGTCAGTTTTTTTAGCAGCTTTTTCCCAGCGCTAATTTCGGGTGGCTAAAACGTGTAATCGTGGGCGGATCCACAGTGATAAAATTCATCTTACATCAGAATAGGGTGATATGTTGTCTCACACTGGGTCATCTACAGCTTGCATTGTTTCTTGATAACGTGGGGTGCCTTCTTTTGGCTCTTTACGGTGGTAACCTTATAAGCGATTAAATAAAGTGCAAATGTTTTCCAGAGTGAAACAAACTCTTGAAGAGAGAAAAAGAGAAATTCGAGAAGATATTGAAGTCAAAGACGAACGGAGCAAGATGGTGAACACAGAGAAAGAGGAAATCCGGAGATTGGTGAGTCAAGGAATGATCACACTAAATACTCCTTATACATGTTCACCAGCAAGCCTCGCTTGGGAAGTGTAAACTGGTAAATGTTATCGTAAAATGAATTCCCAAAGCGGCAACAATGAAAAGAATACCAACGTGAAAACTGCATGAAAGCGGCAGAGGGTTGAGAATAATTCGCGTAAACGAGGCTTGGTGGTGAATTTTGAGTATATGACGTTATCACCAGTATTGAATTGTAGAGTAGAGTAATGTATTTATCTGTGAGTATCGTATCATAAGTAAGTAACGTCAGTAAGTAATCATATTCTGTTTTCGTGTTACAATCAAAAAAAGAACAAAGCCCGTTAAGTTCGTTATATTCAAACTTGTCCCCTATACTGGACTGGGTCTTTCTCTGTTTCATTACTTTTGAATTTGTCATTTTGTTATTCTCAGAACCGTGATGCCGCTCGGACGTCTCAGGCCGTGAGGGACTTGGTTAGAGAGCAGACACTTAGAAGGTAACGAACACATCAGCCTTGTTTTCCCGCTGTTTCAATGACATCGCCATCAGAGCAAACTGACGTTTTTCATGGTTTATCTTGTTCCTTTCTGAACTGTTCCAATCATTCCTATACTACTGCCTTGCGGCTGGTAGGTAGTAACATGTTCATTTATGACCTACCAAGGTTATCCTCAAAAGAATAAGGAAGTATGCAATTCGATTTGAAATAAAATCGATGGCTTGCTTCCTGCTTATTTCCATTCAGGCAAATTAGCGAATGTTAATTGCCAAATGTAAATTGATAATGACGGTGCTGCCTGTGATTAGTAGCTTTGCAATACGTTTATTAGTATACTCGTTCAACAATAGACAATCTGATTGAAAGCTTTCCAGTAACCAGTTAGTTATATTTTGTCAGTGCCATATTTTACAGTAACCCTAGTGGAAGTTTGGGAGAATTAGAGATGCTGTAAAAACAGTTTCCATAGGTTTGATTTTCTCGGTTCTCTCGAGTCAGAGCGCGAGCTTGACAGCATTTTAACGCAATAGACTCATGCACATTCTCTGTTAAATGCAGTCTGTTTGATTGATAATTTTTTCCTTGTTAGTTCATTTGACAGGATGGCAGAAGCAGCTCAGCAGCGAGCACTTGTAGGGCGTGGTCCACAGACAGGACACAAAAATAAATCCAGTGTCAGACTGGGATAATAAATAAAAAAAATTGTTTTCACGCAGTAATACCAATAGTTAGGTGTGATTTAGAATTGAATATTTATATTAGCAGCCGAATGTCTATGAACTATTTTAAATTAGCAAATTACGTCCTTACAGCCACAATGTCAAACAAATACAGTTCAAATATTCTTTTATTTGTATCATTCATAACTCATATTCATAGCTACAACTTGCCGTATGGTTTAATACGTGTACACAAACAGTTGTTACTTTAAATTGTCATACGCGGTATTCTGTCGACAATATAAAAAAACACGACTTGTTCCATTGTTATTGTGACTACTGCTCTTGTCAGTCTGAATTCGTCTTTTTAATAGTCAACAAAATAATTTAATACAAAGAGGTTGTTTTATAAAAGAATAAAATGAGATTTTCTTCCACTTGGGTGGAGGCAGTCGTAACATCTCAAGTTATCAAACAGGAAATGTTCCAATTTTTAAATGATATAATTATTTTGAGATTAAGGTGAAGACCAAAGATGCTGCAACGGAAAATTCTGTTTATAAAATAAACTCCATTTTTAATCCCTTTTTCCCTGGATTCAAAGAGAACTGTTTCTTGTGGGTTTTAACTCCAAAGAATTGCAATATTTCCTTCCTGAGATTTTTTTAGTATAATTTTCAGAATAAGTGTTAATTAAACCCCTTCAGGCGGCTGGTATATTAGAGGATTATGCCCGAGGCTGAAAGATTATCCGTAAAATGAACCGTTAGCCGAAAAGCTTCGATCGAGGCAAACTGTGAAATTTTGAGGACAATCTTTCAGCTAAGGGCATTATCCTCCAAT